>OZ007600.1:79032350-80369850 GCA_963931845.1 Maratus michaelseni
GCAACAATATTGTTTTAACTCTATAAGAGTTACAATAATGATATTGTTGTGAGCTCGGGGTTCGAAAGGACTGATGCCAATATATAAGAACAATAAAAAGGCTTTATTCACTATAAACAGTGCAATACGATCACAAATATCTTCTGAAAATTACAAGATATTCAGTAATCTTCAAATCCAATAAAAGCGCAGCAAAATTTCACACAGAAACAATGCGTTCAATACGACGTATCAACGACAAAATCAATCCGAGAAACACAGTTCTCAATGCAAAGCCTCTCGTATGAATTCAAACGCAGTTGACAGATAACTAACTAACTGAACTGATGGAGGTCCTTATATAGGCTTTAAAGATCTTTCCAGATTATTCCAGAGCCTTCAGATGCTAGAAATTACCAGAAGGTGCTTTAACTTTCGATAGAGAACCCAAGCAAGAAAGGATCCCAATGTATAGGTATAAGGGGGGTGTGGTTGCACAAAAAGTCGCCAAATCCGTCGCCAACTTGGCGACATTTGGCGATATATCGCCAAATTTGGCGACAAAAATAAGTCGCCAAAACCATCGCCAACTTGGCGAAAAACCCATTCCTTGGCGATTTTCCAATAGAACTCCATTATAAAACCGATGCTGTAAGGTTGTTTTTCTTGCAAAGCACCTGAGGCCTTTAGCATTGAGTTACATGATGCTCAATAGGAAATACATTAATAATACTGCAATTTTCACAATAATAAAATAAAATAAATTAAAAAGAATGAAATATTTACAAAATTCATAACATTGCCCCCCTCTCAAGGACTGCACGTCCCGGGCAGTTCAACCTTTGATCGGAAAGCAAACCCGTTACCAACAAATGCTATACTATTCAAAACACTTAAAGCAAATATGCGAAATAACCATTAAACACATTCATAATGCTGAATTATACAAAATATACACTTATTTAAAAAAAGATTAAATTAAATTAAAGTATAGACATCATTACATACAAGTATTTAAATAATGATAACATTAATAATGATAATGCTAAGCAAAAGAAATTTTTACATTAATTTATATACAAGACCATGGTCATACTAATTTACATTACACTATTTACAATCAATGAACTAAGTACTATGGCCATAGTATGGAGCCAGCCTGTCGTAATGAACGACTCTAGGCTTCGAACTTGGTGACTTTCGGATCCGAATTACAACATCGTTCAGTCTGTTTAGGACTGTATAAGGACCGTCCCAGTGTGATTGCAGTTTGGGAGAAAGTCCTTTGTGTCGAGTCGGATTATAAAACCAAACCTTGTCACCTTCTTTGAATTGATGTCCTGTCGCTTTCGTGTCGTACCTGGTCTTCATCTTCTCCGTCTGTATATTGATCCGCTCTCGAGCCAAGTTGTGGACGTCTTCAAATCGTGCCTGGAGATTCTGCACGTATCCCTCTGGCGATGAAGGCGCATCTGGAGGGCGACCAAACAGCAGATCACAAGGTAAACGAAGATCACGACCGAAAAGCATCTGGGACGGGGAATAGCCGGTTGTTTCATGGACGGCGCTGCGATAGGCGAGAAGAAACAAGGGAAGTTTTTGGTCCCAGTCTTGCTGGTTTCTTGAGACTAGAAGTGAGAGATTGTTGAGGATGGTACGATTAAATCTCTCAACCATGCCATCCGACTGCGGATGTAGAGGCGTCGTCCTAGTTTTGTCCATTCCGAGAAGTTGACAGAGACCCTCAATCACAGCAGAGATGAAATTTCTCCCCTGGTCGGAATGCATTTGAAGAGGGACTCCATACCTTGATATCCACTGGTGTACCAAGGCATCAGCAACCGTAGAAGCTTCTTGATCAGGGATGGCATAAACTTCAGGCCATTTTGTGAAATAGTCCATGACAACAAGGAGGTATTTGTTGCCATCAGCACTTCTTGGCAGAGGACCTAGGATGTCAAGGGCGATGCGTTCAAAAGGTGCTCCTACATTGTAGAGATGTAGTCTTCCTCGGCTACGTTTCTTTGGTCCTTTCCGAGCTGCACATGCATCGCAAGATTTGCACCATTGTTCGACGTCAGCTCTCGCTTTTCCCCAGAAGAAGCGCTCTCGGACTCTGTGTAATGTTTTCATGACTCCAAAATGGCCACCAGTGGGACTGCCATGTAATTCCTTGAGGACCTCTGGGATTCGGGATCGAGGAAGTACCAACTGCCACCGAGATGTCTTCCCATCTTCCGATTCGAATTTTCGGAACAGGACACCATTCCTGACGTGGAGAGAGTTCCAAAGAGCCCAATATTGCTTCGTCGTAGGACTGTAAGTCGAGATGTCTTTCCAACTGGGCTTCGTGCTAGAAGATTCTAATAACTCCAAGATTGGTTTGATCTCAGAGTCTGCCATTTGATCTTCTCGAATCTTCTCATCACTCCAGGGATCTGGTGGCGTCAATAGTGAAGTCTTCGTCTGGCGTATGACATATTCGGGATTATACTTGCTCTCCGCTCTGGAACAATAGCGACAGCTCTCGTGACACGGTCTTCTTGATAGGGCATCGGCGTTTCCATGCGATGAGCCTTTGCGATGCCTGATGTCAAAGTCGTATTCCTGGAGTCGTTGTATCCATCTGGCTACTTGGCCCTCTGGGTTCTTAAAATTCATCAGCCATGTTAGGGATGCGTGGTCAGTACGAAGGAGAAATTTCCTGCCATAGAGATAGTGATGGAAGTGTTCTATGGCTTTCACTATAGCTAATAACTCCTTACGAGTGACGCAATAATTCCGCTCTGGTTTCGATAAACATTTGCTCCAGTATGCTACGACTCGTTCTTGGCCATCTATTTCTTGGGAAAGTACAGCGCCGACACTTTCCTGACTGGCATCCGTGTCCACAATGAATTGTTTGTCGGGGTCTGGATAGGTAAGGACTGGAGAGGATGTGAGAGCTTCTTTCAGCCGCTGGAATGAATTGTCGCATTCTTGTGTCCATAGAAACTTCTGTTTGCTTTCAGTGAGCCTATGCAAGGGTCTTGCGATGTTGGAGAACCCCTGTACAAACTTTCTGTAATAAGTGCATAGTCCCAGAAAGCTTCGCAACTGATGGACATTTTCCGGACGTTTCCAGTGCTTTACTGCAGACACTTTTTCAGGATCTGTTCGAACACCTTCAGCTGAGATGATGTGTCCTAAATAGTTTACTTCTCGTTGGAAGAACTTGCATTTCAAAGGATTCAGCTTTAAATTCGCCGCTCTTAGTTTCGTTAACACTTTTCGAATATTCTCTAGATGTTCTTCAAACGTGCGGCCACCAATGATGACGTCATCTAGGTAGATGAGACAAGCTTCAAAAGTCAGACCTTTTAACACTGTCTCCATGAGGCGCTCGGACGTTGCTGGAGCATTGCAGAGCCCGAACGGCATAACTTTAAATTGCCAAAGTCCTTGTCCAGTAGTAAATGCGGTCTTCTCTTTGTCATCAGGATGGATCTCCACTTGCCAATATCCACTCTTCAAATCCAGCGTGGAAAACCATTTATGTCCTGAAAGAGTATCTAGCGTGTCGTCTATTCTTGGTAGAGGATAGCTGTCCTTCTTCGTGATATCGTTAAGTTTACGATAATCCACACAAAATCTTGTGGAGCCATCTTTCTTTCGGACCAACACGATGGGAGAGGCCCACGGACTTGATGACGGTTCGATGATGTCACTATCCTGCATCTCTCGTAAGAGCTTAGAAACCTCTTCTTGTTTTGCGAACGGCAAGCGTCTTGGATGCTGTTTAATCGGTGGATGGTTGGCAGTATCAATTCTATGACGTGTCAGTGAAGTGCGCCCTATATCACTCTCGTTTTGTGAAAACACATCCTTAAATTCCTGAAACAGTCTTTCTGCGGCATGTCTCTGTTCAGGATATAAATTTTCATTTCGTCCAATTACAGGTGTTAAGCTTGTAGGCGGCTCCGATAACGTCAAGCTCGGGTCTTTGCAAACACAGGTGACTGGAGCACAGGTTGCAAGCACTTCACCTTTCTGGATAATTCTAGACTTTTCACTTACGTTCGCAATCCTCACAGGTATCACATCTCTCGACAGATCTACCAGCGCTGATGCTATTAGCACTCCCTTTGGGCTCTTCTCAGGATATCCAGTCAAGCCATACTGGAAAATTCTTTCGTTTCCAGTTAATCCAGGTATCATCATTTCAGTCCGAGGAGGGATGATAACATCTGCCTTGGCTGTGATCCGTTGAATAGACCCGGACTCATTTCCAAGTTTGAAAATAGTGACATCTTCTTGAGCAGAGCGTAACTCATTATTCTTAAAGTCCAGTGTGAATCCATGCTCTTTTAAAAAGTCCAATCCGAGTATGAAAGGATCTGAAATATCGGCCACGTAGACTGTATGGCGATAAGCGGCGTTCCCAAACTTTATTTTCAGTGTCATTCTTCCATGTATATCGATCTTATCTCCGGTCACAGTTTGAAGGATTACACGTGGCGGGGTCCAGGAGAGTTTTTCTTTCAGCCGCTGAGCTAGATCTTTCCGAATGATGGTCACATTGGCTCCTGTATCGATGATCATATTACAGTGCAAATCATTCACACTTCCGACTAGAAAAACTCCGTTCTCGCCGCAACTTCTTGCAGAAATTTCACATACTTGAAAATGAGGCTTCTTAAGATCTGGAAACCTCCACCCCGCAAGATGGCCATTAATCAGTTTTCCTGCTCCTCCTTTAGCGGGAGAGATATTACCTTCGGTGCTGGGTCGTCTTGGGCAGTCGATTTGGATATGGCCTTCTCCACCGCATTTCCAGCACTTGATTTTTCTTCCAGGTTTGTTGTCCATCAAGGAGTTTATATGTCTCATCACGTCCTTCATCTGCTGCTGTAAACGCTCCACAGCTGTATCCGACGTCTCAGGCATGTTGGCTACTCGCACAAAGTGCCGATCTTTCCTTGTAGCTTGCTGGGCTGCCTCGAATTTTAGGGCATAAACTAAAGCCCCTTTTAAGTCATTGAGATCTGCAATCCGGAGTTGTTTCTGGATCTCAGAGTCACGCACACCATCGATAAAATGCTGTAGAGCTAAGCTTTCTCTAATTTCAGTCGGACAGTCAGGATAAGCAAGATGGGAAAGTCTCTCGACATCCGTAGCAAGATCTTGCAGGGATTCAGTGGATTTCTGCTGTCGAGATTTGAGCTGGAGTCTGCTATATTCCTTCATGCATTTCTCGCCAAAGCGCAGTTCTAAGGCACTGACGAGCGTTTCAAAATCCAGCGGTTCATTTGCAGGCAAAGTCTGCAGGACGTCGGCAGCATCAGCTCGTAGAGAAGCAGCTAACTGGCAAGCTTTTGTCTGGGAATCCCATCCATTGGCGTCCGCTACGATCCCAAATTGTGTCTTAAAAACTGGCCATGAGGATTTTCCGTCATAGGTCGAGAGTTTAATAGAGGCCCGAGGAAGCATAGCTTGATACTTGACATCTTCGGGATAGTTTTCGGCAGTTATCTTTTGTTTCTTCACATTTTCCAACTCCTTTTCTACACTCTCAATCCTTTCTTCGACGGTCTTGGCGATCTTTTGAACTTTTTCTTCTACTCTTTCTTCAACGGTCTCGGCGATCTTTTGAACTTTTTCTTCTACTCTTTCTTCTACGGTATTGGCTGTCCTTTGAATTTCTTCTACTTTTCCTTCTATTTGTTGAAATCTTCCTTCAACTTTGTTTTCCACGCCGTCAATTCTGTCATTTAAAGATGTTATTTTATCCTCTATTAAGTCTTTCAACTCTCCAAGGTTGGTTGACATATCCTTCTTCATTTCATCTTTTAAGTCGCCAATGTTGGCAGTCATTTTCTCATCCATCTCGCCAAGATTTACAGTCATTTTCTCATCCATCTCGCCAAGATTTGCAGTCATTTTCTCATCTATCGCTGACATTTCCTTCTTCATTTCATCTTTTAACTCGCCAAGGTTGGCAGTCATTTTCTCATCCATCGCTGACATATCCTTCTTCATTTCAGCCTGATTCGCAGTCATTTTCTCATCCATCTCTCCTAATTTCTCCAATAATTTAGTCAGTTGCGCTTCCATTGCTCTGGTAATCGGCATTCAACCGCACTCCTGACACCAAATGTTGTGAGCTCGGGGTTCGAAAGGACTGATGCCAATATATAAGAACAATAAAAAGGCTTTATTCACTATAAACAGTGCAATACGATCACAAATATCTTCTGAAAATTACAAGATATTCAGTAATCTTCAAATCCAATAAAAGCGCAGCAAAATTTCACACAGAAACAATGCGTTCAATACGACGTATCAACGACAAAATCAATCCGAGAAACACAGTTCTCAATGCAAAGCCTCTCGTATGAATTCAAACGCAGTTGACAGATAACTAACTAACTGAACTGATGGAGGTCCTTATATAGGCTTTAAAGATCTTTCCAGATTATTCCAGAGCCTTCAGATGCTAGAAATTACCAGAAGGTGCTTTAACTTTCGATAGAGAACCCAAGCAAGAAAGGATCCCAATGTATAGGTATAAGGGGGGTGTGGTTGCACAAAAAGTCGCCAAATCCGTCGCCAACTTGGCGACATTTGGCGATATATCGCCAAATTTGGCGACAAAAATAAGTCGCCAAAACCATCGCCAACTTGGCGAAAAACCCATTCCTTGGCGATTTTCCAATAGAACTCCATTATAAAACCGATGCTGTAAGGTTGTTTTTCTTGCAAAGCACCTGAGGCCTTTAGCATTGAGTTACATGATGCTCAATAGGAAATACATTAATAATACTGCAATTTTCACAATAATAAAATAAAATAAATTAAAAAGAATGAAATATTTACAAAATTCATAACAATATTAAATGCTCCGATTGGCTTTGGGCTCAATTACGAAAGTTTCTCCTAAGCTCGGTCTACAAGGTATTAGTTAATAATACAAACAACACTAATGGCATGGAGTCAAAAATTTTAATTTAAATGTATATATTTGAAACCCTTCCCCCCTACCCAAACCCCCCCCCCCCCCCCCAAAAAAAAAAAAAAAAAAAAAAAAAAGTTACAGTAATGAATTTAAAATGGCATTAAGCCACGCTTTCTGACATAAGCAATTGGCTGCAAACGCGATAACGAAACTTTCACTTAACTTAATAACATGTAGCTAATATAGCCCTCAGGGTACTTTGCAGTTATACAGACCTTGTGTTTTTTTTTAAAAAGCTTGAGACAATTCAGGTTTAAGAAGCTGAGATTTACTGTCAAATGATATAAACAACTATGAACACAAAACTGGTGAATTATTATTCAGGTTTATGTATGTATTTTTAAAAAAATTGCTTCTGATTACACTTATTAGATAAATTACTTCTGTTTGCATTTATTAACTGATAAACAGCTTCTGTATATCAAATGAATTGTTTAAATATTGGGAAGAGGTGGCGAGAGGTAGAAAGACGAGTAAACAAACGGGTAGACAGACGGGTAGTGAGATGGGTAGGGAGATGAGTAGCGACATAGGTAGGCTGACGGGTAGCGAAACGAATAGACAGACGGCTAGAGAGAAAGGTAACAAGTTGGAAATTGTACGTCAAACGTGACAAATGAGGTGCGTTCGTACTCTAGCTAGCTATATAAATATTCAGATCTTGATGATTTTTAATTCTGTGAAATGAATTCTATCGTCTGCAGATTCATTTTTGTAATAAAATAAGTATCTCGGTCGCTTGACGATAAAACTTCGGAAGCTCCTATAACAAGAAAGCACCGATTTAAAAAAAATTCAAATTTCTTAATAAAATTTTTTATTAATATCTCCTAAAGTTTTTATTCGATTTTTATAAAAGTTGAAATGTCTCGACAAAATTCTGCAAAGATAATATATCTTAAATTTCAAACCATTCGGTTAGGTAGTTTTTGCGTTGTTATATGCGGACGGACGGATAGACAGACGGACGGACGGACCAAGCGACGACAATAGGTGCTACGTATTTATATAATTACGAACGCACCTAAAAAGAGGGTTGGCAGAGGGGTAGCGAGATGGGTCACGAGACGGGTAGCGACATCGGTAGATAGGAATGTAGCGAGAAATGTTGCGAGATGCATAGCGTGGTAGATAAAGAGACGAGTAGAGATATGAGTACAGAGACGAGTGACTGACGGGTAATGAGATTGGTAGCGAGACGGGAAAAGAGTCGGGTACAAAAACAGACGGATAGTGAGACGGGTATACAGACGAGTAGAGAGACAGTAGATGGGTACCGAGATGGGTAAGAAGATGGGTAGAGAGGCGTATAGCCAGACGGGTAGAGAGACAGATAGATAAATGGGTAGCGAAGTGAATAGAGACACGGCTAGACATACAAGTAGTTAGACGGATAGACAGACGGTTAGAGAAATAGATTGGCGGGTAGCGAGACCGGTAGAGAAATATAGAGACAGGTAGCGAGACATGTAGAGAGATAGACAATCGGTTAGAGAGACGGGCAGAAGAACGGATAGGGAAACAGACAAATTGTGGAGAGACAGACAGACAGGCAAAAGAAAAGTCTGCGGATTGGCGCAGTAAAGGCGCAGGGGGCAGAGCCACCTAGAGAATAATCAAGAAGTATCTGTTAAGCTTAACTTTGTAATATATATAATTTTTCAATTTTGCCGATATGGAGATTTAATGTAAAAGTTATATTACAGAAGTCATCGAAAGATTTTTTGTATGCTTTAATAGTCATTTAGACTATAGTTTTGCAATCTGGTTTGTAGCAAAGCATGCTATCAATGTGGTTTGAAGTGTAAGAGTTTCTATAAACAGTTATACAAATAATAGATATATAATCAAGGAAGAAAATTTTTAAATTCACACACAAAAAAAGGTGCAACAATGAAATTAAATTTGCGTTAAGCCACGCTTGATAGAATAATCTATTGGCTGCAAATCCAATTACGTAACTTTAAAAAGCTTGGCGTTTTAAAAGATCTTGCGTTTTTCTTTAAGTTTTGCGCAATACGCGCTTAAGAAAATGAGATTATTTGCCACAAGTTAAAAAAAAAATATGACAACACATCTGATGAACGGTACTTCTTTTCTATTTTTTAACAGTGAATTTATATATGATATTTTGTAATTGTATCATTTAATTTGCTCTTTTTCTTTATATTGTAATTGTTAACCCTATGTTCTCAGCAATATCACTCAGACTAATCCCTTTGAGGGAAGTCCTAGTAATCTATTTTTTTCCTCAATGCAAAAACGTTTTTTTTAATGTAGAAATATATAGTGCAAATTAATTAATTTGGAATAATGTTTGTTTAGTGTTCAGGATTAAGAAATGTATACAATAAATACATTACATATAAATATACACTACTGTAGCACAAGTAAAACTATATGTAAAAAGAAGGTGGTCTACGTGGAAATGGTGGGTCCAAAACCATCACATTTAAAGATCCAGTATGTGCGCGCTGTAAGTAACCGTAAGTACGTGGTCGGGACAGGGACAGAGTGCGTGTCCATGGGTTGAAAACAAGCTTTTTTTTTCTCATGTAGTGGGAAACACGGATTTTGAAGATCCTCCTCCCTCCCCTGCAAAGTAAATTTGCAAAGAGAACTTTACTAAATTTCTAATAGTCGACTTATTTTATAATTTAAAATATGGAATCCTAGAGTGCGTAATATTGAACTATGTAATCAGCTTTGTCAAATATTTATTCAATATGTGGTGTCGTGGTCACATACATATAATTAAAACGTATGAGTTCGTATCAAACGAAAAAGCTTTATTTAAGAAATAACAATTGTAAAAACAATATAGTCAAATTTTGGATAACATTACAAGACTTTCACGTACAAAACTTTCACGGCGAAAAACTGAATCCCTTCCGGTATGCATAATACCTCCGATCCTATTTGATTGACACACCCTTCTTCCTTTCTTCTCACTCTTCTAATCTCTGAGTTCTTCAAAATCCATTTCTTTTGTCACACTATTCCTGCGAATACCTTCCTGGCACATTTTAAACCCCTTCAGATAATCTTCTAATGGATAAAGTCCACACAAAATTAGAAAGGCCCTACAAAGCATGAAAAGTCTTTCATTTCAAGTCATGTTTACTTGAAATGAACAAAGCATAATCCAAAGGATAATTCTCGCTAGGATAATCCTCTTACAATAGGTGTCAATCAAGACCCATCACTTCTCTTATTCTGGGATTACTTTAATCCTTTGATCATGAATTAAGATGATGGTCCAAAACCACATTTAAAGATCCAGTATGTGCGCGCTGTAAGTACCCGTAAGTACGTGGTCGGGACAGAGTGCGTGTCTATGGGTTGATAACAAGCTTTTTTTTCTCATGTAGTGGGAAACACGGATTTTGAAGATCCTCCTCCCTCCCCTGTAAAGTAAATTTCCAAAGAGAACTTTACTAAATTTCTAATAGTTGACTTATTTTAAAATTTAAAATATGGAATCCTAGAGTGCGTAATATTGAACTATGTAATCAGCTTTGTCAAATATTTATTCAATATGTGGTGTCGTGGTCACATACATATAATTAAAACGTATGAGTTCGTATCAAACGAAAAAGCTTTATTTAAGAAATAACAATTTTAAAAACAATATAGTCAAATTTTGGATGACATTACAAGACTGTCCCATACATCCAAGGAAGTCCCACTTTTCTTATCTGCAGAACTCAGGTCCGTCTACCTAGAACACAAAAACATGTCTGTCAATCAAAGGGGAAAAAATGCATCCCTTCCGGAATGCATAATACCTCCAATCATACTTGATTGACACACCCTTCTTCCTTTCTCCTCCCTCTTCCAATCTCTGAGTTCTTCAAAATCAATTTCTTTTGTCACACTATTCCTACGAATACCTTCCTGGCATATTTTAAACCACTTCAGATAATCTTCTTATAGAAAAAGTCCACACATTTAGAAAGGCTATACAAAGCATGAAATGTCTTTCACTCTTACTGGAAATTGAAAAAAGAGATCTTCTCGCTAGGATAATCCTCTTACAATAGGTGTCAATCAAAACCAGTCACTTCTCTTATTCTGGGATTACTTTAATCCTTTCATCATGAATTAAGATAATGTTCCTATACCATCACATTGTATATAGTTTAGCGTCAGAAAATAGTCACTTTGGATTTCAACTTACTTGAAAAAATTAATCGATTTCGAATATTCGGCATCTTTGTATGGGCAAGTGGGACATTTTCCCAGAAACTAGACTTTAACGATGAAAACATTGGTTTCGTCAGTATGATATAATGAAAAAAAAAAAAAAAAAAAAAACATTTATTTTAAAATATTTTATTTGTTTTGATTCATTATTGTTAAAATCTTTGTGGTAAAAGTTATTACGTAGTCTTTTTTACGTTCTTTTATCTTTACAAGAAGAAAGTATTGGATTCATAAAAATTTTCGACTTTGGTTTTTGATGGATTTGTACGTTTAAGAAGGTCCTGAACATGATTTGACTGTTCTTAGAAAATGTCTGTCTGTCTGTATGTGACAAAAAATTTTGTGGGCTCTCTATCTGTAGAAATAACGCATGGAATTTAATAAAACTTTATATTCAGTTAGATCTTGATGTAAATAGGTGCTGATTAGTTTTTGGTGAAAATCGCCCAACAAGTGGCGCTGCTATGCTGTATTTTTAACGATTTCAGCATTATCTTATCTCAAGAACTAATGCACAGATTTTTAACAAACTTCAGATTCCGTTAGACGTTGATATAAGTTGTTGCTGATTAGGTTTTGGTGTAAATAGCCCTACAGGTGGTGCTTCTATGCTTAATTTTGTAGGATTTACTCGATTATATAGTGATAAGATTTAATGCACAGAATTTCATCAAACTTCATATTCTGTTAGACTGTGACATAAGTTGGCTCTAATTAGTTTTTAACGTAATTGAAAAAAGTTTTGAAATTGGCACATCCGACAATTTTTTTTTTTTTCCTTAGCGTTTTTAAAAAGTAGCCTCTAATAAAAGTATTGCATTAATCATATTTATCATATAGTGTTATTAAAAATTCTGAATACATTGAAGTTTATATGTGAGGTAGAAGGGTAAAAAATAGATTTTCAAGATTAAATCTATCATTTGGCCCCCATGATTGTGCAATGCAAAATAATAATAATAATAACAATTTTAATATAGATAATGTATTCGTAATATGCATTATTCTTAGAAACTTTGTGATAGTGACTTTACCTTGTTATTAACAATTTCCAACATAATTCAAAACTTTGATCAATTCGGTTTGTCTCTGTAATCTAATTCGCGTAAATGTAGCCAGATTACCACGCAATTGATATAGGTTAATGAGGTTTACTATGGCATGTTCGGTATCGAAAATGAAGTATGTAGAGTTTATACTTCATTTACAGGGACACTCAAAATAATTTTGTTACATTAAGGTATGATAGATTTCAGTGTATTTTAATGATGTTACTCGATTCAAAACACATTTAAATTGATATATATATATTACTGAGGTGTACTACAAGAGGCTCTATAGAATAGGGTGTGCATAACATTCATCGTTCATTTACAGGGGCACACAAAAGAATTTGATTTTAGTACTGTCTAAGAACAATAATTACTGGAAATGTGTTTTAAGTTGTGGTACACTGTAAAGTGAAATGTCTGAAACAAATGGTTAAAAATACACACACTTTTTTTTTTTTTTAAGACACTTATTTATGTCTCAATTTCAGACATTTGAAGCGTCTGAATTGCGACCATTTTTGTGCTTTGATTTGTCGGCAATAGGCAGACTGGCCACAATTCTTTTTAGGCATTTATTGCAGTCATATTTGACCACATTGCATCGTCAATAAATGGAAAAATTCTTGACCATAAAAAAAATGGAAATGGTTGGAAATTTTTCCTGAAGCACAACCTGATTAAAGCATGGGTAAACTGGGTCATAGCACTAGCTGCTCCCCCCCCCTCCCCCGATTTTATGGGGTCCCAAATTTGGTATGCAATTTTCGTAAAGCTGATATTTTAAATCCCTTTCGACATTGTACTGATTGTAGTCAATGTTTTGAACTTTTACATTAAGATAAGATTGAAAACAAAAAATATGTTTATCTAAAAACAGCAAAACCTCTCAATGACGGATACCTCGGAACCACAGAATTTTCCCACTATTTAGAGGTGTCCGTCTTTTAGATATAAAAGTATACAAATATGTATGTGCTATGGATTGTAAAAGGAGCTCGCTAAATGGAAGTGTCCGTTATGGAGCGTTTACAGTAAACTTTCATAACAGACGCTTCCAAAAAGCGACACCTCTATTTAGCGAACATTCACGTTTTTTAATCCACAACACATAAATATTTGTATACTTTTGCTTCTGAAATGCGGATTGTTTGCTATTTAGAGGTTTTAAATAGTCATATTTATAAATCAATTTATATGTGTATATTCTAAAGCATAAAAAGTGTTTAATTTGTGTAATAGGAAATATGCTCGAATGAATTCCAGGTTCAGCGGTCTATGTTATTCACTAACATTTTGTAAAAATACTTTAGTTATATGAATCTAAACTCACATACATGCATTCAAAATGATTAATTAATTACAACATGATCAGTTACACCCTTTAATTTGTAGCATCTCAATGCACGTTATCTTATTACTGAAAGAGAGTTATTTTTGACAGGATTTATTTTTGGCAGCATTTTTATTTCTTCAGACAGATGAGTAATAATAATAAAAAAGGTCTTTAGAATTTCTTTTCAAAGATTGTGCAAGCTATTTAATAGAATTTTTAAATAATTCGCTCTATCCCCCGACTCCCCTGGATAATGTAACATTTTTAAATCATAAAAAAATATATATTAAAAAGAACAGAAGAAAAGAAAAAGGGGTGGTGGTCGGAACAGAAACATGTTTTTAAAGAGGTTCTAAAATGATATGCTCAACAACGACAACGAGAAACTTTCTGATCAATTTTCTGGCTCATTTTTAATCACATTGGCATAAAATTGGCAAGTCTGACTATTGAAGCGATTTTGAATCGAAATGATTTCCATTTTTCGATAAATAAATTATGTATCGAGTTATAAGTGATTCGGGTCACATGACAACACGTGTTTCCCCTTTCTCGTGCTGCAACGTCGGAAATTCCGTTCGAAACGTCAACTTTGACTGTACGTTTTGAAAGATCTTCTGCCTTTATCAAACGTAAAAAGGTTTTTGGATTACAAAGTTTTAGAATAAGAACACCTTCCAATTTTATGCGTTTCCGAACTAAAATGAATTCAGAAATGTGTCAGAAAGTGGCTTTTTTAGATTTGAGAATAGAACAGCCTTAAGGGATAGCTTTTGTCTAATAGAGTTTAGGAGTAAACAAAGCAACCGCAGGAGGAAAAAAATCATGAATGATAATACATTTAAATTTAAAGAGAGAGGGAGAGAGAGAGAGAGAGGAAATAAATAAATAAAATTCTACTCCAAGTCAGATTCTTAAATCTTTTACATGTGATATAATGTTCAACTAGAAATCTTTTTAATTATTTAAATAAATATATGACCAAGCATTAACATTTAGAAGATAAAAATAATCGACACACACAAAGAAGGAAAAAAGAACTTTATTAAATGAATTTCAGGGTTAGAATTAGTACTAATACTATATGATAAATATAATTAAAAAATACTTTTATAAGAGGTTGCTTAGAGATCACATAAAACATATTAAATTTTTTTTTTATGTTTTTCGAATAAAGTAGAAAAGAAAAAAGTATGCTACTAAAATTGCGTAATTCTAATTTTGGGACAGCTAAATTATGGGGCAAATGCCCCACTTTCCCATAGAGAAATCGTATAATCTTTTTAAATTGGAATCAAAATTGACTATTTTCTCACAGATTTCTGAATTCAGTTTCGTTCATAAACACATGGAATCGACAAATGCTCTTATTTAGAAACTATGAAGTCGAACAGTTTGTTCCATTTTTCGAAACAGGCAGACGGTATTTTAGAAAATACTGTGAAAATTGTGGTTTTGAATATAACTTCTGCACGCGACAGCCCGATAAGTGTCATCATGGAAAAAAAACTCACTTATAACTCAAGATGTGTTTGTAACTCAAAACTTATTTCACCTTCTGAAAATATAAAATAAATAATGGAATATTTGTTCTTTTATTTCTGCAATTGAACTCTGTGGTCTTCATGATAAACTTTGTCCCCCGCATCCTCCATGAAATTTTGTTCAAAATCTAGGACGGCAGGGGAGGAGAATGCTGGCGCCCATGACTTATTTATTTAAAAGTATCAAAATGTGAGATAAGAAAAAAAAACATATGCAATAATTAGGATGAATTTACTTGTACCATTTATAACATAGGATAAGTAAAAATTATGGGATAATTTTTTTTTTCTAAAGTTTTAAAAATATTTATTATTATTTTTATTTGTGCTAATATATCTGTTATTTTAATTGGAGTAAATTAATTCAATTTAAAATAATAATTTAATGTGTTTGTGATGTTAGAAATATTTTTCTTTAAAACTGTTTTAAAATGATCTAAAAGTATGTAAAGAAAAAAAATCTAATTAAGAATACCGTTAACTCGATAGGAGTAATCTTATTTAGTTAAAAATAATGAATTTTCTTATATCATTTACAGCACAGTTTTCTATAACGATATTTATACTTATTATATATAATATATATATATATATATATATATATATATATATATATAATAATTTCTATATAATATAATTTCTATAATAGTTATCCTATTGTTACATATTTATATATATATATATATAATAATTTCTATATAATATAATTTCTATAATAGTTATCCTATTGTTACATATTTATATATATAACATTTGTTATCTTTCTTTTACTCTTACTCTACAACAGTATTAACAAGCATCTATGTATTAGTATTATTTAAAAAAATTTTAGCATCTACAAAGCATACTTTAAAAATGCTTCTTCGTTTTTTGTTACAAGGAATGTGCCATGTCATCTGACTGCAATTTAAGCAGGTTTGCAATATCAGCGCCAGGCGCTGGCAATATAGCATTAGATGACGCCAACTGCTTTACAAGAAATTCCCTGTAACTGTTTTCCCTTCTACTAAATTTCCCTCACTGTATTTCGGGCAAAGAGGTTCCAAGTTCAACCCTCACAGGAGGAAAGATAGAAGTTATGAGAAAGAGTCTGGTTGAAACTCCTTTCGTCAATGTTCATTTAAACCTGTTTT
This sequence comes from Maratus michaelseni, assembly GCA_963931845.1. Taxonomy (NCBI): domain Eukaryota; kingdom Metazoa; phylum Arthropoda; class Arachnida; order Araneae; family Salticidae; genus Maratus; species Maratus michaelseni. The sequence goes on from OZ007600.1 coordinate 79,048,592, forward strand.
ATTTTTTCTGAGGTTATTTTTAACTAATTTTTTAATTTGTTATTTTTAAAAATTAGAAATGTAAACTACTTTTTCTTCAATATTAATTTATGAAAACTAGGAAAAATAAACAAATAAAAATAACGTAAGAACTAATGTAATATATATATATATATATATATATATATATATATTTTAAAAATAAATTTTAAATTCTGAACTGTCGATTTTATATTTAATTTTACATTTTCGCCAAAAGGACGGATTGTTGAAACTCCTTTCGTCAATGTTCAAAATTTACGTCACTTTAAACCTGTTTTATTTTTTGTGAGGTTATTTTTAACTAATTTTTTAATTTGTTATTTTTTTAAATTAGAAATTTAAACTACTTTTTCTTCAATATTAATTTATGAAAAATATGATAAATAAACAAATAAAAATAACGTAAGAACTAATGTAAAAAAAAAAAAAAAAAAAAAAAATAATATATATATATATATATATATATATATATATATATATATATATATATATATATATATATTACTTTGAAGTCGGAAATATAAATTAATATTTAAATAAATAAAAATTCCTATTTTCCCGTGAAAATCTGTTTAAAATAAAATTAATAAATAATATGTTATTACTTCGAAATCGAAAATATAAATTAATATTTAAATAAATAAAAATTCCTATTTTCCCATGAAAATCTGTTTAAAATAAAATAAAATAAAAATTCCTATTTTCCCATGAAAATCTGTTTAAAATAAAATAAAATTTCCTATTTTCCCATGAAAATCTGTTTAAAATAAAATAAAATAAAAATTCCTATTTCCGAAGTCGAAAATATAAATTAATATTTAAATAAAATTAAATAAAAATTCCTATTTTCCCGTGAAAATCTGTTTAAAATAAAATTAATAAATAATATGTTATTACTTCGAAATCGAAAATATAAATTAATATTTAAATAAATAAAAATTCCTATTTTCCCGTGAAAATCTGTTTAAAATTAAATTAATAAATAAATGTTATTACTTCGAAATCGAAAATATAAATTAATATTTAAATAAATAAAAATTCCTATTTTCCCATGAAAATCTGTTTAAAATAAAATAAAATAAAAATTCCTATTTTCCCGTGAAAATCTGTTTAAAATAAAATAAAATTTCCTATTTTCCCATGAAAATCTGTTTAAAATAAAATAAAATAAAAATTCCTATTTCCGAAGTCGAAAATATAAATTAATATTTAAATAAAATTAAATAAAAATTCCTATTTTCTCGTGAAAATCAAATTCCTATTTTCCTGTGAAATCTGTTTAAAATTAAATTAATAAATAAATGTTATTACTTCGAAATCGAAAATATAAATTAATATTTAAATAAATAAAAATTCCTATTTTCCCATGAAAATCTGTTTAAAATAAAATAAAATAAAAATTCCTATTTCCGAAGTCGAAAATATAAATTAATATTTAAATAAAATTAAATAAAAATTCCTATTTTCTCGTGAAAATCAACTGGAAAATGTAACTCATATTCGAAGTTTACTAAAAACGAAAACACTCCTTTTCTCTAGCTGGAAGGAAAACGGAGAAAAGTATAAAGAGGTTGCCGAATGCAGAACGATAGTACTCGCCAAAACCACACAGCGGAAGTTATCGCGACCTAGCTTGGCGGCTTGGCGATGGGTTACAGAGAACGGAAGTCTCCCCATTTTTATTAAGGCTGTAGTGGAGGGTATACCATGATATATGAATTAAGAAATTCTGTATACTCTCTGTTTTTCAGGTAAATCTATAGCACAGCCGTTCTTAAACTCTAGTGCTATGGATTATTTTTCATATTTCATCCATTCTTACAGATCTCCAGCATTTAAGACTGAAATTTTTTAGAATATTGAATATATGATAATAAAACATCATATATTCCATCATGTAATACAGAGCTAAATTTTCAGATTTCATTTTTCTATTTTTAAGTATATTTACCATATAACGTGCATCTCTCTCATAAGATACATAGCAAAAAAAATAAATAAATAAAGATTATTGTAAAGTATAACTAACTTTTATGTAATCTGATAGCAAACAACATTTTTTATTTATAAAATTGCATGTTCATTATATAAAATCTTCCTTTTTATGATAATCTTTTTTTCTTAATATCTAACTGTTCATTTGTATAACCAGCATATAATGTATTCCTGTAAATTTTGATCCATTTTCTTGTATCACAAGTGTATGTTTTTCGTCGGAATATCTGTTTAGTACAGGGCCTCAAATCCGGACTGGCTGGTGCCACAATCATTCCTGATTTTAGGTCTTCAACCAAAACAATAGAAACAGATGCAGTATATATCCATGGGGACATTTTGCATGCCGCGGAGCAATTGTATTGCGAATTGTCGTGTTATGTACGCAAACAGACAAAAGTATAAATTACAAAAAAATAATCAAATAATAATAAGAAACGTTTATTAAAATCCTACACAATTTTAGCAACATAAAATTTTTTTTTAGAAATGAAAAGAAGTCTCTTTTCTTTTTGTGGAAGCCGAGGCCTAGGAATCTACAGTGTCTCACATAAGTGATGGGACACTTGTGCTTTACAAAAGGAAACTAATCAAATAAATTAAAAAAAAACATGTACACATTTTTTGTGGGTGTGTTTCATACTTAAATTTAGTAAAGATTATTACATAACATACATTTTGTCAAAATATTAAAATATTAATTTAATAAAAATACAAATGTTTAGAACGGAGCAAAAAATAGCTCACATAAGTGATGGGACACCATTATATATGCAACAAAAATCGTCTGAAATAAGCAATAAAAATATTTTTTGGGGTTTTATTTTTACTTAAAAGCAATTGGCAATAATTTATAAAATCGTCTGCAGTATTTCTCTCCAGTTTGTTTTGGAATTTTTGTGTTTTTTAGCTCTTTGTAGCCATGAATGCTAAACGAAAAGAAACTTCGCCTGAAATTCGAAAATTAGTTATTAATTTGCATATTGAACGTGGAAAATCTATTAGAAAAACTGCTGAAAAAGTTAACTTGAGTCGTTCAACAGTTTTCAATATCATTAAACGATATAAAAAGAATCATATGATTCAGGATAAAAGAAGACCTGGCCGACCATCAAAGCTATCCAATGGAATAAAGCGAATTATCGTTCGAAATATTAAAAAAAATCCAAGAATTAGTGCTTCAAAAGTTGCTGCTGATTTACAAGCATTATATGGAATAATTGTTAATCCTGAGACTATTAGAAGGGTAATTCGATCTGCTGGATATCACGGTAGAGTAGCCAGGAAAAAATTCTTCGTAAGTGAAAAGAATAGAAAACTCAGACTAGCTTTCGCAAAATCCAACATAAATAAGAATTCTGATTACTGGAATAAAGTTATATTTGCTGATGAGAGTAAATTTAATATATTTGGTTCTGACGGTAGAATCTTGGTGTGGAGAAAACCCAGGGAAGAATTTCGCAAACAGAACTTGGTGGTACCAACAGTAAAACATGGTGGAGGAGGAGTTATGGTATGGGGGTGTATGTCGTCCGCTGGAGTTGGTAATCTTGTTTTTATTGACAGTATAATGGATCAGTACAAGTATATTGATATTTTAAAGAAAAATTTGAAATCTTCAGCACGAAAATTGAACCTTCATAACGATTTTAAATTCTACCAGGACAATGACCCCAAGCACACTGCTCTGAACGTTAGACTCTGGCTGCTATATAACTGTCCTGAAATAATAAAAACATCACCACAATCTCCAGACTTAAATCCCATAGAGAGTATTTGGCAAGAATTGGAATCAAGAATTCGCAAACACACCATTTCTTCAAAACAACAACTAAAATCGGTGCTTCAAGAAGAATGGGGTAAAATCACTCCAGAAATCACAAAAAAATTAGTCGAATCCATCCCAAAAAGATTAAATCATGTTTTAAAAGTAAAAGGAAATCCAACAAAATATTAAAACCTTTTAAAAAGTAAAATTTTTGGATAAATATTTGATGGAAAAGTAAGTGTCCCATCACTTATGTGAGCCATTTTTTGCTCCGTTCTGAACAATTGTATTTTTACTAAATTAATATTTTAATATTTTGACAAAATGTATGTTATGTAATAATTGTTACTAACTTTAAATATGAAACACACCCAAAAAATTTTTGCACATGTTTCTTTATTTATTTTATTGCAGTTTCTTTTTATAAAGCACAAGTGTCCCATCACTTTTGTGAGACACTGTATATCGGAAATTGCTATGTTAGGCCTAATGTAAGCAAAAATAAATAGATAAATACAAAAATTACAAAAAATAATTAATAGAGAATCTAGGACAGAGGTTGTGAGAAACTGAAACACTGAAAGTCACTAACATTTAAATAGATAAAAATAAAATTAAGCATTTATGACAAAAAAATAACTAAATATTTTGATGGTTGGTACCATCAAATTGGCATATTTAAAAATTTGCGTCGGCGGTTCAGAGAAAGGTACTGCTGCTAAGTTATGGGCCTCCAAATTGGATATCTGCCCCCACATCTTATTGGCCTAGCTAACTCTATTTGAGTACCTTACACGAGCCCCGGGACCTTCTAGAAGTGAGGTCCTTAATCGTAAATCTGTTAAGCATAACTATGCACTTAGCAACCAGGCAGCTATAAATTCTTAAAATTGTGAAACTGTCCTCCGTAAGAGTTATCTTTGTTTGCCTCGCAGACCAGTGGCTCTGATAGTAATAAAAAATTACTATATGGGTGATCGTATATATTTTCCCATACGAATGTAGAAAAACACCACTGTAAATGTAGATGTATTGCTTTCCATACAAAAATAACTATGTATACTAAAAAATAGGTTCAGCAATTAATCCACAGAAATTCATACGTAGAAGTACATATTACGAAATAAGAGCAATAATTAAATTATAGAAAATAGTTTGTGTAATAATGTCTTTTCATTATCCATTGTAATTAATTTAGTTATAAATTGGGGGGTGGCTCATATCTGACCACCAGGTACGAAAAAAAAAATACCAGACAATATCTACATTTATTCCTTTTTCGATATTTGTATTTGTTTTTGAAAAATACAAATATTAATCTTTCGAAAAAAATTTATGCTCAGGACTCACTTTTGTGAATTCAGATTTTCTGCGATACATAAAATCTGGCATCGGCTCTCTAAAATAGCTGAACGAAAAACAAATACACCTAAAGACATCTACATTCTATTGGGTTCAGGCAGAAACCTCTAGTTTAAAAAAAAAAATTCACGTTAACCCTTTTGAAAATGTTTTTTACCACAAGTCAATTTTGCTTTTCTATTTCTCCTATCTTTAAAAATTCGGATCGACGTTTATAAACAAGATATGGAAAACTAAAAATGCTGCTCTTAATCTACATCCCTTTGCTTTTTAAAATCTGGTATCAGTTTTGAAAAATTTTAATTTTAACCTTCCATATTTAACAAAAGCTTTATGAAGGTTTTCAACTTTCCATGCCTTTTTCGTTAACTATTTAACCCTTGGTAAAAAACAAATGTACAAATGAAGTATGTGTAATAATTTTGTTATTTACAATTTCCAATTTAAAAGTAATGTCCACAATTGCTTTCTTATCTGGCATTATTTATAACTGTGCTCCTTTATATTTTTTATATTGCTGTAAAAGTAATTATTTTGAAATCAATTCTCTTCTCTGTTTAAACTTTTCTGATAATTTCTGTTATGATTGTTTTCTCATGAAAAGAAATGGAATACAATCTCTAAAAAATTTTTGAGCGATGTCTTATAAATGGATTTTTCTCCTTGTTATTATTAACCTGCTGGTGTTGCATTGACACAACGGTCAAAACAAATGTGCATGCTTAAATTAACTCCCAAGCTACCACTATTTTAGAATTAAAAAAATTGCCTTACTTAATGGCAGAAATTTTGAGATTAAATAAAGCAAAGGTTACCTTTTGAATTTTGTAGTGGGAAACACTTTTCAGCAAAAAAGTTTAATATCCCCACCCTTAAGTTCTGGCGGTTAATGGATTAAGAAAGTTTAGTTAAGGCGAAGATAAAGAAAATTAAATTATGTCACCAAACTTAATTCTAAATTTGAACCATTTGTTTCAAAGTACAGATCAATCTCCTCCCCCTCCCGCTTTTATATCAGAAATTTTCAAATTTTTTGTAGTAGCATGCTAATATATTTAATTTTAAATGATAGATGATCCAGCAAGTTAATGTTTTCTGTCCAACAACATAATGCTATCTATTCAAACATTTACATATTCCTTTTAATTTATTATGTTCCAATTCACAACTGAACTTGAAATCAGTACCATGTATAAATATATATTTAATTACCTAATATATATTCTTTGGTTGCAAAAAAAAATTTTTTTTGTTACAAAGTTTAATATTTGTATTAATGTATTACAACTTTATAAAGATATAAATAACACTGGTTTACAAATTTAAACTTTTTTTATATACTTTTTATGAAACACCTATTTTCTTATTATACTACCTCTTACTAATGAAATGCGGTATTTGAAAAAATTCTATCACGTCACATTTTTAAAATTTTTACATTTTTCAATATTCACATTTTTAATTCTATAATATATCTATCACGTCACATTCAACCTGCCAGCATTGTCAACTTGGATTCCATATTCTGTTTTCTTGTGTTTTTGTGAACTAAAGTGGTTTTGTTTTTGATAAAATGCCTAATAGAGAGTGTAAAATAAATTGTGATCGTTTTTGTTAGGTTTGTGAACAATTTATATTCGCAAAAAAGGAGAACACAGATATCAGAATGTCTTAAAACAGCATATTTGCATTATTTTGGATTCTCAGTGAGTAATCAAAATAAAAAGTGGGTCCCACATGTTTTTTGTGAAAGCTGTAGGCCCACTCTTATATGCTGGGCATCAGGAGAAAAAAAGTATCTTCAATTTGGATCACCAATGTTGTGGAGAGAACCTTCAAATCATGAAAATTTTTGGAATTCTTGTCTCTCGTTTACAACAGTGGAACTTATTAACACCAAATACCAAAGTAACTTATTACCGAAATAGAAGTAAAATTTTCAACAGTTATTTCACCAAAAAGGATTTTTTTGTTTTGTTTTTGCCATGATATTCCTGGACATTTTAGGGCGTTGAATCAAAATTATAATTCAAATGAATGACGTTTATTTATCGATTCATCTAAATATAGCTTGAAAGCTGTATTACTTCATAACGGTAATATAAAACCATCTTCTCTAATTGGCCATGCCGTAAACAGTACAGAAACCTATCAAACAATGTCTCTTTTAATGAAAATCATACAATATGAACACCACTACTGGAAAATATGTGGTGATTTAAAAGTAGTTATTATGTTACTGGGCTTACAGGGCGGGTATACCAAATATTCATGTTTTTTTCTGCTTGTGTGGGATAGTTGAGCTAAAGAACACCATTATATAAAAAAAAATATTGGCCTGTCCAAAATGAATTTACTCCAGTAAAAATTAATTTGAAATATACATCTTTAGTGGATCCGCAAAATATAATTTTGCCACCGTTAAATTGGTCCTAATAAAAAATTTCGTCAAAGCCGTGTTTCATCAATACAAACACTGCTGCTTTTAAATATTTACACAAAATTTTTTCACTTATTTCAGACTCAAAATTAAAAGATTGAATTTTTATCGGTCCACGGATACGTAAACTGATGCAAGATAAGGACTTTGAAAAACTTTTATCTACTAATGAAAAATATACTTGGGATTCCTTCAAAACGGTCGTCCATGGATTCTTGGAAATCATAAAGATGAAAATTATGAAAAAAAAATATTGCTGTTTTATTAAAAAACTATCATGCAAAAGGTGTGAACATGTCTCTGAAGATACATTTTCTCCATTCACACCTGGATTTTTTACCTGAAAACTTGGGTGCCGTGAGTGACGAACAGGGCGAGCGTTTTCACCAAGACCTTATACTTTTTGAAGACAGACACAAAGGTTTTTGCGGCGTAAGTATGTTAGGGAACTACTGCTGGTCTATTTTAAGAGAAACAGATCAATAAAATAAAAAAAAAAAGAGTAAAAACAATCATTTCTAATTTTTTCTTTTTATATTTCATGTTATTATTATTTTTAAGTATTTAATAAATATTTTTTAAACTAGACGTGACGGATTTTTTTCAATAATTTTCCCATACTCAGTGCACTAGAATCTATCAAAAAATACACATTTCGACAAAAGTATATAAACCATGTAAAACAGTGTAATTATTAGTTATATTCATGCCTGTAATTTGTTTATAGGAGAGATTAGGGAGGGATGGGACATCCACAGTAATGCTTAAAATAAGCTTTATTTTTAATAATTTGTGACTCTTCCACCAGATGAAGTAACCATTGCATTATACTTGTTGCTGTAAATCTTTTTAGTTGCAAGCACTTACGAGTTTGTGAATTAAAAGACTATTTTGCAATATCAAAAGTAACTAACTACTCAGATTTTTAATGTAAATTTCAGAATTCCTACATGACTGGAAAATAGGGAATTGTCAGGAAAAATGACAAATGTTCAAAAAGTCATGGAAAAGTCAGAGTTTTTTCCCTAAAACCTAGAAAAGTGAGGGATTTAAATATATATATATATATATTATGTGCTATCATGTGTCAAGATTCGTCTGAGTTCCGAATTCAGTCTGCAAAATATTCAGATTTTTTTCTAGCAAGTAGTATTTTTGCTACAGTGGAACTCCAGTTATACGTTTTGCCCGGGACCGGACAAACGAAACGTATAACTCAGTAAAACGTACAACTCAATTAATGGTTTACCGGAACAATTTTTAAAATATATCATGAAAACTTTGATCCGCTGAGGAGTTTGCTACTTTTTATATTGAAAGCAGAAGTTTCCTAAGTAGTACTGCACCCTGCACCCATGACATAAATTTTTGGAAATGGAAATGAGAAAAAAAAGTACATAAGAGAAGTGCACATGAAGTTATTTTATCATAAAAGCTTTATTAAAATTATTTTTAATACACATAGAGTACTTAAAAGAAATCGTTGGAATCGCCTTGGCATATAAATCATTTATCAAAAGACATTTCAGTAGTTTACTGAATCTTGTTGAAATAATCACTAATCTTTGGTTGTTTCTTTTCGGCAGAGCCAACACTGAACAGCAAACTTTGCATTTCTGTTAACAATGCAGCCGCCTTATGGTTATTGCTTTTACTACTGACGAACCGCTTTACTACGTTAAAACCTTTCACATCAGCTCTGAAGTTGGAGTGGGATCTTTCAAATCAAACTCCTCGGCCGCGTCGTCAGTGTTTCCGGTTTCAAAATGGATAAACGAAAAATAAATTCGTCCGGGGATGCAAAAACATAATGTATAACTGAGAGAAATGTGTAATTCAAAACGTATAACTCAGCTAATTTTTAATGGCAAGTGGTTGGGACCGCTGAGTTAAAACGTATAAGTGAGGGAAACGTACAACTCAGGTAACGTATATCTGGAGTTTCACTGTACATTCATATTTTTAACATAATGATGTTTTAGCCATACAAATTTGTTTCTAAATAGGTGATACTTCTGCAAAAGAAACATTGTGTCATGTTAAGATGGCTAGGATAAGAAATCATGAATATTTAAATAAGAAAAGGAAAGAAAATTATAAAGCAAGCAAAAAAGAATAGCTGTAGCTAAAATTAAATTGTTAAAGGACAAAAAATTGAAAGTTACATAAACTGTTTCTGAAACAACACAAACAAATGACATAGTAGTGGAAATGTAAAAAAATATTTGAATGGTTGACATATGAAATCTAATTATATCAATAAAATGTTACTTTGAATCCATCCAAATTGTATATTTTTAATTGTTTTTCATTTTTTATATTTTAAATATCAAATAATAGATTTTTAGTTTCAATTTTATAGATTACTTTTATTTTCAGAGATATATTTAATCATTAAGATCTAGAATTGCTAATCGTATTTCTAAAAATGTTGTGAATTGAGGTCATGGAATTGTAGGAAAAATGGTCTGGAAAAAAACCTGTAAAAATCAGGGAATTTTGGTATTCAAATAGAGTATGAACCCTGAAATTTTTAATATCATTCTTTGTTGCTAACTTAATCATTTTTAACGTTTTGTAAACTCAATAATATATCTTTGATGAATGAACAGTTAAGTTAAGCCTAAAAGCCATGTGCTTGTTGTAAAAACATATATATATTTTAAATGTTGCTCTAAAGCAGGGATGGGACATGTGCCATCCCTGCAAAATGATATCTCTATCCAAATAATTATGTTTAATTACATGCAATTGTTTTGTATTTTATGTTTATAAGACTATCTTGTTTTGGAATTGAATAATAGTGTAACAAATAAAACTTATTATTTTGCAAGTTAAAAAGGAATTTTAACTACTTTCATTTTTGTACATGACACCTGTGATGAAAGTATTGATATCATTATAAATGAGCTTGAAAATATACAAGAAATAGATTGGTGTAAAGATGAACCAAATATAGGTTTAAATGATTTTGTTTTAGTTAGATTTTTAACAAAAAAAAAAAAAAAAAAAAAATCTGTTATTCACTATGTTGGAAGTGTTGAAAGCAAAGATGAGGAAGATTTGAGCTGTTAAGATACTATTTATGAGGAGAAATGAAAAAGGAAATTTCATCTCCCTGCATTCCCTCATTGATGATCAAGACATAATTGCAAAGTTACATCCACCAAAAATAATTGACAGCACTAGTCAGTCACAAGCATATTTTTCATTTGATTTGGATTTTACAAAGTATAATATAAGATAAAATAAATGCTGTGATTTACAATAAACCTAAGGAATGTAAATGTCACACTGTCTTTGTCATTTTTGAAAATTAAATATGAATTTTCATTTTAAAAACGCCCCTTCCCTTCCTGACATGAGGGAGGGATGGGACATTTTTCTTGTTGATTGGCTTATTAACCTAAAATTTGAACTATTATAATCAAATCTATATATTTTAAATATGTTAAAATGTTTCAAGATGTTATTCTGAAAATTTCAATTTTGTACTAGCGAAACATAATTTGTAAAAAATATTTTTGTTAAAATTGTTTCATCTCTCCCTAATCTTCCCTACATTTAACATTTAGTTCTATCTTAATTCATTTGTTAGAAGCATGCTATTCCTGATATCACTATTGTACTTCAGTTTTCTCAAGCGTGTTTCCAATATCTAGTTACAATTGATTTAAATTAAATAGGAAATAAATTTTGCAGCCTTCAAATTCTTTCTGTATTTGTTTCTAATATAAATGAAAAAAGTTGCATGAAATGTTTTGAGTTAAACTGTTAAATATTCCACATTTGTTTCAACTTAAGTCATGTTGTGTGTTAAAAGTTTTTAATTCTTAACGCTTTCCAACATAGTTGAAAAGTGCTGACTTCGGTGTGTCTAGTCGTCTGTCCACCTGTTCCTGCTCTAACTCTTGTAAATGTACTTGGATTGTACTGTAATTTTTATATGTTATTAACATTTACTATAGCACTATCGCTATTGGAAATTAAGTGTGCATCATCTATAGTTCATTTACAGTGACAGTCAAAAGTATTCGGTTACATTACGGTCAATGGAAAAAAAATCTTTTATAATGCATTTTCATGATGTTACACCATTGCAAACATAATGAAATTGATATGCATTTATGAAGTTCATTAAGACATGTTTTTTGTAGAGTATGGGGTGCAAAGCATTTATTATTCATTTACTGGGTCACACACGTAATGATCTATGGTGAAAAAATCATTTGCAGTGTATTTTAATGCTGTTACACTATTTCAAACATAATGAAATTTACATGTATTAGTGAGGTGCACTATACGTTACTTACTGAAAAGTATGGTGTGAAAAGTATTTATGTATAAAAGAATCAGTTGTATTTATCTTTCATTTACAGGGATACACAATAGAATTCAGTTACACTACTGTCTAAGAGCAATAATTGCTGGAAGTATGTTTTCAACTTTGGTTTGTGTTTTTAAGTTTAAATAAATTTTTGCATAGTATGTGGTGAGTATAAATTCTGATGATCATATACAAGGCTAAACAAAGGAATTAATAAGTTTTACTGACTATGGGAAGGTAGTTTTTTACTTCTGTTAAGCATTTTCCTGCTGAACTATTTTTAGTATATTAGTAGAAGTTTTTGCAATATAAATAAATTCATAGATTAGATTGATATTCATTATGTAAAGAACAAGATACATTGTCATTTAATTGCTGGAAGTATGTTTTAAGTTGTCTCTATGTTTTTTCCCTGAATTAAATTTTAGCTTAATATGTGGTGTGTACAAGTGTCTTTAAATTATGTACAAGGCTTTACAAAAAAAAAAAAAAAAAAAAATCTGAATGTTTTTATCTGTTGGCGAAAAATTGCTAAAAGTGCATTTTCTAACTGAACTAAATTTTAGTATGCTATGTGTAGTATGTACGCAAATTTATAGATCATGTACAGGGCTGCAGAAAATAATTCAATTACTGTTTTGACTATGGAAGTTAATTTTTAAAACTGGATTTTTAAATGTGTTATATGTTTTCTAAACTATTTACTTAGTATCGTCTTTCACATTATTTAACGGTGAAGTTTTGTTAATTTTCTAGATGTATTGGAAAAGGTTTCATAATCTACGCTTGATGCATGGTTTTTCATTCTTGTTTATTTTGTTCTCACTCACTCACACAGTAGTAATGGCTTGCATATCACCAGTAATCATCATAGATTATAAAAACCTACCGGTTACATATATTGCAACTTTGATATTTTTATGCAGATTATTTTACAAATGAACATTTTATTTTATATATCTTTTTATTTTCAGGCACTCATGATGTATCTGGAAAAATCACATTCAAGCATGTCTATGAAATTGCAAAAATTAAACAGCAAGACCCAATATATGATTACATGCCATTAAAAGATATATGTCAAATAGTAATCGATGAAGCTCGAACATGTGGTGTTATGACTGTACCTAGACTAACTGTAGAAGATTATGCAGAATTTCTTAAAGAAAGGAAAGAAGTTGTGCAACAGCAAAGAGAACAATTAGAAGAAGAACGTAAAGCAAAATTACTTAGACAAGCAAAATCAGCAGCAGATAAGAAAGATCTTGGTAGGAAATAAGTATGTATTTCCCTCCAATATCTGTAGTAGAGAGTCAGTGAAATGCTTTTAATATTACTTATTATTTTAATGGCTCTTATTGCATTAAAATATTGTTCAAATAATAGAGAATCTAGTGACATTTTGTATGCTTTGAAAATGGCTTTCTGTGAAAGATAAAGCAGTTAAAATACATTTGAAGATTTCATAAGATTAAAAATTTGTATATAATGCTGGAAGAATTAAAGTATTTATAAAAATGTATTGATTCTTTGCATTTATTTTGTATGCCCGTTGATTTTACAAAAACAGATTGCATTGGTATTATATATTTTTTCCTTTTAATTATCTTATGCAACATATTTTTTTAATTGCCAAATTTATAATTGTTAGTAATTTTCAGTTATTTCCATGAAAATATATTATTTCAAATATTTTTATTAACCATATTCTTTACCTTCTGCTTATGAAATATTGTTCACCACAATTCAATGCATATCTTTCTTTCTTCCATATTTAATTTCATCAAAATATTTTGTTAAATTAATTTTTTTAAGAATTTCTCTGCTTCTATTATTTATTGACACCATTTGAAAATAGATATGGAACGTTTGTTAAGAATTTTAGCATTTTTATGTGGAATAACATTCTAAAATCTGTTGTAAAAATAAAACAGAATTTCCATATCTGAAAATCTTTATCTATCTAATTTATTTTCAGAAGTTCCCATGATATTTTGTGCATATTTTTTCTATTTTACTGCAAGTACATATCAAAACTTGATGGTTCCACAGAAAAAAGGTTCATAACATCATTAAAATATCAGAAATTTTTACACAAAATATGTTAGCAATAGTTAAAATGAAGAAAAACCTCTCCTTTTATAAACAGGCTAGGGACCAGCTACGTATTAACTCGCTTTATATGGATAAAGACAACAGAACATTTCCGAGAGAATTTAGTTTTCAGATCCAAAAAAGAATTCCAAGTTTGTTTGTTTTTTTTTCTTTAAAAAATGCCAAGTCTTAAAGAAATCTTTGAACATTTAACTGCATTACAATACCAATAGAACACCTTAGCCTTTTCTATAAATATCTTCCTTTCTGTTTTTTACAGAAAATAAATCACTTACTTTTACTTAGTTTATATGCCTTATCAATCAATTGTAATAAAAAATTTACCACAAATTATAGATAATTTCAATTTATTTAATCAATAAATACACGGTAAAGCTTTTAATTTAAAATTTAAAGTACAAAATAATTAATAAAAAAAATATATATTGAGGATAGTAAATTTTCCTTTATAATAATGAAGACATATAAACTTTCTTTACACAGATACAGACAACTGAACATTTCCCAGAGAATTCTGTTTTCAGATTTTTTAAAAAACAATCTAAGTAATCCAAGCTAAATATATACAATATATATACTCAAAGCTTTTTTTATTCTTAAATATTTTACAAAAAGAGAAAATTTTATTAGTTTCTTCAAATATAAATATGTAACTGCTTTACAACACTTTTTAAAAATAATTACCTATTTTTTTTAGTACCTTATTGATCAATTGTAGTGAAAAAAATATCACAAAAAGTGTAGATAATTTCAATTTATTAAATCAAAAATTACATACCAAAGCTTTTAATTTTAAATTTTAAATACAAAATCATTAATAAAAAAACATATTTAAGATGGTAAAGTTTGCTTAATAATAATGAAGAAAAAAACAAATTCTATAATTTTTCCTCTTGAAATGAAATATATTGTACATTATTGAATTGAGTTAGAACACTAACAATATCTGAAAAATATCTTGCAACAGCGGTGAGATTCAAACCAATGCTCCTTTAAGAGAACCAGAGTTCTTTCTGGCACATTAGACTACTCTGCCATCGTGTCTTCCTTCAATGTCCCTCTGAAATGATACCTGTTCAACTGGTTTCCTACTCCGTTTAACAACAGAAAAGCACCCTGCAGAAACTGTTCATTGCACAGCTCATTACAGCTGAAATTGCTTTTATCAGAATCCCTTTCTGCTTTAAATATATAGATTAATCATCTTTTATAAAAATTTGTTGCCTTGGCAAAATAAAACTAGTTGAATGTGCCAATCCCAAAACTTTCTTCTAATCTCATACATGTTAATATTTCAAAAATCATAATTTTTTTAATTATGCAGTTTAGAATCCATAAAGGTAGCACAGCAGCACCACCTGTTATGATTTACGCAAAAACCTAATCAACACCAAGATATTTCAATGTGTAACAGAATATGAAGTTTTATGTAATTCTGTGCATTAATTCTTGAGATAGAGCTATTGCAGAAATCATGAAAAATGCAGCATAGCAACACTGCTTGTTGTGCGATTTTCATCAAAAACTAAGCAACACCAATTTATATCAAGGTCTAACTAAATCTAAAGTTTTTATTAAATTCTGTGCATTAGTTCTTGAGATAGAGTGCCCACAAAATTTTTGTCACATACAAACACACGACAGACATTTTCTAAAAACAGTCAAATCATGTTCAGGACCTTTTAAAATGTATAAATCCATCGAAAATTTTCATGAATCCAATACCTTCTTCTTGAAAAGATAGAAGAAAATAAAAATTACTGAAGAAAATACATTTTCAAAATGATATATACCATAGGATTTCTTCTTCTAACCATTAAAAAAATATAAAAAAAGGGTAGATGAAAGCAATTTTATTCTTACATGTTATTAAAAAATTATGCAATTTTGATTTATTTATTTTATTTTTGTCAGATAATAATAAAATTTGTAATTAGGAAGTTTGACTGAGTACAGGATTGAGTTCCTTTTGAAAGAAATGGAAGAAACTGACAGTAAAATAAAGGTTGCCTAAAATTAAAATGTTAACTATGTGTAAAAGATTTAAAAACAAAGCACAAATCTACCATACAATACAACTATTAATCTATTGAAATATTAATTTTAAAAATATGAGTTATTTTTTATTAATGAATATCTATACTAATAAAAGAAAGTTTCGCTCTCTCTGTGTGTGTGTGTTGGCGATGGCTAGAAAAATCTAGCCCACCTAGAAGTCTGAAATTTTAGATTTAGGTGGTGCAAACCCTCTTCTGATGTACCTGAACCTCAGAATTTTAATATTTCAATTATTTACTGAAATATTAATTACTATCCACAAAGAACTCCCATCAAAAATACGCTTTTTTCTCTTGGGTTGGTTGGTTGCATCGATTCTTCGCAAAAGTAATTAAATAAACCACAGTAGCCATGCATAGATAAGGATTTCTAACTAAATAGTGTCAATATGGATGAAGTTATCAGCGTACAGCCGTGCTAATGTACATGACAAATTACGCAGACATCCCCCTGTTTGAAATATTTTCTAGGCACGTTTTTCTTCATGACAGTTAGCCGGGTTTAAGTTTTTTTTTTTTTTACATGACATATATTATTATAACTAGCTTACCCGCCCGGCGTTGCCCGTACCAACAACCTTAAATGTACCTGAAATCAGTGTTGAACATTTTTTTATTTTTAAACAAATCTAATGTTGGGGGCCCCACTACCTTAGACAGCAAACACTGGGCATGTCATACACACTCCCATATATTACCGTAAGTCGAGTCGAAAGAGCCATATCCCTTCATGATCCAGCCCATAGAACCAGAGATAGAAAAGCACCCCTGGTGGTGAAAATCGATAAGCTCTATCTATGTAGAGTCGAATGAGCCATACCCCGTCGTGATCCAGCCTATAGAACCAGATATAGGAAATCACCCCTGGTGGTGAAAATCTGAACTAAAATCAGTCAGCTCTATCGATGTCAAGTGGAAAGAGCCATACCCCATTGTGATCCAGTCCATAGAAACAGAGATAGGAAAGCACCCCTTGGTGAAATTCAGAACTAAAATAGGTAAGCTCTATTGATGTTGTGTCGAATGAGCCAAACCGTGTCGTGATGTGACCGATAGAACCCGAGTTAGCTGCAAAATCCTTAGTTACACCTTCCACTGCCAGGGGGCACAATATGTTCTATACGAACATAACTGAATTCATTAAGGTTATCGATGCCGAGTCAAATGAGGCATACCCCGCATGATCCAGCCCATAGAACCAAAGATACGAAAGCGCCCCCTGTGGTGAAAATCCAAACTAAAATCAGTAAGCTCTATTGATGTCGGGTGGAAAGAGCCATACTGTAATGACTTAACGAACTCCAGTGATCCAAGGTGATGATTAACATCCAGCACTTTTTATTAGGCATCATTGATACACAAGTTAAAATAAGATGAACAATTAAAAAACATTACACTCTGCCATCAAAACCCCAGCGTACACAACCATCATATACTGTTGACGCGCACACATCATTTTCCGCTCACCATCGTCTGTTCAACTCTCTCTGCATCTCTCTTAGTGTAGCTCGGTTCACTTCTTTTTGACCTGCCAACTAACATCTCTTGCAGTCTCTTTGCATATCGAAAACTGTCCTTTCGATTCGATTACACGGCAGTCAACCTCCGAAGCTAGGCGACAAAACCATGGACAAAAACTGGACAACTCTAGGCCAGCAACTCACGAGTCAGGCTAGGCCATAGATTTCTTCGGTCGTTACACTGCTCTCATTGGCTGGCTGCTTCGTTGCTACGGATGGCGTTGCCGAGGCTATTTCATGGGAGGAGCTTGAAATAGCCTCGAACCCAAAATTCCATGTACACATTTTAATTTTTTTTAAAAATCTAAATTAAAATTTAAAAATCCGGCCCCGAGGTATACTGTCTGGTGACAACATCTACACATGACAAAAATTTTAGAGTCCTAGGTGTTATAATTACGGAGAAATTCGCGGGCAGGCAGGCAGACAGACACTTACTCTTTTATAGAGATAGAGATAAAGATTACTAATACAGAAAACTTTATTTAACAGATTATTTTTTATATTTTTGGGAATGGGGTGGGGCAAGGGTCTAATTACATTTAACAATTTTAACATTTTTAGCTGCACCCGTAGCGTTTAACTGCTGTTTTATATAGAGAATACCGCTATTTTAAATCTCAGCTAATAGTGTTCAAAACTTCTCCAAACCAGTTCCATTTTTACTAAATTATCGAAAAAATCAGCATTCATAACTTCAAGGTGTATTACTAGAAAGCAGTTACCAGAGTTTCCGAATAATATTCTAAGCCAAATTTCAAATATAGTTCCTACATTAAAAAAGGAATCGATCTTTAAAGATGTATAGCGATCCTCCTAATTAGTTATTTGCTGAAGGGCACTTGAACAACACCCCCCTCGGTCCCTCCTTCAAGGTTTTGTCTCTAACTATACTCTGTTTCCATATCTCAGCAACAATCTTTCCGATTTTAATGCAAGTGATTCCAAACATTATAATTAACTTAATAGTCACCCTTTATAACATTAAACTAAATTTATGAGTAGCGGTTACCACTATTTCCGAATAATTGTTTAAGCCAAATTTGTAATTAAATTCCTAGCTTAAGCAAAAGAACAAATTTTTAAAGATGCATAGTGGTCCTCCTAATTAGTCATTTGCTGAAGAGTACTTGAACATCCCCTCCCCCTCGGGCCCTCTTTCAAGGTTTTTTTCTCTAACTATTGCCCTGTTTCCGTATATCAACAACTATCTTTCCGATTTCAACGCAAGTAATTCCAAACATTATATTTAACTTAATAGTCACCCTTTATAACATTAAACTAAATTTAGGAGTAGCGGTTATCACTATTTTCGAATAATAGTTTAAGCCAAATTTGTAATTAAGTTCCTAGCTTAACCAAACGAACAAATTTTTAAACATGCATGGTGGGCCTCCTAATTAGTCATTTGCTGAAGGGCACTTAAACATCTCCTCCTCCCACGGCCCATCCTTCAAGGTTTTTTTCTCTAACTATGCCCCGTTTCCATAACTCAACAACTATCTTTCCGATTTCAATGCAACTGATTCCAAACATTATAATTAACTTAATAGTCACCCTTTATAACATTAAAGTAAATTTATGAGTAGCAGTTAACCCTATTCCCGAATAATATTTTAAGGCAAATTTGTAATTAAGTTCCTAAGTAACTTAATCAAACGAATGAATTTTTAAAGATGCATAGTGGTCCTCATAATTAGTCATTTTCTGAAGGACACTATAACATCCCCTCCCCTCGGCATCTCACTCAAGGTTATTTTCTCTAACTGTGCCTTATTTCAATAACTCGGCTAATATTGTTCCCATCTTCTCGAAACCAGCTCAATTTTGTAGCATGCCTACTATACAGCAACGTAGGGAGGGGAGACCTGTCTTAGATGTCCGTTCGGAAAGAGGTTTGTTTTGAACATAATGCTCCGCAGGCGGTGGTAGGTAGAAATAAAAGATTTTCTGGAGCGTACGAGCATGTCCGATATACGGTGCGAAGCCATCATAGACCGTGGCCAGAGTTTCGTTTTTTAAGAGATTTAAGTTTATAACAGGGGCTCGGGCAATGCCGGGCGGGTCAGCTAGTCAATAATAATTTTCAATCAATTTTAGCTAAACAAGATCCAGAATCAATCTATCTTCGAAACAAAATGTGCATATGTCAGATTTGAAGTTTTATCTTTTATATGATAGATAAAATAACAGTTTACAATTCGTTACAAATTTTTGTGCAAAACTGAGCAATTTTACTGTTTACCCACACATTTAAAACCAAAACTATATATTGTACAGTGTACTTTACAGGTTGGCGGCTGTGTTAGACTTAAGAGAAATTGCATAATTTTTATTTATTACCGAAACGTCAGTTGAAGCTCACTGTGGATATGTGAAAAGTTTTTGGTTTCTGTCTGTCTGTCTATTCCGCGATAACTGCCGTAAAAAATGTCCTATTAGATTGATTTTTGGTGGGTGTGTTTGTGAAGTACCGGGAATTAGCTGTATAGTTTTTAGTTACATTTGGTTCATTCGTTCGAAAAATATAGAACATTTCTTTTTAGGTTCTAATGCTTTCCTATGGAAATACAGACTATTTTCAAATTTCATTTCTAACTGAAATGAAAATCGCATATTTGAATAATGGATTTAAACGTAAAATTACTAATGCTAAATTTTTGATATGGAGGTCTTAAATGTATCCAATGAATAGCTTTGAAAACTTGCTGATACATTCATTAGAAGAATTTAGAAATTAATTGTTTAAGTTATTGGGAAATTTTTTGCACCTGTTCGGGAAATAAAAAAACATTTTATTTTCATACTTTATACAAATTTTAAAATACATTTCTTTTTACTTTGTTCATTAATTTTTTTTAGTTGCTTAGCAACCGTATTTAAAAGAATATCAAAATAATAAAATTCAAGTAACTCTCACTATTTTGCTGCAATATTTTGTTATCAAAATAAATTATTTTTGTATTTTATTGGTCAATTAGTTCTTTTTTTCTATATTTGTGTTTCTTTAAATAAAAAATTAGAAATTATGTTGTATGAGCAAATAGATATAAAAACGATGATTCATTGCTTTCTACTTTGTTTTGTGTTTAAATTTTTGCTACAATTTTATTTGTATTTCAAAAATAGTAAATGTCCCTTGTATGGTAAATGATAGTGAATGCACCCACACTTTAAATTAGTATTGCAATATTAACTTATTGATGTATTGCGATATTAAATATCAGATATCGCCCAGTCCCAGTGTTCACATCAATCATTTAAAAGTTTAGCTTTGTTTGAATAAAAAAAAATATTCCTTCATAGACTTTAATATGCACTGTAAAGAATTGGGCCTCCTCATCCAGGTGCGCGATGTGTCATTCTAGCATTTCCTGTGAGTACACTTAACTGCATACCTTCCCTCGCTATTTTTGCCTTGAAGACTAGCAGACGCTGAATTCTGTTGTACTGTGAGCGGAAAGTTCGGACAGTGATGTAGTGGTAAGGCGTTACCCAAAGAGGGGTCTTATGCTTTGATCCTTGCCGAGTTCGTGGGAAAGAGTTCATCTGCGAGAGAAGCGATCTCTGCACACGATTTTTAGGTTTGCGCCCGAAACTTTGCCCTTTGTCTTAGAACGTCCAATGACGGACTTAGTGAAAACGAAACCGAGGGATCTCAAGGCGGCTAAGAGGCTGGAGAGTTTCGAGGGGTCCGCCTCGACAAAATCCCCGCCCCTAGAAGAAGTTCTCCTGCGAGAATGAAAAAGTGAGAGAGGACAGTTTTTCGGATAGATCTGAACGAGAGTGGTGACTCTCTGGAAAGAGTGAGGTCTGACCTCAATAGATACAGCAAGTATCAGGTGAAAATCCCAGCGAAGTGAAAAAGCACGACAAGTGCGATAGTGAGAGTTCTTTAACTCTGAAGCATCGTGATTTAGTATATTTTTCCGAAGAGAAGGAACGGACGAGCCCTGTTCTGAATGAACTTTCTTTAGAAGTTACGACTGACTGTAATTTTCTGAGACTTTTGATTGATCGAGTTACACTGAGAGTTAAGAGGACATTAATTTATAAGCGATTGACTCACGAAAAATAATTAAATGCTGTAATTAACTTTCTTGTACATAATTTTATTAGAATTAATATTGGTATGCAATAAATTCTATTTTTTTATTTATGCAAGATAATTCTCTTTACCAATGATCTGATCTCGCTACCACTCAACATCTTTGTGAGGATTGCGCATGCCTCTTCTTGCTCTAGTAGCGCCCCCTTCTGGAGAAACGAAAGCGCGCGGCAGTAGAACTCAGAACGTCAGCGGCGAAGAACGTCGTTTGTGATATGAAAAACCAGAATTGGTTATGAAAATGGCCGTGAGTAAATGTTACCGGTCATGAATAATGAAAAATATGAATAATCTTTTACGTTGATTTATGTTCCTGTGTTCGTCATCTGTCCTCGTCATTTTTATGTCAACTTTATGTCATCGTTATGTCAAGAATTAAACTTGTGTTCGTAATTACAACGGCCTGTTTCCTTTAGAACGCCCACACACATACGGAACAGACATGACACTGGTGTCAGAACTAATGGATGAAAACAGGCTGTAAATTTTGATTACTGACTGAAACATTATAGTGAAATATTATACTGAAATATTATAGTGAAACATTATACTGAAATATTATAGTGAAATATTATAGTGAAATATTATAGTGAAATATATTATAGTGAAGAAAATTTTTGGATAACCTATACAGAGGTAAGGTAAATTTTATTATTTAAGTATGGCCGATCAACTAACTAAACTTAAAAAAACTAGGGGGGTAATAAAATCATCTATTACCTCTATTGTTAAAAAGATCGAAGATACATGGGTTTTAGAATCGCCGAATTTGGTGGAATTGGAAGAAAATCTAGCTCAGCTAGAACAGAAAGGTATCGACCTTAAACGGGAAGATGAACAAATTTTAGCGTTAATTAATGATGAAAATGAAATCGAAAGAGACGCGAAGACCTCCATAGAATATCATGAAAAAATAACTTTATGGCGATTTAGAATTAATAAGAAATTGAAAAATAATAGCAAAAGCCAAATTTCCCCCGTATCTCACGCCGATAATAAGCACGCAGAATTAGTTGCGCAATCTGTTAAACTCCCTACATTAAAAATTGAGAAATTTTACGGCGATATAAGTAAGTTTCAAAACTTTTGGAACTCATTCAAAATAGCAGTCCATGATAATGATTCACTGTCAAATATTGAAAAAATGAGCTATTTACAAAGTTATTTAGGTGGTAGTGCATATAATTCTATTTCCGGGTTTGCGTTATCAGATAAAAATTATTTGGAAGCTGTCCAAATTCTGAAACAACAATTTGGCCGAAAGGATCTCATTGTGACGACACATATAAATACTTTATTATCTTTGAAACCTGTATTGAAAACAAATGATGTAATAGCTCTGCGAAAATTATTTGATACCATTCAATGCCAAATAAGAAGTCTCAGGTCTTTAGACATTGAATCAAATGGATTTGATAACCTGTTGACACCAATAATTCTTAAATCCTTGCCATATAATCTTTCGTTAGAATATAATAAGCAATGTATAAAAAATTCTAGTGACTCGCAACCAAACATTGATGATTTGTTATTATTTATTCGTACCGAAATAGAGTCGAGAGAAAAACAAAATTATTTAACTGGCAATTTAGATAACCCAAGGTTAAAGCAGTCGTATAATAATGATTCCACTGCATTTCGTAAACAAATGTTCGCTAGTGATAGAATTAATTCTGAAGTATCTCATATTAAAGCCACCTCCGAAACCTTTTGTATATTTTGTTCTTGTAATAGTCATTCGACTGAGGAGTGCAATAAATTACCCGTTGATCAGAAAATAGCTAAATTAAAAGCACAAGGACGCTGTTTTTTATGCTTAAAGAAAGGTAAACACGTCGCTAAAGATTGTACCATAAAAGATAAAAAATGCACTAATTGCGGCAGATATCATAATGTTACAATATGCAGTTATTTATTTGGCAATGCCAATAAATTTGATAGGGATGATAATTCGAATGCAAATGAAAAAGCACTCACTGCTAGAGTCAAATCGGATGAGATTTTTAATTTGAAAACACCGAAAAAAGAAACAAAATTAATTGAAACATTACCGACAGTAGATATCGAATGTGGTAATAAAATATTACAAGGCGTAGTAGATAGTGGAACTCAAATTTCTATAATAAAGGCTAATTGTGTACCCGAATACTTTAAAAATCCTTGTGGTACTATAATATTGCAATCTGCATTCGGCCACCAATTGAAAGCTCCTTTAATAAATATCCCATTGAGTATTGCAGTTGATAAATTAAACCCCAAGATATATCCTAATATTATGATAACATGTGCTGTAGTTGATAATTTAATTAATGATTTATTACTTTCTCTTGATACATATAATGAATTGAATAAGTATAATGAAAATGATAAGGCATTAAATTGTAATGTTGACGCGATAAGTGACAATACAAAAGAAACCAACACTGTAGATCTGTCTGCTTCAATTTTAGACCATGTGTCAGTTGAAAATGCGAATGCAAACGAGAACATTGACCACGCACCTGGCGACGACCCTGATACTTTTATAAATGATTCAGAGAAATTTAAATGGAAACAGAAAAACGACCCTTCGTTAAATCAGTGGTCGACAGCTAACAAAAATGAATTTAATAGCTTTTCCGTTCATGAGAATTTCTTATATCACTTGGATAAATTATTTGATGAGACAAAAAATAACCCTCACCCGCGTACTAGTATTACACAATCGATCACGAAAGAAACTAATAATAATGAAAATGACACATATACTGTTGCCGATTTAATCGTAATAGAGAGTGAAGATCAAATCGAAACGGAAATTTATTATAAGGAAGAAGATCCCCAAATTAGGCAAGCAGAAGAAATTTTACATAATTCAAAAGATTTAAAAGTCCAAAATTATTTACAGAGTGAACACAATATTATGAAAGATACTCCCATAGTTAACAATGTAATTTCAATTTTCGAATCCTCAAACTATGCAGTCACGCCTGATGAAGAAACCGAATACGAAACTGCAAATTATGCTAAAAAGAATGCAAGTGCCTCGGATAAATATTTGATTGCATCAGCAGACATGAAGGAAGAAAATATAAGACGAAAGATAATTTCTGAAAATAAATATTCAAAAGTTGATGTCACGACAACAGAAGAATCTTACTCTGTTTTCAATAATACAATGCCAGAAACACTTGATGGAAGTTCCGAATCCAACACGATTGAGTTCAGCGAGAAACAACCTCCTGTTTACGATGAAAATTCCGACTACATTATAGTCAATGGTTGTGTGAAATCACATGAAATAACAAACAAAGAACCCGATGTATTCCTTAAGTTAAATCATCCTGACAACATGATGTTAGAAAAACGCCAGAAGAGATATGAGAAGATTGATGAGTTTACAGCGAATAAGGAAGTGACGATCGACGAAAATAAAAATGAAACTGAACTTTCTAAAAATTATGTTAAAGTGAAAATAAAGGAAACTGTAAGGAAGAAACAGTATGCACGTGATGGCTTTCACCGAATGAACAATACATTTAGTACAGGAAGACGACGAAAACGAGGAAAAATAAAATTTCTAGGTCATGTGGTAGGATCCGGTATACATGCGCCCGATCCCGACAAAGTATCAGCGATACAAAACTTAGAAGTTCCCAAGTCAAAGAAAGATGTCAGAAGCATATTAGGTCTTTTATCTTACTACCGATCCTATGTTCCTTCATTCTCCGACATAGCTCGTCCATTGATTGAACTTACGAAGAAACGTGTCCCTAATGAAGTTACCTGGTCTGAGGATTGCAACAAAGCCTTTTTTGAGTTGAAACAGGCGATCAGTAAATCACCCATCTGTTATTCCCCGAACTTTCAGAAACCATTTATTATACGTGCAAATGCTTCTTCGTATGCGATAGGCGCTTGTCTATCTCAAAAAGATGAAAATGAACAAGAGCATCCCATTGCTTTTACAAGTAAAAAGCTCTCCAAATGCCAAGAAGGTTATGCTACCATCGAAAAGGAAGCTTATGCTGTTATCTTCGCCCTGGAAAAGTTCGAACACTGTATTTATGGTTCGCACGTAACTGTGGTGAGCGACCATAATCCTTTGAAATTTCTCACGGACTGTGCACCTCAAAGTGCGCGCCTTCAAAGATGGGCCCTTGCACTTCAGCGCTTTCAAGCTCAAATAACGTACCGACGTGGGAAACTCCACGCGAATGCTGACTCTCTAAGTAGGCTACATGCCTCACATTGGACTTAAAAACTTTGAACATTCTTTTGTTTCTGTGTTACAAGTCTGAACTTTAACTTTAAAAACTTTAACTTTATCCTCGAACTTTAAAATATTAGTATTAGTGTTATAGTGTATTCTGTTTTTCTGTTTGTTTATTTTCTTTGATATTCTTTAAGTGTTTGAATTTTTGTATTAATATGTTTACTTGTTTATTTAGATATTTACTAGATATTGATTTGTCTCAAAAGACTAAATCAAATTCTCGAAAGGGGGAGGTGTGAGGATTGCGCATGCCTCTTCTTGCTCTAGTAGCGCCCCCTTCTGGAGAAACGAAAGCGCGCGGCAGTAGAACTCAGAACGTCAGCGGCGAAGAACGTCGTTTGTGATATGAAAAACCAGAATTGGTTATGAAAATGGCCGTGAGTAAATGTTACCGGTCATGAATAATGAAAAATATGAATAATCTTTTACGTTGATTTATGTTCCTGTGTTCGTCATCTGTCCTCGTCATTTTTATGTCAACTTTATGTCATCGTTATGTCAAGAATTAAACTTGTGTTCGTAATTACAACGGCCTGTTTCCTTTAGAACGCCCACACACATACGGAAGAGACATTACAATCTTAATCAGGTCGGTATAGAGGAGTTACTACAACTGGTGGCTTGCGGTGATGGATTAATTAGCAAAAATTAATGACATTCTCTAAAGACAAAGAGTGGACTCCGAAATTTAAATCATCAAAGTGCTCCAAGAAAGAGTCTCCTTGTGACTTGTGACCTGAGTCTCCTTAGACGCCCCTGTGGATCAACACAGCATCAGAAAGAGAAATCTACCAAGAATTCTGGAGAGTGTTCCCCCATCAGAAAGAGAAATCTACCAAGAATTCTGGATTGTTCCCCCATCAGAAAGAGAAATCTACCAAGAATTCTGGAGAGTGTTCCCCCATCCGGAAGAGTCCCCATCCGAAAAGTGTGATAGAGAACCCCGTCTGTGCTCTTGAGAATCTCTAAAGTCTGTGCTTTTGACGCCCTGAAAGACTCTTAGTAATGAAGGTAAGCTCTTTTTATATTCAGAGTGGCTTTAAGTGTTAATAGTGTTTATATAGGTGTTGTAGGCTTTAAAAGAAAGTTGTATGTTTATTTTTGTGAGAGTAAATATTTTGAGAAATTTTTCCGGTAGAAAAAAAAGTATTATGAGATACTTCCGAGATTACTGTAACTAATTTAATAGACAAATTTTGTAGTTAAAAATTAAATTATTGTTGAATTAATTTAATGCAAACTGAGAGTTGTGCAGTGTTACAAAATTTTAGCTGAATCTATAAATGAGAGTTCATTGAAAAAAAAAAAGTATCGAACGCATTTCATATTTTACGATAACAGAGTTGATTTTATATGTTTTTTGTGAATTATTCTAAATTTTTTAAGAGTGGATGCAGAGATTAAGACCACCATTTATTTTAAAAAAAAAAGGAATTGAATGAGACTTTTGCAATTAAAAATATTTTTACTGTACTTTTTGAATTTGAAATTTTTTGTTTTGTGTAGAATTTATCCCATATGTATTTTATAACCAAATACCAAGGTGAATGTAGACGTTAGGATAGAGTTGCTTATCTTTATATGTTGCATATTTCCTATATTATTGCTAAGCGTACTTTTTTTATGAGCGTATATTTTGGTAATATTTTGACGCACTTGGTAGGATTTGATTTAATCTTATTGTATTGTTTTATATTTGTGGGAAAGATAATTTCTAATTTTATACTTTAAAAATGTCGGAGCTTAAATATTTTAGGAAAGCTGATTTGCAAACGTTAGCTTACGAATTTGAGGTCATTTTAGAGGAAAATGATACTGTGCCGAAAATTATAAAAAAAATAGAGTCGTCAGAGGGTTTTGAGAAAGAGCTAGCTTTAGCACAAATTAAACTTATAGAAAAAGATAGGGAAAATAAAGTGGAGCGGGAACATGAGTTGGCTAAATTAAAAGCAACACAAGAGACAGATGACCGGAGTACCGCATCTAGTAGCATCTCAGTTAGAACGAATCATTTACCCCTAAAAACAATTATGCATCGCTTTGATGAAAAGAATTTGGATATTTCGTTGTTTTTGAATTTATTCGAGAGACAGGCAAAAAAATGTAATCTAAATTCGGATGAGTTGGTGACGAACTTACTATCATTATTACCTGTGGGAATGGCCGAGTTAATTTTGAGAGAACCCGAAGACAAAATTGATGATTTTCAATATGTGAAAGAAAAACTGTTAGAACGCTATCGTTTGAATGCAGAGACATACCGACAAAAATTTAGTCAACATCCACGAAATCCTAATTCAGTTTGGAAGGATCTGATTTTCGAACTTAATAGTTTTTTAGAAGGTTGGCTGTCATGCTTACAAGTTTCGGATTTTGAGGGTTTGAAAAATTTGCTTGTCACGGACCAAATCAAACGGAGAGCGTCTCCAGAAATGCGCGAACATTTTATAGATAACTGGGCAGAGATTAAAGACCCGGAAGAATTAGTAAGGCTTTTAGATGCGTACGAGGCAATCAAGCGCTCGTCTAAAAAAACTTGGAATCCGAAACTCCCTTTAGAGAAGAATTTTGAAAGACCCAGGACTTTTGAAAATGGGCGAAACGGTAACAGAAATCCAGAGATTAATTATAATTGGAGGGATCGCGATGATCATAAAGAAAGGGAAAGGGTTTACGAAAAAAGGCGAGAAGTTAAGTGTCATGCGTGTTTTCGAAGCGGGCACTACAAAGTAGATTGTCCAGAAATTAAAAAGAGAGATGTTGCGCGGGTCAGTCACTTAATAAGTAAGCCGACACTTGAAGAAACCTTCTCCCCTTATTTGAGTAAAGTGTTAGTGAATGGAATTCAGACAACTGCTTTAACTGACACTGGGAGTGAAATTGATATCATCGCATACGACTTGGTCAGTCAAGATAAATTGAATGGAGATCATGTATGGATTAAGACTCCGCTGGACAGTAAATTATACTGTTTACCTATAGCAGAGGTCACTTTAGAAATTGAAGGCGTGGGGGTTATTGAAACGAAAGCGGGAGTTAACAATAAAGATTCAGATATGTTTTACTATTTGTTGGGTAATCACACTCAAAACTTGTTAGAACAGGCGAAGAAAAAACCCGAATTGATGAATGCAGTTTTGACACGAGCTCAAACGAGAGAAAAGGGTGGCCCAGCTCCGAATCCGGTAAATAAACAAATTATGATTTCCGAGGGGGAAAAAGAAATTTCTAGCAGGAATGTTGAAGCGGAAACTTTGAATTCCGAGGAAGAAAAAGAAGAGGATATTTCTAGCGGGAATGTGGAAGCGGAAACTTTGAATTCCGAGGAAGAAAAAGAAGGGGGAATTTTTCGCGAGTGCAGTGAAGCGGAAGCGTTGAATTCAAAACTAGAGGGTGAAAATCTAGAAAACCCTATTGAACTGGTCAGTGTGGATAAGGGATTATCGCCTTTGCTGATATGTGAGGAGTCTTCGTTCTTAGCAAACATTGAAAGAGGGGTTAGTAAAATGGAAAATGACAGGTATCCATCTCTCGAAGAGATTAGAGGGAAAGGGGAAATTGAAGAAATGCATTGTAATGCGGGAGATTCTTTAATAGTGGCAAAAGCCAGAGACAATCGCATGAGTGGGGGAATGCGGGTGCTTGTCCCATTGCATTGTCAGGTGGATATTTTTGGCGCGTGCCTAGAAAAAGTGTCATTACACTTAGGGAAAGGGAAAGTTAAAGGAAATGTGTCAGGATACTTTGACTTCGGGAGAAGTTTGATGAATGATTTAACGACCGCATTTCTAAAACGGTTCTGTGTTAAGATGAGAGATTCGATAAGCGATAGTATTGCATGTTGGCATCGAAAAGTTAGAAAGCTTTTGAAAGCGTTAGTATTTGGAGAATGGATAAGGAAAACGGAGGAAAATAAATTCGTGAAGGGATGTGTGTTTAATCTCAGGAACAGGTTAAAAAGAGGTCGAGTTTTAGCCGTTGAAAATGTGTCAGAAAAACGAGAAAAGAGGAAATTTTGGTTTGACAGAAAGGCGGTGAAACGGAAGCTTAATGTGAAAGATGAGGTTTTAGTTTTAACCACCAGAAAGCCAGATAAAATGTCAGATAGTTGGATATGGCCGGGAAGAAAGGAGTCAATAATTACGGAAACAAATTATATTGTGAATGTTCCTGGGAGGCGACAAAAATCTCAGACTTCTCACGTGAGTTTAGTAAAGCCTTACAGAAAATGGGTGGAGTTAGCAGATATCTTAACGCGGGAAATAAACGCACTTAAGAATTTCTGTTTACCGTATCTAGATGATATGGCGATTTTTTCAGATAGTTGGGAGGACAATATGCGTCATCTAGAAATAGTATTAAAAAGTGTTAATGACGCGAAACTAAAAATCAAATTGGCGAAATGCAAGTTCGCTCAGAAAACCGTAAAATATCTTGGGCATATTGTAGGTGAGGGTAGACGGAGGCCAGCTGAGGCGAAAGTAAGGGCAATTAAGGAATTACCGGTTCCGAAATCGAAAACTGAAATTCGTAGATGTTTGGGAATGGCTGGATATTATTCCCGGTACATAAAAGATTATGCAGTGATTGTAGAACCATTAACGAGGGCGCTTAAAGGCAAAAATAAAAAAAGAAATTCTGGAAATAATCCCAGGTTATTAAGGTGGTCCTTGGCTCTGCAACCTTATAATTATGCCATTTCTCATCGCGCAGGCAAAGACATTCCGCATGTTGATTGTCTGAGTCGAGTTTAATGAGATTTCTTGATAAACTTTTGTATATAATTATTTTAAGTTCTTTTTATTTTTATTTCACTGTGTTTTATTTCAATATATGTTCATGATTTCTTATCAGAGCGCGAAAAAAAAAAAGGAAGGTAGTATTATCTTATTCATGTATGTTTTATTTCTTGCCACTCTGATGTAATTTGAGCTTGCAATTCTTTATCCGACTCTTAGAGATTCTTAGTGTTTCACCCTTAAGAATCGTTTGAGGAGGGGGTGCTGTAAAGAATTGGGCCTCCTCATCCAGGTGCGCGATGTGTCATTCTAGCATTTCCTGTGAGTACACTTAACTGCATACCTTCCCTCGCTATTTTTGCCTTGAAGACTAGCAGACGCCGAATTCTGTTGTACTGTGAGCGGAAAGTTCGGACAGTGATGTAGTGGTAAGGCGTTACCCAAAGAGGGGTCTTATGCTTTGATCCTTGCCGAGTTCGTGGGAAAGAGTTCATCTGCGAGAGAAGCGATCTCTGCACACGATTTTTAGGTTTGCGCCCGAAACTTTGCCCTTTGTCTTAGAACGTCCAATGACGGACTTAGTGAAAACAAAACCGAGGGATCTCAAGGCGGCTAAGAGGCTGGAGAGTTTCGAGGGGTCCGCCTCGACAAAATCCCCGCCCCTAGAAGAAGTTCTCCTGCGAGAATGAAAAAGTGAGAGAAGACAGTTTTTCGGATAGATCTGAACGAGAGTGGTGACTCTCTGGAAAGAGTGAGGTCTGACCTCAATAGATACAGCAAGTATCAGGTGAAAATCCCAGCGAAGTGAAAAAGCACGACAAGTGCGATAGTGAGAGTTCTTTAACTCTGAAGCATCGTGATTTAGTATATTTTTCCGAAGAGAAGGAACGGACGAGCCCTGTTCTGAATGAACTTTCTTTAGAAGTTACGACTGACTGTAATTTTCTGAGACTTTTGATTGATCGAGTTACACTGAGAGTTAAGAGGACATTAATTTATAAGCGATTGACTCACGAAAAATAATTAAATGCTGTAATTAACTTTCTTGTACATAATTTTATTAGAATTAATATTGGTATGCAATAAATTCTATTTTTTTATTTATGCAAGATAATTCTCTTTACCAATGATCTGATCTCGCTACCACTCAACATCTTAATCAGGTCGGTATAGAGGAGTTACTACAGCACCTTTCCATAAAATAATTACTAATTGTGATTAATCTCTGTGCAGCTATTAATTATTTTTTTATAATAATTTATTCAAATCTTAATAAATTTAACTATTTTCTCTCTGTGTTTTTTTAATAATGTTATTTGAACTGATATTATTATTATTAACTTTGATAGTTATATTAGCATTTTTTTTAAAGAAAGAGTGACAATGTTTATTTTTATACAGAACATCTGAGTACATTTTATAAGCATTCTAAAATTTATTCTGTGCTTGTGTTTACAAGAGTTGGACACTAGTGTTCTCCCAAGATTTCTTTTGCTACCAGGTTGTAGAAAGAAATATGCACTTAAATTTTTTACCTGTTGGAGATACATAGGCAATGTAAATTACAAAAATATTCGAAATAATTAATAAATATAGTAGAATTTAAGCTATTTAGAAAAATTTTGGTGCTGGAGCTTTCCGGCTCTAAAATGGACAGACTATTTGCAAATGCCAGAAAGCTAAAAAAATTTCATAAAATTTGAAATATCATAACTTGATGAGTTTTGGTTGTAGAATAATGGAATTTTTACTGTTATAGTTGTCATAACACGGAGTCATATTTTCTAAATACAGTCGGACCTAGTTAAGATGCTCTCAGTTAATATGCAGATTTTATCTGTTGCCCATAAGACGAATGCAAAATAATACGCATAAAGTTTTGGTCCCTTGAGTCAAAAAATTTCGTTTAATACATGAATTCATAAAAAAATATGCAAATTTCTTCTTTCAACTTCAGTGTTGCCAATTTAGTGAGATTTTTTAATTCAGATGTCTACCACTATTTCTGAATAGTAATATTCAACTTATTTAATGACAGATTAATTCAGGCAAATGTTATTATTCAGAAATTATTGTAGATATATGAAGAAAACTTTCCCGCTAAATTAGCAACACTGCAACTCTTTTTTGATCCTGATTCCTAATATTTTTTGTCTCTTGCTTCATGTATATTTTTAATGAAGTAGAGGAAGATAGGTGATTTTTTGTTACTTATTCATCCTTCTTTGTGCAGTGTATGTTGTCGATTCATGTTTTTTCCTTTCATACACTGTAGTAAATAAATCCTCCTAGTACTGTGTGTTTTTAAACGCATGTGAAGCATTTCAATTCTATTTCTTCGTTACTTTCTATGTCTGTCTGTTCCTGTTTTATTTTTGGGCGGTGAGTTACATGCAACTGAATGCAGTTAAATTTTA
Organism: Maratus michaelseni; assembly: GCA_963931845.1. Classification (NCBI taxonomy): domain Eukaryota; kingdom Metazoa; phylum Arthropoda; class Arachnida; order Araneae; family Salticidae; genus Maratus; species Maratus michaelseni. The sequence continues at coordinate 79,081,716 of OZ007600.1, forward strand.
ATCTAAATATGCATAAAAGACATAATTTTTGACATTAGACATATAAGTGAAAGCTCTAAAGTTCATTTAGTGGGTTAGATGTGTAAATAAACCCAATTTCTGCAACATTATACAAATCACAGTTAATACGCAACTTTTGTCCACTCACTTGAAACTCATCTTGACCGGGTTTGATTGTATAACTTATAGAATCCATGGACCATATAAAAATTTTAAAAAGTGTGACTTTTTAAAAATTAATGGCAGGACTAACTCATCAATCTAATCTTAATTTCTACCTTATTTTGAACACTTTTCCAATTTATATTGCCTACATATGTCCAACAAGTAAAGAAAAAAAAAAGCATGTTTCAATCTTTTTGAAACACCTTGTATATAAGATTTCCTCAATTAGTGTGGTAAATTGGTTCCGTAATATTACTGCACTAATTGAAACATACATTCAATGCGAAAAACTACAATAAATCTACAGCCAACTTTCTTAAAACCCAATATATACATTAACAGTATAATAAAGTACTATGATATTGTTTTTGGTTTATTTTTGTTAGACGGTACATACATTACAGCTTGATTTGAAACTTTTTAAATAAAATTTATCCAATTTACATGGACTTTTATAACCATTAACATACATCCCAATTTAATAAGTGACAATCAAGAAACATTAAAAAGGCGATTTTATGTTCAATTCTGCATAATAGACCTTTGTCTGTTTGTCACTCAATTGATCATATTTCATATCAGATATTTAATTTTAATAATAGTCTAGGAGGCAGCATCACATTTTGGCAACCAATTTTACCATAAATGATTTTGGTATATATGATAGATTAGATGGTACTGATAATGAAACTGCCAGTCATCTAGTGGCATTGCCATAGCAGCATCACATACCCCTCTGCAATGTGAAATAAATGGCAAACTGATTGCTGATGATATCTGTAAGTCGTGGCAATATCAGTAATTGTGTTGCCATTCATTTCACTTAATAGCGAGCTGTGCAATGTTGCTATGAAAACTGCCTCCCCCCCACCCCCCTTCACTGATGTGCTAGCTGACTGGCAATTTCATTACCCGTACCATATAACCTATCATACATGCAGCAAAATTATCTGTGTTAAAATTGGTTACCAAAAAATGATGCTGCCTCCCAGATTATATAATTCAGTGCTGTTTGGTTGGCAAAATTGGATCACTTATTCTGTGCTTTGTGCACTAATCTAAATTGTCCCTGCATTAATTGAGGGATCATCTGGAAAAAAAAAATTACCCACTAACTGAAACCACATAAAGCTAGGAAAACTGGTATATATTAGGGATGTACTGAATATTAATTCAGTATTCGGACATACTACTAAATATTCAACCAAACCGAACACTTGAAAAACCTTTTAAAAATCTTACACAACTTCTACTTTTAATTGTGAATTAATAAAGATATTCAGAATAATTAAGAAATAAATATAATCATATTTTAATAAGAGAATGCTTTTACATTATTTATTTGCTGTTTGAAAAATGACATTTAAGAAAATTAACCATTAATGACTTCCTTCACAAGGGCGGATCTAGAGAGTCTTCAAGAGGGGGGCGATATCAGAAATTTAGAGGTTAATATCCGACCTGAAATCTTGGTCGGGTCAGGCCTAATTTTTTTTAATTGGAGTCAGGTTTACTTCTGGAGCGGGTTGACCCCTACTTGTTTGCTGCGGGTCGGGTTAACTTGTCTTTTGGTACGAAATGGGTTCGGGTTGGGTTAATTTTTACTTTTTTTGCTGCGGGTTGGATTGAATTCTACATTTTTCCTTCGGGTTGGGTTGACTTACATTATCGGGTTGGGTTTTTCTCCTCTTGTGTGTCGCATTCGCGTTGACCCGATTTTAAAAGAATGTCTAAAATATTTTTTCCGATAAAATCTATATGCAGTAAAAATTTCATAACAAACAGTCCCAAATAGCGGAAAGCTTTATATAGGGAATACTTTTTAAATCTTTTATTTGATAAAACCTCCGAATTACGGACACCTTGAAACCATCGAGTTTATCCGCAAATTCAGAAGTAATAGCATGTACAGTAAGGCATCCATACAGTCATTCCTGAAGAGCGGAGACAGTCCCCAATGCAAATATTTGCATATTTTTGTGCACTCCTCCGAGTAAGAGATAAATTCGATGGCACTGAGGCGTCTGTTATTTAAATGTTTTACAGTATTTGAATATTAATGAGTATATTAGTTACTATAGGTTTTTATTTTTATATAAAAGAAAATGGAAATTAGAGATATAATTGCATACTACATTTTTTAATTCTATTAAAATATGGATTAATTTTTTTTCATTTCGGTTTTGGGAGGATGAAGAATTTTTTTCGGGGTTCGGTTTGGGAAAACCCGATCCGCGCAGGTCTCTAGGTGGAATTTTAAGTTGTATGTTCAAAAGGTGGAGTTATTTTAAATGGGATTTTTGTAGTATCTTAAAATTTGCCCAGTTAGCTAAATTTTTTAGAAACTCCAAAACCTCGCTGTATTAAAAATTACGGAATAAGAAACTACAGTAGTCTCTAGGGAGCGTGAGCAAATTTTTGAATTGCTACGGGCGCTTAAAACACAGCCTTTGCTACTGATCTTGTATTCTTATATGTGTATGAATAGCAATGATTTTGTAAATGTATCAGAAAAAGTGAATTTGTTTTTGAGAACTAAACTTGCAATTCATTAAGGCCTATGTCGTATAGTACCGAGCCCTATTTTTTTACTATGGCCCTGGGGTGCTATAATGCCCCTGTCAGGTTGTCAGCCTAACGCGGAACTATCAATGTTTAGTCCCCAAGAAAGATTGATACTCAATTTATAGACCCCGAATGGAGAAGGCCAGAGTTAGCCTTGATCAGTCCGCAGTCGAACTGCGGACCTGTAGTGTGGTAGCGAGAAAAGCTGACTATTACACTACTGGGCTTACTGTTGTTGAGAGTATTAACAAAAACAATAAACAAATGGTGTAAATACCCTTACCTTTTTATTCTTTATCACCCTTTTTAAGCGTATTTTTTTTTATAATGGAAGAAGCCCAATTTATTTCGAAATTTCGTTCCTTGTTCTGACTATTTAAAATAAAATGTTGCTTGTTTTTTTTTTCTTTTTTCATTTCCCCCCTGAATTACTTATGTTTAGCCAGTTTCTCTCGCTTTTCGCAACAAACACATGAAATTTCGAATGCTAATCTCTACCACTTTGCACATGTAAGCAATTGCTGTGTCACTTGATTCTTTTTACTCTCACTGCTAGTAAATTACGGGGAGTGAAGGACGGGAGAGAGCGAAGATTATCGTAGGTTATGCTAACTTGAAAGTTGTCGCCAACTAGACAGATGTAGGGATGGGTACAGTGAGACTGGGCGAGCTCTTCTCCCTGTAGCATCCTCTATAATGCAATTGACATACTGAACCTTGTAATAAAACGCCCAAAGAAACAACGAAGACTTCGAAGACAGAACTATAGAGAAGAACGACATCACATTACAGTACGAATAAAAAGGTTGTCCAGATTTTTATTAGAATTATACAGCGGTTGAACGAAAAATATACAAAACATTCATACAATCTTTTTTTGAGGCAATATGTATCTCTGGGCACTTGGGGAGATACCTTACCTTCCAGAAGTCGCATAAAGTCTCAATTTTTTTAAGGCTAATATAATCATCAAGACAATTTAGAACTTTGATTGATCGCCACATTTCAAAATTCTGTAAAAAACTAACTGGGTATAAGACTGCTTGTTTCTTTACATCAAAGATCAGTTCTAGTTCAGTAAAGACTGTTTTGAAACTTATTAACGAAACATATATTTAGTAGTTATGGGACGCTGACTGAAAGAAGAATTTAGAAAAAACATTAAACTAGCTTAGATAGCTCAGTTAGAGGTCTACACTTGCCGAAATTTCCAGTCTCTGGCCAGACCCGACCCGTACAAAAAATATTGGCCCGGGCCAGTATAAAAGCCCGAGCTCGGCTCGACCCGCTCCAGTATAAAAGCTAGAAGTTTGCCTCAAGCCCGGATCTGCCCGTATAAAAATTTAATTGGTACGTCACCGCCAGACTAATTTCTACAAAGTGTGTGTTTCTACGAAAGTGTATGAAGTTATTAATAGATTTAAACCAAATTTCATTTATGTTTTTGACTACGACTAGCAGGTCGTACTTAAATTTGGGGATATTCTGCTGGCTATCTAAACTCTGTGATAACGATTTTTCTGCAATATTTCGTAGTTTAATATCGGCTGTTCATGCAGCGGAGGTAACCCGACGTTTCGCAAGCAGCTGGCGTAAAACAGAATTCTGCGACAGCAAATTTTGAAGTGTTAAACATGTATGACATAGAAGAAAGTTTTGGATTGGCATACCCGACTAGTTAAAAATATATCTCTGATTTATTACACCAAATTAAATTTCTAAAAATTATGCTAAAAAAATGCACAACATCAATCACTACAATTTATACAAAAACAAATTTATACTAGTATGTTGTGGCTATCATAAAACTTTCTTCTATATAAATCAAATTGGCTGCAATAAAAATTATATGTCAATCTATTCGTTCTTGAGATGTAGCTAATGCGGAAATCGTGAAAAACAGATCATAGTGGCGACATCTGTTGGGCGATATATACCAAATTCTAATAAAGATTTATTTATGCCAAGGTCAAACATAATCTAAATAAGTTTAATGAAATTCCGTTCTTTAATTCTTGAGATATAGCTATAAAATGCAGCATAACAGCACCACCAGTTAAGAAATTTAAACCAAAACATCATCAGCACCAATCTATGTCAAGGTCTAACTGAATACGAATTTTCTTTAAATTCCGCGCATTAGTTCTTGAAATAGAGCACCCACAAAATTTGTATCACATATATATAGACAGACATTTTCTAAGAACAGTCAATTCGTGTTCAGGTCCTCCTAAAATGTAGAAATTCGTCAAAAATTTTTACAAATCCAATACTTTGTTCTTGTAAAGATTTAAGAAAGTAAAAAATGCCATCCGAACATAGGCTCGGGGGAAGAATTTAGAGGTATGACGAGCCAATAATGTTTTTCATACTGGTTGAGTCAGACACGGACCGAACTCTTAGCTTTCTTACCGGGTCTGGAAATTTCGGCTTGTGTAGATCTCTAGGAAAGGAAGAATGAATTCCATGCCAAACTCGTCCCGGAAAAAAGAAGTCTAGCCCTTCCTGGCTCGAGTCTACAGAAAAAGGGAATACCCGGTCAGGAAAGAGTGGAGAACAGGCAAGGTCCGAGTTTCGTGAATGAAAATTGGCTCGAAAGTTTTCTTTGGGCCAGACCCTTTCCCGCACAGAACTCTGATGTCGGTTTGCAGACCTTTTATTACCGCAAGGGGTGGGGCGATCAATCCACCACTGGTTGCAACCGGACCGAATTTTTAGCGTTTATGCCGGGCCCAGGCCTAAAAATCTCGGCCTGTGCAGACCTCTAGAAAGAATGAAATTTAAGCCAGGCTGGACCCGAAAAAAAAGAAGTCTGGTCCAGCCCCAATCTCCAGAAAAAGCGAGGCCCAGTCTAGGCCCAAGTCTTCAAAAAAAGGCCCAGTCCCGACCCAACCCTTAAAGAGTGAAGACCTGTCCCGGCCCGACCCATGTGTCGGGCCGGGCTTCGCCAGAGGACTTTTCCCGTGGAGGCCTCTAATGTCGATTTACCGACCCTTTTATAGCCCAAAGGGGGGGGGCGATCGCCCCATCACTCCCCCCTTAGATCCGCCATTGTTCCTTCATGTGAATTAATGATCCACAAATTCAAGTTCCTGAATATTTGGTAAATAATCTTTCTTGCTTTTTCACAAACAGAATGTTTCTAAACAAAATGGAAAAAACTTTCAGAGATGATAACAGGCATCAAGACAGAAAATTTTTGTACAGGAAATCAGAATCGCAATCCACTTATCCAGTCAAAAATACAGTGTATCACGCTTCAGGCTGAACTTGAATTTCTGTTCATACAAGCAGAGTTAATATGATAAAAATATCTCTGAAATATCTTCATTATTGCTAAAGTTGTGAATGAAAAGCTTGTAGTGACACACATAAGTGGATTGAGATGCTGGTTTCCTATACAAATACTGTTTGTTTTGAATACATTATTTTCCATGACAGTTTGTTCCAAGATTTTACGAACAATCTGTATGTTTACAACCTCTGAAAGTGATTGCCTACTCCAGACACTGCTATCTGGTTGGTTCATTTAAAAACTTCCTTCCTAAATCAAAATAATTATTTTACTCAAAACAGTTTTATTCGTTTATTTAAATTCACACAAGAAGCCATGAAATTTTAAAGTTTTAAGACTATCTTTTTCTTAAATAATAACTCAAAGCATGCTGTAAAGTTAACTTGAAAAAGGTTTTGTTCATCAAAAGGGAAGTAAATATCTGTGTTAAATATTATGTAAAATTATTTTAAAATGTAACTTTTTAATATGTTTAAACTGTGAAATATAGGCATATTCGGCCAGCTGAATATTCAATGTTTGGCCGAATAGTTATTGTTTGGTATTTGGCTTATGAACAAACATACATTTCCACAGAAAAATTAAATTTTGTTTATTAGGACATAGACAAATTTACAAAATAAAAGGAAATAAAATTAATAGCATTAAGTAATATATTTTTTTAGAAATATTACATAATCAAGGCTTTGAAATAATGAGAATAACATTTGTTCGTGATAAATATATTGATAATATTCATATTTTCTGAAATACATAACTACAAGATGTGCAATATTTCCATGTACAGCTTTTTTGAATAGCTTGTGGTTTTAAAAAAAATTAATAATAGAAAATGGGCATCTACAGTGTTTATTTATTTTCAATGGGTATCATGTGAATGCCTTCTAAAGCTGGTAGTGGAGCTTCAACTGTAAGCACACCATCTGTTGATAAAGATGATTTGATCATTTCAGGGTTTGTGCCTTTTGGAAGAAGAAATTCTCTGTTATATTCTCGGTAAACAGATTTTGTGTCACTTTTCTCTTCATGTTTGGCTTGAACCTGTAATAGAAAAAAACAGAATGAGTAATTTAAATTTATTTATTGTAATCACAAATAATAATAGGAGATAGAACCCCAATCTGGACACATTTTTCACTATGTTGGTTATGTGTTGTTTAGCAAAGAGAAAATTAATTCACACCCTTTGTCAGTATTATTAATTTACAGCACAGTTTCAGTCCTGCTGAAAATTTAATTGGAAATTTAGATATTATCCAATGCTGGGAATTTATTCGTCTCATGTGCGTCACTGGGTAGTGTGCTCATGTTTGACTTTCCATCTTGCAGTGAAAAATGCCAGACTGGATGTCGTCTAGATAGCTTAAATCGTAAAAGCACTTGGTGCGCTATACCAGGGTGTCTGGGTTTGATCCCCAGTCTGGACACATTTTCCACTATGTTGGTCATGCATTGTTTAGCAAAGTAAAAATTATTTCACATCCTTTGTCAGTAATAATAAAAGCACTAAAACCACTAACAAAAATTAATATAAGTAAAGAAGTTATTAAAATAAATTGTCAAGTATGATTTGGATTTTTAAAAAAAACTATCAATTTATCAAATGAATGTATGTACTTGTCATAAACAGATGTGCAAGGGATACACAACATATGGGTGGCAAAGTCAGAAGGGCAGCAAATCATATCAATTCCTCATAAAATCATCATATTTCAGCTTGGTTGAGTGGTTAAGAGATTTATCTTCTTGTAGTAACTGAACATAAATATTTGGATAATTTTGATATGAGTCAATTAATTGCACACTTTACTAATAGTAAAGTAAGAAATTTAAATATGTTATTTTTCCTGTAGTAAAATTTTCTGTGTCTGTCTGCATCAAACAAAAATCTATCGGTACAATGCCAAATGAAGTCTACCCTCATAGTAAATTATACTAATCTATAAAGTAAGTGAATTTCTCATAAACTAAATACAATATATACAATAATTTAGAGACAAAGTAAATTTTAGCATTTATTTTCTAAGCTGTTAGATTAATCTGCAAGCTGTAAAATAATCTGCAGCTCTCAATGCTATGCTACATTGCTTTTGCTACAGGGATTATTTTAAACAAATATAATTGTTATTATCCATTTAGTTTTATTTTTATAAATTTTACTTACACACAACTGTTAGTCTAATAAGTTAAAACTTTAAATTTTATACACATTATAAATGTGACTGCAAGGGAGGGTAAATTCAAGGTTGCACACTTAACTCATATTGACATATTTTGGCCTATAAACAATAAAAGGAAATACCAGAAAAAGCTAGCTATATTTACTGCATGTAAAATGACTAAATAAAATATCCAAAACAAAGAATTGGAAAGAAAACTGTGTTATTGTCAAAATTTATTTATAACTAACTGGTAATGTGTTGCTTTTGCATTGCATGAGATCTTTTGATTTTTTAGGGGGGGAAAGAAATCTAATTTAATTCTACAATTTGGAAAATATTTATATTAATAGTTTTATTAAATTTTCTATTATCATCAAGAAATCAATTTTACAATTCAAATGAACTAAGAATTATGAAAATTACATTTTGTAAGTTACATCATTCTGATGCAATTATAGTACAATACTTTTATAAGAAAATGTTGACATATGGGCAATAAAATTTGATTGGTTGAGAGGATTTTTGATACAAATTTGAAGAGCTTGTCATTATTGCCAAGCTAATGTTTGTTTACTTGTCTAACTCATCTGAGCAAATTTGTCCAAGTGAGCATAGTCAAGTTCTGTAGCACGGATTACTAGGACAAGATGGCTACAGATTCTGGAAATCAGGGAATTTCGTAAAAGTACTTGAAAATCATGGAAATTTGTCTATATGAGAAAATCTTTAGTTTTTGCATGAGACTGATTCGTCGACAAACAGGTGATATTTAAGCCAATAATAGTACGTGATAAAGAAAAGTAAAAATTTTATATATTTTTTTAAAAGATGCACATGATATGAGTTTTTGGTATTTAACACAAATTAAGGTGATCAGATGTCCTCATTTTCTGTGGGTAGTGCTTATATTGAAGGCAATTTACCCATTTTTAAAAATTTTATGATGCTTAGCTTAATCCAATTAGCTATCCTGTCAGATATAGATATGTCTTAGAATTGAACATTCTTCAGAAAATGAGGAAATTTTCTCGTCACCATATATTCATTAGCCACTATATGAAGTTGTTGGACTAACTTTTGAGTTCACATTTATGAAACTGTGAAAGAGTACTTCATCAATATTGTGCAAATTTTATATTTTTCTCCCAAATGAGAAATTCTGCATTTTCATAAAAATCATCATAAAACTTAACTTAAATAAACATTTAAATTAAATTTTCTTTTGCTGCTAAATTCACCTACCTGCATACTAACTATTTTTTAAAATGTTATTCTGTGAAAAATATTTTTGTTGTTTTCTAGAAATACAAAAATATGGGACAGCCACTACTTCACTCACGCGTAAACACCTGCTTGCTTAATGATAATCCTGTGGGTGAAAATTTTTTTAATATCTTGTTTGTATTTCAGTATTTTTAAATGTTTTTTTTGTATTGGATAGCTGAGGTCAATCACTATGCAGGCCATTTTTACTTTTTTGATTTTGTTTGCATTTTTTTTTTTTTTTTCATGAGGATACTTTCACCTCTGAAACCGGTTCCAAGAGTGAAAGTAATTTAATAAAAAAATACGTACACATTGAAAAAGTAAAAAATGACCTTTGTAGAGATTGACCTCAGCATCCAATGCAAAAAACATTTAAAAATACTGAAATGTAAATGAGATATTTAAAAGAATTTCTCCCATAGGATTAACATTGGCAAGCAGGATTTTGCGTGAGTGAAATAGCCTCTTAATGACACATTTTATTCCATTTTCAATAATTAACATGTAAGTTTTTTAAAATCCTAATTCAACTACTGAATATACATTTAAATTGAACTAAATGAAACTGGAAATACCTGGCTGATGGTGTTAAAATGATTTTTCCTGGCATATTTAAAAACTTAATGCAAAAAGTAATTTATGGCCTGATATACCTATTAACCCCTTAAGCACCATATTCAATTCAATGATTGAGTATGCAGAGTACCAGATATATTAAATTTTGTCAAAAGTAGTTTATATCATTATTTTTATCTATCAGAGATACAAAAAACACAAAACTGAATGTGAAACACAACTGAACAGAATGACCAACACATGAACAATGAAGAAACAAACAAAGCAGCGGGAAAATGAATGAGTTTTTTCTATATGTAACGCCATCTATTGGGTGCAAAACCAATCATTGCTATAAAGCCGTACAAAACCAATCACAATAGCAATTTGTGATGCAAAAAACAGATGCTTGGAATATACGTCCTGGTATTAGAAATAGACGAGTTTATGATGTACGCATGTACGTCGTGGTGCTTAAAAGTTTAAAGATGAATTTGGACTTTTTTTTTAGCCCATGCCCAACGATTTGAAATCAGAGTATGAAAATTTTTGTGTCATCAGAACCTGGGTCGATACAGAAAGTACACAGTAGAAAATTGTTAATCAGGTTTTTAAATGAATTTTCTCACTTAAAAATCTCTTCTCACACAAAAATAAGTATTAATTCTAAATACTCCCTCATGACATTTCGTGATTTTCATGCCCTTAAAAATCTGTTTAAAACAGCAAATTTGTAATTTATGCTAACCCACTGTCAGAAATCTGCAAAATTCCCAATTCTTATTTTTTTAACCCTTTAAGCATCCTAACCGTGTCTTTCCATCACGCAAATTTTTAATTCAAAGTCTCATTTTATAAAAATTTTATACTAATGTGAATTTTTTCCACTGCATAACATAAATAAATGTGTAAGGTAATTAAATATGAATTTCCATACAAATTCTTTTCATAGCTATTATTTTACAAATCGTTAAACATATATTGAAAATTCTGCGAGACACTTAAATGGTTAAAATATCATTTTACAACTATGGCAGAAAGACATAAGTTCTGTTTTTTAGTAATTCTGGAAAAGTGATATCCGGCACTATGTTATTAATACTGACAATTCAAAGGCTTCAAAATCAGATAGAATATTTCTCCTTATATCTCATTAATAACAATTCAATTCTTTTTCAAACTGATTTATAAAGGATTGTGAAATATTATTGTTTCTGAAATAGCAATTTTTTTCCCTTTTTTCAATTTGTGAATAAATAACATTTTCACTTTGAGCCCAAGCATGAAAAAAATCGAGCCAGTCTCTTGTAGATATTCTTATATGTCTAGTTAAATGCAAATATCTACTGATGATAAATATGAATATATTCTGGTTTTATGTTCCCTTGAAAACAAATTCTAAAAAAAAAAAAAAAAAAAAACGAAACAAACATAGATTTACAGCAAATACTGTGCTTAAAAGCAGACACACAAGTTAAAGTAATAACTACTATTGATTTATTTATCAAAGTATAAAAACAGATACTGAAGCAGCTTTAAAAAATTACTAATAAAAAAGAGATGATCTGAATAACAAATCTATATATTCTTATCCTGCTCAAGATTTTATATTTTGTTCTTCTATCGTAATTTTCCTTTATTTTATTTCGTCAAAATTATTTAATAGAAAATCTTTAGTCAATGAAACTTTGATCGAATTAAGTTATAGACAGAAAATCGGACATTTGAACAACATTATTTAATTTATTCGTTTCTAAAAAACATGTTTTATTTTCTATAAAAATAAAAACTTTTCTGTTTTAAATTTCCTATTCAGAATTTCGTTATTTCTAAAAATCTAAGTTAATAAATAATTACGGTACATCAAAAGTTTTCAGTTTTTTCTTTTCCTGTAAAATGTTCTTGAAGTTCGAAATGAAATAAATTAAATCCACATTTTTTTCCGCGTAAATATTAATTGGAAAACACTTCGATTCACGGAGAATTCATTTTGTTTACTAGCAACGGCGCGCTTGGGATGTAAACAAAACAATTCGCAATTGATTGGTTGGGTGGTAGGTTAGCTTTAACAGAGATGTAACACACTACACATCTCCGGTGCCAACAAGAAGGTTATTTTATTTTGTTTTGATGACGAAATGAGACGGTAGATGAATACAAAAAGAGAAAGAAGCTTTTAGCGTTGGTGATTCCCCCGCATCTCTTGAAGGTCATTATATATATATATACATATATATAATAAATTTGCCGTTTCCAGTAATCCTGGCAGCTTGAATGTATTTCAAACCATCCAACCAATTTGAGGGTTGAAATTTGTTTACAAAACAAACACATCGACGGCTTCGAGTTACTATTATCCAGTTTTTTTGTCTTCAATATGAAGCCAGCAGATATAAAAGAAGCGGCGACATCTGAGTTAAGTCAAGCACAAATTTTCTACTTAAAACGAATTGAAAAAGAAAATTTCGACAGAGTAGTAAAGTTGAAAAGAATGCGTCAAAGAAATATATGGACTGGATTAGGGCTTGCTGGATCTGTTTTAGGAATATGTATCCTTTTTTAATATTAATTATTTAAAATTTTGGAACTAAAATAGTGGAAATGTTTATCCGGTACCAAAAACAACATATACTAATTTTCATTTAATGCACTTTTGCTTGTTAGTGAATTTTGTATGATATATTTCATTAACAAATATAAAATTAAACTAGCTTTTGAAACTTTTTAGTTTCCAAACATAACAATGCAATCTCATTGTTTGCATGAATTATAATGTAATTGTTGAATTTAGGTATTTTTAAATCGAAATACACATCCTGAATGCGTTTCTGGCCTGTTTTGGGCTATTTATTATAGTATTTAGAGCAGTAACGCATTGATATGTTCAGATAACGTTAAAAAGAACTAAAATCTCCTTAGAATTTTAAATTATTTGAATAAAACACCAATGCATGCTTTTTGTTATTTATTTTTGTTTATTTATCAAGTAATTATATTTTTTAAGTGAAAATATAATAAATTATATAATGGAACATTTCATGCATCAAAAAATAAATAAATAACCAATGAAAAAAAAATTGCAAAAATTATATCACTTTTTCCCCTTAACTAATGAAAGATTTATACTCAATTTTTACAGTGAAACAAGAGAACTTTTTAGATGAATTAGATGAAAAGAGAGTGTAAAATTTCTAAGCTATCTGTGGAGAAGTCTTTGTGCATTTGTATGTTGTAAATAATATTTGTTATTAGCTCTATGCTGAAAAACATGTACATTTTCCAGCAGAAACAGTGTATTATCTTGATGAAATAAATATGGTCTTACATATTTGATTAAATCCTTTTAATGTGTTTGGAATATCTATAATAGATTTTATTTTAAATTTTAAGACAATAGATTTTCGTTGATAAGAAGATTCCAGATTACCGTATTTACTTGCATAATTTATGTATGCTCCCACATATTTTCACACCCATACTTTTGAAGGAAAATTTCAGTAAAAAATAAAGATTTGTGTGATTTTTGCATCTGTAATATGAGATAATTTAAATTAATGTAATTTTTAATCTCACAGCATATGTCTTACTGATTCTCATTTTACAACAATTCAATTAGGATGCTAGAAACGAATTCTCTATTCTCCGACAAATTTTTTTCATTTCAGCTGCATTGTATGCAAGTGGTACTAATGCAGTTTTATCAGTTTTGCGATACATTTGTGCTGATTTATTTACATTCACAATGTTTAGAAAAATAACAATTGCACAGTAAATTTTATATTTATAATATTCTGCTCTGTTAACACAAATAGTAACAGCACTGCTGAACAATAATTCTGGATGAATGAAGTTTTTATTCCATTTAACTTAAAAAGAAATACAGTAGAAGATCTTTATTACACAATTCTATATCATGCACAACTTCTCAGGCATAAAAGAATGAATTTTGCAGTTAAGAAACAATGGCATTCCTACAATATAAAAAAATTGCTACTCTCTAGAGTATAGGTGCAGATTCCCAAAATTTGAAAGGAGTCACTGGCTCCTAAACCTAAAAAATCCAGTAGCCACAAATGTAAAACAAACGCATAAAAACAATAGTGATTATATGGGGTAAAAAACTAAAAAAAAAAAAAAAAAACTCAGGAATTCAGAGTGTAAAGTAATTTATTTAATATAAACACGAGTACAAAAAAATTTGAATATTAATTAAATCTTAAATCATGTACAGTCAGAAGATAAAGTTCGCAAGATACGGTTAAAAATTTTTTTATGTAGTGTATTTATGATGTAGTATATATAATGTGATATAATATATACTACATACTATATATAGATGATATAATTTATGATGTAGTATAAGCTAAGCAATTATGATAGCGGGGAATATCAGAAAAACAATATTCCTTATTTTGATTTTGCCAGACAAAAGTACATATGAAAGAAAATCTGAATTTGTGAGATTATTTTGCACTATAAAAATCAAAACACACTTCAAACATTTATTTATATATTTATATTTAAATCACAGTCTATGTAAAATTATCAGATTCAAACTGTTACGAATAACATTGCTATTCGAATATATTAATAGTTTGCTGTGTTAAACAGATCATTCTGAAATGTTATTAAAATATAATAATAATGTTTGTTATGTGTTTTGGTCTTAATCTTTAAAAAAAATATCAACATTTCACTATGGGGACTGGGAATACCAGAAATTGATTACCTTTAAATCACATGGCGACTTAAACACCAAAAGTTAGTGGCCACAGCAAAAAGTTTAGTCGCCACGTGGCAACTGGCGACCATGAATCTGCACCTATACTCTAGAGCAGTGGTTCCCAACCTTTTTTCTCTCACATACCCTTTGCTTAGACTTTTCATTTATGTGTACTCCTTGTCGCATGAAACCTGCCACAAACATTTTTTTGTTTTCATTCATTAGTAATAGCTTTGCACAACTTACCACTGTTGGATGCAGTTCTCTTTAGAATTCCAAACCATTTATCCATTTTGAACAACAGCACGATATCAACATAAAATCACTCAAATCACTAAGTATTAGCTAAAATTTTCAAATTAAGCACTAACAAAGAAGGAATGAAGCTATATAAATTAATACACATTAATGAGTTTATGCCAATGCTGTCCAGTTAAAAACTGAAATGATGGCCTGCTTTTAAATGGGTTTCAAATAAAATCATCGAAAGCAGAAGCCTCGATAAGATTAATGTTTTATCAAAATACAGTAGAATCTTTGAAACGCAATTCTCTATATAACGCACAACTTCTCAGATGTAAACAATGAATTTTTCAGTTAAAATGCACATGCATTCCACATTGTAAGAAAATTGCTACTCTAGAGATTTAATACATTATTTCAACTTTATCTCCTTAATTCAGATCTTTTTGATGAAAAAATTGCTATTATTACAATAAAAGCTTTTGAAAATGAGTAATATAATGAATGATTTTGTCCAGGCATGTTTGGACCATGTTCATAAAGTAAATTTAACAATGTGTAAAATTATCTATATAAAGCAAAAATTTATAATTTGTACAACTCCTGATCCCAAGGAATGCAATATAAAGATGCTCTACTGCAGGGATTCCCAAACTATGGTATGCATACCAGTACTGGTACGTGAAAGTGCGATGCTGGTACGTAGAAGGAAATGCCAGCATAATATTATAAAAGCAAAAATGGCACGGAAATTTTCGAATGAAAATTAGAGGCTCTAAACGCTATTTCTGTTGTTGTTGTTGTTACTAGAAATGTTTTTATAGCAAACTTTACTGTAATAACTTTACTGTAATTTTGAAATCCGCACACGCTGCTTTTGATACAATCAATTTCCAAGAATTAAATACATGTGATTATTACATTTATACGCCTATATAAAAATTTAAATTGTAAATAAAGACCTAATTTAAAAATTAATCAATGAAAAAGTTTTAATTAGCAGAAAAACTGTTTTAGACATGTTTTTTTAAATTGTATTATCTGAAGGTAAAGTCTGAATCCGTGAAAATAGGAGGAGCTTGTTCAAATAGGAGGAGCCATAGCTGCCAACTTTTACACTTTTCTCTGACAACTAAAATTTTACAGTAAATTTCATCTTATTAAATCTCCGAAACAAGTGGTTTAATATGGCAAAAATTTATATTAAATTTTAGTGGTATCAAAAAAGCGTAAAAGTTGGCAGCTAAGGAGGAGTTAAAACATTTTGTATTATCTGAAGGTAAAGTCTGAATCCGTGAAAATAGGAGGAGCATAGCTGCCAACTTTTACGCTTTTTTCCGACCACTAAAATTTTATGGAAAATTTCATCTTATTAAATCTCCGAAACAAGTGATTTAATATGGCGAAAATTTCTATTAATTTTTAGTGGTATCAAAAAAAAGCGTAAAAGTTGGCAGCTATGGAGGAGTTAAGACTTTTTTTTTTCTTTTTTTTGTATTGGTTATTTCAGTATTGAAATTTTATTTGAAACATAATTCATTATTTATTTAAGTCTGTCAATTGAAAATTTCCTCTTCTTCTGTACCAAATGTGTAAGTTTATTCCTATTTCATGGAAATTCGTTTTTAATACAGTAAAGTTATTTAAAATGGTGATTTGTAATCTAACAAAATATGGGAAGTTCCACTTCACACCTTTTCTTATATTAGCATTACGTTTGATGCCTGGTGGTACGCGGAAGTATGAACTTCGATATAGTGGCACGTCGGTCTAAAAGTTTGGGAACCCCTGCTCTACTGTATTTTGATATGTTTCATTCATATTTTGATATGTTTACAAGGTAAGTTTAATGATGTGCAAAATGTGATCTAAATAACGCACAAACTTGCATTTTTAGGTTTGCTTTATGAAGATTTATTGTATATGCTAAACAAAGCAATCGAAAGTGTGTGAACATTTTTTAGTCCCAAATCTGGGAATTACATCCTAATAAGAAGTGCTGAAACATTTTCATTCTTAAAAGAACAAGAACATAGATGCTGTGCTAGGATTCTTTTCTCCCTATTCAAAGACTATTTATACGAACTGTTGAAATTCTTATACACTTTATTAATCTTAATTATTCATTCATTAAAAGGTTTTATATCTTAGTTATATTCATATTATAGAATAGATAGTCATTTCTCTTTTTACTAAAGTTTTCTTTTGATATAAATGGATATCTAAAAAAAAAATTAGTTCTTTGCTTTAGTTTTTAG
Source organism: Maratus michaelseni (assembly GCA_963931845.1). Classification (NCBI taxonomy): domain Eukaryota; kingdom Metazoa; phylum Arthropoda; class Arachnida; order Araneae; family Salticidae; genus Maratus; species Maratus michaelseni. Next base: position 79,098,948 of record OZ007600.1, read on the forward strand.
TAAAATTTTGTATGTGTTTCTTATATTTAAGAAAGTGATGGCAAAGACAAGCGGACAGACAAATAAACCAAAATCATAAACACTTTTTAACTAAAAAGTGTTAACAACTAAACTGGGGAAGTAAGAAGGGATTTCTATAAAGCGTCTAGTTTTGACTATATTATTTAAAGACAATTTTTCAATGTAAAGTGAGCTGAATTTCATATTCCCGTTATGAAAATCCTGAAAGCATTGCGTGCAGTGACATTTGACATTGTAATGACATTTTTACGTTTAAGACAGAATTTCGTGATAGACCGGTTCCGTTTTCATAGGATTTACTGTAATTTTTTGTGCCGGTCTAGAAGTCACTGTTCCGCGTTTTTAGGTGCGTTCGTAATTATATAAATACGTAGCAGGTATTGTCGTCGTCTTGTCCGTCCATCCGCATATAACAATGCAAAAACTACCCAATGGAATGGTTTGAAATTTAAGATATATTATCTTTGCAGAATATTGTCAAGTCATTTTAAATTTTATGAAAATCGAATAAAAACTTTAGGAGATATTAATAAAAATATTTATTAAGAAATTTGAATTTTTTTTTTAAAGTTCTTATTTGTTATAGGAGCTTCCGAGGTTTAATCGCCAAGCGACCGATATTTTATGACAGAAATTAATCTGCAGACGATATAATTCATTTCACAAAATTAAAAATCATCAAGATCTGAATATTTATATAACTAGCTATAGTACGAACGCACCTCGTTTGTCACGTTTGACGAACAATTTCCAACTTGTTTGACATTGGGCTTGGCAAACACTAGTACCGAGAGACCTTAAAAATATAATTTTTAAATCTACTATATATAAAACACAAACGGAAATTTCGTTCCGTTCCTTTATAACTCGAGTTCTGCCGAATGGATTTGGATGGAACTTACGCTGTTCGAGAGATAATTTTTCAAGGAAGGTTTTAGTGTATAACACAAGGTTCTATGTATATTAGTTATAGAATTATGATAGAAAGTTATGTTATTTTGGCCGAAAAGGTTACCATTGCTCATTTTTTGGCGATCATTACTGTTGCAGAAAGAAATGAAAAGTCTATACATCTCGAAAAATAAAAGAAAAACTGTTGTTAATTTTATTAAAAAAAAGAAAGAAAGAAAGAAAAAGAGTTTTGATGAGAGAATATTATAAAATGAAAATATTTAATTTAAACATGATTAGGAATGTTCGTAATGCTTAAAAAATTATTCAAGGTGCAAGATTGCTATTGCAACAATATTCGGCGATTTATCTTTGGTTTTTGACGATTTTGATTTTACTTTTGACCCCAAACAATTTGATTTTAAGCCAAAAGGTGTCTTTTTTTGTTGCAGAAAGAATTGAAATGGCTATACATCTGGAAAAATAAAATAAAAAACTGTTACTAATTTTATTTAAAAAAAAAGAAAAACAGTTTTGATGAGAGATTTTAAGCCAAAAGGTGTTTTTTTTTCAAGTGTACGACTGCATTTTTGCAGTATTTTTTTTTTTTTTTTACTTTTCGGTTAGCCGGGCGCCAGCGATATATATATATACATGAATATATATACACACACATACATACACATGTATCTACACAAATACATGTATATAGGTACATATATATACACTTATATGTATGAATATATACATATATATTTATATATATATGTACATATATCACTGGCGCCCGCCTAACCGAAGAGTACTTTTTTTTTTTATTCAAATGCAAACTATATTAATGGCAATATACTTCTATTTATTTCAACATAATGAAATTTCGTTCCGGCTGCTTATAACTCGAGTTCTGCTGAATTGATTTTCCTAGAACTTAAACTGTAAGATAATTTTTCAGGGAAGGTTTTATTGTATAACATATCGTTCTACGTAGCTTAGTTATAGAATTATTCTGGGAAGTTCTATAATCAGATCAATCCGATTATGAAAGATTAGCTTTTTTAAAAGATTTTGCCGAATGGATTTCGATGGAACCTACACTGTTAGATAATTTTCTAGGGAAAGTTTTATTATATAACACATCAATCTAAGTTGCTTAGTTCTAAAATTATAGGGGGAAATTCGAAAATCGGGTGACCATTTTTTTTTAAATCAAATATTAGCCTTTTCAATATTTGATTCCGATTATGAAAGATTAGCCTTCTGAAAAAGTTCTACTGGACGGATTTTGATGAGAATTGTATTGTTAGTTAGATGCTATTTCAGGAATGGTTTTAATGTATTACATATTGTTCTACGTTGCTTAGTCAAACAGTTATGTGTGAAGGTTATATAGTCATGTGAACCCAATTCCGAAAGATTAGCCTTTTTGAAAGTTTTTACTGGGTGTATTTTTTGCGACTTGCATTGTTAAGTAGATAATTTGTACTTATGGTTTTAGTATATTTTATATCGTTCTATTAGTTTTAGAATATGTGCAAAAGTTCTATAATCAGATGAACCCGATTATCAAAGATTAGCCTTTAAAAAAACTTGTACTGAATGGATTTTGTTAGTTAATTTGTTTGCATTGTTAGTTCGATAATTTTTAGTGATGGTTTTAGTATATTGCATATAGTTTTATCATTCTTTAGCAAACTCTAACTGTAAATGTCCAAATAAAAGAGTTGGTCCTTAACAGCTAAAATTTTGACTGCACATTAGAAAATATAATAACGCAATCCCGTCATTTTTCAGTAATGTGGAAGGATATTCCAGGTAATTATACAGATTGCTTTCAAATACAAGGTCAAATTAAACGATGTATTTCATTTGATTCAAGGTTCATTTGTAGAAACCGACCAGCGCAGCGGGCGTAGCTTGCTAGTACAGTATAAAATATGTATCAAACAGCGAATTGCACGAAAGTGGAGGATCGTGTAAATTAGAATCTGGCAGTTCTTATTCTTAAAGTATTAAAACATTCATTGCTCTATTAGTGCATGTTACTTCTGGTCCTGAATTTTCAAAAACAGATTTAGCCTAGTAAACGGCTTATTAGCTACAAGTATAAGGTATTCATAGACGATATTCGCAGATTCGATTCAGTGCAGCTACGCAATGCTTTCAGAATTTCCATTGCGGGAACATATATATAATTCAGCTCATTTTACTTTGAAAAATCTTACTTAAACAATATAGCCAAAACTAGAAGCTTTTTAAAATCCCTTCTTACTTCCCCAATTTAGTTGTTAACACTTTTTAGTTGAAAAGTGTTTGTGATTTTGGTTAATCTGTCTGTCCACCTTGCTATCATACTTTCTTAAATAAACTTGCATTTCCACAAAAACGATATATGATATTGAGGTTTACTATAGCATGTTTCCTATTGAAGATGAAGTATGTAGTATTTATAGTTCGTTTACAAACACTCTCAAAAGATCTTGGATACATTATAGCCTATAGGTGATAATTGTACGTACGAAGTACATTTTAATGATGTCATACTACTTTAAACATAACGAAAATGATATACAATGTTGATATGCATTACAACGCGTTTCCTACAGAAATGGATTATATTCCAGCTACGTCATGATCACGTGGTCCAGGCGAAGAACTTCTTGAGTAAAGAAGGGAAGGCTCCATAAACAACATGTAAATTCCCGCCAGCCAGCGAAACAGTTCATGGGATAAAGCAATAGTAGCTTCCCTTCTTATCAGTTAGAAGTTCTTTGGGTAAATTACCGGTGCCACGTGACCTTCTCTTCTCAGTCTCGAACCAGGATTTGGAATATTGTTCATTTGCAAGGACACGAAAAATTTACTGTCTGTATAGGCAATTAGTAATTATTTGAAGTACGCTTTAGCGATGTTTAATACTTTTTCTATCATAATGAAATATGTATACGTTATTGATGACATCTTTCTTTACGGAAAATGTGTGTGCAGCATTTAATGTTCTTTTAATGTTCTATATGAAAAGACATCTATATATTTAAAACGCTAAGCGATTTCTTTCGACAATCCGTGAGAACAAACTACTGCATCAAATTACATCATTCTTTTTTTTAAATGGAAGATATTTGGACACAGATTTGTTATCGTGCATTCGTTTGTTCGAAAATTTAATTAATTAACCGTAATTTTCAATTAAACTTTTACTTCTGCTAATGACGTCATAATCGGATAACGCCTACTGTTGCGAAGCACAGAGTTTATTCTCTAAACTCTGTGGTTGAATAAAAGAGAAATAATAAATATTAAAAGCACGCGGTTTTAAAGCCGAATTTGTTAATTTGCAAGTTAAATTTCGGTAAAAATACTTATCCGCGTGTTTTATAAGCGAATAAAAATTCATATTTATTGTGACGTCACGGGAATATTGTCCATTGGGTTTATTTTATCATTATGCATTATAACTTTGTTGATGCCATTTTTTCATTAAAATTAAATACAAAATATATTTATTTGTGTGCATGGTGTTTAAGCATTAATGTAAGGTATATAAAGTACGTGTGAAAAGTTTGCGCCGGTGAAAATGACGTTATGCTTAGCTTGAAGTGCATTTTAACATTGATAAAACTAAAGAGAAAAATGTATATGATTGTGTTAACATGACATAATTTTACTGATTTTTGCATTCATAATTATAAAGATTAGTGTGGTGTCTGAATAGTGACATTGACTCTATGGTTTATATCGATGAACTGAATAAACTATATTATAAGATACTGTGAACGAGAGTATGGAATATAGGTGTTGTGTTTAATAAGATGGCTATGAGTAGTTGTATGCCGATTGAGCATAGATTGAAAATGTTATACTTTTTGCGTATATAAATGTTTGTGTTGTTATAGTAAAGTATGTGCATCGTGTCCGATTTCAGTTTCCATTATTAAATGTATGTATACCCACGCAAACACGACAAAACAGCTGGCGACGAGGATTTAAAAATTTAACTGTTTGAAGACGGCTCAAGGTAAAAAAAAAATTTTCATCTTTTAATTACTAGTTTGAACTATGGAGAAACAAATTCAAGAGTTATTGAAGCAGAATCAAGAACTGATTCTTGCTTTCCAGAATAAAGAGAGTAGCTCTCACAAAGTAACTGTGCAATTTGAAAAGTTTAATGAAGAATATGAAAACTTCGATAGTTTTTTTGAAAGATTTCTCACATATTTAGATGTACAAAAAGTCCCAGAAGACGCTAGGGCTAAAGTATTTATTTCTTCTTTAAGTGCTAAATTGTATCAGTTATTAAAAAATTTGCTGTCTCCAGAAATTCCTTCTGCGCAAAGCTTGGAAAAATTGAAAGATGTTTTGAAAAAACATTTAACCCCAAAGCCATTGGTTATACCTTCTCGACATAAATTTCTGAATCGTAAACAGCGGGAAGGGGAGAGTATTATTACTTATATAGCGGAACTCCGAGCACTAGCAATTAATTGCGATTATGACAGCAATATGTTAAATATCATGTTACGCGATGTTTTTGTTAGCGGATTACGCGATAAAACAATTCTGGATCGATTATTTGAAGAAGATAACATAGATCTAGATAAAACCTTGCAAATAGCTTTAGCCATGGAAAAAGCATTTAAGGGGGCAAATGATATTATGGGTCGAGGAATAAATGCAGTTCATGCAGTAAAAAAACAATGGAACAGGAAATCAAATAATGCTGAAAATCAACGAAAATCTTTATTTTGCCCGCGATGCACCGGCACAGACCATGTCAAAGAAAAATGTAGATTTATTTCCAGTAAATGTGATTTTTGTTCCAAAATTGGTCACATAAAAAAAGCATGTTTCGCAGCAAGAAAAGCAAATACTAGACCAGTTAAGCAAAAACAAGTAAATTTTAAGGATGTGGTTGAAAACAAAAACCAGGTCCCATTATTCGGATTAAATTCCAATGACTGTACTTTACGTGAGGAAGAACCGAGACGACCTCCAATAATGATTTATTTAAAAATTGATGGAAAAAATTGCTCAATGGAGTTAGATACTGGCGGGGCAGTCAGTGTTATGAGTATAAGGAATTTTAGGAAAATTTCACGGAAGAAAATTCAACCCACTAATATAGTTTTTAAAACCTATAATGGTGAAGCATTAGTACCTATGGGTTATGTTACAGTTAAAGTTGAATATAAAAATCAAATTTCGAATTTGAACTTATACATTGTTAAGGAGGACTTGGATACCATTTTTGGCCGTGAATGGCTTCATAAAATAAATCTAGACTGGAACGCTATCAAGGCATTAAGGGCTACAGCTAAATTAAATTTAAAAGATCTTTTGGAAGAGTATAAGGATATTTTTGATGATAAACTCGGGGAAATAAATAATTATGAAGCTAAGCTCGAACTTAAACCAGATGTTAAACCTGTATTTTGTAGGGTTAGAACAGTGCCATTTGCTTTAAAAAGCAGAGTTGAAGATGAAATAGAAAGATTAGAAAAAGAAGGCATTATAGAGAGAGTTGAAAGCTCTGAATGGGCAACGCCAGTAGTACCGGTCGTAAAATCGGACGGCAGTATACGATTATGTGCGGATTATTCAGTAACCTTAAATCCCAATTTAATCGTGCCACAACACCCTTTGCCAAAGTTGGAGGAGATATTCTATAGTTTAAATGGGGGAAAACAATTTTCAAAATTAGATTTCAAACATGCGTATTTACAAATGAAGATCCATCCTGAAAGTCAAAAACTGTTGACAATAAATACTCATAAGGGACTCTATATTTGCAAGAGGCTTATGTTTGGGTTAAACGCAGCACCTGCAATTTGGCAGCGGTACGTTGATGGATTATTCCAAGGTATGGAATGGGTAAAAGTGTTCATGGATGATGCTAGAATAACAGGAAATGACGAAATGTCACATCTTAAAGCTTTAGAGCAGTTTTTCAAAACGTGTAAAGAGCATGGCCTGAAACTTAATCTAAGTAAGAGTCAATTTTTTCAAAATCAAATAAATTTTCTAGGGCATAAAATTGATGCAAATGGCATACATAAAACTGACGAGAAGATTTCAGCGATTTTAAATGCTCCTGTACCTAAAAGTGTACAAGAAATAAAGAGTTTCCTTGGATTAGTAACGTTTTATGGTAAATTTTGTAAAAATTTAGCGACTATTGCAAATCCTCTTAATAGTTTGACAAGAAAAGATGTGAAATTTAAATGGTCGAAGAATTGTCAAGTTGCCTTTGAGAAGATAAAACAAGAAATTTGTTCAGAAAAAGTCTTAGTGCATTATGATCCGAAACTTCCCTTAATCCTGGCAAGTGATGCATCTCCAGTTGGTATTGGTTGTGTCTTATCTCATCGATATCCAGATGGTTCTGAACGGCCAATAGCTTTTGCATCCAAAACCTTAACCAAGACTGAGCAGAAATATTCTCAAATCGACAAAGAAGCCTTAGCAATAGTGTGGGCAGTAAAAAAGTTTTACTTATACCTAAAGGGAAGAAGGTTTACTTTAATAACTGACCACAAACCTCTAGTAGCAATTTTTGGATCAAAACGAGGGTTACCAGTATTAGCAGCTACAAGATTACTACATTATGCATTGATTTTACAATCATTCCAATTTGACCTAGTATTCCGAAAAACTAATGATCATGGAAATGCAGACTTTTTGTCAAGATTGCCTAAAACTTCTGAAGAATTGGAAGTAAAAGATGACATTACAATATTCCAGATGTCACAAATTGAAACACTACCAGTTACTTCAAGGGAATTACGGCAAGAAACGTGGAGAGATGAAGAATTAGGTCCACTTTTAGAAGCCTTACGAAAAGGTCAGAATTTGCACGGAAGAGAAGCACAATATACTATTGAAGATGTCTGCATTATGTACGGACAAAGAGTGTGTATTCCGAAGAAATATCAAAAAAGTGTTCTGGAAGAATTGCATGAAGGGCACTTGGGTATGGTTAAAATGAAAGCAATCGCAAGATCATTCGTCTATTGGAAAGGGATTGATAATGATATAGAAGAAGCAGCCAGAAATTGCGCTGATTGTGCCAGACACAAGTCAGATCCTACAAAAGCAAAAGTTCATTATTGGGAATATCCCAGCATGCCTTGGGAACGTATACATGTTGATTTTGCCGGTCCTATATTTGAATATATGTTTTTGGTGATAGTTGATGCTCACTCGAAGTGGTTAGAAGTTTATCCAATGAAGGTGACCACAGCGAGGAAAACAATTGAATGTCTACGAGACAGTTTTGCGCGATTTGGATTGCCATTAGTCCTGGTCAGTGACAACGGGCCACAATTCTCATCTGATGAATTTCGGAAATTCATGCGAAGAAACGGTATCAAGCACAAAACTAGCGCACCATTTAAACCATCAAGTAATGGACAAGCTGAACGTTATGTGCATACAGTAAAACAGTCGCTGCGAGCTATGCAGACTTATGAAGGAAGTATTCAACAAAAATTGAGTACATTTTTGCTACAATACAGAAAAGCACCCAATGCAACAACAAGTTATAGCCCAGCAATGTTATTCTTAAAAAGAGATGTCCGAACCAGAATTGATTTACTAGTACCTCAACTGAAATCGAGGATTCAAGAAAAAATACGAAAGGGAGTATTTGAATTCGCAGACAGAAAATTTGACATCGGTGATTCTGTAGCGGTGAGAGATTATAGATCAGCAAATTCAAAATGGAAGTTTGGAAGAATCATTAATAAAGATGGTGCTCTACATTACACTATCAATGTTCAAGGCACACTAGTAAGACGCCATGTTGATCAAATCCGTTCAGTGGGTGAACAAGTACAAGAGAATGATTCTATATCAAATGAATATCGAAGATTTCCAACAACAAGGTCTAAAGACACTCCTTCAGAGCCGGAACATTCCAATGCTGAAAGTATCTCTCTCCAGATCTCCAATGAGAAACCAGTAGCATCAGCTTCAACAGATGATCCGACTCCAGACTTGACTTCGCCAACTCACCAGCCAAGTGGTTTGTCAACAGTTCCCGCTACGACAGATACTCCACCGGTTCAAGCAAGCCCGACTGTAATACCCAGACGATCTCAGAGAGTTCGCCGACCACCCAAGAAGCTTGACCTGTAAAGGGGGAGGAGATGTGGTGTCTGAATAGTGACATTGACTCTATGGTTTATATCGATGAACTGAATAAACTATATTATAAGATACTGTGAACGAGAGTATGGAATATAGGTGTTGTGTTTAATAAGATGGCTATGAGTAGTTGTATGCCGATTGAGCATAGATTGAAAATGTTATACTTTTTGCGTATATAAATGTTTGTGTTGTTATAGTAAAGTATGTGCATCGTGTCCGATTTCAGTTTCCATTATTAAATGTATGTATACCCACGCAAACACGACAAAACAATTAGAATTGGAGCCGTCATTGATTTCTTCATCTTGATTGCATACCTTCATTACATGTTACCAATTGCTTTTTTTTAAATTATAGGATAGAAGATTTCCTTTTTTAATAAAAAAAATCACAAAAGTAATTCAGGAAATTTAAAGTTATTAAAAATAGTGTTATGGTAGAAAAAAATCTTGAAATAATGATTGCATTTTTAGCTAGAATAAACAATGTAAGACTAATATTTCATAGGAACCAGAGGGCCCGCCCGTGCGAGGATTTCGCACTGAAATCTAATATTTTTTAGGTACTTCTCTATTATCCCGTCGACCACTTTTCATAACAAAAAACTATCGCCAAACTGTAAGATTAAACGCCAAAAATGCAGTCCCATTTACTTGATGTCTGAAGCATTATACGTGTTTGTTACGTCAAGTGGTTTTTAATTCGACATTTGCGTGTATTTTTCATTATGTTTTACTGATTTATTAGTTACTTTATTAATTAAAATAAGAATTGTGTCCTTAAATTCTTATATTTTATTTATTTATTTATTTTGATATTCCAATGGCAACGTTCTCCCGTTTATTTGGCGATAGTTTTTTGTTATGAAAAGTGGTCGACGGGATAATAGAGAAGTACCATTTTTTATCAATATGTAATATTTATTAGATGCAGGTTTAAACTTCTAAAGAAAAAGTAAGGATAAAAATATCTGCAAACAACATTTAGTTTTTAGTCAATCCAAAATATTATCTAATTTATTCCATCAAAGTTAGAGTAAAAACTGATCCAAGATTGCAAAAGGCACGCTAGAGAAAAAAAAAAAATAACAATCATATTTTGACTGCATTAGAGGATGACGTCATCCGCTTCGGGAAAAACATGGGACTTAGAAATATAAATCTAAACATTTCAATTTCGCTTTTTAATCATAAGTATAAAATAAACCCGTGCGGTGTTTTATATAATAATTGCTGAGCATCATATAATGTGGTATTTTATTTTATTGGCAACAATAATTTCAGGAAAACCTTTCATTTCATTTATGAAAAATATGCCGAATTAATTTTTAATTTTCAGCAAATTTTAATCAAAAACATGTTTTAACGAATTGTTAAGTGGGCTATGTCAGAAGTCGGTTCTAAAACCTTTCATATGGTATCTCATTCGTTGTTCTGCGTTTCATATTTTCTTAGAAAAAGGCATGTTGACAGGAGAAATATAAATCTAAACATTTCAATTTCAATGTCGCTTTTTAATCATAAATATAAAATAAACCCGTGCGGTGTTTTTTATAATAATTGCTGAGCATCATATAATGTGGTATTTTATTTTTTTTGGCAACAATAATTTGAGGAAAACGTTTCATTTCTTTTAAGAAAACAATGCCGATTTAATTTTTAATTTTCTGAAAATTTTAATCAAAAATATGTTTTAACGAAACGTTAAGTGTGCTATGTCAGAAGCCTGTTCAAAATCCTTTCATATGCTATCTCATTCGTCGTTCTGCGTTTCGTATTTTCTGCTAAAAAGGGATGTTGACAGGAGAAATAATATATATATGATTATTTTGGTAGGTTTGTTATAAGTTCATTTAACAGTTCCTTATTAGCGCAAAGTCCTATTTCTTTCACTGTGAATTTCTCTTTCGATGTCAAAAAATGTTTTTCTACTTTTGGACGCCAGCCAAAATACAGTGGCAATTTTTAGAAATGTACAACAGTTGTGACAACAAAGGCGCTATCGCTTTAGTTTTGATCGCGCTTACATCAATTCGAAATACTACAAATTTCTATTTTTTTACTACATTTTACAATTTTAATTCTTACATCATCGATTAGAAAAAAAAATAGCTTTCGATTGAAATTTATTTGAAAACTGCCGCTTAATTTAACGACTTTTTAAATATTTTTCAAGCATGAAAAGTTTTTCAATTCTATCTTATCAATGACCACCAGTTTACTTCAGTAATGTAAAATAGCCCCTGGGAAAGTTGCCACAATTGAAAATAGATTTCCCTAACCATCATAAAAAGTGAATAATAATTTTTTTTTTTTTAAAGTGATAAATCAAAAGATTAGATTATCCATAAGATAGAACATTTTGGCGCTAAACAAAAATCTGTCAGGAAAAAAAAAAAGAAAAAAAGACTATTTTTAGTTTATGTTGAACATAAAATTGATATGTTGAATTCGTTGATGAATATGTTCCATCAGATATCAGGATATGCTAGGAATTGTATTTTTTTTATTTTTTTTTTTACATTTGCCAACTGTATAAGAGGAAAAATATCCCCGACTGTGATGGAAAAGGGATAATCATCCTGATTATGTCAAGGAACCGAAGAAAACATACAAATAAATTACACTTGAAAACATTAAAAATCTCCATCTGCAGATAGATTTATTACTGTAAAAAACTTCTTAATCTTTGCATAAAAATTGATTAGCTTAAAACAATGGATGCGTTTTAGAAGATATGGATTTGAAACGAACAATGATTAAAGAGGACATTTTAAAACTTTTAATTTAATCATTTTAAAACTTTTTTAACGTCGAATTTTGACGGTGCTTTTGGGCAGATGTGATGCACATACGCATAGGAGCTCATTCGGTTGCATTATCACGGGGGGGGGGGGGGAGACGTGTGCTTTATTTACTATGTTCTGTTATTTACTGAATATGATATGAACGTAGGAATATACTATTTGTATATACTTCATAGGTCCATGAATTTTTTTTCTTGCCGTGGGGAATATGGTGGTAATGTCAAACTGATTTGCATCACACAGTTATTTACGGATTTTTTGTTTGGAGTTTGCATCGGAAATAGTACTGTATTTGGCTGGGGGAAAAAAAATATTTGAAAGACTGTTTTATACGCAACCCTTCATAAATAATAAAGAAGCTTATTTTACTGATACTGTTATAGTATTTTTTTTTTTGCGTCAAGTTTTGACGGGTTCCATAATGTTAAATCACGTAACATTTAATGGTCTGCATAAAATAATTCAGATTCATTATCGTCTATATGGACGATAATTACAGAAGTGTGTTTACAATTGTGTTATGCATTTCAAGTTTAACTAAATGTTAGCACATTAAGTATTGTGTGTTCTCCAAGATCTTCTGCTTTTACCGAAAAATGAAAAACATCATTCGATTGCACAGTTTCTGAATAAGAACACTTGCTAATTTCATACGTTTCCGAACAAAAATGAATTCAGAAATGTGTCAGAAAGTAGCTCCTTTGAATTGGATAACAACCTCAACGCATCATTTTTCTGTCTTGTTAAAAATACGCTTTTGAATTTTTAAAGAAAATCCTTTCTTTTCTTTTTTTTTTGTGTGTGTGTGGGGGGAAATCTATCCCCCCCCCCTTTTTTTTCATGGTGTTAGTGTGTCAGGTGAAAGGCGTTTAAAATCAACTCTGGAGCATCACTGGAATGAAATGCTGTGAGCTAAGTTAAGGTCCCAAGTTTTGTTTCGCTGCCAAAATAAAATTTCTTCTGTTTCACAACTGAAATAACTGCCAGCATGATTTTTCGATTTAAACTAACTGACTTCTTCGGAGCATGTTTGTTTACTTAGCGATTTCAGTAATCTTGTTTGGCTTTAAATTTCTTATGTTCGAGCCAAATAAAGTTATCAAAGAATGATTAACATTTAAATTAAATCGAAAGTAAAAGAAAAGATATGCCTACAAATCATGTTTACTTAGAAAAAAGAACGAAAAATCATGCATCAAGACATAGGTTATGAAACACTTTCCAGCACAATCGGAACACTGTTAAGTAATTTCATTTTTAACACTTTCCAACTAAGTTGAAAAGTGTTTATGAATTTGTACTGTCTGTCCGTGCTCTGTCCGTGCACGGACAGAGTCACTCTAGTTAGAGCACTCTGTCCGTGCTCTAACTCGCGTAAATATACTCGGGTTGTCATGCAATTGATATATGTTATTGAGGTTTACTACGGCCTGTTCGGTATTTAAAATGAAGTGTGTAGCACTTACAGTTCATTTACAGGGTCACTGAAAAGAATTCTTTTACATTACGGCATATGAGGAAAATCGTTTGCGGTGTATTTTAATGTTGTTACTGTATTTCAAGCATATTGAATTTCATATATATCACTCAGGTGCATTACAAGATGCTTACTATAGATTACGGAGAACATAGCATTCATCGTTCATTCACAGGGACACACAAACAAATTCGGTTATCGTACAGACTATGAAAAATAATTGCTGGAAGTGCGTTTCCCGTTGTTGCACGGATTTTTTAATTTAACTAATTTTTTGCATATTGCTTGGTGTGTATAAATTCTATAGATCATTTACAGGGTTACACAAAAGATCTAGAGTACATTGCCGCTCATTGACGGAAATTGACAAATAGGAATTTTCAACTGTTTTATATGTTTCATAACTAAATTTTTACATACCATGTAGTATTTATACAAATCTATCGATCATATACAGAGCTTCATACAAAAAATAGTATATTTTTTCGATTATTATTAAAATTGGGTTTCCAATTATGTTAAGTGTTTTCCAACTTGATTACTTGGATATCATATTTCACCTTATTCATCTATGAATTTTTCTTACACTATTCTGAATGTGTTGGAAAGTGTTTCATAATCTATGCTTCACGCATGATTTTTCATTCTTGTTATTAATACAATGAAATGGGATATCTAAATAAACATTTAAAAAAAAAACATACAGAACACAGTAAACTTTTATTTTCAGCAGTCGCTATGCTCATAGCCGGTAACGTGTGCGAATTCTTTCGTGCAGCCCTCTATATGATCTACACACTTCGTAATGCACTAAAAATTAGTTAAGTTTTAAAATGCATATCACAACTGAAAACGCACATCCAGCCGTTATGGCTCATAGTCAATCCTCTGTAACCGAATTATTTTAAATGTCTCTGTAAATAGATGATAAATTCTACGTACTCAAGATTCTATAGAAAATGTGCTGTAGTGCACCTCAGTCATGTATATCAGTTTCATTAAAATAGTGTGAACATCATTAAAATACACTGCAAACGATTTTTTTTATCATAGATCATAATGTAATGAAATTCTTTTGCGTGTCCCTGCCAACGAACAATAATTGTTACTTACTCTATACTCTATAGAAAACATGTCGCCATCTACTTCAGTGATGCATATAAATTTTATTATGTTTAAAATGGTGTAACGTCACTAAAATTCACTGAAAACGATTTTTCCCAATCATTGACTCTAATGTAACAGAATAATTTTGAGTGTCCCTGTAAACTAACCATAAATGGTACGATTCATTTAAATACCAAACATGCCATGGTAAACCCCAATAACCTTACATCATCCACACGGCAATCCGAGTATATTTACGCGAGTAGTTACAGCACGAACGGACATACAAACCGAATTCATAAACACTTTTCGACTATGTTGGAATGTGTTAAAAAGATTAAGCACGATGTTGTTTGATTATCTAATACGAGCAGGGAAGACCGAGCTATGCTCCGTGAAAATTAGCTTTGAGTTCGAATATCCTGACGCATGACCAAAATGACCCACTAATCAAATTTTCTCAAACATGTGACCTAGCCCAACAGTCTTCTCGTGCACAAAAACCGTAGGAGGAAAAATTTAGTCTAAATAGTCTGAGCCGTTTTTAAGATAAAATAGCTTGACCCATAATGACCCATGACCAAAATGACCTACTAATTGAATTTTCTGGAATATGTGACCAAGCCCAACAGTCTTCTCGTTCCCGAAAACCATAGGATGCAAAATTTAGTGTAAATAGTCTGAGCCATTTTTAAGATAAAATAGCTTGACCCATAATGACCCATGACCAAAATGACCCACTAATCGAATTTTCTCGAACACGTGACCTAGCCCAACAGTCTTCTCGTGCCCGAAAACCATAGGATGCAAAATTTAGTGTAATTAGTCTGAGCCGTTTTTTAGATAAAATTAGCTTGACCCACAGTGACCCAAAAATGACCCACTAATCGAATTTTCTGGGACATGTGACCTAGCCCAATGATTTTGTCGTGCCCGAAACTCGTAGGATACAAAATTTAATCAAAATCGTTAGAGCCGTTTTTTAGATAAAATTAACTTGACCCGGGTTGACCCAAAAATGACCCACTAATCGAAAGTTCTTGAACATGTGACCCAGCCCATTAGTCTTCTCGTGCCCGAAAATGGTAAGATACAAAATTTAGTCAAAATCGTTTGAACCGTTTTTTAGATAGAATTAGCTTGACTTTGACCCAAAATGACCCACTAATCAAATTTTCTCGAACACGTGACCTAGCCCAATGGTTTTCTGGTGCCCCAAAACCACTCATTCAAAATTTTTCATTATTTTCATTTTTCATATCAATCATTTCGGATACAAAATTTCGTCAAAATCGTAAATCATTCATCGTAATTAATCATCAAAATCGTAAAATCATTCATTTCATTTTTCATATCAATCATTTCGGATACAAAATTTCGTCAAAATCGTTAGAGCCGTTTTTAAGATAAAATTTGCATATATATATATATATATATATATATATATATATATATATATATATATATATATATATATATATATATATATATATATATATATATATATATAACCACACACAAGATTTGCTCGTATTAGAATATATGATTTTGTTACTCAGTTATGCTGTTTCAATTATTTCGTCCCAAGATAATCTGCAATGAAGTAAATATTAATGGCACGTCCCCCTATATATTATTATTATTATAGATTCAGTCAGTTAGGAAATTAGTTAGTAGTGTAGCAATTCAAAAATTGAAGGACTGGCCGTAGTAGTCATTTTCAAATAAATTAAACCATTGCTATTATACATAATTAGTAAAATATTTATTAGCATAAGTAATCGTTCAAATAATTATTAATATCATTATCAATGTAGTATGTTGTAGCCATCACAAAACTTTCTTCTATATAAATCAAATCATTTAAATGATTTAAATTTTATAAGAAATTACATCGATTTAGCAAATAGCTTTTTTATATATAACGCATGATAGAGTTATGGAATCGTGAAAAATAAAGACTTTGAATGCAGGAAAAATAAATTTATTTGCGTCCATTTAAACTGGTGATAAAAGCTTCGCATATTTTCGAACGAATCATCTAATTTCGGCACCCTCTCTTAGAAGTCTGCAATCAAAATTAAAGGGCAATCTATTACCATAATGAAGATTCTAAACGTAAAGGTTTGTTGAATTGTCAGCATTTGAACTGAAGATATAAGCATAGCATTTTTTGAACCAATCGTTGAATTTCGGCACACCCACTATGGAGTTCAACCAAAATTGAATGAAAATGTATTCCGATATTCAGGATGCTTAAGCGTGAAGTTTCGTTGAATTCTGTGCATTTAAACTGGTGATAAAAGCGTCGCATATTTCGCACAAATCATCCAATTCTTCCCTTAGATGACCACAAACAAAATTGAATGACAATCTATTCCTATCATGGGGATTCTAAATTTGATGCTTCGTTGAATTCTGCGCACATAAACTAGAGATATAAGCATCACATAAATCGAACAAATCATCGATTTGCGGCACCCCCTCTTAGGGGATTCTGTCCAAAAACTAATCAGCACCAGTTCACATAAGGATAGAATTTCATATGAAATTTCATCCTGTTCTATGCAGTAGCTCGTGAGTTAGAGCGCCCACAAAATTTGTGTCACAAACAGACAGACATTTTCTAATAACGGTTAAATCGTGTTCAGAACCTTCTAAAACGTATAAATCCGACGAAACACGGACGGCGAAGTTTTTATCGAATCCAATACTTTCATCTTGTATGGATAGAAGAAAGTAAAAATCAACATTTTAATTATTTTTTATAAAAAAATTTACTGTACTGAAAATTGTAAGAGGGTTATGATTATCAAATTATGATACAGCGGGAGATTGAGGAAGACAGGGTTAATTAATTCTGTAATATTAATTAATTCTGTAATTCTGTAATAATAATAATAAATCACTGAAAATAAAGTCTTAGAGTATCAGTACATGTAATCATATTTCCTTATACAATTCATAAGAATTAAATCTCCTGAAACATCTTGAAATTTTAATAATTTACTAAAATACAAATATGAAAAAAAAATGAAACGCGGGTCGAAAATTTCAAATAATGATAAAAAGAATGAGTTGAAAGTAAAAAATACCACTTGCAGAGTTGACGTTAACCTGATCAGCAGATTTATTAGTTATAAATGTAATCAATATTTATAGTACATCTTTATGTGCACAGTTGTATTGTTTAGCGGTGAATTATCTGACTTTTTTTCGATGGTATAAAAATTAAAATTATGCTATATTTTGAACAGGATAAATGTGCGATAAAAGGGAAGAGCAATAGCACAGGTCTTTGTCAACGTTAGTGACGGACGTGTTTTTGTTTTATGATGTCTATTATATCAAAAACTGGATGCCGTCTAGTAACCATCTCATCTAATAAGTCATAATCTGAAAATGCCTAACACAGTTCAAGGGACAGAGTGCCGATGACGAAAAAGGCTATTTTTCTGTTCAGTGAATTTATGTGGCAATTAGTTATTCTATTAACACAATACACTGCACATTCTTTAGAATGTTTTTAAAATTATGACATTATGGAAACAGTTAAATTTGATTTAGGAACTGCTTGCAGGGTATAAAGAGTTGTTCTTTATTTTATATAAATACTAGCTAACCCGCCCGGCGTTGCCAGGGCCCGATAAATTAATCATCTGTTCTATACGAATATTACTGAAATCTGTAAGACTGTCGAAATCAAGTCGAATGAGGCAAACCCCGTCGTAATCGGGCACATAAAACCCAAGATCGGAAAGCGCATCCTGGCGGTCGAAAGTGCAACTAAAATATTTAAGGCTATTGATATCAAGTTGAATGAGCCAAACCCCGTCGTAATCGGGCACATAGAACCAGAGATACTCCTATAGTTCCGCCTTCCACCACCAGGGGACGCAGTCTGTTTTGGAAGAGGCCTTTTCAGAACACTCGACTCAACCAAATTTCCTAGTAGAATTGAAATTCAACCACAGGTAAACATTGCCAAAATAGCGGAAATCGCGAAAGCGGGTTACGTAAACGATCGGTTTCGAAAGGGTTAATGTAGATATTTTTTAAAACCCAACGGTGCGTTTTGAAAAAAATGAACGTATCTATGATTTGGAGTCTACTGTTTGTCCGTACTCGCATTTCCCGAGTCGATGCCGATTTTTAAATCTGGACCGAAAAACGAAAATCGCGTGAGTGAGTTTTGGAAAGGATTTTTTTCGGAGGGTTAAAATTAAAATTTTTAAAAACGGATACCAGATTTTAAAAAACAAAGAGATGTAGATTAGGCACGGTATTTTTAGATTTTCGTATCCTGTTTATAAAGGCCAATTCGGATTTTTAAAGATAGCAGAAATAGTTAAAAAAGCGAAATTGACTTACGGTAAAAACGTTTTCGAAAGGGTTAACGTGATTTTTTTTTAAACTACAGGTTTCTGCCTAAGCCCGATAGAACGTAGATGTCTTTAGGTCTGTTTCCGTTTTGTTTGGTTATTTTAGAAAGCCGATGCCAGATTTTATATATCGCAGAAAATCGGAATTTGCAAAAGAGAGTCCTGCGCACGAATTTTTTTTGAAGGGTTAATAGTATTCTTATTTTTCAAAAACAAATACAGATGTCAAAAAAGGAATAAATGTAGATATTGTCTGGTATTTTTAGTTTTTCGTACCTTTCTTTGAATCGGCGATGTGAATTTTTAAAAATTGCCAAAATCGCAAAAATCGCAAAACGGCTTACAGAAAATATACTTTTTCGAAGGGTTAATTTTTGTAATTTTTAAAACGAAAGGTGGATTTCAAAAGAGCAAAGTCAGCTCTTTAATTTGGTGACCTTCGTTTTTCCGTATCTTTTGTATTCCGGTGGATGCAAGGCTCGGAAAACGGGAGAAAAAAAAAAAACACGAATTCGATGCTTTTTGATTATTTTTTTAAGGGTTAAATGTAAAAATTTTTCAAACCAACCAGATCGTTCGAGACGTAAAAGTATGTTCTTTCAGAATATGTAGACGGTTTTTTCCGTATTTCTAGCCGTTTGCCCATGGCGAATTTAGAAAAACATAAAAAAAAAGGGATGGATTGGGTTTTCTTTCTTCTATTGCGGAAGATACGGATATTGGTTTCTGAGCATGCGCCAGCTAGCTTCGGAATAATGACTTTTTTATTTGTGATCTTTGATCAGTTTTTAATTAATAACTACTTTAATTTTCAAAATTTTAAAATTCTGAGGCTCAGGTACACCAGGAGCGGGTTTGGACTACCTAAATCTAAAATTCCAGGCTTCTAGGTGGGCTAGATTTTGCTAGCCATCGCCAACAGACACACAGAGCGCAACTTTATTTTATTAGTATAGATATATATATATTTTTATCTTCGCCCAATGTAGGCTGGTGATGTTATTTTATTATTTAATTCATTTGATGAGAAAAATAATTTACAATAAATGGTTTAATTTTAATTTTATTTTGAATCTGTGAGTTCTATGATTCTAAACCAAAGTGTGAACTGTATTTGTTTTTGTGACTGTCGAAATTACGTTTGTGATTGTGAAAATATACAGTGTGAACCCTGACTATATATGTGTATTATTCGAAAACTATTATATTTATGAATATGGTTGTTTGGATACATTGTAAGTACTGTTATAAAGTTTTTAATAAGACCACATATTTCATGAAATTCCAATGTGTGCCACCTTGGTAGCTCGGAGAATGTCAACGTGGTGTTCTAGTTCTCGTCAAGTGTTCGCTTCAACCAGGGATTATTTATCAGCAAGATGGAGCAACCCCTCACTGGGGTTCCATAATTCGTGAGTTCCTAGACGAAAAATTTCTGGGCCGGTGAATTGGAAGGGATAGACCAACACTATGGCCTAAACGCTCTCCTGACATTACTCCTCTTGACTTTTTCTTTTGGGGCTATATCCAGTCCAGAGTCTTTGCGACACCAATTGCTGACGTTCAAGAACTGAAAACTAGTATAAAAGATGCTGTGTGTACTGGTACAGAAGACATTTTAGCCAACACTTGGCATAAACTAGAATACCGCGTTGACATTCTCAGAGCTACCAAGGGGGCACACGTTGAAACTTCATGAATATGTGGTCTTATTGAAAGCTTTATAACACTACTTATAACGTATCAAAACAACCATATGTCTAATTATAATAGTTTTCGAACAATACATATTTAAAATCAGGGCAAGACTTTTGGTTCACCCTATATATTGTTGATGTACAAAATAAACAAGAAAATTCAACACATGGCTGCTTATTTTAAAAAGTTCTCTGTAGTTTCATTTTCCTTCAGTGTTTAATTGTTTAAAGTCAAGTGTGAAGAATAAAATTTACTATATATTTCTGAAAATAGGAGATAAAGAAAATTTATTTAATTACATTTCAAGATCCAGGGAGGGGCGGTGGCCTTCCCCTGTCCCTTCCTTGTCGTCACCCATGCTCATAATATTATAATAATTAAAATGACAGTTTGCTACTGAAGAGGCTTCAGACGTGATTTCATTGTGTGGTTGCCCACTTAAATCTTCAAATTTCATCTGACTATGTGTAGGTTGTTAGGAATTCTGTGGGTTGTTGCGCGATCACCTACAACGCATTTCAATAAACGATCTACTTGATATACGACGGTAAATATGAAAAACTAAATTTAATGGACTTGCAGGAAGTAGCGTAAGAATGCGCACGGGAATATTTCTGTACTTTATTCTTGACTGCGCACGTAAACAAAAAAAGTGGGAACGTTTCTAATTATATCCGCTGTTAAAAATTTTAGTTCAAAGTTGAGTAGTTCTATGGTGTAAAGTAATTAAAAAAACCAAAATATCTTTCTTCTTAACTTTCAAAAAATCCTCTTTGTGATTAAATGACTTAATTTTTTTATAAACATAAGAGCCATTTAACCCGTCAAATTACGTCGTCATTTTTTTTATCCATTGTAAAGTATATGCATAAAAGTACATGGGACCCAAAGACGGGGATTATGGGTTTACAACCAATATGAAGAAACACTTCTATGCATTCTCAATATGCTGCTTGGGTCGCAAATGTGTCCGCCTACTTATGTATTGGTTAGAAGGCTGGCTGTAAATCCGAGAGTGATACTACGTTCACATCGCATATTTAAGATATCTTACAAGCTAAGTTTGGAGGTGGTAACACCCCGGAATTAAAGCGCCTGTTCACATCACAAAACTTATCTAAGATAACTCATTGAACGTTACTGTGTCTGAGATCTGAACAAATAGGAAGTGGCGTATGCGCATAAGTTAAAACGAGCCTTAACTACCAATCATGTCAAAGCGAAGCTTCACAGCCAATCAGTTCAAGCGAACTCCACAGCCAATCAGAGTGAGTGGTAATGACTGTATCTGGACATATAAAGTTTCTACTCTCTTAAATGAGTTTGTAGAACGCTCTCAGTGAGTTCGGCTGTCTGAGGTATATTAAATATCCGATATGAACGGGGTATAATACCGTGTTCACACTGCTTGATTTAAGTTTAAATCCCCCAACTCAGTGAGTTTAATAAATTCACTTAGTGAGTAGAGACAATCTGTGACTAGATACAGCAACTACCACTTATTCTGATTGGCTGTGGAATTTCGCTTTAACCGATTAGCTGTTGAGGTTTGTTTCAACTTATACGCATGCGCTCACTTCCGATTTGTTCAGATCATAAACACAGTGGGGTGGGGCCTCCGTGGCCGAGTGGTTAAGACACTATTCCGCAAATCGCTTGAGAGCTTAGGAGTCCGGTCGGCGGGTTCGACTCCCGCCAGCTCCATTGCACACACTTTGTGGAGCTTCCGGATGTAACTCTCTGGTGTTGTAAATTTCCTTGTGGCTATCTCGTCCCTGTATATTGACGATGACTTATAAGCGGGCACTTGATGTCAAGCACACAAGTCAGATGTATGTTCTCAATAAACATAAACAGTGAGGTTCAATGAATTAACTTAGATGAAATTTGCAATGTGAACAAACATTTCTAATTTCGGGCATACCACCTCCAAAATTCGAGCTAACTTAAATATTGTAATGTAAACCGGGGTATATAAGTAAGATATGTCCGATTTGAAACTCGATTCAAACTTGGTTTATCGTAGTGAGTTGGATTCCGCTTTAAACATAGGTCTCAGTCCGATTAACTTTTGTTTGCAAACGATAACTGTAACGGCATTATGCTTTTTTTAACCTATTTATTGCTCAACATTTTACTATTTCTCGATCCGACATTTTATCAGCTTATGGTTCAACCTACACAAGTTTAATGTTCAACCGAAGCACCAAATTGTGGAATGAGGTTTCTCCATCTAATGGTTGCAGTTTGTGCAACATCAAAAGTTTTGTCGTCCCAGCATCAAATTTTTAACAGTGTATGTCTTATTAATTATATGTGAGCGAACATTGTTATTACTTTTTGTAATGGAACACTTTGCAGATTATTTGCCTCAATATTTTTTAAAGTGGGGCGGGGAAGGCATAAGTTTTATTTGATCTTCTTGTGTACATCTGAAAAGCAGTTAATATAGTTTTTTTATTCTCACATATATATTTTTTAATTAGCCAAATGACTTATTAATGATAAATGTGTCTCACTTTAAGAATGTTGCAATAGCACGGCTTCAGCAAATATTATTGCTAATTATTAATTTCTGTGATTAAAGTGTGTTTATTTAATGATAATTTTTCTATTTTAGTTGAATCTGACAAGTTATTTTATCATTTGTGCTATTTTTAATTTTTAATTAATTAATTTATTTTAGTCTGATATGAGATGACTGATATAATATCAAATTCCTTGGGGAAACTTGGACAACTGCTTCTCTAACTTTCCCTAAATAGCGCCACTGAAGGATACTGTAGGATACTGCTTGGATACTATAGGAAATATACTATAGGATGCTATAGGAGATATTTATGTTCCCCCATCAATTCGGTGGAAGAAGGAAGCAGTTTTTACTGTCTCTTGAAAATTTTGTAAAAATGAAGCTGCCTTCTTTTTACACCGGACTGAAGCAGCAATAGGGAATTATGGGGAGTAGGGGGAGAATTATCCTCTATATCAAAGCACGACGTCAATTGGCATAAAGTCGATAAATATATAATGCATTATTGATTTTTAAAGTTCATACTGTATGAATTGAATGCATTACCTGAAGTTTGTTGTCTACCGTCTTCACCACGATCTCTTCAGGTTGGTACTGACTGACGTCAAATCTTAGTCTCAGCTTCTTGCCGTCGTCTGCCTCTTGGATGAGGGGTGAACTGAGACCGTCCAGCCACGTTCTCACTTCTGACCGGTGGGTGGTCTGACCGTCAGGAGCTACGGATGCACTGTGGCTTTGGATTTTGGGCATTTCTCGGTCCATAAGCTGGGTGCGGAATCGACTCATTTCTTCCTCCATCATCTTCATTTCTTGATCGAATTTTTCACGAATAGAACTGAATTCGCGGTCGATGATGCTGAAGTCGGTCCTTAAAAGTGGGAGTCTTCGCTCGAAAGCCATTTTGTATCTGTTAAAGAAACAGCGAACTCAAATTACACACAGGAACAATACAATATACAACATTAAACTAATAGAAAGATAGATAAAACTATAGTCCACCGACGATGACTTTGAAAAAGTTCGCGATGCTATGAGGAAAGAATAGCAGGCACAAATGCTGCAGGAAATGCATTATTTGACTTTTAAAAAGTTCTGCTAGTTTTTAGTAGTGATTGTCACATAAGTGATGAATAAATTCATCAAAATTTTTGTTAGTCATCGGACAAGTTATCGTCGGTGGACTATTGTATGATGTGGATGTGGCAATGACAAAACTTTGTTTTATATGATTTTAATGTATTATAACATGTTGACCACCACAGACTTAAAAAATTACTCCAAAAGTCATCGCTAGCGGATATGTGTCGCTATTTTTTTTCGCGGAATCCTACGTCCCCCATCTTGTTTAATCATCCTACAAAATTTGGTTACATTCTAGCAATTAGGTCACGCTAGCTACATAATTAAATGAAAGCAACATACACTGCCGCGCATGCGCGGCAGTGTATTACTGCTGATTTTACTGTTTATTACTGTTAATTTTACGGTATAATACTGGCAGCTGGAATGCTAGTATTATACTGTAAAATCAACAATTTTTCTTTGCAGTGAAATTGCTACTTGCTCTATACTCTATAAAAACCGTGTTGCCATGCACCTCAGTTATGCATATCAATTTCATTATATTTAAAATAGTGTAACATCATTAAAATGCACTGAAAACGATTTTGCCCCATTGACCTTTATGTAACAGAATACTTTTGAGTTTTCCTGTAAACGAACTATAGTTGCTACTTAGTCTATATAGAAAACATGTTGTCGTACACCTCAGTGATCATATCAATTTAATTATATTTAAAATAGTGTAACATCATTAAAATTCACTGAAAACGGTTTTTGTCCCTTGACCGTAATGTAACGGAATACTTTTGTGGGCTCTTTTTAACAGTGAACTAAACATAAATGGTACGTACTTAATTTTGAATACTTAACATGCCATTTGACATGGTAACCCTGAATAATATATATCAGTTACATGACGATCTGAGTATATTTACGCGATTTAGAGCAAGGACAGACAAGCCGAATTTATAAACAATTTTCAACTTCTTTGGAAAGTGTTAAAAATGTTGTTTGGGATTTGAGAACAACAGCCTTAAAGAAATGAATAGGTTTCCGCAATACAACAGTGGTTTCTTTCCGTGATCGGGGTGTTTTACTCGTAAGTGACAGTCCAGCGATTAAAAACAATGAACAACTGGGTCGCTCAAATAATAATAATAATAAATAATAAAAATAAAAGAAATGGAAATTAAAGCGATCTAAAAATGCCACTACTCCCAAAGATAATGAAATATTAATCACCATGAAAAAATGACTCATTCATAACATCTCATGCTGCTAAGCAGCATGCAACATCTAAACCCCACGCTGAGAGTTATGAAAGCTTGTTTTCACTCGCTCTTAATTTTATTATTTTTTTCCGGATCTCAATTAGATCTTGCAATTAAGCTGAAGTGTGACAGATTCGACCGGTAGTGTTGAAGAGCACAGGAAAGAAAAAAAAAAGAAAGAAAGAAAAGCAGAGCTACCAACAGTATTTTTCTATAAAAGGTAATGTTCTTCGAGGATCGAACCGGTTTCTGTGCCGCGGAATGGTGTCGAGACCTCCGTCGATTCTGGAGGCGTTGCAACCCACACTTCGCCGGTTCTGTGAGAGTGAAATTGGTGACCTCATGTTCTTGACTTTGAATGTAAGGTATCAGAAAAATTTTCGCGTGTTCAGAAGTCTGAAATCTTTAGAAAGTCACAAAATCTTCATGTAAAAGAAAATTTTCATAACAAAATTTTGTTTAGTAATTTAAACAAATTATTATTACATATGAAATATGAAATATAAATTAATTTAAACAAATTATTATTACATATTAAATATTAAATATAAATTAATTTAAACAAATTAATATTACATATTAAATATTAAATATAAATTAATTTAAACAAATTAATATTACATATTAAATATTAAATATTAAATATAAATTAATTTAAACAAATTATTATTACATATTAAATATAAATTAATTTAAACAAATTATTATTACTAAACAAATTTTTGCTAGATTATAATAATAAATTTTGAAAGGAACACATTTTTTTTTTTTTTTTTTTTTTTTTTTTTTAACAAAACCCACACTTCACCGGTTCTAAGAGTGAAATTGATGACATCACGTTCTTGACTTTGAAAGAAAGGTATCAGAAAAATGTTCGCGTGTTCTTAAGTCTGAAACTTTTATAAAGTCCCAGAATCTTCATATACAGACAAAATTTTTATAACAGAATATTTTGTTTAGTAATTTAAACAAATTATTATTACATATTAAACATTAAACATAAATTCATTTCAACAAATTATTATTACTAAAGAAAATTTTGCTTGATAATAATAATAAATTTTGAAAGGAACAAATTTTTTAACAAAACCCGTTTTTCGCCTGTTCTGAGAGTGAAATTGATGACCTCACGTTCTCGACTTTGAAAGAAAGGTATCAGAAAAATGTTCGCGTGTTCTGAAATCTGAAACTTTTATAAAGTCCCAGAATCTTCATATACAGACAAAATTTTGATAACAAAATATTTTGTTTAATAATTTAAACAAATTATTATTAAATATTAAATATCAAATTAAAATTAAAAAATAAATATTAAATATAAATTAATTGAAACAAATCATTATCACTAAACAAAATTTTGTTTGATAATAATTATAAATTTTGAAAGGGACAAAATTTTTAACAAAACCCACACTTCGCCGGTTCTGTGAATGAAATTGATGACATCACGTTCTTGACTTTTTAAGAAAGGTATCAGAAAAATGTTCGCGTGTTCTGGAGTCTGAAACCTTTATAAAGTCCCAGAATCTTCATATACAGACAAAATTTTGATAACAAAATAAAATTGATTTTAATAACAACTACTTATTTAAATACGACAAATTCAGTTATTTCACGATTAAAATTTTACATTACAGTGCCTTTTAATATTTAAACATTATTATTTTTTTTTTCTTTTAGCAAATGTAAAATAAGTAATGAAAAAACAAAATGAAAACATCAGTTTGCACGAATTTCTCCAGGTTTTTTATAATGAGTACTTGAACAATAAATTTTTATTACGAATAAAATGCAAAACATATTTTACAATGTAAAAATCAACGTGAAAAATATTATAAAAATAAAATGCAAAAGATATACATTATTTAAACTAGAAATACCAGTACCTATTTTTGTAAAGAGGTAAAATACATGTGATTTACTGTCTAGTTTCGTAAAGAATAAAATATAGTTAGAATGTTTATAAATTTTCTACTGAACGTATAAAGTATTTTGCATATACTAACAGGGTTTTGAGTATTGAATGGCATTTGTTTCTTGTGTTTTATGATGTTTATTGCAATATAATAAACAATGCAGTTTACATCAAAAAATGAATTTCAAGAAAAATATATTTTTATAAATTAATAATTTTGCTAATCATATATTTATGTTTCACCAATGTTGTTACGAAAAAGATATTTTAATGAAATGTTTAAAAGCTTTTTTATCAAATTTTACCAAATATTTTATTTTACTATTATAAATAAAGAAATAAATCTCTTAAAATGTTGATATCACGATATTGATTTATTAACAGAGTATTCTATTTATCTCAAAAAGTATAAAGCAACTGATAAATCATTTTTAAATTAATAAAAACAGAAAAAAGGACTTTGTATCCATACCGTCCGGGTTCATCTGTGTAGGACAACCCAAACGCCTATAAAGTACGTAACAATATTTTATTTATTTATTTATTTATTTATCTATTTATTTATTATTATTATTATTATTATTATTATTATTATTATTATTATTATTGAGAGAGTTTACATTATTTGCATTCAAAGCAACACTGTGTTTCAGGAAATCAGTGATTCGAACGTCCTCTCCTTGTTAGTTAAAGGTGCGCTGGTTATAGAAAATTAAACTTTATTTTATTATATGTATTGTTTTGTACAATACATATATTTATGTAACTGCTATCAACTAAACTAATACATTAGTTTTAGTAGGCGTTGTAGTTTTAGTGACATATAAGTTGACATGATATGATGTATATATATGATGTATACATATATGATGTATATATATATATACATCATACTTCGGTATTTCGGTATTATATTATTTTTATGTTGGATCATTAGAAAATATGAAGGTTTAAAAAATCATTTTAGAATGTTAAAAAATTGAAAAATTTTAGATATCCGATCAGGCTGCTACAGCTGTATCAATCAACCTACTAAACTAAGTAAAACATTAACACAAAAAGCCCAATCACGTGATCAACCACCCCCAGATTTTTTCGGAGTCGATCGAGTACACTGCGGGCGAAAATTTTGCGGGTTATGAACGCTGATCGGGCTAAATCAGATCATGTGATACTTTCATGAAATGTTTTGGATTTTGTCTGAGTTAATATAGGCATGTATTCCTATTGCGAGAGCCGTTGTTTTGGAAAGATAAGGATATGTAGTCGTTGTTTTTACTTGTTCTGAGCTATAAAAGCATGAAATATTTAAATTATTAGAAAATACTTGCTCCTATAAGACCTACTCCATACGCAAATCTCCTTCGCCCGTGCGCCGCCTGATCTTCGTTTCTGAACACTTCCCTAAACAAATCATTTCCACATAAAACTTCTTTGACGCAAAATGTTTATTTTAGGATCCCACACGACACAAGCCTTCAAAATTCGGCTAGATATTTCCTAAACAACCTGTGTAACGGATATAAATTCATGCCAAACAGATGTACATAAAACATTTATTTCAGACACATCACAGTTTTCTTTTGCATTAGGAAAAGAACTACACAAAAATCAATCACTACAATTAACACCCGCCTGACTTCACAGGAATGTTGAATGTGTGTCTTCGAGTGGATATATTAAAAGTGCATCCAGCGGAGATCTTAAAATAAATCGGGAAGTCTCCCCTGCTGACACTGAAAAGTCGTATACAGATGTGCACACGCTCTCCTCCAGACTTTGAACGACATCGCGACATCTTATAATTATAACGACCGGGAAGGCTTAGCAGTGTTACGTACCAGTATCGGACTTTTGTGCACCAGTAGCCAGAGCTTCGCGTACCAGTACTGGTATACGTACCATAATTTGAGAACCCCTGATTTAGACAAACGGCCTATAAAATCTAAATAAATCATTTCCACATAAAACTTCTTTGACGCAAAATGTTTATCTTAGGATCCCACACAAGCCTTCGAAATCTGGCCAGATATTTCCTAAACAACCTGTGTAACTGATATAAATTCATGCCAAACAGATGTACACAAAACATTTATTTCAGACACATCACAGTTTTCTTTTGCAGTAGGAAAATAACTACACAAAAATCAATCACTACAATTAACACCAGAGCCCGATTAACCTCTGAATCTGGCGGAAGCACGGTATGATTTTGGGGCCCCCTTTTATTTGTCAGAAGGGTTCTTAATTCTTCGTTCATTTAACATAGGGCTAACTAGGGGTAACTTCCAAGGAGTAGAAGGTCCCTCCCAGCCACCACTGGTACGCGGGCAAAGAGCCGGGCTCTTCGTTCGCTATCAACTGTGACAGAGACTCTCGAACGGCGATTTCAAGATTGGCAAGTGGACACACGAAAAGTCTTTCGTTCTTTGAGGGCAGAAATATTTTAAAAATCTGCACGAAATGTCAAGCTTAACAGGCCTCTGCAGAACACATCCTGGACTGCTTGGGTCTTTCCAGAGAGGACTTATAAGCTTCCCCCCTTCTGGTTCTTGATTTTCTAAGGATTAACGGTATATTGGATCTTGTATGACTTCGTCAGACAGTTGGAGGATAAGCCACAACAACAACATTCTTCGTTCATGAAAACTCATCAATGATACTAATATTATTCCCGGGAGTAGCTTTGCAGAGGTCACATACATTTCATTAAACAGCTTTTTTATGTTCCCTGTATGTACTTCAGATATATTTAGTACATATAGCTGCATTCTCAATTTCCTGGGTGATTTCTAACAGGCTTATCAGGATGCTATATGATTAGCATCCTATCGATGACATTCATATATCTCTATGTTAAATAAGTTTCGTTAAGTAATGCGTAGATTTCCTCTTGGATTAAGCAAACTTTCTTTTCCAAAAAGCTTAAAAATACAATGTAAAAAAGATAAAAATGAGAATTAGAGGGCCCTTTTCACAGACATTTTGGGCCCCTTTTAAATTTTTGAGGGGAAACATGTGCTTCACGTGCCTTTTGGATAATCAGGTCCTGATTAACACTCGCCTGACTTCACAGGAATGTTGAATGTGTGTCTTCGGGTGGATATATTAAAAGTGCATCCAGCGGAGATCTTAAAATAAATCGGGAAGTCTCCCCTGCTGACACTGAAAAGTCGTATACAGATATGCACACGCTCTCCTCCAGACTTTGAACGACATCGCGACATCTTATAATTATAACGACCGGGAAGGCTTAGCAGTATTACGTACCAGTATCGGACTTTTGTGCACCAGTAGCCAGAGCTTCGCGTACCAGTACTGGTATACGTACCATAATTTGAGAACCCCTGATTTAGACAAACGGCCTATAAAATCTAAATAAATCATTTCCACATAAAACTTCTTTGACGCAAAATGTTTATTTTAGGATCCCACACGACACAAGCCTTCAAAATTCGGCTAGATATTTCCTAAACAACCTGTGTAATGGATATGTACATAAAACATTTATTTCAGACACATCACAGTTTTCTTTTGCATTAGGAAAAGAACTACACAAAAATCAATCACTACAATTAACACCCGCCTGACTTCACAGGAATGTTGAATGTGTGTCTTCGAGTGGATATATTAAAAGTGCATCCAGCGGAGATCTTAAAATAAATCGGGAAGTCTCCCCTGCTGACACTGAAAAGTCGTATACAGATGTGCACACGCTCTCCTCCAGACTTTGAACGACATCGCGACATCTTATAATTATAACGACCGGGAAGGCTTAGCAGTGTTACGTACCAGTATCGGACTTTTGTGCACCAGTAGCCAGAGCTTCGCGTACCAGTACTGGTATACGTACCATAATTTGAGAACCCCTGATTTAGACAAACGGCCTATAAAATCTAAATAAATCATTTCCACATAAAACTTCTTTGACGCAAAATGTTTATCTTAGGATCCCACGCAAGCCTTCGAAATCTGGCCAGATATTTCCTAAACAACCTGTGTAACTGATATAAATTCATGCCGAACAGATGTACACAAAACATTTATTTCAGACACATCACAGTTTTCTTTTGCAGTAGGAAAATAACTACACAAAAATCAATCACTACAATTAACACTCGCCTGACTTCACAGGAATGTTGAATGTGTGTCTTCGGGTGGATATATTAAAAGTGCATCCAGCGGAGATCTTAAAATAAATCGGGAAGTTTCCCCTGCTGACACTGAAAAGTCGCATACAGATGTGCACGCGCTCTCCCCCAAGACTTTGAACGACATCTCGACATCTTATAACGACCGGCAAGGCTCAGCAGTTGGCAAGCGCAGTTATGTCGTGATTCATTGCCACATCTGATAGCATCTCACAAGGTCGAAATGCAACAAACTTCTTCTTTCCTAGTTGTTTAGAGCATGTTTCCTTGTGTTGCTGTTGTCATTTTTTTCCCATATCTTCTCTATAATTAACAAGAACGACAAAACATGCGTCAAGCATAGATTGTGAAACACTTTCCTACACATTCAGAATACTTTAGCAAAACTTCACCGATTAATAAGGTGAAAAATGATGTCTAAGTAAACAAAGTGAAAGTCAAACTGAGTGGGAAGGCCTATCTTTCGGCTTAAGCTCAACTAGCCCCACCCAGAAGGTTTGTTGAATATGCGGCAAAGCCTTACAAGATAATTATTAAAGTTGAGAGAAAACAATAAATACAAAACAAAACTAATAGCTCACTTTTTGAACGACAAACAATTAATAAATACGATAAAGATAAATTAAATAATCATAGAATAAACACAAATCAAATACCACCATGAGATTAGAGAAGTAGTGCTAAAACACAAATTTCAAAAATTCAAATTTTGATGATATAATAACTGAGATTTTTAGGAGGAGTAAATGTTGATCATTTACTAATTATACTGAGCAATACTAAATAATACCTTGTGATACTAAGCAATAATTATACTGTGTAATACTGAAATACGAATTCTGAAATTACAAAATACCGAAAATACAATTTACCAATTATACTGAGAAGTACTAAATAATACTATAATACTATGTCATACAGCCATGTAACTATAGTACTAACCATAGTACTACCATGTAATAACACTGTATGATGCTGAAGTATGTCTAAGTAAACAATTTGGAAAACGTATAACAAATTTGTAAACTCATTTTCAGAAATTACCATATCAACAGTCGGAAATATATAAGAATTCTTTTGTACAACTCTGTAAATGATCTATAGATTTGTGTATATATTACGTAGTATGCTAAAATTTAGCTCAGTTAGGAAACGTATAGCAGAGTTGAAAATAAAACCTCAGCAATTTCCGCCAATAACCAGAAATGTACTCGAGATATTTTGTGCAGCACTGTATATGATCTATAGACTGTATATGATCTATAGGTTTTTCCCCATAGACCGTCATGTAACGGAAATCTTTTGAGTGTCCCTGTAAACGAACTAAAAATGCTACGCATTTCATTTCAATATCGAACATGCCACACCCAGAAAAAAGTTTTGTTGAATCAGCAAAAATTTGGTTGACCCAACAAAACTTTTTGTTTAGGTCAATGAAAATTTTGTTTGAATCAACAAATTTTTTTTTTTTTTTTTTTTTTTTTTTTTTTTTTTTTTGCAATTCCAAAAAAAAATTTTGTATCGTCAGCAAAAAATGTTTTGTTAATTCAAGTAAAATGGTTCAATTTTACTTGAATTTTTCTAAAACAACCAAAATGTACTCAACAAAACATGTTTTGTAGTTTTAATCAATTCCTTTTTCTGGGT
This sequence comes from Maratus michaelseni, assembly GCA_963931845.1. NCBI lineage: Eukaryota > Metazoa > Arthropoda > Arachnida > Araneae > Salticidae > Maratus > Maratus michaelseni. The sequence goes on from OZ007600.1 coordinate 79,132,051, forward strand.
GCATGGTAAACCTCAATAACATATATCAATTGCACTGCAATCAGAGTACATTTACGCGAGTTAGAGCACGAACAAATGGCAGACCGACAGACAAACCAAATTCAGAAACATTTTCCAACTGGGTTGAATAGTGTTAAAAAGACAGATATTTGTCTGCCTGTCCCGAGTTTTCTAAAGAGACCGCTACGTTCAAAGAGCTACAAGATTCAACAGTATGTCTGAAGTTATGAAGCCATTTTTTGGATTATATTTCTTTTTTACTTAATTTTTTATACGATTTTTAGCGTTTTTTCGGCTTTTGCGGCGATTTTTCTACATTGGTAAAAAAAAATCTGGTTTCAATCTTTTAGCTCAGTAACAGTAAATTTTACCTCCTTTTCTATAAAAGTTTAATCAGAGTTCGTAATGCGATTTTTTTTAATTTTTTTTTTTTTTTTTTTTTTTTTTTTTTACGGCTATTTTTTGACATTTGTAAAAGAAATCAGGCTTCAATCTTTTAGTCCAATAAAGTAAATTTTGTTCTCTACGATTTTTGTTCTTTTAGCTTTTAGCGGCGATTTTTATTCGCCTAAGGAATTTGGTTTCAATCATTTAGCCTAATGTAGTAAATTTTGTCCTCTGCGATTTTCTTAAATTTTCTCGAATTTTTTTATGCGATTTTTAGCATTTTTCTTTCTGGAACGGAATAATTCACCGGCAATTTTGCTACTGCCATAATTAAATTAAAATTGGAAGAATACCAAATCCGTTCCTGTGAACGACGAACGACGTTGCTGGAAATTTGAATTTAATGTGGGACAAAATAATGATTCACAATAATTCAAGATTCATTTAATTCGAGACCGGAGGGGCGTACTCCGCACGAGTGTGCTGCCGAAGACAAGTGACTCCTCCAACCCCAGTTTCGTTTAATTCGGGGTTCGATGGGGAAAAAAAAAAAAAAATAAATAAAAAATCCACCGAAGCTCCGCTAAGTTGTTATAAAAATGAGGGTGTAACGGCATAGGCGTCGGCCGAACGAAATCTAGGAATGGGCAAGATTTTGAAACAGATATGTCTGTAGCAAGCAAGCCTTGGCCGCGTTTTATAATATAAAGAACATAAACATAAAAGTTGCTGAACTAAGAAGTTTTGCGATTTTAAAAGGCACATAAAACGGAATGTTTTCCTTCCGTCTTCGAGCTACGATGTACTTTAAAAATCACGTTTCCCGCGGACATGCGTGGAAGCGATCACAACACCAGCGAGCCGAGAAAACTTAATTTAATTTGCATTCGATGAGGGATTTTAATTATTATTTTGGCTAATTATGAAAAAAATAAATATCTGAGTCTCGCGTGCATTGTGACCTGTCTTCGTGTATCCTTATCCAAATTTGCGGATTTATACGTGTTATAAATTCTCTTAGCCATCACCGACAGACAGACACACACACACAGATACAAACATCTTTCTTCGCTTAATATAGTTTACTTAAAATTCTTTTGTGAACAATGAATAGAATTAATATATTTATTTAATCCAGGAAGTCGATTGTACTTAACATGTACTTACTAAAATTATAAATATAAATAAAAATCTCAAGAATAATATGACACTGATATGCTTTGGCATGCGCTATTTTTAAAGGCAACATTCCAAGACACACCTCAAAATGTTCCAGTCGAGAAGATAAAGGTCAAGAACTTTTGGCAGCTACAAAGATAACGTTTTGATGCTAATATGTTGTCTTGTGTGAAAAGAAGCTGAGCTTTGAAAGAAAATATAAAAAAATTTCGAAAAAATTCTATTGTTTGCTGGTTTTACACAAAAATAGTCTCAAGAATTTGGTCTTTCATCGTTTTTGAATGCTTCTATTTGGATTATCGGACCTATTTTTCTTTTAGAAAATCGAGAATTTAGCACATGAAGTAATAATGACAACAACAATAATAATAATGTAAAAAATCGGGTTTTGGGAGCCAAAAGCGGAAAAAATTTGAAATAACATATAAATATTTCAAAATGTTTATTACACTCTTCTACATAATCACATAATAAGATCACTAATTATAATTAAAATATAGATAAAATGCTTAAGAGAAAAAACAAAAACAAAGAGAAACAAAAAGGGCTTATAAAAACTTTTTAATGATCGGTATATGTTTCAGCGCTCATACGGCGCCATTTTCCAGATATATAACGACAAACAAAAATAGTCTCGCAAATTTTTGAAAATAAACTTAAAAACATAAATCACGAGATCATAGATCAAAAATCCCTGACGACTCGGCCTACAGGCACAGGTAGATTTCGAAGACGCAGACCGTGGGGCGCCTGTTTGTTGGGAATTGCGGTAGAAAAGATCTTTTTGCCATGATGCGGCATTTTGGAAACGCCCACTACGAAACCTAACTTGTTTCCGGGCGGAACCGGCAGGGATTGTCTTTTTTTTAATTTTTTTTTTTTTTTTTTTTTTTTTTTTTTTTTTTGCTGTAAGAGTTGGTCCTATAAAAAACTTGACAATATAAAAGTCTTAGATAATATTAAGAGTATTTATAATAAATTTAAGCGGATTTGATATCTTCTGCATTGACGGAGTTATGAATTTTTTTCTTCTAAAACCTCCATTTTTTTCCCCTTGGGGCCATTTTTAATAATATCAAAAATCTGTCATACGTAAATTTTCGGCCCTTCTCCTAGAAGTAATAATAACTTTAAACAGATTTGATACGCATCATAATTAAGAAATTATGGGGGTTTTTTCCGTTTTCACAAAAAGCCCCCCATCCCCCCATTTCCGCCCCCTTGGTTCGATTTTGCCCATTAACGAACTTGATCGAGATTTTATGCCTCTTGATTTTATGTATCAGTTTGGAAGAGATTTGTGCAGAATTATGGAAGTTATCGTGTCCATAAAAAAGTGACATAAATAGATAGATAGATAGATAAAGTTTTGAACTGGGGGTGGTTTTGGGTTCTGGGAGTCATGATCGGCGTAGATGTGCAAAAATTTTTCAAAAATTCCAACTTAGGGGAGAATGTAATAGGTAGTATTTCTTACGAAATCTACCTAAAAGCAGGTGCTTGAAATTGGCACGAGGTACTCTTCAGTTTTAAAAAAAGCAATAAGGAAATATTAATTTTCACGTTTACAGTTGACTATTTCAAGCACCTGCTTTTTTTACATATATGATCTCGTGATTTATGTTTTCAAGTTTATTTTCAAAAATTTGCGAGAATATTTTTGTTTATCGCTATATATCTTGAAAATGGCGCCATATGAGCGCTGAAACATATGTCGATCATTCAAAGGTTTTTATAAGCCTTTTTTGTTTCTTAAGCATTTTATCTATATTTTACACTTTTCTATTTAACTCAACTTGGTTTTTGTATGTAACGAAGGAATTTCGTAATCGATTTGTAATTCACTACCTACTAGACTAGAATTATAAAAAATATGTACAACGGCGTGTTTCCGATTACAACACAACATTTTAATATTTTTAGAACTTAATTATAAATTAATAGCTTAATTTTAAGGCATTTTTTCGTTAGCCCACAATTGGTGATACCAAATATTCTTTATGGTTATAATTATATAGTTACAACAACATTGTATTTAATTATGATACCAAATATTCTTTATGGTTACAATTATATAGTTACAACAACAATGTATTTAAGTATGATACTAAATATTCTTGATGGTTATAATTATATAGTTACAACAACAATGTATTTAATTATGATACCAAATATTCTTTATGGTTACAATTATATAGTTACAACAACAATGTATTTAACTATGGTACTAAATATTCTTGATGGTTGTAATTATATAGTTACAACAACAATGTATTTAATTATGATAACAAATATTCTTTATGGTTACAATTATATAGTTACAACAACAATGTATTTAAGTATGGCACTAAATATTCTTGATGGTTATAATTATATAGTTACAACAACAATGTATTTAATTATGATACCAAATATTCTTTATGGTTACAATTATATAGTTACAACAACAATGTATTTAATTATGATACCAAATATTCTTTATGGTTACAATTATATAGTTACAACAACAATGTATTTAATTATGATACCAAATATTCTTTATGGTTACAATTATATAGTTACAAAAATAATGTATTTAATTATGAGCCCAAACTATAGATATAGTAATATATAGTTATTTATATATATCTATGGCTCAAACCAAGCTCGCCAAAACAGGCCAACTGTCTGTGAAGCTGCAACAATATTATAAACAACGCTTATTTTAAAGAATATTTTAAACACTAAAAAGAAGAAAATAGAAATGAAAATAAAGAATGTAATACATATTTAAAAAAACGCTTTAATAAATTAATAGTTTATTAATTACATTTTTATTATACGTTGAGAAATTAATTTAGGAATCCTAAAACATAGTTTAAAATGTTTTTTTTTTCTTTACTATTGCTATATCTAAAAAAAAAAAAAAAAAAAAAAAAAAAAAAAAAAAAAAAAGAGAAAATAAAAGAAAAGAAACAGAGCAAAAACTATAAATTTTAAAAATAAATTCTCTCGCTTGCACTTTTACGAAGCATAAAAAAAGCAGTGAATTTTCCATAATCGGGTTCGATGCTCACGCCAAATTAAAGTATTGAAACGGAATTTTTTTGGAAAAGACATGGTAGTCATGTTTGAATTACCTTGTACAGATTAAATACAAACTATTTAGCTATCGAAATAACAATATTAAACAAGTATAATAAGTATTATTTAAAAAAAAAAACTAATTATGTAACCTTTGTTAAAGATTTTTTTTCTTGGAATGCTTCTTTCTGTTCCTTAGTGAATTGGTTATTGAGTAGATATTGGTTGCTGCTAGATGGTAAAAATAACTAATTCAAAATTTAACACCGAAAATTAAGATATGATGTTCTTTGCATTAGACCGTTTTACATTTTTATTTTTTATTTTTTAGAAAATATCTAGATGTGATGTAATAGTCTAGATGTAATGTGATGTCTAGATGTAAATGTAATTCACAATTAATCGTGGTGGTAAAAAGCTGATTATGGAAATATTGGTATTTTTTTTTTACATTTTATGGTTCTCTGAATCCGTTTTCACTATTTTTAAACCTATTCCAACGTGTATATTCGCGATAATTAACAAAATATTTCCAAATTTGGCGACAAAAACAATGCCCAATTAACATTAATTCACGAATTTATCAAAATTCCCATATAACCGCAGTTATTACAATAAGCATGTTTTGTTTACCTACAGACTAACTTGTAACTGGAGATTCTTCCGTAAATTGATCTACTGTCAATTAGAATCGCTTATCGATCTTGGTTTGGCACAAAATTAATTAAAATATTGTAATTATTGTTGTAGTTCTCATACATTGAAACTAATTGTTGTCAGAATTACTCGTGTTTGACCTTAGACCATTGACGCTAACTTTGGCGGTGAATCCGATTACGGAAGATTAGTCCTATAATTGAAGTATTTTAGTAGAATACATTACATTTATTGCGTTTCACATTTTTCAATACTTTTGAATTACCTGGTATCTGAATGTAAAGTATTCTATAAAGTATTCAAAAGTCGAGTGAAGTCACTGTAAATTTTTTTTCAACGTGAAATGTTGATTCAAAATTCACGATGAATTTTTTTCGATAGTTTTGGAGAAATAATGTATTACCAGAAGGAGCCGTGCGAAGCTTTCACACTGCAATCTTTGAGATTATCTCCTGGTACGTTTTAGCACTAAGTAACTGATTTTTTTCTTTAATTAAACAACGCTTTTTAACGAAATGTGGGTATACTATCTCAGAAATTTGTTCAAACACTTCTCGAATGATACCTCATTCATCGTTGTATGTTTTGTATGTGCATAGAAAAAAGGATGTTGACAACAGAAATAATATATATGATGATGGCTTGTGTATAAGAAAATGGGAATAGATTGCCAGAAATTTTTTGCCAATTTTTCCTCTCGCGCCAAGGTCATTTCTTTAGGTTGCCAAACCCCCTCCCTATACTGAAAAAAAAACTGAATTATAAAAAAAATTGAAACACTGAATCAGACGTTTAGGGAATTCATATGAAAGCATTTCCTCAGATTTGGCAAACCTGTTCCAGAATAGTCTTAAATACATAAATCAACATTTAGTACAGCACTTTTTCGCAAGCCTATGGGAACTTAAACATGGGATGTTCAAACTTTGTTGTCCAGCAGCCATTTAAGTGACGTCAGACTTCGCTGGCGTATTAACAGCTTAATGAAATATTAAAAAAATAAATAGTTGCAAATTTTTGTGAATCCTAATGAACTGTATATCTAAATGGAAGATAATCCTTAAATTTACGTAATCTACCGGTGCTCCGATACATTATGCATATGCACAGCCACCATTAAACAAAGAAAACAAATAAACAATAGGTGACGCACGCGTAAAAATTAAATAAAAACCCGATTAAAAACTCAATATTTTTTCAAAAAGTACGTGCAAGAAATAAATTAACAATCGTATTTTAATTGCATTATAGGATGACGTCATCTGATAATGCAGTATTTTATTTTTGTGGCAACACTGATTTGAGGAAAATCTTTCATTTCATTTATGAAAACAACGCCGATTTAATTTTTAATTAATTGCAATTTTTAATCAAAAAATTTGTTTTAACGAAATGTTAAGTGTGCTATGTCAGACTGGAATTTTGGTCGTTACTGGAATTTTGAAAACTTTCGCCTTTTCTTCGTTTAAAAAAAATATAATGCGTCATCTTTTAATAAATTAAAGTTTTTTTTTTAATTCTTATTTTTATAGAAAAAGTTCAAATATTAAAAAAGTAATAATAATAATAAAAATAGACATAAAACTGGCATATTATAAGATTTTATTTTGTACGCGTGAGAGAAGTTCAGATTAAAATATATATGTTTTATTTTAAAATTACCTTCGTGCCATACATTAATATTCCATACTTAAATACATTATTTCTGTATTTGTATATATGCATTTTACATTCATCTCACATACTTGCATACATTTTGTAACATACATACATTACATACATATATACTTACATACAAAAACTTCCAACATATACAATTCTATAGCAGCGCTTTCTTCAACATGGAGAAGTAATACTGATTAATGATAAATCTTCCATAATCTTGTTTCAATTAAAATGTAATGAATCTATTAGGTCGATGAAAGTTTTATAATGTTTCATTTTTATTCGAGAAGAATAAAAATAACCCAAGCTGTTGACATATACAGTAGAGACGAAACGTTTTCGGGCTCAAATTGAAAAAAATTATTTATTTACGCAATGAAAAAAAAAAAAAAAAAAGGTGAGGGGAACTTGCTATTTCAGAAATGTAGTCTAAGTTTCTTACAGTATTTCCCATGCCTTTCAGAATTTGTTTAAAAGCAAATTGAACTGTTATTGATAGAGAGATATATGATAAATATGCAATCTGATTATGAAGCCTTTGCACGGTCAGTATTAGTAAAAGAAGCCGTGGAATCCTCGTTTTCAGCTTGAAGTCATTTCCCAGAATTACAGGAAAACAGAACTGATGTCTTTCTGCCATTGTTGTGCAATGATATTTTGACTAATAGTTAAACGACGAGATTGACTAATAATTAAACGACTAGTGGCGATTTTCTGTAATCAGGTTGCCATTAATTATCCTCTAATTGCGGGATTTTCTTGTTCTTAAGGCCGAATCAACTGAAATCCCGAAATTTTTATAACGACGTTATAAGATTTTTTTTTTAAGTAAGACGTTTTAAATATGACGTAATTTTCACCAAAGTTTTCTTTCTTTTTTTAATATTCAAGTGTAAATACATTTCTTAATTGAAATTAATTTTTTATTGTTTGCGCTGTTTTAAAATTTGGCAAGAATAAGTAAAAAAATGACTTTTTTCGAAATATGAAACAAATCTCTCGTGTAAATATATTTGTCAATGGACAATATTATTATTTGAGTTTTTATGACGTAATTTTCCTCAATTTCATTCTTTTAGCACGTAATAATTTAATTATATTAAAGTTTTCGCTATCTTTTAATATTCACGTGTAATTATAGTTTTCAATCGTAAATCTGTGAACAAGTGAAATATCATTATTTGCGCTTTTTTAAAATTTCACAACAATATAAAAAAATTACCTTCTTGAAATATGATTTAAATATGTATTGAAATAATGAAATTTTAAATTAAAAAAAACCCTCAACAAATTAGTCAAGTTTAAAAAATGATTGCACGCTGCATACCGAAGCTCGTCAGGTATGTGCCTGCGAAAGAGGGTTAGATTGCTAGGCTTAGTTTTTCATCCCATAAAACTTTTTTAACGGAACTATTTTGACCGACTTCAACATTAAATAGCGCTTAAAATAATTCTTCGATTTTAAAACTCACTACTTTAGCGTGCCTATCGAACATTTCTCTATAAAACTACCAATTTTTATATTTTTATATACAAAAGATTTCTGAATATTAGCTAAGAAAGACCTTCAATCACAAGAAATTTATTTGCGGCAGCGACAGTAGCTGCATTTTTTTTTTAATTATTTATTTATTATTTTTTTTTTATTTAGAATAGATTGTTTTTCTCTTTGCTAGGCTTGTTGCAAGGAAACCTGTTTTACAGACAGGTTAGTGTGTTGTGCTAATAATATCTGCTAATATATATTCCAGTATTGTGGTTTTCTTTTTCTAGTATTTTTTTCTACCTTTTGTGAGAAATTTTGGTGAGCTTGTTGGTATTAAATCTTTTCCCCAAAAATTCGATCAATAGAAAAACAAAAAGAAAAATCATGCGTTAAACATTTCTAGAAAGTTCTGAATAAACAACATACTATTTTACTACAATAATGATGTGAGTATAAAATATCACAATTTTACTAAATGGTGTATAAAAATGTTTAAAGTTAAAACTACACAAACAGTAAAATCAAATTAAAACCATCAACGTTTCAGCCATCATCTATGGCCATCTATCCTCAGGAAATAGTTGTTACATTGCTTCCAAAGTTTCAAAGGAGAAAGAATTGTTAACCTAGTGAACTTTTAGGTAGCTTTCAATACAAAAAAGTATAAAGCTACCTATTGCAGCCGTTCGGAGGAAAGCAGTTCCGGAAAATTTCGATATATTTTCACCGATCATGACCCCCAGACCTCAAAACCACCCTCCGTTCAAATGTAGATATATATATATATATATATATATATATATATATATATATATATATATATATATATATATATATATATATATATATATATATATATATATATATATATATATATATAAACTTATTGCAAAAAATAACCATTGAAACAGAAATAACTGACCAAATGCAATGAAATTATTACCCCAAATAGCTATGTCAAATTACACATTATAAAACATAGTCCTAACAAATGAAGTATTTATTCAAAAAATGAAACATAAGTAAAAAAAAAAAACACAAATGCAAGCTTATAATGTAATTTACTTTTTCAAGGGCTGGGAAACCACATTATAAGCAAAGAATGATTGTTTTCTGTAACTGTCACAAGCTTAAAGGCAAAATTTTGTGACAATTCCAAGCCCTAACAATCATTGGAAAGGAATTGAAAAAAAAAAAAAAGGATACCTTTGAAAATAGAACACTACAAATCAAACGGAAGAAAATAAATCCATTTATAAACAAATAAATACAAAGGAAGACAAAGAAAATCTATACATTACAACATCAATTTGTCCAGAATCCGAAGCCAAAAATGTTTTGTGCTAAGCACATGGTAAAGTGAATAAGTGAATTCAAACATACAAGTTAAAATTACAGTTAATTTTCTAAAAGTAGCAGTTATTAATTTAACCATTGTGATTTTATCTATTTCTAATTTAAAATATAAAAATACAAATAAATAATATAAAAACTATAAATTCATTTACTAAAAATATTTATATATATATCTGACCTATGTCATACGATAACGCTCGTATTTATAAATCAATTTGGATGAAACTAATTGTGTGTATTAAGGTCACCAATGTCTCGACCGAGTTCGTTGGCCAGCTTGGTCCGCCATTTTGTTTCAAGATGGCGGCCATTTTAAAATTTAAAACTAAAATAAATATACAAAAAAATTAAAAATTAAAATTCATTTTTTGCTTAAGTGTTAGGCCTTGATACAAGAATTCCGGAGCATTTTTTGTTTTACCTCTATCTTAAAAAATGGCTGAGATAGAGCAGTTTGAAATTCTAGGGTGGCTGACATTTTGAAACAAAACAGCACATTAACGCCATTGCTTGCAAATTATTTTCTTTCATTGTTGTAATAATTATCCCAATCATACGCATAAAACTATATATTCATATCCGTTAGCGCCAAAATTGGCGACATTGGCGACCAAATGGACGACATTTGGCGAAATATCGCCAAATTTGGTGACCAAAATAAGTCTTCATAAAGCCAATTTGGCTATTGCTCAATAATTTGGTGAATTTCTTATTCAAATTCAGTATTAACGAATCTTTTGTAAACGTTTCTTTGCATTTTAACTTGCTGTTTTTGTGTAACATTAGCTAAAATTTTAAAACGAAGATATAGGAAAGCTACCTTTTCCTCCCGGTACAGGCCGGAAGGACTTTTTAAACTGCAGGCAGGAATAAGCAATTATAAAAGAAATTATCTTACGATGAGAGCTGTTTACCCACTTAAACTATACAGCCTCTCGTAAAGAGGTTAGCTGTTTTTTAAAACAGCTTGTAAGAAGTAAAATAACAGTGAAGGGTTTTAAGTGCGCTCTTTATATTCTTCTGGTGCAATCAATTGTTCTCAAGATAGTTCCAATTTATTAATTTTGAAATATGTAGAGTACCACTTGTAAATATTCTCCAGTGCTAATTATATATTTCAAATAAGTAGTATTCAAATAAGCTAATTGAAGTTAAAAAAGTATCAGTGTCAGGCAATCCAAATAGACCAACTTACAGTGTTTAATTAAATTGAGTAGTGTCCGTGAAACTTATTGATCAAGCTAATTTTCCGTTAATTTATTTATGTGATTCCAAGAGCCAGATAACTTCCTCATAAGATCTATGTTATAATCTCACTGCCAAAACGCTGCCTAAGTAAATGAAAATTTATATCTGATGCATGAATTATTTTTTTTTTTAATGGATGAAAAAAATATATTTTGCATTTAAAACAGATTATTAAGAACAAATAATATTGAATGTTATAGGAATCTTACATTTATTACAAAATTGTAAAATCAATCTTGTATAAGATTTACAAGCACTAAGCTATTTTTATTAATTGTTATAAAATAGTTTTGTGATAACTTAAATATGGATACGTTAAGATAAAGTAGAAAGTATATATATATATATATAATTATAATATCTATGAATTTCAAAAAACATATCAAGTTCTATTATCATTCTACTTAAGTCTCCAAAGAGATAATTAATGATATTGTGTATACAGAATACCACATAGCTAATAATTAACATATGCAAACATAATATTACCATAGCTTGTGCTTCAATGGTAATTGGCCAAATTTTACTCATACCTAAAGAATATTGAAAAAAGAAAAAAGAAATAGAGAGAAAGGGAAAAAAAAAAATTATAAATTGGAGTTGCAATTAAGTAAACACAAATGGATTAATAAATCAAATATGAACCATATACAATAGAAAATTGGATCACATGAGAATTAAATATGAATTGGATATGAATAAACACATGCACATGTCCTCATCAGCCTGGATGCACCCACATGTGTTTTAAATAATAATTCAGTGTTTCATAATTCTACTGGCATAATGCTAAGATCAGTAGAATCATCCAGGTACACTGAACTATTACCAGACAACAATTGGAAATATTAAAATTTGGAAATATTTAAATAGGAAATAAAAAACCATTAAGAATATACAATATATTTCACTCACATCGATTATCCCAAAAACTGTATTTAACACCTCACGAAATTACCACGAGATAACAGTTCTGAAATAATAAAATTGGAAATATGAACGCGTAAAGTGTAGATAAAATATTTTACTCACAATAATTATACAGAATCCTTAAAATGTCACAACTTCTACATAATATTCACATCCACATGGCAATGCATCATACATGTTGACTAAGTCGAGTTGAGAGAAATAATTTGAAAGACAAGTTGAGAGCACACTTTTTTCAAAACACATCCCCATCGATGACACCCAAACACAAAATGATTCAAAAACACACAAAATAATTCTGGTTTTAATACACTTATAACAAAATTATATCCGTGAATATATATTACTCCATCCAATTTTAATTCCTGAAAGTAAAATTAATATACAATCAATAGCTCCCTCTATAGTTAAATTAAATATAATATTAACAATATTATCAACAACTACCTGAAAGGTAAAGTGTCGCCATCTATTGGTATTATAATAATTCATAATTAATATTTAGTTAGATATCCACTTTATTAGTTACATACTCACTTCATTAGATTTAATTATATAAATAAACTTTAAAAAACAATACTAACTTGTAATTTTACTTTAAATTCAAATAAAATATAATACTACTATATGAATAAATCTACACAGAATTAATTCAACTTGCACAGCATTTCAGATATTCTTAACAATAATATATTATGTAAAAGAGATATTATTTTAATTCAAATTGTTTTTGCTGCCAGCTGTGTTAATCCACTGATATTATAGACATATTATTAAATAATTAATGTTTTATTTTTACTACTACTTAAATATATATTAAACTTGTTATTAAATAATTAATGTTTAATTTATACTACATTGTAAATATATTTTATATTTCATAGATTAATTTAAATATCTAATTAAATAATTCATAAACAATTCAAAATATCTCAAAATTTATAAAATTGATAATTAATAGTATTACTACTGTTTTTCAATCAAATAAATGCAATGCAGTAATTAAAATACTTGTTAAATTTAATTATTCATAGACAAAAATAAAAACTATATATATTTATATTTATATGTATTGCAAATAGATATGTTTATGAGTTATAATCACCAATGTTATCCATGTATAATTTAATTTGTTATTGTATAAGTTAATTTATAAATGTGTGAAAACTGCACATCAATAACACCTTAAACAGAGGTGATCGGCAACGCACAATCACAACTATACAAAGTGTATATAATGTTCAATCAAATATTAAATTTCCTAATATGTTATAATTGTAATTATGTATGTTATAATTGTAATTTTCTATATAAAGTGTATAATGTTCAAACAAATATTAAATATTAAATTTCCTAATATGTTATAATTGTAATAATGTATGTTATAATTATTATTTTCTATATCTTTTGTTATATGTTATCGCACACTAAATCAATAATTTATTACATACCATGTTTATATTTAAATTATATAATAAATGTTATTTAAAAGAGTTGATGATTGAATTTATCATAAAAATTGGATATCCATATATTTTTGCTTGATCTCGAATATATCTAATATTTTTGTTTTTATTTATATCTGAGCATAAGTATTTTATACGATGTAGATAATTGATAATTATATTTTTATAAACAGATTTATGTAAACATGAAGCAAAATTGGTAAAAATATTTACTTTAAATGGGAAATTAAATCTCTTATCATAAATATCAAAAATTAATTTATAATTATTAGTAATATTAATTTTTAAGTCAAGAAAGTTTATATTATTATTAATTAAATCATTTTCGCTTAATTTAAGCTGAGTAGGATAAAAATTGAGTGGTGATGTGCAATTTTTTTCATTGAATTAAAATATGATAATGTCATCAATATAGCGATAAAATACATAATCATTGTTCGGACTTATATTTCTTTCATAATAATATAAGTAAAGATCAGAGAGAATACTAGATGCGGTTCCGCCCTGCGGAATTCCCTGGCATTGTTTATAGATAATATTGTCATATATAATGTAATTATTATGCAATGTAAAATTTAGTAAAGTTTTAAAAAAAATTACTGAAATATGTTCTTTTAATTTTAATTGAGATTTAAATTCTTTAAATAATATACACATTGTTTTATGTAAGTCTTTTATATCAATGTTATTAAATAAATCATTAAAATCCAATGTTTTTATGAATTTTACCGGATTGATATTATGTATTTTATTAATGAGTTGAAAACTATTTTTTAGGCAATGTTGGTTATTATGTTTTAAGGTTATATCATATATCTGCTTTAAAATATTAAGTAGTAAATTGCTTGCATTTTTATTATATGTGTTACAACCGATGGTAACAGTGCGAAATTTAATAGGATTTTTATGAAATTTTGGAATTATAACAAGATAAGGATAATTAAAATTATTACATTTGATTTTTAGTAATTTGTGATAATTTAATAATTTTCTATTATTTATTTCAATATTTAATTTAGTTTTATTAAAAATATTACTTGTGTTGATTGCATTGTGAATTAACACTTTATAGTATTCTTTACAAATGATAGCATAATTATTTGGAGATTTATCTACATAAGTAATTATAAATTTATTTTGTAATTCTGATATATGTTTATTTATGTTTTTAAAAGCTGCATGTGTAATATGATGATAATTTTTTATAATTTCATTTTTTAATTTATCAATTACAGAAAATCTCCATTCACTGAAATATTCGATTGGTTTATTGTAATCAACAGCAATTTTATATATAAACAAATCAATATCTTGAATAAACTGCATTATTATGGATTTGATATTACACTTATATGGAAGACGAATTTTTGTGCCATTATGCATTAAGTTTTGTAAAATAGGTTGTTCTACAATATTAAGATCACCAGTAATGATATGACCATGTGTTGTATTTATATACTTTTGATATTTTGGGTCATTACAATAACATGGGTAATTCTTTGAAGAGACCAAATTTTTTGCAAAAGAATTGTAATTAAAAATTTTACGTCCAAGTGTGCGATTATATTTATATGTCTTGTGAATGGTAAAATTTTTTATTGGAAAATTATTATTAATGTTGTTTATTATATTGTGTAAATTTATATTATTAAATACATGATTGGAAAAATTTATAATTAATTGTGTATTATTAGTTTTATATTTAGGTTTATTAGAAAGACTTGTATTTAATAGGTTTGCTCTATAATGTAGAATATCATAAAAGATATCACAAAAATGTGGAGAATATTGATTCTTTTTAAATACCTTGAAATATTGGTTTATATATTTCTTTTTTATACTAAAAACATGTTTTCTTATAGCAAGCCAACAATAATCATTACAAAATTGTGCCTCAAGATTATCAAGCTCCTGTTGAATCACAATATCATCAGTGTATTTTTTGTTATTATGTTTACCTCTACCAGATCTTGAAGTTTTTTTTAAGTTTGAAAAATTTAATCCGGAATAAAGATTTTTATAATTTTCATATTTAGTTAAATCTGAAAATACAGGATGTGATTTTTTGTATACTAATTGATTTAATCCATAAGGATATGTAGTATTAAAATGTCTTATATATTTTGATTCTAGAAAAAGTCGTTCAGTAAAATTTTTTTGTATTTTAAGTATTTTAATAGTAATATTTTTAAAATCATGATTTTTGAAATGAGTATATTCAATATTATGAGTTGTTTGAAATTTAGAATTTTTATATTTATCAATATGAGAACGATGTAAATTTAGCCGCTTATGTAATTTTTGACAAGACTGTCCTATATATTCCATGTTACACGAATTGCATTTCAATGAATAGATTACATTGTATGCTTTGCAAAATTTTACCAAATTAAGATTGTTATTATTTGAAATCTGTGACTTATCAGCTAATGGACATGTAAGACAAACGCTTTGATTCACACTCTCGAAAACATAGTACAGGCTTGGGACAATGGAATAGGTTATCTGATAACGATCCAGGAAGATCCCTAATAATCTTCCTGTACCGAGCATTAGTCCTGGATCCACCAAGGCCTAAATTGCCAGTATCTAACATTTTACTAATAACAGCCATAATTGTTTGATAGCAATAAAAATTGCAAGAAATACATATTAAATATATCTATAACTTATTAAAAAAAAATTGTTATGAATCAATCTTATTATTACTTAAATAACCATAAAAAAAAAAAAAAAAAAAAAAAAAAAAAAAATATTAAGATTGACTGTTTAATACTTGATTAAATATAATAAAGCTATATAATAAAGCTATTTACATATATCCATAAAGTCCCATTAAGCAAACTAACATCAAAAGACAACAATATAAAAACCCCTAGCAGTCATAAGTCAGTACAAAATTAATGTTGGTAAAAAAAAAAAAAAAATCAATAGAACCTGAATAAGATTTTATAAAGATGCCTTTGAAAATTCAATAGATAAACAAATGATACCAAGAAATAATAGTAATACTAAAATATTATTATTATTAAATTTTTATTACACACACACCCATATATATATATATATATATATCTTAATCATCAACCGTTTTCGATCTACTACTGATTGTATGTTTCCCCCATTTTTTTCCATTGTTTCTTGTCTAGTGCTTTGGTCATCTAATTAACTCCAGCCACTTTTTTATTTTACACATACATATGAGCTACTTTTTTTAATTTAAAGGTATTCTATATATAAATTAATTATTTGCCATCTTTAAATTAGAGATTTCGTTAGATTTTGTTAATAGAACTTGTTTGATATCTTTTGCTTTCAAATGTATTATATATATATATATATATATATATATATATATATATATATATATATATATATATAATATAATATATAATACATATGTTACATTCTTTTTAAGATCGAAGAGCGGAAATTCTTTAAGAAAATCTTTTCTCGTGTAAAATAGAAATAAATTTGTCAAAGGAGAATTTTCCAACAGATTTTTGAAAAGAAAATGATTCAGCCCATCTATTGCTGAATTTTACAAGCATTATCGAATTTAAAATGCGGTTTATATGTAATAAATGTGTTAGAATAAAAGATGTACAGTTCTCCCAGGGTTAATTTACAATACAACCTCATATGATATTAACATGCATGAAAAGAATGAAATGCGAATACAAACATCAATCTAAATCTCGGTATGGACTAATCTAACATACTATTAATCTTTTATTCTACTTAAAACGAAATCCTTAAAACGCCACAGAAGGAAAAAAATGGAGAAGTAAAGTTTGAACTACTGTGAATACACTGAAAGAAAACCTATACTGCCTTAATCCAGAACGAATAAGTAGTCATTTTCTAAATCCCTAAACTAGAAATATAGATTTCCGAGTTATGCGAATAAGGTAAACAAATAAACTGAATAGACCAAATGATCGAGAATTTCTACTCTATAATTTTCTAGGTGATGAAATGATGCATTATATTATGAATTGTTTTAATTGCGAGAAATTATCACTTGAATTCTAGAATAAATTCATAAAAAAGAATTATAATTACTAAAACTAACCTCTTGTGTTCAGAATTATTTGCAGAGATTTTTAAATAAGTTTGACCACGATGATATAGGAAAACGCTCTTGAATTTGAATAGGGCAGACTAGATAGTGACTAGAACTCTTTAGCAAAGGGAACTAGAATTTATAAGGATGACATGGAACTATTTTTTCTAGAGCCACAATTTATTTTCTAGGTGGTAGAATTTTTTTTCTGTGTAAGTAAAGGCTGTTGATCAGTGAGATCTTGAATTCTTCTCGCTAATCTTAAATCTATGGGCGAGTAATTACATTTTTATTTTTAAAATAACTTCTCAAAAAATAATATTTTTAACTTTTTTTTTCTGTGTAGCTCTTCTTAAAAGATGTTTGTTATCGTTTTAATAGTCAAAATATTTCTAAAATATATATTTAATTATATTTGTAGCGTTAAAATCTTACCCAGTTTCTCTAATATTTTAACACATAAAATTATAAATTAAGTATATATTCTAGAAATATTTTGATAACTAACAAAAAGAGAGACATCCTTCAATAAGAGTACACAGAAAAAGAAGTTAAAAATGTTAATTTCATTCATTACTCGCCCATAGAGGCGAGGAGAATTCCAGATCTCACTGACTTAAGGTAATTCCCACGAATGCATGCTTCCGCTTTTCCTTTCTTTCATTACTTCATTCTTATTCTTATCTTTTTTTCTTTATTTACGTACAATATTTTACAAAATCCAAAAATATTGTGAGTTAAAAGTTAAAACATTCAAATCTCATATCTCATTCCACCACTTAAAACATTTTGCTCAACACGTATTTGCTTAACGTAAAAAGAAAGAAAAAGAAAAGAAGACTTCCGTGAAAATCAGAATAATTTAATAACCTCACAAGAAGAACGCTGACTCAAGCAGTGCTATTAAATTTTAGCGTAACTGTCGTGTTTTTAAACTGCCAGCAGTAATCGGCAGTTCAAAGGAACTTCTTATACGACGGTAAGCTTAGGGTTCGTAAATACAGTCGAACCTCGTCAACGCGAACACTCAAGGGGAAACTTTTTTTGTTTGTGTTAAAAGTAGTTCGTGTCATCCGAACTTAAAAAATGCATTACATACAACTGGACAGGGCAAAGGGAAACAGTTCGTGCTAAAAGTAATTCGCGTTAAGCGTGTTCGTAGATATTTTTGAAAATATAAAAAATATCACACATATATATATATATATATATATATATATATATATATATATATATATATATATATCCGATATTTTAAAAATAATCAACACTTTAAAAACGACATTTTAAAAACTGGGCAAAAAATGCTCAAATATGAGTATGTCGCATAGTCAAAATGGCTCCGAACCAAAATGACTCAAGTTTGAAACATGTATATACTCATTTCTGAAAACATGCACACACTCAAGAATAAAACATCATGTGCTCATATTTGAGTATGTCCATGTTTCAAAAATGAGTATGAACTGACTTCTATGTGCTCATTTTTGAGTATTTCCAATTTCCATGTTTCAAAAATGAGTTTGAACTGATTCTAATCATTTTTGAGTATGTCCATGTTTCAAAAATATGTATGAACTGACCTCTATGTGTTCAGTTTTGAGTATGTCCATGCTTCAAAAATATGTATGAACTGACCTCTATGTGTTCAGTTTTGAGTATGTCCATGTTTCAAAAATGAGTATGAACTGACCTCTATGTGTTCAGTTTTGAGTATGTCCATGTTTAAAAAATATGTATGAACTGACCCTATGTGTTCAGTTTTGAATATGTCGCATGTTTCAATAGTATTCTGAGTACTTCTCGTCTTTCAAAAATGAAAGCAGTGGGTCGTCCTATTAGAAACAAAAACTTTCATAACAAAATGAAAACATCGATTTACTCAGATTTGAAAGTGTCATTTTTCTCAGCGAACGTATTGATGATTATAAATATTTTCAGATTTAATATAAATTAGAAACTAACACATATTTAACTTAACATGAGAAACTCAATAAAACAACATTCTAAATGACCTTTTCTTTTCTTCGCTTATGTAGCAAAATTGAAGATAAACTAATTGAAAACAGACCCAATTTGTTTTTTACATTCACAAAAAACAAACTATAGTATTTAGTGTCCAGTATCAAGAAATTTTATGACAATACAATTTTAAATACAAAATAATTTGTTCTTGTTGAAAAACTTGAAATAAATGTGAACAAACTACCGCTACCCTACAAACTACTGAAAAAAGTAGCGAGTCTGACGGCCTTATAAATTATCTGGATTTGCCCATCTCAGTCGATTCTTGATAAGATTGTATCGGATGCGAATAACAATAGGTTGAGCGGAGTCACCGAGAAACAACTGACACAATCGAAAACAATCGAGATGTCCGTCCATGCAATCGAGAGAATCGATAAAAACATCTAATTATCGCTCAATACTATACTGTAGTTTCACTACTTGTAGCGCGTTACTTCCGACCATTTTTTGCGACTAATCTAACACATTCTTAATTATTACTGTTTTAAATTAAAAGCTAAATCATTTAAAACGCCACAAGCTGACAATCTGAAAGAAACGCCAAGGGATTTTTCATCTTAGTAGAATGAAAGCTGCTTGGTTTTCTGAAGAAAAAATTAAAAACAGGATGGCGAATCGAAGTTTAATATATTGTGAGTAAAAGAGCTAGAAATACCAAACACGCAAGCAAACAATTAGGGATGGGCATAACAATTATTTTGATTATTCGAATGAATCATTCGGGCATGTGCAGAAGCATATCTGTCAAACTTCAAAATTTTTTTTTATTCAATTACTACCAGAAATTTTGAAAAAAAGAAAAAAAAAAGTTTCTGCAGAAACTTTTTTTTTTTTTTTTTTTTCAAAATTTCTGGTAGTAATTGAATAAAAAAAATTGAAGTTTGACAGATATGCTTCTGCAGATGCCCGAATGATTCATTCGAATAATCAAAATAATCGTTATGCCCATCACTACAAACAATATTTTCCCCATTTCCTTCTTCGTTTTTCTTTTTACGAAGAATATACATATATACCTTCTCTCTCTCTCTCTCTCTCACTAGCCCCCCAAATATCGACAGTTAAAACATTTAAAGCTCATATTTCATTCGATCACTTAAAACATTTTGCACAACACGCGTTTGCTTGACGAAAGAAAAAGGAAACTTGCCGTGAAAAATCAGAATAATTTAAAAACCTCACAAGAAGAACGCTGTCTCAAGCAGCGCTATTAAATTAGGGCGCAACTGCTGTGTTTTTTAACTGCCAGCAGGAATCAGCAATTCAAAGGAGCATTCTTATCTGACGGTGAGAGTGCTTCCCCACTTAAAATATACAGCATCTCGAAAAGAAAGTCAGCTGGTTTTTGCAGCTGCTTTTGTAGGCGGTAAAATAACAGCTGAGCGCTTTCAGCACTCCCCATACTTCAAAAAGATATCATCCTTAATAGCTCGCCCCGCATCATGTGGTAGAAGGATAGGAAATGCATTTGCGCTTCGATATTGATACGAAAAGTAAAGGGAGGAAAAAAAAAATCTATATTTTAGAAATATTCCAGAGCTTTTCAGAATAAAATATTTTAAAAATAAATAGTGGAAAATATTTTGGAAACATGTTTTGGAAATAAGGAGAATGAAATTAATAAGTAATGAATTCATAGAAAGATTATTTTGTTTATTTTTAGGGGATACTAAACTTTCCACTGTTTACGAAAATTATAAATAAGAAACAAAATTAGAAGTTATCTTGGATGGGGGATTCGGGGTGGAATAGAGGGGGGAGAACTAGGCAAAGAAATTTTAGTTTAGCCTATTTTTTATTTTCAAATTCTTAATTCAGCCGTCCCATACATTAAAATAAATAAATAAATAAGAACCACATGGGAAAAAGATAGGAAATGCATGTACGCCTTAGATATTCAAACAGAAATGCGAGAAGATTTTTTCTGTATTTCAGGAATATTACTAGACTTTACAGTATAAAATATTTAAATAAATAGTGCACAATATTTTGGCAACATGTTTTGCAAATCAGAAGAATGAAATTAATATGCAAGAAATATTTCGAAACAATTTTTTCCCTTTTCATTGTCAGGGGAGCAGAAAAACCTTGGCGAAAAATTCTTAGTTTTACTTATTATTATTTTAACTTTAATTTAACCATCATTAGTTTAACTAGTATTCGTATTTTTCGAATTTTTAATCAGAAAATTATAATTTTTAATTCATTTTTTCTGTATATTCTTAGAGGATGTCTATCAGTGCGGTTTATTAAACAAAATCTATAATTCTAAAACAAAAACATGTCTATGAGTAATGCTGACGTCATATAAACGGTGGCAACGACTTTATCCATCTATGTTGTTTTATCGCAGTTTTATATCACTTCTAAACATCACACAATTTGAATTTTTAAACCGTCAAATAGAAAAAAAAGTGTACTTTCAAATGCAATTTGTTTGAAAACTGTATATCAATTTACGGGTTTTTATGGTTTTTAAAATAATTTTTAACAGGGCTCATAGTATATAGGAAAACTTTTATTGTTCCAACCAGTATCCGTAATCAATAATCCTCAGCACATGCAATAAAGATTTAGCAAATCATGAAGATAATTATTTCAAAATAGTGGTAGGAACAATAAAAGTTTTCCTATATACTATGAGCCCTGTTTGAGCATGAATTTTTTTTATTAATCTACCTTTATCGTGTGCAGTGCAGCCCGATTACGAAAGATTAACCCTTTTGCACTTAAAACACTATCAATAGTTCAGCATTTGTTTCCGGCTAATATTCCATAGCGAAATTAAAACTTCATCAATATATAATATTATATAATATAAATAAAATGCAAATTTAACGGCCATGTAATTGAACTGCGTGCTTAAACTACTAAAATTATCAAAATAATAAAAAGCTGATGTAAGTGGTGATTTCTTCGGCTATCAACTCCTGGCATGCGGCTAATACGAAAGTATTGCTTTTAATAAATTTCGAAACTTTATTCGAGATTATTATTGATATTTTTCCTTTAAAAAATATATTTTTTGGTGTGGTTAGGTATCCAAAAATATATATTAAATGTAAAAAAAAAAAAAAAAATCCATTACAGTTTTCAAGAATAATTTTAAAAACATCGTTTTCGTCTATTTTCTGTAACCCAAGCCCGGGTTAGATCCGCCAATTATCTTAATATTTCAAATTTATCTTTTCAAATTTTACTATAAAAGTTGCATTTTTTCTCGATTAAATCATTTTCCTTCATAAAACGATTTAATAATATGCCAACAAGATATTATAAATTACTCAAATAATATTAGAACAAGTTGGAAATTGTACGTCAAACGTGACAAATGAGGTGCGTTCGAACTATATAGCTAGTTATATAAATATTCAGATCTAGATGATTTCTAATTCTGTGAAATGAATTATATCGTCTGCAGAATAATTTCTGTAATAAAATAAGTATCTCGGTCGCTTGACGATGAAACTTCCGAAGCTCCTATAACAAAAAAGCACCGATTTTTTTTAAAATTCAAATTTCTTAATAAATATTTTTATTAATATCTCCTAAAGTTTTGATTCGATTTTAATAAAATTTGAAATGCCTCGACAAAATTCTGCAAAGATAATATATCTTAGATTTCAAACCATTCGGTTGGGTAGTTTTTGCGTTGTTATATGCGGACGGACGGACCAAGGGACGACAATAGGTGCTACGTATTTATATAATTACGAACGCACCTAAAAAAAGGTCAAAGGTGTCGAGTCTCTTTAATGTATACTCATACAGTATAATATATTGAAATAGTGGTTAGAATTTTTGTTTTTAACTAACTAATTTTGAACCTAATGATATTTTTTCTCTCTCTCTTTGTACTAAACTGTCTCTTTGTAAGAAAAAAAGCCAATTTCGATTAAACTTTTTATATGATTTTAATAGGTATATAGTCAATAAAGATAAAATTTTATTGAATAACATTATTTTACCAGAAAAATAATTTTCAATTATGAAAAAGAACATAAAGGCATGAACAGAATAATCAATCATTTCAATAATAATAATAATAATAATAATAATAATAATAATAATAATAAACAGAAGAAAAAATATTCTAAATAATTTTAATCTGATTCTTAAATTTTTAACGTGTGATACAAAGTTGCACAGCTTTCTGAATCGAAATATTAGCTTTACTTAATGACAAAAATTTACGATTAAATAAGACAAAGATTACCGTTCGTAAGTAGTGGTACTCAAAAATCAAAACACTTGGCAGCTATGATGTTAATTTAGGAAAAAACAC
Organism: Maratus michaelseni; assembly: GCA_963931845.1. Classification (NCBI taxonomy): domain Eukaryota; kingdom Metazoa; phylum Arthropoda; class Arachnida; order Araneae; family Salticidae; genus Maratus; species Maratus michaelseni. The sequence goes on from OZ007600.1 coordinate 79,155,867, forward strand.
CCGAAAAATTTCCTGAACGATTGAGAAAGCTAGAGATATGCTTAAGAATAATTTAGACCTTTTAAAGAAACCTTCCCAAAAATTTTCATCTCAAAACAGGGAACCTTCACAAAATTTTTCATGTGAAAAAAGGATCCTTCACAAAATTCTTCACTTTAAAAATAGATAAAAAATACACAGATAGATAAAAAAATTCAACAAAACTTTTCCATCTTCAAACTAAGTCTTTCACGAATACAATAATTTTAAAATAAAATCTGGCCTGTTACAAAACAGCCGAAGTCGTCAAAAAACTTATAATCTAGTTTTATATAAATGAAGGATCTTGTTAAAATTATATAAACATGAACCTGAGCATAATAATAATTTTAAATTAACTAAATTATGACTAGATTTTACACTAATTAAAAAAACTTCTATTTCAAACAAACCTATCAGAAAATTGGACAGACCCCTGAAAGCCTTAGATACATATATTCACATTTCATACAGACGGTCCTTTGTCTAAAAATAATTACATACACGGAAAAACACAGAAAAAAACAAAATCACTAAAAGTCTGTTCTAAATTTATAAAAATATGATTTTATTCTTTTAATTTAACTAATTAATTTTAAGAATTGTGATAGATTATAATTTTTTATTTTTATATAATTAAATGTTATTTAACTCTTTTAAATTAGCTATTGAATAGCAGAAATTATCACAAAACTGAAATACTCTTTTATTATTTTAAATTAAATATTTAATTTGAGATTATTATGATAAATATTAATTTAGAAATTAATTTTTTTTTTAAATATATACATTCGATTGCAATCACAATTCAAACAAAGAAAATGCTACAGTTCCCCTCCACAATATATTGTAATCTCGTACTTATTTTACCATGAAACAAAAAAGTAAATAAATACACATACGAAGATACAAAGAAACAATCCTCAGTCAAATTATTCAACTTTGTTGAGAATTTTAACAAATATGCAAGCTGTGTTTTAACAAATTTAGAAACTATAAATTCAAGACATGGTTTCAGCATAAAAAAATCATACTCTAAGTGCCTAAATTTACGCGTGATAAATTATTTCTGTTGTAAAATATTTCGACGAAACTTCAATTTATCATTTTAATTGAGAACCTTTGCAGCATTTTTTTACTTTCTTTTATTATCCATCTTATTTTTCTTTACTAAAGTCGTTATTAAAAGAAACTAAAACTACGTGGCTCTTTTACTTTATGTTATTTTCCATCTTATTTTTACTACTACTATTATTTTTTTTTTTTTTACTAAAGACTATACTTTTTGCTAAAATATCACAATTAGGTGGATATTTTAGCAAAAATTACCATTTTACTTGAAATCCTTTGCAGCATCCTTATACTTCACTTTATTACCAGTCTTATTTATTTTACTAAGGACTTTCCGCGTAATCCTAAGTGGACATTTTAGCAAAATTTATCATTTTAATTGAGAACCTTTGCATCATTCTTTTACTTTATTTTATTACTAGCGGTCCGCCCCGGCTTCGCTCGGATAGACAATGTGTCGATCTCCTTGGAAAAATGTCTTACGCAAAATATCTAATAAAAAATCAGCAATAGTTGTCTTATTCGTCTAATCTTCCATAATCGGGTTCATTGCCGATGTTGGCGACGAAATCGCCAAAATAGCTGAAATACGTGTTTAACTATTTTTTAGTAGATTTGTTTAGTTGTATTTTATGTATTTCAATGTTCTAATTTCATTCTTATAATTTCATTGTTATAATTTCATTGCTGTAACTATTGTTGCGACTTTTTTACAACTATATTGTTGCAAGATTCATTCTTTTTTTACATAACCCCAGCCCCCATTTAACCCCCTTAGGGGGTGAATTTCTAAAATCGCTGAAATACATGTTTAACAATTTTTTAGTAGATTTGTTTTTCTGAATTTCACGCTCCTACCTAAAACTATTGCTGAGATATGGCGAAATGTCCTAAAACTTTCGACCTCCCCCTTTTAACCCCTTGGGGGGGAGGATTTCCAAAAATCTTTTCTTATTGCTTGCCTAGGTCATAACAGTAATCTACTGTCGAAATCTTGTGATCCTGACATTAGTCCTTTCAGCTGGGTGTTGATGAGTCAGTCAGGCGTTTTCTCTTTATATAATAGTATAGATAAATCTTATTTATTTTATTAAAGACTACCGGCGTAATTTTAGCAGAATTATATCAAAAGTCAGTTTAAAGGGTAAAATAATTTAAAAAGCAAAGTCTGAAGTAATATATGACTTCTAAATTACTTTTAAAGTTATTTGGACGAAGCCTCAATTTATATCTAATATGTAAAGCTCCAAAAATATCTAGAAAATATTCTATTTGTAGAAAATAACCTAACACGTTCAGATAACATTTATTGATTTTATATATATATATATATATATATATACTAGGGGGCCTACTCCCTGCGAGCTACGCGCGCCAACCCCCGCTCAGACTTCAAGGCCTCTAAAACCATGACAGCGTGCTTTGTTTTAAAAACATTGGTAAATCTGTAATTGGATTGCCATGCTTTTAACGTTTTAATGCGGCATTTTTTTTATTATCATGGCCTCATACACAGCTGTTGCGACAACTGACGACTGTTTTTGGGATTGATAAGTAAAATCAATTACAACTTGAAAACCAGCTTGTATAAAATGGTTAGGTTTAAATTGTGGCTACCTCTCGGATTTTTATAACAACGATCTGTATTCTATTCTTCCTTTATATTTAAGGATGAGAAAAATTCCATCTGCTTGTGAATAGCATTAAGAACCACGGTATTGAAAAGTACTATGTTATAGAAATTTTCAGTAACAGGTTTTAATTTTCTCTCTATTTTAGTGCACCATCATGCATATTTTCATGTTATTTTAAATATGTAAATTATTTATTTTAATTAATATGTATATACGAATTTTGTAATAATTATTTATCATACAAAATTAGTTAAATATTTTGTGCATGCATGCCTGCATTTATTCGGCATCAATTGATGAGATATTTAAACAAATTCGCTTTCCGCAATAATTTTACGCCATGTTATGTCACTTGAATATTGTCCATAAGAAAATCGGGTACTTTTCCAGTATAGCATCCTTTGCTTTTAGGTTTGGCGTAATTCGAGCTTCAAAAAGGGATAGATTCGTTGCCAAAAGTTATGAGAACAATCCCAATGAACTTTTGGTGCTTTTCTATTATAGGGGTCTTGACGCTTTTTTTAAAAAGCTTGGCGCAATTCGGGCATCAGAAAGTGAGATTTGGTGCCAAATGACATAAACAGCCATGGAAACAAATTCGACGATTTTTTTGTTTATATGCGTATTTTAATTATACACATATTATTATTGTTTTTTTTTTCTATACAAATTACTTCTGATTATATATAAAATAGGATAAATGACATTTTACGCTAAACAAATTGTATAAATATTGAAAAAATGCTTCTGTACACAAAATGACAAAGTGAATAGGTTGACAGAAAGTATGTTGCCAAATTTCCTTTTCCGCCAAGGCTATTTTCCCTGTTTCGTCAAGGCCCCTATATACTGGAAAAGCACCGAACGTTTATGCTTGTTTATACATGTATTTATATGTATATATACAATTTATTTATAATTGTCGTTCAATTTACCACTTTTTGTACATAAAAATAGATAAATGGCTTCTTTATATTAAATAAATTGTATAAACATAAATGACGTATCTACATAAATGACGTCATTTGGACGAATTTATTCAAAATGTTTTCAGTTTATAAATTAAATTAAATGCTGACAGACGATTGAATCCTGACGATAGAAATGTGATTTTTTTTTTTTCAAATTTTCCTGAAAAACATAATTTAATCACAATCTTGTCTTCATTATCGATTGAAATAAAAGATAAATTCAAATTCAATTTGAAAATGACGAATAAAAAGAAATGAAAAATCCCTATCGGGATCCTTTTCAATTTTTTCCCTTTTTTGTCACAAAAAAAACTGAGTAATTAGTTGCCATCATTACAGAAATATCATTAAAATTAGAAAAAAAATTAATATCTCGAAAACTAATTCCAATTTCAAAATTCTATTACCAGTTTTGACATCAGCGGATTTTTCTGGACAATTGGTATTAATTTCACCATCAAGCGTTTAATATTTTATTAAAAATAGCCCTGAAACATAATCAGTCGTTTAATCAGTCGTTTCATAAAATCGTTTCATAAATTCGTTTCATAAAATCGTTTCACAAATTCGTTTCATTAGGATTTTATATATATAGGGTAGATATATATATATATATATATATATATATATATATATATATATATATATATATATATATATATATATATATATATTCGAAAACAAAGTCTCAGGCTGGCAACGTTCAAATTTCGTATGCATAATTTATTTTGCCAGCAATATAAAATTTCGTACAGTGTTGGCAACCCGCCAGTGTTTAGGGTTTCGTTCATCTCACGAAACCCTATTACTTCCGCTCCGTTGTCTGTCTGCCACAGAGCTATTCTCAGAAACTATGCAACTTACAGAGTTGAAACTTTGTGTATATAGATGAATACCAGCTATAAAGAGCTCAAAATATTAAAATTTGAAAAATTCGTATTATTTTAATAAATAGAGATAAGAAAACAAAAATTCTAACAGCCTTTTCCTATTAAATTTAAACATTTTTCGTTATAGCAGATGCCAAAAATTAAAAATCCACGATGAAATTCTTTCTACAATAATTAATTTTCTATCAAACGATTTCCACGTGAAAAATGAAAATGAAATAAAAAGTTTCACCAATTGAAAAAAAAAAGATTAATATGAAATAAAAATGATTGACGTCATAGTGGTAAAAAAAAAAAAACGGAAATTTTCAAAGATTTCTCAATAATACAAGGAGTATGTGTATGTACACAAAGCAGATTAATATCACGTCATTAGAGAATTAAAAAAAAAATATGACGTCCTATTGGAAGTTTAACGAATTTTTCAGATGTTTGAGAATAACACAAAGCGAGTATTAATATGAGTAAGAGAGAATAGTACATATATGAGTTTGAGAAACATATTGAATCATGATAAAAATCCGATTATGGAAATATTCGCATATTTTAACATTTTGAAAGTTTGAAATTATTTTTTTATATCACATTTAGTCCGCGTGACAGATATTATTATGACAGAATATAATAGCCGGCTTCGCCCGCTATCGGGCTGGTTTGGATACTCGAAAAAACGAAAAAATAGACCGGTAAATTTTTACTTTATAAAAAACATAACTTTTGTTTTTTAAAAACACAAATTGCACAAATTGTGCTTATTAGTTGCTAAAATCAGTGTAAAAATTGTTTTAAACTCATAAAAGAGCTAAAATCCTACATGTTTCGGCTTTAAACTTAAAGCCATCATCGGGGAAGAGGAACAACATAAACGACTACTGATCTTTTAATTTTCGACACGAGAAAATTGAAATCAACAGTATGGAAAAATTTAAATAAAATAAGCGGGCGCTCTCTGTTGCCAAAGAGCGAAAAACAAAACAATGAATTAACAAGGGGTTAAAAATGTATCCCATAGACTAGGTATGTTGAAAGAAAAGTTATCATTACAAATACAATCTTTTCTAATTTTGATTTCCAATGATTCCCTAATGGCGGCTTTAAATGGGTTATTGAACCTATGGATAATTCTTGCTTTATCGAAATTAATTACAGTATCATTATTTTTAGCGTAAAACCGGGAGAGTGCAGTGGATAACTTTCCAAATTTTATGTCGTGTTTATGCTCTTTTAACCTTTCCAAAAACTTTCTTTTAGTCATACCAATGTAAAAAATTATACTATTATTATTTAAGCTAATGGGGATTTCATAAACACCTGCGAATTGATCAGGGGGGATAGGATCTAATTTACATGAAACTAAGTCAACCAATTTTCTGGGAGGAACAGCAATAAGATGGATATTGTATTTACGGAGGGCCCTTTTAATCCTTTCAAATATAATAGGTATATATTGGAATTTACGATAGTTTGGTTTATTATTGCTAGGGACAGGATGCTGAATTAAATGGCCATTGAATTTTTCTATAATTTTCTGTACGTGATGAGCGGGGAAACCATGGTCAATGGCGATATCTCTGATAAAATTAAGTTCATCTTGGATGAATTCACTTGAACAAACCAGAAAAGCACGCTTGATGAATGAATTGAAGGCAGCAATCTTATACATTTAATGCCTTTACAACTTTCACTTATAAGATTGCTGCCTTCAATTCATTCATCAAGCGTGCTTTTCTGGTTTGTTCAAGTGAATTCATCCAAGATGAACTTAATTTTATCAGAGATATCGCCATTGACCATGGTTTCCCCGCTCATCACGTACAGAAAATCATAGAAAAATTCAATGGCCATTTAATTCAGCATCCTGTCCCTAGCAATAATAAACCAAACTATCGTAAATTCCAATATATACCTATTATATTTGAAAGGATTAAAAGGGCCCTCCGTAAATACAATATCCATCTTATTGCTGTTCCTCCCAGAAAATTGGTTGACTTAGTTTCATGTAAATTAGATCCTATCCCCCCTGATCAATTCGCAGGTGTTTATGAAATCCCCATTAGCTTAAATAATAATAGTATAATTTTTTACATTGGTATGACTAAAAGAAAGTTTTTGGAAAGGTTAAAAGAGCATAAACACGACATAAAATTTGGAAAGTTATCCACTGCACTCTCCCGGTTTTACGCTAAAAATAATGATACTGTAATTAATTTCGATAAAGCAAGAATTATCCATAGGTTCAATAACCCATTTAAAGCCGCCATTAGGGAATCATTGGAAATCAAAATTAGAAAAGATTGTATTTGTAATGATAACTTTTCTTTCAACATACCTAGTCTATGGGATACATTTTTAACCCCTTGTTAATTCATTGTTTTGTTTTTCGCTCTTTGGCAACAGAGAGCGCCCGCTTATTTTATTTAAATTTTTCCATACTGTTGATTTCAATTTTCTCGTGTCGAAAATTAAAAGATCAGTAGTCGTTTGTGTTGTTCCTCTTCCCCGATGATGGCTTTAAGTTTAAAGCCGAAACATGTAGGATTTTAGCTCTTTTATGAGTTTAAAACAATTTTTACACTGATTTTAGCAACTAATAAGCACAATTTGTGCAATTTGTGTTTTTAAAATACCAGTTAACAGTGTAGTGTCCAAATGGATTCAATTGTGTCATAACTTTTGTTGTTGTTGTTGTTGCTAAATGAAATTTATTTGGATTTATTAAAGAAAGGATAAAGTGTTTTGAAAGGAATATTAAACGAAACCTTTGAGCGATCTTCGATCACTCTTACCCACTTGTTAAAAATTCATATAGCTTGTTTGCCACCACTTTGTAAATGCTGTAAGTCGCCTTGTTTACGCCTTACAATGTGTCATTAAATAAGGCGATTATTACTATTTCAAAAATATGGTGACAATCAAGTAATCTGATTTTTTTTTTTTTTTTTTTTTTTTTAAAGTAGCGGACTGGCAACAACAACAAATGATTTTTTTTCTTTATTTAAGTAGAAACATAAATATAGGTATCGACAAACACAGAAACAAATAAAAGCCACGAAACTCTCCAATTTGTTTTTTAAATTTTGAACATATTATTTAATTTATTGAGATATTTAATTAAAAAATCCTAAAATAAAGATATTGTTTATAATGCCTTTATATAATAAAATATTATTTAATTATAAGTTAAATAATCAATTTCAGAAATACTCATAAAACAGAAATATTATTTAGTATTTTCATATAAGAAAATATTATTTAATTTTTAAAATTAACTAATCAATTTTAGAAATAATCTTTAGTACTAATTTGGGATTTATATTTCTTATTCAAAAATTAGCCGTTTGCAATATAATTTTAAATAAATAACATTACTGCAGTTCATCTCAACAACATATTGTAATATCGTATTCGTTCGAGGTTTGTTTTTTAAGAGCAAATACAAATACGTAAAGACAAGTAAACAATCTTCAGTCATATTATTCTACTTTTTTAAAACTATTCATAAATAAACTGAAAATGAGCCATAAATATGCACAACTGTTTTAAAAGTTAGCAACCATAAATTAAAGCAACGGTTTCAGCATATTAAAATTGCATTAAGATAAAAGTAAAATATTCTAAGTGGGTAAATTTACACGTGATAAATTACGTGTGCGTTTCAAAATGTTTCGGAGAAACTCTAGTTTATATAATTTTAATTGAGATTCTTTGTACATTTTTTTACTCTATTTTGCTATCAATCTTATTTATTTTAGAAAAGACAACCGGCGTGATATTTTAGGAAAATTATGTCAAAAATAAGCTCAACGTCTAAAGTAATTTAAAATGTAAACCCACAAGAGATGTATAACTTCTAAATTGCTTTTAAAATTATTTGGATGTAGTTACATTTTTACCATTTAATTTGTAAAATTTGTTCTTTTTGTTTAAAGGTATTCACGCTCGGATAACTTATTTTCCTCGAAAAAAAATTCCTATACAATATTTTTTTTCCGAAAAAAAAATCCTTTGTTTTTATAAATTATTTTTTCATATAACTTCCTCTCGTCATCAGGGAAAAACAAGTAATATAAAAAAAAATTAAAGTCAATTCCTACTTTTTAATCATAAATATATAAAATAAACCCGTGCAGCGTTAATGTCCCACGTTATTTTTATTGAACATTATTTTATAATCATCGTTGCGGTATTTTATTTCTGTGGCATCACTAATTTGAGACAAATCTTTCATTTCATTTATGAAAACAATGGGAGGAATTCTTTTCTCCCATTTAAAACTAAAATTAATTAATTAAATTTAATGAATGAATTAGTATTTGAAAGAATTGTATTATTATAAAGTGTCATCCACTACAAGTTTAAAAAAATTTATTTGAACTTGAGTGGATGGATAGAAAATATTTTATTAACGATTGAAATTTTGAACAAGATATATATATATAGAGAGAGAGTGTGAGCTAATAGAAGGAATTTTAAAAAAGTGCAACATTTTCTAAAGAAAATCTTTATTTTTATAATTAATTATCCAAATAGCAATATCTACAAAAAAAATCTTTAAATTTTTATAAATAAAATTTGCATATAACAATCTCCCTTCCTTTAATTTTTTATAAATCAGTATATCAATATTCCACGCAACAATTTTTTTTTCTAAAAATATTAAATTTTTATAAATTAATTTTCTATATATCAAGATTTTACCCCAAAAAGTCTTTGACAATCTAAAATTTTAAATATATAATTTTGGAAATTATCATTTAATTCTGTTATACAATTTTCCAATGAATGAATATTCGGCCCAAAATAATAAAATCCCCAATGGAATAAATGGGATAAAAACCCATATTCCAGATTGAGAAAGCTAAATAATACATTATAAAAACTACTTGGAAACACTTCTAAAAATGAGTGTTGCAGTAATACAAATTAGGTGTTTATAAATGCTTCTTTAAATCTCGAAAATATATTGATTTCCGAGGTTTCTAAAGATAAAGAACTCTTTTCAGATGCGTGGGTAACTCAGAAGAGGTTATTGTATAATTTTTATTTATGGTTCTATTATATTTTCTTAGATTAAGCAACATTTGTGATTAAGCAACATTTGTCTTTTTTTTTTTCTACAGTGTGTAAGAAAAATTTTAAATATATAATTTTGGAAATTATCATTTAATTCTGTTATACAGTTTTCGAATGAATGAAATAATATTATGCTATTCATTTCAGCATTATATTATAATATCGCACTCATCCAATCATTTGTTTTCCTTTTCTCGAAATGCTTACGGAAAGGCAGACGAACAATTCTGAATCTCAGATTATTCAACCTTGTTGAAAATATTAATAAATAAACTGATAATTTTTAAATATTATAATTTAAATATATAATTTTGGAAATCATGATTTAATTTTGTTATACAATCCTTTAACGAATCAAATGATGCTATTCATTTCAACACCACATTATAATATCGCACTCATCCAATCATTTGCTATCCTTTTTCTCGAAAATAAATTGGAATTATGGGATTATTATTATGGAAAGGCAGGCGAACAATTCTGAATCTCCGATTATTCAACCTTGTTGAAAACATTAATAAATAAACTGATAATTTTTAAATATTATGATTTAAATATATAATTTTGGAAATTATGATTTAATTCTATTATACAATCTTCTAATGAATCAAATGATGCTATTCATTCACACAACACTATATAATATCGCACTCATCCAATCATTTGCTATCCTTTTTCTCGAAAATAAATTGGAATTATGGGATTATTATTATGGAAAGGCAGGCGAACAAATCTGAATCTTAGATTATTCAACCTTGTTGAAAACATTAATAAATAAACTGATAATTTTTAAATATTATAATTTAAATATATAATTTTGGAAATTATGATTTAATTCTGTTATACAATCTTCTAATGAATCAAATGATGCTATTCATTTCAACACCACATTATAATATCGCACTCATCCAATCATTTGTTATCATTTTTCTCGAAAATAAATATACTTATGGAAAGGCAGGCGAACAATTCTGAATCTCACATTATTCAACCTTGTTGAAAATATTAATAAATAAATTGATAATTTTTACATATTAAAATTTAAATATATAATTTTGGAAATTATGATTTAATTCTGTTATACAATCTTCTATAATGAATCAAATGATGCTATTCATTTCAACACCACATTATAATATTGCACTCATCCAATCATTTGTTATCATTTTTCTCGAAAATAAATATACTTATGGAAAGGCAGGCGAACAATTCTGAATCTCACATTATTCAACCTTGTTGAAAATATTAATAAATAAATTGATAATTTTTACATATTAAAATTTAAATATATAATTTTGGAAATTATGATTTAATTCTGTTATACAATCTTCTAATGAATCAAATGATGCTATTCATTTCAACACCACATTATAATATCGCACTCATCCAATCATTTGTTATCATTTTTCTCGAAAATAAATATACTTATGGAAAGGCAGGCGAACAATTCTGAATCTCACATTATTCAACCTTGTTGAAAATATTAATAAATAAATTGATAATTTTTACATATTAAAATTTAAATATATAATTTTGGAAATTATGATTTAATTCTGTTATACAATCTTCTAATGAATCAAATGATGCTATTCATTTCAACACCAAATTATAATATCGCACTCATCCAATCATTTGTTATCCTTTTTTTCCAAAAAAAAAAAAAAAAAAAAACTTATGGAAAGGCAGGCGAACAATTCTGAATCTCACATTCTCACATTATTCAACCTTGTTGAAAATATTAATAAATAAACTGAAAATGAGCCACACAAATGCAAACTGTTTTAAAAATTGGCAGCTATAAATTCAAGAGAATGTTTCAACATAATAAAATTACGCTAAAAATTTAAGAAATTTCTAAGCGAATAAATTTACATGTGATAAATCACGTTGTTGTAAGATGTTTCACCGAAACTTGAATTTATCATTTTAACTGAGATTCTTTGCAGCATTTTTTTACTTTATTTCACTATCAATCTTACTTATTTTGGAGTTGTAATGATGCCGCTACTTCGCGAAAAAGGCGAAATTGGAGGTCCCTTCCTTCAGTTACTGAACGAAACTGGGAGCATGGGACGGCAGTAAACCCGACCATGGAAGATCCCACCGTAAAAATTTAAAAGTTAAATTCAATAAGTTGAAGACATCGGCCAGCGGACTCGGCACGGCCGACTTCAGTACCGGCCGAGAAAGCTCTTGCATGTTTCTATCGTTTTGGGACGGAATTCATGACGTCAGATCAAGTGATCTCTGGCCGAACCAGTCTGCCGAGAAAGTCATTCTTTGCTTCCCCATCCTTTGCACGGTTGTCTTGGCGGAGATCATGTGATCTGACGTCATGAACTCCGTTCTAACCCTCCGCCCTAACAATCAAGAGCTTTTCTAGGCCGGTACTGAAGTCGGCCGATGTTCGGAGGGTCGGAGCGTTTAATGCATCGGACGATCGCTTGGGATTTCGAGATCAATATAGCTCTCGGCGGCGATCGGAGGTCGGTTGGGGGGGGGGGGGTGGGGCTGGTCACCGCTACTTCGCGGAAAGGATCTTTCGAATTCTGCATAATTTCGGAAAATATCATTTAACGCTATGCTATTAATTTCAACACCATATTATGATCTCGTACTCATCCAGTCATTTGTCCCCCCTCCCTCCCCATATATATATATATATATATATATATATACTTATAGAAAGGCAGGCGAACAATTCTGAGTCTCACATTATTCAACCTTGTTGAAAATATTAATAAATAAACTGAAAATGAGCTACAAAAATGCAAACTGTTTTAAAAATTAGCAGCTAATAAATCCAAGACACGGTTTTCAGCAATAGTAAAATTACACTTAAAGTCTAAGACATTTCTAAGCGAGTAAATTTACACGTGATAAATTACGTTTGTTGTAAAATGTTTCGGCGAGACTTCAATTTATCATTTTAATTGAGATTCTTTGCAACATTCTTTTATTTTATTTCGCTATCAATCTTATTTATTTTGCATTAAGGCTATCCGCTGTATCCTTTCGTGGATATTTTAGCAAAATTGTATCAGAAGTCAGTTTAAAGTGCAAACTATTTACAAAAATAACCTCTCAAATAATATATAATTTCTAAGTTACTTTTAAAGTTGTTTGGGGCAAGCCTTAGTTTATAATAATTGTTTTGAAATTCTCTAAAAAATTCCTAACATTATTCTGTTTTTTTAAGTATCCGATCAGTTTCAATTATTTTTTCCTATCTTATAAATATTTACATAAATTTGTTTTTTATAAATCAATTTACCATGATCACATAATAAGATCACTAATTATAATTAAAATATAGATGAAATGCTGAAGTGATACAAAGAAGAACACAAAAGGCTTATAAAAGCCTTTTAATGATCGGCATATGTTTGAGCGCTCATTTTCAAGATATACAGGGTGTTTCTAAATGAATATCGGGATTTTAACGCTTGGTAGTATTTATTACATACAACTTAAAATTATAATTAATACATAAAATGAAAGAGCAACTCAAACAGTTTTACCTACAAGCTTACAAGTGTTCAATGTGAACACCTTTCGTCACACAGCACACATCATACATGAAGTCGATAGCTCAGTTCTTCCCAAACGTCAATTAATGTTTGTGGGGTAATTGTTGCAACAGCTGCCTCAATCCTCTTTCTTAGGTTGGGTAGGTCAGCTGGTAGTGGAGGCACATACACTCAATCCTTTATGAACCCCAACAGGTAGAAATCACAAGGCGTCACAAGATCGGGTGAGCGTAGAGTGGCGTTTGGGAAGAACTGGGCTATCGACTTGATGTGTGCCGTGTGGCGAAAGGTGTTCACATTGAACACTTGTAAGCTTGTAGGTAAAACTATTTGAGTTGCTCTTTCGTTTTATGTATTAAGTATAATTTTAAGTTTTTTATAATAGATACTACAAAACGTTAAAACCCCGATATTCATTTAGAAACACCCTGTATAACGATAAACAAAAATTTTCTCGCAAACTTTTGAAAATAAACTTGAAAACATAAATCACAAGATCATATATGTAAAAAATTTCGCCTTATTTGAATTACTTAAAATTTGGCACGAGGTACTTTTCAGTTTTAAAAAAGCAATAAGAAATATTAATTTTGAAGTTTACAGTTGACTATTTCAAGCACCTGCTTTTTTTACATATATGATCTCGTGATTTATGTTTTCAAGTTTATTTTCAAAAATTTGCGAGAATATTTTTTTTATCGTTATATATCTTGAAAATGGCGCCGTATATGATCGCTGAAACATATGCCGATCATTAAAAGGTTTTTATAAGCCTTTTGTGTACTTCTTTGTATCACTTAAGCATTTTATCTATATTTCAATTTACCATGCATAAATTATTTTGGTACGATTGTCAGTTACTAAAGGCCCAGTTCAGATATGAACCTTTAGCCGTATTCTTTTGCAATATTATAAAACAGTAATCCCCCCACCCCACCCCTAAAGAAAAAACAAAACAAAAAATAAAATTTCCGCAGGTTGCTTTTAATAATTCCTGAAAACTGTTTTAATAGTTATATAATGGAATAAAAAACTAACTACACATTTAAACTATTAACGCATTAAGGGCTATCAGTATTAATGACAACACATAAAAATAAAATTTGACAATTAAACATATTATCAATATATCTCTTTTAAAATAAACGCATATTTTTAAATATGTATATATCGCTATTTATTTTTCCTTTTTAACTTTTTAGTGTTTAAAATATTTTATTGTTTTAGTTTCACAGCCAGTTGACCTATTTTAGCGAGCGTGGTTTGGCGCATAATTAACTCCTTTGTCGTTGTAACTCGTATTCAGTTGTATAACCATAAATATTACTTGGCGATTTATCACCTGCGACCAGCTAATGGAAAAATACCCTAAAATTAATTTTATAATTTATACTTAAATTCTAAAAAAATATTAAAATGATGTACTGTGATCGGAAACACACATGTGTGCATAATATTTATATTTCTAGATTATCAAAAAGTGAATGAAAATTCGATTACAAAAGTCCATCTTTACGTATACATACATGGTACAAGTTAAGTTAAGGGGATCGTGGACAAAACAAAAATCGACCCAAAAATCTAAATTTATTTTTGTGTGTATTATTATTCTTCAGTTTATATTGAACCATTTCTGAAAAAATGCATTCAGGTGCGATGATTTTTCGCAATGTTACAAGCGTTTGTATTTTGTACACAGGCAATTTTTCGTCGTTTTTGTAAACTTTAAATCTTTTATGATCAAAACAGATTTTTCAAGTTTTTTTTAAATTTTTGAAATGCTCCATGCGACTTAATTTTTGTTCAAAATTATTGAAATTGATAAGGAAGAATCCTGATACTGTTTACAAAGAAACTGTGCATGTATTTTACGATAACACGTCGTTAAGGTAATTAAATTTGATTTATAACTTATTAAAATGCAACATTTTAAAGAAAATCGGAATGGAATTCAGAAAAAATTCTCACAAAAATTAACTATTCAAGGGATTACATAACTGATACACAAATTTGTTTGTAATATAGTTTTACGTATGATTTAAATGCAAAATCGAGGAAATATCTCAAAATTTAAGATGTAGGAAGCATTTAAAAAATTTGTTTATAAATTTTGATTATTATTTTTTTTTTATCTTAAAATTATAATAGGATGAGAAAATGTTTTTAAGGTATTCTGTATACTTATTGTGAAATGTATATATGCACAAAATTTCATATCTCTATAATGAAAAATAAAAATATTAAATTTTAACGCCCACAATCCCCTTAAATAAGAGTGCAAAAATAAAACAAACTGAGGAATCATAAGCGATGTGTTTACTCTTAATGTAATTTAAACTCTTTTACCATTCTCTTAAAAATTTCTTTTACTATAATTTGAATGAAACCTTTTTTTAAATTAAACATTTATTAAAATGTAACTACAATCAACTATCAAAACAGAATTAAACATAAGAAAGGTTAATTAGTTCCATAATGCACATAACATATTCAGAATATAATAAGATGCACTATTCTTAAAATAATTTAAACAATGGCCTGTGTTTGAAACGTTTTTATTTTAAAAGTTCATTTAAATATAATTTAAACTAAATATTACTCAAATAGGATATGTTTTTCCCATTTTCATTTATTGTTTGCTATAAACTGTAAATACGATATTATGTATAAAAAAAATTAATAATTATATGCTTCTAATGACATTGAGTTATTTATTATAAGCACTATTGGACAGCTGAAAATATGAAGATAACAGCGATGCACTTTATCAAAAGAGAATAGAACCGTTAACAGTGGCAATAAAAACAAGTTGGAAATTGTACGTCAAACGTGAAAAATGAGGTGCCTTCGTACTATAACTAGTTTCAGTGAAATGCATTATATCGTCTGTTATTATGATATGATTAATTTCCGTAATAAAATAAGTACATTTTAAGTTGGAAACATTTTATCTTTTGTTGATATTTACTGAAAATTCCAATGGGAAACTTAAGCCTAGCATTGAAAATTTCCGAACTTGAAATCCATATTTAGACTATTTTTCCATTTAATATCTATTTCTCCGGAATCACTTCTTTGCAAAAAACTGTCGGTAGACTATAGGATTGCTACAATTAAACAATTTTAGTATACAAATTCGATTTTTAAATTCAGTTATAAGGAAATAATATGACTCCATCTTAAATAGGACGTAATCACATAAAAAAAAATTATCGTTTCTTTTGGGTTTGATAACATGTCATGTTTCAAAATTGAGAAAGCATAGGTTCACTTTTGATCCAAACATAATGAGTTATTTTTGAATATTTCTTTCTTTCTTTCTTTTTTTTTTTTTTTTTTCAGCGTAGTACAAAAGTAAGTATTAAACACGGAAATAACTCGCACTCAAACTAGACTATTATTTAGAGACGCCTCTTAATTTCTAAAGATTTTTTTCCCTAGTGATGTTGTTGCTCTTCACCTGATTTTCCAATTACGGGCCGCCACTGCTGATTGATGAGGAGCCTTAATCAGGTCCTGCCCTATAATTCAGATATAAAAAATGAACACAATCGTATGCGAAGCAACGAAATCATAAAAATTCCCTAAAGGGAAAAATACTCTCGACGTGTTCGTGTTTAACGTGACTATTTATGGAGTGAGCGCCAATCGTAATTCATACGCCCGCGGATTTTAACGACCGCCTACGTAATTCCCGGCTTCAGTGTCTCCGGCTGTGCTGGAAAAACATTGAAATCTTCACAATGATACATATGTAGATACAGCCATGGCCGATGGGTTCCCGTAAGGGTGGCAAAGGAGGGCACTGCCACCCCCCTGGGTTTTGAAATTTAATTAGCTAATTTTTTTTATTCCTCTGGTGATTTTAAAAATAATAATAAGACATTTCTTTTCTTATCAAGTGATTTAAGATAATTAAAACTAAGGAAAAAATAAATTAAATTAAGGAGTTTTCGTCTAGTGGGGGACGGGTCCCTCTGAAATACCCGTGAAATATAATTTTTAGTTCTGTTTTTTCTTTTTACATCTACGTATTTAAAAATTATTTCAGACAAGGGAGGGAGGGTGGGGGTTAACGGGGCTCAACGTTAAAAAAAAAAAAAAAAAAAAAGAAAGAAAGAAAGAAAGAAAGAAAAAGAAAACTTTTCTTGCCCGGACTGGTTCAAGCAAATTGTCTGAATTTTGTCTTTAATATATATTTATATTCTATGAGATCTTTGAACTTTTTGTTTTAAAATAAATCTGAACTTAAAACTATGCGATTTTCTTAGGTTTATTCCATATATACAACAAATTAACTATTATTTTTTTTCTTCTGATCTGATCTTTGTATCAAATATCCAATACTTAGAAGAGACCCTACCTAAAAGGTACACCCCGATTTCTATGAAACTTTTATAGACACTACTCATGATATCATGAAGAAAGGTACCCATTTTATCGGCCATCGTCAATGTTTAATATTTAAAAAATATTTGTAAAGTATCTACTAAAATATCTAATGAAAATCGCTAAATGTTTTATTCAAAAATATTCCAATAATTTCCAACAACGTAATCGTCACAGAAATGAAAATTAGTATACAAATGAGTAAAACACAAATAATTTTTACAATCTCCACAAATTATAAAATGAAATTTTTCACATTCACGACATTCGGTTCCATTACCTTGTGAAACAAAAATCAACTGGATTCTGAAAATGCCTTTCTTCAAGATATCTGCACTTTAACCACGTATATCTTTGACATATTAATAAAACGAGACGTTGTTTGAAATTATTGAAATATTTTTTTAATAAAACATTTAGTGATTTTCATTAGTTGAATATTTGTATATACTTTACAAACATTTTAAAAATACTAAACCTTGACGATGGCCGATAAAATTGGTATCATTCTTCATCATATCATGAGTACTATCTATGATAAAACTTGTATCGAAATCAGGGTGTAGCTTTTGTAGGGTCCCTTGTTAGGTTTGTAGAACAAAACACCCTGAGTATATAAAAAAAAAAAAAAAAAAAAAATCTGGTTTGAAATACCAAAATTGGAAAAGAAATAAATTAAAATTGTTTATTATTATATAAAAAAAAAAATCAATTTAAAAAAGTGTTTATTTAAGGATTTTTATTATTTGTAAGAATTCGCCTTTATTGAAACATGCTCCGAAAACTTTAATATAGGTTTTATTTACAGAATAATTTTTGTATGATACCGAGCTCCCTTAACATTGGCTTGGGGAATTCAATATTTAACTGATGAAGAGCATTAATTAAGGGGTTACATACGTTCTCAATTTTCAAAAAATCGATTTTTTTATTTAACGAAAATTAAATACTTATATTGTGTAGAATTATGGGCAAAAAGATTTAAAGTGATATCTCAATTATTAAGAATGATATGAGCAAAAATGTGAGCTCGCGCATGATCGATAAAACCGACCTCGCCGAAAAGTTTCTACTCCCTTTTAAATGAGCAGATTAAAGCACAGGAGTCTCCACCGTATCTAGCAGGAATAGAAAATTAAGTGTAAGTTGAAAAATGATTATCAGTATATTTTTTTCTTCTAAAACTTCAAACGCGATTTTCTGGAAACTACATTTTTCAACATGGGCAACCTAATAACGTGAACAATTTTTAACATTTTTGGATAAAATTTGTGCTTATCTACGCATAATTAATTTGCCTAAAAGCCATCGAGCCATTTTTTGAAAATTTTAATTTTTTATATATTTTTTAGTAAGTTTAAAAATCAAAATTTTAGACGAAAAATTAGTTTTTTTTTTTTTTTTTTTTTTTTTTGCAAACTAGCGCAATTTTCTTACCTTTCAAAAATTTAAATATTTGAGCCGATGGCCTTTAGCTACAACCTTATTTTAGAAGAAGAAATTGAATTTTGAATAATTTTTTGTTTCTACAGAAGATAGGATGCTGCCCATCGAGCCCGAATATTTTAGTACAGGACACACCCAGAAAAAAGTTTTGTTGAATCAACAAAAATTTGGTTGACCCAACAAAACTTTTGTTTAAATATAGGTCAATGGAAATTTTGTTTGAATCAACAAAAAAAATTTTTTTTTTTTGCAATTCCAAAAAAAAATTTTGTATCGTCAGCAAAAAATGTTTTGTTAATTCAAGTAAAATGGTTCAATTTTACTTGAATTTTGCTAAAACAACCAAAATGTACTCAACAAAACATGTTTTGTAGTTTTAATCAATTCCTTTTTCTGGGTGCAGGCCAGCGCGGCTGCAGATTTTCGACGTAATATGTGACCAAATTTAACAAAACAAATATTTTTAAATACTTGTAGCAATAATAATAATAAAAAAACAAGTGGATTTATTAGTTTTTCAAATAATTTTTCTCCCATCCCGAAAGAAATTCCAAAATATGTCAAAATATGTCAATTTTCGCTGCCGAGAACGTATGTAACCTTTTAAGGAAAGAAAAATAAGCATCAGGTTGTAAAGTTCCTTCTTTGTGAAGCCCGGTAACAATAGGCGACGAAATAAATAATAAATAAAGTAACAATATTCACGGTAATAAAAGAAAAGTAAATTATTACTCATGGTGCCTTTATTACTCACGGTCAAGGTTAACCAGTTTTTCCTCCTTACTAGTCAATATTAAGATGGGCGGTTTTTGAGTGCTTTTTTTTCCCCCTCCGCCGAAAATACTGCCCATAACGTTACGCAAGAGTGATTTCAATTAAAGTAGATTTATTTATTTTATTATTTTATTATTTTTTTGATTCATTGTGAATGAAAACTTGGTATTAAAGGAAATCTCAGTGAAGATGAAAATGAGAAAATGAAAATACAAAAATGTCACTCAAGTTGGTCCGGATGTCAAAATTTTATTTCCTGTATTTATAGGTATTTTTCAATTAATCTCTTTCCTGAAATGTGTCTTTCCATAATAATTACTTTTCAGAAAAAAAAAAATTGAGCTGAATTTTTTCTAAAAAAATTTTTAATTTAAAATTTAAACTATTTAATTTTTTACATAACTCACGAATTACTCGTCCGATTTCATTAATTTTTCACTAACTCTGTGTAGAAAAGGTTTGAGTTTGTCTTTAGGATTTGTAAAAATATTATATACAAAATTTATTTAAAAAATTAAAGTAAACAAAAAAGAGAATTTTTGAGAGTGATTTTTATTTCGAGCAATATATTTTCAAGATTTTCGCGTGAAATTAAAAATGCTGAAGGCAATTTATTAAAAACATAACATTTAAAACTCTGTACAAAATTTCATACACATATCTTGTTATCTTGTTTCCAAGTTTAGATATATCATATCAAGTATGACAACTTATGAAAAAGTATATTCTGAGATAAATGGACTTAAAGGGGATGATAACAGTACAATACAAAAACTGTTATATCTGCTAATGTAATCATCGTAGAAATACGCGGTTTGCTTTATTTAAATTATTTAACTTTGTAGTATTTTATTAGCGGAAAAAAGTGCTTTATTTTTTTTAGAATTTTGACCCCCGGACCCCCTTAAGGCAAACTTTTAAAATGTAATAAGTAACAGCACAAAAAATATCTTCAGAAAATTGCGTATCATTTTTAGGTTTGCTTATGAAGTTGATTAAACTTGACTGGAAGCATGATTGATTTACATTTATTAGCAAATTTTTATTTACAAACTGTTTAGTGAATAATTTAAAACAGCTGCAGAAAAATTCCCTTTTCACTATTTTCATATCAGTTTTTTTTTTTTTTTTTAAGTATGTTTAAATATTATTTCTGATAAAAATTAGAAAAATAACCATTTTAACGGTAATTTATTATGATTTACAAACTGTTTAGTGAATAATTTAAAACAGCTGCAGAAAAATTCCCTTTTCACTATTTTCATATCAGTTTTTTTTTTTTTTTTTTTTTTTTTAAATGCAATATTATTTCTGATAAAAATTAGAAAAATAACCATTTTAAGGGTAATTTATTAAATGGTCTTTCTTCTGTTTGTTAAAATAATATTCCTGAAATTGTATATAGAGTATTCAAAATTAAGAGAGAAAACAAGTAAATAATACCACGTGCAAATTGGCAGATTTTGTAATGCCCAGCGAAACATTGATTGTTGCCATAGCAACGAATTCTTTACATAAAAAATTATTTTCAAGTACCATTCCATAGTTTATCTTTATACAAAATATACATATATATATATATAATAATTTTCTAATGAATTTTTTTTCATGTTGCTCCAAGGAGAAACTGCGTATGGACATTATTATTATAAGCCAATAAAAATTCAGACTCATTCCCCATATTTTCGCATCCGAAATCGATGCCATTTTGAGGGGATAATGCGCATTTTTCATATATAAAATTTAAAACTCTTACTATAAGCGCGTTAAAATGACGCTGTACCTTAATTTAAATGTATATTTTGAGTTAAAAAGATCTACCATAAAATAGACATTTCAATTCAACAAAATTTCAGGATAAAATAACAACAATAATAATAATTTATTAAATATGACATCACTTTCTATAAAACATTTCCGTCTGACGTCAAATTTTAAACAAACTTTTGTTATGTTCTACTTCCTTTGTATAGCTATACTTTATAGATAAGTGTTTAAATGCTTCAGATGCAATGCTAAAATTTTCTACGATTTATATTAGGTAAGAAATGAAAAGTTTGAACTGTTTTTTCAAGAGTCAGTTCTTTCTCTTTTCAAACAAAACTTCATGACTGATGTCACGCCTGAAAGCGTTTAGAAAATCACGTCATTATCATGTAATCATTGTGGATTTATTAATGATTATTCATAGTTCCTACGGAAGGAATGCAATGAATTATAACTGCTCGATCGAGAAACGTCTCTAAAACGAATTTTGTTTCGGCCCCTAGCGATTCCGCTTTCACAGATTTTACTGAGTAAGTTTATTCTGTTTATTTAATACAGTAAAACATACTAAGACGGAATCTCGTGACCACAGAAATATTCCATTTCAGTAGAAATATTCCAATAAATATTCCAATGCTTCTGTAGTTATCACGGATTTTTTACTTGTAAGACATGATTCCGTTATAGATAGATTCCGTTTTTATTGAATTTACTGTAATTTTATGTACCGATTTAGAAGCCACTGTCCCGTTTTTTTCTGTCTCTCTGTCCCACATTTTTTTTAAAATGAAAGTGAACCTGGCAACACTCTTCGATGAAAAAAATTCTAATGCTGTTTAACATTTTCTTTCAAACTAATGTCTGTTTTTATACTTTTATTTTCGTTAATGTCCCAAGCGTTGTAGTCGTAAAATAACCAGAGGGTATATGATTAGCAGTATACGCTATAGCTATGGGTGAAAAACAAAGGGTATACAGAGGTTCATAAAAAAAATCCATAAAGTATATAGAATATACCACCATATACCTTCCACAATATCCCTTAATGTATCCAGTCCAGAACATCAAACAATATAGTAGAAAAATGCTCCGCTCAAAATGTAGCAACAAAACTGATTTTAGTTCGAGAGTCTCCAACACGAACGGATTTTTTTAATGCTCTATATATTCCAAGTTTAAAGTGGCCAATTGGCCAACCAATTGGTCAATTCGAAAAGAGAAAAATTATCATTATAGAGAGATTCATACTAAAACAAATTATCGTTATCGACATGTTTGATAAACATTAATTCTTACAGGAAATCAGCCAGATCCAAGGGGGTATGCAGGATTTTCGTTAGAGGGAAGGTAGAGGGGGGCGATTACCCCCTCTCTGGATTTTGATATTTAATTAACAATTTTTTTTTCTGATTATTTAAAAAAAATTATAAAATTTATTCTTCTCAATTGATTATATAATAATTAAACGTTAAAAAAAGAAAAAAAAAAGAACTAAGAAATTTTTGCCAGTGGGGGGTTATGCCGCACCTCCTGAAATCCCCATGGAAGACAATTTTTAATTTTGTTTTCTTTTTGACGTTCGTGTCTGTTTAATTTATCTTAAACCATGTGGGGGGAGGGGGGTAAAAAAAAAGAATGTACAGTTTTAGTTCTCTATTTTGTTAGAAACTTTATTTTTGAATATTTAATATGGCTTAATTACAAAGTTTTTGTATTGCATTTTATGTTTATTTAAAAAAATAATTGTGTTGTATAGAGAATTTTGAAAAAAAAAAAAATCTAATTTAATTTATTTAATGTTTATATTCTGTATTTATAAAAAAAAAAAAAAAAAAAAAAAAAAAAAAAAAAAGGATCAGGTTGGGGACCGCAGGCGCATCTATTCCAAAATCTTGCCCCTCTCTAGATTTCTTTGTAATTCCGGCGCTTATCTATTTTAGTATTTCCGTTTATATCTTAGTATTTTCCGAGATTTAGGGGAAAGGCCACACCCGCACCCTTCTACCGTTATAGAGAGGTTTATCGTTATACAGAGGTTTCGCTGTAGTAGAATGAAAGTGAATACCATGAAAACACTGTTTGTTCCCCGAATACGGCTGCTATTCCCAACCATACATGTTCAGTGACAATGCAAACACCCACGTAAAAATGACTCACGCATTCCTTACCTACTCCTTCTGTGCTATGAGAAAACCGAATTTCTTAATGATAGCTTTAAATACCATTTGTAATGTATTTTACATTTCTTTCTTTCTGTTTTTCTTCTTCCAAGGAGGGGGGGGGGGGGATACATTTATAATACAAACTGTAATTAAATAAACAAAATATTCAATTAATTATTTAATTATAATTACCTTTGCTATTAGTACCACGCTGTTATTATCTCCGAGCCCTGAAAAACTGACACGGTCATTGGGAGAGCGAATTAATAATTACAGTTATTATCAATAAATATCGTAAAAACATAAACCATTATCATTAAATCCCATGTAGGCGTTTTTAACTATTATAATTAAATTATCTATTACGTCACATTTCAACAATGAAATCAATAATCAGTCTGTTGAGATTAATGATGAAAAATCCATAAAAATATTATTGTACTGTTTTTATTTTCAATTGTAATATGAGGATGATGCATATTATAAGCACTTTTATTTAAATATGCAGAGATACAGAGAAGAAAACAGAGAAAAATATCCTATATTATGAACTATCATGGTTTATTGGTGTTCCTTATAACTAAGTTATATTTAATTTTTTTTTTTTTATAAGTATTTACATTCCAAATGTCAACACAAGATGTGGACACAAATGTTCCAAACAGATATTAGCTATATTTTTCCAAAACATCTCGTGGTTATAATTTGTCTGTGGTATTATAATTTGCGGTATCGGTCATGTTTAGATTTTTTTTTCTTTTCAACTGACAGCAAATTTATCACCAAAAATAAATAAATAAATAAATAGTTTTTATATAATGAAAAAAAATGTCGTTTATAATAAAATTCTTATTAATTAATCAAAAAATATAAATAGTAAGTAATATATTAATAATAATATGAAAATATAAATATTTCATATATAATAGTGAGGTATATAATTTGGGAATGATATCTTATTCAGTTATAAATGATAAAAATAGTAGTAGTAAAAATAAAAGAAGTTTTAAATATTATTGATATTTATAATGCCTCTGAATTTTAAAAGTTATATTTTTAATTTTAAAATTAAAAAACAGAAAATATATGACAACCCAATTTTTATTAATTGGGGACCCCTGATTTGAATCCTTGGGCCTCCTGCTAACCTAGCCATTAAGATGATGTTTTTGCCCTGTTTGCTTAGAATGTATATTTCGATCTACAAAGTACCAAGGTTTATAACGAAAAATATGCGAAAGAAGCAGATTTCAAAGAACGAAAGGTTGGTCTAGAAAATACTTTATTTTGCTGTATAAAAACGAGGTAGAGAAATCATTGATTAAACCGATTATTTTTTAAAAAGATCTTTGAGAAAAAGCAAACTACAGAGTGTAAACGTACCAGCAGCAACGTCTTATACATTGATAGACAAAATGCAGTGGAGATTGCTAAGGTATATGTACAGTTTTTTGTTTGTTTGAACACCTACGACTGTTTTAAATATAATAATAAATAAATAAATAAAATTAAATTTATTAATGCATTATAGGAAAGTCTTCAAAATGTTCATTTTAAATAACATACAATTAAAAAAAAATGACAAAAAAATAAAAAATAAATAAAATAACAAACGAATACTTCTGCTTAAAGCACCCTGATGCGTAGCTGTAAAAATGTTTTAGATTTATCTTTTTTCTTTTCTTTTATTCCTTTTCGTGTTTTTACAATAAAAATATTTAAACAAAATCATTTTAGAAATAAATCGCAAAACAAAATTGATATAGTTTTAATGGAAATTATAATAAACACTTTAATATTGTTAACTACATTCATTATTGAATTTTAAAACCGCAAACTGAAACCTATTGGAAACAGTTTAATGTAGCCTGCGCCTTTCATTATTACGTTGTAAAATAACAAAACAAAGGTGAAGTAATTTAACGAAAACTTATTAGAGAGCATTAATTTAAAAATCGCCTGCCCCTTTCGTTATTACATTGTAAAACCACAAAACAAAGGTCAAATAATTTAACTAAAACTTATTAGACACACTTTAATAGGATATCGTCTGCTCCTTTCATTATTACAGTGCAAAACCACAAAACAAAGGTCAAATAATGTAACAGAAACTTATTGGAAGCACTGTAATTGAATATCGTTTGCTCCTTTCATTATTATCTTGTAAACCACAAAACAAAGATCAAATAATTTAACTAAAACTTATTGGAAATACTTTAATTAAATATCGTCTGCTCCTTTCATTAGTATATTGTATAAACCACAAAACAAAAATAAAATAATTTAACTAAAACTTATTGGAAATACTTTAATTAAATATCGTCTGCTCCTTTCATTATTATATTGTAAAACCACAAAACAAAGATCAAATAATTTAACTAAAACTTATTGGAACTACTTTAATTAAATACCGTCTGCTCCTTTCATTATTACATTTTTTTTATCATTTTTCAAAAGTAAATAAATTATCTATATAATATTGAATAAAAAACACTGTAACATCAATGAATACAATATTATTTTAAGTAATAGAAATGATAAATGAAAACTTACCTAATGGAATATTAAGAACTGGAATAAAAACCAATGGTCCGAGAGAGACGCTAAACAACACTACTCAAACTTGGTTGAAGTGAAACTGCTTGTTCTCAAAATATAGAAGTCGACTCCCTACGCGCTTTAAATTTCCCCCTCACATCAAAATAACTTTTCCCGGATTTTTCCCTACGTTTCTAGAGAAAACTGGTCACAGAAAGTTGCGTGTTTACAGACAGACTCCGTAAAATAAAAAAAAATAGAAGTATGCCTCAGACAATGCCTACGTGTTTCGACAGCATGATGCAGTCTGTTCATTAATAGCTGAATTCATTCATGCAATTGCATTTGTTTTCCATTTGCCGAATGAAATCAAAGTTTTTGCAAGAGAAATGTCATTATTGCAGCATGTTCAAAAGCAGTGTTAGTCTTCTTTCATTATTACAATAGAATGTTGATTACCTAGACCAAGGGTCATTAACCACGAGGAAGCACACTATCATTTCGGGGTCCCATGTGCTGGGCTCCCACTGGTCCGTTTTTTGAATACCAGTATTTCTGCAGAAAAAAAAAAATCTGGTAGGTTTTTAGAACATTTGCAACAAAAATAACCTTCCAGGAAGGTTTCTACAAAATTTGAAAAAGAGAAGATTTTTCTTTGAAGAAAGCGGTGTTCAAAAAACGGAACGAGTAGATACCTATCATTTAGGGAAATTCTCAACATTTTATCAGTGCCATACTATCAGCAAGGGATGCGAGGTACTTGCCCAATGCCCACTAACTTCGGGGGCCCAAATTTTCTGGTTCTCATTAGAAAGTTTATTGAAAAATATTCCTGATTTCTTTGTATTTAAACATGTTTTAATCCCTTGAAAGGCGGTGGGATATACTATATCCCACTTAATTTTAATTCCCAAACGCCACAATGACACCGGAATTTTGGAATCAAATTTTGATTTTGTAATATACGTAAAGAAAAACTTTTACCTATTTGGAAATAAAGTTATTGTTAAATCTCGGTGTGATTCAATGATTTCAACATTTTAGAAACATAAGTACTTTGCCCCTGAAAGGGTTAAAATTTTAGACGAATATTCTAATTTTATGACCATTTTATACATAGAATCGAATTTTCTTTTGCATGCGTATGTTTTTTTAAAGTTGTATAGTATTAATCCATGTTTATTTAACATCATATTTGATTCTCCCAAATTATTTTTTATGAAAATTATGTAAAACTTGTGCTTGCAATGATTCTTAGTTTTTCATTTACTTTTGTGAATTTAGTTATACGAAGTAATATTCATACAATTATCATGTACATTATTTGTGAAACATGATAATCTACGGCGAGGGGTCAAAACGCTTTCTGGGCCTGGGGCCCAAAAATTTGAGGATCATGCTCTGATATTACAGACACGGATACTCTCGATGCTAAAAATATTATTCTCGGGAGTGGGCTCAGCAGAATTCAGATTTCACTAAACAGCTTTTGTTGTTGTCCATCTCAAAACGTTGGACCGAAATTGTTTAAAAGAAATTATAGATTACGATTTTACAATTTCTGGGACATACAAGATATCAAGAGCTTTTGTAGGGAGTTAATGATCGACACCGATGAAGACTTTTATGATCTAGACTAGTTAAAATTTCAATTAAAATACTCTGAGAAAAGATGATAGGAATTAGAGAGTCTTAAACTACTATTATTAAACATCTAAAATTCCTAGAAGAATAAATTCAATTATTTTTGGATTGCGTTGTGGATTGGGTTTTCAACAGAATCTTTCCGTATGAGCGAATTCCAGTTTGATGGTAATCATAAATCTATTATACAAGTTACTGTAAATAAAATTATTAACCCTCCTACGGAAGAGTAACGCTCACACAGAATGCTAAATGGAAATACTGTATAAATTAAAATAACATTAAAATTTTATGTACAATATAAAACATTATTATTTACAAAAGAAAAGAAAAAAAGCAATTAAAAACTTCATTAAAATAATTGCTATGCCAAGGTAGCGACTAAGTATCTTCTGTTTGACATAAACAGATGTCCAATTACTTAATTTTAAATTCTTCCGTGATTTACAGCGATTTACTTTTTATTACAACAATCCTTAAAAAAAAAATAATAATAAGTATTTATTATTTTCATAATTCATAATTTAATTTTATCCTAATTTCATTATTATTTAGAAAATAGATTTTATTAAATTAAAACCTCCCCCTTTTGCTACTGTATTGCTCCCTAACAAAAGCATACATATTAGATAAATTACTGTACACATAAAAGATAACAGAGGTACCTAAGAACAGTTGTAGATCGGTATCAGCAACAAAGATGAGGCAAGTAGAGTATACAGAAAACCGTTTTGTGCGGCTGATGACGAAGAATTCATCATGAAGTGGTACAAAGTTAAAATATCGCTGCTTCCATAAACTCACTAATTTTAGTTGACAATTAAAATATTATTTTTATTTAATTCGAGCAACTTAGCTCTTAAATGTATTACAATCATCAGGCTAAAGCATTAAAAAAATGCTAAAAAAGACCAAAGAAGAGAAATCAGTAATTAAAAACTTCATTAAAATAATTGCTACGCCAAGGTAGCGACTAAATATCTCCTGTTTGACATAAACATATATGCGATTATGAATAAAATCCTGTGTGGATAAATATATATTAAAAACTAACGTTTAACACACAATATCGAACTGTAGCACAATGAACAGACGTACGTTTCATGAATAACTTGTACTCACATCATCAGTGTCAGTAAAAACAAAAAATCATATCCTCCCAAACATATGAAACAGAGTCGAACAACCCAAACGACAGACAACAACACACCGAAAGCTCATCGCGTACAAGGAACCAATAAGATTAAGCCGGAATTGATGCACTATGACACAGTAAATCAACTCAGAATGGTGAGATGTAAGGTACGCTCGAAAAATCGTTGACCAGGGAGTTACTAAATTTATGAATATAAACTGCTTCAAAAAAGTCTAAATGTAAAGGAGTATTGCATTTCTTAATAATAGTGGCTGAATCAAAGTTGAAATTATGTCCCTCACCCCAACAATGACAGTCAACAGAGAATTTTTGTAATTCCTTTTTCTTAACATAGTTTTCTGTGTTCATTGATTCTGAAAGGGAGTTGAGACAACTGAAGACAGTTGTCCTGAGAACAGTTGTAGGTCGGTATCAGCAAAAAAGATGAGGCAAGCAGAGTATACAGAAAACCGCTCTGTGCGACTAATGACGAGGAATCCCATCATGGAGTGGTACAAAGTTAAAATATCGCAGCTTTCATAAACTCACTAATTTTAGTTGACAATTAAAATATTATTTTTAATTAATTCGAGCAATTCAACTCTTAAATGTATTATAGTCATCAGGCTAAAATATTAGATTGAGACTTAAGAAAACTTTGAAGAACTTGCTAGAGCAATTAGAGATAAAACTCCTCCATTGAAGATTTTTAGTCAAAGGTCTCTTAAACAATCTTTTATAAGACTATGTCCTAAGACAGTTTTGTAGTACTGTAATCTAAGACATTATTTTGCATAATGTCCACTAAGACGTTATTTTTCATACTTTCTTATTCTTGGCGAATAAGAGATCCTATAATACTTTATAAACAGAACTATTTTGAACGACTTCAACATTAAATAGCACTTAAAATAATTCTTCGATTTAAAAACCGTCTGCTTCAGCGTGTTTATCGAACATTTCTCTATAAAACTACCTATTCTTTTTTATATACGCGATATTTTTCTTGATATTAGCAGAGAAAGACCTCTGGTCACAAAAAATTCCTTTACAGCAGCGACAACAGCAGCTGCGTTATTTATTTATTTATTTATTTTTTTTAGAATACAGAGATTGTTTTCCTCTTTGCTATGTTTATTGCAAGGAAACCTGTTTTACAGGCAGACTAGTTTGGTGTGCTAGTAATGCCTGCTCGTATATATCTCTAGTGTTGTTATTTTTTTACCATTTGTGGCTAGTCTTGCTGAGCAAATTTGTTGGTATTAAATTTTTTTTTCGGGAAATTCTATCAATAGAAGAACAAGAAAGAAAAATCATGCGTCAAGCATTTTTAGAAAGTTCTATATGAAACACACTATATTATTATACGAAAGAAAAAGCAAGAAGTAACAAAAGAAAACTTCAGTAAAAGACACAAGAAAGAAAAATCACGCGTCAAGCATAGATTATCCAACGCTCTCCAACAATTCAGAATATTGTAACGAAACTTCATCGTTTAATAATGTAAAAGATGATATCAATGTAAACAATTTAGAAAATGCATAACACATTTGAAAACCCAATTTCGACAATTACCATCTATAGTCAAAGTCAAAAAAGGATCGGAACTTTTTGTGCAGCCCTGTATATGATCTACAGATTTGTATACATACTACATAGCATTCTAAAATTTAGTTCAGTTGGAAACGCATTAACAAAGTTGAAAATTGCCCTTCAGCAATTTTCGTCAATAGGAGGAAATTTACTCGAATTATTTTGTTCAGCCTTCTATACGGTCTATAAATTTTATATACACCAAGTAATAAGCAATAAATTAGTTAAATTTTAAAACGTATACCACAATGTGGTTGAGGTCATCTAAGAGGAGGTGCCAAAATTTGATGATTTGTTCGAAATATGCGATGCTTATATCACCAGATTAAATACACAGAATTCAACGAAGCTTCACACTTAGCATCCTAAGTATGGGAATACATTGTCATTCAATTTTGGTTGCAGACATCTACGCAGGGGTGCCAAAATTCCGTGATTTGTTCGAAAAATGCAATGTTTATCTGCAATCTAAATGCACTCAAATCAACGATATTTTAGCATCCCCCTCATTGCAATAGATTGTCTGAAGTCAATAATTTTTTTATTATTGTTATACTAGGGGGCCTACTCCCTGAGAGCTACGCTCGCCAACCCCCGCTCAGACTTCAAAGCCTCTAAAAACATGACAGCGTGCTTTGTTTTAAAAATATTGGTAAATCTGTAATTGGGTTGCCATGCTTTTAAAGTTTTAATGGGGCATTTTTTGATTACCATGGCCTCATACACAGCTGTTGCGACAACTGACGACTGTTTTTGGGATTGATAAGTAAAATCAATTACAACTTGAAAACCAGCTTGTATAAAATGGTTAGGTTTAAATTGTGGCTACCTCTCGGACTTTTATAACAACGATCTGTATTCTATTCTTCCTTTGCGTTTAAGGATGAGAAAAATTCCATCTGCTTGTGAATAACATTAAGAACCACGGTATTGAAAAGTACTGTTATAGACATTTTTAGTAACAGGTTTTAATTTTCTCTCTATTTTAGTGCACCATCATGCATATTTTCATGTTATTTTAAATATGTAAATTATTTATTTTAATTACTATGTATATACGAATTTTCTAATAATTATTTATCATACAAAATTAATTAAATATTTTGTGCATGCATGCCCGCATTTATTCGGCATTAATTGATGACATATTTAAACAAATTTGCTATCCGCGATAATTTTACACCTTGTTATGTCACTTGAATATTGTCCATAAGAAAATCGGGTACTTTTCCAGTATAGGATCCTTTGCTTTTAGGTTTGGCGTAATTTGAGCTTCGAAAAGGGATAGATTCGTTAATATACATATATTTGTTGCCAAAAGTTATGAAATCAAATCCAATGAGCTTTTGGTGCTTTTCTATTATAGGGGTTTTGACGCTTTTTTAAAAAGCTTGGCGCAATTCGGGCTTCAGAAAGTGAGATTTGGTGCCAAATGACATAAACAGCCATGGAAACAAATTCGACGATTTTTTTGTTTCTATGCGTATTTTAATTATACGTATATTATTATTGTTTTTTCTATACAAATTACTTCTGATTATATATACATTGGATAAATGACATTTTACGCTAAACAAATTGTATAAATATTTTTTTGCTCCTTTCTTTTGCGTTTACATAAATGACGTCATTTGGACGAATTTATTCAAAATATTTTCAGTTTATAAATTAAATTAAATGCTGACAGACGATTGAATCCTGGCGATAGAAATGTGATTTTTTTTTTCAAATTTTCCGGAAAAACATAATTTAATCACAATCTTGTCTTCATTATCGATTGAAATAAAAGATAAATTCAATTTCAATTTGAAAATGACTAATAAAAATAAATCAATAATCCCTATCGGGATCCTTTTCAATTTTTTTCCCTTTTTTGTCACAAAAAAACTGAGTAATTAGTTGCCATCATTACAGAAATGTCGTTAAAATTAGAAAAAAATTAATATCTCGAAAACTAATTCCAATTTCAGAATTCTATTACCAGTTTTGGCATCCGCGGATTTTTATGGACAATTGGTATTAATTTCACCATCAAGCGTTTAATATTTTATTAAAAATAGCCCTGAAACGTAATCAATCGTTTAATCAGTCGTTTCATAAAATCGTTTCATAAATTCGTTTCATAAAATCGTTTCACAAATTTGTTTCATTAGGATTTTATATATATAGGGTAGATAAAATCGTTTCACAAATTTGTTTCATTAGGATTTTATATATATAGGGTAGATATAACACATGGGCTGATAAGTTCCCAGTCTAATAAAGAAAACACAACTTTTTAACAAACCTTTATAACTTTATGACTTTATACCTTTATAACTTTAATAAATAACATAACTTTATTAATAAATAATAATAATTTAATAATAATAATAATAATAATTTAAAAATAATAATTTTATAATAATAATTTAATAATAATAATTTTAAAAATAATTTTATAATAATAATTTTATAATAATAATTTAATAAATGATTAATAATAATAATTTAATAATACATAACATAATTTTATAACGAAAAAGCTCCAAACAGTGCTCAGAACTCGTTGTTGTTTTTGGTCAAAAGTCAACACGCGCGGCAGCCACTTTGACAACAGCTTTTTCATAGACAAATGTTCATTCAAAATAAAACCTACACGTTCCTTGGATATCTTCAGAGTCTGAGCTATCTCCTGCAACTTCACTTTACGGTTCCCCAAAACGATTTTGTGGACTTTTTTTGTGTTTTCCGGAGTAACCACCTCTTTTGCGTGGTGCATCACTGGTGTGCGTACGACCACGTTTAAATTCAGCAAACCAGTCAATAATGGTTGATTTACCTGGTGCAGTGTCCGGATAACGCTTATCTAGCCAAGCTTTTGTTTGAACGGTACTTTTTCTCCATCAAATAACAATTCTTGAAATTCTTGTTATCCATTTTTTTGTTTATCAACAAAGTCGTTCAGCTAAAACCACTCTAACGTTTTATCCACACGGCGAATCGTCATGGCATTTTTTCTACTACCTTTTAAAGGTTAGTAAAAAAAAACATCGGTTCGGCAATTGCAACGCCATCTGTGTGCCAGACCGGGAACTTATCATCCCATGTGTTATATATATATTTTGGCCAATTACCATTGAAGCAAATGCTATGGTAAAATTATGATTGCACTTGTTAATTTATTAACTTTGCGGTATTATGTCTAAACTTTATTACTAATTATCTCTTTGGAGATTTAATTAGAATGAAACAAGAACTTGATTAATGGTGTTTGAAATTCAATTATATTATAATTATATATATAGTAGGGAGCCTACCCCCTGCGAGCTACGCTCGCCAACCCCCGCTCAGACTTTGAGGCCTCTAAAAACATGACAGCTTGTTTTATTTTTTAAATATTGGTAAATCTGTAATTGGGTTGCCATGCTTTTAACGTTTTAATGGGGCATTTTTTGATTACCATGGTCTCATACACAGCTGTTGCGACAACTGACGACTGTTTTCGGGATTGATAAGTAAAATCAATTACAACTTGAAAACTAGCTTGTATAAAATGGTTAGGTTTAAATTGTGGCTACCTCTCAGACTTTTATAACAACGATCTGTATTCTATTCTTCCTTTGCGTTTAAAGATGAGAAAAATTCCATCTGCTTGTGAATAACATTAAGAACCACGGTATTGAAAAGTACTATGTTATACACATTTTCATTAACAGGTTTTAATTTTCTCTCTATTTTAGTGCACCATCATGCATATTTTCATGTTATTTTAAATACGTAAATTATTTATTTTAATTAATATGTATATACGAATTTTCTAATAATTATGTATCATACAAAATTAATTAAATATTTTGTGCATGCATGCCTGCATTTATTCGGCATCAATTGATGAGATATTTAAACAAATTTGCTATCCGCGCTAATTTTACACCATGTTATGTCACTTGAATATTGTCCATAAGAAAATCGGGTACTTTTCCAGTATAGGATCATTTGCTTTTAGGTTTGGCGTAATTCGAGCTTCAAAAAGGGATATATTCGTTAATATATATAGATTTGTTGCCAAAAGTTAGGAAAACAAACCCAATGAACTTTTGGTGCTTTTCTATTATAGGGGTCTTTGACGCTTTTTTAAAAAGCTTGGCGGAAAAAACCAAGCAGGATATTTTATTCTCCTTCCGTTCAGTTGGGCAATTATTATTTTATATATTCGTTTCAAATATCCGAATTAGTGATTTTATAAATTCGTTTAATTAAATTTTACAAAAAAATAACAAAATGATATCAATAAATATTAATTACTATTAATTCCTTTCCCCCCTTTCTTTTGCATTTACTTAAATGACGTCATTTGGACGAATTTATTCAAAATATTTTCAGTTTATAAATTAAATTAAATTCTGACAGACGATTGAATCCTGACGATAGAAATGTGATTTTTTTTTTCAAATTTTCCTGAAAAACATAATTTAATCACAATCTTGTCTTCATTATCGATTGAAATAAAAGATAAATTCAATTTCAATTTGAAAATGACGAATAAAAAGAAATCAATAATCCCTATCGGGATCCTTTTCAATTTTTTTCCCTTTTTTGTCACAAAAAAACTGAGTAATTAGTTGCCATCATTACAGAAATATCATTAAAATTAGAAAAAAATTAATATCTCGAAAACTAATTCCAATTTCAAAATTCTATTACCAGTTTTGACATCCGCGGATTTTTATGGACAATTGGTATTAATTTCACCATCAAGCGTTTAATATTTTATTAAAAATAGCCCTGAAACATAATCAGTCGTTTAATCAGTCGTTTCATAAAATCGTTTCATAAATTCGTTTCATAAAAACGTTTCACAAATTCGTTTCATTAGGATTTTATATATATAGGGTAGATCAAGCGTTTAATATTTTATTAAAAATAGCCCTGAAACATAATCAGTCGTTTAATCAGTCGTTTCATAAAATCGTTTCATAAATTCGTTTCATAAAAACGTTTCACAAATTCGTTTCATTAGGATTTTATATATATAGGGTAGATATAAACTTATTGCAAAAATAAACCATTGAAACAGAAGCAACTAACCATATGCAATGAAATTATTATCCCATGTAGCACTGTCAAATTACACATTATAAAACATAGTCCTAACAAATGAAGTATTATTTATTCAAAAAGTGAAACATAAGTAAAAACACAAATGTAGGCTTATAATGTAATTTACTTTTTCAAGGGCTGGGAAACCACATTATAAGCAAAGAATAATTGTTTTCTGTAATTGACACCAGCTTAATACCAAAAAATTGGGCCAATTCCAAGCCCAAACAATCATTGGAACTAAATTGAAAAACAAGGATACCTTTGAAAATGGAACACTACAAATCAAACCAACCATGTTATATAGAGGGGAGAAAATAAATATATGTATAAACAAATAAATACAAAGGAAAACAAAGAAAATCTATACATTACAACATCATTTATCCATAATCCGATGCCAAATTTTGCAAAGCACATGGTAAAGTGAGTAAGTGAATTCAAAAGTACAGGTGAAAGTTACAGTTAAGTAGCTAACAGTAGCAGTTATTAATTTAACCACTGAGATTTTAACTATTTCTAATTTAAAATATACTAATAAATAATATAAAATCTATAAATTCATTTACTAAAAATATTTTTTAACTTAAATAAATTTAATATATATATTATATTATTGGAAAATTTAAAAATTTCACTTGTATTTCAAGTTGCCAGAAAAAAAAATTGAATAATTTATGTGGTGCTGCCATCTATTTTAATAATATGGAACAATAACTAATAAATAATAGTAATAGGTTTTTGATCATTTAAAAACATTATATGGTGCTGCCATCTAGTTTACGATTAAAACAATATCTAAATAAAAATTAATTATTTAGATTAAGAAAAGTTTCCAGTATAAAATTCTTTTATCTATTAATTTTACAAATGTCAACATATAAATAATCTATATTTATTGTGAATTGTGTAATATCATTTTAACAAAACATTATTAATCCCATAAAATCTTAAACATTATTGTAGAAGCCAAATTAAATTTTCATTTTATAAATAATTATATGCAAGCTTGAAATATTTTCTAATATGGCTACACGCACTTATTGGAACTAACATCTGGCTAAATATTATCTACCCTGAAAAATATAATTAGAATATATATATATATATATATATATATAATAACAGCGTCTTTTGGTAAATTTGATAAATATTGTATATTAATCACATTTACCGGTTATTATCAATAATAATAATTACCAATTAAGTTCAATCAGTTATTATTAATAATAATAATAACCAATGAAGTTTGATCAATATGATGAATTAAGCATAAGTAACGAATATGTCCTTCATTGGAAGATGTACTATCATTACTGTATGAAACTAATAACAAAAATAATTATTAACAAACAATAATACTCAATCAAAGGATGTGTCCTATTAATAGGACAACAGGGCCGAAGATGTTAAAGATAATTATTCTTATAATTAGTAAATGAATTAGGCGAAAATTTTAAACGCTGAAATAATGAAAGAATGCGCTCACAAAAGCTATTATACGATTGTGTGAGGGGCTGACACACAATAAATATACGCATGCGCAAAGGAAACCTCAAGCTAAACGATTTAAAATTTATTACATTAACTGAACTTGATTAGTAATTATTAATAATAATCGGTTAATTTGATAAATTTTCTTAAATTAATCAGATTAACCGGTTTATTTGGACATTATTTGGTAATTATTAATAATTACCGATTAATCAAATTGACCATAACATATATACCAGTTGTCCTAAAATAGACTAACTGATTTTAAAATTCAATAAATTAAAAACGGTGACAGATATAAAAAAAAAATTCTTGCAGGAGAGTAATGTATGATGTCAGGAGTTTTTTTTACTGCGATTCCTGTTTTTAGTTCGAATTATCAGCAATAGATGGCGCTGCGAACAATAGATATTTAGTCGAGACAAAAGCAGAAATCACCCAGCATTGATGTGAAGGAAGAAGGTTCAATACATGGAGTGGATCTCATTCATCAATAAAATCTTATTCAGAATCGGGCCCTAAGAATATGATTGTGTTAGCGAATGAGACCCACTTCATGTATTGAACCTCCTTCCTTCGCATCAATGCTGGACGATTTTAGTTTTGGCCTGGATTGTACTCCTATCGATCTCAGCGCCATCTATTTCTGGTAATTCGAAATAAAATCAGGAATCGCAGTAAAAATACTCCTGACATCTTACATTAGCAAGAATTATTTAAATATCTGTCACTTTTCGCAAGTTATTGAATTTAAAAATCAGTCAGTCTATTTTTGGACACCCGGTATATACATACATATAAAGCCTATTTGCTAAATCGATGTAATTTCTTGTACTATTTAAATACTTTAATCAATTTGATTTATATCGAAGAAAGTTTTGAGATGGCTACAACATACTAGTTCTGTTTCTCTTCATGTCTCACGTCTCACAGGTACATACAGAACCAGACTATCTGAAGAGACTACAGAATAAAGTTTGATTCAGAATGCCAATATTTTTTAGAATATAAATTTATTGATTTATCTTAGATCTATTTTTATTTATTATTAGATTTATATTAGAAATCAGATATACTTATTTGTTCATAGCGTGCCATGGCCATATTAAAAAAATATATATATAAGATATTTTATTATGGAAAAACGATTCCAGAAAAAAAGAACTTTCTGCGAGTGGTATCTGAAATCGATGTGCACATATTTCAGTATATTTCAAATTTTGTTTGAACTGGATTATTCCGTGATTGCAGTTTTATCGGGGAGATATTTTTTTTTTTTTTTCAGTACATTTCATTACAATATAAATCGTAATTTTATTTTAACTTGATCCTGTTTATACATGAACATTGGTTACAATAACTACTGAATGTTTTCAGTCTTCTAGTGATGTCTTTCAATTTCCTAATATAGTGATATTAAACAATAAAAGAGTTAAATTTTGTTTAGTTGTGTGTGTGTGTGTGGGGGGGGGGGGGGGTATTCCTTATAAGTTTTCAACTACAATGTCTGATCTTATAAAAATGGGACTGATACCAATTGAGTAGTAATAACGTCTACTAATTAATACTATACTTAAATTTTGCTTAGGGGGTTGCCTACATATAGAAATTGTAAAGCATTTTAAAATTTTCAATTCTGACACCTAATTTTGACATGATATTTGGATTTTTTGGCAAATTTTACATTCGTATACCAAATGGAAAGTCATTCGGTCAAGTAGTTTAGAATTATGCATGTATAAAGTTTAGAATTCCTAATGTTAAGCTCATTTTTAGGTGCGTTCATAATTGTATAAATATGTCGCACCTATTGTCGTCGTCTGGGAGAAAAAATTGATCTCACTCAAAAAAAAGCAACAAATAAAAATAATGCTTTCGAATTCAAAAATAAAACAATTAATATAAAAACTTTTTTTTAAAGTAAATTCCTACTTAGATCAAATAGAATTTTTTTTTTCCAGCTATCTACACGCTTCGCCACTGACGGTATTTATTCCTAAATTTATATCCTGCTAAATATTTTATATAAGAGAAATTTTTGAAATGTATTAAAAATTAAATAAAAAATAAATAGCTAAAATATCAAAAATAAATAGCTCGAAAAATATTTCTCACAAAATTGTTAGAAAAACTGCGTTAGAAAGGTAGAAAATTGTATTTTTCTTGATATAAATTTCAAATCTAATGATTATGCCGTTTTTCAAATATTGAATTTCAAAAATTACCAAACTTCACAACGAAACCTTTACGCGTAAAAAGATAATGGGGCTGTTCACGGATCATGGCGGCGCACAGGCGAAGGAGACTATAAATATGGAGTGAATCTATACTTTTAAACAGAAATGAAATGGAGTGAGTCTATACTTTTGAACAGAAATGAAATATAAAACTAAAATTAATTAATTTAATTTAATTAATGAATTAATATTTGAAAAAACTGCATTAACATCAATTGTCATCCAGTACAAGTTTTAAAAAATGTATTTGAACTTGAATGGATGAATAAAGAGTATTTTATTAACGATTGAAAATTTGAACAAGATATATAAATATATAGAGGGTGTGAGCTAATAGTAGGAATTGAAAAAGAACTCACACTGAAAATATATTCTAAACGAACACGTTTAAAAAATATATAATAGTTGTCAAAAAATCAAACATTTTTTTATCGAATTTAATTGAAAATATAATATTCATATTTTACATCTAATAATCAAATTAAGAATATATATCACCCATGTTTTTATCCTCTATTAATACTAAAGTTTTAAATCATATCATAACGAAATCTTTCCCGCAATTAACTTCAAAATTACCAGGTTTCCAAATTGTTTAAGTCCCAAGCCTCCATTTTAAGAATTCCTGTCTCCTCATTTCAAACTATTATTCTAGCAAGCGCTCACTGGTTTTACCGGCAAGACACTTGACTCAAGGCACTGACATCCCTAGTTCGAGCCCAAAGTCGACCAGAAAATATTCTTGAAGTATATCATATAATAAATACTCCTGTAATAGTCCACAGATGGCAGCCCAAAGAGAGATGTATTTTTTTTTTAAACCGAGTTTATTCATAACGGAAAATTTCTCTTCCTGGAAGTGCTGCCAGGAATATTTCCGTGATTTGAAGGAAGTATTTCTGAGAGCGTAACGGAAAGTTACCGCTTCTTCAAACGGAATTTTTCCTTCTTTTATCTCTCAAAATGGCAAATCTACTAACGGAACGGAAAAAATCCGTCAACTTTGCTGCCAGTAGTTTTACCGTGGATTTACGGATTTATTTTTAACACACGGATTCTATTGGTGCACTATAAGATGTAGCCCATAAAGTTTGGAGTGCTGAGTTTTTATTTTTTTTTTTAAACTACAGTAGACATTCTTTTCTTTATCATTTACGAAATTTAAAATTACTTCCTAGGTTAAGTGGTGATTTACAAGGTATTTACCCAGTCAAACATTTCTGTTTTTGTGGTATTTTCACAACCACAAACTTTCCTTTCTGTATTTGTTAAATCGAGGCCATCTTCTGAATTTTCACAACTCCCATTGATTGCTAATAATTTATTCCAACATTTTACAAACATATACAAATTTATTTACTTCAGACTTACAGTTTCATCATAGAATGCATGCACATAATTGACCACAGTGCACGTAATACTGTAAAAAAAATATACCATTACGTATATGTAATACTTTATATAAATTTATTTGAAGCGTTCAATAATTCTTTGATATAACATATTCTATGCGTTATTTGCACATAATATTCAAACAGTTTAAATAATAATACATTTATAACATTAGCAATCATCAGACGTTCCTGTTGTACATCCAGTATTACTTCAATTTTTTATTTACAAACTAATTTATTTACTTCAGACTTACAGTTTTGTAGAATGCATGTATAGATGATAGACCATAGTGTACGTAATACTGTAAAAATATACGTCATTATTTATTTATACGTAATACCTTATATAAATTTATTTGAAGCGTTCAATAATTCATTGATATAATACATTCTATGTGTTATTTGCATATAAAATTCAAACAGTTTAAATAATGGTGATCTCTTCAACAGGTACTTCATTGTCACTGTTTGCATTCATTTCCTTATCATTTACGAAACTTTAAGCATCACATATTTCGAACAAATCATCGAATTTCGGCACACCCACCCTTAGATGACCGCAACCAAAATTTAATGACATTCTATTCGTATCATGATGATTCTAAATTGGATGCTTCGTTGAATTCTGCGCACATAAACTGGAATATACGCATCACATAAAGCGAACACATCATCGGTTTGTGGCACGCCCTCTTGGGATATTTTGTCCAAAAACTAATCCTCACATAAGGATAGAACTTCTTATGAAATTTCATCCTATTCTATGAAATAATTCGTGAGTTATAGCGCCTACAAAATTTGTGTCACATACAAACAGACAGAGTCATGGACAGACATTTTTTAAAAACGGTCAAATCGTGTTCAGGACCTTCTAAAATGTATAAATCCGTCGAAAACCAGCAGTCGAAATACTTTCTTCTTGTACAGATAGAAGAAAGTATTAAATAAATATAAAATTTTAAAAATTTAAAAAAAAAATTTGAAATCATCTTTAAGATTATGCTTAATTTCATGCAGTTTCA
Source organism: Maratus michaelseni (assembly GCA_963931845.1). Taxonomy (NCBI): domain Eukaryota; kingdom Metazoa; phylum Arthropoda; class Arachnida; order Araneae; family Salticidae; genus Maratus; species Maratus michaelseni. Next base: position 79,197,731 of record OZ007600.1, read on the forward strand.
AAAAGTTTTCATTACAATACGTGTCGTTGGCTACGACTATTGAAAATTCACCACTTTGATTTACGTTTGATAGAAGCGTGAACGTGTGAATTTATTAAAAATATAAACAACTTTTGCTCTGTTTCTTTTTTAATATATGACAACAGGAAAGAAAAAAAAAAAGCATTATTTAAACTATCTATTCACGATTTCTAACTTATTTTCTCAACGTATAATCATAATTTAATTTATATTAAATGGCAAAAGAGTATACTTTTTAAATATTGCATTCGTATATATATATATATATATATATATATATATATATATTCTACTTTTTCATGTTTAAAATATTTCGTTGTTGGCAGTTTCACAGCCAGTTGACACATTTTGGCCACATTTTGACAGGTTTGGCTTTAATTAACTATATTATTTTAATTAACTATATTATTATAATATTATTATTATACTATTATATTATTATATCAATTAACTATATTATTATTTTTGTATCTCTAAACAGTTGTAACCATAAAGATTATTTGGCAAATTTATCACCTGCAATCAGCTAACGGAAAAATGTGCCTTAAAATTAAATTATTAATTTATAATTACGTTCTAAAATATAAAAATTGGAACCTGTATACATATTTTTTACAATCCTAGCCTATCAGGGTGTGAGTCAAAAATCGATTAGAAAATTCCATCTTTACATTCAAAAACCAAGTTAAATTAAACAATTTGGAAATTGTACATCAAACGTGACAAATGAAGTGCGTTCCTACTATAACGAGTTTTATGAATATTCAGATCTTGGTGCAATAGCTCTTGCACTCTTATGCAAAAATGCATGAATACAAAATTTATTTTATGTGCAGATTTTCATATTATAGTAATTAATTTTATTTTATGGAATTAAGTTTCAATATACTTTTACAAACAATTAATTACAATTCTATTACATTAAAATTATACAATGCGCAAATATCCAATACAAGAGAATGTAAACAAATCATCGTTATTATTTCAGTGAAATGAATTAATCGTCTGTTATTATGATTAATTTCCGTATCCGTAATAAAACTAGTCGTTGGGGGCCACCATAATACTTACCCATCATGGATATGAGTAGTAGGAAAAAGCCGCTTTTACCCCATGAGGCGGTGCTGCGGTGCTAAATGAGGCGGTGCTAAATTGTTGTAAAAGACTACGATGATAAAATTCAAACTTAAAATCGAGGGTGGGGCGAAAGGGTGTGCTATAGGAGAGGGGGTTTTAGGAGGGGGCAGCATGTTATAGTAGGGGGGGGGGTATTTTTTTTAAGGGTGGCTTAATTTTAAAAAATTTAAAATTGTCTTATATTACCAGGTATCGGCTATGGTAGAGTATGACCACTATCCCCCCCCCCTACCCCTTACCCCCCTACCCCATGCCCCCCCCCCATTTTTTTTTTTTTTTTTTTTTAAATTTTAGGAGAGATAAAGTTTAAAGTGGTGTCGCCCTCTATCGGTAAGTATGAAAATTATGGAATTTAAAATGACTGCTTCTGAATTTTAAGTTATAGCATAGTATAAAATAAAATATTCTAAAGTATCTCATCATACTGCTTATAATGGAAATTTAAGTTATAGCATGGTGTAAAATGGAAATATATAGTTATAGCATAGCACTTAATAAATAATTTTAAAGTGTCTTAGCAAACTGCTTACAATGAAAATATTTAGTTAAAGCATAGCACTTAATAAAATGTTTTAAAGTTTCTTACCAAACTGCTTACAATGGAAATTTAAGTTATAGCATGGTGTAAAATAAAGTAACTTACCACTGCTTACAATGGAAATATTTAGTTATAGCATAGCACTTAATAAATAATTTTAAAATGTGTTACCATAGTGCTCGCAAAAAGATATGAAATAGAAATTTAAGTTATAGCATAAAGCTAAATAATAAATAATTTTAAAGTTTCTTAGCAAACTGCTTACAATGAAAATATTTAGTTAAAGCATAGCACTTAATAAAATATTTTAAAGTTTCTTACCAAACTGCTTACAATGGAAATATTTAGTTATAGCGTAGACACTTAACAATAGTTTTAAAGTGACACATGTAAATAATTATAGTTATAAACCGACATATAGGCAGATAGGCAGGCACACAGACAAGCAGGCAGGCAGGTAGGCAGACAGACACACAGTGAGCTATTTGTTACGTACACAAGCATGCATATACGAAGTGAACTAATTGTAATAAAATACAAGACGTGCATACGTTTTAAAACATTTTTTTTTTCTTCACAGAAATTAAGAAAATATTAAATTTCGACTACAACTTTCACTTTGAAATAGCGTACTCCCTTGTTAAAAATTATTAGCTTTTAACAAACATGTAAATGAAGCGGGGTTCGAACCTCGAACTTGACAAAAGGATCTCATGATGTGTTGATTTGCAGTAGGTTTAAACGAACACACCATGAGACCATGTTTATTAGACGCGATTTAAGATATATAAGAAAAGGTGTCACGTGACTGAACATATTGGATTATTACTATACAGTACTAATGATATTATAAATTTTGTAAAATAATTTAAGCTTTACGATAAACTTTAATGTTTAAACTTACAAACACATTGGAATGTATTTATAACATATAAAATAACCTTATAAAAGGTTGGTTGGTTTGTTGGTTTTATAAACTTGCAAAGCAAAGCGTATCTTACCAATTTGCATACAAGAGATTTTGTAACATAAATTATATAATACAGCAAATTTTAACTTACCAAGTGAGGTTTAAGGATACTGTAATAGAATTTTTAATTGTATACTTTAAAAAAGAAAGTTTAACTTACCATTATGTTTATGCTCGGATTCGAACTGTCAACCTTTTGGCTAGCTTTCCAATGCGCTCCCAATTACGCTACGATGGCTCCGTACAATTAATATAAATAATGAAACCTAACACAATGTTACTTTTTTTCCTAAGATTTTCAAGTTAATAAAACAGGATCTGACGACATTTATAGAATAACATCCTGTTTTACAACGATAAGAATAGCAATATAAGAAGCTTGTACACCATAATGAATTTACTGTTTAAAGTTTTGACTTAAACGATTATTCTTCTAATTACTTAAAACCTTGCTGTATATTTGCTTGATCACCTATCTGTTTACCCTGCTTTTTGGATACTTCTAAACCTGAAAATGACTACTTCGCTTAACACATCTTACTATGAAATTTCAGAAATCAGCGAATTTAGTAGAATATTTCAGTATTTTGACGTTTTTACCCCATACCATTGGGACTTAGGGGAGGATACGATTGTCGAAGTGCAAATGAATAAGGACTGTGAGTTAAACGTTCACATTCAAAAATATAAAGAATTTGAGAATAGTGGTAAAATGTACCCTACAAATGAAGGAATTACAATATCGTGCGCAACCTTTGATAAATTTGAAACGAGAATGACAAAATTTAATTTTGACTCTGCAGAAAAAGAAACATTCGTATCTAACAACGATTTACTAACGATTTATGTGGATAAGGAATCATGCATACTGCAAAAACTATTGAAACCTGATTGTTTACTACTTACAAAAGAACAATTTCTCAAACTAGAGAAAAACTGTATTGAAATTAGCGAATGTCTTATTCAAACTTTTTTAACAAAACTTTTACCTGTTTATGTTTTAAAAAACGTAAAAATATGTAAATGTTCTCACTTTACAGAGGAAGAGGCGATGGACTATTTTTTAGACTGCTTCGATCATGAATTAGAGAGATCAGTATATCGCACGTTTGACTGTTATTTATGTTCAATCGGCCAACCAGTAGAAATGGATCATGAATGTATGAGATATAATTTAAGAAAACAGTTTAACTGGTGCGCAGAGAGTGCTTTGTTAAATTTCAACATTAAGGAATTTGTGAAAAACCTGCTAGAGAAATGTACATGTAATTATACTTATTTATTTTTTGAATCTATGAATGTAGACTTTTATAATAAGCATTTCAGCAATGTATTTATAAATTAACGTAGAAATGTTTTATATTTAATAAATATTTGTTTAGTTTTTCATCATGTGTTTGTTTTTTATTTATGTATAAGGAATAAATAAGTTTAGTTTTCGGAAAGTTTTACAATTTTTATTCAGAAAATGTAGAAACTTGTTTTATTTTTCTACAAAAATTAAGGATTTTATACTATTTCATTAAACATGTGTACCATTATTATAATATAACTTACATATTGTATACAAAATACTACCCTTTACTTGATAAATTATTTAAGATTTTAAACCAAAACTGAGCGAATATTATAAAGATTATCGAGTTTGAAAATAGATCTGTTGTCTACCAGAGCAAAAACAGGAAACTACTTATTTGCGGATAACATCCCTGTTTTCTTACTGATAACGATACTTCTTGTATAGTTTAAGGTATAAAAATTATTTCATTTACTTAATTACCATATAATAAACGAGTATATTCACACATTTAAATTTGCATTTTAAGCAACGATAAATACATAATAAAACATTACTTGTATACTTTTACATAAAAATTGAAAATACATTTATACTTAACGAAATCACCCACTGTATAATAAAAGATACTTTGCTAAATTACTTATGTTTAACATACAGACTAATTTCTGTATACGATATATATCACGTGACGCTATTTTTAATTATTTTAAGCATGCGCGCCCTCTACAATTAAATAAATATTCATGAAAAGTTTTATTTGAATTAATATTCATACTGTTTCTGTGCCGTTAAGACGTTCTAATTTTTTCTCCGTTTAAGTGATCTGCGATTTTAATTGATTTAAATTAAATAAGTACAATGCAAGACATGGTGTTAGACGAACCAACCAAGATAAGAAAAGCCTTGACATCGGAGTTTAAGGAGCAAATAGATAGTACTATTTTAATGAAACCTGTTTTGAATAAGGAACCGATGGCCTCTTCATCAGATCAAGTCGATCAAAAGTTACCTTTTACATGTGATACATGTAAAAAAGTATTTACTAAAAAATATATGTTATTAAGACATATGAACTTACATTTAGAAAAAAACCCCTCTAAGTGTGATAATCTGTTTACTACAAAGAGCGCTTTACAGGATGATATGCTAATTAATCCCAAGACATCTGCCACATATAAATGTGAGAAATGCAGTAAGACTTTCTCACGAAAAAATGTGTTAGTTAGACACATGAAATTTCACTTAGAAAAGAAACCTTTTAATTGTAAAATGTGTTCGAAATCATTTGTGCAGAAAAGCGACTTACAAAAGCATAACTTAGTACATTCTAAACAAGGCGTTATGCATAAATGTAATGATTGTGATAAAAAGTTTTTACGGGAAAAAAATTTAATAAATCATACTATGATTCATAACACCCCTCAGCAAAAGCAAAGGAATATTGAACCGTTTACCAGACACTATAAATGTGTCGATTGTTCTGAAATATTTAATCACAGATTTGACTTAGTGAAGCATAGAAAAATTCATCTCTCGCCCAAAGAACATATATCTGAACAGCGTACTGAACTTTTAAACCATTTACAGAATTTATTACTACGTATAGACACTTTACAAAATGCTATAAAAAATGAAACTATTCCTTTTTGAAATATTGACTTTACCAATTTATTTGAACTATACAACTTCTTGTATATACTAATGTATGTGTTTAAATAATTAAATAAATAATAGATAAGTGAAAAAGCTTTTGTGTTTTATTTTTCAATATGATTATATTATATCACTATTATGTGAATGAATGGACTTGTAAATTTAAACCTTATGTATAAAAATAAATTTCTTGCACTTTTACAAGAAGTAAAAATTTAATACAAGTTACTTAAATTATATATTTAATAAATTTTTTAAATATATTATTGATTCACATATGATAGTTAAATTAATATGCTATTAAACATATAATTTTGTATAATCTATATTATTAATTTTCTTTAACACATATTACTTTTTTACAATAAATCGATTTAACTAATTATACATTTGTGTAATTAAACAAACTTATTTTACTAAATATACGTATCGATAATTAATTTTTATTATTTACATACACATGATTATACTTTTTATCGTATGCGATTAACTATTTATACATTTAATAAGCGTTGCCATACCCGCTTTTATAAATAATTAGATATTATAAAGCATACGGATTTCACACAAACAAGCAATATACATTTTCGTTAAATGAACAACTTGAATCTTTAAGCTATAACGTCATATTTACTTTTAAACTTGCTTTTAACTGTAACCATCACTCTTTTTTTAACCTATGTTAGTAACTGTTTAGATATAATATAATCAGTTTACTGTTGACTTTTGTCGTGACTGAACCTTTTACTGTTTGGTATTTAAAAAATGGCTTGTGAATTAGATGGGATTAAACGGTCGTGTGAAGAAATGGCTTCTTCAACAAAGTTTCAACGTTTAGATAAACCTATGGAAAATTCTGATTTTTATAATAATGAATTTTTACCCAAATCTAATATACAGGAGAACTATGAAACACTATCACCTACCATGGACTTGTATGCAGCAGAGCCTAAGATTACCAAGGATTCTACAACACCAATATTTACTAACTGTGATAATGACGAAACGTCTTTCCCCGGCACCTGTTGTGAGTCTACCTCTGCTAAAAGCTTTTTGGATACAATGTTTAAGGATCTAGATTTTAAAAATTTGGAAACATATCTTACCTCACAGCCTACAAGTGGTTTAATTTCTTCAAATGAACCATCAACTAGCATTACACATAGTATTGAACAATTATATAACATATCCCCTCCCATCGCATGTGTGAATAACATTTCCAAAACCAAACATGGTAAATCTCGCATTTTTGTCATGTTTCGGATTAAACTTGCTGATTTTATATTTTTAACTTTAAAACGACATTATAAACAGTTTTATGTACATATTGAAGAGATCAAACACAATGTATTTACAAATGAAGAAATTTCATCAACAAATAGAATTTTTATGGATATTTCAACATGGTATGAATTCCAATATAAAATTTTTGGATTTAATTTAAAATATAAAAGTTCATCGTTTATTGCTAACAATACAGTATTAGTGTTAAATTATAATAATTCTATTATGCAAATAAAAAATTTAAAGAATTATACACATTGTGTTTTAAACGATTTTCAGTTAGAAAATTTAAAAGAAAAAGCTATTGATTTTAATAGCAATCTTATTAAACACTTGTATACAGTTCATCTACCGCAGTTAATTAAGCAAAAATGCACACTCGTTAATTTACCTTCTGAAATCGAGCGTGTTTTACTAACGAAACTTATCTCTTCTATTGAGGATAATGTACTGACAATATTAAACCAAATTTATGAATGTGTAGGATGTATATTTAGACACCAATCCCAAAGTCTACATACATGTTTCACCTTTAATAAACGTGAAAGATTTAATTACTTAGGGGATATGATTTTAATGCTTGTAAATTTTGATTATGTTATTTCAAGGTTTTTAAACGGAGTTGAATGTATCAGTGAAAACTTTTTACGTAACATTAATGTGGAATTTATTCGAAATGTATTATTTAAGTCCTGAAAATAAAATATTTTGCTTTAAATCTGTGTGTTTATTTAAACAAAATGTGTGTGTGTTTATTAATATTGTTTAACTTGCAATTTAAGATTAATGATTTCTCTTATATGTTTATAACAGAAACATGATAACATAGTATGTATACTAAATGTTAGTAACATACTACACATGTTAGTAAATGTATTTTTGAACTATTATAAAAGTTTTTAAAATTTTACAAGATAACAAAATTATTTTTCAGTTAAAAAAGTTTTATAAATTTACAATTTTAAATTTAAAACTTAATAAAAGTATTTCATACTTTATCAATGTTGATTCGTCTTGTATGTTAATATTATATAATGGTAACATACTATATAGTTGTTATGTTACTACATATACTTATAAAAATAATTTAAACATGTTATATTATTGTAAAAGTTTTTAAAAAAAATTACAAACTAACTTAATTAAATTAAAAAATTATAAGTAAACAAAATAATTATTTTTTTAATTAAAATAAATTAACAAAGATGAAAAGTTATCAAAATTATTTTATAAATGTTTTAAAATACTTAATTTTAATAAATTGTGTCTATGTATACATATATATGTATGTACCTATATACATGTGGAACTTTAGTTAAGTAATAGAAATTCTCAAACTTTGTCATTAGAAACCCTATATTCTGATAATTAATAACAATTAGCTTTAAATTAAAGAAATAGATTAATTTATACTTACAAATATAACCCACTTATAATAGCACGTCCATCTTACATAGTTACTTCAGACATTATGCTTGTTTCTATCCTAGCAACAGGATGTTTTTGTCGTACCACGTGATTTCCTTTAAAGTCACGTGATCATGAAGATAAGAATTAAACACAACGTGTTTGACATTTTCACTTCTGCTATAGAAGAGGCTTGTTTGGTAAGTTATAATGTCCTGTATTCTTTATTTTACACTTTATTTTACAATTTATTAAGAAGATCTAATTTAAATAACGTTTATATTGCAAACGTAAGGTAAAAGCACTAAATTATTGTTTTAAAAGCCTTTTATTTTGTAATTTTGTCGACAATAAGATGATGTAATACATTTAAAATCTTACTATTGGGTTTTATTTTAGCATAAACATTATTTATTCAACTGGCTATTGCTTTTAGAAGTAACTTAATTTTCTTACACAAGCGGAAAATAATATTTCTTCATTAATATATCATGTTTACAAAATTTTTAAGTTATATATAATATAACTTGTAAATACATAGTATATTTATATACCAAATCCATAAGTATACATATATACTTAAATAACATGTAAGTATACATATACTTATAGATACTTATAGTATAAAAATATACTATGTATTTACAAGTTATATTATATATAACTTAAAAATTTTGTAAACATGATATATTAATGAAGAAATATTATTTTCCGCTTGTGTAAGAAAATTAAGTTACTTCTAAAAGCAATAGCCAGTTGAATAAATAATGTTTATGCTAAAATAAAACCCAATAGTAAGATTTTAAATGTATTACATCATCTTATTGTCGACAAAATTACAAAATAAAAGGCTTTTAAAACAATAATTTAGTGCTTTTACCTTACGTTTGCAATATAAACGTTATTTAAATTAGATCTTCTTAATAAATTGTAAAATAAAGTGTAAAATAAAGAATACAGGACATTATAACTTACCAAACAAGCCTCTTCTATAGCAGAAGTGAAAATGTCAAACACGTTGTGTTTAATTCTTATCTTCATGATCACGTGACTTTAAAGGAAATCACGTGGTACGACAAAAACATCCTGTTGCTAGGATAGAAACAAGCATAATGTCTGAAGTAACTATGTAAGATGGACGTGCTATTATAAGTGGGTTATATTTGTAAGTATAAATTAATCTATTTCTTTAATTTAAAGCTAATTGTTATTAATTATCAGAATATAGGGTTTCTAATGACAAAGTTTGAGAATTTCTATTACTTAACTAAAGTTCCACATGTATATAGGTACATACATATATATGTATACATAGACACAATTTATTAAAATTAAGTATTTTAAAACATTTATAAAATAATTTTGATAACTTTTCATCTTTGTTAATTTATTTTAATTAAAAAAATAATTATTTTGTTTACTTATAATTTTTTAATTTAATTAAGTTAGTTTGTAATTTTTTTTAAAAACTTTTACAATAATATAACATGTTTAAATTATTTTTATAAGTATATGTAGTAACATAACAACTATATAGTATGTTACCATTATATAATATTAACATACAAGACGAATCAACATTGATAAAGTATGAAATACTTTTATTAAGTTTTAAATTTAAAATTGTAAATTTATAAAACTTTTTTAACTGAAAAATAATTTTGTTATCTTGTAAAATTTTAAAAACTTTTATAATAGTTCAAAAATACATTTACTAACATGTGTAGTATGTTACTAACATTTAGTATACATACTATGTTATCATGTTTCTGTTATAAACATATAAGAGAAATCATTAATCTTAAATTGCAAGTTAAACAATATTAATAAACACACACACATTTTGTTTAAATAAACACACAGATTTAAAGCAAAATATTTTATTTTCAGGACTTAAATAATACATTTCGAATAAATTCCACATTAATGTTACGTAAAAAGTTTTCACTGATACATTCAACTCCGTTTAAAAACCTTGAAATAACATAATCAAAATTTACAAGCATTAAAATCATATCCCCTAAGTAATTAAATCTTTCACGTTTATTAAAGGTGAAACATGTATGTAGACTTTGGGATTGGTGTCTAAATATACATCCTACACATTCATAAATTTGGTTTAATATTGTCAGTACATTATCCTCAATAGAAGAGATAAGTTTCGTTAGTAAAACACGCTCGATTTCAGAAGGTAAATTAACGAGTGTGCATTTTTGCTTAATTAACTGCGGTAGATGAACTGTATACAAGTGTTTAATAAGATTGCTATTAAAATCAATAGCTTTTTCTTTTAAATTTTCTAACTGAAAATCGTTTAAAACACAATGTGTATAATTCTTTAAATTTTTTATTTGCATAATAGAATTATTATAATTTAACACTAATACTGTATTGTTAGCAATAAACGATGAACTTTTATATTTTAAATTAAATCCAAAAATTTTATATTGGAATTCATACCATGTTGAAATATCCATAAAAATTCTATTTGTTGATGAAATTTCTTCATTTGTAAATACATTGTGTTTGATCTCTTCAATATGTACATAAAACTGTTTATAATGTCGTTTTAAAGTTAAAAATATAAAATCAGCAAGTTTAATCCGAAACATGACAAAAATGCGAGATTTACCATGTTTGGTTTTGGAAATGTTATTCACACATGCGATGGGAGGGGATATGTTATATAATTGTTCAATACTATGTGTAATGCTAGTTGATGGTTCATTTGAAGAAATTAAACCACTTGTAGGCTGTGAGGTAAGATATGTTTCCAAATTTTTAAAATCTAGATCCTTAAACATTGTATCCAAAAAGCTTTTAGCAGAGGTAGACTCACAACAGGTGCCGGGGAAAGACGTTTCGTCATTATCACAGTTAGTAAATATTGGTGTTGTAGAATCCTTGGTAATCTTAGGCTCTGCTGCATACAAGTCCATGGTAGGTGATAGTGTTTCATAGTTCTCCTGTATATTAGATTTGGGTAAAAATTCATTATTATAAAAATCAGAATTTTCCATAGGTTTATCTAAACGTTGAAACTTTGTTGAAGAAGCCATTTCTTCACACGACCGTTTAATCCCATCTAATTCACAAGCCATTTTTTAAATACCAAACAGTAAAAGGTTCAGTCACGACAAAAGTCAACAGTAAACTGATTATATTATATCTAAACAGTTACTAACATAGGTTAAAAAAAGAGTGATGGTTACAGTTAAAAGCAAGTTTAAAAGTAAATATGACGTTATAGCTTAAAGATTCAAGTTGTTCATTTAACGAAAATGTATATTGCTTGTTTGTGTGAAATCCGTATGCTTTATAATATCTAATTATTTATAAAAGCGGGTATGGCAACGCTTATTAAATGTATAAATAGTTAATCGCATACGATAAAAAGTATAATCATGTGTATGTAAATAATAAAAATTAATTATCGATACGTATATTTAGTAAAATAAGTTTGTTTAATTACACAAATGTATAATTAGTTAAATCGATTTATTGTAAAAAAGTAATATGTGTTAAAGAAAATTAATAATATAGATTATACAAAATTATATGTTTAATAGCATATTAATTTAACTATCATATGTGAATCAATAATATATTTAAAAAATTTATTAAATATATAATTTAAGTAACTTGTATTAAATTTTTACTTCTTGTAAAAGTGCAAGAAATTTATTTTTATACATAAGGTTTAAATTTACAAGTCCATTCATTCACATAATAGTGATATAATATAATCATATTGAAAAATAAAACACAAAAGCTTTTTCACTTATCTATTATTTATTTAATTATTTAAACACATACATTAGTATATACAAGAAGTTGTATAGTTCAAATAAATTGGTAAAGTCAATATTTCAAAAAGGAATAGTTTCATTTTTTATAGCATTTTGTAAAGTGTCTATACGTAGTAATAAATTCTGTAAATGGTTTAAAAGTTCAGTACGCTGTTCAGATATATGTTCTTTGGGCGAGAGATGAATTTTTCTATGCTTCACTAAGTCAAATCTGTGATTAAATATTTCAGAACAATCGACACATTTATAGTGTCTGGTAAACGGTTCAATATTCCTTTGCTTTTGCTGAGGGGTGTTATGAATCATAGTATGATTTATTAAATTTTTTTCCCGTAAAAACTTTTTATCACAATCATTACATTTATGCATAACGCCTTGTTTAGAATGTACTAAGTTATGCTTTTGTAAGTCGCTTTTCTGCACAAATGATTTCGAACACATTTTACAATTAAAAGGTTTCTTTTCTAAGTGAAATTTCATGTGTCTAACTAACACATTTTTTCGTGAGAAAGTCTTACTGCATTTCTCACATTTATATGTGGCAGATGTCTTGGGATTAATTAGCATATCATCCTGTAAAGCGCTCTTTGTAGTAAACAGATTATCACACTTAGAGGGGTTTTTTTCTAAATGTAAGTTCATATGTCTTAATAACATATATTTTTTAGTAAATACTTTTTTACATGTATCACATGTAAAAGGTAACTTTTGATCGACTTGATCTGATGAAGAGGCCATCGGTTCCTTATTCAAAACAGGTTTCATTAAAATAGTACTATCTATTTGCTCCTTAAACTCCGATGTCAAGGCTTTTCTTATCTTGGTTGGTTCGTCTAACACCATGTCTTGCATTGTACTTATTTAATTTAAATCAATTAAAATCGCAGATCACTTAAACGGAGAAAAAATTAGAACGTCTTAACGGCACAGAAACAGTATGAATATTATTTCAAATAAAACTTTTCATGAATATTTATTTAATTGTAGAGGGCGCGCATGCTTAAAATAATTAAAAATAGCGTCACGTGATATATATCGTATACAGAAATTAGTCTGTATGTTAAACATAAGTAATTTAGCAAAGTATCTTTTATTATACAGTGGGTGATTTCGTTAAGTATAAATGTATTTTCAATTTTTATGTAAAAGTATACAAGTAATGTTTTATTATGTATTTATCGTTGCTTAAAATGCAAATTTAAATGTGTGAATATACTCGTTTATTATATGGTAATTAAGTAAATGAAATAATTTTTATACCTTAAACTATACAAGAAGTATCGTTATCAGTAAGAAAACAGGGATGTTATCCGCAAATAAGTAGTTTCCTGTTTTTGCTCTGGTAGACAACAGATCTATTTTCAAACTCGATAATCTTTATAATATTCGCTCAGTTTTGGTTTAAAATCTTAAATAATTTATCAAGTAAAGGGTAGTATTTTGTATACAATATGTAAGTTATATTATAATAATGGTACACATGTTTAATGAAATAGTATAAAATCCTTAATTTTTGTAGAAAAATAAAACAAGTTTCTACATTTTCTGAATAAAAATTGTAAAACTTTCCGAAAACTAAACTTATTTATTCCTTATACATAAATAAAAAACAAACACATGATGAAAAACTAAACAAATATTTATTAAATATAAAACATTTCTACGTTAATTTATAAATACATTGCTGAAATGCTTATTATAAAAGTCTACATTCATAGATTCAAAAAATAAATAAGTATAATTACATGTACATTTCTCTAGCAGGTTTTTCACAAATTCCTTAATGTTGAAATTTAACAAAGCACTCTCTGCGCACCAGTTAAACTGATTTCTTAAATTATATCTCATACATTCATGATCCATTTCTACTGGTTGGCCGATTGAACATAAATAACAGTCAAACGTGCGATATACTGATCTCTCTAATTCATGATCGAAGCAGTCTAAAAAATAGTCCATCGCCTCTTCCTCTGTAAAGTGAGAACATTTACATATTTTTACGTTTTTTAAAACATAAACAGGTAAAAGTTTTGTTAAAAAAGTTTGAATAAGACATTCGCTAATTTCAATACAGTTTTTCTCTAGTTTAAGAAATTGTTCTTTTGTAAGTAGTAAACAATCAGGTTTCAATAGTTTTTGCAGTATGCATGATTCCTTATCCACATAAATCGTTAGTAAATCGTTGTTAGATACGAATGTTTCTTTTTCTGCAGAGTCAAAATTAAATTTTGTCATTCTCGTTTCAAATTTATCAAAGGTTGCGCACGATATTGTAATTCCTTCATTTGTAGGGTACATTTTACCACTATTCTCAAATTCTTTATATTTTTGAATGTGAACGTTTAACTCACAGTCCTTATTCATTTGCACTTCGACAATCGTATCCTCCCCTAAGTCCCAATGGTATGGGGTAAAAACGTCAAAATACTGAAATATTCTACTAAATTCGCTGATTTCTGAAATTTCATAGTAAGATGTGTTAAGCGAAGTAGTCATTTTCAGGTTTAGAAGTATCCAAAAAGCAGGGTAAACAGATAGGTGATCAAGCAAATATACAGCAAGGTTTTAAGTAATTAGAAGAATAATCGTTTAAGTCAAAACTTTAAACAGTAAATTCATTATGGTGTACAAGCTTCTTATATTGCTATTCTTATCGTTGTAAAACAGGATGTTATTCTATAAATGTCGTCAGATCCTGTTTTATTAACTTGAAAATCTTAGGAAAAAAAGTAACATTGTGTTAGGTTTCATTATTTATATTAATTGTACGGAGCCATCGTAGCGTAATTGGGAGCGTATTGGAAAGCTAGCCAAAAGGTTGACAGTTCGAATCCGAGCATAAACATAATGGTAAGTTAAACTTTCTTTTTTAAAGTATACAATTAAAAATTCTATTACAGTATCCTTAAACCTCACTTGGTAAGTTAAAATTTGCTGTATTATATAATTTATGTTACAAAATCTCTTGTATGCAAATTGGTAAGATACGCTTTGCTTTGCAAGTTTATAAAACCAACAAACCAACCAACCTTTTATAAGGTTATTTTATATGTTATAAATACATTCCAATGTGTTTGTAAGTTTAAACATTAAAGTTTATCGTAAAGCTTAAATAATTTTACAAAATTTATAATATCATTAGTACTGTATAGTAATAATCCAATATGTTCAGTCACGTGACACCTTTTCTTATATATCTTAAATCGCGTCTAATAAACATGGTCTCATGGTGTGTTCGTTTAAACCTACTGCAAATCAACACATCATGAGATCCTTTTGTCAAGTTCGAGGTTCGAACCCCGCTTCATTTACATGTTTGTTAAAAGCTAATAATTTTTAACAAGGGAGTACGCTATTTCAAAGTGAAAGTTGTAGTCGAAATTTAATATTTTCTTAATTTCTGTGAAGAAAAAAAAAATGTTTTAAAACGTATGCACGTCTTGTATTTTATTACAATTAGTTCACTTCGTATATGCATGCTTGTGTACGTAACAAATAGTTCACTGTGTGTCTGTCTGCCTACCTGCCTGCCTGCTTGTCTGTGTGCCTGCCTATCTGCCTATATGACGGTTTATAACTATAATTATTTACATGTGTCACTTTAAAACTATTGTTAAGTGTCTACGCTATAACTAAATATTTCCATTGTAAGCAGTTTGGTAAGAAACTTTAAAATATTTTATTAAGTGCTATGCTTTAACTAAATATTTTCATTGTAAGCAGTTTGCTAAGAAACTTTAAAATTATTTATTATTTAGCTTTATGCTATAACTTAAATTTCTATTTCATATCTTTTTGCGAGCACTATGGTAACACATTTTAAAATTATTTATTAAGTGCTATGCTATAACTATATATTTCCATTGTAAGCAGTGGTAAGTTACTTTATTTTACACCATGCTATAACTTAAATTTCCATTGTAAGCAGTTTGGTAAGAAACTTTAAAATTATTTATTAAGTGCTATTCTATAACTATATATTTCCATTGTAAGCAGTGGTAAGTTACTTTATTTTACACCATGCTATAACTTAAATTTCCATTGTAAGCAGTTTGGTAAGAAACTTTAAAATATTTTATTAAGTGCTATGCTTTAACTAAATATTTTCATTGTAAGCAGTTTGCTAAGACACTTTAAAATTATTTATTAAGTGCTATGCTATAACTATATATTTCCATTTTACACCATGCTATAACTTAAATTTCCATTATAAGCAGTATGATGAGATACTTTAGAATATTTTATTTTATACTATGCTATAACTTAAAATTCAGAAGCAGTCATTTTAAATTCCATAATTTTCATACTTACCGATAGAGGGCGACACCACTTTAAACTTTATCTCTCCTAAAATTAAAAAAAAAAAAAAAAAAAAAAAAAAAAAAAAAAAAAAATTGGGGGGGGGGGGGGGCATGGGGTAGGGGGGGGATAGTGGTCGTACTCTACCATAGCCGACACCTGGTAATATAAGACAATTTTAAATTTTTTAAAATTAAGCCCCCCCTTAAAAAAAATACCCCCCCTACTATAACATGCTGCCCCCTCCTAAAACCCCCTCTCCTATAGCACACCCTTTCGCCCCACCCTCGATTTTAAGTTTGAATTTTATCATCGTAGTCTTTTACAACAATTTAGCACCGCCGCCGGACCGCAGCACCGCCTCATTTAGCACCGCAGCACCGCCTCATGGGGTAAAACCGGCTTTTTCCTACTACTGATATGCTATGCATAATGTAAAATATTAAAATAAAAATGTGTAAACTGTTTATAAAATGCATTGCAATTCAAATAAAATCGTGGCTTGATGACGTCACAAACTTTAAAGGCTCGATTACTGAATTGCTTGAAAGAAACATCCTTATAACTCCAAAAATAATAATCCTATTATCTTGCGGTTTATTGCATCTGATTAAGCGTCCAATTTCCAATTAAAATATATCTTTGAAGTGAAATTTGGATGAAATACAGGGTCATGAAAAATCGAAGAGTGTGGAAAATAGGATTCCAAATATCTCGGCAACTAATTATCCGATCAACTTCATGCTGTATTCAAAATTTGTGTTTTTTATTGTCTTTTATATTCATTTCTTAAAATAACCAATTTCAGAAATTTTTATATACCTTTTATCAGAACGAATATTTCGAGAGTCCGAAAAAAATAGTTCCGGTTAATCGAGGTTATTGAAATGAAATAGGCTTCTTCCCATTATTACGTACTAAGTACATACCAAATTGCAAGGCTCTATCTCAATTTTTTCGGGAGATGGACACACGCACAGACGGACGGCAAATTTTTTTTCTCTAAAAATATGTTTTTCGGAATCTCCAGTGTCTGAAACGTGTAAATCCGTCCAACTTTTTTTTCTATTTTCAAAACGATTACAAGACTTACCCTATACTACGTATGATGGGTAAGTAATAAGTACATTTTAAGTTGGCAAGATTTTAATTTTACTGACATACTGAAAATGCCGATGGGAAACTTAAATTTCAGAAGTTAAAATCCATATTTAGAATCTTTTTCCATTTAATATCTATTTCTCCGGAAACATCTATCCAAAATATTGTCGGTAGATTATAAGATTGTTAATTAAACAATTTTAGCATACAAATTTGGTTTTTAAATTCAGTAATAAGGAAATAATAGGACTCCACCTTAAATAGGACATAACCACCATGGCAACCTAGAATCGTTATCTATCATGAGACAGCACTGAATTAATTCCGTATGACAGGATTTAATAGAATGAAGAAAAATTTCATTAATATCTTTTTAAGTTTTGATTCGATTTTAATAAATGACTCGACAAAATTCAGCAACGATTGGGACGATATATATTAAATTTCAAACCATTCGGTTGGGTAGTTTTTGCGCTGTTATATGAAGACGGACGGACGGACCAGACGACGACAATAGACGCCATGTATTTATATAGTTACGAACTCACCTGAAAACCAAGTTAAATTACATAAACGAGCGTAAGAAAGAAGTAGATTCAGGTTATCATATTTTAGTAAATATTCCTTGATTTGGTGAACAAATCCGAGAATGCATTTTAAAAGTTCAGCTAAACGCCATGAAGAAAGATTGCTTAATATTCATACATGGAAAAGTGGAATATAAATTATTTTATGATCCTTATGAATAAATAAATAGATTTATCACGAAAACCTTAAAAATGTACTTTATCTGAATTTTGAGAAGAAAGAACCTTTGGATTGCATTAACTTCTAATCAGCTTCACTTAATGAGATTTTAATATTTTTTTCGCGAGGTAAATGACTTTTTAATAGTGCCGATATGGTGATTAAAAGCACGTTTAGATTCGATGAATTTAAGAAAAATGCTAAGATGCTCTTGATTAATCAAAGAAGAATGTACTGTTTTTTTTTTTTTTGCTGTTGTTCCTCAAAAACATTAATTATTTCGAAAGTTTCAAAGTTTTTTTTTTTAAGTTCTCCGTTGCCTTGTCCTTTAAGATAATTACTATCGATTATTAAAGTACATTAACCATCGCTATTATATAATGTTCTATTTTCAGAAAAGCGTTATTATTATTTCTTGAAAATATGTTATTTTAAAGGTAGGTGTTATGTACTTGCTGAGTTTAATAATGTGGAACGAACCTGAAATGAATATTTGAAGTGCATTATCGTTTATGAATAGGGTATTCTGAAATTTTCTACTTTAATGTTTTTATTAAACAAAATGTTCATTTTCTACTGGCAATGACCATTGAATGTAAACCCTGATGAGGACTTATACCCTGTTTATTCATATTATGGCATTGAAGGCACTTAACTATGAATTAAGCTATTTCACTACTATTTCG
Source organism: Maratus michaelseni (assembly GCA_963931845.1). Classification (NCBI taxonomy): domain Eukaryota; kingdom Metazoa; phylum Arthropoda; class Arachnida; order Araneae; family Salticidae; genus Maratus; species Maratus michaelseni. The sequence continues at coordinate 79,216,683 of OZ007600.1, forward strand.
AGTTACTCTAGGGTTACAAATATGAAAATAAACATCCAAGTAAAAATGAAAAATAACGTGCTTAATTTTTAAAAATAACGTGAAAAATTAAATGATTGCGTTTCAAATAACTTCATAGACAGTGCATTTATAGAATATTTTTGTTTGTTTTGATAATGGCTCAGATTGAGTTAAGGCGTTATTAAAAAAAAATATTTTTCCACGCTCAACAACTGAAAATTTTGAGACACATTCCCAGACTCATTTTTAAAAGTAACAACAGGAAACTGGAAGGCGTGATTTATAAAGACATTTATAAGGGCCCCATGTTTTTATTTTTCGTTCAATTAATTAGAAATTGGTATACAGACAATTATTTTCACAGTACGATCATTTTTTTTTGTTTCCAGCGCTATCGCTTCGGGAAATTCGGTTCAAAATGTCCACTTTGACAGCATTTTAAAAAAAATATATTCAGCTTTTATCAAAAAAATCGAGACAATACGGACATTATAAAGTTTCTGAATAAGAGAACCTGCCAATTGGATGCATTTTAGAGCAAAAATGAATTTACAAATGTGTCTCAAAATAAGCAGTTTGGATTTGAATACACCCTTAAAACATTTGTCAACAGTCTAATAAAACCTATTTTACTGATTTAATCGTTTTTTTATTCTACAGCTTTTAGCAATTAAAACAGGTATACTATTTCATTACTGTGTAATAGACAATTTTACTCAAATAGCACATTCTTTTAAACACTTTCCAACATAATTGAAAATTGTTTATGAACTCGGCTTGTCTGTCCATCTGGTCGTCTTCTGCGTGTGTGCTCTAACTTGCGTAAATGTAGCCGGATTTCCATATAACTGATACATGTTATTGAGGTTTTCCATGGCATGTTCGGTATTGAAAATAAAGTTTATAGCAATTTTATAGCTCGTTGACAGGTGCACTTAAAATAATGGCGTAACATTATGGTTAACGAGGAAAAATTGTTAGCAGTGTATTTAACAATGTTACCCATTTCAAAGAAACTTAAATTGATACACATAATTGAAGTGAATTACAATATGTTACTATTGAATATGATGTGCATATCATTTATTGTTCACTTATAGTGGCACAGTAAAGAAATCGGTTACAGTACATTGCAAAAGAAAAGTGTTGATTTTACAGTATAATATATTGGTACCCCAGCTGCCAGTATTATACCGTAAAATTAACAGAAATAAACAGTTAAATAAGAAGTAATACGCTACCGCGCATGCGCGGTAGCGCAGTGTTATACTGTAAGCCCAGTATTATACTGTAAAATCAACACTTTTCTGGCAGTGTAACTATCTATAAGCAATAATTTTAGGAAGTACGTTCTCAATTGCGGTATGCGTTTTTTAATTTAACTTTTTTTTTTTTTTTTTGTATATTATTTGCGTATAAATTCAGATTGCTTAGTAGTCATGCATGAAAAAGTGGAATATGAATTATTTTATGATCTTTCTATGAATAAATAAATAGATTTATCATGAATACCTTAAAAATGTAATTTATCTACATTTTGAGAAGAAAAAAAAACTTTGCATTGCATTAACTTCTAATCAGCTTCACTTAATGAGATTTTAATATTTTTTTCGCAAGGTAAATGACTTTTTAATAGTGCCGATATGGTGATTAAAAGCACTTTTAGATTCGATAAATTTTTTAAAAAATGTTAAGATGTTTAAAAAGTCTAGATTAATCAAAGAAGAATGTTTTTATTTTTCTTAAAATTTTGTTGCACTGTTGTTCCTCAAAAAATATAATTATTTTGGAAGTTTCGAAGTTTATTTTTTTTTTCTTCGTCGGTTTATCCTTTAAGATAATTACTATCGATTATTAAAGCACATTACCTATCACTATTATATAATGTTCTATTTTCAGTAAAGCGTTATTGTTATTGATTGAAGCTTTAATGTTATTGCTGTTATTTTAAAAGTAGATATTATGTACGGAGTCTGACTTTAATAATGCGGAACGAACCTGAAAGGAATATTTGAAGTGCATTATTGTTTATAAGTAGTGTATTCTGAAATTCTACGTTAATGTTTTTATTAAACAAAATGTTCATTTTCTGTTGGCAATGATTATTGAATATAAACGAGTCAACCAGACTTATACAGTGTCCATGCATACTAGGGCATTGAAGGCACTTAAGCTATTTCATTATAATCAAATAATGATTACTATTAAAATTTTATCAAATTCATCAAAAAATTATTAATGAATTGTGTAATATCTAACTTTGTACTCATAATTCATTAACAGCTTTTTGATAAATTCGATAAAATTTTTATAGTAATTATTATTTGATTACTTTCGTTATTTAATTAATAGCGTTTTGAGTTGCTACTTTACCCATATGTAACTTAATAATTTATGGACATCACTGAGGCGCACTACAATATGCTTGCTATTGAATATGGTGTGCATAGCATTTATCGTTCATTTACAGGGACACGCAAAAAGAATTCGTATACAGTACTGTCTATGAGCATTAATTGGTGGAAAAGCATTCCAATTGTGGCTATGCGTTTTTAAATTGAACTACTTTTTGTTTATTTCTTAGTGCGTATAAATTCTAAAGATCCTATACAGGGCTGCACAAAAGAATTCGGCTACATTTCCGCTTATTAAAGGAAATTGTTGAAGAGAATTTTTCAACTGGGTTATGCGTTTCCTAACTGAACTAAATTTTAGCATAACATCATAGTATCGTAACATCAATTAAAATGCACCGCAATCGATTTCCCCCCATAGACCGTAATGTAATGGGATTCTTTTATGCGTTTCTGTAAACGAATTACAATTGCTACTTATTCCACACTCCTTAGAAAGCATGTTGTAGTCCATCTCAGTTATATATATCAATCCCATTATGTTTGAAATATCGTAACATCAATAAAATGCACTGCAAACGATTTTCCCCCATAGACCGTAATGTAATGGAATCCTTTTATGCGTCTCTGTAAACGAATTACAATTGCTACTTATTCCATACGCCTTAGAAAGCATGTTGTAGTCCATCTCAGTGATATATATCAATCCCATTATGTTTGAAATATCGTAACATTAATAAAATGCACCGCAAACGATTTTTCCCCATATACCATAATGTAACGGAATTCTTTCGTGTGTCCCTGTAAACGAATTATAAATGCTATACACTTCATTTTCAATACCGAACATTCTATTGTAAACTTCAATAACATATAAAAATTTCATGGCAATCTGAGTATATTTACGAGCGTTAGAGCACCGACAGGCAGACAAAACGAATTCATAAAGACTTTTCAATTACGTTGGAAAGGGATAAAAATGTGACATTATACCAGCGGTTTCCAACCTTTTTTCTCTGACGTACCCCTTGCTTAGATTTTTCATTTTTACGTACCCCTTCTCACATAAACCCTTTTCAAATATTTATGTTTCAGTTCATTAGTAATGTTCATATGCCTACTTACCAGTATTAGATGCAGTTCTCTTCAGAATTCCAATTTTCAACCACAACACAATATCAACATATAAAGCCTCTCAAAATACGAAATATTAGCGAAATATTTCAAACTAAGCTCTCACAAAGTAGGGATGCATCTATTTATACACATTAATGAGTTTCTACTAATACTGACCAGTTGAACACTAAAATGATGACTTGGTTTCAAATGGGTTTTAAATGAAAATGTCGAAACCAGAACACTCGATACAATTCATGTTTTCCTAGATATTTCTAGAATTACTACAAAGTGCAGATAATAAAAGAATAGTAGGGACACATGCGATATCGCAAAATGTTATTAAGAGTGAGCGGAGATAATGCCAACCAATGATCAACCAATTACTAAGTTTGGTCATTTTCCTTCATTTTATGCAAATAGCCTATTAGGTAGCTTTCAATACAAAAAAGTATAAAGCTACCTATTGCAGCCGTTCGGAGGAAAGCAGTTCCGGAAAATTTCGATATATTTTCACCGATCATGACCCCCAGACCCCAAAACCACCCTCCGTTCAAATGTTGATTTATATATGTATATATATATATATATCCATATATATATATATATATATATATATATATATATCTGACCTATGTCATACGATAACGCTCGTATTTATAAATCAATTTTGATGAAACTAATTGTGTGTATTAAGCTAACCAATGTCTCGACCGAGTTCGTTGGCCAGAAATATACAAAAAAATTAAAAATTCAAATTTATTTTTTAATTACGTATTAGGCCTTGATACAAGGATTCCAGAGCATTTTTTGGTTTACCTCTATCTCAAAAAATGGCTGAGATAGAGCAGCTTGAAATTCTAGGGTGGCTGACATTTTGAAACAAAACAGCACATTAACGCGATTACTCGCAATTTATTTTCTTTCATTGTTGTAATAATTTTCCCAATCATACGCATAAAACTATATATTCATATCCGTTAGCGCCAAAATTGGCGACATTTGGCGATATATCGCCAAATTTGGCGACCAAAATAAGTCTTCATAAATGAAGCCAATTTGGCTATTGCTCAATAATTTGGCGAATTTCTTATTCAAATTCAGTATTAACGAATCTTTTGTAAACGTTTCTTTGCATTTTAACTTGCTGTTTTCGTGTAACATTAGCTAAAATTTTAAAACGAAGATATAGGAAAGCTACCTTTTCCTCCCGGTACAGGCCGGAAGGACTTTTTTATTTTACAAAAGTCTCTCTTTGTAAAAGAAAGTTTACAGTTTTCTGTTTATTTTTGCAATATCCACCATTACCAGCGTAATTTTCCCGTACCTCCGAATATTCTACCACGTACCCCCAGGGTTGTGGTAGTACCCCAGGTTGGAAACCGCTGCATTATACAGATTAAAAAACATTAGATTCAGGGATGTAGTGGAGGGTATACAGAGGTGCACGCCGTATACCTCCTGTATTGTTTTAAGAAGCTCCGTATACCGTCCATAGTTTTAGTGCATAATTTCTGGTGTATTATAACTTCTGCCCATAGCATACACTCTCTATTTTTTACGACTACACCATTGATTAGAATAGATTAAAAAGTAAGAATTTTCGAGTAACGAGTAACGAGCAGGGAAGACTGAGCTATGCTCCGTCAAAATTAGCTTTGAGTTCAACTCGATATATTTTTCTCTCTCTATTATTACTATAATGCCTTTTATTTTATAGAAATAGCTTGACCCATAATCAAAATTGCCCACTAATAAAATTTTCTCAAAAAGGTGACCTAGCCTAATGATTTTCTCGTGCCCCAAAACCGTAGGACACAAAATTTAGTTCAAATCCCCTGAGACGTTTTTAAGATAAAAATAGCTTGATCCTTAATGACCCATGACCAAAATGACCCACTAATCGAGTTTTATCGAACATGTGACCTAGCCCATCAGTCTTCTCGTGCCCGAAAACCATAGAATGCAAAATTTAGTCTAAATAGTCTGAGCCTTTTTTAGATAAAATTAACTTGACCCACAGTGACCCAAAAATGACCCACTAATCGAGTTTTATCGAACATGTGACCTAGCCCATCAGTCTTCTCGTGCCCGAAAACCATAGAATGCAAAATTTAGTCTAAATAGTCTGAGCCTTTTTTAGATAAAATTAACTTGACCCACAGTGACCCAAAAATGACGCACTAATCGAAAGTTCTCGAACATGTGACCCAGCCCAATAGTCTTCTCTCGCCCGAAAATGGTAGTATACAAAATTTAGTCAAAATCGTTTGAACCGTTTTTTAGATACAATTAGCTTGACCCTGACCCATGGTGACCCAAAATGATCCACTAATCAAATTTTCTAGAACATGTGACTTAGGCCAATGGTTTTGGTGCCCTAAAACGGTAGGATACAAAATTTCGTCAAGATTGTTAGAGCTATTTTTAAAATAAAATTTGCATATATATATATAACCACACACACACTAGATTTGCTCGTATTAGAATATATGATATTTTCCCCCTTATGCATGCCAATAGTATTTTACTCCAAAAGAAGCAAACTAGAATAATAGTACTTCAGCTATGCCGAACATCTGCTGATCGATTTCAGATACCTCCTGCAAAAAGTTCTTTCTGTTGGTATCGTTTTTCCAAAACAAACAGTCATATCATTTTGAAACCTCCTAAATTTATAAACAAACAAGTAAACTGTCGATATGTCGATATTCCTAAAAACATTTGCATTCTGAATCAAACTTGATTCTGAGGTCTCTTGAGAAAACATGTCCAAACTGTAAAAAAAGACAAATGTGTCTTTTAACCTACGAAAATATAATGTAACCACGAACGAATATATACAATAACCTCTTCCAAGTTACCCACAATTCCGAAAAGTGTTCTTTACCATTAGAAATCTCATAAACCAATACATTTTTGAGATTTAAAGAAGCATTTATGAAAACAAAGTTTCTTGCTGTACCAATAATTTTCGGAAACGTTTCCGAGCAGTTTTTATAGTGTATTAATCAGTTTTCTCAAACTGGAATATTGGTTTTTAGGAGGTTATTAATTCTTAATTAAACATTTTCAGCTGCGTAATTGAATTTATACATGCAAGAGTAACAAAATAATATTCATTTTAATGCTGATGTTAATGCTGTTAATTCATCATGTTTGCCTGTTCAGCCTGTTTGTTGAACATGAAAATGCTTACCTGAGAATGGATAGCACTCAAAAAACCTATATTCTGGATTAAGAAAACTGATTAATACACTGGAAAAACTGCTCGGAAATGTGTCTGAAAATCAGTAGTAGCAAAAGAAACTTTGTTTTTATGAATGTTTATTTAAAGTTTTTTTTTTTTTTTTTTTAAGTGCTGATTTTACAGTATAATACTGTAAAATCAGCACTTTTTTTTTTTGCAGTGTTGTATCCGAAACACCTCTATTTCGAGATGAGAAAACTGATTAATACGCTATAAAAACTATTCGGAAACGTTTCCGAAAATCAATGGCAGCAAAAGAAAATTTATTTTTTTATATTTTTTTCTTTAAATCACAAAAGTATATTTGTTTCTGAGATTTCTAAAGATAAAGAAATCTTTTTGTAAGGGATTATTGTATATCTTCGTGCGAGATTATATTATATTTTCCGAGATTAAGAAACATCTGTCTTGTTTTTTTTTTTACAGTGTACATATGCTATTAGCTAGCAGCATAACCGCTAGGGTATCCGCACACCTTTGAAACGTCATTTTCGATTAAAATATCGATTTTTCATTTTTGCAGTAATATTAAAATCCGATCTTTTATCTATCGAATTCTGCTTTAATTGTGTCTGTATTTGAATTAGAACACGAATTACAGCCGTTTAAAGTTACATCTATAAAGCTTGCCGAAAATTTTTACAACCGGAAATATCGTTCTGCAAAACCGGAAGTAAGCTGAAATGTTTATTTACATTCTTATTTTTCGAGATTTAGCATTTAAATTGGATTATATGTTCAAGAAAATACATGGAGTATATAATTAAACCTTTAAATAATAATAATTATTTTTATAGAAAAAACTGCCTTTTAAAGTTATTTTTAGCTTTTTCTCAAAAGGAAGTTTTTCAGATTTTTACTGTACGCAAAACATCCTATAGCAAAAAATTATGCATGAAACGCCTTGAAAATTTTTTTTAGTTATCTTACAGATGTTTATTGAGGGAATAGACTACAATCATGATGATATATTATTTAGTTTTATATTTACACTGGTATAAGTTTAAAAGTTGCAAGAAATTTTACGAATTTTTCATTACATTAGTACTTTAAGTACCATAACTTCTGCGATAGAGATGCTATTTTGATGCGGCTAAGTCAATGTCCTAGAGAAAGTTATTCTCTTCATTATGCAATCTACAAAATGTGAATGCATTGATTTGATTTTGAGTTATTATGTTTTGCGCAAATGCTAAATTTTCACATAATTTTGACTATTTTTCACTTTAAAAAAATATTTCTGTGTAATTTTTAAAATGTTTGTACATTTTTCAAAGTTTTAACTTAAATGTCATTAGAAAAAATTGGTATAAAGAGAAAATTTCAAAAAATCACCTCCGAAGGTGTGTGGATGCCTTAAATATGTAGTTTTATATATAAATTTTAAATTTATTAACAAAAATCAGGACGCTATACAGATTACGTAACATTACATTAGATTAAAAAATAAAAAATTTCGAGTAATGAATAAAGTTTCTCACATATGAATGCCAATAATACTGCACCAAAATAAGCAAGCTGAAATAAGAGTATTTCAAATATGCCGAAAATCTCCAGATCGATTTCAGATACCTCCTGCAGAAAGTTCTTTCTGCTGATATCGTTTTTCCAAAACAAACCATCTTATCATTTTGAAACCTAGGTACTTTATAAACAAACAAGTAAATCTGTCGATATGTCGATATTCCTAAAAATATTTGCATACTGAATCAAACTTTATTCTGATGGCTCATGAGAAAACATGTGTATATATCTATCTATAAGACGTGAGACGAGGAGAGAGTCTCATATTAAAAAAAAAAAAAGAAGCACAAAAAAATAATGCGCCAAGCAAAGATTATGCAACACTTTCCAACACATCCAGAAAACTTCACTGTTAAATATATGTGAAAGAAGATATGTAAGTAAGCAGTTTAGGAAACGTATAACACATTTAAAAATTCAGTTTTAACAGTTATCTTCCCACATACAAAGAAATTCTTGAATTATTTTGTGCAGCTCTGTATAAGAGATATAGATTTGCATAAAGCATGCTAAAATTTAATTCTATCACAAAATTCAAATTTAGCAATTTTCGGCGATAGCTATAGAAAAACACTCGAATTTCTTTGTACAGCCCTGTATATTATGTAAAGACTTTTGTTCCCACTACCTACTAAGCTAAAATTTAATCAGGTAAAAAACGTATAACGCAATTTATAATGCACTTCCAGCAATTACCAATCATAAACAACAATAGAACTTGTTCTTTGCGTAGCCCTGTATATGACTTTATTTATATTCCCCAAACTACTATTAATATGTTAAATAAAAGTCAGCAGGAAAAAGTATAACACAATTAAAAACTACTCTTAAGCAAGTCAGTAAAACTTACGGATTCCTTTGTGTAGCAACAAAATTTATACACACCACGTACTATGCAAAATTTTAGTTAAACTTAAAAAATCCTTCCGACCTGTACCGGGAGGAAAAGGTTCATGTTTCATAGTCCATGTTTTTAAAAATTCGACTCATTTTACTCAAACACCCGAAGCTAAAATGCTTGGAACCCGATTATAGAAGATTCAATCCCGGTTTTCGTTAATACTGAATTTGAATGCGAATTTCAGCATGAGAGTTACAGAATAAAATCAGATGCTGCCGCGCATGCGCGGCACCGTATTACTGCTTATTTTACTGTTTATTGCTGTTAATTTTACGGTATAATACTGGCAGCTGGGATGCCAGTATTATACTGTAAAATCAACACTTTTTTTTTTTTGAAGTGCAGTATATAATCTATAGAATTTATACACAGCACGTAACACACTAAAAATTAGATTATTATAAAATTGCATGCCACAGTGGAAAACGCTCTTCCAGCAATTATCGATCAAAGTCAGTCCTCTAACATAATTATTTTGTGCGTCTCTGTAAATGAACGATAACTGTTACACACTCGATAATCGGTAGTGTTTGTGCACCAACAAGTGGTTGTGCCTCTTAATGATTCTCTTAAATTTCATTATGTTTGAAGTGTCATAACATCATTAAAATGCATCGTAAATGCTTTTTCAACATAGATCATAACGTAATGGAATTCTTTTGTGCGTCCCTGTAATTGAACTATAAATGCTACTTATTTTTTTACACCGGAAAAAGCATGTTGTAGTCCAACTTCAGTGATCAATCTCATTTTGTTTGAAATATCGTAACATCAATAAAATGCGTATATATAAATACGTGCAATAATATACGAGGGAAAGTCATTAAGTAAGCCACAAAAGATGATTAAATAATAACTTACAAGGATATTCACTTCAAAACTATTTTTATTTCTCAACATATTCTCCACCAATGTTTATGCGCTTATATCACCGTTTTATCAGTGCCTCAACACCAGCTGCATAAGATTTTTTGGGTTGCTGTCTCAGCCACGTTAGGACTTCAAGTTGAACACAGGAGACAATTCAAAAGTTTTGTTGGCAACTTCTTCAACATCCACCATATAGCTTTGACTTAGCCCCAAGCGATTTTCATCTGTTTAGTCCACTAAAAATCATCTTGGAAGCAAGATAATGTTCAAAGATGATGAAAAGGTTCAGCTTGAAGTCCTAATGTGGCTGAGACAGCAATCCAACGAATATTATGCAGCTGGTGTTGGGGCACTGATAAAACGGTGATATAAGTGCATAAATACTGGTGGAGAATATGTTGAGAAATAAAAATAGTTTTGAAGTGAATATCATTGTAAGTTATTATTTAATTATTTTTTGTGACTTACTTCATGACTTTCCCTCGCAGTTCTATAAACTGCCAAAATATGAGTTATAAACGGTGGAATTCAAACAAATTTTTAGAACATTTCCACATTTGTGAATTAAACAATGTTATATTTTAACATCATACTATTAAGTCAGTTTAATTTAGTTAATTCATATTTTTAGCTATACTTTAAAAATAGAACAATTTTTTTAATTTATTAACAAAAATTATAGACATTTACAGAAATTGAATTAAAGCACTTTCCAGTAAGTAATAATATTGATTTTATTTTGTTCCTTTGGATTCCTAGAATATTTTTACAAAATAAGCAGCTGAATCTTAAATAAAAGCATTTGAAATATGCTGAACATATGCACATCGATTTCAGATACCTCCTGCAAAAAATTCTTTCTGGTGAATATTGTTTTTTCTATTATAAACTATGTTATCTTTTTGAAACATGACACTTTATAAACAAATAAATAAATATGTCGATATATCGATATTCTTAAGAATATTTGCATTCTGAGCAAACCTGATTATGGGATCTCTTGAGAGAGTGTGTCTCTGTAGATAAGAAATGAGACAGGGAGAGAACAGAACATTAATTACATCTTTTATTTAACTTTACTTGGATTTTGTACGTAAATGTGGAATATTGCAATCGATTTTTCACCCACTTCTTGATATGCTAGAAATATAAGTAAAATAAGTTGGAAATTGTACGTCAAACTGGACGAATGAGGTGCGTTCGTACTATAACTAGTTTTATAAATATTCAGATCTTGGTGAAATAGCTGTTGCACTCTCTTATGCAAAAATGCATGAATACAAAATTTATTTTATGTGGAGATTTTCATATTATAGATATTAATGTTATTTTATGAATTTAATTTTAAATACACTTTTTCAAACAGTTGATTACAATTCTGGTTCTTACATTCAAATTATACAATGCGCAAATATCCAACACAAAACAGTGTAAAAAAATCATCGTTATTATTTCACTGAAAAAATGAATTATATCGTCTATTATTATGATATGAATAATTTCCGTCATAAAATAAGTACATTTTAAGTTGGCAACATTTTATCTTTTGTTGACATTTACTGAAAATTTCAATGGGAAACTTGAGCCTATCTTTGGAAATTTCCGAACTTAAAATCCATATTTAGACTCTTTTTCCATTTAATATCTATTTCTTCGGAAACATTCATCCAAAAAACTGTCGGTAGATTATAGGATTACTATATTTAAACAATTTTAGTATGCAAATTCGGTTTTTAAATTCAATAATAAGGAAATAATATGACTTCATCTTAAATAAGACTTCATCACCATGGCAACCTGGAATCATTACCTATCATGGGATATCATTGAATTAATTACGTATAATAGGATTTAATAGAATGAAGAAAACTTTTATTAATATCTTTCTAAGTTTTGATTCGATTTTTATAAAATTTGAAATGACTCAACCGAATTCGGCAACGATTATATATATTAAATTTCAGACCATTCGGTTCATAGATTTTAGATTTTGCGCTGTTATATGCGGAAACACGCACAGTCGAAAGTCGAACCAGTTCACGACTATATGTGCTACGTATTGATATAATTACGAACGCACCTAACAAATTATGCACACATGCGTGTTTCCGATGACACTACAAAATTTTAATATTTTTAGAAATTAATAAATTAATGTTAAGACATTTTTCAGTTTTTTGGCCGCGGGTGATCAGTCGCCAAATAATTTTTATGGTTACAACTGTTTACGATTTACTAGCTGCATAAATATAATTATTGATGGCTGGCAATGTGGCTATATCAACGAATTCACAACCAGGTCACCATCTTAATCTTGTGTGCGACAATAAACGGAGATTGTATCCGTAGGATTGCTAGATTGTTCAACAACAAAAAAGATTATTAGAGTAAATTCAACAGATAATAATAGATGTGAAGTGTTGCGAACGTGTGTAGCTGTAGTTAAGATTATGTGGGTATATTCTACAGATAATAATAGATCTGAAGTGTTGCGAACGTGTGTGTTGCGGTCAGGGCCTGATTAACTTCTGGTACTGGGGGAAGCACAGTATAAGTTTAGGATACCCCTTTCATTTTCGGTAAAAGTTTTCTAAGGTCGTCATATTGGGTTGTCGGGAAATTCATGCCGGTTGGGAAAATCAATTCCTACCGGAAAATTCTATCATTAATTATTAGACATTGATTCCGATATCTAATGTCTAATAATTAACGGGCAGAATTTTCCGGTATGACTTGATTTTCCCAACCGGCACGAACTTTCCGGATAACCCAATACAGGCATCCCCCGACTTACGTAAATTCGCAGTTACGTAGAATTTTTTTGAAAATTACAATGATGAAAACTCATTAGCGCATTTGATACGCGTTTGCATACTTTTGATAATTATTTTATAAATAAATTATGTAGATAAAAATTATAACTATAATAATATAGTTTTATATATTAGAGGGAATCATAACAACGAATTTTTATTGTTCGTTATTCATAGTTGTCATATAATTCTTAATAAATACAATTTGTGCTTATCAAGAATTATTTTATTTTTGAGTGCTATTCATTTGTCTTGTCATCGAAATTTCGTGGAAAAGAGGTGAGTCAGTCCTCTTTAATTATTTCTTATTTTTATAGTCGTTTGAATTAATCTCAAAATTGTTATAAATCACTCCATCAATGTTAAATTTATAAATCCCAAATTCCACAAGATATTTTTTATTTGAAAAGTGTTTTTTTTTTTTTCAATTTACCTTTATATTTTTTCATACTTGTATATTTTATAGCCTAGTAAATACTGCTGCATGATGCTTTATTTAAAAATTAATACTGTGTAAATAATATATATATATATATATATAATAAATATTGCAGTTTCTTACGAAATTTTACATAAGCAAATTACACATTCGACTTACGTAAAATTCGAGTTATGCAAAAGTCTGCGGAACGCATTAATTACGTAAGTCGGGGGATGCCTGTACATGGAAACTCGCCATTGATACAAGCTGCAAAGTATTATTCACGAAGGTGATTTAGCCAAATTCATATATTTCATTAAACAGCTTTTTTTTATGTTCACTGATATTTACTTTAGATAGAGTATATTTGTAGTATATATAATTTTTTTTATGATCAGTTACCAAGGTGGTTTCTAATCAGCACATCAGGATGCCATAATTAGGTAACTGATCACATTTAGATTTCCAGGTCTGTTGATCACATTTATATTTCCCTGTTAGATAAATTTGATGAAGTACTGTGAATGTTATATTGCATTAGGCAAACTTGTCCTTTCACAAAAATTGAAAATTCAATGCTAAAAAATTTAAAATGGAAATTACAGTACCCATTTTACAATTTTACAGTCACCTTGGAGACCCTCTTAAATTTTAGAGGGAAAGCACGTGCTTCATGTTCCTTTTGGATAATCAGGCCCTGATTGTAGTAACATATTATTTAGTGTCATGGATAACGTGACAACCTAACTAAAACTAGAGAATTTACTACACACACACACACACACACACACACACATATATATATATTTTCTCAAAGATTTTCCAGAAAATATAGTTCCTTTATCTGTCATAATATATGTTGTAAACGATGGAACTCAAAGAAATTTTTAGAAAATTTCTACTACTTTTATTTATGAAACCAAAAAAATATTTTAACATCATCCTATTAAGCTAGTGTAATTTAAATTAATTACCCATGACTGCTGCTAGCGGTCTTTAAAGTCCCTTGTTTTTTCTATTTTCACAGTTTAAGTTGTAATTTTCAGTTTAACGATAGATTCTAAAAAAAAATTGTTTTGATTTTAGACCCAAGCACTATCGCTAGAGACTTGTGAATAACGGAATATTAATTATAGTAGTCTTGTACATAAAGTTTAGCACAGTTTTCCTACCAGTTAATCGAGCCTTTCATTCAACTTTCGATCAAGCGGTCTCAGTGTAAAGAAGTAATATTTTTAGCTCTACTTTAAAATTAGTAAACATTTTTTAATTCATTAACAAAAATTAGGAACACTTGCAGGAATTAAATTAAAACACTTCCCAGTAATTAGTAATGTTGATTTCATTTATTCTGCTTCCTAGGAATGCCTAGAATATTATTACAAAATAAGCAGCTGAAACTTAAATAAAAGCATTTGAAATATGCTGAACATATGCATATTGATTTCTGATACCTCCTGCAAAAAAATCTTTCTGGTGGGTATTGTTTTTTCTACAATAAACTATCTTATCTTTTTGAAACATGACACTTTATAAACAAATAAATAAATATGTCGATATATCGATATGCTTAAGAATATTTGCATTTTGGACAAACTAGATTATGGGATCTCTTGAGAGAGTGTGTATTTGTGCCGATAAGAAACGAGTCAGGGAGAGAATAGAACGTTAATTAAACTCTTTTATTTAAATTAACTTGGTTCTTGTATGTAAATATGGACTTTTGCAATCAATTTTTCACTCACTTCTTTATATGCTAAAAATATAAGAAAAAAAATATGCACACATTTCCGGTGACATTACAACAATTTATATATATTATATATATATATATACCCAAATGACTTCCCATTTGCTGTACGATGATAGCATTTGCCGAAAAATCCAAATATCATGTCAAAATTAGGTGTTAGAGTAGAAAAAATTTAAATTCTTTACAATTTCTGTATGTCGATATAGAATGTGCATATGTATGTATAGTGAACATTAGAAAAAAAAATCATATTTATTTTTTAATTTATTTTCGAAAAAATATATAGTTTATCTTTTTTTTGAAAGAAGTGTGAATTTTAATTTATGATTTTGTTAGCAGAAGTCGATTTCTAAAAACTTAAAATATGGAAATCCAAAAGTACAGCTCATTCCGTCAAATAATTTGAGTTATGCTTAAACAACTTCCTGCACTTCAATCTTTTTGCAACGATTAACAAGTTGGAAATTGTACGTTAAACGTGACAAATGAGGTGCGTTCTTACTATAACTAGTTTTAAAATGGTAAAAAAATCATCGTTATTATTTCTGTGAAATGAATTATATCGTCTGTTATGCGCGAAATGAGAATGTCTTTCTTTTCTCTTTCCACGTATGCCACGTTTACAAATGCGAATATATATATATATATATATATATATATATATATATATATTAATCTTTTTGTTTAGAATATATTTTAAGTGTGAATATTTTTTCTAACTTTAAAAAATAAATTGCAAATAATTTTAAAAAATGGAAAAATTAAGTGTTACTTTTTTTAATTCGAAAACACTATTTTGTTGTTGTTGTTGTTATTGTTGCTGTTGTTTTAAATAAACTAGAAATTTTAATTTATTGAATTTTTAGTTTTTCTGTGCAGCAACATGTCAGTTTTTTAAACATTGAAAATAAATATTCAACAGATAACGGAATATCTCCATTGGCCTCTTTCTTCTCCGTCCGTTCTGTTGTTTTCAGGAAATATGAGGAAATTTTCTGTTTTTTTAACGGAAAATGCCCTTTTGTCGTGAAAAAGGTACTTTTTCTGTGAAATTCAGCAAAAAAATATCCGTGAATTTCAGATTATTTTTAACAGTGTATTATACAATGCGTCTTGTTTCATTCGCTTGTGACAGCAGTATAATAACTTACCTTGGATGCATTCCTAAAACTAAAATTGTGTAGTTCCAAAGTTATATAAATGTGAGGAACATATTAAAAAAGAGCACGTGTTTTCAAAACTGAGACTTAAATACCGAGTATTGTTATCAGCCAGGAAAATGCTGAAATAAATATAAAAGTAAAAATAGTTTTTAAAAAAGAAAAGAATTGTAATTTAACAAATTACAATAACTATTGGGAAAATGTTCCAAAAACTTTAAAAAAAAAAAATATATATATATATATATACAGTACTTTTGTGTTATAGCGGCCCCCCACAATTATGCTTATGCCAAGGTTGCAGTTATGATTTCGCCAAGATCATCGCAAACCTTATATATGCATCCAATATTACGCATATATATATATATATTCCAAACACTCCTATATGTGCCATATACGTCATTATACACATATTATTTACGTCTTATATGTCGTATATACACCATATACACATGTCATATATATACATCATATATGCATCATATAGGACTATAACTTGGCCACATACGTCAATAAATGTTATATATATATCATATATTATTGTAATGTCATACATGCTTTATAATTTGGCGATAAATCTTGGTCGCCTGGCGATTCATCCTTGTGGGCCGCTATAACACGAAAGTACCAAATTTAGAATGTATTAATAAAAACAGAAACAAAAATATTTCATCCTTGAGGGCCGCTATAATACGAAAGCCCCAAATTTCTACTTTATTTTTCATATCTGATAATTTGCATCTATCATTTTTGTAACTTTAACATTTTTGTAACGATTTTATGCATTTATATTGCCTATTCAATGAAAAATTCTTCTAAAGTTAGAGAATTTCGTTAAAAATGCTTAAAAAATTATTCTAAAGTTACAGAATTTCGTTAATAACGGTTAAAAGAGTAAAGTACATACATCATTTGGTTCATTCTCGACCGAAAGCAACAACCATTTTCCCAATGGTTTAAAAAAACAAAAAAAAAACAAAAAAAAAAAACACTCTTTTATAAGCATTTAATGTTAATCTTGAAAATCACGCCTAATTTTTTGACTGCAATTCATATTTTTTTCCCAAAAAATTTCCGTTAATTTGGCATGGTCACCGAATTCCATTATGAAAAATTCACTGCTTTTTTACGCCTGGTAGAAAACGCAAGCAAGTGAATTTATTAAAAAATATATAATTTTTGTCTTGTTTCATTTTTTATATGGGCAAAAGGAAATAAACAATGAAACATTATTCAAACTATATTTTTAGGATTTCTAAATTGATTTCTCAACGTATAATCGTAAATTAATTAATATTGAACTATTAATTCATAAAAATGCTTTTTTTATTAAAAAAAATACATTCTTTATTATTATTATTATTATTATTATTATTATTATTATTATTATTCTACTTTTTAGCCTTTAAAATGTTTCCTTGTTGAAGTTTCTATTTGACATATTTTGGCGAGCGTTTATTGGTGCATAATAAAATCCATTGTTGTTTCAATTAGTATGCAATTGTACGTGTTACATTACATTCTTTATTATTAAAAACAAAATAATAACTTAACAAAATATTACATTCTTCATTATTCTTTTTTTTTTAATTTATTTTCTACCTTTTAGCCTTTAAAATGTTTCATTGTTGCAGTTTCAATTTGGCGTATTTTGGCGAGCGTTTATTGGTACATAATAAAATCCATTGTTGTTTCAACTCGTATGCAATTGTACGAGTTACAGATCGACCGGGAGGCGGCAGCACAGACAATCACCTCATCGAGTTCACGGCTAAAATTCCAGAATTAGTTAAAACTCGATTCGCATATTAAAACGCAATCGGTCTGCCAAGTCATACCTTGGTGGAAAACACCCGAAAACCCGATTTTAGCGGTTGACTCGTAGGTTTGTGACGGCCATCTTTGTTGTCAGGCCGTGTGGTAGAGCAGGAGACAAAAATAAGTCTATTTTAAGACTAAAACCAGTTTATTAAAAGTTGAGCGAGCTCCACTTGTTTTTTCCTAACTTTAATAAAAAGAAAGATTTTAGCTTGCGACTTGCAGCTGCGTAAAAAATCAAAACTATACAATAATCAAAATTAAACTATCAGGGCTCAAATTCACGATGCAACAATTTGATATTTCAAACTTAATAAGCACTGATACAGGCTTAATTCAACTTAACAAGAGCGTAAAGCTTAACTATAAATGTCGAGGCCAAATATCAATCTCAATTCTCAAGACTCGATGCGAGGTCTCGAGGCTAAATCCCAATGTCAAGTCTCAAGGGCAATCTCGTCTAAGTCTCTCCTCTCTCTGCCTCTCGGCTAAGTCTAAATCTCCCTGCCTCTCGGCTAGGTCTCAGTCTCTCTGCCTCTCGGCTAAGTCTCCTCTAAAATGAAAATTCACCACTTATATACTCCACAGTATCGATTGACCAGCTCCAAAAAATTTGCATAACTGAAAGAAAACAGCGGCTCACAATTTCTGAGATTCAGGCATCCATCGAACGTTAGAGAAAGAGAGCATTGATAAAACTTTTACACATATGGCCGGTTAGTGGACAAAAACTACGATCTCGTTCAAAACATCGCCTACTCACGTGACGAGAGTAGTCGATCCCTTACAGGTTTACAATTGTGTTTTCTGCACCCAAAGGTAGGAAAACATGTAGGACTGGGAGCAGGAACACACAATGGTAAACCTACGAGCCTACCACCAAGATATGACTTGGCAGACCGATTGCGTTTTAATATGCGAATCAAGTTTTAACTAATTCTGGAATTTCAGCCGTGAACTCGATGAGGTGATTGTCTGTGCTGCCGCCTCCCGGTCTAAGAGAATACTTGTCAATTTATCACGTGTGACGGTCTAACAAAAAAGGCCTTAAAATGAATGTATTAATTTATAATTGATTTCTAAAAAGATTAAAATGTTGCATTGTCATAGGAAACACACCTGTGGACTTTATTTTTCTAATTCTAGCATATAAGAAAATGGATTAAAAATAGATTAAAAATTCAATCTTTACATAAAAACCAAGTTGAGTTAAATAAAAGTGTGAAAATTTGAGTTCATTTTGCTTATTTTGTGTATTCCTTTTTAACAGTCTATATATAAAATGGAAGATTTTCAAGTGCTAGTAATACAAATTTACTGAAAGTGTAATATATTATGTAACAGTGAATAAGAAGAAATTCATAAAGTGTTTCCATAATCGATTGTAATTATCCTAAAAGATCAAGCTGATGCAGGAATACATAAATGAAAAAAAAAAAATCTTTCTCAAAGTTACGAAACTTTAAAAATAATTACTGTTTTTGACGAACAACAGCAACAATTAAAAAAAAAAAAAAAAATCAAAACATTCTTCTTTGATTACACTAGCGCTTTTAAACATTTTAGTATTTTTTTTTTTTTTTAATTCGTCTAATCTAAACATCTTTTAATCACCATATCGGCGCATTAAAATGTCATTTATTTTGCAAAAAAAAATGTTAAAATCTCATTAACTGAAGTTGATCAGAAGTTAATGAAGTGTTTAAGAGGAGGGGTCCCACTTACCCCGTAATTTTAACCTACTAGGGGTAAGTGGGACCCCTCATTATGGGGTAAGTGGCAAGTGGCACCCCTGATTATGAAGTAAGTGTGACCCCTGATTATGGGGTAAGTGGGACTAGGATGTACCACTTACCCAACTAAGTAAATTTAAATAAATTTCTGCATTATGGCTTAAACAAGTTACCTTAAATTGCTATAGTACTTATGATTATGTTTAGTTTTTCAAATTGAATGAATATAGAGGGTGTGTCACCTTACGTGTACATCTTCACGTGCAAACACAATTCCATCAAAGAGATCTAAGGCATCTTAAGGTGTTCAAATGATTAGAAATGAAAAATACATTAAAAAATTAAGAGAAAAAAATGATGGAAATATGAAGAATAAAGAAAAAAATCAAAGTAAAAAAAAAAAAAAAAAAACTGAATATGTAGAAGAATGTAGAAGATATGTAGAAACATGTATTTTACAAAAAGCATGTTTTATTGCGCTTCATAATTATATATCAATTCCATCATGTTTCAAACGGTGTAACATTATCAAAATTCACTTGAAACGATTATTTCTCATAGACCGTAATGTAACGGAATTCTTTTGAGTGTCCCTGTAAAAAACTATAAGTGCTACACACTTCAGTTGAAATAGAGAACATGCTATAGATAACGACTATAACATATAAAAATTGCAAGACAATCCGAGCATATTTACGGGAGTTAGAGCACGGACAGACGGCCATACGGCAGACAAACCGAAGTCATAAACACAAACCGAAGTCATAAGAGCGGTGGGCCCACTTACCCCTTAATATGGAGTAAATGGGACACCCACCTGATTTTTTAAAAGAAAAGCAGTTAAAAATATATAAAACATTATTTTTGAAACTAATGATAAACTTTTGTTTATTAATATAGTTTTACATGAAATAAGTTGATAAGTTCAAATTAAACTGTTTCAATTTTTTTGTATAAGGCTTAAAAAATGAAGTATTCCAAAAAGGAGTTCCACTTACCCCAACCAACCCTATATAAAAAGACGGATTTTTCCTGAACTTAATATTTAAGAGCCTGCACTAGTCACACAGAGATACTCGGCAGCTAATGTTAAACCTATTGGAGCGTTCTTTTCAAATTTCTCGTTTGCATTTTAATATTTTTTTTTATTATTTATTTTTTTTAGGTGCGTTCGTATAAATACCTAGCACCTATTATAGTCGTCATTTGGTCCGTCCGTCTGTCCGCATATAACAACGCAAAAACTACCTAACCGAATGGTTTGAAATTTAATAGATATAATCGTAGCAGAATTTTGTCGAGTCATTTCAAATTTTATGAAAATCGAATCGAAACTTAAAAAGATATTAATAAAAGTTTTCTTCATTCTATTAAATCCTATCATATGTAATCAATATAATAATAAAAACGTAAATCGTGTGACTAATACAAGCAAATACCCATTCTTTAGGCCATTTCTTTTTTCATATGCCAGGAGGCCATTTTTATTCAAAATTGTTCTTTCGAATAAAATTGCATAAAAGTTACATTTTTAGAAAGATCATTCAAGAAAAATGTTTGTTTGAGAGATGAATTACATTCAAATATGTATAGATTCGGCGATAACTTCGGTTGAAAGCCGAATATTTCAACCAATTAAAGGAAATAGACAGAAAAGACTCGTTCATTATGAGTCATAAAAATATTAAACCATGGAGGTAGTCATTCGCAAAGCAAGATCTCCATGGTGAATTTTGCAGTGCTGTCTGGTGTCGAAAAAAAATTCGCATCTGTAAACGTAACATATGTAATACGAAAAAAAAAAAAACTAGTTACCTACTACATACCTCATTTGTCACGTTTAACGTGCAATTTCCAACTTGTTCTTCTTACATATGATATTTAATGTCGATGTTCAACCGGGTACTTTTGAACATTTTCCAACATAGTTGAAAAGTGTTTATGAATTCGGTTTGTCTGTCTGCTTGTCTCTCTGTCCGAGCTCGAACTCTCGTAAATATACCCGGATTTCTATGTAATTGATATATGCTATTAAAGTTTACTATGACATGTTCGCTATTGAAAATGGAGTGTGTGGAATTTATAGTCTCAAAAGGGTGTCACGTCAATTCGTCGCGGAACAATTCATTGCGCCCAATTCGTCGCAGCGAAAATGTTTTTAAAGACAACGATGATAAGAAATCACTTGCTGAGATGCTGAATCACTTGCTGACTAGTGCATTAAACATGCATTTCTTTATTGGGAACTTCCCCAAAACCGCATAAATATATATATAAAAAAAAAGCCCTGACGGCTCGGTCTACAGGCACAGGTAGATTTCGAAGACACAGATTCGAAACATACCTGTGCCTGTAAGGCCGAGCCAGCAAGGATTTTTTTTTTTTTTTTACTGTAAGAGTTGGTGCTATAAAAAACTTTACAGTATAAAAGTTGTAAATAATATTAAGAAGATTCATAATAAATTTAAGCAGATTTGATATCTTGTGAATTGACGAAGTTATGAATTTTTTTCTTCTGAAACCCTTATTTTTCTCCCCTTGAGGCCATTTTTAATGAAATCAAAAATCTGTCATACATAAATTTTTGTCCCTTTTTGTAGAAGTAATGATAATTTTAAACGGATTCAATTTATATGATAATTAAGAAGTTATGAGTTTTTTTCTGTATTCAACCCCCCCCCCCCTCCATGGTTTGATTTTGCCCATTAACGAACTTGACCGAGATTTTATGTCCCTTGATTTTATGTGTCAGTTTGGAAGAGATTTGTGCAGAATTATGGAAGTTATCATGTCCATAAAAAGGGGATATAGATAGATAGATTAAGTTTTGAACTGGGGGTGGATTTGGGTTCTAGGAGTCATGATCGGTGTAGATCTGCAAAAATTTTGCAAGAAATTCCAACCTAGAGGAGAATGTAATAGGTAGTATTTCTTACGAAATTTACCTAATTCCTACGAAATCTACCTAAAAATCCTCTCTATTTTAATGATTCATATTTTTAGGGTAAAGAAGTAAAATAATAAATACATCTATATAAATATTTTAATCTGCATATAAAATCGGCTTTTATGTTAGTTAAAATTCTCTATTTCTGAAAAAAAAAATTTTTCATTAAATAATTTTACTATAACTTTACTTTTATCATCATTGTCTTCAAAAACCTTTTCGCTGCGATGAATTGACGCCACGACGAATTGGCACTGCGAAAAGAATCCCGTTACATTATTGTCAATGGAGGGAAAATCATTTGGAGCCTTTAATGATGTTACACTGCAAAAAATAATTGTTGATTTTACAGTATAAAACTGGCATCCCAGCTGCCAGTATTATACCGTAAAATTAACAGTATTAAACAGTAAAAAAAGCAGTAATACGCTGCCGTGCGTATTACTGCTTGCACGGCAGCGTATTACTGCTTTTTTTACTGTTTAATACTGTTAATTTTACGGTATAATACTGGCAGCTGGGATGCCAGTTTTATACTGTAAAATCAACAATTATTTTTTGCAGTGTACTCTTTTTCAGACATAATGAGGGTGATAGGCATTTACGAAGTATACTAAAACATGTTTTCTGTATGATATGGTGTGGAAAGAATTTATAATTTATTTACAAGGTCACTCAAAAGAATTCGGTTACATACTTTATGTAATACGGGGGTTAAATCATTTTCAGCGCATTTTAATAATGCTATTTCAAACTTAATTCAATTTCTATACACGTTATTGAGGTGTAGTACAAGATGTTTACTGTAGAATATGACGTGCACAACACTTATTATTCATTTACAGAGACACACAAAATTTTTCGGTTACATTACTGTCTATATGAGCGATAAAAGCTGGAGATGCGATTTCCGATGTAGTATCCGTTTTTCAGTTTAGCTAAATTTTTGCATAATACGTGGTATGTATAAATTCTGAAGATCATATACTGGGCTATACAAAATAATTCGTAAGTACTACTGTGTGTGAGTGTAAATTACTTAAGAAAGTTAATTGAGTTATGCATTTTCTAGTTGAACTATTTTTGTATACTAAGTGATTTTCGCATAATATAAATAAATTCATATACGCAAAAAACCAGATACATTATCGTCTATAGATAGCAATTTCGAAATGTACATTTTAAGTTATGTTGTGCGTTTTTTTTTTTCCTGAATTAAGTTTTAGTATAATATGAGGAGTGTATAAAAATCCGTAGATAATATCGAGGGCTGAACAAAATTATTCGAGTGCATTTCTGTTTATTGGTGGAAATTTCTGAAAGGGAACTTCCGACTGTATATGCGTTTTTTAACCAAGCTAAATTTTAGCACACTATGTAGAAGAGTATATACAGAGATGTATAGAAGAATTCGAGTAGTTGTAGTTGTAGTTAACTACATTTTTGATAAAGTTCTTGTAGTTGTAGTTAACTATATTTTTGATAAAGTTCTTGTAGTTGTAGTTAACTACATTTTTGGTAAAGTAGTTGTAGTTAACTGCATGTTTCATAAATTATTTGTAGTTGTAATTCGCTACAATAAAAGTAGTTTTACCGGCCACTGAGTGTAGATGTTTATGCACTCTAAAAACGACATTTTCAAAACTGAGCAAAAAATACTCAAATCTGAGTATGTCGCATAGTCAAAATGGCCCCGAATCAAAAATTACTCGAGTTTGAAATATGTATATAGTCATTTCTGAAAACATGCACACACTCAAGAATAAAACAATATGTGCTCATATTTGAGTATGTACATGTTTCAAAAATGAGTATGAACTGATTTCTATGTGATCATTTTTGAGTATTTCCATGTTTCAAAAATGAGTTTGAACTGTTTCTAACCATTTTTGAGTATGTCCATGTTTTAAAAATGAGTATGAGCTGACCTCTATGTGCTCAGTTTTGAGTATGTCCATGTTTCAATATTCTGAGTATTTCTGGTATTTCAGAATTGAAAGCATTGAGTCGTCATAATATGAAACAAAAAGTTTCATAACAAAATGAAAATATCGATTTACTCAGATTTGAAAGTGTCATTTTTCTCTGTGTGCATACTTAGACAAACAGGGATTCACTGATGTCCGGGCATGTTCATTGTTATTTTTACCCAATAGTTGGTTACTTAATTTTTAGTCGCAGATATATGCTTCCGCTTGCAAAAATATTTCAAACGGAATAAAGATTTAAAGTCTGTCGTTAAGTCATCTAGAAGAAGGTGCTCTATCCAAACTTAGCTGATAAAGTTCAGCAATTGTGGTAACTATGCCACTTTCTCTCTCTTTCTCTCTCTCTCCTTTTTTTTTTTTTTTTTTTTTTATTAAGCTTATAAGCTCTATGCTTATTTATATCACTGCAAATACTATTTTAATATATTTTAGCAAACAAATGCTTATTGTTAAAATGTATGTTATATCATACAGAAATAATAGCAGTTTACTGAAAACAGACGGGGCAGGGGGATTACGCAATACTCGTGAAACACTAACAAGGGGAGGTTCCGAGGTCGGGGACACAGAATGCTGTGAACATTTGTTTATTGATAGCGTATAGTTAGTATATAAATATATGAAAGTCATAGATCTTGAGAAAGTCAGTCTCAAAGTGTACATTAAAGTTTATATTGGACAAATTTCTTCCTTAGACAAGAGTTTCAGAATCCTGTTGGCATCATGCTGGATTGGAGATTTTTCTATTTGGGTTCGAATCCCAGTGAGACTTATTTTAGCGGGAAAAATTTTTATCAATTACTTTCGAACCACAATTGAAAAAATATATATGATCATTGAAATTTACGAAAATTATCAATTAAATATAAGTTTTGTAGCACCTAAGTACAGTTTTAACTATGAAATTTTACATGTTTAAATGGATAGGGAAAAGTAAAAGAAAAAAAAAGTAGAAAATCTATATTTCTATAGGCCAGATATTTTTGCTGTTACTTACATTTATTTACAGTTATTAAAATGTATAATCTACTATTTTTCACAGAGAAGTAAATTAAAATATGTCATATAAATATATAATATATTATTTTAATTTTGTTTCATATACAAACATTTAAAAAAATTCCATGATTTATTAAAAATATGCTTTTAGATTTTTAATATGATTTTTTAAAATCTCGGATTTTTTTTTTTTTTGTAATTGCCTACGTAATAATTATTTTTAGCAATTCAAATCCCTTGTTGTTGTTGTTTAATATGTTTGTATAATACAGTTTAATTATATAAATACAATTTAAAGTATGAAATTTTGCATGTTTATATGTTTAAGGAAAAGTAAAGACAAAATAAATAATAATGAAAAAATAGGCAATTGGTACTTCTATAGATCACAAAATTTTGCTACTTTAAAAATTTACTTACTAATATTAACCACTATTTTTCACAGTGAAATAAATTAAAATAAGTTTCACAAAACTATAATACGCTGCTTTAACTAGTCATTAAATTGTAGCTTTTGTATTATCATAACAGTATTTCAAAATATGTTCCATTTTAAACAACTTTTTCAACTTTGAATTTTTTAAAACTTGGATTCTTGTGTTTATAATTACAATAACTGTCCATGCAATTAGAACAAAATTCTAAAAAGACACCGAATCGTTAAAAATAGTTATTACGTAGGCAGTAACTACAAAACCAAGAATCCAAGATTAAAAAAAAAAGAAAAATCATACTAGAAATTTAAAAGAATATTTTTAAAAAATCATAAAATATTTGAAATATTTGTATAATGAAAACATAATTAAAATATTATAGTATTGATTAATATGAAATATTTTAATTTATTTCTCTGTGAAAAATAGTAGATTATTCATTTAAATTACTGTAAATAATTTTAAATAACAGCAAACATTTCTGGTCTATAGAAATATAAATTTCCTACTTTTTTCTTTTACTTTTCATTATCCATTTAAACATACAAAATTTCATAGTGAAAACTGTACTTTTTTGCTACAAAACTTATATTTAATTTATGTTTTTTATAAATTTCAATGATCGTACATAGTAATTGATAAAAAGTTTTCGCTGAGAAAAATAAGTCTCACTTGGATTCGAACCCAAACAGAAAAATCTTGAATCTAGCGACCAAGCTGCTTAGCCGTTTGTTTAAGGAAGAAATTTATTCGCTTTTAAACTATAACGGAAATTTTGAGACGTATTTTCTCAAACAAACCCTGGGTATTGCGCTTTATGGCTTTCATATATTTATGTACTAACTATACTCTAACGATATACTAACGTTCACCGCATTTTGTGTCCCGACCTCGGAACATTCCCTTGTAAATGTACCTTAATAATCGATAGTAATTATTTTAAAGGGAAGATTGACGGAGTGGTAAAAATAAATATTTTATAATAATTAATGTTTTTGACAAATAACATCAACAAAATTTTAAGAAATCAGAATATTCTTCTTTGATTAATGTAGCGCTGTTAAACTTCTCAGCCTTTTTTTAATACATCGAATCTAAAACGTTTTTAATCACCTTATCGGCGCTATTAAAAAGTCGTTTATCTTGCGAAAAAGTATTAAAATCTCATTAACTGAAGCTGATTAGAAGTTAATGCAATCCAAAGTTTTTTTTTTTCCCCAGCTCAAAATTTAAATAACCTACATTTGTAAGGTATTTCACAGTAAACATTTTTTATTTATTCATATGAGAATTGTAGTTTGGGAATTACAATCCCGGTATTCGGGATCCCGAATGATTTTTGATACTGAAAATCCTGGGATTACTTCATGCCATATTCTGAAATTTTCGGGATTAACAAAAGACCGCGACGGTAAGTAAAAATCTATCAATCTACCTGCATATAAAAGTAAGTACCTGCATATAACTACGATCGAGATATAACTATCGCGGAAATAGTGAAAAATGCAGCATACAACGCCACCTGATAAATGTTAAAAATTAAGAAATTTAGAATTGTGTTAATGAATACTAAATGTGTTTCTTTAATTGTAATTAATTATATTAATAACTCAAGAAATGATTTTTAATAAGATTGGTAAATGTCTGGATCAAGTGATCCGTTAAGCTACGTGGTAGCATGTTTTAGTTCAGTGTTCTTAATTTTGTTGTAACTATTCATGTAAAAAAACGTGGCCATTTAAAACCATTTAAAAATCAAATACTTACATTATACTTACCCAATTATTAAAATACGACTACCTTATCAAAAAATTTAAATATTTTAGACAAATAGCAATAAAAAATCAGACTATTTTGAGCAATCATTGATAGAAATGTTTATAAAGAACGGTATTTAAAAATTTAACTTATTATTATATTTTAGAAAACGTTTCCGAGTAGATTTTACAGTGTATTAATCAATTTTTTCAATCCAGTATCAACACGAAATTTATTGGTTTTTCGAATCCTATCACTTCAAATACATTTATTTTAATGTCAACAAAAATGTTTAACAGACAAACATGCTAAGTCAACAGCGTTAAACGAACAATTTTTTGTTACTTGTGCATCAATAAATTATGTTAATTAATTATGTCTTATCATTTTTTGCATCATGTGGACTGTTTCGCTTTAGGTTAAGATTTACAATATCTTAGGTTAATGCTAATAAATACGTTGCTTAGTCTCATTAACTTTCTGGTTCATACGTTGGGATTTATCTTCGAATATACACAACGCAAATATTAGTAATTTTAATTAGTTTTATTTGATTTAAATTAGCGGCAATTTAATAATAATGTTATTAGTCCTTTCAATACTCTCTAGAATCGGAAATCGATCACGTAAAAATGATAGGCTGTATTTCTTATCCGCCAAAAGAAGTTTCTTATAGATGTTCGGCATGGTTTTTCATAATCGTAACCAATAGCGTGCAGACATGTACCAGGGTTCGTACACTTTTACTACAATTTTTAAAAGAATTTTTTGCCTTATTTAAATGCAGAAAAGTATTACAAATCCTGCAATTAAAAGAGGTGTCTACAATTTCTGCCGTTTAAATATTAAATAGAAAAATTATATTAAAAAAATTGTAGTAAAAGCGTACGAAACTTGTGTACAGATCATTCCATTTGATATCAAAAGGAATTAATGTTTTTTCGAATGCTATCAAATTCTCAAATAAACATTTTTTTTAAATGTTTAACAAACATATCCAATAGACAAACATGCTAAGTTAACAGCATAAATGGACATTATTTTATTGCTCTTGCATGTATAAACTCTCATGCGGAAATTCTATTACGTGACAACCGCAACCAACTGGTCGACGGTTATGGCAGTAACTTGTGAGGTCGGGTGTTGTTAACTGCAAACTGCAAGAGATGAGAAACACTTGAGAATTTCGAAACCGGGAAACAAACGTGGGAATTTTAAGGATTAAACCGGGTAGTTTTAGCATTTTGGAAAATATTGATGGAAAAAACTTATATAGCAAATGTTTATATTTACTACAAATAACATATTTCAGTATATTACATGATATTTCTTTTATATTCTAAAACTCAAGCAGACTTAAAATTTACATAATCTGTCTGTATGTATAAGTTTTAATTGTTTTATTCCATATTCCATTTAAAAATCAAATACTTACATTATACTTACCCAATTATTAAAATACGACTACCTTATCAAAAAATTTAAATATTTTAGACAAATAGCAATAAAAAATCAGACTATTTTGAGCAATCATTGATAGAAATGTTTATAAAGAACGGTATTTAAAAATTTAACTTATTATTATATTTTCGAAAACGTTTCCGAGTAGATTTTACAGTGCATTAATCAATTTTTTCAATCCAGTATCAACACGAAATTTATTGGTTTTTCGAATCCTATCACTTCAAATACATTTATTTTAATGTCAACAAAAATGTTTAACAGACAAACATGCTAAGTCAACAGCGTTAAACGAACAATTTTTTGTTACTTGTGCATCAATAAATTATGTTATGCAGATGAAAATGTTTACTAAAGAATTAATAACACCCGAAAATCCGATATATAGTTTTGATATCGGATTGAGAAAACTGATTAATACACTCTAAAAACAAGCTGGAAATTGTACGTCAAACGTGACAAATGAGGTGCGTTCGACTATAACTAGTTTTACACTGAAAAAAAAATCATCGTTATTATTTCAGTGAAATGAAATATATCGTCTGTTATGAGCGAAATGAGCATGCCTTTCTTTTCTCTTATTACGTATGCCACGTTTACAGATGCGAATTTTTTTTTCGACACCAGGCAGATGAAAAATTCACCATGGAGATCTTGCGTTGCGAATGATTACCCCCATGGTTTAATATTTTTATGCCTCACGATGAACGAATCTCTTGTGTTTATTTACTTTAATGGATTGAGATATTGGGCTGTCAACCTAATTTCAACTGAAGTTATCATCTCAGAATCTATACATATTTGAATGTAGTAGTAACTCATGTCTCAAACAAACAATTTTTTGAACGATATTTCTAAAAATGGAACTTTTATGTCCATTTTATTCGAAAAAATAATTTTTAATAAAAATGGTCGCCTGGCATATGAAAAAAGAAGTTGTCAGTCCGTATTTGTTTTTCTCAGTCACATGATGACTTTCTTTTTTATTATATAGATTACGTATGATAGCATTTAATAGAATGAAGAAAACTTTATTAATATCTTTTTAAGTTTTGACTCGATTTTCATAAAATTTTAAATGACTCGACAAAATTCTGCAACGAATATGTATATTAAATTTCAAACCATTCGGTTGGATAGTTTTTTGGCTGTTATATGTGGACGGACGAACGGACGGACCAGACGACGACTATAGGTGTAATGTATTTATATAGTTACGAACGCACCTAACACCTCGGAAACGTTTTCGGAAATACTAATGGACAGCAACAGAAACATTTCGTTTCAAAAATGGCTCTTTAAATCTCTGAAATTTATAGTTTTCTCAGGTTTCTGAAAATAAAGACCGCTTTTTGGAATCGTGGATAAGTTGGTAGGGTTTCTATTATATTTTTAAAAACACAAATTGCACAAGTTGTGCCTATTAGTTGCTAAAATCAGTGTACAATTTGGTTTAAAACTCATAAAAAGTTAAAATCCTACATGTTTCGGCTTTAAACCCAAAGCCATCATCATTGACGGAAACAAAACAAACGACGCAATTTGTGTTTTTTAAAATAACTAATCAACAGTGTAGTGTCCAAATAGATTTGTATTTTTACTTGTTTCTATTATACTTTTGTAAACCTTCTTGCTAGATTAACATTCTCAAAAGTGTCCAGGGAAATCTGCTGCGACGAATTTGCAAGGGGCCGGAGAAAAATTCCGTTTTAAACAAATTTCCGTCTTAAGGAGTTTTGTATATTTTCAACGCGATGAAAATCAACAATGTTATATGCATATTAAAACCATAAAAGAAATTCTGAAAGTAAAATCTTATGATGATTATTTAGTTAAAAATGATTTTCTTTATAAGTGTGTTAATGGTAATGATTTGTTAGTTGTCCCAGAAGAAATGCAAATGAATATAATTAAAGCCGCTCACGAAAAAGGTCATTACGCAAGCGCACGAACGGAAAATAATTTAGAGAATGATTTCTAGATCCCCAAAGTTAAACAAAAAATTGAGAAGTGCGTAGCAAATTGTGTTCCCTGTATTTTAATTAACCGAAAATCTGGTAAACAAGGAGTTTTGCTACACCCGATAGAAAAAGAAGAAACACTTAAAGTTTGAATTAGTGTATCTTCAAATATTTTTTTATGTATAAACATAAAGTTTAAAGTATATGGTAACTGTCAATATTATTTTCACCGATATCATGAAGGCAGCATTCCGTTATAAACATTAAAAAGGTTACGTTTTCACAGGTTTTACTCTATTAATTTTTGTTCATTTTAAATAGCTTTTCACAAATTTTATTTTTTTTTTCATGGAAGTCGGTATCAAATGTATTATCTGGTGTTTGTTTATAATATATAATATTCTAAGATAATATATAATTTTTAAACGGATATTCTGGAACAGGGGTTTTCAAATTTTGAGACCGACGTACCACTAAATCCAAGTTCATACTTCCGCGTACAACCAGGCATCAAACGTAATGTTAATAAAGGAAAAACTATAAAAGTGGAACTTCCCATATTTTGTTCTATTTCAAATCACCATTTTAAATAACTTTACTGTATTAAAAACCGATTTCCACGAAATAGAAAGAAACTTATACATTTGGTACAGAAGAAAAATTTCAATTGACAGACTTAAATAAATAATGAATTATGTTTCAAATAATACTTCAACACTAAAATAACCAGTACAAGAAGTCCTCCTACTTTCACGGATTCAGACCTTTACCTTCAGATAATACAATTTAAAAAACATGTTTAAAACAGTTTTCTGCTAATTAAAACTGTTTCATTGATTAATTTTTAAATTAGGTCCTCCCCCCTTTATTTACAAATTTAAAAAAAATTCCCCTATAAATGTAATAGTTAGGCGTGTTTAATTCTGGAAAACTGATTGTATCATAAGCAGTGTATGCGGATTTAAGACAGTTTGCTATAAAAAACATTTCTAGTAACAACAACAGAAAACTAGTCGTTGGGGGCCATCGTAATACTTACCCATCATGGATATGCATAATGTAAAATATTAAAATAAAAATGTGTAAACTACTTATCAAATGCATTGCAATTCAAATAAAATCGTGGCTTGATGACGTCATAAACTTTAAAGGCTCGATTACTGAATTGCTTGAAAGAAACCTCCTTATAACTCCAAAAATAATAATCCTATTAACTAGCGGTTTATTGCATCTGATTAAGCGTCTCATTTCCAATTAAAATATATCTTTGAAGTGAAATTTAGATGAAATACAGGGTCATGAAAAATCGAAGAGTGTGGAAAATAGTATTCCAAATATCTCGGCAACTCATTATCCGATCGACTTCATGCTTTATGCAAAATTTATGTTTTTTTATTGTCTTTAATATTCATTTCTTAAAATAAACAATTTCAAAAATTTTTATATACCTTTTATCAGAACGAATATTTCGAGAGTCCGAAAAAAGTAGTTCCGGTTAATCGAGGTTATTGAAATTAAATAGGCTTCTTCCCATTATTACATACTAAGTACATACCAAATTTCAAGTCTCTATCTCAATTTTTTCGGGAGATAGAGCGTTTACAGACACACAGACACACACACAGACGGACGGCAATTTTTTTTTTTTCTAAAAATATGTTTTTCGGAATCTCCAGTGTCTGAAACGTGTAAATCCGTCAAAATTTTTTTTTCGATTTTCAAAACGATTACAAGACTTACCCTATACTACGTATGATGGGTAAGTAAAAAGTGTTTACAATCTCTAATTTTATTCTAAAATTTCTAATGTGACAAATTCATGCCGTTTTAGATTTTATAATATTATGCTGGTATTACATTTTACGTACCAGCATCGCACTTTCGCGTACCAGTAGCCAGAGCTTTGCGTACGAGTACTGGTACGCGTATCATAGTTTGGGAACCCCTGTTCTAGAAAATTGAGCTACAAATGCGTGACGCGCGATTTTTATTTCTTGTTCATTATCGCCTGAGTACTGGAAATAATAGATAGTTAGAATTAAACGCAGATCTCGTAGCTAAAAATATTTAATCCATATTATTGAAGCCTCTCTCAATATAATTTCATGCTATCTCGATAATCAACATAAAAGGTGATGTTCGCGTAAATTGCTTACTCGAAAGTTTGATTGCAAAATATTTTCTGTGAAATCTCTCTACGTAACGATGAATCTTAAGAAGTTACTCATTCACGGAGGATGAAAAAATAACTTCCGATGTTCGTAGGTGGGAGACCCACAGATATCTACGGCAACGGGGAAAAAATGTTTATTTTTCACGACGTCTTTCTGGGGGAAAATAAAAGGAAGCATTTGTTGATTTTTTTTTTCTGTTCTTTTATCTGACATACAATATATACAGGGTGATTCATAAAAGATGGGCAGAACTTTAAGGGGTTATAGTACACTTAAAGACAAATAATATTAAATAGGAGACTAAGGGTCCCAGACGTATTCCCAAGGAGATAGGGGGCATTAAAGTTTAGGGTCCGAAATTTCAAATGATTATAAAACATGGAAAAATTGGTCGATTCGTTTGCGGTTTTTGCAAAAAATTTTCTTTATGCCAGTATTTTCTTGAAATAAAATTTTAAAGTTCAATTTCAAAAAATGCCGATAGGGGGCGCTTTAGACTTTGGAGTAACAAACAACTATTTTTTAACGTTATTTTTTGTATTTCTTTAAATGATTTCGAAAGCTTAGACTTAAACTTAAATTTTGATCTAAAAATCTGAGTCCTAACGAGTAGTTAAGTAGCGTAAACTGAAATTTGAAATTTGAAACCCTTCTCCCCCCAGAACAAAAATCAGTTATTCCCGATCTTTGTGTCGTAGATTAGGCTCTAACTACTGCCGCGTTTTGCTAAAATTATTCTTTATGTCAGTATTTTCTTGAAAATAAATTTTAAAGAAAATTTTCAAAAAATTCCGGTAGAGGGCGCTGTAGACTTTGGAGTAACGAACAACTATTTTATACCGTTATTTTTTGTGTCTCATTAAATGCTTTCTAAAGCTTAGACTTAAACTTAAATTTTCAGCTCAAAATCTGAATCGCTGAGCGTGGTTCAGTAGCGAGGGGAGGGGGTTCAAATTTCAACTTCTGAACATAGTTCAGTTTGCACTACTTAACCATGCCCAACGATTCTGTGCTGTGATACGAGGCAAAAATACAACTTTCGTCAAGGACTGCATAGTCGGAATTCACTCATAAAGGCACTGGCACAGTTGGAAACGTCGCTCATGCAAACGTTAAAGCTCCATTCCTGACGCTAGTCACCGGGTGAAGAAGGAAACAGAAAGTATGCAAATGTCAAATGGGGAAGAAGAAGAACACGTATGCAAAATTTCGACACGATTCAGGCATAAAAACCACTGAACGGTGAGTCAAGTGTAAGTCGCTGTAGTAATGAATCGGAAGATGGTGCCCTTCACGAATAAGGAAAAGGCTGAGATGCATTTAATTTACGGAGCGGCAGATGGAAATGGTGCAGAGGCACAACGAATGTACGGAGAGCGATTTCCTAACAGGCGGTTGCCTAACCGCAAAACTTTCGAGCGCTTGCACAGACAGTTGTGTGAGACGGGATCATTTCTCGCTTCCCGGTCGAATGCAGGTCGTGCAAAAAAGGACGAATCAGTAGTTGTTGCAGAAGCCATTCTGGATGTAGTAGCGGCGCAGCCAAGTACAAGTACACGAACAGTGGCTAGCCAGGTGGATACCTCACAGTCCACGACTTGGAGGGTACTGAAGGATGAACATTTGCTCCCGTTTCATGTGCAACGAGTCCAGAAACTGTCTCCAGGGGATTATCCAAATCGTATTGAATTCGCCCGCTGGTTTCTGCAGCAGAACGCGCTAAATCCACATTTTGGACGAACTGTGCTTTTCACCGATGAATGTACCTTCACACGTGAAGGTACATTTAACACACACAATGCACATGTATGGGCGGATGTCAATCCACATGCTACGTATCCACATGCTCATCAGAGACGCTTTTCCATCAATGTTTGGGCAGGAATCCTCGGAGACCACCTAATCGGACCGTACCTTCTTCCTGAACGCCTCAACGGTAAAACATACCTCACATTTCTGCAACATGTGCTGCCAGACCTGTTAAACGTTGTTCCTCCACGCATCCGGCGGGTCATGTGGTTCCAGCACGATGGAGCGCCAGCCCATTGCGTACGAGACGTCCGCAACTATCTGGACATCACATTTCCGAACAGATGGATTGGTCGAGGTGGTCCTGTTGCTTGGCCTGCTCGCTCGCCAGATCTTTCACCCCTCGATTTCTTTTTTTGGGGACGATTGAAGGCTCTTATGTATGAGACACCCATTGAATCCCCCGAGGAACTGGTCGCCAGACTTTCCGCCGCTGTAGGGGAAGTGCTCGAAAAGCCTGATGTTTTCGCGAATGTTCGCCGTTCCATTCGTCGCCGTTGTTCTGCGTGCATAACCTCTGGTGGTCACAATTTTGAACATTTATTGTGATTACATGTTAATAAATATGCTTTGGTAACATAATCCTAATTTGTGTCTTTTTACCTCGTATCACAGCACACAATGTGTGAACATGGTAAACTGAACTGTGCTCAGGAGTAGAAATTTCAAACCCCTCTCCCCAGAAACTTAACCACGTCTAACGATTCAGATTTTGGGCTGAAAATTTAAGTCTAAGCTTTAGAAAGCATTTAATGAGACACAAAAAATAACGGTATAAAATAGTTGTTCGTTACTCCAAAGTCTAAAGCGCCCTCTATCGGAATTTTTTGAAAATTTTCTTTAAAATTTATTTTCAAGAAAATACTGACATAAAGAATAATTTTAGCAAAACGCGGCAGTAGTTAGAGCCTAATCTACGACACAAAGATCGGGAATAACTGATTTTTGTTCTGGGGGGAGAAGGGTTTCAAATTTCAAATTTCAGTTTACGCTACTTAACTACTCGTTAGGACTCAGATTTTTAGATCAAAATTTAAGTTTAAGTCTAAGCTTTCGAAATCATTTAAAGAAATACAAAAAATAACGTTAAAAAATAGTTGTTTGTTACTCCAAAGTCTAAAGCGCCCCCTATCGGCATTTTTTGAAATTGAACTTTAAAATTTTATTTCAAGAAAATACTGGCATAAAGAAAATTTTTTGCAAAAACCGCAAACGAATCGACCAATTTTTCCATGTTTTATAATCATTTGAAATTTCGGACCCTAAACTTTAATGCCCCCTATCTCCTTGGGAATACGTCTGGGACCCTTAGTCTCCTATTTAATATTATTTGTCTTTAAGTGTACTATAACCCCTTAAAGTTCTGCCCATCTTTTATGAATCACCCTGTATATATATATATATAAAGACAAATGTTTCTAAATCCAGGAAAATATGATATAATATAACTACCAACGAAAATCTACAATAACCTCTTCTTAGTAACCCAAGATTCGGAAAAGCATTCTTTATCTTTACACTGCTAAAAAATATTGTTGATTTTACGGTATAATACTGACACCCCAGCTGCCAGTATTATACCGTAAAATTAACAGTAATCACATATTCTAATACGAGCAAATCTTGTGTGTGGTTATATATATATGCAAATTTTATCTTAAAAACGGCTCTAACGATTTTGACGAAATTTTGTATCTTACCGTTTTGGGGCACCAGAAAACCATTGAGCTAGGTCACGTGTTCGAGAAAATTCGATTAATGGGTCATTTTGGGTCAGGATCAAGCTAATTCTATCTAAAAAACGGTTCAACCGATTTTGACTAAATTTTGTATCTTAGCATTTTCGGGCACGAGAAGACTATTGGGCTAGGTCACATGTTCTAGAACTTTCGATTAGTGGATCATTTTTGGGTCAACCCGGGTCAAATTAATTTTATCTAAAAAACGGCTCTAACGATTTCGATTACATTTTGTATTCTACGAGTTTCGGGCACGACAAAATCATTGGGCTAGGTCACATGTCTGAGAAAATTCGATTAGTGGGTCATTTTTGGGTCACTGTGGATCAAGCTAATTTTATCTAAAAATGGCTCAGACTATTTACACTAAATTTTGCATACTATGGTTTTCGGGCACTGGAAGACTGTTGGGCTAGGTCACGTGTACGAGAAAATTCGATTAGTGGGTCATTTTGGTCCTGGGTCATTATGAGTCAAGCTATTTTATCTTAAAAACGGCTCAGACTATTTACACTAAATTTTGCATCCTATGGTTTTTGGGCACGAGAAGACCGTTGGGCTAGGTCACGTGTTCAAGAAAATTCGATTAGTGGGTCATTTTGGTCATGGGTCATTATGGGTCAAGCTAATTTTATCTAAAAACGGCTCAGACAATTTACACTAAATTTTGCATCCTATGGTTTTCGGGTACGAGAAGACTGTTGGGCTAGGTCACGTGTTCGAGAAAATTCGATTAGTGGGTCATTTGGGTCATGGGTCATTATGGGTCAAGCTATTTTATTTTAAAAACGGAACGGAATGTTTAGACTAAATTTTGCTTCCTATGGTTTTTGGGCACAAGAAGACCGTTGGGTTAGGTCACATGTTCGAGAAAATTTGATTAGTGGGTCATTTTGGTCATGGGTCATGATATTTGAACTCAAAGCTAATTTTGACCGAGCATAGATCGGTCTTCCCTGCTCGTAAACAGCAAAATAAGCAGTAATACGCTGCCGCGCATGCGCGGTAGCGTATTACTGCTTATTTTGCTGTTTATTACTGTTAATTTTACGGTGTAATACTGGCAGCTGAGGTGTCAGTATTATACTGTAAAATCAACACTTTTTTTTTTTTTTGCAGTGTGTTTGTATTATATTTTCGTAGATTAAGAAACTTTTCTTTTTCACATGTTAATAATACATAATATTTATAATAATAATATCTAATAATCTAATGTAATACCTACTTTCCCTGCTGATATTATTAGCAAATGTGCTGTAATTTATATATGACCATTTTTTTTCACCTGTTCTATCTCCAAACAGTATATCATTGGAATTAAAAAACTCTTTCACAACTATCAGTAGGCAATGTATTTATTTGTAAAGTTTATATTTTCGCAAAAATTGGCATAAAAGGAGATGTTTACGCAAATTACTTACTACTCAAAAGTTTTATTGCAAAATATTTTCTAAGAAATCGCATCACGTAACGATGAAAATTCAGAAGTTACTCATTCATGGAAGTTTGAAAAATAACTTTTGATATGCGGATAAGGGAAGGGAAGGAAATAACCATTGTTTCAAGACATCCGTAAGACATTTCTGAAAATTAAAAAAAAAAAAAAAAAAAAAAAAAAAAATTTTTCAATTTTATTTTCTGTTAGAGATATGATCACGTTATTACTTTTTATTATTATTATTATTATTTCCCGATTTAGTTTCTCCGAGAACTTGGGTGGTATTCATGTTCGAGCCAGTTTGGTAATAATGAAACACTGACACGGAGTTCCTGCGCCATCTTTGGGCATTTAAGTATTCAGAGATGCCAAATCTCCAAAATTTTTAATACCAGTATTTTCATACAGAAAATTTTGCTTTATCAAAAAGGAATATTCTGAATTTAAACAGAGCAAAATTTTCTATATAAAAATACTGGTATGGAGACTTGGCAGCTCTGGTATACATAGTAGATGGCTATGTATACCACTATACACTAAATTCCACCTATGTAGTAGATGGAGTTTTGAACCTATATTATAATTACTTATAACCCTATTATTATAAATGTGCTGTAATTTATATCCCACAAATGTTTTTTCGCCTTGTTCTATTTCCAAACAGCAGATCGTTGGAATTAAAAAACTCTTGCATATCTAACAACATGCCATTCTGATTTGTGAAGCCTCTCTTGATAAAAGTTGTATTATCTTCAAAATTGGCATAAAAGGAGATGTTTACATAAATTACTTACTCAAAAGTTTGATGGCAAAATGTTTTCTATAAAATCTGTCTACGTAACGATGAATCTTAAGAAGTTACTCATTCATGGAGGATAAAAAACAAGTTTTCATATTACTGGTAAGGTGGGAGGGAGACCCACGAATACGTAAGTTACGGGGTAAAAAAATGTTTCTCTTTCAAGAAATCTTTCTGAAAAGAAAAGCATTTGCTCTATTTTTTTCTGGTTCTTTTATCTTACACACACACACACACACACACACATACATATATATATATATATATATATATATATATATGCAATGTTAACAATACCAAACTTTTATCCAGGGCTTTGCAAATTTGATAAAATCTGGTAGCCAGTAAAAAATATTTATCTCCCACGTTATTTATTTTTAAAAAGTAGAAATTTTTTTATGATGAATCAATTGGGAAAAATTAATAGTTCAGTATTATTAGTTACATAGTTTAGAATAGTAGATAATTTAAAAAGATTATATAAACTAAGTTTTCTCAAAATTACGTATCTCATTTGGAAAAAAAAAAGAAAAAAAGAAGAAAGAAAGAAAGAAAAAAATACTGCAAAGATTGAACTAACCGGCATGTTCAGGAAATGCTGATTTCTAAATGCTTCAGATGTCAAGATAATGCTACAAAACCTACATCTGATGAGGGGGCATCTATGAAATAGTGAAGCATACAATAATTTTTTTATGCTTATTTTCCGGTCGAAGTCAGTCATATAATTCTGATTTTATTATTTTAAAATTTGCATTTGATGAACTTCAAATTAAAAATAAAAGCCAAAATATTTTTCGTTTAAAGAAAAAAAACCTTGGTCGCCAAATAGAAAAGACTGAATTTGTTAAGCCCTGTTTATGACATCTAATTAATGTAATACGTAATTTTCATGCAGCTATTATTAGAAAATATACTGTAATTTATATGTGACCCATATCCCACCCCCTTGGAGTTTAAGAAAAAAGAAAGAAAAAGAAAAAGAAAACTATTTCATATCTATCATAATCGAATACTAAGCCTATCTGAATAAAAGTTTATTTTTTCAAAAAAAATTGCATAAAACGATATGCTTGCGCAAATTACTTACTCAAAAGTTTGATTGCAAAAAAATTTTTAAGAAATCGTTTCACTTAACGATGAAAATTAAGAAGTTACTCATTCATGGAGGATTAAAAAAAAACTTCGAAATTTGTGGGTGGGAGACCTACGGGTAAAAGTAAGGTAAGGGGGGGGGGCATTCTTTATCTTTCAAGAGGTCTTTCTGGTGGGGAAAAAATCATTTACTGTATTTTTTTTTCTTTTTGGTTCTTTTATCTTTCTTACATATGCAATATTAATGATACCTAACGTTTATAACATCTAGTAATCTAATGTAATACTTAATATTCATGCAGATATTCTTAGAAATAGTGCGGAAATTTATCTGTGGTCATAATTTTTTTCGCCTGTAGCCTGTTCCATCTCCAAACAGTAGATCGTTGGATTTAAAAAACTCTTTCATATCCATCAACATGAATCCTGATTTGAGCATCATTAAGAGAACTTAATGAAAGTTTATATTATCTCAAAAACTGGCATAAAAGGAAATGTTTGCGCAAATTACTTACTCAAAAGTTTGATTACAAAATATTTCTAAAGAAATCGCTGCACGTAACGATGAATCTTAAGTAGTTACTCATTGATGGAGGATAAAAAAAAAACTTTCGATATTCGTGGGTGGGAGACCTACAGATATGGGAAGGGAAGGGAAAAATCTTTATTTTTCAAGACGTCTGTAGATCTTTCTGGAAGAAAAAAAAAAAACGTTTGCTGTTTTTGTTGTTGTTGTTGTTGTTGTTGTTTATTTGTTTCTCTCTACCCTACGCTCCTCCTTCCTCAACCTCCTTTCTGTTAGAGATTTCATTTCGTTGTTACTTTTTTATTATTTTCGGATCAGAATACTTGGGTGGTATTCAGCGTTCCAGAGAATTAGGTAAGAAGGAAATACTGAAGCTGAGTTCCTGCGCCATCTTTGGGCGTTTAGTGTATTCAGAGATGCCAAGACTCCGAATTTTTGAATAACAGTATTTTAAAATAGAAAATTTTGCTCTATCTAAGCAGAGAATTCTGAGATTAAATAGAGAAAAATTTTCTATATGAAAACACTGCTATTAAAAAATCTGGATACTTGCTGTTTTGGTGTACAGTGGATTGCTTTTTTTTTAAAGTTTACTGTAAAATCTGATGTGTTGCATGACAACTACACGAGAACTTTTTGTTGTTGTTGTTTGTTTGTTAGTTTGTTTCTCTCTACCCTACTCTCCCCGTTCCTCAACCTCTCTTTCTGTTAGAGATTTCATTTCGTTGTTACTTTTTTATTATCATTATCTTCGGATATATATTTAGTTTCTCCGAATACTTGGGTGGTATTTAGCGTTCGAGACAATTAGGTAAGAAGGAAATACTGAAGCTGAGTTCTTGCGCCATCTTTGGGTGTTTAATGTATTGAGAGATGCCAAGACACCGAATTTTTGAATAACCAGTATTTTAAAATAGAAAATTTTTCTCTATCTAAGCAAGGAATTCTGAGATTAAATAGAGAAAAATGTTCCATATGAAAAGACTGCTATTAAAAAATCTGGAAACTTGCTGCTTTGGTGTACTGCATATTGTTTTTTACTTTTAAATTTTACTGTAAAATTTGATGTGTTGCATTACAACTACACAATTTTATTTATTTATTTTTTTTTTTTTTATTTATTTTTTTTTTTTTTTGGGGGGGGGGGGGGAGAAAAAAAGTAATCTAATTTTATTTTACATTTATAAATGCTGAGATATACCCAGCAAGTTTAGCAGTTCTGTGCTACCCCCGGGTTCATGGGAAAAAGGAATTTCTTTTGTTACAAATTTTACTATTTCTCGCAAGAATATAAGGAATAGCATGGTAGTTCCATTTGACTAAAGATCAAACGAGTTCCGCTCAAGGTGTTTGGGGCGACAGCTGGCTGAGTGTATCCTATTGACCAAGAAAGGTATAAGAATAAAGGAATGAAAAGACGCTGGGAGATATGCAACTGCTGCGCACGGTGGTCATTTAGGGTTTTAAAAGGTAGGGTATTTTCTGTAAAGAAAAGGAATTCGAATGCACGACTTCACGTAAATTGAATAAGTACGTCCAGTAAGTTTTGTGTTCTATTGACCAGAAAAGGTATAGAGAATAAAAGAGACGAAAGGCGTTCAGAGACTTGCAGCTGGATGAAATAGTGATGCCTCTAGAAATAAGCTTTTCTATAAGATCAAAGAAACCGTCAAAGTTATGGCTTTAACACCTGATATCTTGGCCAGAGAGGGGGAAGTATTTAATGTATCCAAAATTATGGTAATGTAAAGCGAAATATGTTTATAGGAAAATCCAGTAAAATGCTGTCTTTAAATGGGGATCAGGATGAGAAAAAAGGATTGGACGACGAGATTTAGGGGAGAAAAAAGGGCGTAAGAATTACTAAATAGTTAAGTAAGAAAAAGGAGATGACCAGGGGCAAAAAAGAAAATTTGGTGAGAGAGAAAAAAGGTTCTCAGAAAGATGATCTTGGAGTAGTGTCCTCAGGGTATTTGTAACCCGTGATTGTTAGGTGAAAATTATAAGTTTTTTTTTGTTGTGTGAAACCGCCAACCGCCAATATCAGGAATTGGATTTTGGACCCCCTAGATGATGATGATGTCTACCAGATGTATAAGGGGTAAGCAGGCTTTTAATTCCGAGCAAATTTCTGTATTATATTTAATTATTTAAACTGATATTAATTACGCGATGAGGCATTCTCGGTGGTAAATATATTATTAAAACATACGGTCGAGTTTACTGTTAAGTACGTTAAACTATGCATAATGATTTACACTTATGTATTTAAATATGTTAATCTTTTAAAATAAATTCAATTTAATCAATTTCAGTTTGCTTTTATTTAAATGTTTCTTTCTTGTATATTAGATCTCGAGTATGCTCCTGAAT
The DNA here is from genome assembly GCA_963931845.1 of Maratus michaelseni. Classification (NCBI taxonomy): domain Eukaryota; kingdom Metazoa; phylum Arthropoda; class Arachnida; order Araneae; family Salticidae; genus Maratus; species Maratus michaelseni. The sequence continues at coordinate 79,259,900 of OZ007600.1, forward strand.
CTGGGATCACTTTACGTGAAACATACGGCCTAATTAGTTTCAATGTAATTTAAATATATGAATTCAATATAAGATGAGGAAAACAGAAGGAGCGTACCCGAGCAATGGTTCCCGTGACAGTGTGCTTTAAGCACTATTTATTTAATAATTTGCAAACTGAAATTTTCTTTAAACTTAGCAAATTAAATAAAGTAAAATAAAATTTAAATACGTAACTCCCTTTTCACAAACTAATGGAAATTGTAAAAATAAAAGGGTTCAATGAATAATGAAAATAAATAGATAAAATAAAATAAATAAATTAAGGATTTGTAATTTTAAGAGAATTTAAAAAAAAAAAAAAAAAAAATTGAAGAATGCCATCTGTACTTGATGCTGTACGTTATTTTACTTCATTCAAGCAATGATTCTACACGCTTTATAAGTAATTTAATAAGGGAGTAATAATAGTGATATACATACTCTAAGAGTTCATGCATACAATTTCAAGCAATGGTTCAAATACATTATAATGATGTATGTTACTTATAAAGAATTGACGTATATTTTATTCCTGAAGTATTCTTTAAAATACGCAAAATACATATATGTCATGAAAAGAACATAAGATGTTTACAGGAAAAGAACTGATTGTTAAGAATTATTTCATACTTAATAACATTTAAGATCATTTATTATTAATTCTTACCAAATTTTTATTCGGAAATAACTATATTTTGAAATATTTTCTTCTATATTTAAACATATTACAAATTTCTTTTTTTTCTTCCGAAAATTATTATTTACTATTAAGAAAAGAAAGAAAAGTTATTGAGATATAACTATATTATGAAATACTTTTCCTTTTATAAATTTTCTTTCTTTTCTACACTTTGAAAAGTTGGGAAATTATTTATTACCTAATAACATTTGAAACATTTATTATTTACCATTAAAAAAAAAAAAAAAAAAAAAAAAGTTATTGAGATATAACTATATTATGAAATACTTTTCCTTTTATAAATTTTCTTTCTTTTCTACACTTTGAAAAGTTGGGAAATTATTCATTACCTAATAACATTTGAAACATTTATTATTTACCATTAAGAAAAAAAACAAAAAGTTATTGAGATATAACTATATTGTGAAATACTTTTCCTTTTATAAATTTTCTTTCTTTTCTACACTTTGAAAAGTTGGGAAATTATTTATTACCTAATAACATTTGAAACATTTATTATTTCCTATTAAGAAAACGTGAACATTTGATTGAAACATAACTATATTGTAAAATATTTTCTTTTTATATAAATTTTCTTTCTTTTCTGCACTTTGAAAATTTGGAGAAATTATTTATTGCATAATAACATTTGAAACATTTATTATTTACTATTAAGGAAGCGTAAAAATTTATTGAGACATAACTGTATTGTAAAATATTTTCCTTTTGATAAATTTCTTTATTTCTGCACTTTGAAAATTTGGGAAAATTATTTATTACTTAATGATATTTGAAACATTTATTATTACTTATTAAGAAAATCTGAAAAATTTATTGTGAAATAACTATATTTTGAAATATTTTATTTTATATTTAAAATATATCAATATAAATTTCTTTCTTTACTGAATTTTAAGAATTTAAAAAAATATTTATATTTTAATAATATTTAAAAACATTTATATTTTATTACTAAGAAAATTTGAAAATCTTACTGAGAAATAACTGCCTTTTAAATTAACTTTTTTTTTGCATTTAAATATGTCATTATAAATTTTCTTTTCCTTTTCTGAATTTTGGAATTCGGAAAATATTTCTTACAATGAAAACGTGAAAATTTTCTTGAAAAATAATTATATTTTACAATATCTTCTTTTTATATTTAAATATATTGCATTATAATATTCCTTTTTCTTCAATTTATACCTTTGAACGTTGGAAGTTAGAAAAACATTTATTATCTAATGACATTTGTAAACATTCTTATTTATCTTCAAGAAAACGTGAAAATTTTGTGATAATAATAACAAATAAATTAAATTAAAAATAAATTATATAAAATAAATTTTTTATAAAATATAACTTTGTGAATAATGTACATTTAAATACGTCTTTATTTTATTATCAATTTATTTGACCTTGTACTTTTCTAAGCGTCATAGAGTTTGTTTTGTTTTATAATTTTCTTATAATATGAATCAGAAAGTATAATCTATTATGATACGTAAGTGAGAAAATAATCAATATTAATTTTAATTAATTTTAGAAATTACTGTCTTATTACAACTTTCTTATTACATTATATGAATTTTAAAGATGATTTCACGATGAATTAATTTATTAACTTTTACTTATACGAAAGATGGAAATTTTTTTTAAATAATCAGTATCTGGTTCCATATTTGTGTATTTGATTAATCATTTACTAGTTCGATGACTACTAATGAGATATATTTTTTTTAATTATGATATTTTCCTGATTACAATACCATGATAATTATTTTATTTTCTCCACGTTTTATCTCTACTCTTAGTCTTTTATTTATATTCTGAGATATTAATACTGATATTACTTGATGTTATTACTATTATTAGATTATTATTTTACGATTATTGCAGATCAAGTAAAATTTTCCTGCGTTATTAATGCTATATTCTAATTGCAACGAATTTTAAGATATACTACTATCGTATTTTCTGGAATTTTAAGTAATTATAAAAATGTGTCTAACCGACAAAAATAAAGAAGACTCGGAGGCCCTTATTCGAAAAATTGCAGGATTTCAAAACGTAATTCCACAATTCGATAACCTTTCATCGATAACGCCGAAATTTTTCGTAGAAAATTTAGAAAATATTACTGAATTGGCTAAATGTACAAAACCCGAGAAATTACTAATAATGAGGTCGCGAATTCGTGGAGACGCACTAACTAATATAATCCATTCACCTGATTTGAATAGCGAGAAAGATTATGACGAATTTAAAAAGAAATTCTTGTCATATTTTGACACTCAATATAGTCTAAGTGCTAGACAAAAACAGTTTTCGAACTGTAAGATGCTTCCGAATGAGCAAGTTAAGACTTATGCAGCCAAAGTCAGTCTTGCAACGGAAAATTTTTTCAATTCTCCGGATTTAACAAATGATGCTATTAAAACAATTTTTGAACAAACGAAATTAGCAAAATTTATCGACGGTTTGCACGGAACATTCAAACAATCGGTAATATTAAAAGACCCTAAAACGTTCCAAAACGCAGTGGATTTTGCACAATTGTTGCAATCTAATGAAATAAATGCTGTTGATTCACCCGTCGAACAAATTGTAAATAATATGTCTACGACTACGAATAACAGTGAGATTAAAAACATTCTTGAAGCCCACGCCTTGAACACTCAGGAAATGATAAATGCTTTGAGTAAAGAAGTTGAAAGCTTAAAATTACAAACAAGGCAAGACCCGCCTCGAGCATATACCAATTATTCCGCTCGTCTTTCTTTTCAACGCGGTTCAGCATATCCACGCTATACACAAAATAGAAATTTCACTCAAAGAAATGTCCCCACCTGCAGAATATGTCACAAGTCACACTTTACTTCCGACTGTTTTTACAATCCGGCTAACAGGGACAATTTTAGAGGCAGAAATAATGGGTATAGAAGGAATGACCGAGCCTCTTATTCCTCACACAATAACAATAGAGGACGGCGTCCAAATCAACACCGTGAATATCGTGATAGTAAAACCTCGGGAAACTATTAAAGGGAACCCTCCCTCTCAATAGCCCTGGGCGAGTAGGTTCCCTGACCCACAAAAATCTTTTTAAAGGGCAGAAGAAAGCTTTTATTGAAAAGGTAAATACGCAAATGATACAGTATAATTCTTTAAAGAATGAACGAAAAAATACTTTGCCGGTAGTTAATTTAAAATTAGCGGGAATTTTAGTCAAGTCTTTGATCGACACGGGTGCATCGGCCACTCTTTTAGATAATAGAATTTTTCAACAAATAAAAAATGACGACAGAGTTAAAAAATTAAAAATCGACGTTCAAATTACATCGGTGACAGGAGGAAACTTAGAGATCACAAACTGCGTTTCATTACCCATCAACATTGGTAATAAACATTATCAGCATAAGATTTATATCGTTAACAATCCCTTATCCGATTATTACGATGCAATAATTGGTTACGATTTTTTAAAATCAAAAAAATTTACCATCTGTTTTAACACAGACACAATTAAATCAGAAAGTGCTGTTATTAACATACACGACGCACTAACAAACGGAGAAGTTAATCAGACAACTTATGCATATCTTCCGAAGAATGTTATTTTAAAAGCTGGTGAATCTAGAAATATTGAATTATCATTAAACAAAACTATAAAGAAGGGAGATTCAATTAAAATTTTTTCAAACTTAAAAAATCAAAACATTAAATTTGTTAATAATGTATGCCCGGTTACTACTGAAAGACAGATAACAGTAAATATATCTAATCTTTCCGATTCTCCCATTCCCATTAATAAAAATACGAAAATCGGGACAATTAGCAGTAATTTCGATACAAGAAATATAGAAGTAATTCGGCAACTCAGGAAAAATGAATTAAAACCCTCTGATTTTAATTTAGAACATTTAGACGAAGTAACGAAAAATAAATTACTAGATTTACTTATGGAATTTGCTGATATATTTAGTAAGCGCTTGTATACTATAGGTAGAACTGAAGCAATACAGCCCAACCTACATGTTGACGATGATAAATTACCATCAATTAAGCCCTACCGTATACCAGAAGCGCTGCAAAACGAAGTGAATCGCCAGTTATCGGAATTAGAAGCTGCAAATATTATCGAACGTTCCAACTCACATATTAGTTCTCCACTTATTTTAATAAAAAAGAAAAATCCAACGGGTGACCCTCTAAAACAAAAATGGCGACTTGTAGTGGATTATCGCAAATTAAACGCGCACGTAAAATACCCCAGGCATAGACTACCAATAATACAACATTTGTTAGACAGGTTAAAAAGAAAAATAATGTTTACAACCCTTGATTTAAGTAGTTCGTTCTGGCAAATACCGTTAAAAGTTAAAGATCGTGACTATACAACATTTAGCAGCCCTAAAGGGAATTTTCGTTATGTAACTACCCCTCAGGGCTTAAATGCTTCAGCAGAGGTATTCGCAGATTTAGCGGATCAAATACTGGCCCCATTATCAGATCTTGAAATTTCTAATTACATTGATGATTTTGCCATGGGATCGAACGGAGTAGACGAAATGCTCCACAAATTGAGATTACTCTTTGAAAGATTCCGGCTATTTGGAATTACAATCAACCCGGAAAAATGTTCTTTTATGTTACCCGAAATTAACTTCCTGGGACATAAATTAAACGCAGAAGGCATAAGACCGATAGAAGAAAATATAATCAAAATACGAGATTTTCCGCCACCGAATACAGTTAAAAAAATACGACGTTTTGTTGGTCTTGTTTCTTATTACAGAAAATTCATTAAAAATTTTTCGCAGTTATCCGCCCCACTCACTGACCTCACAAAAAAAAACGCACGTTTCCGCTGGACGAAAGAAGCACAAACCTCATTTGATATACTCAAAGAATGTCTTTCACGACCGCCTATACTAATTCACCCTGATTATGAGAAACAATTCGTTTTATCAGCGGACGCGTCTGACAATGTTTTGGGAGGAATGCTAGGGCAAACGGACAAAAACGGAATAATCCGCCCAATTGCCTACTTTTCAAAGAAACTTAACTCAACACAAAAGAGATATACTATCTTAGAAAAAGAACTTATGTCTATTGTTTGTTGTGTTTCTACTTTTAAACACTACCTGTACGGAAGACATTTTCTTATACGTTGCGATAACAAAAGTTTAACCGAAATGTCTAAATTAGAATGTCCGGGGAATCGCGTCGCCAGATGGTTCACGTTCCTCGCTGATTATAATTACACCTTCGAACATATATCTTCATCAGAAAATATTGTCGCTGATATACTCTCGCGTGATTATTTTGATAATTCAGTAATAGAAACAAAAACTGTTACCCTACCTAAGTACGCTAATGCCAATACACACGAAACAAAACCGAAAGAAAACATAAAAACTTTAGCAAGTACAAGCACCGATAATGTTAAACACGTAAATACAATGAATTGCGGCGGCGAAACTCAAACCAACACAGATCAGTTTATTGAAAATGGCACAGGCTTAGAGAACCTAGGAAATTCGTGTTTTATGAATGTTGTACTGCAATGTCTTATGTATTTGTCTCCATTGACAGATTATTTATCACATGACATTATAAATTGTGAAAATACAAAATTTTGTATGATATGTTCATTAAAGAGACATCTAACTTCAGTTGTTAAAAACATAGGGAAGGTTATTCAACCACTAGAATTATACGAGAATTTAACCAAAATCTGTACACAGTTTCGAATGAATAAACAATCGGATGCACAGGAATTTCTTCTTCAGGTTATCTGTATGTTAGAAAATGTTGCTAAAAATCATACGAATGAAACTTTGAACATTACCAGCATTAATAATCCAATTACATCTTTATTTGGAGGTAATTTTCAGAGTGAGATAAAATGTTTATATTGTAATAAGAAAAGCATTACTTTTGAATTATTTAAGAATATTTCTTTAGCTATTACACAAGAAATTGATTCACTTGAAAATTCGTTACAACGTTTTACGAACGTAGAATATTTATCAGATAATTATCGCTGTGTTAATTGTAAACTAACTGGTAAAGCAAATAAAGTTACGTCTATTTCAAAAAATCCCAAAATATTAACGATTCATTTCAATAGATTCAAATTTTCGAATTCGCAAACAAATAAAATAACAACATTTGTACCTTATCCTGAGAAATTAAATATTCGACCTTACATGACTAGTAAGAAGAGTGATAAGCCACTATGGTATTCTCTCAATGCAGTTATTGTTCACGACAGTGAAATAACGGAAAACGGACATTACTATTGTTATAATAAGGATAAATACGGCGATTGGTATATATTGGATGATGAAAAAGTCGAAAAAGTAACGATAGAAGACGTTCTTAATAAGCAAGCGTACATTCTTTTTTATGTAGACATGGAAAATAATACAAAAACTTATAAATCGGAACTATTCAACGTAAATGCCATTCAAATCGACCTTCCCACGATTGAAGATATTAAATTAGCCCAGGGCGAAGATAAAAAACTTTCATTAATTATTTCAACGTTGAGAAATCCATCTAAAGGTGATTCTCAAAATTTTACCGATTATTTCATACGTGATGGCTTACTGTTACATAAAGCTTCAATACCACGAATTCGGAAATCCACAAAAGTAGAACAAATAGTTGTTCCAGATAAATTTAAACCACATATTCTAACTGCAAACCATTTGGCGCATTTCGGAGTTCTAAAAACTTATCATGCTATACGTGAAAAATACTTTTGGCAACATATGTATTCCGATACAAAACACTTTGTTAATTCTTGTAAACAGTGTGCCGCATTTAGGTCACCAAATAAGTTATTTCCTGTTCCATTAGAACGACACTATCTCCCATCAAGAGTTAACGAATTCATTAGCGGTGATTACATTGGGCCTTTCCACAAAACTGATAAAGGAAACCAATATATCCTAACATTCATAGATCATTTTTCTAAATTTATTAAACTTTATGCTGTACCGAACACTACAACACGTTACACCGCTGACTGCGTCTTAGCATACATTTGTACTTATGGAATTCCCGCGAGATATCTCACTGATAACGCCTCGTGCTTTACATCCGAAGTATTTAAGTACTTATGTGAGAAATTTAGCGTAACTAAATTAACTACATCACCTCAACATCCATCTGGAAATGGATCAGCGGAGGCAATAAACAAAAATATAAAAAAATCACTCGCAATTTTTGCTGAAGAGACATCACAATGGGACGATTTTATCGACTACTACGCCTTAATATATAACAATACGGTACATTCCGCAACTAACGAAAAACCGGCGTTTATACAATTGGGATTCGAACCGATTTTACCGACAGATATACTTAATGAAAGACGCCCAGTTGAACATGTATCACATGCAGATTTCGTAGCTAAAAAAGCATCTCAATTAAATTACGTAAATCGAAAAGTTAAAGAAAATATCTTGAGGGCAACCACTAAACAGGAAAATTACCAACATCAATTTTCTAGGTACCGTAAATTTTCTCCTGGTGATTTAGTATTTTTAAATAATAGAAGCACGGACAGGAATAAATTAACGACTAAACGGCGTTTAAACTTTGGTCCCTATGAAGTAAAAAAGGCTCACAATAAAGTCGATTTCACAATCATAGACCCATCGAATCCTTCGGCTCGAAGTACAAAGGTCCATGCACAAAGACTTATTCCTTTCACTGCGAGAAAACCAGAACTGGACTTATTCCATTCTTTAGTGCAAAAACAGCATTGTGAAATACCCCCACAAAATAAAAAGACACATGCTATCTTCGACGACACCCCAGACATAGAAATCTTATGGCCTGCCCCAAGCACAATTAATGCTGAACCCCAACACAACGCAGGTGAAGAAATCGTATCATATTCACCCTCAGGTGAAACACTTACAGAAGACAACAATGATGACAGTTGCTCGGGTACGCTCCTTCTGTTTTCCTCATCTTATATTGAATTCATATATTTAAATTACATTGAAACTAATTAGGCCGTATGTTTCACGTAAAGTGATCCCAGATTCAGGAGCATACTCGAGAACTAATATACAAGAAAGAAACATTTAAATAAAAGCAAACTGAAATTGATTAACATGCAGTTGTATGTATGTAACTTGATATATGTTACAACTGCAATAATGAAAACCATTAAATATGTATGGTCAATGTTTATAAATATAAACAAAAAAAAATTTTTTTAAACAAGTAAGGTTTAACTGTATAGATTTTTATTTATTTATTTATTTTTTTTTTTTATTATTAATTAATTAATTTATTTATTTATTTATTACTATTATTAATATTATTATTATAAACAAATTTACTTGCTGAGATATACCCAGCAAGTTTAGCAGTTCTGTGCTACCCCCGGGTTCATGGGAAAAAGGAATTTCTTTTGTTACAAATTTTACTATTTCTCGCAAGAATATAAGGAATAGCATGGTAGTTCCATTTGACTAAAGATCAAACGAGTTCCGCTCAAGGTGTTTGGGGCGACAGCTGGCTGAGTGTATCCTATTGACCAAGAAAGGTATAAGAATAAAGGAATGAAAAGACGCTGGGAGATATGCAACTGCTGCGCACGGTGGTCATTTAGGGTTTTAAAAGGTAGGGTATTTTCTGTAAAGAAAAGGAATTCGAATGCACGACTTCACGTAAATTGAATAAGTACGTCCAGTAAGTTTTGTGTTCTATTGACCAGAAAAGGTATAGAGGATAAAAGAGACGAAAGGCGTTCAGAGACTTGCAGCTGGATGAAATAGTGATGCCTCTAGAAATAAGCTTTTCTATAAGATCAAAGAAACCGTCAAAGTTATGGCTTTAACACCTGATATCTTGGCCAGAGAGGGGGAAGTATTTAATGTATCCAAAATTATGGTAATGTAAAGCGAAATATGTTTATAGGAAAATCCAGTAAAATGCTGTCTTTAAATGGGGATCAGGATGAGAAAAAAGGATTGGACGACGAGATTTAGGGGAGAAAAAAGGGCGTAAGAATTACTAAATAGTTAAGTAAGAAAAAGGAGATGACCAGGGGCAAAAAAGAAAATTTGGTGAGAGAGAAAAAAGGTTCTCAGAAAGATGATCTTGGAGTAGTGTCCTCAGGGTATTTGTAACCCGTGATTGTTAGGTGAAAATTATAAGTTTTTTTTTGTTGTGTGAAACCGCCAACCGCCAATATCAGGAATTGGATTTTGGACCCCCTAGATGATGATGATGTCTACCAGATGTATAAGGGGTAAGCAGGCTTTTAATTCCGAGCAAATTTCTGTATTATATTTAATTATTTAAACTGATATTAATTACGCGATGAGGCATTCTCGGTGGTAAATATATTATTAAAACATACGGTCGAGTTTACTGTTAAGTACGTTAAACTATGCATAATGATTTACACTTATGTATTTAAATATGTTAATCTTTTAAAATAAATTCAATTTAATCAATTTCAGTTTGCTTTTATTTAAATGTTTCTTTCTTGTATATTAGATCTCGAGTATGCTCCTGAATCTGGGATCACTTTACGTGAAACATACGGCCTAATTAGTTTCAATGTAATTTAAATATATGAATTCAATATAAGATGAGGAAAACAGAAGGAGCGTACCCGAGCATAAAGAATTTATAATTCTTTTGTATTACATTTCTGAAAGTAAGTAGATTTCTTAAAATAAGATTATCTGCAGTGTAGGTCTGATGGAAAGTACGGAAGTCACAACAATTGTGTGATTTTGATGAATTGTGTGATTTTATACTAAAATGTTGCAATTTTTAGGGTTTCGTACTTAAAAAGTAAAAACGGAACCATTATAAGAGCACTCCTATGTATGTCTGTCTGTCCGAGCCCTTTCTCTCGTAAACTATGGGACGTGGAAAGTTCAAAGTAGGTATGTTATAAAGACTTTTTACCCACATATTTTCAGATTATTAGCCATTCACAAATATGTTTAGGAAAAATTTAGGGGGCTAATTAAGTTACTTGAACAAAAAAGTTTTCTTTTCGTATATCGTGTGAAAGATCTTGTAATACCGAATTAAAAAATATACTGTTTTAATTTTAGGTATAATATTTTTAAAGATAGCGTCGAAAATGCACTACAAAAGTATACCCTCCCCCTTCCCCGCACTCTATTTCCGAATCTATTGAAACTAAAATTATGAAAAAGTTAGGGGTAGTAGAAGTTTACTTAAACCTTGCAGGAAAACGATAGAGATTTTCTTAGAGATTTTCATCTAACTGGAACCAATTTTGCAGATTTCTACGTGCGATAAGTTTCCTTAGCTAACGCCAACAGACATATAGATACACAGACAAAAAATTTCCTTTTAATAATATGGAGTTATTATAAACTAAAAGTTCATCTGCATTTGTCTTTACATGTTGAGAATTATTAATTTGTGTAATATTTTTAAGATAAAAAAATAGGATGTTTATAGAGCATCTTTCGTACTTTTATCATAAAAATCTTTTCTTACATTATTTTCACTGTAACATTCTTGTCGTTAGTTTTCCCTTTTGGAATTACTTTCCCAACGTATTTTCTTCGCAAACATGGAAATGTTATTTTAAGTAGCAAATTGGATAGAAAAAAGTAGAATAAACAATCAAGAACGTGAAAGAAAAATTGATAGGAGTAAGTAAGTAGTAAGACAGTACGCAATATAAGATAAGTGTTCAAACCAAAATTACCAATTGTATTTAAACAAACGAAATATTTATAGTATTGTATTGGGATGTTTTTCTCTTTACACGTCGAGTTAATGAAAAACTTACGAATTTTAAATATTTTAGTGCATTTTTGGGTATTTTATCACAGTATATATTGGAAAATAAGAAAGAGAAAATTAAAACAGACGGAAAGTGAAGAATTTAAGTTACTTTATACATGTCTTTTTACTGTCTTATTTCTCTTTCATTTTCAAAGTTTACCGCCATAAAAAGAAAAGGCAAAAAAAAAAAAAAAAAAAAAAAAAAAAAAAGAAAAAGAAAAATAACAGTGAATCAAAACAGAAAAAATAATAAAAATATTACATAGTAACAACATTAGTTTAGTTTAACTATTTACTAACAAAATAACACGATAATTACTTTAAAAATTAAATATATATATATATATATATATATATATGTGTATATATATATATCTTCTTTTACTTAAAATAACAAGAGTAAAATTTAATTTTAAAGTTAAAATATATACCACTTATGCCGTCGTAACACCAATTTTTTTTAAAGTGTCACATCTGTACTACCATATAGGATTGTCGCATTTCTAACTAATCTATTTTTGTTACATATTCCCATTTAGTTGTAATTTCATTATTTAGCTAGTTTATTTCACGTAAAACAAAATTATTCTGTTATTTGCAGTAACAAAATGAAATATCATATTTAGAGTAAAAAGTTATTCGCTCTGTGAATCTTTCGCATATCAACTGTTTGTTCAAACGTGCAAGCACACCTGGACAACCGTTACACGACTTTCGGATTTTTAGCTAATTTTTTCTTGTTTTCCATTTTGGCAATGACAGTTGAAATGTTTGCATTAAGTCTGTGAGAAAAATAGTTCTTCAGGAAAGTTATTTTTATATAATAGTTGTATGTTTTTACTTTGCAGACGAGAATTACCAAACTACCATGCTGTCTGTAAACGAATTATCTTTTTTCTCGCCACTAAAACGCATAAACAGTGCCAATTCTACTTCTGTAATTAAAAGAAACATTAGACTGTTAATTTGTTTCTAACATAACATTTCAAAATAGTCTAAAACTGCAGTGCAAAAAAAAAAAAAAAAAAAAAATTGTTGATTTCACAGTATAATACTGGCATCCCAGGCGCGGCAGTGTATTACTGTTTAACTTGCTGTTTATTACTGTTAATTTTACGGTATAATACTGGCAGCTGGGGTGCCAGTATTATACGGTAAAATCAAGAATTATTTTTTTTTCAGTGTAACAATGTAGTGATACTGATATAATCTGGAGTGGGAAATCATAATTTAGAGATAAGGAAATAAACATCACTGACACTGAAACGTTTCTGAGTAGATTTTATAGTGTATTAATCCGTTTTCTCAACCCGGAATATGGGTTTTTCCTATGCTATCCATTCTCAAATAAATATTTGCACGTTGAACATACATGTTTTACTGACAAAAATTTAACACTTTAACATTAACCTTAAAATGAATATTGTTTTGTTATGCTTTCATGTATAAATTGAATTACACAGCTTATAACATTTAATTGAAAAGTGATAGCATCTCAAAATCGATATTCCGGGTTGAAAAAACTGATTAATACACTACTCGGAAACGTTTCCGAAAATCGGTTTCATCAAAATTTACCTTGTTTTCGTAAATGCTTCTTAAAAACTCAAAAATATATTGGTTTCTCAGTTTTCTAAAAATAAAGAACTTTTTTCGAAATCTTATGGATAAATTTTGTCGAGGTTATTGCATACAGTGGAATCTCGCTAACTCGGACCCCTTTAACTCGGATCTCCGGATAACCCGGACTAAGTCTGCTTGAGTTTCGTACTCCCAAAACAGCATTTATTCGCTCATTCACATCCTATATTGAAAAGATATTTTTTTAAGATTTTGTGGACATGTTCCAAAAAATGGATGGCTGCACTGACGTTGATGTCAGTGACGTTAGTAATTGGTTGAAAGTTTGACGATAATGGAGGTTACGCTGCACTGACTGATGAAGAGATAATCACCTCCTGCTGATCTAAATAAACTGAAACTGATTGTACAGATAAAATCGGGACAGATGATGATAATTCTTCTACTATGAGCGATACTGAGGCAGCAACACCAGCTACACTGGTAAAAAATGACCAATGTTTCTTATTTTATGAAAATGTACTATAAACACGAACAAAAATACAATATAATCTTCTGAGTTATCCGAAATTCCGAATAGCGTGTTCCATTATCTTTTGAATCCCCAGAAACCAATACATTTCCAAAATTTAAAGAATTATTTATAAAAACAAAGTATTTTTCGCTGCCCGTTTTTTTTCAGAAACGTTTCCGAAGGGTTTTTATAGTGTATTAACTAGTGTCCTCAGCCTGGAATACCTGTTTTTCGAATGCTATCAAATCTGAAGTAAACATTTTCATGTTCAAAAACTATATTTAACAGACAAACATGCTAAATTAACAGCGTTAACAATAACATTAAAATTAAGATTATTTCTTTACCCTTTCATCTATAAATGAACTTATACGGCTGAAAACGTGTACTTGAGAATGGATAACATTCGAAAAACAGGTATTCCAGGCTGAGGACACTAATTAATACACTATAAAAACCCTTCGGAAACGTTTCTGAAAAATTCGGGCAGCTAAAAATAATTTGTTTTTATAAATTATTCTTTAAATTTTGAAAATGTATTGTTTTCTGGGGATTCAAAAGACAATGTAACATGTTATTTGAAATTTCGGATAACTCAGAAGATTATATTATATTTTCGTTCGTGGTTTATAGCATATTTTCATAAAATAAGAAACATTGGTCATTTTTTACAGCGTACATGTTTTACAGACAAAAATTTAGCACATTAACATTAACCTTAAAATTAATATTGTTTTGTTATGCTTTTATGTATGAATTGAATTACGCAGCTTATAACATATTTATTGAAAAATGATAGCATCTCAAAATCGATATTCCGGGTTGAGAAAACTGATTTATACACTATAAAAACTACTCGGAAACGTTTCCGAAAATCAGTTTCATCAAAATTTACTTTGTTTTCATAAATGCTTCTTAAAAACTCAAAAATATATTGGTTTCTCAGTTTTCTAAAAATAAAGAACTTTTTTCGAAATCTTATGGATAATTTTGTCGAGGTTATTGTATACAATGGAACCTCGCTAACTCGGACCCCTTTAACTCGGATCTCCGGATAACCCGGACTAAGTCTGCTTGAGTTTCGAACTCCCAAAACAGCATTTATTCGCTCATTCACATCCTATATTCACTGTAAAAAATGACCAATGTTTCTTATTTTATGAAAATATGCTATAACCACGAACGAAAATATACTATAATCTTCTGAGTTATCCGAAATTTCAAATAGCATGTTACATTGTCTTTTGAATCCCCAGAAACGAATACATTTTCAAAATTTCAAGAATAATTTACAAAAACAAATTATTTTTAGCTGCCCGAATTTTTCAGAAACGTTTCCGAAGGGTTTTGATAGTGTATTAATGAATGTCCTTAGCCTGGAATACCTGTTTTTCGAATGCTATGGATTCTGAAGTAAACATTTTCATGCTCAAAAAAAATGTTTAACAGACAAACATGCAAAATTAACAGCGTTAACAATAACATTAAAATTAAGATTATTTCTTTACTCTTTCATGTATAAATGAGCTTATGCGGCTGAAAACGTGTACTTGAGAATGGATAACATTCGAAAAACAGGTATTCCAGCCTGAGGACACTAATTAATACACTATAAAAACCTTTCGGAAACGTTTCTGAAAAATTCGGGCAGCTAAAAATAATTTGTTTTTATAAATTATTCTTTAAATTTTGAAAATGTATTCGTTTCTGGGGATTCAAAAGACAACGTAACATGCTATTTGAAATTTCGGATAACTCAGAAGATTATATTATATTTTCGTTCGTGGTTATAGCATATTTTCATAAAATAAGAAACATTGATCATTTTTTACAGTGTTGAAAAGATATATTTTAAGATTTTGTGGACATGTTTCAAAAAATTGATGGCTGCTCCGACGTTGATGTCAGTGACGTTAGTAATTGGTTGAAAGTTGACAATAACGGAGGTTACGCTGCACTGACTGATGAAGAGATAACCACCTCCTGCTGATCTAAATAAACTGAATCTGATTGTACCGATAAAATCGGGACTGATGATGATAATTCTTCTACTATGAGCCATACCGAGGCAGCAACACAGCTAGATCAATTGATGGTCAATTTTGAGTGATAAACAGACACAACGCCAAATGATCTTCTTGTACTCAAACGGCTGCGTGATCGTTCGCTCACAAGAGATATTCAAAACTACAACAATAGAAAATCACGACCTTTTTAAATTCAGACTAGATGCTTTCAAATTCTGTAAAACAATGTCAGTGACGTTAGTAATTGGTTGAAAGTTGACAATAACGGAGGTTACGCCGCACTGACTGATGAAGAGATAACCACCTCCTGCTGATCTAAATAAACTGAATCTGATTGTACCGATAAAATCGGGACTGATGATGATAATTCTTCTACTATGAGCCATACCGAGGCAGCAACACAGCTAGATCAATTGATGGTCAATTTTGAGTGACAAACAGACACAACGCCAAATGATCTTCTTGTACTCAAACGGCTGCGTGATCGTTCGCTCACAAGAGATATTCAAAACTACAACAATAGAAAATCACGACCTTTTTAAATTCAGACTAGATGCTTTCAAATTCTGTAAAACAATGTTTGGATTTGACAACATGCAATGATTTGTGCAATAAAAGGTTGATTTTCTGTAAGTATGTTTTATTTTAATTTCTTTTTCACACGATCTCTGGTTAGTCCGGACTGGCTCCGGACCCAATTAGTCCGAGTTAACGGCGTTTTACAGTATTTTCGTTCACGGATATATTATATTTTCGTAGAAACTTGTCATATTTTTTTTTAAACATTTGTCTTTTTTTTTTACAATGTATTTTGATTTAGTACAGTAGAACTCTAATTATCCGAACTCCAACTATCCGAATAGCTGATTATCCGAATCGCTTTCAGAATTTCAGAAAAAAAAAATTAAGACGGAAACGTACTGCGATTCGCAAAATAATGATTGTGTCTACGCGCGCTATTGCCCTTCCCTCCGCGGAAGAGACAGGGGAAGATGAGGATGACGTGCCACTTGAGGAATTCAGAAACCTGGATGTTCAGAATGTTCCTGGAATTCTTGGATGTTCAGAAGTTGGTGTTAAAGATATAGGAGAGTGGATGGTGTGTGATTCGTCAGATCCTGGATTTCAAATTCTAAATGATGATGAACTTACTGAAAGTGTGAGAGAAGAAAGTGTCGAGGAATAAGATGACCTCAATGTCGAAGTTGAAGCAAACATGGGACCATCAGCTAGTGAAGCATTTGCCGGCCTTGAAACTGCGTTGAAGTGGATGGAGCGTCAGCCCGAGTGTGACCACATGCAACTTCTCACTATCAAGCGGATGCGCGACTCGGCTGCCCGAAAACGGATGAAGACTGTTAAACAGCTTACTTTGACCGAGATATTCAGCAAGCAATGACTTTCATTTACAGTACGGTACATACATAATGTACTAATGTACAGCACTATTAAATATGCTTAACTTGTAAAAGTGTTGATTTTTCATTTAATTAATTAAAAGCTCTTTTTTTTAATAGTTTTTTCTCCCATTTTTAACATACATACAGTAATTAATTAAAATAGACCCTTTTTTCGGAAAAAATCCAATTATCCGAATTTTTGATTATCCGAATTGGGTCCGGTCCCAATTGATTCGGATAATTGGAGTTCTACTGTAATTTGAAGTCAGTCTATGAGAACCAACCATTAGGGAAGAATTTTGTATCAAGCAGTGTTGAAATTTCACAATTCTCTATTTTAGTTTACTATTTTCTAAGAAGAATAGATTGAAGCTCTTCTTTTGCGTATTACGTAATCATACAACCGTCCTGAATGATAAAAAAAAAAAAAAAAAAAAAAAAATCACTTTCTTACGTGGTGGGCGAATTAAAGACTGGTTTCGCTATAAACTTTTATTTCTTTGCCGCATTTTTCAGCAGATTAAAGGGTTTATGCGAATTCTTTTCTCGCTAATGATGCTATTATGTTCCCGCCTTGTGTTCCTAATAATACGTGCTGAAATAACCTATGACTGCAATTGATACGAGAGTTTTTCGTTTCAGGATATATCTTTCTTTCTTTCTTCCTTTTTTTTTTATACCGAAGTAACTAAACGTATCATGAATTTTTATTGCTGTATGGTTTAGAGTAGAGATAAATAATGATACTTTTTTATTCATGTGAGTAATAACAGTGAAATTAATAAATAACAATGTTTCTCTGATGTGAAAATATTGGAAGATATGTGGTATAAGGAGTTTAATGAATAAAATCGTTACGTAACGGCAGTAAGCAAGGTCGACGCAGGGCCGTAGCTAGAGGGGTGCCAGGGGGGGCTCAGCACCCCCTGAAATTTTTTGAGCCCCCCCTGGGAAAGCTACCAAGGCCACCAACTGAAATTCTTTTTCCAAAATCCAAATGAAACTCTGTTCAAAAATTGAACTTAGTTTTGGGGGCTTTTTGCAGTTTTGCATAAATACTATACTAGCTGACCTCCTCCCGGCGTTGCCCGAGCCCGTGATATTAAATTAAGAAAAAAACATCAAGTTTTTATTATTTTATTCCTTTAACCCGATTTTGTATGAAATTATATTTTAAAATGAAAAATTCGTGCAAGAATATTGATATTTAGTGATAAAAGCGCTCATTTTCTTGTTTTTTTTTTTACCTAGTGTCGTTTCATAGTTTAAAAATAAAAGGTTCTTTTTGTCCGAACTCTTTGAAATCTGTATTGGTTATAAATAAAATGGTTTTGCAGCCCGTGTAAAAATTTCGGGAAAAAATATTGTTATCTAGTTGTAAAATAAATGTTTTCTTTTCGCTTTTTTGTTTGTTTGTTTGTTTTCGCGTTGGCTCCTTTAATATAGCAATAAAAACATAGTTTTCATCTTCCAAACTCTCCGACATTTCAATCGGTTATAAATATAACTGCATCCAAACTATCTCTAAAATTTTTTGAAAAAATATGCATATTTAGTAGTGAAAACATTTCTTTAAAAAAAGCTTTAACTTTCAACCTCAGAGCAAAAATATATTAGAAGATCTATGCTTTCAATGCAATGACACGGCTTCATCCGTTTTCAATCAACCCTTTTCAACCCCTCTATGCTAAACAGGTTAGGGTTGGGTTAATCAATCAGGTTTCACGTTTCTGAGGGCAGAAGCCTTCAAAAAAAAAAAAAAAAAAAAAAACGTTGACGCATGCGTAAAGAGACGATTTTCATGTGGATTTGACAGAATGCGCTTTTCGTTTTAAATATATAGATTGTAGTATTTGTTTAAAAACTGCAAATAAGTGCTTCAATATGCACGCATCCTATCTGCACATACTCAGAATTAACAATCTTTTGCTAATGCAAACATTGTCTTTTGCTTTATTTATATACTGAAATTTTTCATTTTGTAGTGTTTTCCATTATGAGCATAAAAAAAGTTATTCTAATAAGTTATAGCCAATTTAAATACAAGTGGTTTTAACATTTAACTAGACACAAAAATAATTTTAAAATGCAAAATACATCCTTGATTTTTCAATGTTTTTTATCATATTAAAACATAACTTTAGAATCCTTAAGGGCAGGGAATATTCAGAAAAAAATTAAAAGTTGCAACTCTTTTGAAACAGGTGAACTGTCAGCTTTTTATTTATTTACTGACATCATCACTTATTATTTCACTAGTATAATTATACACTGATAATTTTCATTCTCCAGCCAGTGATGTAGTAGTAAAAAAAACAGAGGGCATACGCTGTAGGCAGAGGGTATATCCTAAAGAGTATATGCTACAGTGTTTTTGAGAAGAGGGTATACGGTATTCCTTAAAATAATCCAGAAGGTATACGGCATATCCACCATATATCCTCCATTACAACCCTGTCTACAACCTTTACTTTTCTTAGCATCAAATAAAGTTATTATAAACAGTTTAATAAGAAACATAGGACCTACAATATGAATATGCACTAATTTACTTTTCTATATAATACTTTGATCATATATATCTGTGTTTGTGCGTGCATGTGTCAGAGAGAGAGAAATAGTATGAGCCCCCCCCCCCCCTACATTTTCTTGAGCACCCCCTATCGTTTACGTCTAGCTACAGCCCTGGGTCGACGGCAGAATTAAAACCCAGGGAAAGGCAAGATTTTGGAATAGATGTGCCTCTGGCCGTGTGCTTTGCCCGCTTTCTTTAAAATGAAAATTTTAAACTTGAAATAAGCTAAATTAAGTATTTTTTTTGGTCACAACTCCTTTAAATTATACACTTCGCAACATAGTTGAAAAGTGTTTATGAATTCGCTTTGTATGTCTGTCTGTTCGTGCTCTAACTAGCGTAAATATAGTGGGACTGTCACGAAATTGATATATGTTCTTGATGTTCACTATAGTATGTTCGGTTTTGAAAATGAAGTGTGACGCGCTTATAGTTACTTTACAGGGACACTCAAAAGAATACCGTTACATTACGGTCTATGGGGGAAAATCATTTGCGGATTATTTTAATGTTGTTATACTCTTTCAAACATATCGAAATTTATATATACCACTGAAGTGAACGACAAGAGGCTTACTATATAATATGGTGTGCCTAGCACTTATAGTTTCTTAACAGGGACACTCAAAAGAATTCCGTTAAATTACGGTCTATAGGGAAAAATCGATTTATTTTAATAATGTTTCGCTATTTCAGACATATTGGAATTGATATATATCACTGATTTGCATTACATGGGGATTACTATAGAAAACTGTGTGCATAGTATGCATCGTTCATTTACAAGTACACACAAAGAATTAGGTAAAGACTGTATATGAACAATAATTGCTCGAAGCGCGTTTTTAAATTTAACTAATTTTTCACCTATTACTTAGTGTGTATAAAATATATAGATCGTATGCGGGGCAACACACAAAAATTTCGAGCACATTTCAGTTCATTGCGGTAATTCCAGAAGGGGAATTTTAAACTGTGCTATGCGTTTCTAACTAAACTAAATATTAGCATTCTATGTAGTATATATAAAACTATATTTATCATATACAGGAATGCACAAAATAATTCGGATATTTTTCTGAATATTATTGATAATTCCTGAAATTGGGTTTTTAAATATACTACTTTCGCATCCAAACCGGTCTTCCTGGGATAGAGAATATATGTGAAAACCAATTTCTTTAAATTGAAAACTATACTGAATTATTTTTTACATTTAATAACTTTTTTTAGATTGCCTTGCCCCCTAACAACACGAAAGAGCATTTTTTTATGAAATATGTCAATTATATATTCAAATAAAGTTTTGAAATTTATTTAAAGCGGTAATTTTGTTTTGGTCTCGTGCCAGAAGTTAAAAGCCGAAGAAATCGCTAAAAATTCCGTTATCTATAGCAGTTTTTTTTTAAATTATTATTCTGATAATTTTAACATTTTTAAGCGCTTATTTCAATTACATGCCAGTTAAATTTGGGTTTTATTTATATTATTTTATTTATTTTTCAACGAAGTTTTAATTTCGTTATTGAATATTAGCTGGAAACAAATGCTGAACTTTGTATATTGTTTAAAGTGCAAACGGACTAATGTTTTTTAATAGTCTGCAAGCGATAGAGATAGATTTCTAAAAATCATGCTTGAAATTTAATTAAAATGCTATAATAAATGAATAAATTTCGATACAGTTTTCAAACAAATTGCATTTGAAAGTAGATTATTTTCCTATATAACGGTGTAAAAGTTAAAAATTTGCGATGTTTAGAAATTTTAAAAAAAATGCAGTAGCAAAAATCGCAATACAATGACACGTTTGTCCTTTATAATACAGATTATATACTTTTTTCCAATTTGTTTACTTAGACATCATCCTTCACCTATTAAATTGTAAAGATTTGTAAAAGTATATTGGAAGTATTGGAAAATGTTGCATAATCTATGCTAGATGCATGATTTTTCGTTTTTGTGAAAGCATGTCAACATAAACAGCAATAAAGAATTTTCGTACTTTAAATATAGTAATTATTCCTGAAAAAGTTTCTACAAGCACTTATAAGAAAAGAGAATTGAAACATTAATTTATTTTTTCGTCAGGGAGCTTGTCTCTTCCCCGGTTAAGATATTTTTTAAATACATGACTGTAAGAGATATATTATATAGATATATATTAATAATTAAAATCTGCGTTGCTCGAAGGATGCAAGGGGGCAGCGTCCCACCGAAGAAAAATTCTGAATTCCTCTTTCTCTTCGTGGTTAATATTTTAATTCATTTGTGAAGAAAAAATATTACTATGCTTTTCGAAATCATTAAAGAAAAAAAAAATTAATTAATGGAGTTTAAAAAACCAAGGAAGATAAGAAGATAAACAGACACCCCCCTCCCACACACACACACACACACCTTGCCTACGCTGGAGACAGTAAGTTACGACAAGTTGCCAATTTTAGTGTTGCTAATTGCGAGAGATGCAAAACACCCGACAATTTTAGAGAATAAATCGAGAAGTTTTGCCAATTTTGGAAAATATTCATAGAAAAAAAACTTTATATAGCAAAAAGTTTATATTTATTTTCATTTATTTTAAGTACAAGTAACATATTTCAGATTATGTGATATTTCTTTTATATTCTAAAATTCAAGCAGACTTAAAATTTACATAATGCCTGTAAATTATAATTGTTTTATTGCATATCACATTTAAAAATCAAAAATACTACTAACATTTATTAATATGCAAACCAATTATTAAAATGCGACTGTCTTATATATATATATATATATATATATATATATATATATATATATATATATATATATATATACCCGAGCTATGCTGGGTCAAAATAAGCCCAATTTTCTTCTCGTGCCCGAAACCCATAGGAAATAAAATTTAGTCAAAATAGTCTGAGCCGTTTTTTAGATAAAATTAGCTTGACCCACAGTGACCCAAAAATGACCCGCTAATCGAATTTTCTCGAGAATGTGACCTAGCCCAATGATTTTCTCGTGCCCGAAACTTGTAAGATACAAAATTTAATCAAAATCGTTAGAGCTGTTTTTTAGATAAAATTAACTTGACCCGCGTTGACCCAAAAATGACCCACTAATCGAAAGTTCTCGAACATGTGACCCACCTCAATATTCTTGTCGTACCCGAAAATGGAAGAATACAAAATTTAGTCAAAATCGTTTGAACCGTTTTTTAGATACAATTAGCTTGACCCTAACCCATGGGGACCCAAAATCACCCACTAATCTAATTTTCTTGAACATGTGACCTAGCACAATGGTTTTCTGGTGCGCCAAAACGGTAGGATACAAAATCGTTAGAGCCGTTTTTAGGATAAAATTTGCATATATATATATATATATATATATATATATATATATATATATATATATATATATATATATATATATATATATATTCTAATACGAGCAAATCTTGTGTGTGTGTGTGGTTATATATGCAAATTTTATCTTAAAAACGTCTTCAACGATTTTGACGAAATTTTGTATCCTACCGTTTTGGAGCAGCTGAAAACCATTGGGCTAGGTCCCATGTTCGAGAAAATTCGATTAGTGGACCATTTTGGGTTACCATGGCTCAGGGTCAAGCTAAATGTATCTATATAAGGTCCAAATGATTTTGACTAAATTTTGTATCCTACCATTTTCAGGCACGAGAAAATTATTGGGCTGGGTCGCATGTTCGAGAACTTTCGATTAGTGGGTCATTTTTGGATCAACGCGGGTCCAGTTAATTTTATCTAAAAAATGGTTCAAACGATTTTGACTAAATTTTGTATCCTACCATTTTCAGGCACGAGAAGACTATTGGTCTGGGTCACATGTCCGAGAAAATTCGATTAGTGGGTCAAGCTAATTTTATCTAAATAACGGCTCCGACAATTTAGACTAAATTTTGCATCCTATGGTTTTTCGGAACGAGAAGACTGTTGGGCTAGGTCACGTATTTGAGAAAATTTGATTAGTGGGTCATTTTTGGGTTACTGTGGGTCAAGCTAATTTTATCTAAAAAACGGCTCAGACTATTTAACTAAATTTTGCATCCTATACACTCTTAAAACTGTGCCTCTGATTTAAGAGGTACATTCTGAATTTTTGTGCCTCTGAATATTAAGAGGCACATGGTGCCTTTGAAATTAAGAGGTACATAGTGCCTTTGAGATTCAGGGGCACAGCGTAAGTGCCTTTGAAATTAAGAGGCACAGTGTGCCGCTGAATTTATATATTCAAGTGCCTCTTATTTAAAAATACATTCTGTGCCTCTTATAATGGTGGCACATGCATGTGCCACCATTATAAGAGGAACAGAATGTAATTTAATTATATTTTATATTATATTTATATTTTTACAGTGAATTCTGTCTACTGCAGAAAGATTTTCCAGCATGGCATATCCAAAAACATATTAAATTTTGTGTAAGGCAGAATACTATGTATAATAGAAAATTTTCTCACTCCCAATTTATTGAAACAAATTTGAAATAAATATTAAAATGTGTGTCCATGTGGCCTAAGTCAATTCTGTGGTTCAATAAAGAACCTTGTCTACATATCAGTTTATTTTATACATATCAAAATACATAAAAGGGCATAAAAGCTTTATTAAAAACAAATAAGACAAACGTTAAATATAATCAGTGTAAAATAATCACAATATTGATCTTGTGATAATGACAACAATTAATTTCAAAAAGTAACTCTGATCATAAATATTTCATTACTGGTATCCTAAATGTTAAATTTATTTGAAAATAACTAATTTGTTTCATTAGTATATATTTTCATTTTACTGAATTCCGATTCTAAGTAAAATACGATTATAAAAACAATATCTATTACTTTCTGTAGGATGTCCATTGCTGAAATTTTGGGTGTTTTGATTTATTTTTGTTATTGCAGTTAAATTTCGATTACAATGGGAAATGTAGCTGAGATTAGTTAAATATCGTTGACAGATTAATATCAGTGTTTAATTCAGACATTTTTCTCCAGGAGAGATTTTTGCGGCTTTGCTTCGGGGGGGGGGGGGGGGGTGCACTTTTGTCTATTAAAAAGAATAAAATCTCACACTTTTCGATCATTGTTCCGGAGAGGGAATGCCCCCATCCCCGGGACACCCGTTGAATTCAACACTGATTAATATAATACAAAAGAAACTGGACTTTATTAGCTATAACTATTAATAAAAAAATTAAATTTCTCAAGGGAATGATACATTTACCCGCGATATATACATATGTTTGTAACATAAAACATTTCTTTTACAGTGTCGATTTTTATACTATACACATTCAAAGAAAATAATCAAGTACTAAACTAAATACACTTACTTATTGCAGGCTTTTCTATAACTCTCTATATTCATTATAATCCGCCGGTGGATGATTGCAATAATAACAGCATTACACGTAATTTTATGTTTCCTAACATAAATTCATTGTATTTTCCACAGGAACATTTACCTCTGCGGCGTCGTTTTATATCGTAGGAAAACCTAACTCCTATTATTAGCGATTGATATTGTTGCAATCCTGAACGACAATAATAACACGAGCGTAATTAAAAAAACGAAAGCACAAAACCTCTTGAGTCAAAATAATCGTCTTGCAAAAAGGATATATATATATAAACTCTGTTTGTGTCGTCAGGTACCTCTTCTCGAATAATCCACAAGACGCCATTTCTTCTGGTCAAGCGTCCATTCTTCCTTCTCCCCTATCCCTCATTGAAAGTAAATATCCCGCGCCCGCTCAATGCATCATGGGTTAAACATTTGTATGCATGCGCGCTTTCCCACTGTACCGCTGAATAAATGACCGCTTCTTTTAAGAGGCACACATTTCGCGCCGTGACTCTGATATATTTCGTTCTGTCATCCGTGCCTCTGATAGGTTTTGAGACCTTCATTTGTGCCTCTCATTTCTTTGTGCCTTTGATATTTATCAGCTAATCAGAGGCACTTTGTCTGTGTGCCTCTCATATGCGCTGGTGCCTTATATATCAAAGGCACAGTTTTAAGAGTGTAGTTTTCGGGCATGAGAAGACTGTTGGGCTATGTCACATGTTCGAGAAAATTCGATTAGTGGGTCATTTTGGTCATGAGTCATTATGGCTCAAACTATTTTTATCTTAAAAATGGCTCAGAAGATTTGAACTAAATTTAGTATCCTTCAGTTTTAGGGAACGAGAAGACTATTGTGCTAGTTCACATGTTCGATAAATTTCGATTAGTGAGTCATTTTGGTCATGGGTCATTATGGGTCAAGCTATTTTTATCATAAAAACGGCTTAGACGATTTGAACTAAATTTTGTATCTACGGTTTTTGGGCACGGGAAAATCATTGGGCTAGGTCACATGCTTGAGAAAATCTGATTAGTGGGTCACTTTTGGGTCACTGTGGGCCAAGCTAATTTTATCTAAAAAAGACTCAGACTATTTTGACTAAATTTTATATCTTACGGCTTTCGGGCACAAGAAGACAATTGGACTTGGTCACATGTTCGGGAAAATTTGATTAGTGGGTCATTTTGGTCATGGGTCATGTTATTTGAACTCAAAGCTAATTTTGACTGAGCATAGTTTCGGTCTTCTCTGCTCGTCATATATTCTAATACGAACAAATCTTGAGTGTGTGTATGTGTGGTTATATATATATATATAGATATAGATATAGATATAGATATATATATAGATATAGATATAGCGTGTGTAGACCCGAAATACAGAGTGTAGCCACGTAACAGATTGGTCGATCATTTTTGTTTCTAGAATATAAAAATTTATTATCATTGGACTAATATTTTCTCTTTCTACTATGTCATGTGAGGGAGGCTTTTCAACTTAAAATAGAATGAAATAAGAAAACAAAACACGCCTTGGTGATGCCATGTAGACGCATTTGATATTTTTAGCCTCTTGAAGGCCGGAGGGATGTTTTTAAAACCATTTAATTCTAATCAAAATATGTACCAGAATTTTACTTTTCCAACTTTGGTGGAAAAAAAGTTGTGAAATTTCTGGGAAGATCTAGGCATTAATTAAAATGGATTACGTAATAATATTCAACCGAAACATCCACTGTTATATTTTAAACTACCTTTGTTAGCTACACATAACTGCATGACATACATGTGATCGTTTAGTTCTGGCTGGGAGTTATACCGGTTATTAAAATTCTAATTTATCAATTAATCCAAAAGAAATCAATAAAATTAAATAAAGTTATCGCACTGTGTGATTTTCTCTGCAATCCCGGTTTATGAACACTTAAGTTAATGACACAAATTCCTAACCGAATTAAGGTTAACTTAAAACGCAGACATATTTCAGTCTGTAAAATTCAATTAGTGCACATGATGAAATAAGCTATGCTTGAAGATAAAATCAATGCTGATGAAATACTCAAGCTTATGTTTGATGAAATAGTCAAGCATAATCTATGTTTGACGCATGATTTTTTATTCTTGTTTTAGAGTGCAAATAAAAAAGCATGAAAATATTATACAAACTTAGACAAAGATATCATCATTGCCAGTGCTCGCCATTCCATGATTAGGAGATAATTTTACTAATTTAAAATTGTTTTCACTCATTAAAATAAAACGTCAAGAATTGTGAATATATTTTTCGACGTTTTGGGAAAATATTAAAATATTTCACAATGTTAAGGCGAGAACCAGAAAATTTTATACATGATTTCACGAATATAAAATTTCAGTCTTACATATTAAATATAAACATATATCAACGATATTCTTTTGCAAATTTATATTTGAGTGTAGACACGTAACATATTGGTCGATCATTTTTGTTTCTAGAATATAGAAAATTATTATCACAGTGGACTAACATTTTCTATTTGTACTGCAT
Source organism: Maratus michaelseni (assembly GCA_963931845.1). Lineage (NCBI taxonomy): Eukaryota > Metazoa > Arthropoda > Arachnida > Araneae > Salticidae > Maratus > Maratus michaelseni. The sequence continues at coordinate 79,287,413 of OZ007600.1, forward strand.
CAGGCGAGGGAGGTTTTTCAACTTAACATAGAATGAAACAAGTTGGAAATTGTACGTTAAACGTGACAAATGAGGTGCGTTCGCTTCGTGCTATAACTAGTTTTACAATGTAAAAAAAATCATCGTTATTATTTCAGTGAAATAAATTATATCGACTGCTATGAGCAAAATGAAGAAGCCATTTTTTTTTCTTATTAGGTATGCCATGTTTACAGATGCGAATTTTTTCGACACCAAGCAGCGCTGTAAAATTGACAATGGTGATCTTGGTTTGCGAATGATTTACGCCATGGTTCAATATTTATATGACTCACGCTGAATGAATCTTTTGTTTATTTACTTTAATTGATTGAGATATTCGGTGTTAATATAATTTTCACTGAAGTTATCTCAGAATCTATACATTTTTTAATGTAAATCATCTCTCAAGCAAACAATTTTTTTGAACGATCTTTCTAAAAATGTAACTTTTATGCAATTTTATTCGAAAAAATAATTTTGAATAAAAATGGCCGCTTGGCATATGAAAAAAGATGGGGAACATTTACTTCCCCCACGTCTTTGTGATGCCATGTGGACGTATTTGTTATTTTAACCCCTTAACGGTCACGCCCGATAAGTGAGGGATACTTTCTTTAAATTCAGATTGTTTGATTGCCACCACTTTTTTGAAGTAGAAATATTGTACCTTATATAATAGTTGATAAAGCAATGAGAGACTAAAGCCAATTGCACTGTTTTAAAAAACTGAAGGGTATCAAACAATCTGTTTAAAAAAAAAAACTAGCAGTACAACTTGTGAATATTACAAGCGCGAGAAATAAGGGGTTAAACCCCTTGAAGGGCGTTGGGATGTTTTTTAAACCATTTAATTTTAACCAAAATAAGTACTAGAATCCAACTAAGTACTAGAATCTTACTTTTCCAACTTTGGGAAAAACTAGGCATTAATTAAAATGGATTACGTATTAACAATCAATCGAAACATCTACTGTTATTTTTTGAACTCCCTTTGTTGACTACATATAACTGCATGACATATATATGATCGTTCAGTTCTGACTGGGAGTTATACCGGTTATTAAACATCCAGTTAATCAATTAATCCAAAAGAAATTAATAAAAGTAAATAAAGTTATCGCGCTGTGTCATTTTTGCTGAAATCCCGGCTTATGAACGCTTAAATTAATTACACAGATTCCTAACCAAATTAATGTTAACTTAAAATGCAGACATATTTCATCTTATAAAATTCAGTTAGTGCAGATGATGAAATAATCTATGCTTGAAGATGAAATTGATGCTGATGAAATACTCAAGCTTATGCTTGATGAAATAATCAAGCATAATCTATGATTAACGCATGATTTTTTATTCTTGTTTTAGAGTACAAATAAAAAAGCATGAAACTATTATGTAAACTTAGACAAAGATATCATCCTTTTTTGCCAGTGCTCGCAGAATTTTACCAATTTAGAATTGTTTTCACTCATTAAAAAAAATGTCAAGAATTGTGAATATACTTTTCGATGTTTTGGGATATATTAAAATGTTTCACTAAGTTAAGGCGGGAACTAGAATATTTTATATATGCCTTCACGTATATAAAATTAAAGAATTACATATTAAATATAAGCATATATCAACGATATTATTTTGGCAAATTTTTATTTGAGTGTAGACTCGTAACAGATTAGTCGATCAGTTTTGTTTCTAGAATATAGAAAATTATTATCAGTGAACTAACATTTTATATTTCTACTGCGCCATGCGAAGGAGGTTTTTCAACTTAAAATAGAATGAAACAAGTTGGAAATTAATTATACGTTAAACCTGACAAATGAGTTACGTTCGTTTCATGCTATAACTAGTTTTACAATGTAAAAAAAATCATCGTTATTATTTCAGTGAAATAAATTATATCGTCTGCTATGAGCGAAATAAGGAAGCCTTTTTTTTTCTTATTACGTATGCCATGTTTACAGATGTGAATTTTTTTTTTCGACACCAGACAGCGTTGTAAAAATAACCATGGAGATCTTGGTTTGCGAATGATTACCTCCTTGGTTCACTATTTCTATGACTCACGATGAATGAATCTGTTTATTTACTTCAATGGATTGAGATATTCGCCTGTTAACCTAATTTTCACTGAAGTTATCTCGGAAAGTATAATTTTTTTTAATGTAAATCATCTCTCAAGCAAACAATTTTTTTGAACGATCTTTCTAAAAATGTAACTTTTATGCAATTTTATTCGAAAAAATAATTTGAATAAAAATGACCGCTTGGCATATGGAAAAAGATGTGGTTAGTCCGTATTTGTTTTGCTCAGTCACATATGACTTATGCTATTACTATATAGATTACGTATGATAGAATTTAATAGAATAAAGAAAACTTCTATTAATATAATTAGATTTTCATAAAATTTTAAATGACTCGACAAAACTCTACAACGATTATATATATTAAATTTCAAACCATTCGGTTGGGTAGTTCGTGCGCTGTTATATGCTAATAACTTATATGGGTGGGCTATGAGCCAATTTTTACCCTATGGCGGATTTGAATGGTGTGAAACTAGTCATATCACAGAAGATTGGATTTTGTCTCTACCTGATAGTTCTGAAATTGGGTATCTCTTTGAGGTAGACCTCGATTATCCAAAACATTTACATCCTTTGCACAATGAATACCCTTTCGCCCCTGAGAGAGTAACTGTGGAGGAACAAATGCTATCTCCCTGTGCACGAAACTTGGTGAATAATAATAGAAAATTCATAGGAACCCCTAAACTTATACCCAATTTGAATAATAAAAGGAATTATATAACCCATTATCGCAACTTAAAATATTATTTGCAGCTTGGATTAAAAATTACTGCTGTACATAAAGCCATAAAATTTAAACAAGCACCTTGGATTGAGAAATATATTAATTTTAATACTCAAAAAAGGAAAGAAGCAACATCTTCTTTTGAAAAGGATTTTTTTAAATTATTAAATAATTCTGTTTTTGGTAAAACCATGGAAAATCTTCGAAAAAGGCGAAATATTGTATTGTGTAATGATGAAAAAAGAGCTAAAAAACTAGTGACATCACCCTCATTTAAATCCTTTAAAACCTATGATGAAGGCTTGGCTGCTGTAGAACGGCTTAATACTAGTATCTTAATGAATCGACCTATTTATGTCGGATTCACAATTTTAGAGCTATCTAAATTATTAATGTTTCAATTTCATTATGGGTATATAAAAAGCATATACAAAAATCGAGCGACACTTCTTTTTGCTGACACAGACTCCTTAGCTTATCATATAAAAACAAACAATATTTTTGATGACATGAAGCAACATCGTGATTTGTTTGACTTCTCCGACTATTCAAAATCCCATAATTTATTCTCTGATGATAACAAAAAGGTGATTGGTAAGTTTAAGGACGAGCTAAATGGCGAATTAGCCCTTGAATTTGTTGGCCTCAGGGCTAAAATATATTCATTAAAATCCATGAAAGAAGTAAAGAAGCGAGCAAAAGGTGTGTCAACACAGATTGTTCGTCAGAAAATAAAGCATGAAGACTATTTGGAGTGTCTACAACAGCAAAAAACAAGTATGGAGAAGCAGACGAGGATCGCCCAAGATAACCATCGTCTATACACACAAACTCAGAATAAGATTAGTCTAAGTCCTTTTGACGATAAGCGCTACTTGTTAGATGATGGGATATCCAGCTTAGCGTATGGACATTGTGACATTAATGAAGATTGTAATAAAGAAGAAAATGCTGATTTGTATTGTTAATGCAAAATCGAGATGTAAATACTCTACTGTAAATAAAACTTTCTGTATTTTTTGTTTTAATAAAAAATGTTAATTTTAAATATGTGTACTTATTAAAAACTTCTACACAAACATTTCTCGTAGAATGCTATGTATGTGAACTTTATTGAAACCTATTCTACCCATACGTATAATCACCCACATATACAAACATACGTATTTTTATCACCATATAAAGTTTTTAAACTTTTTTTTTTACTTTTTTTTAATTTTCTAAAGCTTTTTTTTAATACTTTGTAATTTTCTAAAGTTCTTTTTTTTTTTAATACTTTGTAATTTTCTAAAGTTTTTTTTTTTTTTTTTTTTTTTTTTTTTTTTTTTAATTATGCAATCTTTTTAAAAATGTTTTTAATATTTTTTTCCAGTTTATGAATGATATGGATATATATTTTACCCACACACACACACACACACATATAATCGCTTTGCCATCATAGTACGAGACATACACGAATATATAGAGAGAGATAAATAAATCTGCTTTGCCAGGATAGTACCAGACATACACGAATATATAGAGAGAGATAAATAAATCTGCTTTGCTAGGATAGTACCAGACATACACGAATATATAGAGAGATAAGTAAATCTGCTTTGCCAGGATAATATCAAACATACATATATACATATATAGAGAGAGACAAATAAATCTGCTTTGCCGGGTTAATATCAAACATAGCATCGAAAAAAAACTAGTGGTATAAAGAGATCAGAAAATGGGAACCTTGTAAAGATACTATGACGTAGGAGTTCGCTGCACATCGGATGTGCAGCTGCACACCTCTTCCTCTTCCTGTCGCCGTTGAACCCCCACTTTCCATCTACTTTGATGAAATAGTCAAGCATAATCTATGTTTGACGCATGATTTTTTATTCTTGTTTTAGAGTGCAAATAAAAAAGCATGAAAATATTATACAAACTTAGACAAAGATATCATCATTGCCAGTGCTCGCCATTCCATGATTAGGAGATAATTTTACTAATTTAAAATTGTTTTCACTCATTAAAATAAAACGTCAAGAATTGTGAATATATTTTTCGACGTTTTGGGAAAATATTAAAATATTTCACAATGTTAAGGCGAGAACCAGAAAATTTTATATATGATTTCGCGTATATAAAATTAAAGACTTACATATTAAATATAAGCATATATCAACGATATTCTTTTGCAAATTTATATTTGAGTGTATACAAGTAAAAGATTGGTCGATCATTTTCGTTTCTAGAATATAGAAAATTATTATCAGTGGACTAACATTTTCTATTTATACTACGTCATGCGAGGGAGGTTTTTCAACTTAAAATAGAATGAAACAAGTTGAAAATTGTAAGTTAAACGGGACAAATGAGGTGCGTTCGCTTCGTGATATAACTAGTTTTACAATGTAAAAAAAATCACCGTTATTATTTCAGTGAAATAAATTATATAGTCTGCTATGAGCGAAATGAGGAAGCCCTTTTTTTCTTATTACGTATGCCATGTTTACAGATGCGAATTTTTTCGACACCAGGCAGCGCTGTAAAATTGACCATGGTGATCTTGGTTTGCGAATGATTACCTCCATGGTTCAATATTTATATGACTCACGCTGAATGAATCTTTTGTTTATTTACTTTAATGGATTGAGATATTCGGTTGTTAATATAATTTTCACTGAAGTTATCTCAGAATCTATACATTTTTTAATGTAAATCATCTCTCAAGCAAACAATTTTTTTGAACGATCTTTCTAAAAATGTAACTTTTATGCAATTTTATTCGAAAAAATAATTTTGAATAAAAATGTCCGCTTGGCATATGAAAAAAGATGGGGAACATTTACTTCCCCCACGTCTTTGTGATGCCATGTGGACGTATTTGTTATTTTAACCCCTTAACGGTCATGCCCGATAAGTGTAGGATACTTTATTTAAATTAAGATTGTTTGATTGCCACCACTTTTTTGAAGTAGAAATATTTACCTTATATAATAGTTGATAAAGCAATGAGAGAATAAAGCCAATTGCACTGTTTTAAAAAACTGAAGGGTATCAAACAATCTGTTTTTTTTTTGTTTTTTTTTAAAGTAGCTAATACAACTTGTGAATATTTACAAGTTCGAGAATTAACCCCTTGAAGGCCGTTGGGATGTTTTTTAAACCATTTAATTTTAACCAAAATAAGTACTAGAATTTTACTTTTCCAACTTTGGGAAAAAAATTTGCGAAATTTCTGGTAAGAACTAGGCATTAATTAAAATGGATTACGTATTAACAATCAATCGAAACATCTACTGTTATTTTTTAAACTCCCTTTGTTGACTACATATAACTGCATGACATACATATGATCGTTCAGTTCTGACTGGGAGTTATACCGGTTATTAAACATCCAGTTAATCAATTAATCCAAAAGAAATTAATAAAAGTAAATAAAGTTATCTCGCTGTGTCATTTTTGCTGAAATCCCGGCTTATGAACGCTTAAGTTAATTACACAGATTCCTAACCAAATTAATGTTAACTTAAAATGCAGACATATTTCATCTTATAAAATTCAATTAGTGCAGATGATGAAATAATCTATGCTTGAAGATGAAATTGATGCTGATGAAATACTCAAGCTTATGCTTGATGAAATAATCAAGCATAATCTATGATTAACGCATGATTTTTTATTCTTGTTTTAGAGTACAAATAAAAAAGCATGAAACTATTATGTAAACTTAGACAAAGATATCATCCTTTTTTGCCAGTGCTCGCAGAATTTTACCAATTTAGAATTGTTTTCACTCATTAAAAAAAATGTCAAGAATTGTGAATATACTTTTCGATGTTTTGGGATATATTAAAATGTTTCACTAAGTTAAGGCGGGAACTAGAATATTTTATATATGCCTTCACGTATATAAAATTAAAGAATTACATATTAAATATAAGCATATATCAACGATATTATTTTGGCAAATTTTTATTTGAGTGTAGACTCGTAACAGATTAGTCGATCAGTTTTGTTTCTAGAATATAGAAAATTATTATCAGTGAACTAACATTTTATATTTCTACTGCGCCATGCGAAGGAGGTTTTTCAACTTAAAATAGAATGAAACAAGTTGGAAATTAATTATACGTTAAACCTGACAAATGAGTTACGTTCGTTTCATGCTATAACTAGTTTTACAATGTAAAAAAAATCATCGTTATTATTTCAGTGAAATAAATTATATCGTCTGCTATGAGCGAAATAAGGAAGCCTTTTTTTTTCTTATTACGTATGCCATGTTTACAGATGTGAATTTTTTTTTTCGACACCAGACAGCGTTGTAAAAATAACCATGGAGATCTTGGTTTGCGAATGATTACCTCCTTGGTTCACTATTTCTATGACTCACGATGAATGAATCTGTTTATTTACTTCAATGGATTGAGATATTCGCCTGTTAACCTAATTTTCACTGAAGTTATCTCGGAAAGTATAATTTTTTTTAATGTAAATCATCTCTCAAGCAAACAATTTTTTTGAACGATCTTTCTAAAAATGTAACTTTTATGCAATTTTATTCGAAAAAATAATTTGAATAAAAATGACCGCTTGGCATATGGAAAAAGATGTGGTTAGTCCGTATTTGTTTTGCTCAGTCACATATGACTTATGCTATTACTATATAGATTACGTATGATAGAATTTAATAGAATAAAGAAAACTTCTATTAATATAATTAGATTTTCATAAAATTTTAAATGACTCGACAAAACTCTACAACGATTATATATATTAAATTTCAAACCATTCGGTTGGGTAGTTCGTGCGCTGTTATATGCTAATAACTTATATGGGTGGGCTATGAGCCAATTTTTACCCTATGGCGGATTTGAATGGTGTGAAACTAGTCATATCACAGAAGATTGGATTTTGTCTCTACCTGATAGTTCTGAAATTGGGTATCTCTTTGAGGTAGACCTCGATTATCCAAAACATTTACATCCTTTGCACAATGAATACCCTGTCGCCCCTGAGAGAGTAACTGTGGAGGAACAAATGCTATCTCCCTGTGCACGAAACTTGGTGAATAATAATAGAAAATTCATAGGAACCCCTAAACTTATACCCAATTTGAATAATAAAAGGAATTATATAACCCATTATCGCAACTTAAAATATTATTTGCAGCTTGGATTAAAAATTACTGCTGTACATAAAGCCATAAAATTTAAACAAGCACCTTGGATTGAGAAATATATTAATTTTAATACTCAAAAAAGGAAAGAAGCAACATCTTCTTTTGAAAAGGATTTTTTTAAATTATTAAATAATTCTGTTTTTGGTAAAACCATGGAAAATCTTCGAAAAAGGCGAAATATTGTATTGTGTAATGATGAAAAAAGAGCTAAAAAACTAGTGACATCACCCTCATTTAAATCCTTTAAAACCTATGATGAAGGCTTGGCTGCTGTAGAACGGCTTAATACTAGTATCTTAATGAATCGACCTATTTATGTCGGATTCACAATTTTAGAGCTATCTAAATTATTAATGTTTCAATTTCATTATGGGTATATAAAAAGCATATACAAAAATCGAGCGACACTTCTTTTTGCTGACACAGACTCCTTAGCTTATCATATAAAAACAAACAATATTTTTGATGACATGAAGCAACATCGTGATTTGTTTGACTTCTCCGACTATTCAAAATCCCATAATTTATTCTCTGATGATAACAAAAAGGTGATTGGTAAGTTTAAGGACGAGCTAAATGGCGAATTAGCCCTTGAATTTGTTGGCCTCAGGGCTAAAATATATTCATTAAAATCCATGAAAGAAGTAAAGAAGCGAGCAAAAGGTGTGTCAACACAGATTGTTCGTCAGAAAATAAAGCATGAAGACTATTTGGAGTGTCTACAACAGCAAAAAACAAGTATGGAGAAGCAGACGAGGATCGCCCAAGATAACCATCGTCTATACACACAAACTCAGAATAAGATTAGTCTAAGTCCTTTTGACGATAAGCGCTACTTGTTAGATGATGGGATATCCAGCTTAGCGTATGGACATTGTGACATTAATGAAGATTGTAATAAAGAAGAAAATGCTGATTTGTATTGTTAATGCAAAATCGAGATGTAAATACTCTACTGTAAATAAAACTTTCTGTATTTTTTGTTTTAATAAAAAATGTTAATTTTAAATATGTGTACTTATTAAAAACTTCTACACAAACATTTCTCGTAGAATGCTATGTATGTGAACTTTATTGAAACCTATTCTACCCATACGTATAATCACCCACATATACAAACATACGTATTTTTATCACCATATAAAGTTTTTAAACTTTTTTTTTTACTTTTTTTTAATTTTCTAAAGCTTTTTTTTAATACTTTGTAATTTTCTAAAGTTCTTTTTTTTTTAATACTTTGTAATTTTCTAAAGTTTTTTTTTTTTTTTTTTTTTTTTTTTTTTTTTTTTTTTTTTTAATTATGCAATCTTTTTAAAAATGTTTTTAATATTTTTTTCCAGTTTATGAATGATATGGATATATATTTTACCCACACACACACACACACACACATATAATCGCTTTGCCATCATAGTACGAGACATACACGAATATATAGAGAGAGATAAATAAATCTGCTTTGCCAGGATAGTACCAGACATACACGAATATATAGAGAGAGATAAATAAATCTGCTTTGCTAGGATAGTACCAGACATACACGAATATATAGAGAGATAAGTAAATCTGCTTTGCCAGGATAATATCAAACATACATATATACATATATAGAGAGAGACAAATAAATCTGCTTTGCCGGGTTAATATCAAACATAGCATCGAAAAAAAACTAGTGGTATAAAGAGATCAGAAAATGGGAACCTTGTAAAGATACTATGACGTAGGAGTTCGCTGCACATCGGATGTGCAGCTGCACACCTCTTCCTCTTCCTGTCGCCGTTGAACCCCCACTTTCCATCTACTTTGATGAAATAGTCAAGCATAATCTATGTTTGACGCATGATTTTTTATTCTTGTTTTAGAGTGCAAATAAAAAAGCATGAAAATATTATACAAACTTAGACAAAGATATCATCATTGCCAGTGCTCGCCATTCCATGATTAGGAGATAATTTTACTAATTTAAAATTGTTTTCACTCATTAAAATAAAACGTCAAGAATTGTGAATATATTTTTCGACGTTTTGGGAAAATATTAAAATATTTCACAATGTTAAGGCGAGAACCAGAAAATTTTATATATGATTTCGCGTATATAAAATTAAAGACTTACATATTAAATATAAGCATATATCAACGATATTCTTTTGCAAATTTATATTTGAGTGTATACAAGTAAAAGATTGGTCGATCATTTTCGTTTCTAGAATATAGAAAATTATTATCAGTGGACTAACATTTTCTATTTATACTACGTCATGCGAGGGAGGTTTTTCAACTTAAAATAGAATGAAACAAGTTGAAAATTGTAAGTTAAACGGGACAAATGAGGTGCGTTCGCTTCGTGATATAACTAGTTTTACAATGTAAAAAAAATCACCGTTATTATTTCAGTGAAATAAATTATATAGTCTGCTATGAGCGAAATGAGGAAGCCCTTTTTTTCTTATTACGTATGCCATGTTTACAGATGCGAATTTTTTCGACACCAGGCAGCGCTGTAAAATTGACCATGGTGATCTTGGTTTGCGAATGATTACCTCCATGGTTCAATATTTATATGACTCACGCTGAATGAATCTTTTGTTTATTTACTTTAATGGATTGAGATATTCGGTTGTTAATATAATTTTCACTGAAGTTATCTCAGAATCTATACATTTTTTAATGTAAATCATCTCTCAAGCAAACAATTTTTTTGAACGATCTTTCTAAAAATGTAACTTTTATGCAATTTTATTCGAAAAAATAATTTTGAATAAAAATGTCCGCTTGGCATATGAAAAAAGATGGGGAACATTTACTTCCCCCACGTCTTTGTGATGCCATGTGGACGTATTTGTTATTTTAACCCCTTAACGGTCATGCCCGATAAGTGTAGGATACTTTATTTAAATTAAGATTGTTTGATTGCCACCACTTTTTTGAAGTAGAAATATTTACCTTATATAATAGTTGATAAAGCAATGAGAGAATAAAGCCAATTGCACTGTTTTAAAAAACTGAAGGGTATCAAACAATCTGTTTTTTTTTTTTTTTTTTTTTTTTTAAAGTAGCTAATACAACTTGTGAATATTTACAAGTTCGAGAATTAACCCCTTGAAGGCCGTTGGGATGTTTTTTAAACCATTTAATTTTAACCAAAATAAGTACTAGAATTTTACTTTTCCAACTTTGGGAAAAAAATTTGCGAAATTTCTGGTAAGAACTAGGCATTAATTAAAATGGATTACGTATTAACAATCAATCGAAACATCTACTGTTATTTTTTAAACTCCCTTTGTTGACTACATATAACTGCATGACATACATATGATCGTTCAGTTCTGACTGGGAGTTATACCGGTTATTAAACATCCAGTTAATCAATTAATCCAAAAGAAATTAATAAAAGTAAATAAAGTTATCTCGCTGTGTCATTTTTGCTGAAATCCCGGCTTATGAACGCTTAAGTTAATTACACAGATTCCTAACCAAATTAATGTTAACTTAAAATGCAGACATATTTCATCTTATAAAATTCAATTAGTGCAGATGATGAAATAATCTATGCTTGAAGATGAAATTGATGCTGATGAAATACTCAAGCTTATGCTTGATGAAATAATCAAGCATAATCTATGATTAACGCATGATTTTTTATTCTTGTTTTAGAGTACAAATAAAAAAGCATGAAACTATTATGTAAACTTAGACAAAGATATCATCATTTTTTGCCAGTGCTCGCAGAATTTTACCAATTTAGAATTGTTTTCACTCATTAAAAAAAATGTCAAGAATTGTGAATATACTTTTCGATGTTTTGGGAAATATTAAAATGTTTCACTAAGTTAAGGCGGGAACTAGAATATTTTATATATGCCTTCACGTATATAAAATTAAAGAATTACATATTAAATATAAGCATATATCAACGATATTATTTTGCAAATTTTTATTTGAGTGTAGACTCGTAACAGATCAGTCGATCAGTTTTGTTTCTAGAATATAGAAAATTATTATCAGTGGACTAACATTTTATATGTCTACTGTGCCATGCGAGGGAGGTTTTTCAACTTAAAATAGAATGAAACAAGTTGGAAATTAATTGTACGTTAAACCTGACAAATGAGTTGCGTTCGTTTCATGCTATAACTAGCTTTACAATGTACAAAAAATCATCGTTATTATTTCAGTGAAATAAATTATATCGTCTGCTATGACCGAAATAAGGAAGCCTTTTTTTTCTTATTACGTATGCCATGTTTACAGATGTGAATTTTTTTTTCGACACCAGGCAGCGTTGTAAAAATAACCATGGAGATCTTGGTTTGCGAATGATTACCTCCATGGTTCACTATTTCTATGACTCACGATGAATTAATCTGTTTATTTACTTCAATGGCTTGAGATATTCGCCTGTCAACCTAATTTTCACTGAATTAAGTTATCTCAGAAAAAATATTTTTTTTAATGTAAATCATCTCTCAAGCAAACAATTTTTTTGAACGATCTTTCTAAAAATGTAACTTTTATGCAATTTTATTCGAAAAAATAATTTGAATAAAAATGGCCGCTTGGCATATGGAAAAAGATGTGGTAAGTCCGTATTTGTTTTGCTCAGTCACATATGACTTATGCTATTACTATATAGATTACGTATGATAGAATTTAATAGCATAAAGAAAACTTCTATTAATATAATTAGATTTACATAAAATTTTAAATGACTCGACAAAACTCTACAACGATTATATATATTAAATTTCAAACCATTCGGTTGGGTAGTTCGTGCGCTGTTATACGCGGACGGACGGACGGAACAGACGACGACTATAGGTGCTACGTATTTATATAATTACGAACACACCTAAACACGTCTTTGTTATGCCATGTGGACGTATTTGTTATTTTAACCCTTTAACGGTTCGCCCGATAAGTGTAGGCTACTTTTTTTAAATTCAGATTGTTTGATTGCCACCACTTTTTTGAAGTAGAAATGTCCACCTTAAATAGTAGCTGATAAAACAATGAGAGAATAAAGCCAATTGCTCTGTTTTAAAAAAACTGAAGAGTATCAAACAATCTGATTTTTTAAAAAAGTAGCTTACACAACCCGTGAATATCACGGGCGCAAGAATTAAGGGTTTAATAAATGGTTTAATAAAGGGGGAAATAAGGGGTTAAACCCCTTGAAAGCCGGCGGAATGATTTTTAATCCATTTAATTTAAACCAAAATATGTACCAGAATTATACTTTTCCAACTTTGATGGAAAAAAAGTATTGAAATTTCTGGGAAGAACTAGGCATTAATTAAGTGGATTACGTATTAACAATCAATCGAAACATCTACTGTTATCTTTTAAACTACCTTTGTAGGCTACATACAACTGCATGCCATACATGTGATCGTTCAATTCTGACTGGGAGTTATACGTTTATTAAACATCCAATTAATCAATTAATCCAAAAGAAATCAATAAAATTAAATAAAGTTATCGCGCTGTGTCATTTTTGCTAAAACCCGGCTTATGAACGCTTCAGTTAATGACACCAATTCCTGACCGAATTAATTTTAACTTAAAACATATTTTATCATAAGACATATTTTATCCTATAAAATTCAATTAGTAAGTACACGTGATGAAAAGGAATGGACACATAAACATACAAATTTCATAGTCCCTACAGAAGGAATAACCATACAATTATAACTGCTCAATCGGAAATCTCTCCGAAACGGAATTTCGTCTCAATCCCTTTCAGAATTTCGTTTTCACAGATTTTGTTGTTTAAGACTATTCTGTTATTTTGCGTAGTAAAACCTACTAAAAGATAATCTCAAATGACAGGAGAAATATTCCGTTTTAGACAGGTTTCCGTCTGAGCAGGTATAATTGTATGGTTCTCTTTCATGAATTTGTCATGATTTTTCAAGGATCATTAATTTTTTACATTTTAGACATGATTCCGTTATAGACAGGTACTGTTTCCATAGTATTTAGTGCATTTCTATGTCCCGATTTAGAAACCGCTGTAACGCCTTTTCTTTTTTCCCCATCCCACTTTTTGTGAGAGGGAATCTGGCAACTGGTGACTGGAGAAAGATTTCGTTTTAGACAGAGTTTTCGCCTGAGCAGTTATAATAGTATGATTCTCTTTCCGTGGTCGTCATGGATTTTGTACGTTTCCGACATGATTCCGTTATAGACAGGCACCGTTTCTATAGAATCTACAGTGTTTTTATGTCCCCCGATTTAGAAACCACTGTCCCGCTTCTTTCTTTTTTTTTTTTTCTTTCCGTCCCACTTTCTGTGGGAATGGACCTGGCAAGTGTTGCCAGTGGATTACTTATTTTAAAATTCAGTTTTCTTGATTGCCATCAATTTTTTCAGAATGTAAAATTAGGCTTATTTAAGGACATATTAAATAAGGGGGGAAAAACGAATTACATTATTTCAAAAAAGCGGTGCCAATCAAGCAATCTAAATTTTAAAAAGTAGTCCACTGGCAACACTATTCACAGGGTTCGTATGGCTCCAGGAATTTTGCGACCAGGAAATTTTGCGGTAGCAGTATTTTCTTACAGAAAATCTCTCTTTAAAAGAAGGCGAAGTTTAATTTAGATTTCTTTTTCTATAAAGAAAATACCGGTGAAACTCCTGGAAAATTCCCTGATCCATACAACCCTGTATTCAGAAATAACAAAAACTAAATTAAATCGCATAATTTTATCAAGTAAATATTATCAGTAGAGCACATGGAACGGAAGGAAAGTTTAATTAATCGTAAATACCTAAATTAATTCTCTGGAGAAGCGAGGTAATATTCAGGATTGAATACACCAGAAATTCACGGCATACGATTTATAATTTACGAATGTATTTGAGTAACTTCTAAACGTCTTTGTGACCTGTTAATAACGTTTATTTAGTTTGTTATAAAAGATAGAGTAGTGGAAAATCTTTACTTATTGTAATTACCTCTCCATTCTGCATTGCAGAATCATTCAGTTGTCCTTAAATCGAATAAATACTACTTTGGTAATCTTTTACGGGTGGGTAAGGATATATAAAACTTAATTAAAATAAGTCTGTATCTAGTTAAAGTCTTAATTTGTTACCGAAACGGAAAAAATAAATCTTTCAAAGTTCTAAGTTTATTTGTTTAGTAGCTGATCCGCCTGTCGTTGTCCAGTTCAGTCTAAAATCGGCACAAAACGCGAAAACACTCTAAAAAATCCCTGACGGCTCGGCCTACAGGCACAGGTAGATTTTGAAGACGCAGACCGTGGGGCACCTGTTTGTTGAGAATTGCAGAAGAAATGATCTTTTTGCCATGATACGGTAGTTGGGACCGCCCACTTCGAAATCTACTGTGTCTGATGGCGGAGCCGGCAGAGATTTTTTTTGTTTTTAATTTTGTTTTTGCTGTAAGGGTTGGTCCTATAAAAAACTTGTCGATAACAGTAAGATGATTTATAACAAATTTAAGCGGATTTGATATCTTATGAATTAACGAAGTTATGAATTTTTTTCTTCTTAAACCCCTATCCCACTCCCCTTGAGGCCATATTTAATGATATCAAAAACCTGTCATACATAAATTTTCGGCGAACGAATTCGGTACGTGTCATAATGAAGAAGTTATGGGTTTTTTTTCTGTTTTCACAAAAAGGCCTCCATTTCCACCCCCGTGGTTTGATTCTGCCTATTAACGAACTGGACCGAGATTTTTATGCTCCTTGATTTTATGTATCAGTTTGGAAGAGATTTTTGCAGAATTATTGAAGTTATCGTGTCCATAAAAAAGTGATATAGATACATAGATATAGATAGATAAAGTTTTGAACTGGGAATGGTTTTGGGTTCTGGGAGTCATGATCGGCGTAGATCTGCAAAAAATTTTCAGAAATTCCAACATAGGGGCGAACGTAATAGGTAGTATTTCTTAGAAATCTACCTAAAATCGCTGCACGAATTCCGAATAAACTTTTTTGAAAAAAAGAACAAAATTTACTATATCTTGCTAGAAGATTGAAACCAGATTCCTTTTAATAATGTGGAAAAAACGCAGCAAATTGCAAAAAAAAAGCAAAAAGTCACGAAAATATATTTCAAAAATCGCATAGTACAAAGTGTACTACAGTAGAGTCCCGCTATTCCGAACTAATTGGGACCGATCACTGTTCGATTTAGCGGGAATTCGGAATAGGCGGATTTCATTAATAATAATCAATGTATGGACTTGTTAAGGCGAAATTAAGTGCGGGGAGATCTGCGAGTGTCACCTGTATGCAGCGTTGATCGGCTCGTGGTGAACAGGTTCAGTGAAAGTGAGAACGGAAGGGCAGTGACCTTCGATCTCTCATCACTCCACCCATCCTACCTATCTATCTGGCTTACATTAGAATTTGTTGAAACAACTTTTACACCAGTGTAAGTCTGTCACCTTCTTCCACTAATCAAGAAAATGCCTGGCTATGAAGACGCAGAAGAAAGCTGTGTTGAGGAGTGTACTGTTATTGACGAGAATGGCCACAGCAGTACGGAGACGAAGACATCGTAGCAATGGTCCAGGACTCATCAGCTGAGATCGACTCTTAGGAGGTGAACGCTCAAACTGAACTCATATCACACACAGACGCTGCAAATGCTCTTGACCTCGCCTTACACTACGTCAAACAACACGCTTACCAAATGATGTTATGTTCATGCGGTGATGGCGGAACATTGCATCCTCAAGTAGATTCAGCGCTCTCCGTTAGAAAAAAAATCACTGACTTTACTTCTTAAGTGTGTGTAAATTAGTTATTTTGTGTGTTTAGAAGTGATTAAAAATGATTCTACAGAATGGGGCCGACATGTATTGTAAGTAACCAGCTTTCATTTCAATTTGGTTTCAGGCGTTTTCATCAAGTTATTAAAACCTGATCACTGAGGTGTAGTACAAGATGTTTACTATAGAATACAGTGTGTGCATAGCATTCATCGTTCATTTACAGGGACACGCAAAAGAAGTCGGTTACCGTACTGGCTATGGACAATAATTGCTGGAAGTGCGTTTTCAGTATGGTTCATGTTTTTAAATTTAACTAATTTTTACATATTACTTGGTGTGTATAAATTCTATCGATCAATATACAGGGCTGCACAAAAGATCTCGAGTATATTTTTGTTTACCGACAGAAATTGCTGCAGTGAAATTTTCAACAATGCTATGCGTTTCCTGACCGAACTAAACTTAGCATGTTATGTAGAATAAAAATACTATGTGGTATACAAATTTATATATACTGTACAGGCACAGGGCTGCACAAAAGAATTCGGATATTTTTCCGATTATTGATGATAATTGCTGAAATTGAATTCTCAAATGTGTTATGAGTTTTCCAAGTTACATAATTGTGCACTTTAAATATTGTAAAAACTGTCTAACCTTCTTCAACAAATTGTATGTATATTAAACTCAACAGTAGGTTTGTGTCTTTGTCCCAGGATTGTACTTAAACTCTAAAGCGGAAGCTGGGTTCCCGGGCCGTCATCACTTGTTACTTTCTTCTATCTTTACAAGAAGAAAGTATCAGATTCATGAAAATTTTCGACTTCCAGTTTTCGACGGATTTATACGTTTTAGAAGGTCCTGAACATGATTTGACTGTTTCTAGAAAATGTCTGTCTGTGACTCTGTGACTCTGTCTGTCTCTCTGTATGTTACAAAAATTTTGTGTTCGCTCTATCTCAAGAACTAATGCACGAAATTTAATAAAACTTTATATTCAGTTAGTCCCTGATATAAATTGGTGCTGATTGGTTTTTGGTCAAAATTGTACAACAGGTGGTGCTGCTATGCTGCATTTTTCGCGATTTTCGCAAAAGCTCTATCTCATGAACTAATTCACTTATTTTCATCAAACTTCAGATTCTCCCTGACATAAATAGACGCTGATTATGTTTTGGTGCAGATATACCAACAGGTGGCGTTGCTATACCACTTTTTTCATGATTTTTACGATAGCTATATCTCAATTACGCACGGAATTTCATCAAACTTCAGATTCTGTTTGACCTTGACATAAATAGATCCTGCTTACATTTTGGTGTAAATAGCCCAACAGGTGGCGCTGCTATGCTACATTTTTTCATTATTAATACGATAACTATTTCTCAAGAACTAATGCACGGATTTTCATCAAATTTCAGATTCAGTTAGACTCTGGTATAAGCTGTTGTTGATTAGGTTTTGGAATAAATCTCCCAACAGGTGGCGCTGCTATGCTGCATTTTGTAGGATTTACACGATTTTAGCAATAGTCATATCTCAAGAACTAATGCACGGAATTTAATAAAACTTTAGATTTAGTTAGACCTTGATACAAATTGGTGCTGTTTCTGTTTAGTGTATGCGAAACCTGTGTGATATAGAAGAAAGTCTTGGTATTGGCACATCCGACTAGTTTATTTAGGCATAATATTTCATCTGATTAAACTGTGAAGTCGCGTTACAGTATTCTGAGTGAGTTGGAAAGTGTTTTAAAATGTATGTTTGACGCATGATTTTTCGTTCTTTTTTTTTTATAACCGTATTGTATAAGTTTCTGATTCAGGAATAACAAAAACTAATGAAATCTTACTAATTATCAAACAAATAACGTTAGCGAAACGGAAAGGAAATTAATTAATCGTAATACCCAAATTAATTCTTAGACCAAATGAAATAACATTCAGGACTGAATAATGCAGGAATTCTGTTGTAATTTACGAATGCATTTGAGCAAATGTTAATCGTTTCTGTGACTTCTTAATAACTTCTGTATTTATTTTGTTACAAAAGTTAGAGATAGTGGATATTCTGAATACATTGTTATTAACTCTCCATTCCGCGTTGCAGAATAATTTAGTAGTCCTTAAATCGAATAAATGATACTTTATTAAAACTTTACGGTCTGATGATAACGCGTACACTTAATTAAAAGGAAGAGAAATCAACCTTTAAGATTCTATTTATTTATTTGAATGGATTAAAGAGTGAAATTTCCCCGAATAAAATATAAATGGTTCTATGTTGTTTCAAGAAATAATTGAGTTATTTTGTCATTAGATTTTCAGAGAACTTTTAAGAAACTTGCTCACTAATAATAATAATAAAACTAGTACAGGGTGTTTCACGAAAGACCCCTAACTTTGAAAGTAAATAACTCGGAAACGGTGATAAATAGAAGCATGGAACCAGTCATATGTTTATTAAAAAAATCCGTAAAATTTTGATGCAGAAACTTAAAAATTTTAGTAACAAATTGCGCTGTAGATGGCGCTGCAGGCGTCATTACCATAAGTAGTCTGTATCACATCAAAAGCCATTCAAAATGTGCACCTTTCTCCCAACACACATGTCGCAAACGAAGAAAAAAAATTGTCAGTGACTTTTCTCCTTGTGGCAGTAGGACTATGAGTTAATCGGTGGTACTCCAACACAATAAACACACATACCTCCCCGGAATACATCACTTGTGGCATTTCTTTCACTATACGCTAACAGCGGTCACGTTTCAACGGCGAAATCTTCGACGACTGACTGATTGTTCTTGGAGTCTGCGCTCTCTTTATAGGGATCCATAATGCTGTCTGCAGCGTCATCTATCAGCGCTATTTTAAACTGAAATTTTTAGGTTTTTATATCAGATTCTTGCGGGTTTATATATATATATATATAACAAAATTTAAAATTTATCGCGATAAACCAAAGTATTTTTATTCCATCCTAGTCTAACTCTATAATATTTATTTCCTCCGTTTATTAAAATATTTTAACTCTATGTATTCCGAAAAAAACCTCGTATCTAAATTCAATATTTCAATGGCTGCTAATTAGTTCAATAAATCGCGTCTTTATCTTTAAATTATAAAACTCCCTAATATTCATACTTTAAAAAACCCGCATAATTCCCTTTTAATTTTCTAAATTCCTAAAAAGACTGTATTTATTTTAATCAGTTCCGATATTAAAAATAATTCGCCAGATCATAAAATCTTTTTCTTATATTAAATGTAAAAGCATTTATTCTAATCCCATTCTGGCTATGTTCCAAATTCGATAAACCATTTCTCTTTTTCTTTTTTTTTTTTTTCCCTAAAAGTCAAAATCATTCCATATTCTCGAAACAATTAACTAACGATAATCAATTAATCTAAAACACTCTGAGTCATAGCTAAATCATCGAACATCATGGAACTTTCGAGAATTTTCTTTCGCGCCAAAAATTAGCGGAAACCATTTTATTACCATATTCTGGAGCCAGCGCAATGAATCCCAGCTCACGATTGGCGCACGTGACCATGTATTCCTACTCTTACTGAAAGAATATATCGTCGCCTTTTCCGTTTCGGAGAGCATTCTATTCGGAGATCCGAAGATGTGATGCACTGATGAAAGCTAGACGTATTCGTATAAGAACATTCGAATAGAGAGACGCTAGTTCGAAGTTTGATTTGTTAGGTTAATGATGGAATCTCTGCCTGGTATTGGCGTGGAGTCCAGTATGTTTTTTCTTATATGCCTGCGGAATGTTTATTTTAAATAAATGGCCATCGTGCTCTGCTGTAGTGGGAGCCGTGATTGAAACGAAAAGAGGACTCGAGTGAAAGCAGATTCTTCCCTGATGTCAATTTAAGTTTCAGAATAAAAACTTCTGTGTTCTTGAATGAGATGCTTAATTATGATTACGTACACACGCCATCTAATGTGGAGTGCTGGAACTTCCTCTTCGGTTGATTATGTGAAAAGAGCCCATCTTATTTTCAAAAAAACATTTATTAAAAATGATACTACTCAAGCAACTCGGCCTTAAAAATCACCACAGAATTATTTTAGTCGGACAGGATTTTTTTTATCTGTGTTTCAATGGATTTCGAGTTTAATTTTTGAAGGAATTATCGAGTGATGGAACATTTTCATACTTTTGTTCTGACCGGAGACGTCTTTTTACAGTAAGCCAATGCACGAAAGTTTCGGTGATAAAAAGATTTCGTAAAGTTGATCCTAAGGGATTAGCAAAGTGTACGACTTGGTATTGTCAGGAAATCTTCTTGTGAAATATGTCCAGAATGACTGTAAGTTGGTATTTTTATTTATTGATATTTTTATATGTTGATATTTACTACTTGTTATTTTTAAAATATTTTATTTTCTTGTTCTTCATTGTTTATTTAATAGCAAACTAAGTTTTAATCTACTCTGAAAATTACAGGGTTTAAATGCTATTATGTGTTGATTAGATTACTGTTTTAAAAATTATTTCTCTTGCAAATATAGTTGTATACAAATATTTAAGTGTTGTTAAGGTTAATTAATTAATTTATTTGATGATTTAGTATACGTCATCGTAATGTTAAAGAAAGCGGTATAAATTTTATATTTTCATGTTTTAAGAACAGATATTCTTAAAAAAAAAAAAAAAAAAAAAATCTATTATTTTTAAAATGTTACTGAGATCGAAATTACATATTTATTTACTATTTTATCTATTTCGTTATTTGTATGGTATATAGTGTTATAAGTTTAACATTTAATGTTTTTAAGATCCGGATATTTAAAAGAAGATCGAGTTAACTCTTTTGTTAGATTAAATATTATGGCAGAACCAAAATTTATAGCATTTGATCCAGATTTAGGAGTTGAGATACAAGCGTGGTTAAAATACTTTGATGATGCTTGTGAAAAAGAAAAGAAGGATGATGATTGGAAGTTTAAAAATATTTCTCAAAATTTAAAGGGAGAAGCTCTTAAGATTTACATTAATGATTGCCTTAATTGCACTAAATACGAACAGATAGCTGATATCTTAACTGAGAATTTTATTAGGGTAAATATCCCGAAATTTTCTGAATTTTCTGCTTTGAAATTGGATAGTTTAAGTAACTTAGAAACTTATTTTAGAAAGAAAATTGAAATTGGTAGGAAATTGCATTTATGTGAAACTATATTACTACAAGGATTAACCGATGGTTTAAAACCAGAATATCAAAATTATCTAATTGTTAACCCTCCTGAGAGTACGACAGAATGGTATAGAATTGTTAAGCAATTTGTGGAAGTTTCCACCCCTGCTGTTACAAGTCCATCATTACCAAGTAAACCTAATGCAACTAATTTTGACATTCCTCGATATAGTGTGCAGCCTAATAGACCAAATTTTCAACAAATTAATACTCCTAGGCATTGGATTCAGTCAAATCGGCCCAATAATCAATTTAATTCTCCTCGAAACTGGGTTCCTCGACCAAACTATAATTTTCAAAGACCTAGAAATTTTCAAAACAGAGTACAAAACAATTATTTTCAGAACCAGTACCCATCTAGGCCATGTAGAATTTGTGTAAACAAGGGTGTAATGAATGCTTTTCACTGGGAAAAAGAGTGTATTTTTAATAACAACTCAACACCCTCTGATACTCTTCCAATTGGTACTCCTAATGTTTGACAATTAATTGTGTATGGATATACGAATAATTATAATTTACCATGTGTCGTCGATACCGGCTCAACTATCGCAATTTTACCACTAAAGTTTGTTAAAAAATTGAATGCTAAAATTGAAATTGTTCCTCCAGTTACTATTGGTCAGGCAAAGGGATTTTTACAAATTAATCAAAAGTGTAGTATTCTTCTTAAAGTGGGTAAAATCCAAAAATATGTTAACTTTTTAGTATGTGATACAGATTTAGATTACTGCATCTTGGGGTTAAAAGAATGTTCAAAATTTGATTTAAATATAAATTGTAAGAATTGTACAGTAAAACAGGGAAGGAAGATTATAAATAGGAGTATATCCATACATGATGAGAGATCACTTCATTTTAATACTGTGACTGTAAATAAATTGCAACAAGGTAATGATAACTTGATAACTTCTGATTGTGATAGTTTGAATTTATTTAATGATGGTAACTTGATAACAACTTATAATGAAGATATTATTTCATGTAAAGATGAGTTATTAACAAATGGTGATAGTAATGAGAGTTTAAATGGATATAATGATGACAAAGTATCACCATATACTAATGAAAATTTTGTGAATACTCAGGACTTTTTTGCAGCTAATTACAATGATTGTAACGTGCAGCCTGATTACAGAAGTTCAATGACTCCTCAAACTTTTCGCGATATTAATGATTATGATTCAGATTTAATTGGGGAAATAAATTTAATTGAAAATGGGGATTTAAGGGAAATAGTTCAAAATTATAGGGATATTTTTGCAAAACATAAATATGATGTGGGTAAGATAAATATTGAACCACAACGCGTTTTACTAAAATCTGACCTACCTATATCTTTGAGGCCCTACAGAACTTCCCCCTTAGAAGAAAAAGAAATAAAAAATCAAGTTCAATCTTTGTTAGCGGCTGGTCTCATAAAAGAAAGCAATAGTCCTTATTCTGCCCCCGTCACCTTCGCTATGAAAAGAGAGGAAGGTAAAAAGACCCGACTATGTATAGATTATAGGAAATTAAATGCAATAGTTAAAAACGATGCAGAACCTTTACCTCTTATCGATGAAATTTTAGATAAATTGAGTAGTGCCCAGTATTTTTCCACTTTGGACTTAGCCTCTGGCTACTGGCACGTACCAATACATCCATCCGATACAGAAAAATTAGCTTTTGCCACCAATTTTGGACTCTTCGAATGGCTGGTGCTCCCCTTTGGTATAAAGACAGGGCCCCCAGTATTTAATAGAACCATTAGAAGAATCCTCAATAAGTACAAAATTGATTTTGCTTGTCATTATTTTGACGATATCATAATTTTCTCCTCCTCTCTAGAAGAACATTTAAATCACTTAGCGAAAATCTTTGAAATCTGTAAATTAGAAAACCTTAAACTTAAACTTTCTAAATGTAAACTAAATCAAAATAAAATTAATTTCTTAGGCTATGAGATCATCAATGGGACTTTAACTCCAGCTAATACCAATATTGAGACAATTAAAAAATTGAAACCTCCCTCTAATGTTAAAGAACTACAACGATTTTTAGGTTCCATTAATGTTTATCACAAATTCATAGATAAATATGCTGAAATTAGATACCCCCTCAATAAATTACTTAGGAAAAACACAATATGGGAATGGAACTCAGAATGTCAAAACTCTTTCGAGAAATTAAAAAATACTCTAATTGCAAAACCAATTCTAAAAATTTATGACCCAAAATTACCCCTCCACATGTTTGTAGATGCCTCTCAGGTAGCAGTAGGTGCAGTTCTAAAACAACCAGGGAAAGATAATTTTTTGCATCCTATTGCTTACCATTCTAGAATTTTGAAGAGTTATGAACAAAATTACTTTATAACTGAATTGGAATGCCTTGCTATCATAGATACTCTTGATAAGTTTTATCACTATTTTCATGGTACTAAATTCACAATCCATACCGACCATGCATCTCTGGTATGGTTAAAGAATGTTAAAAATCTAAGGGGTAGACTTTTTCGATGGTCTTTAAAACTTAGCATGTTCGATTATGAGATCAAGTATCAAAAAGGTTCTACAAATGTCGAAGCGGACATGTTGTCACGAAATCCTGTTGCTTATCTTAATCAACATGTAAGTATATTATTGGACAAAAAAGAAATTATAGCGATGCAAGATAAAGATAATGTTTGTGACAGAAAATACAAAAAAGAGAATGGGATTATAATTATTCAGAGAAAAGGATTCAAAAAAATAGTAGTACCAATGTCACTCAGGAGAAAATTATTACATATTGCTCATGATAATTTTGGACACTTAGGTATACAAAAAATGCTTAATTTAATATCTCCAAACTATTATTGGCCCAACATGACAATGGACATTACACAATTTCTTAAACATTGTGATACATGCCAGAGAAATAAAAAACCAAAACAAAAAAGATTTGGCTTGTTACAAGCTATGCCAGCCACAGATCAACCTTTTGAATGTCTTTCTATTGATACTGTGGGTGGATTTAATTATTACAATTCAACAAAAAAATTCTTGCACATAATAATAGATCATGCAACTAGGTTTGTTTGGGCTTTTCCATCCAAAAGTGTTACTACCGAAACGTATACAAACTGTTTAAAACAAATTTTCAATATACAAGCACCTAAAACAATACTTAGTGATAAACATAAATCTTTTAGGTCTCCAAGATTCAAAAAATTCCTCAGAAAATATCATATTCAACAACGTTTTACATCATCACATCACCCCCAAACCAATGGTAAGGTAGAACGAGTTAACCATACTATAGTTACTAGACTTAAATGTAAAGTTAATTCCATTTCTTCTAAAATACCTTGGACTAGATTATTTGACCAAGTCATCCAAGAATACAATAACACACCACATTCCATAACCAAATTCCCACCTGCCTATTTATTTTATGGTCAATTACCTTATGAATCTCCTTTAAAACAAAATTATTACCCTCCTGTTAATAAAGCACTCAAAATTGCAAAAGTGCGAACTTGTGAATTCCACCTTAAAAGTAAAAGACTCTATGATAGAAAATTTGTTGAATCTCCACTAGAAATACAAGATTATGTAATTTGTGAAGAATTTAAATATCCTAACACTCGAAAATTAGAACCTACTTTCTCTGGGCCATACAAAATAATAAATAAACTTTCTGATGTGACCTATGAAATAGACAAATTTAATTATGAGACTAAATTAAATTCAGTTATTGTACATGTGTCACAATTACGACCATATTTTTCACCAAATAATTTCAGACTATTTCATGAGGAACCCAAACAACAATCAAAACCACCACAGACATCACAATCACCATCACAAAATCAAACTAAAGTAAAAACAATAGAGTAAATTCTAATTATTTAAATATCTCTTATTACAATAGTTTTCATCATTATCAGGTATGTTCTTGGTGCGCAACGAGAATATTACTTGTTTTTGAGAGTTTTTGAGGTTGAGTAGACACCTTATGCAGGCATAAGATGTGTATTTTGATTTTAGGAATTGTCAAATTGATGTTGAAAAATGAAATTAAATGTTTTAATTCTATATCAAAATAAACTATTTTTACTTTATTTACTTTTTCTTAAACCAATTGTTTCAAAAATTAATATTATGTTATTTATTTCAATTGATAATCAAATAGTAACCGTTTATAAGTATTTCTATAATTATATAAATGATTGGATAGTGATGATGTGATTTTACAGTGATTGTTTTGTGTGACAATAGAAAATTAAGTATTTAAACAAAATTGCCTTTGTATTCCAGTTCTCAGCCAAAATTAACATCTTTTATTGTTATGTATTGTCTTTATTTATTCTAAATTTGCCAAAAAAAAACAACTCTCTGCATTTAGGATATGAATACTTATAACTTAACAGTATAATTTTGTAAAAGGGTATCAGAGGAAAAAATTATTGTAAGGAACTACTGGTTGAGAGTCAATTTCTAAATATTTAGATTTAAATTTATTTGGATTTTGAAATTATATTTTTTTTTGTATACTTTCGACTAGCAAAAATACTTTCTTATATAATTAAAAAATAAGAAAATTATTTATTTGCTATGTAATTATTTTATTCCACAACCAATATTTTCCCTAACAATAAATAAACAAACTGTGATATTTTCTTAAATTATACTAATGTTATTATATTATTATTATTTATACTATTGAATTATATTATGAATTACTACATATGTTGAGAAGTATTAGTTATATTGAAAGTTATTATTGTTATGTTTATGAATTGAATTTTATTATAGCATTTATTTATATTATTGAAGAGTTATATTACTTATTAGTGAAAAAATGTTTGACAAAAATTAGTTAAAGATGTTGGGATCCCAACAGAAATATAACAGATCCCAACAGAAATATAACAGATCCCACAGGAACATAACAAAGATAACATATTCCAAGTACAATAAACGACCAAGAGATAATTTGACTTGTTTATTATGTGAGAAATTTACTGTGATACTTAAGAAAAAGAGAAAGATGTTGTGACAAGTGCTAGCATTATAAAGTCATTATAAAGTATTGGTAAGAATGACTACAGTTTTAAAATTTTGATGGAGTAATGTCTTTATTTTCAGCCTTTACATAAAAACTGTATTTTTAAGAAAGGGACTGCAGTAACCATTTTTTTTTTAAACAAAATGAGGACTTATCACGATCCAAGAAAGAGACTGAAATAAAACAGTTAGATCTAATGAACTCAAATTTGAATGAAGTCGAATTTTTTTTTAAACTTTGTTTTAACAATTTGCTAGTGACTACTTATTCTAAAGCTTGTGAACTTGGTAAAAGCAAAATTTTGTTACTATTATTATCCTGTTTTTCTTGTTTATTAATATTTATTATTTATTCTTATTGTATTTTTCTTGTGCACTTACAAATGGTAAGTGAGATTGTAACATTTTTGTATTTCAGGGAGATCTTCTTTCACGTCCTTCTTCAAAATTGTTAACTTCCAAAATTATTATACTTCGTTCTTTTTAAGTTCTTTTCTTTCGCCAATGCCAGTGCAGGCTCACTCTAAACAACTTTAAATTTTTTTTTTCTCGTCTGAAACCGCCGTTTATAAAACAGCTTGTTCAGTCAAGAGTTTTTTAAGGGGGGGGGGGGATAATATAACAAAATTTAAAATTTATCGCGATAAACCAAAGTATTTTTATTCCATCCTAGTCTAACTTACTCTATAATATTTATTTCCTCTGTTTATTAAAATATTTTAACTCTATGTATTCCGAAAAAACCTCGTATCTAAATTCAATATTTCAATGGCTGCTAATTAGTTCAATAAATCGCGTCTTTATCTTTAAATTATAAAACTCCCTAATATTCATACTTTAAAAAACCCGCATAATTCCCTTTTAATTTTCTAAATTCCTAAAAAGACTGTATTTATTTTAATCAGTTCCGATATTAAAAATAATTCGCCAGATCATAAAATCTTTTTCTTATATTAAATGTAAAAGCATTTATTCTAATCCCATTCTGGCTATGTTCCAAATTCGATAAACCATTTCTCTTTTTCTTTTTTTTTTCTTTCCCTAAAAGTCAAAATCATTCCATATTCTCGAACCAATTAACTAACGATAATCAATTAATCTAAAACACTCTGGGTCATAGCTAAATCATCGAACATCATGGAACTTTCGAGAATTTTCTTTCGCGCCAAAAATTAGCGGAAACCATTTTATTACCATATTCTGGAGCCAGCGCAAAGAATCCCAGCTCACGATTGGCGCACGTGACCATGTATTCCTACTCTTACTGAAAGAATATATCGTCGCCTTTTCCGTTTCGGAGAGCATTCTATTCGGAGATCCGAAGATGTGATGCACTGATGAAAGCTAGACGTATTCGTATAAGAACATTCGAATACAGAGACGCTAGTTCGAAGTTTGATTTGTTAGGTTAATGATGGAATCTCTGCCTGGTATTGGCGTGGAGTCCAGTATGTTTTTTCTTATATGCCTGCGGAATGTTTATTTTAAATAAATGGCCATCGTGCTCTGCTGTAGTGGGAGCCGTGATTGAAACGAAAAGAGGACTCGAGTGAAAGCAGATTCTTCCCTGATGTCAATTTAAGTTTCAGAATAAAAACTTCTGTGTTCTTGAATGAAATTTGAATGAATGTTCTTGAATGGTTTATATATATATATGAAAACAAACCCAGTGAACTTTTGGTGCTTTTCTGTTATAGGGGTCTTGACGGTTTTTTAAAAAGCTTGGCGGAAAAAACCAAGCACGATAGAAAACCAAGCAGGATATTTTATTCTTCTTCCGTTCAGTTGGGCAATTATTATTTTATATATTCGTTCCAAATATCCGAATTAGTGATTTTATAAATACGTTTAATTAAATTTTACAAAAAAAAAATAAGAAAATGATATCAATAAATATTAATTACTATTAATTCCTTTCCCCCCTTTCTTTTGCGTTTACATAAATGACGTCATTTGGACGAATTTATTCAAAATATTTTCAGTTTATAAATTAAATTAAATGCTGACAGACGATTGAATCCTGACGATAGAAATGTGATTTTTTTTTTTGTCAAATTTTCCTGAAAAACATAATTTAATCACAATCTTGTATTCATTATTGATTGAAATAAAAGATAAATTCAATTTCAATTTGAAAATGACGAATAAAAAGAAATCAATAATCCCTGTCGGGATCCTTTTCAATTTTTTTCCCTTTTTTGTCACAAAAAAACTGAGTAGTTAGTTGCCATCATTACAGAAATGTCATTAAAATTAGAAAAAAATTAATATCTCGAAAACTAATTCCAATTTCAAAATTCTATTAGCAGTTTTGACATCCGCGGATTTTTATGGACAATTGGTATTAATTTCACCATCAAGCGTTTAATATTTTATTAAAAATAGCCCTGAAACAAATCAGTCGTTTAATCAGTCGTTTCATAAAATCGTTTCATAAATTCGTTTCATTAGGATTTTATATATATAGGGTAGATATAAACATATCACTGGTTTCATGCTTCCATCTACCACCGTTTCCGAGTTATTTATTTTCAAAGTTAGGGGTCCTGCGTGAAACACCCTGTTTGTTGTGGCCTTCACAAAACTTTGTTCTATACAAATCAAATCGTCTGCAACAGAAATTAAATGACAATAATCTATTCGTTCTTGAGATATAGCTGCCGCGGAAATCGTAAAAAACAGAACATAGCAGCGACACCTGTTGGGCAGCATACAACCAAACATAATAAAGATCTATTTATGTCAAGGTCTAACAGAATACGAAGTTTGATGAAATCCCGTGCATTAGTTCTTTAGATATAGGTAACGCGGAAATTGTGTAAAAAACAGTATACAAGCGCCACCTAATAAGCGATTTACACCAAAAACTAACCAGCGTCTATTTATACAATTTATAACAGAATATGAAGTTTGATGAAATTCCGTTCTTTAGATTTTGAGATATAACTATCGCAGAAATCGTGAAAATGTAGCATTAGCAGCGTGATCGGTTGGACGATTTACAGCAAAACTTAAGAAAGTGACCCAACAAAATGTGTGTCAAATACAGACACACAGACAGAAAAACAGATAGGCACACAGACTCACGGACAGACATTTTCTAAAAACAATCACCTCATGTTCAAGACCTTCTAAAACGTATAAATCCGTTGAAAACCGGAAGTGGGTATTTTTCACGAATCCAATACCTTATTTTTGCAAGGACAGAAGAATATAAAAATATCCTGTGTTACACATAAAGTGCATTACACATTTGTCATTCCACAGAATTTTCGCATTCCTTTTTTCTTCGATTGCCATACCATTTTTTATCTTTCGAATACTTAGTAATATGTGAAAACATATATAGAAAAAAAGCTAAAATCAATTAACAAAAAAGGAATAACCCGAATGAAACCAAAATCGGTGCACTTACTAGTCGAGAATGCGGGAAGAAGAAGGGAACAATAAAAAAATAGTTGCAATAATCGCCAACAGATGGCGCTGCGGGGACTGTCGGGGCAAACGCCGTTGTAATCATCAGCAAAATCAAGAACCTCAAGATCGCATATCACAACATGTGCGAAACATCGCTCCTGATGTATTGCATTCCGCAGTTGAGCTTGTCATGCACCGCCTGGATTGTGTCCTCCAGCACAATGGTCATGTGGAACCTGAACTTGATCGGCACCGCCATGCGAAAGCGTCACCACATTCACTGTGACATTTTCTAATAAATTAGGTATGCCATTCGGTTTTACGCCTTAATTCTTTGTTCTTGTATTACACATTACCTTTCACTCAAAAGCGCCATCTGTCGGCGATTATTGCAATTATTATTTTTATTATTGTTAAATTCTTCTTCCCCTTCTCAAATAGTAATTGTACCGAGTTTGGTTTCATTCGGGTTAATCCTTCAAGCTACATACAGCTCCAAATAGAGATACTTATACTATAACCACCCGATACATACAGACAGACATTTTCTAAAAACAAAACCTTCTAAAACATATAAATCCGTCGAAATTTTTCACGAATCCAATACTTTCTTCTTTTATACATAGAAGAAAATAATAATCTGTAAGTCCCATTTTTGACTTCCAAATGGTCTCTCCGATATGAAATCTTGAATTTGAAGAAATAACAGTGAGCCATGAACTAAAAGAACCTTCAGAAACAAGACACGTCTAATTAAATAAATTTTCTCGGTTTATTTAAAAAGCTATTCCTGGAATCATCTGTACTTTTATGTTGTAATTAAAGTAAGGGTCTCTCTATTTCATGGACCGGCGCGTCGTGTCTTTTCGAATTTTAAGAAATGAAAGTTTTCTGTGACATGGAA
This sequence comes from Maratus michaelseni, assembly GCA_963931845.1. NCBI lineage: Eukaryota > Metazoa > Arthropoda > Arachnida > Araneae > Salticidae > Maratus > Maratus michaelseni. The sequence continues at coordinate 79,318,752 of OZ007600.1, forward strand.
CAGACTTTCGAAGTAGCATTGTAAGCTAAAGAAGGCTAGTCAAAATTTTGCTTAAAAAACAAGACCATTCACATTATATCCTAGATTTCCTACCAGGACGTTAACTTTATGGGAATATTGGGTTTTGGTATCCATCATAAATTTTTTAGGGTTAGATTCGCACGAGACTCAAATGTTCTGAGAAATTCCCGTTTTCCAGATCTGATGCCTAATTACTTTTCTGTATGTGTGTGTGTGGGGGGGGATAGCATTAATGAGATAGTTTACAAGACGCCACCTAATTTCATAGAAGAGTTGAAGCAGGGAATTACTAAAGGCTGTAATAGCATCTTTCCAGTCACATTTTAGGCAGTCAAGAACGAATTTCTACAGCGGGTCTATTACTGTTAAGATGTGGAAGGTTATCATTTCGAACTTGTTTTGGGTTAATTTCGGTTAGTTTAAAAAATCGTCACTTTTTCCTGAAATTACGAGTTAACATTTTAATTACTTATAACTTTCTTAAAAAACATTGTAGAGCAAGCCTTTATTATTATTATTATTATTATTATTATTATTATTATTATTATTATTATTAAATTATTTATTATGAAGAGAACTTTCCAGAGATATGCCATAAGTCCATTTTTCCCATTTGAAATTTCAAAGTTGAAATTCCCAGCCCCAAAATGTTTTATCCAGATGAGGTCCTCCTCTAATTGATTAAACACGTGCTCCACCATTTTCGGAAATTCCAACGCATTTCCGAAATAAGTAAAGGTAGGATAGAGTATGACTTTTGGTGAACCTGTATATAAATCTATTTAAAATTAGCCCCCTTATTTTAAAGATATCTGAAATTTTAAATTCGATGTGAATCATATTAATCATGTTACAATTCCCATTATTTTCAAAATGCTAATGAAGAAATAATAATTGAAACAATGAAATATTATCAATGAAATACTTGAAGTGAAAAAGAAGTTATCAAGTTATGCTGCATAAATTAATTCCCAGAACAGAGCAAATAATATTTCAACATGCAGAATTTCTGGGAATACATTTTGTAATTTACGAATGCATTCGAGCAAATATTAATCATCTCTGTGACCTGCTGGTAGTTTCTTATAACGAAAATGCTAGGGCGAATTGGATATTATTTTACTTATTGTAATTAACCCTTTGTTCTGCATTGTAGAACTACTTAGTAGTCGTTAAATTGAATAAATTCTACTTCAGTAATCCTTTATGGTCTGATAATGGCACATAAACTTAATTAAGCGAGTAGATATCTATTTAATGAAAGTAATTTTTTTTTTAAGAAGGAGAATAATCAAGCTTTGTATACCTCAATTTGTATTATTTTACTTATTGAAATTAAATTAATTTAATTTATAATATTGTTTATTTTTACAATATCATAAAAAAGTAGATTTTTTTCCAAACTGAAAGTGATTAATTTACGCTATTAAGAAATTATTGAATTCGTTATTAATTAGAGTATTAGTGAATTTTAGACGTACAAGAGTCGCCCAAACGAAAGTGGCATTGCTGTAATAACTCCGCCATTTGAAGAGAAAGATGACTGCGCATGCTCCTATAGATGGCACAGAGTGCTGGGAATGCATACGACATCGTAAGATCCCGCCAGATGCGTGTGTGATAACGTGGGAGTACGTTAAAAGGCATCGTTCGCATCATAGATGCCATCAAACGATGTCAACGCGCGGTCGTGCAATTTTTAACAGCGGAAAATGTGAGTGCTAGTGAAATCTATCGTGGAATGCAAAATGTGTATGGCACGGAGTGTATGTCACGCATATCGGTATTCCGATGGTGTAAGGACTTTCGTAGTGGAAGAAGCAGTACTGACGACAGGTAACGACCTGGTCAAGCGAATGTGGTTATCACCAAGGAACTACAAGGTGACTTTGTCTAGCCTACCTGTTACGTCTGTATTACTTCTTTCTTTTGTATACTAATTTATATTAATACCCTTAAACCATTTCTCAAAGCGACTGTAGTGCCACTTTCATTTGGGCGATCCATATACTTATCTTTAAGCCATAAAATGGCTAAATATTTACCCACTCATCCAATGTTATTTTTACATCCATTGCATCGACTCATAAGGTCAAACATTCCATTATAGCATTTCTTTCTACCAATATATGTTTGTGATTGCTTGGGTGTAGGAAAAGTATGAAAATGTTTTAGAATCTTGCCTTTTTTGAAATATTTCTATCTCCATTCATCGTTAATAAACGTGGTGCAAGGGCTTATTAGTGTCAACCATACCTGGAGACAATGGACCTTCTGTGTCTAGAATTATTGCAACAAGCAGGGCCAGATTAAGCCCTCTAGGATCCTTTAGGCAACTCAAATCTCGGGATCCTTTTTTCTAATCCCCTACTTTTAAAACAGGATTGTAAACCATATTAATATATATATATATATATATATATATATATATATAATTCGAGGAATTTGAGGAATTATATATTTATATATATATATATATATATATATATATATATATATATATATATATATATATATATATATAATTCCTCAAAATATGAAATTTATTAAATAATTAGAAAGAAGGTGTACATAAAAAAATTAACAATTAACTATGAACTTTGGAAACAATAAAATATTAAAACTACACAGGCAAAAAGACAGTCTGTTAAAATTAATTTTAACTTACATGGCTGTCATGTTTTATATTATTTTTTAAAACTTTGTTTAATTTTGTTTTACATTTCAATTTGCGCTTTTTGTATTATGCTTTTAATTTGTTTTCTAACAAAGTTATTTAGTTTTTTTCATTGCTTTTAATTTGTTTTCTAATAAAGTAATTTAATTTTTTTAATTGTTTTGAATGTAAGGCTAGCTGGTGTTTCGAAACCTACAAGTTTTTGTAGTGGGGAGGGAGGATAGTTAGTTCTGTCTGTCCGTCCACTGAAGAGAAACATACTGTCTTTTTATCTGTATAGTTTTAGTATTTTATTGTTTTAAAAGTTCAAAGTTAATTGTTAAAAATATATATATGTATGTACACCTTCTTTCTAAATGTTTATTAATTTTATTTTTTGGTGAATTATATTTTTGTGATATATCTTAAAAGCTGATTTTGTGCCGGTAATGCAACAATTTTCATTAAAAATATTTGAATTATATGTGCGTGTGTGTGTGTGTGTGTGATTTATTTTTAATAATTTTCTGTTATTTCCATTTATAAAATTTTATATATTAATATTTCCAGTTAGTATCTCCAGTTTTATATATTAGTGTTAGTATAGTTTATTATTAAATGTGTAACGAATTTTGGAGATGGGAAGGTTTTGTTAAAAGTATTTTTTCAAGATAGAGAATTTTGTGAAGGGTTCTGTTTAAAGACAAAAAAGTTTGTGAAGAATCCTGTTTTAAGATGAAATTTTGTGAAAGATCCTTTAAAGGATCGAAACTCTTCTTAAACAGATGCCTAGAAATGCGAATTTCCTACCACGTTAATAATTGGCAAATATTTAGAAATAAAGGCTTTCGTCTATAATACCACACTAACTGTATGCTTGTCTTATACATGAAGAGTTTAAATTTCCATGTCGATTAAAAATTAGTTTTCACTAAAGTAGATGTGTATATACAACACGACAAGACCCTGCAAGGCTCGATTACTACTTAGGCCCAGTAAGTTTGGCCTAAGATCCACACATTCTTTTGTAATTGTATCCTAAATCTGCCGAAGGCAATGTGGGGAACATTTGGCTCATTTGGAAAACGAAGAATGTAAATTTAAAATTTAATTGTTTTTTAAATTTATAACTGTATTTGCAATGCATGGCCACGAAATACGAGTGGAATCCGGATCTAAGATCCCGAAGGCAATACCCCTCCCCTCGGCTTCCCAATAAGTTCATTTGGAAAATCATAACAGCGAAGCTCCACTTTTAATAACAATAATAATAATAATTATTATTATTATTAATTTTAATAAGTAAGTATAAGTAAGTTTTTATAAGTAATTTTAATTATTATAATTAATAAATAAAGCTATATTATTTATCAATAGAACACTTGGACTATATGGAAATTAAACGATTGTTACACCTAAATTAATTTTGCCAGCAGTCGAAATAACATTTCACAACGGAACAATGCAGGGATTCTCAGAATACAATTTGTAATTTACGAATGCATTCATGCAAATGTTAATTGTCTTCGTGATCTGCTGGTAATTTCTTCATTTGTTTTCTTGACAAAAGTTAGCAAGATGGGTTCTCTTAACTTAGTATAATTAAGTCTTCATTCCGCAAGGTAGCCGTTAAATCGAATGAACGCTATTTCGGTAAGCTTTTAAGGTCTGATAACCATACATAAATAAACATAATTAAACGTGAAGGTATCTCTTTAATAAAAAGTTAAGTTTGTTAAAGGAGAACAATCAAGCCTTTGTAGAGATAAATTCGTATATACAGGTTGCATAGAAAAGCCCCTTTATCTTGAAATAACTATTGAACGAATAAATCTAGAATTGTGAAACATGTGGCTACATGTAGCAAACAACTACGCGCTATCATACGAGAATAAATGCAGCCCCACCTAGTGGAAATGTTTGGAAGTTATTAAACATATCTCGAAACCTACGAAATATAGCTAAAAAAAGTAAATTACAAAAATGCAGAGCAACCTCGATTTAGTATGAAATGACGTCACTTACATTAAAAAATAATTTTATTAGAAACCCTAAAACTAATAGCTTGTAGAAGTTTATTATTATAAAGCAGATGCATATTACTAATAAAACTAACTCATATAACCAAGGTAAAATTTATGTTAATAAGAAAATCAAGTAAAGTATGTGGTCAGTGTTTCCAGCAACAGCGGCAGTGCACATGCATTCGCAATCATACACATACATTACTGCAAATAATGGGCACATTGCACATTATTAAGTTGATATCCTTAATAAATTAAATGGTATCTTGCTTTCATTTGTTTGTTTTATAAGTAAATATGTATATGTCTTATAAAGCCATACCTCTTTCCAACAAGCGATTAGTGAAATATTTAAGCCAGTGATACACTGAAAATTTTATTTTCATTTTACAGTATAATACTGGCATCCCAGTTGTCAGTATTATACCGTAAAATTAACAGTAATAAACAGTAAAATAAGCCGTAATACACTGCCGCGCATGCAGCTGGGGTGCCAGCATTATACTGTAAAATCAACATTTTTTTTTTTTTTTTTTTTTTTTTTGCAGTGTAGTTGGTAACATTTCAGGGCTTCTGATAAAGTTATGTTTGAATGTAAGAAGTCATTCCATACTAAATCGAGGACGCTACACACATTTCTACTTGACTTTTCTTCACTGTCTCCCATACTATTCGAGATAAGGTCCTAGGGAAAAATTTAAGATCAAGTGAAAATGCCCACATATGGGTTATGCAAATTTTGAAAATGCAAAACAATTAATGTAAAAAAAGTGCCACTTGATCGTGAACTGTGAGGCGATGGTATTAAAAAATAATGGTAAAAAATGGCTAAAAAATTAACATGTTTATAATATTTACAGTATTTTATGTTGGGAAAAAGTATAAGGTTATGACTATTTTGCAACTGTTTTTCATATGCAAATTATATCATTATGCGCATGCTTCAAACCTTGAAGTTCGAATTCCCAAGCTTTTTGCAAGCATTAAACGGTTTGTTTCTGCTGTTGATAAGAATGCCGAAACATAAGCATTTGTCTGATGTAGAATGTGGCAAAATTCTTGGCATGAAAGCATGTGGAATGAATAGGGTTTCTATTGCAAGATCTATAGGTCGGTGAAAAACTGATGTCAATAATTTTTTTTTTTAAACACATTCAAATTATGGAAAATTCAAGAGCACAGGTACACTTTGCGTACTTTCAAAAGACCAAAAATCATTTTTATTTTGACTAACATGTGAGAAAAAATGTATTCTTATCAAATAGTTAATGATTTAAACTTACCATGCACCAGTCCGCAATGTTTTAAGTTCAGATGGAAGGGCAAAGTATGTAAAATTAAAACTCTGCCCATCTTTAACGAAGCAGCATAAACTTGCTCGCGTGCAGTTTGCCAAAAAATATGTTTCATTTGGAGATAAATGCAAAGAAGTTGTCTTTTCTGACGAAAATAAATTTTATTTGGATGGACCTAGTGGGTTTACGAAGTACTCGCTTGATATTTGAAAAGATGCCTTACTTCTCTAAACGTCAATTCGAAGGTGGTTCTGTTATGTTATGGGATGCACTTGCAGCGAGTGGAACTCTACCCATTGTCGTAATTGATTATAAAATGAACGAACAAAAGTATCAAGCCCTATTGGGAGAAAATTTGCTACCCAATGCACCATTTGTTACATCTGGAGAGTGGATATTTCAACAAAACAACGCTAGTATAGGGAAGTTGCAATCAGCTGATCAACCATTGTACTTCACTTGGAGGTCAGGGTACTTCCACCAATCAGAACTGCCTATTTATAGTGTGACCTCCAACCTGACGTCAATTGCAACTGCCCTATCTATGTTCCTCAGTCAACAAAGGCGTGGTTTGAAGCTAATGCGACCAAATTCTTGAGGGGCCTTCCAAGAGTCCTGACCTGAAAAGAATGGAAAATCTTTGGGGTATTTTAGTGTAGTCTGTTTATAAAGATTTTCGACAATATCGAACCAAACGTGAACTCATCAGTAGAATGAAGATTGCTTAAAGTAATTTAAAAAACGAAACTGTTATCTAAACCTTCTGCAAGATTAACAAATCGATTGATAAACGTAATTGAAAAAAGAGGGTGCATTTATAGGATATTGACTTAAAAAATTCATTAAAAAATCGTCGATCTTAAACTTATCTCCATGATAAAGTGTATCAAAAATTTAAATATGTCATTATTTTCACTAACTGAAATTTTTATAGTTTTGAACACTGTGCATTTTTATTAATTTTTATTTAAATAAACTGAGTCCCTCACTTCTTGTCCTTACATTTTCTAGAAATATTTTACAATAATTTTTCTCCATGACCTTAAACTTTTTGTCAGGGCATTAAGGTCGACAATTTCTAAATTTCGTCACTAGGAGACGGCGTTGCAGTCACTCTCATATGATAGCGCATAGTCGTTTTACTATAAGTAGACACTTGTTCCACAATTCTAGCTTTATTCGTACGATCTAATATCTTGCTTTCGTGTATTAGTTTTATAAATAAATATGTATCACACTTCGATTTTTCAAGTGATTAGGGACGTATTTAAGTGGAGATCATAATAACATTTCAGAGCTTATAATAAAGTCATTTTTAAATGTAAGACGTCATTTCATACTAAATCGGGGACGTATATAGAGACCAGTCTATTAAAAAAATGACCTATTCCGGGGAATCGGTCCTTTTCGAAATCTTGCTCGACATCTTTTCGGAATCCCATTTCAAACCGATTCCTTTGGTCCTTTTCGAAATCGGGACATTTCTGACTAATTCCGAGGTATCGGTCCTTTTCGGAGTTGGTACATTTTGGACTAATTCCAAGGAATCGGTCCTTTTCGGAGTTGGTACATTTTGGTCTAATTCCCAGGAATCGGTCTTTTTTTGGAGCTGATTCATTTCGACCGTTTCCGAGGAATCGTTCCGAAAAGGACCGATTTATTTTTAACACTTTCCAACCAAGTTGAAAAGTGTTTATGACTTTGGTTTGTCTGCCGTCTGCAGTCTGTCCGTGCTCTAACTCCCGTAAATATACTCGGATTGCCCTGCAATTTTTATATGTTATTGTCGTCATCTATAGCATGTTCCCTATTTCAAATGAAGTGTGTAGCACTTATAGTTTTTTTACAGGGACACTCAAACGAATTCCGTTACATTACGGTCTATGGGAAAAATCATTTGCGGTTTATTTTAATGATGTTACACAATTTCCAATACATTGTAATTGCTATATATCACTAAGGTGCATTACAGGAAGCTTAATATGGAATAGGGTGTGCATAGCTCTTAACGTTGCTTTTCATTGACAGTCAAGAGAATTCCGTTACATTATGTCTATGGAGAAAAATCATTTGCGGTTTAATTAAATAAAGCTTCACTATTTTAAACACATTAAAATTTATATATATCACTAAGGTGCGTTACAACAGGCTTACTACAGAATATTGTGTGTATAGCAGTCATCGTTCATTTACAGGGACACACAAAATAATTCTCTACTGTCTGTTAACAATAGTTCCTGGAAGTGCGTTTTAAGTTGCTGAACGCGATTTTAAATTTAACTCACTTTTTGTCTATTACTTGGTGTGTATAAATTCTGTATTTCATATACAGGACAGCACAAAAGTTCGCGAACACATTTCCGTTTATTGAAAGAAACTCCTGAAGGAGAATTTAAAACTGTGCTACGCGTTTCCTAACTAAACTAAAATTTAGCATCCTATGTAGCATTTATACAAATCTATAGATCATATACAGGGCTGAATAAAAATATTCGGATATTTTTCCGAATATTGTATATGTTGGGATTATATGTTGGAAATTCCTGAAATTACGTTTTTAAATATGTTATGCGTGTTCCAAATTGTTTACTTAGATGCTATCTTTCAGCTTATTAAACGATAATGATTTGTAAAAATATTTTGGAAGCGTTGGAAAGTGTTACATAATCTATGCTTGACGCATGGTTTTTCGTTCTTGTTTAAAGACTGGTATCGTTCTTTCAGTTTCATTGCCGGAATCGTTCCTTTAGGATCGTTCCTCGACAAATGACACATCTCTACTCTACATTCTTGTAATTGACTTTTTTTACTGTCTCTCATACTTTTTCGAGATAGGGTTGATAACTTCGAAACGAAACGAGCTTCCCGTAACTATTCTAAATGCTGTTTGTGCTCATTTATTAGGTCAATTTTTGTACAAAAAAAAAAGAGGAAGAAAAAGAAACCACCAGTAACTTGGTCGTTAGTGGCGACTGCATATGTCAAGCTCTGATTATGGCCACCTAGTCTTTCAGGATTAAGAGACTTTTCTATGCATGGCGACTGGTCCGTAAATCCTGGTCCAGGATTCAAGGAATATTTTAGACGAGGGCTATTTTTTTTCAAGGTCCGATCGGTTGTGAAATGAAAACCACAGTGAAAATCAAAACTGTTTTATTTGGAACATTTAGATACATCTTCCATCTACTTCTCTACATAGTCGCTGCTCTGACTGAGAAATTTGTGGTAGCGTGGTACCAACTTTCCTATACCCTCGTCATAGAAGGCAGCCGCCCGTGCTTCCAGCCAATTCTGTACGCTGGTCTTCAGCTCGTTGTCTGAGTCAAACTTCTGCCCTCCTAGCCAGAGTTTCATGTGAGTAAAGAAATGGAAATCGGATACACTCGGTCAACCAGATCACGCTTTCACACTCGCTTCCTTCACTGACCTTCTGTATCATGGACGTCTGTACGTCCCACTTCAAAGTTCCTGCACCATTGCTGCAGTTTGATGTCATTCATGAAAGTTGTACCGTACACATTGCTCATTCGTCGATGAATTTCGGCTGCATTGCACCCTTCAGCATGCATAAATCGAATGACAGCACGCACTTCACACTTAGCGGGAGCCTTTATTGTTCGAGGCATGTTTACATGGTCACTGCGAGCTCAGAACTGACAACTGCGACCTGACTTGCTACGGGCATACTAGGGACATTGGGCAACACATCTTCGCACAGCGTCATCGGATTTTCACTGTGGTTTTCCTTTCGCGACCGATCGGACCTTGAAAAAAAATAGCCGTCGTAATATAAACTTGATTAAAATACAGTCCAATATTTTCATTAACTTACTATACAGGCATATCTCGGATAAAGAAGATAATTTGTTTCAGAATAAAATTCATTAGCCGAAACTTAATTTCTCGTAGGTTTTCACAGAAATTCGTTTAATTCTTTCTGGATGCTGTCTTCAATTTAAAGATAAGCTTTAAAATGGCAAAAAGCACATTATAAGAGTGCTAAAACTCGCTAAAACTGGATGAACGCTTTTCAATCAGGTGAAGGAGAATGTAAAGTAGAGTAAAAAACTGATTATCTTCATTTTATACTTATTCAACATTTTCACAATTTTTTAATTTTTTAATTTTATGCAGAATAGCTGATCTATGCTGTTTTGCTGGAGGAGAAATGGAAAAAACTGACCAGAGCTGATTGAACTTCTCTCTCTTTTTTTCTTTTTAAATTTTTTGATAGTGATTCAAACACTTATCTCTTACCAAGACATTTGTTAACTCCAGCTTTTTTTAAATGCCACATTGTAGCCAAAGACAAGTTATTTACATCAATTCAGCACTTTTTAATGCCACCTGTTCTTCCCTTTTTGTTGCTGTTCTTCTCTCCTTCAAATAAGCACTCTTTATTTTCCTTGTCCTTTTTCTGATCCGGTTGCTTTTTCAACTCTTCAAGATTTTCTTTATCAGATCTTTAGCGCATTCTTCAACCAATTCTCCTAATATGATATTATATATATCTTATTAAAAATTTAAACAATTATATACAAATTACAAAATCGTTCTAAAGTTATATAAAAAGCTATAAAAGTTCTCCAAATAATTCAGGTACACATTTAAATAATTCTGAAGTCCAACATGTGTAGAAAGTTCGGATGATATATTGTACAATACCAGCATAAAGAAAGATTTTATAGTAATGCATTAGTTGTACAGCACAAATGCCAATACAACAATAATCCTATAAAATATGCATAAATTAATAATTATACTGATGATACAATTCCACCATACATTACCAAAACATGTAATATTGTAAAACAAATAATATTATAATTGACACAAGCAGTACAGATACAAATGGCACAAAACAAGCAAAATAATAATAAAGTTACTATAAAATCCTAATTCGTACAACTTTTTTACATATATAGAAATAATATTAACATCTGTATCACTAATTGAAATGAAAGTCCAATTACGTTTTATCTCACTACCAATTGTTATGCCGTACAATATCTAAAGACTACAATTATATTTAATGCACAATAAATATAAATACACTATCCATATAATCTCATATTGATCTGCAAGCCAACAAAAACCAAATTTCATCGGAGGATATGACGGTAGAATATATCTCAAGTGGGATCAGATAACTACCGCATTAAGGCAAACATTAATCATCTAATAACCTATGGTAGTTTTTGATTTATCATTTATATCGGAACACAGTTATTACCCAGTACCCTAGATTAATTTGTTATTATTAATATCATCTTTTTATTATGTATTAGGAATGATTCAGTGACTTATAAATCTAATAATTCTACTCTGATGACTGTAAATTTCTGATAATGATTGATTCATGAAATTTGATAAATGTGTGGATATTTCCTTCATAAATGATATTACTAACAAAAGAGATGCAATGAAATTCCATACATCTGGAATAATATTGTATTTCATCTAAATATTCCATAGTAATTTTCCAATTTCTAACTATTAATTTGTTAGCATGTAAAATAATTAAAAAGATGTGGAATAATATCAATGCATGCATTTTGTGAAGGTTATCTGTTGCAATAAGAATAATACAAGTATTTGAAAAAAATTAAATTCTAAACACTAATTTGTTAAAAATATTCAACAGATGAAGTAGTGTTGTAACTTTTGAAAAATATTAAACTTATTTATTACATAAATATCGACATTCCAAGAGAGTACCGACTGCATAGAGATTTGGTAAGTTTATTGCGTAAACAAGATGCAGCAAAAAGAACATCTTGATTTTGAGGAAGTATTGCTCGGCTCGGTGTAAACGTACTGCAGTGGCCGTGTATAGGCCCATGAGCTCACGAAGTTTTTAACTATCACAATGCACAATGGAGTTGATCGGCTTGGTGTAAAATTTCCGTGGTGGGCATGGTTGTTTTAGATCCATGGGTTTATGCTGTCTAGGACTGCGCCAGATTTTTTTTTCTGTGATGACATCTCAAATTATGAATGTAACAACATGGGACAACAAGTTTGCATGACCTCATGGCAGCAATAACGCCGGAAATTAAGACAATTCCGGCAGATACCTCAACATTACATCAACATTCACGGACGCAACTTAACTCGTATAATTTTCAGAACTTAATGAATTAAAATGAAATAAAACATAATTTTCATTTATAAAGAATTCCTTTTTATAATATTGAATTATCTTTAAACCACAGCCCTACAGGACATGCATCCGAGATATAAGAGAACACATGGTGAAGATCAGCATAGCACTACTTAGGTTAGATCATGCAGGCCATGATTAACGGGGCACCGATGAATGGAGGTTCTGGATGATGGACGGAGAAACTGCGCCCCAATTTAACTGCAACTGCTGTCCTAATTCGTCTACTGTTGAAGCAAATCACAACTTCCAGCCCATCGTACAAAACGTTCTCTACAGGGGTAACCAAGCAAATGTTCAGGAAGTGTCTCATACGTACGTCAGACATTCCATAGTCTGACCTATTGAGTGTAACCGGACGTCATCATGCTAAAAAATCAACTAGAAGTACCTTGAAAAAAAAATAATAGCATATGACGTAAGACAAGCATGGCATATCCTGATGTTGTAAAGATGTTTTCGAGCAATAAACTAGTGTAGTTTGGCAGTCGTGCAAAATCGCGCCTCATGTTATAACACCATGTTGATGACGTGTGTTGACATTATCCAGAACATCTCCATGCACAGGTTAGCGGATCGTAGATACATTGAATAAATTGATATTCATTGCTAAAAGCAATTTGTATCAAATACAACTCTAGCCAAGTTGCTCGTATCCTATTTCTGCTGTCGCTAACAACGATGCATATGGTCTAATGGTAAGCGCAAAAATTGGCACTTTAATTATAGATTTCACTCCTTCAATCGTTGTCTTATGGTCTCAATGGTCATCTCAGTTCAGTTAGCTGCCAAATGATTGTTAATGTCGCATTTGGTGTTGAGGTAGTACAGCAGTTTTTCAGGAGTTCCCAGTCTCTGTTATTAGTAAGCTCAAAGCTCAATATCTTTTTGATTCTTTGTCTACTAATGCTAAATTTTGCACAATCATGAATTTTTTTCAGGAGTTCCCAACCTCTGCTATAAGTAAGCTCAAAGCTCAATATCTGTTTGATTCTTTATCTACTAATGCTAAATTTTGCTCAAAAACTTGTACAATCATGAAGCTTTTTCTGGTATTAGAATCCGAGTCCAAATTCTAAAACACAATAGACTGAATTGAAACTCAGATTCTAATATTCTGAATAAAAAATAAAGACAAATATTGAATTCGCATGAAAAAAAAAAAAATATGCATTGCTCAAAATATTTTTCTCAAACTGAGTAAGGATTCTTTTAATAATTACATATATAAAAACATATTGTTAACTATAGCAAGAAATATTTCAAGAAAATTTTGCACTTGCACAATTGCGTATTTCTTTTCATACAAATCTCGTTAATGAGATTTTGCACGAGATTTATTGATTAGATTGAGTAAAACTTGTGTACAACAATAGGCTTATGGGAAGAGCTTTTGTTTACTACTCCGTAGTGATTTAAAAGGAAAGAACTAATTCTTTGAAATATTCTTAAAATATCTTTGTTTAAAACATCTTGCATATACAGTTAAAATATAAGATTTTAGTTTAAAATTCTCTAAAATCATAGGGACTTCCTAAAGTCTGGTGTCTCTAGTCATGTGCCCACTGTGCCTAGACTATACCTTAATCAGGCCTAGGTAGCCGTCTAGAATTCGCCCCCCACACAAATTCAATGACGGTTCATCTCTGCAATGTGTCATGCTCAGTGATGTGGGAAGGGTAAATACCTGGTGGTTAGGTATTTTTGGGGTATATACCTGGATATTAACCCAAGCCTGGGGTAAATACCCAAAAATTGAGTATTTTAATATTTCACTGTAAATAATCATTATCTTGAAAATTTTCTTGAAATCATTGGTTACAATGCTTCAAATATGGTAGCAGCATTTACTTTAGTTAAAGAAAAATATCCTCCATGTCGTCCGATTGAGTAACCTTGACCTTCTTTTACATTTTTTTATGTTCTGATATTTTAAGATGCCAGATAGTTAAGCATTTTTTTTTATAAATGTAATTGATATACTGAGGAGAGGGCCATCAAATAAATAACCGTTTACATGCAATTCTCAGTCAAATTCAAGATGAAAGTGGTAAAAAAACGGATTCCTTGAAACAGCCAGTAAAAACTAAATGAGAAAGTTATTTGCAATGTCTTAAACCTTTAACACTGAAGCTATTTTAATGTTTGTTTTTAATCGCGATGTTTTCTAAATATTTTTCGTACGTCAAAGAAATAAGGACTTCGAAAGTTTTATCTCATAAATACCAAAGAAAGACACTTTTTAAATACACAATAAAAAGAAACTAATCCAACACGTTTCAAAAATCTTTCTTCATCAGTCATAAAAAAGCCGTCATACGAATCGGTATGAGAGCAGAAGAAAGATTTTTCCCCGTTCTCATAGTCATTGTCATCATCATCATCAACCATTTTCAATCCACTGTTGTATGTAGGTCTCCGCCAGATTTTTTCATTGTTTCTTGTCTAGTGCTTTAGTCATCCAATTAACACCGGCCACTTTTCTAATTTCTTCACTCCATCTTACTTGCGGTCGTCTTCTTGGTCGTTTTACATCTCTGGGATACCACTGTAGGATGTTTGTGCTCCATCTATTGTCGTGTCTTCTTGCAATGTGCCCAGCCCATTTCCATTTTAGCCGTTTAATTCTCTCAATGATGTCAAAAACTTTTGTCTGACCTTATCCAGGATATTATTTTTCTGTCTCTTCTAGTTATGCTTAGCATACATCTTTCCATACTTCGCTGTGTTGCTTGTAATCTTTGTATCTTCCGTTTTGTTAGCGTCGATGTTTTTGCTCTATAAGTTAGTACAAGCAAACCACATTGGTTAAACCCCTTCCTTTTCAAACAAAGAGGCGTGTTACTCTTCAGAATGATATTGTCTTCCCAAAAGCACTCCATCCATTTCTTATTCTTTTATTGATTTTGACGGAGAAACCTTTTTTATGCAGTTAATTAATCTCCACGTGCGGCGAACCATTGAAAAACATGTTAAAAACCAGACCTCAATTAACTATAAGTACTTTAAGTGACAACCGCAGATGCAAAACAGTGAATAAAACCAGAGACTGTCGAAACTAACTAAGACTGAAAAAAGAATATCCCAGTATTATAAAAAAAAACCGATAATTTAACAAATTTCTAAAAATATAATAATAAATAAAAGAACACTAAAAAAGTAATAATGAATGCGATCAAAGAAAATACTCAATTTATTGAGAAACTCAATTCTACGAATTATAGTACATGGAAGTTCAAGATGCAGATGTTCCTGATTAAAGAGGAACTCGACGATATAATAGTACAAGATCCACCGGATCCAGCAGATCCCGCATGGCACAAAAAAGATCGCAAGACTAGAGCTCTAATAAACCTAAGCATCGATGATTCTCAAATCGTAAATGTAAAAAACTTAGATACTGCCAAATTAACATGGGAAGCTCTGAAAAATATACATGAGAGAAGCAATTTATCTAGTAAGCTTTACCTTTTACGGAAACTATACAGTACTAAATTAGCTGAGGGTGCAAACATGATCACGCATATCACTAATATCTTGCAAATTATAGATAAACTTAATGCCATTGGTGAAAATATTAGCGATTCACATATTTCCGCGCTATTTCTGTGTTCTCTTCCCCCCAGTTACAATACTTTGATAACTGCGTTGGAGGCGAGACCAGAAAATGAGCTCACCCCTGATTTTATCAAAAACAAATTAAAGGATGAATATAATCGTAGACATGAAATGTCAGAACAATCACATAGCGGATATAACAACAACGAGAGAGCATTTAAAACAAATAGGAGATATACACACACTGAAAATAGAAGAGAACAAAAAAATTGTAACAACTGTAAAATGAAAAATCATTCCACTTACGAATGCTGGCACTACAAGAGCAGAAACACGGTACAATCCGGAAATCCTCGTAACAATCAATTCAAAAATAAAAAGAATTTCTCATCTTCATTATGTTATGAAAAGACCGAAACTCGTAGAGAAAATAAAATTCCAAACGAAAGAAAATACGCAAATGATCAAACGCAAAATAAAGCATTAATCACCAAAAAAGTAGGCAAAAATAACTGGATTCTCGATTCAGGATCTACCTCGCACATTTGTAATGATAAAAGCCTATTTAGTAAATTTATTGATTATAATAAAACTTCAGTAACGATCGCGAATGGTAATAAACTGACAGCGTTAGGTTCAGGAGAAGTTTTTATAAAAACATTAACCCCCGCAGGAAAAGAAAAACTAACGAAATTACGCGAAGTGCTTTATGTCCCAGACTTAGAGTCAAACCTAATTTCGGTTAGTAAAGCCGCTAAAAACGGGTGTAAACTAATCTTCGACGATAATAAATGCGATTTGATCTTTGATGAAGAAATATATATTAGGGCGAAAAATGAGAAAAATTTATACATTATTGAGGAAATGGACGATGTGGAAGAACCACAAAATTATGTAAACATAACGTATAACTGTGACAGCAAACAATGCATAGATCTCTGGCATCGCAGACTCGGTCACAGAGATTATGACGCGATTAAATCTATAATAACAAATCAACTTGCGGGCGGAATAAAGATAGGAAAATGTAAACATCAAAATAAAACATGCGTAACTTGTATCGAAACTAAATTAACTAACATGCCGTATCCTAAATCAGCAACAAACCGAGCTACTAATATCGTGGATTTGATCCATAGTGACGTATGTGGTCCTTTAGATACACCGACTTTAGGCGGAAAAATTTATTTTATGACTCTTATTGATGACTATTCCCGATATACTACGATATATTTATTATCTAAAAAGAGCGAAGTTGCTGAAACGATAAAAGAGTATATAACGATGATATACAATCAGTTCGGTAAAAAACCTAAGGAAATTAGATCGGATAACGGTCGTGAATATGTAAATCAAGAGATAGATGAATACTTAAAACAGAACGGAATTTTACACCAATTGACTGTCCCGCATAATCCGAGCCAGAATGGAGTTGCGGAGAGAAAAAATAAAAGTTTATTAGATATGACTAGAAGCATGCTATCACAAGCAAAATTAAGCAAACATTTTTGGGGTGAAGCCATAAACACTGCAACATATTTACAAAACCGACTCCCAACTAAAGCAAACAACAACAGAACACTTTACGAATTATGGAAAGGAGTTAAACCGAATTTAAAACACTTAAGAACATTCAGTTGTAAAGCACTATTTTACGTCGATAAAGTAAATAGAGGAAAACTCGATAACAGGGCTCAAACCGGAACGTTCGTAGGTTATGACACACGATCGACTGGTTATAGAATTCACACACAAGGAAAACAAATTATAATAGCGAGAACGGTAAAATTTTTTGAAAATGAAAATGTACACTCAGATAACATTGAGGAGATATAAAACACCACAAAAACATCAGATGACAATACACAATTACCGGATAGACATGAAAATCACTTAGAAATAAAACTTGACAGTGAGGAGACATCATCCGTGCCCAAACAGCAACCAATTGAACCAAGAAGGTCTAATAGGACAAATAGAGGCGTTCCTCCTGACAGATATGTTTGTCTCATGAATAGTTCATCTGAAAACATTCCCGAAAATTGGGAAGATATCGAAAAAATGAAAAATACTAATGATAAACAAAATTGGATAAAAGCAACACAAAATGAAATACAATGCCTAAGAAAAAATAACACTTGGACTTTAACAGATCCACCACCCGGAACAAAAATTATCGGCTCAAAATGGACTTTTAAACTAAAAAAGGACAATTTAGGAAATGTTCAAAGCTATAAAGCGCGTTTAGTAGCACAAGAATATAGTCAAAGATTCGGTATTGACTATGATCAAACTTTCGCACCTGTAGTTTCGCACGCTACAATACGTGCATTTCTCATCTCTGCATTGCACAAAAATTTGAACGTGAAACATGTTGACATAACCACAGCATTCTTGCATGGTGAATTAACTGAAACTGTTTATATGAGTCAACCAGACGGGTATATTAAACCCGGCGATGAAGGAAAAGTTTGTAAACTTCAAAAAGCCATCTACGGTCTTAAGCAAGCCGCAAAGGCCTGGTACACCAAAATATCGGAAACACTCACAAACAATAATTTCTTACAGAGCAAAAATGATCCATATCTGTACTTTAAATCAAATCAAGAAAATCCGATATACATCATCATTTATGTAGATGATATCCTGATAGCAGGAAAGGACAGTGATATCGAAGAAACAATAAACCAACTTAAGAAAGAATATGAACTAAAAAACTTAGGAGAAGTGAATAATTACCTAGGCATAAACATTAATAAAATCAACGATACATATTACCTAAATCAAAACAATAAAATACAGGAACTAGTGAAAAAACTGAATTTAAACGACATGAAACCTCATTACACACCCATGATTGCTGGATTCAACAGACTTGAAGACGACGATAATCTTTTACCTAATAACACGAAATATCGACAAGCGACAGGCACATTACTTTACATATCAACAATCACGCGTCCTGACATATCTGCAGCAGTAAACATATTATGTCGTAGAAACGAAACACCACGCCAAAAGGACTGGTCAGCAGTAAAAAGAATCATTTCATACCTCAAAACTACAGAAAATTTGAATTTAACTCTTACGCAAACAGCAAGCCCATCCTAACAGCATACGCCGATGCAGACTGGGCTGGTGACTTGAAAACACGTAAATCAACGTCAGGAAATCTATTCATGCTAGGAAAATCGCCGATTTACTGGATTACAAAAAGGCAAAATTGCATTGCACTTTCGTCAGCCGAAGCTGAATACGTTTCAGCTAGCAACGCAGCACAAGAATTAAGTTGGATAACAAACTTGCTAAGCGACCTCAACATTCCACAAAAACTACCCATCACGATATTTGAGGATAATATGTCCTGTATAAAAATGACTGAAAACGATAAAGATACTAAGCGATCCAAGCATATCGACATACGTTTCCACAACATCAAACTTATGAAAGAAGAAGGAAAAATCGATCTACAATACTGCCCCAGTGAAGAAATGATAGCCGACACTTTCACGAAGCCCACTCCCAAGCCTGTGTATGAAAAACACCGTAAGAAACTGAATCTTCAACCATTCCCCACACAGGAGATTACGGGGGAGTGACGGAGAAACCTTTTTTATGCAGTTAATTAATCTCCACATGCAGCGAACGATTGAAAAACATGTTAAAAACCAGACCTCAATTAACTATAAGTACTTTAAGTGACAACCGCAGATGCAAAACAGTGAATAAAACCAGAGACTGTCGAAACTAACTAAGTGGAGAGATACTGCAGATCTCCCTCCTACAATCTACAGCTGTTTATCCCGCGCGTGTGCACAGAACTCAAATAACAATCTCCCTTCAGTTTCCAAAATGTATCCGAGTAGTTAAGACGCTCTTGTATATATATGATGTAAATATACTTTAATATAATGTAAAATTGGAGCACTTATACGCAGCCTCCAAAACGCGATTTTAAACATGTCCATCTAGCCAAGAATTATAATATTATATTCAAAGGAAAATGAATCTTCTGCTCATTTCACACAATTGTTATTTTCTACTAATACTATTTCTTATTACTCCAATATAAGTGAATCAATGGATAAGATAAATATCGCTACAACACTTTGGATTACTGTGGATATTACTTGGCGCAAAAAGGAAAATTTCAGGTAAGCTGAACAAACTTCTTTAACATATCAAAAGATGAAAATGTATATTAAATTTGAAGACTGATTTAACTATTTATAAAAATAAGAAAATTTATTACGCTACCGACGGTTCCCCTAACAGATTTCATTCATGATACTGTTGCCCGATGATATTTCCTGTCTTAAGTACATATAACATTGAACTTCTTTAATCTCAGTGTTGTTGTATACGATTTTCTTTTTTGGTGCAAATAAATTGAACATCACCTTAGTCTTTTCCAAATTCATTTTTAATCCCGTTCTCATAGAGGTAGTATATAATACAAGTAAGACGTACATCATATCACTTGTAGCATTTTGTAAGAGGAAACAGCAATTTACACCAAAAACAGAAAAATAGCGTTGTTAATGCTCCGACAGCGAGCGACAAAACTAGACTTATACCAGTAACCAGCTGTATGGAGAAATGAGCAGGAATACTGGGATACATTTACATGCACAGAAAAACTAATAAGGCACGTTAACTATTTAGAAAGCAACAGTGAGAAAATTAACCTATGGTGGGAAACTATTATACTAAAAAACTGTAAAGTGTTAAAATCATAAAATAAAATAAGTTTATATTACAATTTATGGCAGTTAATGAAGAAGCTCATCAACTAAAGAGAAAATTTTTAGATGATGTGTTTTGGATTCATATTGAAAGAAGTGGTCTCCATTTTTAAACCAGTTGTAGAACTAATCAAATCCCTTCAATCAAATAAACCCTTAGATTCATTTAGTACATATACATCTACACTGCAAATCTTTATACACTTTTCAGAACACTTTTTAGAACACTTTGAAGCGTACTTTTTGGAACAGTTTTTAGAATACTTCTGAGAACACTTCTTTTGTTAAGCACACTTTCTAGCGCACTTTTTGAAAGCGATGATTTCACAAGTGTGCCCAAATGTGCTCCCAATCCGTTATCAAATGTGTTCCGAAGTTTAGATTTAACAGATATCCTGAGCAGAACACTTTCTTTATAGCGGAGCACATTCGGAACACATTAAGGAAACACAACCAGTACACATTAAGGTAACTGGAACACTTTTAGGTAGATTTCATAAGAAATACTACCTATTACATTCTAACCTAAGTTGGAATTTTTGATAATATGGACACGATAACTGCAATAATTCTGCACAGATCTCTTCGAAACTGATCCATAAAATCAAGGGAATAAAATCTCGGTCAAGTTCGTTAATGGGCAAAATCGAACCAAGGGGGGGGGGATTTGGGGGACTTTTCTGAAAACAGAAAAAAAACATAATTTCTTAATTATGATAGGTATCGAATCCGTTTGAAGTTATTATTACTTCTAGGACAAGGGCCGAAAATTTATGTATGACAGATTTTTGATATAATTAAAATTGTCTTAAGGGGGAGGGGGAGGGGGGTTTTAGAAGAAAAAAATACATTACTTCGTCAATTCCCAAGATTTCAAATCCGCTTAAATTTATTATAAATCCTCTTAATATTATCTAAAACTTTTATATTGACATGTTTTTTATAGGACCAACTCTTATAGCAAAAAAAAAAAAAAAAAAAAAAAAAAAAAATTCCTTGCTGGCTCAAACAAGTTATTTTTCGAAGTAGGCGGTTCCAACTCCCGCATCTTTTTGAAACTGATACATAAAATCAAGGGGCATAAAATCTCGGTCAAGTTCGTTAATGGGCAAAATCGAACCAAGTGGAGGGATGGAGGGGGGGGGGGGCTTTTTGTGAAAAAAGAAAAAAACCCATAATTTCTTAATTATGATGCGTATCGAATACGTTTGAAGTTATTATTACTTCTAGGAGAAGGGCCGAAAATTTATGTATAACAGATTTTTGATATAATTAGAAATGGCCCCAAGGGGGGGGGGGGGAGGGGGTTTTTAGAACCGCTTAAATTTATTAGAAATCCTCTTAATATTATCCAAAACTTTTATATTGACAAGTTTTTTATAAGACCAATTCTTATAGCTAAAAAAAAAAAAAAAAAAAAAAAAAAAAAATCCCTGCTGGCTTCGCTTGCAAACAAGTTAGGTTTCGAAGTAGGCGGTTCCACCTGCCGCATCATGGCAAAAAGGCCATTTCTTCCGCAATTCCCAACAAACAGGCGCCCCACGGTCTGCGTCTTCGAAATCTACCTGTGCCTGTAGTCCGAGCCGTCAGGGATTTTTTTTTTAATCAAAGTGTTCCAAAAGTGTGCCCAATGTGTGCTGGGAATTTGCAATGTATTTCCTGTATCTTTATTGAAAAAATATAATAATAATACAGAAAAAGTTATTCGAAAAAAAATGGCATTAGTCTTTTCTATCTTGCAACATATATCTTAAACCTACTGAACAGTTAGCCAAAAAACATCAAAGCATTTTGATGTTCAAAATTGTCAGAGAGAAAAAGCAAAAATGGGCATTTGACTGGAATTTATGACTTTTTCAATTTATGTTTTAAAAAAAATGAGCTTAATTGCAGTCTCCATACTGAAATTGTACCAAACTCTGAAATTTTCAATACAAACATCTAATTTTGACATCCTATTTGGCGTTTTCTGTAAATGTTACCTTAGTATAGTACCAAATGGAAACGGGAAGTCATTTGGTCAAGTAATTTAGGAATTATGAAGGTTTAAAATTTGGAACTCCAATGTTCAACTCATTTGTAATCATATTGCAAAATAAATTGCAATGAGAGTATTTTTTTTTTTAGCATAACTCAAGAACTACTTGGCGGAATGAACCGTAATTTAAATTTTTTATAATTGAAGCTTCTACACTGCAAAAAAAAAAGTGTTGATTTTACAGTATAATACTGGCATTTCAGCTGCCAGTATTGTACCGTAAAATTAACAGTAAAAAACAGTAAAATAAGCATACTGGTTATTATTATTTTTTTTTTAATAATTGCATACAAAATCGGGTTAAAGATATAAAATCATATAAACTTGAGGTTTGTTTAATTTATTATCAGGGGCTCGGGCAACGTTGGGTGGATGAGTTATTCAATTAAATAAAATGAAATTTGTGGAAATTCTGCAGAATGATCCGATAAAACAAAAGGACATAATACTTGTGTAATTAAATAAACAATATCTGAGGAGAGTTCCTTACATAATTAGCTAAGCATGTGTTGTGGAAATACATTTAAATAGTATATTGTAGCACTTTATTCTTAAGAGTGGAAATTATCATTCAGAGCCCAATAATAATGGAAATGAATGAAATACAAGCGATTTGCGAGGACATGTGAGACAATATTAATCGTCTCTCTGACCTAATTGCAGTTTTCTCATTTGTTTTGTTATCTAAAACAGCTGCATAGCTTATTACATTGGATGCGTTTGTTAACACTAAAATAATCTCCCGGTTCTGTATTAAAGCATGATTTAGCAATTTTGAGATCGGATATTGTGACTCTGATAACTTTCAGTACTCTAAATTAATTCATCGCTTTAATAAAAGACAGAGATAGCTTTTAACTGCATTCTATGTCATTAGAAAGAGAAATAATAAAGCTAATGTGTATGTGTGTGGTGTGAGTAAGTAATTTATTACTTTCTGCTTTTATACAATACTAGCTGACCTCCGCCCGACGTTGCCCGGACCCGTGACAGTAAAAAATAAATAAATAAATAAAGTTTTTACTATTTTATATCTTTAACCCGATTTTGTATGAAATTATATTTTTAAATGAAAAATTCGCGAAAAAAATATTGATATTTACTGATAAAAGCGCTCTTTTTTTTTTTTTTTTTTTTATTTTATTTTTTTTTTATCCAGGGTTGTTTCATAGTTTTAAAATAAAAAGTTCTTTTTGTCCAAACTTTTTGAAATATTTATTGGTGATAAATATACCGGTTTCACAGACCGTGTAAAAATTTCATGAAAAAATATTGTTATCTAGTTGGAAAAGAAATGTTTTCTTCTCGCTTTTTTGTTTGTTTGTTTGTTTACGCGTCGGCTCCTTTAACATAGCAATAAAAAAATAGTTTTCATCTTCCGAACTCTCTGACATTTCAATCGATTATAGATATAACTGCATCCAAACTCTCTTTAAAAATTTTCGAAAAAATATGCATATTTAGTAGTGAAAACACGAGTTCTTAAAAAAAAAAAAAAAGCTTTAGCTTTCAACTTCAGCGCAAAAATAAATTAGAAGGTCTATGTTTTCAATGCGATGGCACAGCTTCATCCGTTTTCAATCAACCCTTTTCAATCCCCCTAATGCTAAACAGGTGAGGGTTTCGTTAATCAATTAGATTTCTCGTTTCTGACGGTAGAAGCCTTAAAAAAAACTTTGACGCATGCGCAAAGAGACGATTTTCATGTGGATTTGACAGAATGCGCTTTTCGTTTTAAATATATAGATACAGATATCGTCTAAAATAGTACTGAAATGTATAAAATAAAAATTTCTTTTAAGCGATTGTATTGGATATAACTTTCAATCGCTGGTAAAACGTGTAATTTATGATAAAAGCACCCAAATCATATAAAGAAACCATTTTTGTACTGTGGATAAAAATATATTATTGATTCATTTCTGTATATACATCTCGAATTAAAATTAAACGCTACTAATTTTTGCACCAATCTATGGATTTAACTGTTTTAATTGAATCAGGAATGTGTAATTTTACTCTTTAGTCACCATTACTTTCATTTTTGAAAATAGATTGATTATACCTATTTTAAGCAATGAAAATTATTTTTCGTAAGAAGGATCAATCTGGGCTAGTATGAGACACCTAAAAAATGGGACTAATGTGAGACACACAAAACAATTTGCCAATTTTTACAGTAATAAAGTTAGCTCAGCGATTATTTTGCAAAAAGTACATCATTTTACTTGTATTCATTACGAATACTCCTAAAACATTAAAAGAAAAATCCGAAAATATGTACATTACATAACCTTACTTTTTTGAAAAGAAAAACTTTTCTGTCAGACTTCAAAACTTTTGGCATGCAACACTTAAATAGAAACTTAGGTAAATTATTCTAATAGGTCTTTATTAAGTAAGAAATGGTGGTGATTTCGCCTTTAAAGTTTGAAATACGTTCAACGTAGCTTGAGTTAAAAACCATCAAACTCATGAGACAGTCTATGTGGCTAATATGAGACACACAGAAAAATTTACTAATTTTTATAGGAAGGCTCAACGATTATTTTGAAAGAAATACATCATTTTACTTGTATCCATTACGAATACTCCTAAAACGTTAAAAGAAAAATCCGAAAATATGTACATTACATAACCTTACTTTTTTGAAAAGAAAAACTTTTCTGTCAGACTTCAAAACTTTTGGCGTGCAACATTTAAATAGAAACTTAGGTAAATAATTCAAATAGATCTTTATTCAGTGAGAAATGATGAGTCTGTTAAGTTTTTAAAATTTCGAATACGTTCAACATAGCTTGAGTTACAACCGTCAAACTCAAAGACGCTAATATGAGACTGTCTATGAGGCTAATATGAGACACACAGAAAAATTTACTAATTTTTACAGTAATAAAGTTGGCTTGGCGATTATTTTGAAAGAAGTGCATCATTTTACTTATATTCAATACGAATACTCTCAAAACTTTAACAGAAAAATCCGAAAAAATGTACATTACATAACCTTACTTTTTTCAGAAACTTTTTTGTCAAAGTTCAAAACTTTTGGCGGGTAACATTTAAATAAAAACTTAGGTAAATTATTCTAATAGATCTTCATTCAATAAGAAATGGCAAGGTTTTAAGCCTTTAAAGTATGGAATGCGTTCAATGTAGCATGAGTTACAAGCCACCAAACTCAAGTGGCTAATATAAGTCAGTCTATGGGGCTAATACGATACAGTTGTTGGTACTGTAATAATACTATTCTATTATATAACTTGAAATATCCACCTCAAATAGAAACAGAAAGTGTTAATCTTTATATGTCTTTTCGTATTCATATGCCAGCTATCTTTTTCTTCCCCTAAGATTAATAATACAGGGTCATTCATAATTCCCTCCGGGGTTTCGAAACGTTATAGTAAAAAAACGGAGACGAATATGAAAAAAAGAAACATATGAAATTATTCCGAAACTATTAAGTTTTACTTACATACATTACAGGTGTTCTATGTGTGAACCCTTGGTCACACGGCATACATCCATGCGATAGTCCAGTTCCTGCCATACTCCGTTTCTTTAAATCTGAATCAGTGGTGTCAGTTCAACGGGCCTTTCGTAATAAATATCGAAAACAGGGACCAACTGACAAAACAATTCATGTGTGGTACCGGAAATTTAAAGAAACGGAGTATGGCAGGAACTGGACTATCGCATGGATGTATGCCGTGTGACCAAGGGTTCACACATAGAACACCTGTAATGTATGTAAGTAAAACTTGAATAGTTTCGGAATAATTTCATATGTTTCTTTTTTTCATATTCGTCTTCGTTTTTTTACTATAACGTTTCGAAACCCCGGAGGGAATTATGAATGACCCTGTATATTTATTTATTTTTATTATAGATTTTTAATCGAATGATATAAAAAAGACAATAAGGAAAAAAATAGATGCAGGTTCAAAAGTGATTACAACTGAAAAGTGTATAGGCGGCAATAAAATTAAGAATAGAAAAGCAGGAAGAAAAATCAAAATCAAAGTAAGTTAAATCCATTAAAAAGTGCAGTAAAGGAAAGAAGCTAAAGACGGAAAGTAAAACCAAAAACACTCAGCAGAAAGACAAACCAAATCATGATACTATAACAGGAAAAGAAGATACAAGTGTTGAAAACTATACAGAAGAAATTAAAGATGCAGAGAATTACGCAAGCACAGCAGTTATTACCCAAATAGCAGGTGACTAAACTGAAAATGAAGGAGTTGTAAAAATACAAAATCTAATCAAAAAAATAATATTTTACACTTTTTAATAATTTTTTTTTCAAAAACTACTACAAAGGAGAGCGCGGATTTTTCCGAAACTGGTCCAGGTACATGCACAGTTAGAAATTACCTATTAAATTGTCAGTTTTGTTAACCGCACTTATCGTACACTAATTACTTGATTTTATATTAAAATAAAAAATTGGCCAGGGACTTTTGGCCCACCGTGTATTAGCGTACAAATCCCTCCACTGCAGTGTTGAATTCAGGGGTTGGCCTGGGGAGACACTCCCGCCCCGGAGCATTGAAATGCCCCCCCCGCCCCCCCCCCCCGGAAATCTAAAATGTCCCTCCCGCAGAATAGTGTCTGAATTCAACGCTGCACTGTAAAATGTAGTTCTTCAAATGAAGCGAGTGACCGCAAAAATCTTCTGGGTAAATTTAAACGCTATATATTTTTTTTTCACTAGATTTCTTATGCCATAAAAGTTTTTAACGATTAAAACATTAAAACATTGCTTTTTGGTTTTCTCTTCAACAATCCTAGAAGCAATATACCGTATAGAAAGGAAGCAAAATCGCCGGGTAGCGACTTTCTCGCCAAAAAAATAGCGCTACGTCACTTGAGGAAAAATCGTTGAAAACGAAATATTTTAAAAATCTTTATTTATTTTATTTTTTATTTTTTTGTTGATTTTTTTAAAATGTACTGATCCAATTTTGATGAACTTTAAATGGGACCATTGGAGAATATCCTCTATCAATATTATTAATAATAATAATAATAAACATGAATCGGTCGTGTAATTTCGGAATAATCGGTGAACTACATAAAAAAAAAAAAAAATACATACGCGTTGAATTGAACACCTCCTCCCTTTTCTTTTTTTTTAAGTCGATGAAAAAAAAAAGAAATTGATTGATAAACTGCTCAAAGGCGACAGACAGCATAGACAATAAAGAATTGCCTTCTTTACATGATAGTGATAAAGAATCATTAACAGATTTCATTGTAAATGCCACAAGTGAAGAAATTGATCCAGTTGTCTACGAGACACCAATATTTCAAAATAATATTAAAAAAGGAACTCCTGTTTCATCTGACGTTGAATATGCAATTTGAATGTCTGTTCACTATAAATAGGGTTTGTTTTATAAACGAAGTCGATGAAGAGAAATGAGAGGTAACAGTGCAATGTTTCGGGCGTTTTTAGCATCGATCAAAGGACTGATTTCGTGTATAAAGAAATTTCTTGCCTATAATTATGACAAACCTGCAGTCATTCAATAAACCTTCTGATTTTACCAATCACAGCTATCTTAAGAAGCCGTTACAATCACCAGGCTGTTGTGGGTGGTAACTTTGAGAAAATTTCAAACAGATATTATAGAAAGAACAAGTTATGAAATGGACCAACATTGGCAGCTCCTAAGAAAAGGGAAGATGTATAATAAATAGTATTTTTAGTAGGGATTTATATTTCCTACCTATAACTATGACAAACCTGCAGTCATTCAATAAACCTTCTGTTTTAAGCCGTTGTAATCATCTGTACACTTTTTTTACTCGTTGTTTTACAATACAACTTCATATGAGGTTATCATGCATGAGAGAGTGAAAAAAGTCATGTTATAAAATTAATGTGCGTGGGTTTAATTTTTTTTTCACAATAATTGAATAGAAATCCATTGTCTGCAATCAAAGTTAAATGGCAATCTATTTGTTTTTGAGATATTAGCTATCGCGAAAATCGTGAAAAACAGAACACAGCAGCGACCCCTGTTGGACGGTATACACCCAAACCTAATAAGGATCTATTTATGTCAAGGTCTAGCAGAATATGAAGTTTGGGGAAATGCCGTTTTTGAGATAGAACGCCCACAAAATCTGTGCCACATACAGACAGACAGACGTTTTCTAAAAACAGTCAAATCGTGTTCAAAGCCTTCTAAAACGCCTAAATCCGTTGAAAACCGTCAGTTTAATTTCAGTATTTTTTAATAACGATCTCACTGATTCCTTTCAGAAATTGTTTTAAATTTATGAATTTTGTTAATGACGATTTTTTTCCTTAAGTAATCAAAAGATTCTTTTCAAATCCAAAAATTAAAACGTGAATGAAAGATCTCAAAATCATTAAAATATGTACATAAGAGAGAATTAAATTCATAATTATATATATTGGAATCTTAACAATAAACTCAAATGAACGTTTCAATCAATTTTCGCCGTTTCCATTTATGGATTTAAATTATAAAATAGTACTGCAGCAGTAAAAAAAAATAATAATAATAATTAGTTTTTAAAAAGCCATGTTTTCAATCATGATTATGATGGAACGAAAATAATCTGGATTGAAATATTTTTCATCATAATGACTAAATTAAAAGTTGTGAGGGGTATTTTACAGATTAATTATCTAGATTGTAATAGGCAAAGTTTTTTAATTAAAACTTGCGTATTTGAATTTAAAACTATGCTAAAAAGCAATGAGGAAAAATCATTCGCTATTCATGAAACACTTACATCAATATGATCATATAATTTAAAATTTAGATCCTATGCTAGTTTCCTCTAATATATATATATATATATATATATATATTGAACTTATTTTATTTTAAAGAACGCATTTTTTCAAAATTCATTTAAAAGCACCAGTACCCTTTCAGGAAACATACAATGGTACCACGATAACTCGCCACGTAGATCACCCGACTACCGTGGTATTAACTCGATACAAATTACTCTCAAAATGTCAACTTCAAGAAGATAACACTTGCTAACTCGACATGGTTTAACAGAAAACTGGTTAAATTGATTATAATTTACACTTTTTATTGTTCGTTCAGCATACAAATGATATTCCCAAATCAACATAGAAAATACAGATGCATTAATTTTGTTGATGCACTTAAAAATATGATTATTTTTGTAGTTTTAATTGTTTGACTCGAATATTAGTGCTATTAAACAAATTTGGATATTTAATTTGTTCATTTTATTATCTATTGACCTTATATGAAAGATTGAAACAAATAACGTATAAAATAAAACAAGAGCGAAAAATCATGCGTCAAGCATAGATTATGTAGCACTTTCCAACGCTTCCAAAATAATTTTACAAAACATACCGTTTAATAAGCTAAAAGATAAAATCTAAGTAAACAATTTGGAAAACGCATAACATATTTAAAACATAATTTCAGGACTTTCCAACAGATACAATATTCTGAAAAATATCCGAATACTTTTATTCAGCCCTGTATATGATCTAGAGATTTGTATATATACTATATAGGATGCTAAATTTTAGTTTAGTTAGGAAACGCGTAGCACAGTTTAAAATTATCCTTCTGTAGTTTCTGTCAATAAACGGAAATGTGTTCGCGAACTTTTGTGCTGCCCTGTATAGGATCTACAGAATTTATACACACCCCGTAATAGACAAAAAGCGAGTTAAAATTAAAATCGCGTTCAGTAACTTAAAACGCACTTCCAGGAATTATTGTTAACAGACAGTAAAGAATTCTTTTGTGTGTCCCTGTAAATCAGCCATACTCAACCTGCGGCCCGCGGGCCGCATGTGGCCCGGAGACCTTTTATGTGCGGCCCCAGATACATAATCAATAACCTCTATTTATTACATTAATTGAGATGAGTATAAAAGTTTTTAAGACATTTACTGTTCTTTTATATATTTTCATGGGAAGACAAAAACTGTCCTGTTATTTAAAATTACTAATTTAAAATTATCTTAAATACCGTTTTCTTAGTCAAAAGTTCTTTTTACTTAGTTCTATTTGTAAGTGGTGTATACATTTCTTAATCTTCAACACTAAACTAATATTATTCCAAATTTATTACATTTCTACACTTAAAAAAAAAAAAGCTTTTGTATTGAGAAAACGATTAATTTATTAAAGCAAATCACCTTATTTTTTTTTTTTAGAACATGGAAATGCTACATTGTTATTACGTTTAACTAATTACGTTTACCGAGGAAAAAAATGGCCGCAAAATGTTTTATACCACTATTTGTACATCATTTGAAATTGAAATCTACCACAAAGTTTATTGTTTGAAAATAGTGGTGTTAAAAGTTTTAGTAATATTTCTTTTTCGATAAACGTTCAATCCTACTGATTGTATTAACTTTATTATATAGGTTTTTCATATACGACTTTATTTTTTATTTTACTATTTAAATTACCCCTTTTTTACATTATAATATAATTGTGTTGTGGCACGCCGAACGTTCCAAACATATGTTTGCGGGCCGTGAGAAAAAAAGGTTGAATATGGCTGCTGTACACACACTATTCTGTAGTAAGCCTCTTGTAATGCACCTTAGTAATATATATAATTTTCAATGCGTTTGAAATAGTGAAACATTATTTAAATAAACCGCAGACGATTTTTCTCCATAGACGTAATGTAACGGAATGCTTTTGACTGTCCCTGTAAAGTAACTATAAGTGCTATGCACACCCTATTCCATATTAAGCTTCTTCTAATGCACCTTAGTGATATATATAAATTTCAATGCGTTTAAAATAGTGAAACATTATTTAAATAAACCGCAAATGATTTTTTCCCATAGACCGCAATGTAACGGAATTCTTTTGAGTGTCCCTGTAAAAGAACTATCAGTGCTACACACTTCCGTTTAAATAGGAAACATGCTATAGATAACGACAATAACATATAAAAATTGCAGAGCAATCCGAGCATATTTACGGGAGTTAGAGCACGGACCGACAACAGACGGCCATACGGCAGACAGCAGACGGCCATACGGCCAGACAAACCGAAGTCATAAGCACTTTTCAACTAGATTGGAAAGTGCTAAAAAGAATAAACTTTTAAAGTTTTTTTTAATTTTTCCTTTCCAGGTCTCCCATTAGGTCTGTTTTTTTTTTTTTTTTTTTTTTTTTTTTTTTTTTTTTCAAACGAAATTCTTTATTTTAGATTTTTCTTGCAAGTTTTGCAGAAAACTACAAAGAAGGTTATTTCTACTGCAAATGTTGTAAAAACTGCCACGCAAATTTTTCTTCGGAATTTCCGGTATTCAAAAAACGGACTAGTAAGAGACCTTTCTGGAAAATTTTACGAGAAAAAAATTCATTTTTCTTATAAATTAATATTTTTTATTTAATTCACCATCAATATACCATTAATATTACCATTTAATTTACCATTAATATATTCATTTAATTTACCAGTTCTATGATAACCAAACATTAATTCCAAATAATGAATATATTTTTAGATTCTGATTACTTTTAACATGAACAAATCACAAACTTATTTAAAAAATCACATAAATTTTTCGAAAACAAAAGAGAAATATTCTGACATTGCTTCAAAAATGCTCGCGAACTTCAATTAAAATGAAATGAAAATACAATTTTCTTTTTTCTTGCCGTTCAAAGACATGGAGGAGAAGATAATCACAATTTACAAAATAATCCCACCAAAAGCGGTGAGTTTTCTTTACATTAGATTTAAAAATTGGATACTTTTGTTTGGATTTAATTTTCATAACTCAGTCTGGGGAATACAAAATAACAGTAATTTGTATCTTTGAAATAACAGGTAATAACGCTTTTTAATGTCTTTGTGTTATGTTTTCCTTTAAAAAATAACTAGTTTACCCGCTCGGCGTTGCCCGAGCACGTGATAAAACCTTAAATGAACACCAAATAAAAAATACTGATAATTAGTGCTAAAAGTGCTCGTAAGGAAACATTAAAAAAAAGCTTTTGTTGTCCAAACCGTTTGGAATTTTTGATGATTATAAATATAAAGTTTTTACAGCCCGCATAAAAATTAAGTCAGAAATATTGTCATCTGGTTGTAGAATAAATATGTTTTCTTCAGACGAAACGACCCTTTTTCAACTTCTATAGAAGGGGAGAACTCCCCCCTCCCATTTCCCTTTCCATTCTTGCCTTTTAAAAAAGTGAAAGTGCCTACCTCCCTACCCCTTGCAATCCCCGATCCCCTTTTGTTCATCCCTCTCTCAAACAAAGCAAATAGAAGAATGGATGCTTCCTCCGGGAAGGGGAAATAAGAATAGAATTTAGAAGAATTTAGAAGGGGTATTTCCTATCGGTAGGGTTGTGAGCAGTTCAGGCCAATAGGCGAGCTTCAGCCGTCTTCATTATTCTTAATTCTGTTTCCTTCTTTATTCACCGTTTAAAAGAAGTTGAAGCATGCGCAGTAAGGTCAAATTTGGACTGAAAAATTAAGACTTTTGCTTCTCGCTTTAATATATCAGTTTGCTAAAACGTCCGTTGAGGCTTATTGTTAGAGGGGCGAAAGGGTTTTTTATGTGTATATGTATGTTTGTCCCGCGATAACTACCCCCAAAAATTATCCAATTACTGTGAAATTGGGTAGATATGTTGGTTAGGTATTCGGAATTAGCTTATAGCTTTTGGTTTAATTTAATTGATTCATTCAAAAAGTCTGGGACATTTTCTTATATGTCATAATATTTTTCAATGGGATTTCAGTCGATTTTAAAATTTTATCTTTCACTGAAAAAACTAGACATTTGAATAATTTATTTAAATATTATGAATGTAAATGTTACTCAGGAATAAGTCTTTAATTAACGCGATTGGTTGAATTTTTGTGAACACATTTCTCATACATTCAAAATTGGCTGTATAAGCTTTGTTGAAATTTTATGTAATGCGAAACATATCAAACATTTTACTTTTTCACTTATACAAATTTGCATCCTGTGTGTTTTTTTATTTTCTTCTTCATTTAGCAGTTGCCTAGAAACTAATTTTCATAGAGAAAAAAAGATAGAGAGAAAAAGAAAAGGAAAGAAAGAAAAAAGAGAAAAAAAAAGAAAAATTCAATAAAATCGTGATATTTGAACACTAACAAATTACTAAATTTTTATTAACAGAAATTACTACATTTTTACTAACAAAAATCTTATTTTAGAGTTATTTTGATATGTCTTTTCAATCGAAATGGATAAGGATTTGTTTTGATAAGAGCTCTCTTTTAAATACCACAGAATTATCACAACAATTATTTTCTCCAAACAAAAATTATAAAAACGATAGATTTCTAAATGATATATCCTAATAGGAGCTTACATTTTCATAAGTATCATGAGATTCTTACACGAGATTTTATCCAACTTCTACAAAATATCAAATTTCAAAATATGCAGACTACAAAATATCCATACATACATATACTCGAATCCTGAAATAGCACAATTTTTCTAAATTGCGAATGCAAAATTAATGAGGCAGCGACGGATACAGAGGAGCTCTGCCTATCTTATATGCCCAGCATATAATTGCATGAAATCGTGTTTAATATAGCAATTCATAAAAATTAGATTTCCTGAATCGTCAGGAAACTTTTCATGCTTAAAACTATGTATTACCAAAAATAATAATAAATCCCCTAATCTACAGATTTAGTAGTCGTAAATGTCTTTATTTCAAAACTAGCAGTGACTACATGTTTGAGTGAAATGTCTTTTTAATTAATAGAGCTATCTATAACGAAACTTATAGAAACAGAAAAAGTGTATTTATAGACAATGTTGAAATTGATTCGTTGACTCACAGTGTGAAGTAAAATATTAATAGCGTGCAAGAGTAGTTTAACGTTTCATAATTATCTTATCATAAAAGTTATAAAGTTATTATATAGTACAATGAATGCGAAATTGTACCAACCCATACCTATATAAACGATTGGGAGTAAAAACAGAGCAGTTGGTGTGGGATATTTTCTTTTCCATAGAAGTCAACATCTCAAATTGCTCTTTGGAAGAATTCATAAATTAAATAATTCTCAACTTTTTTTCTTTATTCTTCTTCTTCTTCTTTATTATTTCTGTAGAACGAATAGATTGTCATTTAATTTTAATTTGCAGACGATTTGACTTATATAGAAGAAAGTTTTGTGATTTTCCAACATACTAGTTTGCATTGTTATTACACTACAAAAAAGTGTTGATTTTGCAGTGTAATACTGGCATCCCAGCTGGCAGTATTATACAGTAAAATTAACAGTAATACACAGTAAAATAAGCAGTAATACGCTGCCGCGCATGCGCGATAGCGTATTACTGTTTATTTTACTGTGTATTACTGTTAATTTTTCCCGTATAATACTAGCAGCTGGGGTGCCAGTGTTATACTGTAAAATCAACACTTTTTTTTGCAGTGTACGAAAGGATTTATACTGTTTTACACCTTGAATCGAATGAATGCCTCTTCATCAACTTTCATTTATTCCATCCTCTCGGAAAACAAGAAATATAGTCGACCTACTTTTTCCAGAATAATTTTTTTTAAAGCAAAAAGCGACTTTCCTTCGATAGCCACCAGTATGAGTGGATTTTGAAAAGTTTTGTATTAGCTTTCAAAAAGCTTACAGATTTATTACAATGAACAATGTAAAAAAATTATAAAATTATCATTTTCAAAATGAATTATCTCCATCTAAGTAAACTATCTTTACAGACATTTTTTTTGTTTTCCATTAATTCTCATAATCAATGATATCTATTTCTCACATATATATCGATCTCACATATCTATTTCTCTAAAACTAAAGAATACTCAGATATTACTTCTAAAATGTTCGCAAACCTAAATAAAATGAAATACAAAACATTATTCCCTTTCTCTCTTTTTGTGGATCGATGGCACGAAAACAAAGATAAACATAATTTCCAAAGTAATTCTACCAGAACCGGTGAATTTTCTTTACATTAGGGGAAAGTGAGGGGGGGGGGGATAAGAGACAAACAGGATAATAAGAGACAAAAAAAAAGTTTGTGTGTGTGTGTGTGTTTGTGTGTCTGTAATGAGAAAAAGGTCTTGCAAAAAATGCATTACATTCCACAACTAAACATAATTTCTAAAGTAATTATACCAAATGAGGTGAATTTTCCTTACATTAGGGGAATGTGGGGGAATAATAGGAGACAAACTGGGTAATAATAAACAAAAACAGTTCTTTTTCTTTTGTATGTGTGTAAAGAGAAAAAGGTCTTGAAAAAAAAGTAATTATATTTCAAAACTTCAACAAGTCTCAACTTCGACTTGTCTGTTATAAGTGACTTATAAGAGACAAACGGGGTAATAAGAGACAAGAAGAGTTTTTTTGTATGTGTCTATAATGAGAAATAGGTCTTGCAAAAATGCAAAAATGCCAAAGTAATTATACCATAAGATGTGAATTTTCTTTACATTAGGAGAAGGCGAAGAAACATTATATTCCACAACTAAACATAATTTCTAAAGTAATTATACCATAAGAGGTGAATTTTCTTTACATTATGAGAAGGCGGAGAACATGTGTAGTTGGCGAAGATATGTTAATTAGTTAATGTAGTTGTGTAGTATATATATATATAAGGCGATTTTAGTAACTTCGGATTTGGAACCGAATAACATTTAGCGACGGTAATTCCATTGCTTTTGTTCTCGCCTCGTGGAAATTGATTTAATACTCGATCCTCTGTTCTCAAAAAACTTACGGTATTGCTTGCGTTGTATCTGTGAGATACATGAAGTAATTTCCCTGCAGCGATATTTCGGGAACTTAAGTAATTAGTAATTAAATAAAAATGTATGTTATTTTCCCTTTAATCACAAAACCTAAAAAAAAATATGAACATAATTGTGAGTCTCGTCTATTTGGTAAGGTGAATATTTCTGTAAATCAAAATAAAGAAGTTCCGGAATCCACGGGGTTCCAATAGACTTTGAGTTATTTTCTTAGTGGATTTTTACTTTCTTCTATCTATAATAGAAGAAAGTATTGTAATCGAATTTTTTTTTCGACTTCCGATTGGGGACGAAGTGGTAATAAGAGACAAAAAAAGTTTTTTTTGTCTGTAATGAGAAAAAGGTCTTGCAAAAACGCATTATATTATACATCTAAAAATAATTTCCAAAGTAATTATACCATAAGAGGTGAATTTTCTTTACATTAGGAGAAGGCGGAGAAATGTGCTTTATATGTTTATGGTCGAAAATTGTGTTTTATGCAGATTTAGATAACAATTTAACTGTATTATTATTTACCTGTCTCCACAAAACTCGTGAAACTAGTACGGCCACAAATAAGTCGTGAACAGGCTGGCATCAACAAAAAATAATGAAGAAATAGAACTGAAAACATAATAACGCTTTCCAAACTACTGAAATGCGTTTAAAAGCATACAGTACGGGGAGGGGGGGGGGGATTTATTTCCTACATTGAACGAAAGTGAAAACAATCGAAAGCATATACCTCGCAAAGAAAGAAGAATGAGTAACAAAATGTGACTAAAATTCGTCTACCTCTCTCTACTTCAGTAAAAACATACACGAAGCAAAAATCAAAGAATGTTAGGACACGGGATCAAAGAGTTGTAATGTTGCTAATTCAGCGCAATTTTTTTTATTCAAATAGCTACCGCTATTTCCTATTAGTAATATTAGTCTGTATTAATTTGTCATTAAATAATGAGAAAATTATTTTTCGGAAACAGGCATTTGTATCTGAAAAAAATCCGCTATATTGCCAAGACGAAGAGAACAAAATTCGCATCTTGGCTTATGAATTCCCGTCTTAAATGAGATTTTTTGCTTCAAAGGACCGAGGCTCTATCGCATATTACGCGGGATCATGCCTTAAACGTGATATTTTTACATTAGTCTAATGGCGATATTCATGGGACCGTAAAAAATCCGCGTATTAACCGTGAGTGTCTTAACCGGGTCCGACTGCAGTTCAACGAGAAAGCTATAATGTCGAGCTCTTTCTGCAATTGAATGATCCACACGGTGAGCACCTATTATTTGTCTTTAGTTGAAGGCGTTTAAATCGTGAATTTTCCCCTTCATCTAACTTTTAGTAGTTGTTTATAAAGGACTATACATCCAACTACATATATCATATAACAGCGTTCGAACATATGAATAAATGATACATCAGCACTAGAATGTTTTCATAACATTGTCTATCTCCAATTAAATGGCATTTCACAGTATATCAACAAAGGTGTTCTCAAAGTATTGATACAAAGTACCGATGATTACGATTTGTCTCATTTCGGAGTAGGCTATTGACTAGTCTATTTTACTATTTCTACGACATACTTAGGTTTACATTGAAAAAAAAAAAAAACCTTGCCTAAATAATGTAGATCAAACAAAACAGCTTAACATACCTAGTCGAATCCATGTAACTGAAAACTGCAATACTGCAGATTAGTTTAAAAGTACTTTGTCTACTCTTTAAAAAAACAAATTCAGTACTCTATTTATAGAGCATATATTTTTGCTATCTCTATCTCCTCATTAGTAATGTGGACGCTTTTCTCATTAAACAGTTTTTAAATTATTAAAATTGTTTACAAATTATATTGTTCATCACCATAAAGTGCAAAATTCTGAAAAAGAACATTTGTTTTAAATGGGCTAATAAAAAATTCTTGTCTCATATTACTATAACAATAAAAAATAATTTAGGTAATAAAAGACATCTGAAAGCATGTACGAAAAAAAAAACTTTTAGTAACTAACAAAGTAGAATATGAATTAACATTTATTAGTCCAAAACTTCCATATCAATGATATCTAAATTTTTAATCCACTTTACACTATAAAATTTCATTGTGAAAAAGTTTGAATTATCATAAGTAAATCAAAATGAAAATATTTT
The DNA here is from genome assembly GCA_963931845.1 of Maratus michaelseni. Taxonomy (NCBI): domain Eukaryota; kingdom Metazoa; phylum Arthropoda; class Arachnida; order Araneae; family Salticidae; genus Maratus; species Maratus michaelseni. Next base: position 79,357,209 of record OZ007600.1, read on the forward strand.
GCAAAATAATAATAATAATTATTATTATTATTATTATTATTATTATTATTATTATTATTATTATAAAAACCTGATAACTCTTTATTGGTTAGATAACAATAATTTAGAATAAAAACTTTATTTTAGCATATTTTCTACATTTTTGGGATTTTTTTTTTTTTTTTTAAATCCTGGATAGTTTTCTTTGCATTTAATCTTTAGAATGTAGAATAGTGAAAAAATAATGTAATTTCATATCCTTAAAATCAATGTTGGACAATAGCTAATAGCTTCTAAATATTTTTTCACCTTTTTTTTTAAAGAAAATTAGCGTTAAGTTGATTCGTTTAAATCCCTTTCGGAGAAAAAAATTCATCACTGCCCTTAACATAGCAAAGTAGATTTATTTTATCTTTCAGATAAACTTCTTCAAAACTAAGGAAAAATACTCAAAAATAACATAAAAAAAATCCCTGACGGCTCGGCCTACAGGCACAGGTAGATGTCGAAGACGCAGACCGTGGGGTGCCTGTTTGTCGGGAATTGCTACTTCGAAACCAAACTTGTTTGCAGGCGGAGCCAGCAAGGATTTTTTTTTTTTTTTTTTTTTTTTTTTTTTGGGCTATAAGAGTTGGTCTTATAAAAAACATGCCAATATAGAAGTTTTAGATAATATTAAGAGGATTTATAATAAATTTAAGCGGATTTGAAATCTTGGGAATTGACGAAGTTATGAATTTTTTTCTTCAAAAAACTCCCCCCCCCCCCCTTAAGGCAATTTTTAATTATATCAAAAATCTGTCATACATAAATTTTCGACCCTTCTCCTAGAAGTAATAATAACTTCAAACGGATTCGATACATATCATAATTAAGAAATTATGGGTTTTTTTTTCTGTTTTCACCAAAAGTACCCCCCCCCCCCCGAGGTTCGATTTTGCCCATTAACGAACTTGACCGAGATTTTATGCCCCTTGATTTTATGTATCAGTTTCGAAAAGAAGGGGGAGTTGGAACCGCCTACTTCGAAAAATAACTTGTTTGCAGGCGGAGCCGGCAGGGATTTTTTTTGTTTTTAATTTTTTTTTGCTATAACGGTTGGTCCTATAAAAAACTTGTCATTATAAAAGTTTTAGATAATACTAAGAGGATTAATAATAAATTTACGCGGATTTGATATCTTGTGAATTGACGAAGCTATGATTTTTTTCTTCTAAAACCCCCCTTTCCCCCCCCCCCTTGGGGCCATTTTTAATTATATCAAAAATCTGTCATACATAAATTTTCGGCCCTTTTCCTAGAAGTAATAATAACTTTAAACGGATTCGATACGTATCATAATTAAGAAATTATGTTTTTTTTCTGTTTTCACAAAAAGCCCCCCCCCATCCCCCCCCCCCTTGGTTCGATTTTGCCCATTAACAAACTTGACCGAGATTTTATGCCCCTTGATTTTATGTACCAGTTTCGAAAAGATGCGGGAGTTGGAACCGCCTACTTCGAAAAATAACTTGTTTGCAGGCGGAGCCGGCAGGGATTTTTTTTGTTTTTAATTTTTTTTTGCTATAACGGTTGGTCCTATAAAAAACTTGTCAATATAAAAGTTTTAGATAATACTAAGAGGATTAATAATAAATTTACGCGGATTTGATATCTTGTGAATTGACGAAGCTATAATTTTTTTTCTTCTAAAACTCCCCCTTTTTCCCCCCCTTGGGGCCATTTTTAATTATATCAAAAATCTGTCATACATAAATTTTCGGCCCTTTTCCTAGAAGTAATAATAACTTTAAACGGATTCGATACGTATAAAAATAAAGAAATTATGAGGGTTTTTCTGTTTTCACAAAAAGCCCCCCCATTTCCCCCCCTTGGTTCGATTTTGCCCATTAACGAACTTGACCGAGATTTTATGACCCTTGATTTTATGTATCAGTTTGGAAGAGATTTATGCAGAATTTTTCCAGTTATCGCGGTCAGAAAAAAGTGACATAGATAGATAGATAGATAGATAGATATATAAAGTTTTGAACTGGGCGTGGTTTTTGGTTCTGGGAGTCATGATCGGCGTAGATCTGCAAAAATTTTTCAAAATTTCCAATTTAGGTGAGAATGTAATAGGTAGTATTTCTTACGAAATCTACCTAAAATGTTCGAAAACTTAAATAAAATGATATAAAGATACCATTTTTATTGCTGAGAAAAGACGCAGAGGAGAAGATAAACATGATTTGTAGCCGTACGCCTAGTTACTTTATAAAATAGTTTAATCTCGTTACTCTATTGGACGAGCGAATTTTACTTGCGATCGCATTGCGTTCCGTTACTACCGTTATGGGTGAATGGGAAAACCTATTCTGCCTTCCTTTAAGTTAAACCGTTTGAGTGCTATGAAGCACGATAGCGCCGCAATGTATCTGCGGATCAAACAAATTGTGTTTCAACCCAGATATTTTATCTTATAAAATGTAACTCACTAGATCGCAGTAAATACTTCAACTGTTGAATAAAAATTAAATGATTTCAATTATTGAATAAAATTTCTGGGTTGAAACAAAATTTGATCCGCAGATACATTGCGGCGCTATCGCGCTTCATAGCACTCAAACGGTTAATATATTGAGTGCGAATAGATCGCGGGAACTTGGTTGTCATGTGTATTTTGCGAAGATATGTTAATTTAATTTGTAGTAATTATAAGGAGATTTTAGTAACTTCGGAATTGGAACCGAATAACATTTAGGGACGGCAGTTCAATTGCTTTTGTTCTCGCCACGTGGAGATTGATTTTAATACTGGATCCTTTGTCCTCAAAAAACTTGCGGTATTGCTAGCGTTGTATCTGTGAGATACATGAAGTAATTTCCATGGAGCGATATTTCGGGAGAGAATTAGTAATTAACTAAAAATGTATGCTATAGTCACATTAATTTAATCAATTTAATCACAAAACCTTTTAATCACAAAACCTAAAAAAAATATGAACATAATTATGAGTCTCGCCTATTTGGTAAGGTGAATATTTCTAAATATAAAAAAAAAAGAAATTCCGGAATCCACGGGGTTCCAATAAGACTTCCAGTTATTTTGTAAGCGGATTTTTAGGTTTTAATAAAAGGAATTGTTAGGACATTGTGAGCTGAGTTAATTACTTTAATAAGTTTGGGAAAAGATTCCCTCCTCTTAGTTATTCGAAATTGAAGTTATACTGTAAAAAATGGCAAATGTTTCTTTATATAGCTCTTATCTTTCTTGCGATTTACGAAAATATACTATAATCCTTACCGAGTTACCCACGATACAGAAGAGAGTTCTTTTTTCTTTAGCAGCCTCTGAAATCAAAAGATTACAGATATATAAAAAACATTTCCGAGACAGAAGTTTCTTTTGCTGTCCATATATTTTGGGAAAAGGTTTCTCAGTATTGTTTACAGTGTATTAATCAGTTTTCTCTACCCGAGCTATCAGTTTTCCTGATGCCATCAATTCTCAAATAAACATAGCTGTTTAACAGAATTTATTCATGCAAGAGTAACAAAATAATGTTAACTTTAATGTTAATATTAAGGCTATTAATTTTAATGAAAATGTTTTGGCTATTAATTTTAAAGTTAATGCTGATGCTGTTAATTTATCATGTATGAACATGAAAATGTTTACTTGAGAATTAAAAGCATTCGAAAAACCGAAATTTCATGTTGAGAAAACTGATTAACAAAGTGTAAAATCTACTCGGAAATTTTTCTGAAAAATATCTGCAGCATAAGAACTTTTTGCTTAAGAAATGCTTCTTTAACTCTCGAAGTCTCGGTTTCTGATGTTTCTGAAAAAAAAGAACAAATTTGGATGCTTTTCAGAACCGTTCAGGAGAAAGGTTATACTCGGAAGAGGTTATGTTATAATTTGTTAAACCTGAAGAAAAATTTGAGCTTAAAAAACATTTGGTCTTTTTTTTTCTTTTTAAGTTTTTTTTTTTTTTAAACCAACTGATTTAAGTTTATCCATTCCACTGCTTGTATTCCCCATTCATTGCTGAAATAAATATGTTATATACTACTTTTTAATTTCTAAAAGGTGTAAAATAAAAAGATTATAAACAGTACAATAGGTTTTATTAGACTGTTGACATATGTTTCAGCTCAATCTGAGCCATTATCAAAACAAACAAAAATAGTCTATAAATGCACGGTCTATGAAGTTATTTGAAAAACGCAATCATTTAATTTTTCACGTTATTTTTATTTTTTACTTGGATGTTTATTTCCATATTTGTAACCATGGAGTATATGGAAATATGGAAAAATGTGGAAATAAACATCCAAGTAAAAAATAAAAATAACGTACGTAATATTTTAAAAAGTACGTGAAAAATCAAATGATTGCGTTTCAAGGTGTTTATTATTTGTTATGTTTAAATATGTTATATTTGTTAAATTTTGTATCATTTCCTTCTTTCAAGCTGCCAGCCCCGCACTGCAAAAATAAAGTTTTGATTTTACAGTATAATATTAGCATCCCAGCAACCAGTATTATACCGTAAAATTAACAGTAAAATAAGCAGTAATACGCTGCCGCGCATGCACGGTAGCGTATTACTGCGTATTTTTCTGTTTATTATTGTTAATTTTACGGTATAATATTGGCAGCTGGGATGCCAGTATTATTCTGTAAAATCACCATTTTTTTTTTTTTTTTTTTTTTTTTTTTTTAGTGCGGACGTTACAAAGTTTCAAATTGAATCCACTAAAAGCGGTGAATTTTTTTAGATTGGATTAAAAAAACTGTACACTTTTGTTTGGATTTAATCTTCATAAGACAGTCCATAGGGAATAAAGAATAATCGTAATTCGTATCTTGAAATCAGTTTTAAACAATAGCTAATAACTTTTCTGCTTTCTTTAAGAAAGAAATCGTTAATTTGCTTACTCTGCAAATAGCAATGCTGAATTTTTTTTTTTAATGAAACAATAAAATTTTGTATGAATTCATAGAAGAAGAAAAAAAAAAGATAATGGTTGTATGCTTGCAAATATGAGTTTATTCATAATATTCATATTTAAAAATCTATCTCTGTGTTAAAAAAAAAAAAAAAAAAAAAAAAAAAAGTTTAAATTATTTTTGAGCTGTTTTATTGTTTTATTCAAAATAAGAAATATTTTTTTCAAAAAAAATATTTCAAAAAAATTTTCAAAACTTTTTTTTTTCAAAAATTCAAAAAAAAAAAAAAAATTGTATCGTCAGCAAAAAATGTTTTGTTAATTCAAGTAAAATGGTTCAATTTTACTTGAATTTTGCTAAAACAACCAAAATGTACTCAACAAAACATGTTTTTTAGTTTTAATCAATTCCTTTTTCTGGGTGTTTTGACTACGAACTAGGACTGACGATTATTTTTATATTTAGTCATACCACAGTTTACAAAAAATTTTCTTTGTGGTAGATATCAGTTGAAAATATTCCTGTGTACATGTATGGCTGAAATTATTTTCAAAAAGTGATACAATTAGAATTTTAAAAAAATAGTCGTTGGGACATACACTGCTAAAAAAAAAAAAAAAAAAAAAAAAAAAAAAAAAAAAAGTGTTCATTTTACAGTATAAGCTGGAGTGCCAGTATTATCCTGTAAAATCAACACTTTTTTTGCAGTTCACGGGATACAAAGTCCGTAATCGAAAGGTTAACATTATTTTATATTTGTGGTTTTATTTTTCTCGAAAATTAATGCCATTAAACAAATATTTAAATTTGTTGATAATGTTCTACTGAACTACATACGAAATTCTGAAACTTTAAAAATAAAATAACAAAGAAAATTTTACTTTACAAATTTTCTCTTTTTGTAAAATATAATTCAAAAAATTTATTTTTTAATTAATTTAATTTTATTGCATTCATTTTTTTAAAATCTTATAGTATTCATTCCAGTTAGTATTCCCATTTGATGTTTTTCAAAGGGTGCTGCGTCCTGCCCTTTTTGCTTAAACTGAATCACGTGGACTTTTGAAAACAGAACGTCTGTTGCTCTGATTAACTCATGTGTTGTATGTTCTAAATCAATGTTAAAAAAAAAAAAAAAAAAAAAAAAAAAAAGATGCTGGAACTGTGTTTTCATATTCTGATGCATCCATTTCAAAATCGTCCCAGAAAAGCACATGTTTCCATAAGTGGAATAGTCGAAAAATGGAGTAATTTTAATCAGATTATTTTATGAGATTCTTAAAAATACAGCACGATTTCAGCTTACCTTGATAATGTATGCCAATTAATCCAGAGGGTGGCTCCCTGTCCTCGAAATTCCCTCCAGGAAATTTAAGACCTAATACTTATTAATGGTTTAGAGTTGAAATCGCCACTCCTCAGAACTGACAAATGATAATCCAATGAGAAGTTTTCTTCACTCAACAAAATGTGCCCCTTTACTCAATATAAGTGCCCTTTTACCGAACAAAAATGCCCTTTTCAGCAAATCCGCCCTGCCCTTATTCAAAGAAAAGATAAAGTGAACACTATTTCCAATCATAACATAGCAAAAATTAGTGTAAATACAGGGTGTTTCTAAATGAATATCGGGATTTTAACGCTTGGTAGTATTTATTACATACAACTTAAAATTATAATTAATACATAAAATGAAAGAGCAACTTAAACAGTTTTACCTACAAGTTTACAAGTGTTCAATGTGAACACCTTTCGTCACACAGCACACAGGTAGTCGATAGCTCAGTTCTTCCCAAACGTTAATTAGTGTTTGTGGGGTAATTGTTGCAACAGCTGCCTCAAACCTGTTTCTTAGGTTGGGTAGGTCAGATGGTAGTGGAGGCACATACACTCGATCCTTTATGAACCCCAACAGGTCGAAATCACAAGGCGTCACAAGATCGGGTTAGCGTAGAGCGTAGAGTGGCGTTTGGGAAGAACTGAGCTTGGGAAGAACTTGATGTGTGCCGTGTGACGTACACATTGAACACTTGTAAGCTTGTAGGTAAAACTGTTTGAGTTGCTCTTTCATTTTATGTATTAAGTATAATTTTAAGTTTTTTTATAATAGATACTACAAAGCGTTAAAACCCCGATATTCATTTAGAAACACCCTGTATATTAATCATTTTTTTATGTACTTTGTCCCTTTTATATAAATATAATACTAAAGTAATTTTAAAATTACGTTCATTTCTCTAAAACTTAAGACAGAAAATATTTCAAAATTGCTGGCAAATTGTAATAAAATGAAATAAAAGTTCTACTATTTCTTTTCTTGGCGATGAAAGACACGGAGAAGAAAGTAAACACAATTTTCAAAAGGATTCCACCAAAAGCGATGAGTTTTCTTTGTATCAGTTTAAAAAAATGGTTTGTTTCAATTTAATCTTCATAACACAGTCTAAGGTAGCACTTTTCAATAAGTGAGCTGCGAAAACATTTACTTACATTCTATCAAGATTTTACGAAGTCATAGAAGTATATATATATTTCTTAACGTACCATATCTAAGCTACGAGATTTACTTTGCTGATGAGATTTAATATAACAAAGTAGAATTTCGTGTAGATTTATTCTAGTTTGAAATACAGTAGACATATTTGAACTTATGATCCATTGTAAATTGGATAAAAACTTTTTGGACAAATTTTATAGACTTTAACTCTATTGTCGAAAAATTTTGAAGAAAATTTTGCTCATCTATATATTCTAGTATAAAATTTATAAGTACGTATAACTGGATATTTGATCTTACAAAGGAGATATTCGAAAAATGTCAATATAAAATAGTACATCATTACATATAATAAATAAAAAAATAAAAAATAAGTTTTTAAGAATTCAACAAAATATTGGAAACAACTTTATACAACCAGTGGGCCCGTGCGAGGATTTCGCACTGCAATCAAATATTTTTTTTTTTTATCAATATCTAATATTTATTAGATGCAGGTTTAAACTTGTAAAGAAAAAGTAAGGATAAAAATATCTGCAAACAACATTTAGTTTTTAGTCAAGCCAGAATATCATCTAATTTATTCCATCAAAGTTAGAGTAAAAACTTATCCAAGATTGCAAAAAGCACGCGCGATTAAAAAAAATTAACAATCGTATATTAACTTGCATTAGAGGATGACGTCATCCGCTTCGGGGAAAACATGGAACATAGAAAAATAAATCTAAACATTTCAATTTTGCTTTTTAATCATAAATATAAAATAAACCCATGCGGTGTTTTTTATAATCATTGCTGAGCATCCTATAATGTGGTATTTTATTTTTGTGGCAACAGTAATTTGAGGAAAACCTTTCATTTCTTTTATGAAAACAATGCCGATTTAATTTTTAATTATCAGCAAATTTTAATCAAAAAACATGTTTTAGCAAATTCTAAGTGTGCTATGTCAGAAGCCTGTTCAAAATCCTTTCATATGGTATCTCATTCGTCGTTCTGCGTTTCGTATTTTCTTAGAAAAAGGGATGTTGACAGGAGAAATAATATATACGATTAAAAATAATAAATATTATTGTCATTTTTTTAACACTTTTCAAAATAGTTGAAAAGTATTTATGAATTCGGTTTGTCTGTCTGTCTGCGTCTGTCCGTTCTCTAACTCGCGTAAATATATACTTAGATAGCCAGGAAATTTATATATGTCATTGAGGTTTTGCTATAGCATGTTCGATATTGAAAACGAAGTGTGTAGCAGTTATAGTCCATTTATAGGAACAATCAAAAGAATTCCGTTACATAACAGTCTATGGAGAAATATCATATTTGTGGTGTATTTTAATGATATTACACTATTTCAAACCTATTGAAATTGATATATGTCATTGAAGTTTACTATAGCATGTTCGATATTGAAAACGAAGTGGGTAGCAGTTATAGTCCATTACAATCAAAAGAATTCCGTTACATAACAGTCTATAGAGAAATATCATTTGTGGTGTATTTTAATGATATTACACTATTTCAAACCTATTGAAATTGATATATGTCATTGAGGTTTACTATAGCATGTTCGATATCGAAAACGAAGTGTGTAGCAGTTATAGTCCATTTATAGGAACAATCAAAAGAATTCCGTTACATAACAGTCTATGGAGAAATATCATTTGTGGTGTATTTTAATGATATTACACTATTTCAAACCTATTGAAATTGATATATGTCATTGAGGTTTACTATAGCATGTTCGATATTGAAAACGAAGTGGGTAGCAGTTATAGTCCATTTATAGGAACAATCAAAAGAATTCCGTTACATAACAGTCTATAGAGAAATATCATTTGTGGTGTATTTTAATGATATTACACTATTTCAAACCTATTGAAATTTATATATGTCATTGAGGTTCACTATAGCATGTTCGATATTGAAAACAAAGTGGGTAGCAGTTATAGTCCATTTATAGGAACAATCAAAAGAATTCCGTTACATAACAGTCTATGGAGAAATATCATTTGTGGTGTATTTTAATGATATTACACTATTTCAAACCTATTGAAATTGATATATGTCATTGAGGTTTACTATAGCATGTTCGATATTGAAAACGAAGTGGGTAGCAGTTATAGTCCATTTATAGGAACAATCAAAAGAATTCCGTTACATAACAGTCTATGGAGAAATATCATTTGTGGAGTATTTTAATGATATTACACTATTTCAAAACCTATTGAAATTGATAAATGTCATTGAGGTTTACTATAGCATGTTCGATATTGAAAACGAAGTGGGTAGCAGTTATAGTCCATTTATAGGAACAATCAAAAGAATTCCGTTACATATCAGTCTATGGAGAAATATCATTTGTGGTGTATTTTAATGATATTACACTATTTCAAACCTATTGAAATTGATACATGTCATTGAGGTTTACTATAGCATGTTCGATATTGAAAACGAAGTGGGTAGCAGTTATAGTCCATTACAATCAAAAGAATTCCGTTACATAACAGTCTATAGAGAAATATCATTTGTGGTGTATTTTAATGATATTACACTATTTCAAACCTATTGAAATTGATAAATGTCATTGAGGTTTACTATAGCATGTTCGATATTGAAAACGAAGTGGGTAGCAGTTATAGTCCATTTATAGGAACAATCAAAAGAATTCCGTTACATATCAGTCTATGGAGAAATATCATTTGTGGTGTATTTTAATGATATTACACTATTTCAAACCTATTGAAATTGATACATGTCATTGAGGTTTACTATAGCATGTTCGATATTGAAAACGAAGTGGGTAGCAGTTATAGTCCATTTATAGGAACAATCAAAAGAATTCCGTTACATAACAGTCTATGGAGAAATATCATTTGTGGTGTATTTTAATGATATTACACTATTTCAAACCTATTGAAATTGATATATGTCATTGAGGTTTACTATAGCATGTTCGATATTGAAAACGAAGTGGGTAGCAGTTATAGTCCATTTATAGGAACAATCAAAAGAATTCCGTTACATAACAGTCTATGGAGAAATATCATTTGTGGTGTATTTTAATGATATTACACTATTTCAAACCTATTGAAATTGATAAATGTCATTGAGGTTTACTATAGCATGTTCGATATTGAAAACGAAGTGGGTAACAGTTATAGTCCATTTATAGGAACAATCAAAAGAATTCCGTTACATAACAGTCTATGGAGAAATATCATTTGTGGTGTATGTTAATGATATTACACTATTTCAAACCTATTGAAATTGATATATGTCATTGAGGTTTACTATAGCATGTTCGATATTGAAAACGAAGTGGGTAGCAGTTATAGTCCATTTATAGGAACAATCAAAAGAATTCCGTTACATAACAGTCTATAGAGAAATATCATTTGTGGTGTATTTTAATGATATTACACTATTTCAAACCTATTGAAATTTATATATGTCATTGAGGTTCACTATAGCATGTTCGATATTGAAAACAAAGTGGGTAGCAGTTATAGTCCATTTATAGGAACAATCAAAAGAATTCCGTTACATAACAGTCTATGGAGAAATATCATTTGTGGTGTATTTTAATGATATTACACTATTTCAAACCTATTGAAATTGATATATGTCATTGAGGTTTACTATAGCATGTTCGATATTGAAAACGAAGTGGGTAGCAGTTATAGTCCATTTATAGGAACAATCAAAAGAATTCCGTTACATAACAGTCTATGGAGAAATATCATTTGTGGTGTATTTTACTGATATTACACTATTTCAAACCTATTGAAATTGATAAATGTCATTGAGGTTTACTATAGCATGTTCGATATTGAAAACGAAGTGGGTAGCAGTTATAGTCCATTTATAGGAACAATCAAAAGAATTCCGTTACATATCAGTCTATGAAGAAATATCATTTGTGGTGTATTTTAATGATATTACACTATTTCAAACCTATTGAAATTGATAAATGTCATTGAGGTTTACTATAGCATGTTCGATATTGAAAACGAAGTGGGTAGCAGTTATAGTCCATTACAATCAAAAGAATTCCGTTACATAACAGTCTATAGAGAAATATCATTTGTGGTGTATATTAATGATATTACACTATTTCAAACCTATTGAAATTGATAAATGTCATTGAGGTTTACTATAGCATGTTCGATATTGAAAACGAAGTGGGTAGCAGTTATAGTCCATTTATAGGAACAATCAAAAGAATTCCGTTACATATCAGTCTATGAAGAAATATCATTTGTGGTGTATTTTAATGATATTACACTATTTCAAACCTATTGAAATTGATAAATGTCATTGAGGTTTACTATAGCATGTTCGATATTGAAAACGAAGTGGGTAGCAGTTATAGTCCATTACAATCAAAAGAATTCCGTTACATAACAGTCTATAGAGAAATATCATTTGTGGTGTATATTAATGATATTACACTATTTCAAACCTATTGAAATTGATAAATGTCATTGAGGTTTACTATAGCATGTTCGATATTGAAAACGAAGTGGGTAGCAGTTATAGTCCATTTATAGGAACAATCAAAAGAATTCCGTTACATAACAGTCTATGGAGAAATATCATTTGTGGAGTATTTTAATGATATTACACTATTTCAAAACCTATTGAAATTGATAAATGTCATTGAGGTTTACTATAGCATGTTCGATATTGAAAACGAAGTGGGTAGCAGTTATAGTCCATTTATAGGAACAATCAAAAGAATTCCGTTACATATCAGTCTATGGAGAAATATCATTTGTGGAGTATTTTAATGATATTACACTATTTCAAAACCTATTGAAATTGATAAATGTCATTGAGGTTTACTATAGCATGTTCGATATTGAAAACGAAGTGGGTAGCAGTTATAGTCCATTTATAGGAACAATCAAAAGAATTCCGTTACATATCAGTCTATGGAGAAATATCATTTGTGGTGTATTTTAATGATATTACACTATTTCAAACCTATTGAAATTGATATATGTCATTGAGGTTTACTATAGCATGTTCGATATTGAAAACGAAGTGGGTAGCAGTTATAGTCCATTTATAGGAACAATCAAAAGAATTCCGTTACATAACAGTCTATGGAGAAATATCATTTGTGGTGTATTTTACTGATATTACACTATTTCAAACCTATTGAAATTGATAAATGTCATTGAGGTTTACTATAGCATGTTCGATATTGAAAACGAAGTGGGTAGCAGTTATAGTCCATTTATAGGAACAATCAAAAGAATTCCGTTACATATCAGTCTATGAAGAAATATCATTTGTGGTGTATTTTAATGATATTACACTATTTCAAACCTATTGAAATTGATACATGTCATTGAGGTTTACTATAGCATGTTCGATATTGAAAACGAAGTGGGTAGCAGTTATAGTCCATTACAATCAAAAGAATTCCGTTACATAACAGTCTATAGAGAAATATCATTTGTGGTGTATATTAATGATATTACACTATTTCAAACCTATTGAAATTGATAAATGTCATTGAGGTTTACTATAGCATGTTCGATATTGAAAACGAAGTGGGTAGCAGTTATAGTCCATTTATAGGAACAATCAAAAGAATTCCGTTACATAACAGTCTATGGAGAAATATCATTGGTGGTGTATTTTAATGATATTACACTATATCAAACCTATTGAAATTTATATATATCACTGAGGTCAAGTACAAAATGCTTACTATGGAATACAGTGTGCATAACATTCATCGTTCAACTACAGTGACACACAAAAGAATTCGGTTACAGTACTGTCTATGGACAATAATTGCTGAAAGTGCATTTCCAGATGTGGTATGCGTTTTTAAATTTAACATTTTTTTCTGTTTGTATATTACTTGGTGTGTACAAATTCTATAGATCATGTACACGGCTACACAAAACATCTCCAGTACATTTCCGTTTATCTATGAAAATTGCTGAAAGGGAATTGTCAACTGTGCTATACGTTTCCTAAAACTAAACTAAATTTTAGAATGCTATGTAGGATATATACAAATCTATAGATCATATACATGGCTTCACAAAAAATTGGGATATTTTTCCGATTATTGATGCTAATTGTTGAAATTAAGTTTTCAAATATGTTATGCGTTTTACAAATTGTTTATTTAAACATCATCTTTCACCTTATTAAAGAGTGAAGTATTATTGTTGTTAGGAATCGGTTAATTAATATTTTTATTTATACAGACGACTTTTCGCTAACGCTGATAAAATTGTTTCTTTTATATTTTATTTTATTTGTTAAATGCTTCTCGTTGCTATAACAACGTAGTTGTTTTTTCCTTTACCTTCTTTATACATTTCATTATCTCAAGCGAAGAGGTTAAAAATTTGGGAAAATAAATTGGCATCAGTTTTTTGTTGTTATAGTGAAAAGGAATGTTTTTTGTGAGTAGTAGCTACGAACGTGAATTAAAGAATATCGTCTAATTTCCAGAAAAAGAACGACGGTCATGAAATAAAGTGTAACTAGAAGAATATAATTTAGGATAATCTTTTTTAGGATATAGTACGATGATCAGAACCAAAGTAAAATTAATTTAGAATTTGTACATATGTAAATAATTGTCTATATCATCATCTCGTCGAATGTCCCTATCTGTATTTTATAAGTGTGTAAATAAATTTTGTGATAATTAAAAGGATTTAATATTAAAATATATCGAACCCATCATAGTGTTTGATAAGATGCAAACATCTGGCGCCCGAACGTGGGACTATTGAATAATGATGATGAGTAATTGAATTATTTTCATAATATATATTGTTTTCATTGAGTTCATTTCTAATACAACCTTCTATAATATGAATCAGTTAAAGGAAAAGCGTACACCGCTACGTTCATCATTTACAAGGACCTTAAATACATTAAAAGAAAAAATTACCGGAGACCCGATAGATAAGGGTAGTGTTCTAGACAGTTTTGCGAAATTAGAAAATTTGATGAATGAGATTAAAGCTATTGATGAAGCTGTGATAGAGGCCCTGGTGAATGATGATAAATGCGATGAACAAGAAATTGAAAAGGAAGTAGTGGAAAATGAAGGTTACTCAGATGAATTTATTACCATTAAGCGTAAAGTTAGTGAGGTATTGAGCATAAATAAACATAATCAAGAAGATGGTAATGCTAGGAAAAATGATTACGATTATTCTAAACCTAAGACTTATAAATTGCCTAAGCTAAATATCAAGCCATTCGATTCGCAGTTAATAAATTATCTTTCGTTTTGGTCTCAGTTTGAAAAAAATCATGAAGATATAAATTTGGATAATAGTGATAAGTTTCAGTATCTTATACAGTTGGTAGAACCTGGAACGAGTGCCAGGCGTCTTTTAGAAAGTTATCCAATGACTTCGGTAAATTACACGAAAGCTGTGGAGGCATTTCAGGAACGTTTTGGGAATAAAGATTTATTGATAGAAGTATATGTCAGATAATTTTTTTAATTGGTTGTCGCTAATGTACAGGCACACGGAAAAGATAAACTTCCGTTATCGGATCTATTCACGAAAGTCGAGGCATATTTACGATCTTTAGAATCTATGGGTTTAAGTTTAGAAAGTAATTCCGTTTGGCTCTATCCTAGGATAGAATCTAGCTTGTCAGAAGATGTAATGAAAGCATGGCAACGGTATAATATTTCGAACAGATCAAGCGTTGATAGTGCTCGTAATTCATTGTCAACAAAATCAAATATAGTAACACTGATGGAATTCCTGAAACAAGAAGTCGCAGGAGAAGAAAGATTAAAATGAGCTAAATCGGGTTTTGCAGATTTAGTCTCTAAAGACAAACCTAAAGAAAAGTTCTGAAAAGGTGAAAATAAATTACCTACGGCGGCAGGGCTATTTAGCGCAAAGAAACGCCTATGTTTATTTTGCGATAAATCACATGAAAGCAAGGACTGTATTAGGGCTAGATCTCTTTCGTTTGAAGAACGAAAAGCTAAAATTAGGGATAAAAAATGATGTCTAAAGTGTCTTCGTTTTGGTCACAAAGCTAAAGTTTGCAAAGTTTTTATTCGTTGCCATGTATGTTCTAAACCCCATACCGAGTTATTATGCCCTGAAATTTCAATGCGTAAAGAACCAGAAAATATAGCTAAGGCCACAGAAGTAATCCAAAGCACCATAGCTTATAATAAGTGTTCTGGTGAAGTAGCTCTTATGACTTTAGAAATAGTAATTAAAGGTCAAATAGCAAAGAAAGTAAGAGCACTATTAGATTGTGGGTCACAAAAGAGCTATATTTTAAAAAGTACAGTCAAAGAACTAGGTTTACATCCCATTTCTTCTGAAGAGGTTGTACACACATTATTTGGTGGTACACAAACAGAAGCCAAATCGCACAATAAATTCCAAGTTGAGTTAAGTGCTTCCGGTAATCGAAACCAAACTGAAGAAGTCTTAGAATTTTTGGATCAAGATATAATTTGCAGTAATATTCCTCGCATACCGAAAGAGTCCATACTTAAGGAGCTTAAAGAAAATAAGCTATGGATTACAGATATAGGAACCGGGAGTTCCAAAATTGAAATTTTGATAGGAAGCGATTACTATGGACAACTTCTCACAGGTCGAGTGAAACAGCTAAAGAGCGGTCTTACAGCAATACAGACGAAGCTTGGATGGACACTTTGTGGTCGTTTAGAAAGTACATCATAGTCTTGTTTAAATTATGGAAATATGCTAATTACGAACCTAGCGTTGAAAGAGATGAAGATTCCCGATTTATGGAAATTAGAGACAATCGGCATAACAGATCCCAGTCATACTTTGGGTAAAGCAGAAGAAGAAGAATTAGCTCACGATAATTTCATAAAAGAAGTTGATAGAAATAGAGAAGGTCGCTATATTGTCGGTCTTCCTTGGATAAACGGCAAACATGAGATTCCTTCAAATAGACATATAGCTGAACGAAGATTGATAAATTCAACGAAGAAATTAAAATTTATGAAAAAATTTGAAGAATATGCTAAGGTTTTCTGTGAATGGGAAGAAGAAGGTGTAATCAGTAAAGTTTCGAATCAAACACTAAAGATTCCAGGACATTTTTTACCGCATCATCCCGTCATCAAACCAGATAGTCTTACTACCAGTGTTAGACCAGTTTTTGATGCATCGTGTAAAGTAGGGAGGTCACCTTCTTTAAATGATTGTCTCTTTAAAGGACCAGAATGGTTGAAGTTTTCGGAAGAAAATTGGCCACAATCAGAAATAAACACCAACGAAGCATTAGTGATGACGGAAAAGAAGAAAACTTCAATATCTACTTTTTTATGTTCTAATTCACATGAATTTATGATATATAGTAGAATTTCAAAATTTGGTAGATTTATAAATATCATATGTTGGGTTAAGAGATTCATATTGAAGTGCAGAAATAGAAATAGATCTTTTCCATCAGAATTGTCCCCCGAAGAGAAAGAAGATGCGGAAAAGTTACTCTGGTCTAGAATACAATCTGAAAGTTTTGGAGATACCACTGATGCAATAAAAGGATTGAAGGTTATGAAAGACCAAGACGGATTGTTAAGAGTGAAAACAAAGATATTAGAGAGAGATGACGAGTTTTCATTCAGATATCCAATTTTGTTACCATCAAAACATCATGTAGTCAATTGTCTGATTCAAGAATGTCATTTAAAGAACTGCCATGCTGGAGTTCAAACAGTTGGATCCATTTTAAGAGAAAAATATTGGATAATCTCTTCTAGACGCAACATTAGAAGTCAACTGTCTAAGTGTTACAAATGTAAAAGATACTCCGCAAAACAATACACTACACCCCCAATTCATCTACCTCTAGATCGAGTCAGGGATTCTAAAGTATTTGAAGTTGTTGGAACTGATCTATTCGGTCCTCTTTTCGTAAAGTCAAGGTCTAAAGTTTGGGTTGTACTTTTTACATGTGCAGTATACAGAGCAATACATTTGGAACTTGTATCCAGTTTTTCAACAGAAGGTTTCATTCAGTCACTCCGAAGATTTATATGCAGAAGAGGAAGGCCGACCACTATATACTGTGATAACGGCACAAACTTTAGAGGCACAAATAACCTCTTAAAATCACTGGATTGGAAGGAAATAGTTTCTTCTGAAGAACTGTCTCCTATTAAATGGAAGTTCATCCCTCCAACAGCAGCTTGGTGGGGTGGATGGTGGGAGCGCCTAGTCAGATGTGTTAAAATTCCCTTGATCAGAACACTCGGTACTCCAACTTTAACTTTTGAAGAACTTATGACTGTTATATGTGATGTCGAAGCAATAGTAAATAAAAGGCCTCTAACCTATATTTTCGAAGAAACAGATAAATTTGTACCTTTGACTCCATCATCATTTTTACAAGATATTGGGAAAAAAGGTGTTCCTGATTTAGATAAAATAGATTCAAGTAAACTTCAATCCAGATACAAACATTGTCAAAATATTAGGCAACAACTCAGAAATAGATTCAGAAACGAATATTTAGCAGAATTGGTCCAGAAATCGAAAGAGAAAGGACAAGTTGTCAGACAAGGTGAAGTCGTCTTAATCGAATTAAACCAGAAGAGACTTCATTGGCCTATAGAAAAAATAATTAAAATTTTCCCAAGTCGAGATGGAGCGGCTAGAGTGGCTGAAGTTAAAACAAGTTCAGGAACATTAGTGCGTCCACTTCGCAAACTCTACCCTTTAGAGATCAAGTCCCGAGGATCCTATAATCCAGGTTGTGAAAAATAGTACAACTAGAAGTGGTAGAGAGGTAAAAAGACCTGTGAAATGATTTTGTATGAATAAGCTGAGCTGACTTTTTCTAGAACTCAGAACTGACCTTTTTCTAGAACTCTGAACTGACTTTTTTCTAGAACTCTGAACTGACATTTTTCTAGAACTCTGAACTGACATTTTTCTAGAACTCTAAATGTTTTATTATTTGTTTGCGTTTAGTTATTATTTTATTTATATTTATGCTTTTTTATTTTGAGTAAGTATGTTCTTTGATAATAAGTGATCGTAGGTTTAATTTGGCTTCCACCTAAATTAAAGGTGGGAGTTTGTTAGGAATCGGTTAATTAATATTTTTATTTATACAGACGACTTTTCGCTAACGCCGATAAAATTGTTTCTTTTATATTTTATTTTATTTGCTAAATGCTTCTCGTTGCTATAACAACGTAGTTGTTTTTTCTTTTACCTTCTTTATACATTTCATTATCTCAAGCGAAGAGGTTAAAAATTTGGGAAAATAAATTGGCATCAGTTTTTTGTTGTTGTAGTGAAAAGGAATGTTTTTGTGAGTAGTAGCTACGAACGTGAATTAAAGAATATCGTCTAATTTCCAGAAAAAGAACGACGGTCATTAAATAAAGTGTAACTAGAAGAATATAATTTAGGATCATCTTTTTTAGGATATAGTACGATGATCAGAACCAAGGTAAAATTAATTTAGAATTTGTACATATGTAAATAATTGTCTATATCATCATCTCGTCGAATGTCCCTATCTGTATTTTATAAGTGTGTAAATAAATTTTGTGATAATTAAAAGGATTGAATATTAAAATATATCGAACCCATCATAGTGTTTGATAAGATGCAAACAATTGTAGTATTGTGAATGTGTTGGAAAGTATTTTATAATCTATGCTTGACGCATGATTTTCGTACTTGTTTACAGTTTATCATGATTCTCTACTGCATTCTGAATATTCTTTATTCTATTTTTTTTTAATAAAAATAAGAAATTATTTGGTAACCGAGACTTTTTAATATGGGAACCTTGACTATGAGTTCTTAACGCACTATTTAAGATGATACTGAACCCTGTTTAAATATACTGTTATCAAGCCCAAATACGCTACTTTCTGACACAAAATCATTTTCATAAGTAAATATATGAAACTTAGATGTATTCAGATACGAAATTCAGATATGAAAGAATGAAACATCTTTTCAAATTTTCATTAATAATGCACACGATCTTCTAAAAAATGTTTCAAAGTTAGCGTTTTCTGCCGATATTTGAGACACGACTGTCACTTAACATGTTCACCAAACACTAAAAAAAAAATGTGATACCCGAACCAACTTCTTTTGGGTAGTTTCCATTACAAAATGTACGAAGCCTATTGCAGTACCTATTGCAGCCGTTCGGAGGGATATTATTCTCGAAAATTTCGGCATATTTACTTGATTTTTGTCATCCTATAGCACTCGTATTTATGAGTCGATTTGAATGTGACTAAACATGAGCATAGGATTTACACATGTCTCGACCGAGCTCGTTAGCTAGTTTCATCCGCCATCTTGCTTCAAAATGGCAGCGACTTAAAGATTTCAAATTCAAAATAATGTACAAAAAATTAGAAATCCTAAAAGTTTTCTGTTAAATGTTCGGCCTTGATATAAGGATTCCGAAGCAATTTTTGTTTCGTTTCTATCTTATAAAAAAGGCTGAGATATAGCAGTTTAAAATTTTAGTGTGATTACCATTTTGAAACAAGACAGCAGAATTTCTCCTTAAACGGATTCAATTTATGAGTTTTAGTGAACATGGTTTCTGGCAAATTTCCTGTCATTGTTGTAACCATTGTTCCAACTCTATGCTTAACATAGTAATTCATATCCACAAACGTCAAATTCTCGCCAAATTTGGCGATACTTGGTGAAATATCGCCAAATTTGACGACAAAAATAGGTTGCCATAAAGGAAACCAACTTGTCTATAACTGACTAATTTGGCGAAATTCTCATTCAAATTCAATATTGACGAGAACTGGGAATGAATCTTCTGCAATCAGGTTCAATGCATTTCAGCTTCGTGTTTTCCAGTAATATTAGCTAAAATGTTAAAACAAGGAAATAGGGAGGCTACCAATTTTTTCCGATACAGGCGTGAAGGACTTTTGTCTTACATTTAGCTGAAAATGACATCAAATAACCGTAAGTCATAATTTTTTTATCTATTTTATGCAGCTAAAGTAATTTTATTTAGCGCGAATCACGTGTTCACCGCGTGACCTGAGTAGATTTTTTTGTCGGATGGGCCGTGTGGTGCACACGTGAATCAAAATTCAGAGAAGTTCAAACTTGCATATTCGTGACTCGTAGGAACAGTTATATGTGTTTATCAGTTATATCGCAAATTGGCCTCAATCGAGTAAAATTAAAAACCCTACAGTAAGCCACAGCACCCAAATTGTGAACACTCAATATGTAGTACATTGTATCGATATATTGTCTTTATGTAATGTACCACAAACCAAATTTGTCACGATAAGTATCGAGTTTTCATAATTTGGGAAAGCTGTGTACATGTAGTTGAAATTCTGCCGCGCTAACTATACACCCAGAAAAAGGAATTGATTAAAACTACAAAACATGTTTTGTTGAGTACATTTTGGTTGTTTTAGCAAAATTCAAGTAAAATTGAACCATTTTACTTGAATTAACAAAACATTTTTTGCTGACAATACAAATTTTTTTTTGGAATTGCAAAAAAAAAATTTTTTTTGTTGATTCAAACAAAATTCCCATTGACCTATATTTAAACAAACAGTTTTGTTGGGTCAACCAAATTTTTGTTGATTCAACAAAACTTTTTTCTGGGTGTAAAAACCATATTCGTAAATTTAACCATATTCGTCCGGGATTGCTTAGTACAGCATTGGCAGCTCAGCCAGGGGATCGGTTCGAATACTGGCCCGGACTTCTTCGCTCAGTTGGGAAGATTACATCTCATATGATTTCTTTACCAATTTGAATAATTGTGTCATATTTAATCTAGTATAAAAACCTATTTCACCGGCCCCACATTTCTATTACCCTTAAGCATTTCGTTTAGATAGGAATCGCGGGTGAACTGTTAACCCTGAAAGATAAATTTTAATATAAAGCAAATATGACTCACACTCAATTACGTATCTAGAGAATCTACAAGGTGTGGGCGATACTACAAACTTAGGGTTTCTATCTGAAAGTATGGATTTGCAATTCCCCTGAACGAACAATAAGTCCGTAGTACATATACAGTAGACGTTCGAATGTTCATTATACTAGGTTGAGCAAACATTTCTGGGAAATTTGTGAAAGTTGCGCCATTATGCGCAAATTAACAACAAAAGCAACAAGGACTATTCTTCAAAGTAGAGACCATCATAGTCCACGACTTTCTGTCATCGTTCTGCCAGATTCCGGATTTGCTGGGAGTACCATGGCGACTCCTTGGAATCGAAAAACTCTTAACATGCTTCTTCAACTTCATTAACCTTTTTCGGGGGCAAAGTACTTTCTGTACTAAAATGTTGAAATAAATGACTGGCACCAGAATTTACAAAAAAAAAATATTTGGAAATAAGAAAAAAAAGGTATATTTCACATACATATTAAATGGAAAAGACTTTAGCAAAATTCTAGTGCCATTGTGGCATTTCGGAATTAAAATTAAGTGGTTTCATAAACATACCATTGCCCCTGAAAGGGTTAAAGGATTCAAATCGACGGTCCTTGAAAAAGTGTTGCATTGACCGAAACAGGTCATAATCGGATGGAGCCACGTCTGGACTGTAGGCGGAGTGTGGAAGAATTTCGACGCCGTCCAACTGTGCAAACTTGTCCTTGGTCCTCTGGGCCACGTGCGGTTTGGCATTACCCTGCTGAAACAAAGCGCGCTTTCGGCGGACCAATCTTGGATACTTCTGCACCAATTTGTCGTAGACGCGATCCAAGTGCTGGCAATAGAGCTCGGCATTGATAGCACGACCATTTCTAACAAACTCAAAATGCAAAACGCCTTCAAAGTTCCACCACACGCAGATCATGACTTTCTTGGCGAATCGATTGTGTTTCGGAACTGCTGGCGTATCCTGGCCTTGTTGAACCCAAAAGCTTCGATCGTGATTGAACAAGAAAACACACTTCTCGTCCGATGTCATAATTCTCTGCCAGAATCGGTCATTCAATGGATTGTTGAGCAATTGCCTTCAAATTTCGACTATTTTGGCGTCTTGTGCTTCGGTGAGCTCATGTGGATTCTGGCGAGGCTTCTTGTGGACAAAATCAAATTGATGCAACTTGTTGACAACGGTCCGCTGCGAAACACCAAACTCTGCAGCCAAATCACGAGTGCTCGATGAAGGCTGAGTATCCACAGCGGCTACCAAGTCACTTTCATCGAAAACAGATGGCCGGCCAGAACGAGGCATGTCTTTGAGATTAAAATTGCCTTCTTCGAATCGCTTAAACCATTTGCCCTCAGTCGATTTTGTCGCCGTACCAGCATCTGCACCCTCATTAATCTCATCGACGGCTTTCAGAATCGTTAGACCTTTTCTCCAATAATGCCGGATTAACACACGCAAATCATACTGTTCAATAGGCATTTTGGAGCCGAAATTCCTGAACTCCTATAGATATACCACTAGTACTCCTATATACGATACAAATTCTGGTAACTATTAGTTTAAGGGGTTTCAGGAGTCTTACTTTTCCTCCGAAGATGCAAATTTGCATCATGTCACATTTTATTTTATATCTGATTTTATATAACACACAATAAAATGAAATTTTTACCACTAATAGGTCAATATCTGCTTGATTTAACATAATTATTTCAATGTTGTACAATTCATATTTAATTATTTAAACATATTAATTTTTTTTTAAGTAAAAAAATTAAAATTTCGCCTGGTATCTACTGCGCGCAAGGTTGTAGAAAAAATATTACTTCAAAAATAACAAACAAAACTGATAATGATGTAAAATTGATGTATCTTGAACTTATACTTCAATTTCAAGAAATTAAAATTTTATTTTTTCTTAAATTTAAATTTAAACTGTAAAATGTTTAAAAAATTCATTTTTTTGTTGAAAAAATGACAATTTTAAAATAAATTAAATTTTTAATGCTTGAAATTGAAGTATAAGTTCAAGATACATACATTTTACATCATTATCAGTTTTGTTTGTTATTTTTTAAGCAATATTTTTTCTACAACCTCGCGCGCAATACTAGGCAAAAAAGTTTTTTCACTTTTTTTTTTAATTTAAACTTTTTTTAAATAATTAAATATGAATTGTACAACATTGAAATAATTATGTTAAATCAAGCAGATATTGACCTATTAGTGGTAAAATTTTCATTTTATTGTATGTTATATGAAATCAGATATAAAATAAAATGTGACATGATGCAAACTTGCATCTTTGGAGGAAAAGTAAGACTCCTGAGACCCCTTAAAAATTTCCCAGAATTTTTTGCTCAACCTAATCGTAACTTTTTTATTATAACAGCAGATCGAAAAAATCCATTATGTAACCATTAAAGCGAATTATTTTTACATCCAACAGAACGACCAATTAAATCAGCGCTTCCCAAAATATCGGTTACACCAGAATGATCGAACAAAACTTCAAAAATATATTATTAATTTTATTTATTGTAAAAAATGTAACGAATACAATATGTTACATCTTTAAAGAGAACCATCGGGAAGAAATATGGATAAACAACTTTGTGAAATGACAGTATTTTTTTTACACTTTGTGTTGAGAGCGACTTGAGACTAAAATAAATGAGTGTCAACTCCGATATAGATAATCTCGTTGGTATAAAACAATGTTGTATATCACACTCTTTTTAAAAATGAATTTTTTTATTATACAATAACTAATAAACGTATTCTTTAATGCTAAGTCAAAGAAGGTTATGTTTTATTATTACCACGCTATTATTATTATGATTATTCATTGGTTATTATCATTTTTGTATAGATCTTTTTCGTATTTTTCCTAGGAAAATAATACAAAAACCTCTGGATATCTATACCTATTAGCAGTGTCTCAAAAAACCTTCAAACTTTAAAGTGTGTCGCATAACAATAATGTTTGGGAACCATTGAATTAGACCAAGCATTCTAATATAATAAGCCTTTTTAGCCTTCCTCACGATAGTTGCTTAATAGTTTTCTGTGTGTATTAGAAAAACTTGAGGTTGTTTTAGAGTTTTCAAAAAGAGAAAAAATTCTCTTTTCCTTTTTTAAAATTTATCGTTTCTTTTTCCATTCATGGATGAAAAGTGTTGCTAAGACTAATTTTTGGCGTCTATGCATGTTCGGAGGACAATGGACCTTCTATGTCCAGAATTATTGCAACAAGTATTTGAAAAAATGTTTAGTGCATATAAAACTGTTTGTTTCTTTTTTACTAAAAAAGTTCAGTAAAGAAAAAATTTAAACTTATTAAAAAAGCATTTATTCAGTTGCTAAGAATAGCGGTTTAAAAACTGGATTCTTATCCTTTACACAGAAAAAAAATAAAACCCAATTTGGGTCGAAAGATTCTTAGGTATGTGCCCAAATTGGGCCATGCCTGTTTTGGTTACCACTGTGTATCCATTTTGGGCACTGTTATAAATACCCATTAAAAAAAAAAAGAAAAAAAAAAAATCTTGAAAATGGGTATTTAACAGTGCCCAAAATGGATACACAGTTGTAACCAAAACAGGCATGGCCCAATTTGGGCACATACCTAAGAATCTTTCGACCCAAATTGGGTTTTATTTTTTTCTGTGTAAAGAAGCTTATTTCTGGCCATCATTCACAGTTATAACCGGAAGGTTAACAGAATAATTAAATATGTAATTTTTTTTCTATTCACCCTAGTATAGAAATTAAAAAAACATGAAAATGTTTAAAATGAATCACAATTTATTTATTACTCAAATATAGGTGCAAAATGAAATAAAGGTTTTAAAACATTAAAACCCTTCTAAAGATGTTCTTTCCATCCTAAAGATGTCTCTTCTAAAGTCTCTTCTAAAGAAAGAGACTCCGACGAAAGTTTTAACATCTTTAGAAGTGTTTTAATGTTTTAAAACCTTTATTTCATTTTGCATAAATAAATTGTGATTCATTTTAAATGTTTTCATGTTTCTAATTTAATAAATTAACAGAATATTTTATAGCCTTTTAGATATATTAAATATTTTATTATAATTTTTGTAGTAATAGTCATATTTTAGAATTTTTATGCAGTAAAAAATAGGAAAGACAAATGTATTCGTTTTAAGTGCTTTAGAGATTAAATATTTCTAAAATTGGCTTAGATATGCCGGCATGCATATCCTTTATCATTGACCAGGGGATCGCCACATCACCCTTCTCTTGAATCCGCCATTGTTCATACAACGCACTGAAGAGATGTAGTTTGAATAGTATTCGATTCATACGGCGGCATATTAAAAGACGCCATTAGAAATTAATCGATTATAGTCCAATACGTATCGCTTTTATAAGAAGCGAAAAATGCTATTTGAATCTTTGGAACTTGAACTGTTATCCTTGCAAATATCATATGACGTTATGAATGCGGCAGAAAGTTTTTCATTTTGAATGGGGAAAATAAAGAATTGACAAAGCGCTTAACCCTTTATGCATCGACGGCACTTTAAATTACCAGTGAAAGAAACTTGTTATAAAATTCGTTACTAAAAATCATTACTCATCTATTGTCAGTAATGCAAATTAGCATGAGTTCTAGATACTTTACTTTATCATGTTCCAAAAACAATATTCGCTGTACGAAAAAAAATATTTTTAAATTTATATTTTCTTTTTCCAACTGTAACTGCTCAGCTTTTAGGTAGATTTCGTAAGAAATACTACCTATTACATTCTCCCCTATGTTGGAATTTCTGGAAAATTTTTGCAGATCTACACCAATCATAACTCCCAGAACCCAAAACCACCCCCAGTTCAAAACTTTATCTATCTATCTATATCACTTTTTTATGGACACGATAACTTAAAAAATCTGCATAAATCTCTTCCAAACAGATACATAAAATCAAGGGGCATAAAATCTCGGTCAAGTTCGTTAATGGGCAAAATCGAGCCAAGGAGGGGGGGAATGGGGCGGCTTTTTGTGAAAACAAAAAAATCCCCATAATTTCTTAATTATGATAGGTATCGAATCCGTTTAAAATTATTATTACTTCTAGGAAAAGGGCCAAAAATTTATGTACGACAGATTTTTGATATCATTAAAAATGCCCTCAAGGTGGGGGGGGGGGGACGGGTTTCAGAAGAAAAAATTCATAACTTCGTCAATTTACAAGGTATCAAATCAGCTTAAATTTATTATAAATTTCCTTAATATTATCTACAACTTTTATACTGACAAGTTTTTTATAGGACGAATCCTTACAGAAAAAAAAAATTCTGCTGGCTTCGTTTTCTTGACACAGGTAGATTTCGAAGTGGGCGGTTCCAACTGCCGCATCATGGCAAAAATGTCATTTCTTCTACAATTCCCAATAAACAGGCACCCCACGGCCTGAATCTTTGAAATCTACCTGTGCCTGTAGGCCGAGCCGTCAGGGATTTTTTTTCATGTTGAAAGGCATTCATTGGAAAGTTTCAGTTCTAAAAAATTTCTATGTTTATATATGTCATTATTTGTATATTTCCTAATTCTATAAATTGCTTAAAACAATATCCTGAAGAAATGATTTAGGTAGAGTTGTAGTAAATAGTCTACAAAATCCCTGTAAATACTAATTTAGTTAAATAAATTCTAATAAATGAAAACATTTTAAAATTTATTTTATGATTGCTGAAATCTATTAACAATGCTTTGGAAGACGAAATTTTCATTAATTCATAATTTGGTAAATCAATGGTTAAAACGCACGTTAGCTGACCTGCGCTGCTCCGTTTAGAAATCACAAATATGTTTAATGAACAGATTTATAAAAGAACAAGTAACTCGAAACAAGTATCTTTTCTTTTCACTATTTCTGGAATTCTACTTTTGCATACAGTTACTTTTTCTTTCAGTATTTATAGCCTCACGTTGTAAATACTGTTCTAGTTTCAACAATGGAAACAGAGCAACTTATATCAGTTGTTTTGAACGATGGGGTTGTGACTTCTATTAAAGGCGTTGTCTCTATACTTTAAGGTTAAGGGTGAACGTAAAAAAAAAAAAAGAATGGATAAAGCCTCATGTCAAAGTTGTAAAAAAAATGTATTGTTTTATTATTATTATTGAAGTGAAATATGCGCAGCCCACGCAAAAAATAACTTAACTTTAGTCTTTAATGAAGTTTTGGGGCCCATCTGGCTAGATGTGGCACCACCCTCGCCGAAGAAATAGGGTCATTTACCGAATTACAGG
This sequence comes from Maratus michaelseni, assembly GCA_963931845.1. Taxonomy (NCBI): domain Eukaryota; kingdom Metazoa; phylum Arthropoda; class Arachnida; order Araneae; family Salticidae; genus Maratus; species Maratus michaelseni. The sequence goes on from OZ007600.1 coordinate 79,384,833, forward strand.
AGGCATAGGTGGTAAGTAAAATAACCGTAATGTTTATTGAATAATAACCTTTATTTCATTTTATTAGTAAAAGATGGCCTAAAAGTTACTATGTTTTAAATTAATGCATAGCTGTCAACTTTTATGGTTTTTTGTTACTACTAAAATTTAATATATATGTAATGCATTGCCGTTTTTATTTTCTTTTATGCATCTGTTTGAATTATTCCTACACCTTTATTTACTGGTGAGTTGTGTGTACTATTCTTTTTTTTTTACTATTGCTTATGGATAATTACTTATTTTTTGGTTTTCTTTTTGTTTTAATATTTCTTGGGTTTCATTTTGATATGTTATAAGGGGCATAATATTGCCATTTTTAGGCTTAATTCCGACAATATTTGAGGAAATAACATATCTTTACTATAAATTATGCTTATAATGCTCCTCTGACGAATCGATGAGTTATTCATAGTATTTCACATTTGATTTTCATCTTATTAGGTTTAATTTTGTAGTATCATTTCATTTGAATTTTATACTGTTTCTTTCTTAGTTTTTCACACATGTTATTTCGCTTAAACTATGTATATATATATATATATATATTCCTTATATAATCTCAGATTTTGGTGATTAAAGAAGGCAAAATTTACTATTAAATGTTACTGATAAGAAAAAGGCATAAACGTTGGTAGCTATGTTAATAACTTTTGACTTAGTTTTATTTTTAGTAGAATTTTATTATTCAGAACTATATGGTTGAACAAAACGTTATTGTATAGAACAGCGGTCCCCAACCTTTTTTCTCTCACGTACCCTTTGCTTTGACTTCTGATTTAACCGTACCCCTTCTCACATACACACGTTCAAACATTTTTGTTTTCGTACATTAGCAATGTACTTATGCTAGTTACCAAAGTTAGATCCAGTTCTCTTCAGAATTCCAATTTTCAGTCACTTATCCATTTTGAACCGCTACATAATATCAACAGAAATTCACTCAAAACACTAAAGATTTAAAATTAAGCACTCACAAGGATGGGGTGAAGCTACACCCATTAATACACGTTAATGGGTTTATGCTAATGCTGTCCTTTCGAAAACTAAAATGATGACCTGCTTTCAAATGCGTTTTAAATGAAATATTCGAAACCAGAAGCCCCAATATGATTAATATTTTTTCTAGATATTTCTACAATTTCTAAAAAGAAAGGAACAACAAAATAAAAGGAGGGTCACATGCGAAATCACAAGATGTTATTAGGAGTGGGCGGAGAAAATGGCAACATATGATCAACCAGTTACTAAGTTTAGGCATTTTCCTTTATTTTGTATGCAAATAGCCTATTTTACTTTTAAACAAATCTGTCTTTGCAAACGAAAAATTTAGAGTTTTGCTTTTCTGTTTTCATTTTAAGTTTCATTTTTCGCGTTATCCGCCATGACCAATGTAATTTTCACGTACCCTCAGCTGTTCCACTACGTATCCCAAATGGGGAACCTCTGGTATAGAACATTACTTTCGAAATCAATGCTGAATTATTGCAAATGAAAAAGCATATTTAAGGTGCGTTACTATGAGAAATTTTCCCAATGAGATGAGACAATGCACTATTTAATTATATGATTTCTATAAGGGGTGTCCAAATAGAAAGTGCACACAGAGGGTAGAAGTAAGTATTTTGTTACAACTCTAAAAATAATCACCGTATTTGTTGAGGCGTTTGTCTCATCGTGTCACCAATAGCTCGATACTCTGGCGTAGAACTCTTGAGGCTGATCTCAGAAGAATGTTCGAAAAATATTCGACTTTGTGGTAAAGCAGATGTTCGTGAAGGACTGTGTGCACTGCCCCTTTACTCAATCTCGTTTGTTCTGAAATTTTAAGGGTCGTCACTCGTCTGTCATTTCTAACCATCTCATCGACAGTGGCGACTGGTGCATCGGTGAAGGCAGCGTAGACCTGGCCTGGTCTTGGTGCATCCTTGACTATCTGTCTGTCTTGTCTGAAACTCTTGCACCAGTTGTTCACAGCTGTATACACTAGTCTAAACAGTGGCCTAAACAGTAGTACACTGGCCTAAACAGTGTTCACTATAAAATACTTCATTCGGCGAAAAATGTCTACGTTCGTTGCCTCTTCCGCCACCAAAAAACGCATTACGCCTCGCTGCTTGACTCTGCACGCTTTCATCATGGTCACCTATGTTTCAACAGCGCAAACAAGTGAATTTAATAAAAAAATACATAATTTTTGCTCTGTTTCCTTTTTAAGATAAGGCAACAAGAAAGAAAAAAATGAAACCTTATTTAAACTATTTTTTTAAGATTCCTAACTTGATTTCTCAACATATAATCATAAATTAATAGTACAATAATTGATAAAATATTAATTGATAAAAACTTATTTTTTTAAATATTGCTTTCTTTATTTTATATGTATAATTTATTTTCTACATTTTAGCCCTTAAAATGTTTTATTGTTGGAGTTTCGCAGCTATTTGGCATATTTTTTTCAAATTTTGGTGAATAATTAAGTTTTTGTTGTTTGGAACTCATATACAAAATTGTATGTGTTTCAGAGAATATTTGGCAATTTATCACCTGTGTCAGGTTAATGGAAAAGAGTCTTAAAATACTGTATTAATTTATAATTAAGTTCTAAAAATATTAAAATGTATTGTCAGACACACACAACCTCTTTCCAAACGACGCAGCTTTGTCTAATGCGCCACTAATGGCGCTATCACACGTGCTCTCATATCATAGTCAATATCAGATATTTCATCCGAAACACCTTTTTCAAGAGGAAAAAGCTCGAATTCGTCCCGTTTGATAGATTGCCTCTCGTAATTTCTTAAAGATCTAACGTACAGTAGTTTATATCCTCTACGATAGGTATCAGCTCGAAATATACCAATCAGAGCTCTCTAAAATTCCAAGATGGCCACCGTCAGTAATCCAACATCTTACGTTTAGCGTGGTTGTCGCAAATATTGAAACCAGAAATACAGAAGAATTAAGAAAAAAGCAAATCTTTAGTAACACAGGGACCAATTATACACGAAAAGAACTTTAAAAATGTGCAGTTATTTTGTAATTAAGAAATTACGTATGCGTCGATTGCCACTTCAATTCCTTATATTATTTGCTATATGTTATAATTGTACTGTCGTAGTCACTTATTTATTTCTCAAACTGTACTAGTTTAACTATTTTCAGCATCTATATTTGGCGTTATTTCGTACTTGTTGCCAAATTATGCCGCCAAAGATAAAAACGCAAGCAAACGTGCATCAAGGTATTTTATTGCAATACAAATTATTGCCTCCTTTTAGCATGAATCAGATTTCAAAAGAATCCAAATTTTGTAGTGGATGGGGGGGGGGGGGGGGGGACAGAAAATTTTCTTATACTTTTAGAAAAATAAAATTTAATAAATGAAAATTTAATCTAGCAGCTATTTATAGTTAATTATATTTTACCTTTTAATAATTTTCTTTTAAAACAATCTTGATAATATTTTTTAAAGATATACAACTATTATACAGACACACATATTTATTCGTAAATCGGTGGAATAGTAAAAATATATTCACAGTTGTTCGATCATCCAAGGCTGTCTGTTAGATGGTTGGCAACTTTCTCTCCAACATGGTTTATTAGTGAAAAATTGCAAATTCAGTATCAGCCGGAGTAGCTCAGTGGTCAGAGCGATAACCTGGAACGCCGTGGACCCAGGTTCGATTCCTGGCTCTAGCTAATTTTTCACTTCATGTTGGATTATTGTATTTAATGTATGTGGGTGATAATGTCCTTTTCAGTCTATTTTTCCTTTTTAATTATTGAATTTCAACCACCCTAAAGTTTTGTTTCCCCTCTCCTAGCGGTGTATAAATTTCAAACCTTTATATGTGTTTCAATTTGTTATGTAAAATGTGCCCTTTTTTTATTTTGTATTAATAATAAATAACGCATATAACCCCCCCCCCCCCAAAAAAAAACCCTCCAGTTAAAATATTTTGCTTCCCTTAAAAACAAAAAAAGAATTAAAATTTATATATTTTCGAAAACAAAAATGGATTGTAACGTAAAACTTTTCTAACAGAAATAGATTTCTAGAATTTTCAAATATGCAAACCCAAAATTAAAACTCATTCCGCCAAATAATTTTTAAGTTATGCTTAAAAAGCATTTTGGTGGTCAGATATGAGCCACCTCCCAATTTCTGACTAAATTAGTTTACTTTTATTTTTTTAATAGGTATTTTTCATGTATATATATTGTATAACCAGGAATTTCTGTGGACTATTTATTTTATATACTTTTATTTTTTTTAATATGTATTTTTTATGTATATATATTGTATAACCAGGAATTTCTGTGGACTATTTATTTTATTAGTATACATAGTTTCTTTTTCGTATGGGAAAATAGAAACGACCACCCAGAGTAGTTTTATTACCTTCGGAGCCACTGGTCTGCGATCTAATAAGGACATCTTTTACGGAGACAAAATTTACGAGCTGAAAAATTTATAGCTGTTTGGAAGTGCATAGCAAATTTACAATTTAGGACCCCATCCTAGGTGGTCCTGAATAACATTTAGCAAAACCAATAAGAGATGAGGGCGGAGACTTCTTTACAAAACACTGGAGCCAATAGAGGGCCCAGTGACGGGGGAGAAGAAAAAGTGAGCCCCAAGAGGGGATCTGGAAGAGGAGGAGTACCTGACGTCCTGCCCGATGGAGTAACATCTCAAGAAAAGGTAGAGTGCTAGTAGTTTGTAAAAAAAACGAAGGTAGTTCCCGAAATGGTGTGGTTGCGACCAAAGTCAAAAAGGAGGATCTAACTGAGGATCTTTGCCTATCCCGTGGAGCTAGTCGATCGCCAACAATGCAGACCAGAGGCGCTCTGAAAGTACAGGTATCTGTGATTCACTATTCCCTTATATGTAATGTGTATAAGAATGATTAAATACTGTTAGAAGTACTTTAGTAAATGTAGAGAAATTGTTCCTTCTCTGAAATATAGTTAATGCCCGTAAGTGGGGTAGTGCGAGTCGGAAAAAGACTCACTAATACTTTTAATGATTATTCAATTGTTTCATCTTATTTTTTTATACTTAAAATTCAACATCCTGTTAGGGATGTTTGTTTTCTATTTTTTATGTCTTTGTAAATAGATATGTAAATAAATGTTTTTCGTTTACCTTTAATTCTTTGTATTTAATTTATATGGGTTAACACCCATATGTCATCGAGTAGTGTTTTTCTTCTTTTTCTTTAATTTAATTGTTTATTAATTTTAGTTGGTTTATCAGGTGGACTAGTTTATAATCTATAAGTATGTTAGGAATTTATATACTTGTCTAGTCAGGCTTCATAAGACGTAGGGCGGCGTAAGCAATCACAACGTAATAATCTTATCTTTTTTTTTATTAGAATAGTTAATTTAATTCAATACTATGAGTAACTTTTATTGGATCAATGTAAATTTTCACCGACGTCCAGAAGCTACGATCACACCTTTAATCTGATAACTCAACACCCAGCGTTTCCGGAAGAAGCATTAACCCGTGCTTCCTTTAGCTAATGTAGAGAGTTTATGTAATTGGGCATTAGTAACCATCTCCAATTAGGAGGCCCAGAACTTACCAGCACATTTGTCTTGTAATCTGTTTTGCGGCGATCGAACATTTATTTAACATTAGGAGGTACAAACATAAAATCTGCGTAATTTCTGAACTATTTTAACGAGTGACTTTCAGTTTGATACACGAAGGTAAAATTTACCGAAAAATATGATGTCGAAATTAGGGTTTAGTACTAAAAGTTTTAGAATAAGTTACAATTGCTATACGTAACTTCATCCCCCCCCCCCCCGCAGCAAAATTTATGTACAGCATTATTATTGGGTGTTATTACTAATCTATTGTTACTTGTGACATTTTTATAATGATTTGTGGCAGAGTTAGCAGAGGGTATAACTAACCCCCCCCAGGACTGTACACAATATATATGAAAAAAAGGATTGTGTTTTTGAAATGAAAAATATCAAATTCATTTAAACTTTCGAATAAAATAAAGTTTTACAAAAAAAATATTAACCAACTTAAAAAAGCACTAAAAAGTATTAAATAATTCTTTAAAATTATCTAATGACAAAATGTTATCCATTAACCACAAATCCGATATCATGTGTCGGAATAAAAATGATAAATTTAATATGTACAGTTCAATACCCACCAAACATGGATTTTCGAGAGACTATATTTTACAAGAGATGAATATACAGACTTATGATTTAGTTTACGAATATATACATATGAAAAGCAATCAATTACTTTTTGAAGTCGGTGCCAAACTACCTTAATTTTTAGTAAGAATTGTGAATATATTGTACCTAGTATCTACTAATTTATCGATTGGGGTTGTTTGGCACCGACTTCAAAAAGTAATTGATTGCTTTTCATATGTATATATTCGTAAACTAAATCATAAGTCTGTATATTCATCTCTTGTAAAATATATTCTCTCGAAAATCTATGTTTGGTGGGTATTGAACTGTACATATTAAATTTATCATTTTTATTCCGACACATGATATCGGATTTGTGGTTAATGGAATTACATTTTGTCATTAGAGAATTTTAAAGAATTATTTAATACTTTTTAGTGCTTTTTTTAAGTTGGTTAATATTTTTTTTTTTGTAAAACTTTATTTTATTTCCTACTTTTTAGTTATTAATACAGTAATACACAATTATCTTGATTTCAACATCTGCTGAATAAATAAGTAATTTGTAATAGAAATTATAATTTACCAAAATTATCCATTAAATAAATGTTAGAGGTAATTTAATCTAAATTTTTATATTTATATTTTCATTAATATCTTAAAACATTTCTTTTTTATAAACTCATTCTATTTTGATATTTAATCAAACCCCCCTCCTCTTTTTTCTAATTTTTCTTAAACATTATTAATTAAAACTCTTATTTTCAAAATCCAAACATCTGTATTTTTCTGTAAGTCAAGACCACCCAGGATCTTCCTTTTTCACTATGAGATAGTTTTCCACGCAAACAACTTTTACTTGAATTTCTCACGTAATTTCAGGGATCGTAAATTCAAAACACACACAGGCAGATTGGATAACGTACAAAAGGCCTTTATAAGAAGTCGTGAGAATAGCTGAAGCATTATTGTCAGTTGTATTGTGTGCAACTTTTATTACCCTCAGAAAAGAGAGTCATAAAACTATTTCGAAGGCTTGTTACGAAGATAACATCAACATATTGCTTTTCGATCGTTGTTTACGAAATAGCAGGTGCAAGCGTGCACGTGGTTTCTTTTTTTTCGTGGGACCCAACAGACGGCTAATTTCCAGGAATTGAAGCTAGGATTTTTTTCACCTAGTAACAACTCATCCAATAGGCATGTTATTTTCTCCCCCCACTCAACCAATCAGCGTTGACTTTTTTTACCCCCTGGTCTAACGTTACCAATGAAACGGAGAGCTAGTTAGCAGAGGCAGTCATGTTTTGAAGCGCGGATAGTTTGGGTGTGTGAGGGTGAAGGGTTCCTTCCCCCACCCTGCCGGTTAGGCAGTGGCGAAATTTTTAGAGAGAGAGGCACTCTTTCCAGCGGTAGTAACGGTGAAAGAACGATAAAAAAATACAGGAATGTTGCTCCGTCGAATCTCATTCAGCATGATGTTTTCGAGCACCACGAGTTTTGTGGAATAACAATTTGCATAGTGGGTGAAAAATACTTCCCCGAGGTAGTGTATAAGAATATACAGTCGTAATCAGAACATGAGGTTCTAGAGAACAAAGAATTGAAATATGTTTGAAGTATAACTGTCTATTATTGTCATCATGAGGCGTACAACAAGACCAGTCTCGTGAATAGATCAGTTTTATTAACGTCGTGCGGTGTGCAGCAGGTGATTTAAATTGAATGTGATCAGCGATTGCTTAACCGTGTGAGGAGGCTGAGAGCGTGAAGTGTACGAGTGCTGCCCTTTGCACTTATTTGCAATGTACATTCCGTGAAACTGCCTAAGATGCCTTGTGCAGTGATATAGGATGAGCTCTATTTCGGTTAGAGTTATTTTAATACGGTGAATAACTATCCAACTGAAAATGACAAATTTTGTGGATCAAAAGAAAAACCAAATCCAAAAGTCGATAACTCATGAATCATCATGTATGTACCCTCAGTCTGTATCTAGTGTCTACTACACTGCAGGGATGTGAGTAGAAAAAACCTTATTTTCATTATTATTATTTGTGTTAATAATATTGTTTGTTTGATCATATAATATCTATATATATATATATTTTAGTGAATGATATCCATACTACCTAAGATGACATTTGTTAATAAATACCTGTTTTCTCTTAATAAACCTACTCTGTTTTCTTTCTAATTTACTATTTTCTTCAATACCTAAAAAAAAAAAAAAAAAAAGTTTTCTCTTCAGCATTTTACTTCTTATTTAATCTTATGAGAATCAATCTCCCAAGGATTTATATTAATCTTTTTACTTAATGTCTTTTAATTGATTTAAATATTAATTCTAAAATAAATAAATAAATAAATAAATTAAAGTAATTTTTTTGTATTCCTTAATCATGAAATTCTGAGTAATATTTCAAGCACTAAGCTTGGTGAAAATAAACTATTGTCTTACCAATTGTTAAAATTAATAATATTCAAACTTACTTTATTTAATTAACTGAGACCTTTTACTATTCTTTAATTAATTACAGGACATACATGTCTGAATTAATATATATATTGATTTAGAGTCTTGTGAGAAGCATTTTATTATAATGAATTACTTATGCAAGATTTAATTATTTACTAATGGTCTCTAAAAAAATATTTAATCTATACGATCACAGCTTCAGTGTTGTGAATTCTTGGAATTAATTTTGCATTTTTAATATTTGTTAAATATTATTTTGTTTAACTTATATCATCAATTTTTATACCTGCCCTTTTTGTACTTTCTTTTAAAAAAAAATTTTGTCCCCTTTATTCCAAAATTTTCACTTAGTCTAAATTATTATGTCTATGAAAATTCGTTGTTGTTACCCTTCATATTAATTCCTGAATTCACAATGCTGATTGTTGGGGAATTGGATGTAGTGCAAATTGAGAATCTTGTCAGTGCTTTTAAATGATTAATTCTTATACTATTTTGAATTCAAAACTTAGAATTCAAGTAATTTTAAATTCTTTAAATTTTAATTGTTTCTGTTTAATTTAATCCATTTACTTTTTTTCTAAATTTATTTTAGTTTGAGAATAACTTTGTAAGTATGCATATTGACAGGATTCATTTCAATTTTTAATCATAGGTAATTTGCACTTATTCAAATTTTTGCAAAAGGTAATAGTACCTAAGCAAGAAAACAAAAAACGACCCAATAAAGAATTGATGCCGTGACACTTACCTGTGTGGCACAATTCAAATTTTTAATGTTTGTTTGTGTATACTTAAAGTTCAGGGTATAAGGCAACTATTTTTTTTTCAAAATGTATTGTGCATTATGTCTTTGAGTATATGTTATGAAGTGTTAACCCTCATATCTGTGCTGTTCAAATTTTTTTTTCATAATACCCCACCCGCACTGAAGTTTTAGAAATTTTAACATACCTTTCCCATTTGTTTATATTTATTTGCAATTGATTATATATATTGACAAAGGCGACTAGTGTATACATGGGTGTAGCTCTCAGTAATTTTATTTAGATTTTGCATTTGTGTAAATTTTTTTTTTTACCTTTGCTTAAGGTTTGGGTAGGGTTAATTATAATTTTTTTTTTACCGCTGATTCTTTGCCCACAAAACATTTCATAAATATGGCGGAGACCCTTTCCAAGGAGATGGCTGAGTTGCAGAAGAAATCGTCTTTGATGGATAATTTATCCAACATCCCACCTTTTAGCGGGGACTCTACTATATCCTTTTCCGATTTTATTGAAAAGTTCACAGATATTTCCACCTTCTTTAACTGGGATGAAACAGAAAAAATTTTCGCCCTGTTTAACAGACTGTCAGGGAAAGCAGCCAAATTAATTAAGGCTAATAAAGGCAAAAATTATAAGGAATTAGTGGAAATTATACAAGACAGATTCACGGAACAGGAGTCGCCAGATGTGGCATTATCGAAGTTTCTTAACTTCAAACAGACGCCTTCAATGTCTGTACAAGATTTTTTCGACAGAGCCTCTGATCTGTCACGCAGAGCTCTTGTCATCGATGGAATTGCTGAGGGCATTGTAAATAAAAGTAGAGATGCTATACTGCACTCTATGCTTCTAGGTAACCTATCTCCAGAAATTAGGAAGGGTGTCATTTCAAAAGATCCAAAGACCCCTCAGGAAATACTAACGTTTGCCTTAATTGAGGAAAAGGCTTGTAGGAGTGTTAACCCCTTCTACAGCTATGAACCAGCAAACATTGCCCCCCAGGTCCCCTCAGGTGTAGCATGTGCTGCTGTTTACCCCCCTACACCCCAAGTTAGCCATCCCAACCGTGAAATTATAGAACTCCAAACAAAAATGGAACTCCTGACGGCTAAAATTGATAGTCTTGTTATGCAACAACCAGCTGCAGCGAGACCACCAGTCCAGGAAAATGTCCAGTACAACCCTTTTTTCTGTTTTGGATGTGGCGACCCCAACCATTTTTTTCAGGACTGCCCCCAAAACCCCAGAAATCAAGGCTGGCAAAATTATAATGAAAATCCCTATGGTCGTAGAGGTATGGCCAGACCTAACAATAACTACAGAGGCAGTTATAGTAACAGGGGATACCAGAATCAAAGAAACTATAGGGGAAATGGCAATAACCATAGAAGCAGAGGTACCAACAATGGCCAGAGAGGTAATTATAGGAATAGGGGTAATCAAAATAATGTAACCCAGCAGAATAACAACACTGCCAACGAACACAATGTTCAACAAAATTTAAACGGGTAGTGGCTGAGTCTGGAGTAGTCGGACTGACTCATGAGAAGCCGAACGACAAAACCCCCTCTGTATATAATGTTTTCCCACCATCAGCATGCAGTCTCCCTACTGCAAGGATTGCTGTCGGTGATATTTTTATTATTGCACTGTGTGATACGGGATCAGGTATCAATTTAATTTCTCGACAGGGATTGTGTTTATTCCCAGGTGTAAAAACTGAGGCATGCAATGTACCCATTCTAACTGTGACAGGTGAATGTGTCCCTCTCACTGAGAAAGTTAAGTTATCTTTCAATTTCAGTAATGTCAGCTGCCAAGCTGAATTTTTTGTAGTAGCAGGTAAACTCGCTGATGAATTTACTGCTATTTTAGGTATGCCCTTTTTGAGTGAGTACAAGGCTATCATAAAGTGCAGTGACAAATCTATTAGTCTTGGTATTAATGAGCAAACTTTTTGTAAATATGTTCCAAAAATTTCAGAATGTCATGTAAATATTAAACCGCCAATTATTGTAAATAACAAAATTTCTTGCCTTAAAAATGTGTCATGTCAAACTGAGGGTAATGTAGAATGTTTTTCTAATGTTAGTAATATTTCTGAGAAGAATAAGAACAGGGAGAACTATTGTAAGGTTGTAGAAGTTGAAGTAAGGGGTAGTAGAGAACAAATAGAGATTCGAGATAGTGAAAAATGTAGTAGCGAAGATAAAAATAATGTGATTTTAGATAAATGTGAAAGTAATGATAACAATTCTTCTGTTCAAAAATCTTCTGAAAATGTTTCACAGTTAGGAAATGTTAATAATACAAATGGTCAGGATACTCTCAGTAATATATGTAGTGATAAATTAAATGAAAATAAGGCAATTGTTACAGATAATGTACATGAAAATAATATTTCTGATCTTAAAGTAAATACTGTCAGGGAAGTGAAAAATAAGTATAGTGAAAATGAAATCAATGTCCCTGTATGCCAAGTGATTTGTAATGATAGCGAAAAGTCACAATCTAATGATGTCGAAACTGAAGTAAGTGATACATGTGAAAAGTCTAAGGATATCAAAATTAGTTTTGCTGTTTTGAAAAATTTAGTAACTATCCCCCCCCCCCCCCAATCTAAAATTTTAGCTGAGGTAAACTGCTCGAGAAGTAATTTTATTGATAATAATGATGTTGTAATTTTGGAACCCCCTAGTGCAAAAATTTGGTAATGGTGTTTTAACCTCTAGAACAATCTGTTCTCAGGAACACGGGTTATATATTTCATTTGCTAACTTTTCGGATGATGAGGTTACTTTGAATAAGGGAATGAGGGTTGCTAAAATTCAAAAGTGCATCGATGACTCTGAGTGTAATTCTAGTAATTGTAATTATGCCCTTAATGTTAATGTACCCACTCCACTAGCTGATTTTGATCATGCTGATCTCAGCTGGAGTTCAGATATTAATCTTGACCATTTAGACCCCCCTCTTAAACTTAAAATGCAGGATTTTCTTAATAAAAATAAAGATGTGTTTGCAGCATCAGTCCTAGACTTGCCCGGCTGTGACACTATTCCCCATGTAATAAATTTAACTTCTGATAAACCTGTAAAATGTAAAGCCTATAGAGTTCCCCATAATCTTAAACAAGAAATGGAAGATCAATTAGATATCCTGTTAAAAGCTAATATAATATCCCCCTCCATTTCTGAATTTGCGGCTCCAGTCATTTTGGTTAAGAAAGCAGACGGATCTTATAGATTGGCTGTCGATTTTAGAAAATTAAACAAAAATTTAGTTAAAGATGCATACCCCATCCCTAATATCACAGATTCGGTTGATGCACTATCCGGTTCAAATTTCTTTTCTACACTTGATTTAACAAGTGGCTTTTTCCAGCAAGTTGTGCGTCCTGAGGACAGACACAAAACAGCAATCATAACTCATAAAGGACTATTTGAGTGGTCGAGAAATTGTTTTGGCTTATCAAACTCAGGAAATTCTTTTCAACGACTCATGAGTGCAATATTTGGAGATCTGGGAAATATGGGAATTCTTGTATATATAGATGATATTGTTATTGCTAGCAAAGATGTAGAATCCCACCTTGAAAAATTAACAACTGTTTTTGATAGACTTCGCCAGCATAATTTAAAATTAAAACCCAGTAAATGCCTTTTCCTATCAGATAAAATTAAATATTTAGGTTTTGAAATACATAAAGGTAAAGTCTCACCCATTAATAAAAATATAGAAGTAATTGAAAAATTTCAACCCCCTGATACCCGCAAAGCAGTTAGATCTTTTATTGGTACAATTTCATTTTACGGGAGATTTATCCCTGATTTTTCTAAACGAGCTAAAAACTTAATTGAATTAACTAAAGAAAATGGTCGTTTTTCATGGAACCCTGCAGCGCAAGCAGAATTCGAAGATTTAAAAGCTGCTTTAATTTCTAAGCCATGTATTGCCCTCCCTGATTTTTCGAAGGAATTTTATCTTTATACTGATGCAAGTGGTGAAGCTTTAGGCGCAGTTTTATCTCAACTGGATGATAACAACTTTTTACACCCTGTGGCTTTTGCCAGCAGAAAGTTGAAGGACCCTGAAACAAGGTACTCAGCCACAGAAAGGGAACTTTTAGCTGTTGTCTGGGCAACCGCCCATTTTAAGTGTTACCTAGCTAACACCCACTTCTTTATTTTCACTGATCATGCCCCCCTAACTTATATGCTTAAAATTCAGGACCCAACTTCTCGTATGGCAAAGTGGATTTGCACCTTATCTGATTTTACTTTTTCAATTAAATTTATCAAGGGCAAATGCAACAGTGTTGCGGATTTTCTTTCTAGATACACTACTTCTAATGAAATCTCTGTAAATACAGTAAGTTGTAATTTTTGTGTACAAATAGCAAAGGAGAATGTTTTTATGCCCCAAACTGATCTTCTTGAAAAAATCCAAAAACTTCAAAAGACTGACAAAAAGTGTTGCCAAATTGCTCAGAAGCTAGATCAAGGAGTGGATATAGCACCAAAGTACATGAAATTTTTCTTCCGAGATGATCTCTTGATGTGCGAGGACACTCGAGACTCTCCCATTTTAAATAAATTGCCCAAACTGGTGGTGCCAAAAGAACTAATCCCCCAAGTGTTCGCACTAACACATGATTCTCTAGCAGCTTGTCATCAAGCCTTCCAGAAAACTATTGATCGCATTCGCGAAAATTTTTACTGGCCAGGTATGTCTGCAGATGTCAAGCATCTAGTAGAATCTTGCATTAGTTGCCAACAAAGAAGAGCTTATCGACCTAAACATCTAGCCCCTTTGCAGAGAATGCCAACACCAGAATTTCCATTGGCGAAAGTGAATTTCGATATAATTGGTCCTTTACCGACAACTTTTTCGGGTAACAAGTTCATCGTGACATATATCGATGCTTTTTCTAAGTGGCCTGAAGCATATGCTGTATCCTCTATCACCTCAGACGTTGTAGCGGATACTCTAGCAGACTTCGTTTCAAGGTACGGTGCTCCTAGCTATATTGTTTCCGACAAGGGTAGAAATCTTATATCAGAAGCCATTGAGAGAGTCTATAAAAACTTTGGAATGAAACATATTCACACGTCAGCTTACCACCCAGCAGGTAATTCTCAGATTGAACGTCAAAACAGAACTCTAATTAATGCCCTATGCCATGTTGTCAATGAAAATCAGTCGGACTGGGATACAAAATTAAAATTTGCTCTTTTAGCTCTCAGGACAGCCGTGCATTCTTCTACAAAATTAACTCCAGCTGCAGTAATGTTTGGAAGAAACTTAAATCTCCCCTATAAACTTTTTCCACCCCCCAAACTTTAAATTATAATGACGCCCCCACCTATTGTGAACTTTTATTCCCTGCTTTGAAGAAAGTGTATGCTGAAGTGCACAGTAGTTTGGTGGAAGTTTCAGAGAAGAGAGAAAAATACAGAGAAAAAACTGCTGTTTCTAAGAATCTTAAAATAGGTGATTCAGTTTGGCTCTTTACACCAGCTGTTAAACCAGGACAATGTAAAAAACTATCTAAATTTAATAATGGTCCCTATACAATAACTGAAAAAATAAATGAGGTAAATTTTAAAATCGCCCTCCAATCAAATTTAAAATTAACGCAAGTGGTACACGTCGATAGGCTGACTGAATTTAAAAACAGGCATGTTGATTTCGAAACAAATGACCAACTGCCGCAGTGTCAATTCGATGATCAATCGAATATTCAGAATCCAACTGCTCCCATTCACCAATCGATTAACGATAACCCAGAACGGCGGACGAAAAAACGCAGGCGCGCGTTTATCATACCAACAGCATCAGCAGTAAACAGGGATGAAGCATTGCCCATGCAATCAACAGCCAACACGTTGCCTTCACTAGCCACCAGCAACGAACCCCTTTCCCCCTCTCTTCCTTCAGCCGAGTTCGAGAACTCACGAGCTGAAACCACCCCCTCCCCCTCCACGGCTGAAAATCCAGTTACGGACACGCCAGATATCGCGGTAGCTAACGAAGTTGTTGAAGCTCAATCCTCTGTTATTCCTTCAACCAGCCGTATTCCGACTTTAATCGAATCTCAGCGCAAACCGACTGATTCGATTCCTTCGTCCAGAAATACTTATGGTTTCAGGAACAGGGACAAGCGTCCCAATTATAAACTTTAAGTTGTATTAGTATTGTATTTTTATTTAATAACCTTATATTTTGTTTGTATAATGAATATAGATAGTCTAGTGTTAGTTTTTATTGCATTTTATTTTGTAAAATAAGCTTTTTTGAGTACCTCTACTGTTTGTTTTGATTAGCGGTAACGGTCTGAGCGGTTGTGTTTTCATCACATTTAATGTTCTATATAGCTAATTTTAGTGTAAATAAGGTATATTTAGATAGTTATAGTGCAAATAACCTCTCCGCAGGTATATTTTTGGAATTATGTTATGTTTTTCTCGATTTTTGGGTAATTTCGAGACTTTGCAAATTTTTTGTGCATTTTGAAAATGGGAATCCAAATTTTTTCCCCCCTTTTTTTTTTCATCTAGTACTCCCTGTTTGTGTAATACGATAGTATCCATCGATTTGCATAATATTTATATTTTAATTAATGTTCTACTTAAGTTCTCAGTAGATGAGTATAAGTGGATTTACAGGATAATACTATATTTGAGGGAACTATTAATTTTACTCATTACTAGATATAATATGTAGGTATTTCGTAGTGTAAGGTAGTATTAGTGTACTGTTTTGTGTAAATATTTTTTTTTACCTGAAAAATTTTGAGGTTATTAATTTTGTTCTTGAGTACATTACTTCAATTAAAGTATAGTGGTGTGGTTTTATTGAAAAATTTATAAAATTTTGTCTAGTTCTGTGCTATTTTTTCCTTTTTTTTAAAGGATTTCGTTTGTCAAAATTTTTATTTTTTACTGTATTAATTAAGTTTCTGATGGTGATAATCTTCACCATAGCTTTTGGGTCTTCTTCGCCCCATTATGCTTTTATTTTGGCAATTGTATATAGCACAGATAAATGGGTTGCTCTTCCAATATGCACAGTGTCGCTGTAAGTGCATATGTAAATAACTTACTTCATAGTTTCAACTTGCATATCAATCGACTGGAGAAAGTGTTTCTCAATTTTTACACATTGATACAATTTGTGTTAACTGAATTTTAATTAGTGAAATGTATTTTATTGTGAATTAACTGTATATTGTGCAGATTACCTTTTACCCATTTTTATTCTTTTTGTTTGTGTTTTTATATGCATATACATTACTACAGTAGCGGCACACTTATCTTGGCAGTGGAGGCAAAGCTACGACGGCCTGCTCACTCACTTTGGCACTCGAGGATTCCCATATTGGGAGAAAAGCGATGATTTGGCGTGTAGAAAAATCCTTGTTGGATTTAACTTATAACATTTGTTTACTTTTCATGTAAATCCTTGAATCGCCAGATTTGGCTGTTTATCGTTGTTTCTAGGAATAAATTTTGCACGAGTTACTATTATGTTCCACGCCGATCTTTTGATATTCGTTAAAGAATTCCTTTTACAATGTTTTAACTCATTGTCATCTGATAAATTTTGTCATCTGCGATTTTGGAATTTTAGCGATTTTTATGCGATTTAACGGGATGTTTTGTGTTTAGCGGTGATTTTTCCACATTATTAAATATAAATCCTGTTTTAAACTTTTAGTACAATTTAGTAAATTTTATCCTCTTTTCAATAAAGTTTATTCGGAATTCGTACGTACATTTTTGAAATTTATGCGTATATTTTTATTTGAATTTATAGAAATTTTGGGTTTACGAGGCGATTTTTCCACATTCATAAAAGAAATCGTATTTGTCTTTTAGTCCAAAAACGGATAATTTTTTCCTCTGCAATTTTTGAAATCTTAGCGATTTTTAATGCTATTTTTAGCGTTTTTGCGGGATTTTTCCACATGAGCAAAAAGAATCCTGTTTATATCTGTAGACGCATATAGTAAATTTTGTTCTCTTTTCAATGAAGGTTATTCGGCATTCATCAGGTTAAAATGCTAATTTTTAACCATTTTCTGAAATGTTATTTGCCTTTTTATGAAGACGCGAAACACTATTCGATTTCTTGATATCTGAATGAGAATTTCTGTAATTTGTATGTATTTACGAATGAAAATGACTTCCTGAAAATGTTAGAAATTAATTAACTTAAATTGACAAACAGCCGTAAAGAAAACTACATTTTTTTAACTAAAGACTGGAAGTATCTAAAGGTGGAAGTATTTAAATGAGTTTTTCATTTTTTAATAAATAAAAATTACATAGAGTTATAAGCGATTCGTCTATCGTCAGTGTCGAATTAAGACACTTTTCTCCGGGAGGGATTTCTGTTCCTCCGGGGGTGGTGCAATTATAAAGTTCCGGGAGGGAGAGTTCCAGTTTTTGACCATTGAAAGCATAAAATCTCAAATCTTCCAGTGGGGACATTTCAAAGCTCCGGGGAGGGATGTCCCCCCCCCGGGCCACCCCCTGAATTCAACACTGGATATCGTTATCATTTTAAAATATATTTTAACGATATCATTAAGGGGGTCTGTGCGTGCTCTAACTCCCGTAAATATGCTCGGATGGATTTTATTTAAATTAAATTAGTTTAATTTATAAAAATATAAGCTAAAGAAATAAATTAAAAACGTTATAAAGTTAAAAACTTTATTTTTATAAAAGTAAAGAAAAAATATTAACTAATTTTATAAATTCAAGGAAAAAATTATAAACTTGTAAAATTATAATTTATAAAATAATAAATTTTAGCGTAATTCATAAATTTGTAAGCCAAATCAGCTTAGTTTAATACCAATTTGCATAGCTATAATTTGCAAAGATATTATGTTATGAAACTTTTAAATAACACAATATTGCCTCACGTTAAAAAAGTTAAAATAAATTTTAAAAAAATTAGTGGGGAAAAAAATCATAATTTTGAAGTACTATCAAGGAAAAAAAAAGTAGATGTGTAAAATGTGAGGGAAAAAAAAGAGTAAATGTGTTGTAGTGGATCCACTTTGATGAAAATCCCGAACAACCAGATCCACTTTTCATTTCTCTTATTCTTCGTTTCTCCTTCAAAATCAAATAATAGCTTTATACGCTCCGAAATTTCGTCATTACACATTCTGAAAAATACAAGTATGTTGGGTTTGATCATATGTTCATTTTTTATCCAAAAATACTCATTTCGATATGAGTACATGAACTTACTCATTTTTGAGAATGCACATGTTCATTTTTTATCCAAAAATACTCATTTCGATATGAGTACATGGACTTATTCATTTTTGAGAATGCACATGTTCATTTTTGATCCAAAAATACTCATTTCGAAATGAGTACATTTTTACAGTGTGGAGTTTCTGAGTCTAAAATACTGTTGATATATTGAATATTTACCATACCTCAAAAAACAAATTAAATAAACTGCTGATCAGTTCTGTGCAAATAAAATAAGAATACTTTTAACTTAGGAAACACGGAAATATCGATATCTTTGAATGTGAATAAAGAACTTTTTCATGACAAGTTTTATTTTAAAGAAAAGAAAATTCTTCCTATATTATATATTTTATCGATATGTTTGGTATGTACTTGAGTTAAAATTTTCCGAAAAATTCAAATCCGTCGAAATTATTGCTCTATCTTTAATATTTTAAAAAATGAAACATTTGATTGGACATCAAAAATCTTAAATCTCCCGCAATCGCAGGAGAATTATCTGTCGCAGGCCAAGCACTTAACGCTGCGGGGTGTCCGAGGGTTGCCCACTGATTTATTCCAATCGCCAAAATTTCGCCAGAAAATCATTTCGCGAAACAATACAAGTTCAGTTAATATTACAGGTATTTATCATAAAAATGATTATATATTAAGCTGAATCAATTTTGTTTAATCAGTAAATCATTTTTCAATGGAAAAATCTAAAAAAAAAAACATATTTAAAGTGCTTTTCTTTCAAATTCAGTAAAGAACTATTTCTTCTCGCGCATGTACACTTTTCTGTAGTATAATCTCCACTGCCAAGTTACCTTTGCCGGTACTTTAGTTAGTATGTTTTTATATATCTGTGTACATCGAGCTAACAATTTATACCTATATTGATATGCATTATTATTGTAATGGATTTGGCGATTCTTTCGATTGGCAATGTTCTCTCCCAAATTTTTATTTGGTTTAAAAAAAAAAAAATAATAATAATTTTGGCAATTTTCAAAATTTTTTTTTGTGGTTTAGCAAACAGTGTTCAGGTAAATACTTTGAATGGAACCTTCCCGATTGATAAGGTTAGTGGTGACTAAAGCAATGTCCAGCCTTGTGTTCATCTTTTAATTTTTTTTGTTATTCTACAGGTGTGTCTAGGATTTTGTTGACAAGTGAGGAGAGTTTTGTGTATGCAAACTCAGGTTATGCATTCCGGACTGTATGCCTTGAGGGGTAGGCTTGCTAAGTGTTTCTTGATAATTCTTCGGACCGAAGTCTGGTTTGTTTGAAATGTTAGGCCCCATTTAGTGATCTCTCCCGCATCCATTGAATTTTTACTCGCACTTTTTACTTAAAAAACAAAATTTTTTTTTTTCAAAAAATTGTGTTTTTTAATTTTATATTTATATTTTCATTAATATCTTAAAACATTTCTTTTTTATAAACTCATTCTATTTTGATATTTAATCAAACCCCCCTCCTCTTTTTTCTAATTTTTCTTAAACATTATTAATTAAAACTCTTATTTTCAAAATCCAAACATCTGTATTTTTCTGTAAGTCAAGACCACCCAGGATCTTCCTTTTTCACTATGAGATAGTTTTCCACGCAAACAACTTTTACTTGAATTTCTCACGTAATTTCAGGGATCGTAAATTCAAAACACACACAGGCAGATTGGATAACGTACAAAAGGCCTTTATAAGAAGTCGTGAGAATAGCTGAAGCATTATTGTCAGTTGTATTGTGTGCAACTTTTATTACCCTCAGAAAAGAGAGTCATAAAAGTATTTCGAAGGCTTGTTACGAAGATAACATCAACATATTGCTTTTCGATCGTTGTTTACGAAATAGCAGGTGCAAGCGTGCACGTGGTTTCTTTTTTTTCGTGGGACCCAACAGACGGCTAATTTCCAGGAATTGAAGCTAGGATTTTTTTCACCTAGTAACAACTCATCCAATAGGCATGTTATTTTCTCCCCCCACTCAACCAATCAGCGTTGACTTTTTTTACCCCCTGGTCTAACGTTACCAATGAAACGGAGAGCTAGTTAGCAGAGGCAGTCATGTTTTGAAGCGCGGATAGTTTGGGTGTGTGAGGGTGAAGGGTTCCTTCCCCCACCCTGCCGGTTAGGCAGTGGCGAAATTTTTAGAGAGAGAGGCACTCTTTCCAGCGGTAGTAACGGTGAAAGAACGATAAAAAAATACAGGAATGTTGCTCCGTCGAATCTCATTCAGCATGATGTTTTCGAGCACCACGAGTTTTGTGGAATAACAATTTGCATAGTGGGTGAAAAATACTTCCCCGAGGTAGTGTATAAGAATATACAGTCGTAATCAGAACATGAGGTTCTAGAGAACAAAGAATTGAAATATGTTTGAAGTATAACTGTCTATTATTGTCATCATGAGGCGTACAACAAGACCAGTCTCGTGAATAGATCAGTTTTATTAACGTCGTGCGGTGTGCAGCAGGTGATTTAAATTGAATGTGATCAGCGATTGCTTAACCGTGTGAGGAGGCTGAGAGCGTGAAGTGTACGAGTGCTGCCCTTTGCACTTATTTGCAATGTACATTCCGTGAAACTGCCTAAGATGCCTTGTGCAGTGATATAGGATGAGCTCTATTTCGGTTAGAGTTATTTTAATACGGTGAATAACTATCCAACTGAAAATGACAAATTTTGTGGATCAAAAGAAAAACCAAATCCAAAAGTCGATAACTCATGAATCATCATGTATGTACCCTCAGTCTGTATCTAGTGTCTACTACACTGCAGGGATGTGAGTAGAAAAAACCTTATTTTCATTATTATTATTTGTGTTAATAATATTGTTTGTTTGATCATATAATATCTATATATATATATATTTTAGTGAATGATATCCATACTACCTAAGATGACATTTGTTAATAAATACCTGTTTTCTCTTAATAAACCTACTCTGTTTTCTTTCTAATTTACTATTTTCTTCAATACCTAAAAAAAAAAAAAAAAAAGTTTTCTCTTCAGCATTTTACTTCTTATTTAATCTTATGAGAATCAATCTCCCAAGGATTTATATTAATCTTTTTACTTAATGTCTTTTAATTGATTTAAATATTAATTCTAAAATAAATAAATAAATAAATAAATTAAAGTAATTTTTTTGTATTCCTTAATCATGAAATTCTGAGTAATATTTCAAGCACTAAGCTTGGTGAAAATAAACTATTGTCTTACCAATTGTTAAAATTAATAATATTCAAACTTACTTTATTTAATTAACTGAGACCTTTTACTATTCTTTAATTAATTACAGGACATACATGTCTGAATTAATATATAAAACAATTTTAGTATTTTGATTTAGAGTCTTGTGAGAAGCATTTTATTATAATGAATTACTTATGCAAGATTTAATTATTTACTAATGGTCTCTAAAACAATATTTAATCTATACGATCACAGCTTCAGTGTTGTGAATTCTTGGAATTAATTTTGCATTTTTAATATTTGTTAAATATTATTTTGTTTAACTTATATCATCAATTTTTATACCTGCCCTTTTTGTACTTTCTTTAAAAGAAAGATTTTGTCCCCTTTATTCCAAAATTTTCACTTAGTCTAAATTATTATGTCTATGAAAATTCCTTGTTGTTACCCTTCATATTAATTCTTGAATTCACAATGCTGATTGTTGGGGAATTGGATGTAGTGCAAATTGAGAATCTTGTCAGTGCTTTTAAATGATTAATTCTTATACTATTTTGAATTCAAAACTTAGAATTCAAGTAATTTTAAATTCTTTAAATTTTAATTGTTTCTGTTTAATTTAATCCATTTACTTTTTTTCTAAATTTATTTTAGTTTGAGAATAACTTTGTAAGTATGCATATTGACAGGATTCATTTCAATTTTTAGTCATAGGTAATTTGCACTTATTCAAATTTTTGCAAAAGGTAATAGTACCTAAGCAAGAAAACAAAAAAGGACCCAATATAAATACTTTTTAATAAAATCTTTGAGAGAATTAAATTCTTGTCAATCTGGACGACAACTGGAGAAATATCGCCAAATTTGGTGATCAAAATATGTTGCCATAAATGAAGCCAACGTGGTTATAGTTGACTAATTTGACGAAATTCTCATTCAGATTGACGAGAATTGGGAATGAATCTTCTGTAATCGAGTTCCACGCATTTTTTTAATTTTGAAAATTTTTTAACAACAAAATTGTTCTAGTCATCAGAATTTGACGAAATTTAAATGGGACCACCAGGGTGTCTTGCACTTTTAAACAAAAAAATATATACATCAAAATCGGTGCACATTTACGAAAGTAATGCGTAAACAGGACTAAAACATACATATATGCATACATAGGGTCAAATTATTAACATCCTCCTTTACTCACCCTCTTCGATCTAAATAGAAGAAAGTATTGTGATCAAAATTTTTTCAACTTCCGGTTTTCGACGGATTTATATGTTTTAAGAGTCAAAGATACCGAAAAACATGTTTTTACAAAATATCTGTCTGTTCGTGTGTGCCCTCTTTGTATCATTGAAAAGTGTATCAAGTTATGAAGCAACCTAGAATTGAACGAAATTTCATTTATAGGCTTTTGGCTGTGACCAGCAGATCCCACTTGAATTTGCGGATATTCTGCCGAAAGCGGGCGCTGTGATAGCGATTTTTGTTCCATTTAAATTATTGTATCATCGAAAAGTGTATTAGGTTATCCACAGTACTGAACCAAATTTTTTGTATGGGTTTTTTACTATGGCCTGCAGGTCCCAGTAGAATTTGGGGATATTCGGCAAGAAGGAGGCGCTATGATAGACACTTAAAGATTTCAAATTCAAAAAGATGTACAGTTAAGTCGTTAAAAATATTAGAAATCCTAAAGGTTTTTTTTAATTGAATGCTCAGCCTTGATCCAAGGATACCGGTACAATTTTAGTTTCGCTCTACCTTAAAAAGTGCCTGAGATATAGCATTTTGAAATTTTAGAGTGGCTGACATTTTTAAACAAGACAGCAGGATTCCTCCATAAACGGTTTTAATTTAAGAGTTTTAGTGAACATGCTATCTCGCAAGTTTTATTTCATTGTTGTAACCATCGTTCTAACTTTTACATTCTTAACACTATATATTCATGTTCGCCAGCGTTAAAATCTCTCCAAGCTAGGCAATATTTGGCGAAATATCAACAAATTTGGCGACAAAAACAAGTCGCCATAAATGAAGCCAACTTGGCTATAGCTGACGGAATTCTGATTCAAATTCAATATTGACGAGAACTGCGACTGAATCTTCTGTAATCGGGTTCCATCCATTTTTGTATAGCTTGGTGTTTTCCAGTAAAATTAGCTAAAATCTTAAAACCAAGGAATAGGTAGGCTGTCTTTTCCTGCAGACCAGAAGGACTTTACGTAGTTTAGTATACATAATTTAATATATCAGCTACAAATAAATTAATCTCTCGTGTAAACATGTTTTTAAATTGAAACTGTTTGGAAGTAATGTTATTTGAGCATTTTAAATATGACGTAAGTTTCCCATTTAATGTTTTGAACGTGTAATAATTTAATTATTTCTCTTTTTTAATATTCACGTGCAAGTATATTTTTATAACGTATTTTTCTACATTTACTGCTTTTAACACGTGATCTTTAATTATTGTTTTAAAGTTTTATTTCTGTTTTTGATAGTCACGTGTAAATACGTTTTTTAATTGAAAGGGAATATTATTATGTGCGCTATTTTACAAATTGGCAACAATTCAAATAATGGACTTTTTGAAATATAAATTAAATTATCTAAATAATGGAAATTTGAATAAAATAATTTGTTCTAATGATCAGATTTTGACGAAATTGAAATGGGACCACCTTGGACCCTTACTCTTTCAAACAAAATAAAAATTATCAAAATCGATGCACATTTACGAGAGTTATGCGTGAACAACAAAATACATACATACGGGTCGAATTGATAACCTCCTCCTTTTTTTAAGTCGGTTAAAAATGATTAAAATCATCAAAACCATGGAAGAAAAAACTGCAAAAGAGTGGGAACTATATCTAAATTCTATTACGTATTTCATTTTTATATTACATTCAATATGTAACATGAATTACATTTAAAATATGTAAAATATATTAACTAAAAATGTCATAATAGCGATTTTGGCAAAATAACTAAAACTTAATTTAACATCTTTCTTTGCGTTACAGATTTCGGCTTAGCGATATTGTGCGGTTCCAATACATGTGACAAAAAACTAGTTTTAATATACTATTTTTTTCTAAATCACTTAATACTAATAGTTCAGAATTCTTAACATTTACAGGTAATGAAAGACGTAAAGTGAAGATATGGACTCTATAATTTAGAATTTTAATGTTATACTAGCTGGCTTCGCCCGCTAGCGGGCCACTAATCTACATCGGTGCCTCGAATATTTTGCAATCTCCTTTTTTTATAAAACATCGAAACGAACGACCCTTTAGCTGGCATCCACCTCAAACCGAACGAACCAAACGAACCGGGTCCCCGCTGCCTTCGGCACCGTATACCGGTCGTGCTACGCACGCACCGGATAATCCCTTAATTTGCTCATTGAATAGTACAAACTTCTAACCGAACGAACCTCCGACCCTGGTCCCTCACGGGAATCCCAATTTCATGTTCTTTCTACCATTCAATAAATCAGACGTCGGGAATACTCGTATCCAATCCCTTATTAATTCATATTCAGACTCTACAAACAAATAACAGTGTATTTATAAACCTATCACTGTCATCAAAATTCATTAAAGTCGGATCACAATATTCAAAACCGAGTGGAAATCTTGATGAAGACTTCCGAGAATGGACCAGAGTCATAGAAGATACATCGAACCTTATCCTTGGGGGTGATTTCAATGCACACCTCCAGGCGTGGGGTTATAAAAGAAATAATGCTAGAGGATATATCCTACTTGACTATCTAGCAATGAGCAGATTAACTATTATTAATGATCCTGATTCAGAATGTTCTTTTGCGCGAGACAAGTTTAAAGGCAAACCAGATTTGACCCTCTGCGGTGAACATTCAAAAAATATTATAGATTCATGGAAAATAGACTCGACATTTAAATCACTAAGTGACCATCAATATATTACTTTTACTCTGAATGTCACACCCACAATAAGAAATTTATACCGTTTCAAAACCAAATATGAAACGTTTAAAAAATTCAATAAACTGTTTCAAAAACATGAAGAAACATTACTTTCAACACTTAAAGCAGTCAATTCTGTTCCAGAGTTAGAGAAGTGGACAGAGGAATTTAATGTTATCCTTTTAAACATCATGCAAAAATCACTTAAAAAGAAAAAGTTGTCTCATGAAATTAATGTATCCTGGTATACTGACAAACTTAAAGTACAGCGAAGCCACCTAAATGCTATATATAAACTACATAAAAGAAATCCAGATTCTGTAGAACTCAAGATTAAATATAAAAAAGCCAAAGCAAAATACAAATTAGATATTAAAAAAGCTAAAATTGATTCTTGGATAACATTTTGTTAGGAAACAAACAGTAAGTATGGTACTGCTTTTAAAATTCTGAAGCAGAAATATTTAAAAAATACAGATCTCATCCACTCTGTCATGGAATCTTCAACTCAAAATGATACATACAAAGAGATTCAAGAAACGTTACTTCATTACCATTACAATACAAGCCCAGAATTCGAATCATCATTTCAAAACACAAACACACTATCAATAAAAGAATATAACAATTTTAAATTTACCCATAGAGAAATTCAATATGCAATTAACCAACAAAATAAAAAGAAAACCCCAGGATATGATCGGGTAGATGGCATAATTTTAGAAAATTTGATAAAAAATAATATGAAGCTTATAAAGTTATTATATAACAAATGTCTCTACCTTGGACACTTTCCAGAAACGTGGAAGAAAGGAGTAGTCATCTATTTTAGAAAGAAAAACAAAGATCCATCAAAACCTGATTCATACCGTCCAATTACACTACTACCCATGATTGGTAAAATCCTAGAAAGATTAATAAAAAATAGAACTTTAACTTATCTTGAAGCAATAAACTATCTAAAAGATGAACAGTTCGGCTTCCGTGAAAACAGAAGCACTATATCAGCTCTGGAGAGACTTAAAGAGAAAATTGCACAATTATTACAAAAACATACTTATGTGGGCATCATATCATTTGATATTACAGGTGCTTTCGATTCAATAAACTGGCACCAATTATCAGAAATAATTGATGACTCACCGTTACCCAGATACCTCAAAACCTTATTAAAAAGTTATATAAGCAAAAGAAGTATAGGCTTAAATCAATATGAATATATAGAGTGGTTCAGGGTATTTAAAGGATGCCCTCAGGGATCCTGTCTTGGACCACTCTTATGGCTTCTTATAGCTAACTACATAATAAAAAATTATAAAAATCTATATGAAGATATTATTGTTTACGCAGATGATTTTTTGATTCCAATAGAGGGAAATACCGTAATAGACCTGGAAGTTACAACCAACAACAAAATAGTCCA
The DNA here is from genome assembly GCA_963931845.1 of Maratus michaelseni. Taxonomy (NCBI): domain Eukaryota; kingdom Metazoa; phylum Arthropoda; class Arachnida; order Araneae; family Salticidae; genus Maratus; species Maratus michaelseni. The sequence goes on from OZ007600.1 coordinate 79,412,143, forward strand.
TTTTAAGAATATATGTGATGAACTCGGTTTAAAAATATCAACTCAGAAAACGCAATCAATGCTTTTCGGTAGCAATCTCCTCGAAAGAAGACTTCCGAGATTTAAATTAGAAAATATAAAAATAAAAGTAGTAAAAAATATTAAATATCTTGGCGTACTGTTAGATTCTAAATTCAATTTTACAGATCTCATGAAAGACCTTCGAACAAAGATTGCAAACTTTGTAATCGGATTTAGAGGATTTCGATTCTTTAATAAAGGTATCAAACCAGACATCCTGAAAATATGGTATCAAACAGTCATAGAACGCCAAATACTATATGCTTACGAAATTTGGTATCCAAACTTGAATACTGATGGCCGCAAATTACTACGTTCAACTCAGCGTTTGGCATTATTAAGCTTAATACGGACCTATAGGACTATCTCTCACGAAGCTCTGTATCTTCTTACAGGAACTCCACCAATCCTAATAAAAATACAGAATGAATTTCAGTACTACCAACTGAAAATAGGAAATAGAAATTTGTTAATCAATAACACACAGCTAAACATTAACAATATAATGCAGAAAGAAAAATCGTATCGATTCCTCAATTACTACAGAGTCCAAAATATCAGAATTATAGAAGATAGAAAATCCATCCATCCAAAAGAATACGATGTGGAAGCCTACACAGATGGTTCTGTCATGCCAGGGGGTGTAGCCAGTGCTTTCACCATATATAAAGATGGAAATAATATACATGATGAAGCAATACGACATCATCCACTGAATAACATATATCAAGCAGAATTAATGGCAATTTATAAAGCAATAAAATGGTTCTCTACCTCCGACTACAATAAACTACTAATTATTACAGATAGTTACTCTTCTATGGAAGTATTAAAAGTTGCTTTTCCTAGAAACTACATTATCAAAAACATTTACAATCAATTACTTCAAATTCCTGATAAATCCATTATAATAACATGGACTAAATCTCATGTGGGTGATACTGGCAACGAAAGAGCTGATCTCCTAGCAAAGCAAGCCATCTTACAAGACCAATATCAATCAAGAAAAGATCTGTTGTTCCCCATTTCAATAGCAAAATTGTATTTTAAAAAGAAAACCATCTCTGACTGGCAAGCCATTTGGGACTCATGTAATAAGGGCAGAGATACCTATAAAATTATAAATAAAGTCGATCCAAATTATCTCTGCAAACAGCCAACACTGCCGTATTATCTGAGTAACCATGGCAGTTTCCCACAATACTTACATAAAATAAGAAAAAGAGCCTCACCTAGATGTCCATGCGATAAAGCAGAAGGAGATGCAGTTCACTACATATTCGGATGCTGCCCTCTTATGATCCATCACTTCCCTTTTGATAAGAACGAAACTCTCAGATATAACCTTCGTAATATCATTTTCAATCCTTCAAACTCTCAAAAGTTAAAGGAGAATTATAATATTCTCAATAAAAATTTCTCTTTCATTACGAAAGAATTAAAAAAAAAAATTGACTGAACTGACCATTGACTTTCTGAACTAAAATACCATAAATTTAGGACATTATGAACTTATAGTACTTCGAAAATATTTTATATTTAACTTTCAATTTGCAAAAAATTGTTATTTTTTACCTTTTATATTTTATTATTGTTATGTAATTATATTCATTGTTTCAAATCTAATAAACAAGCGCCTCCTGCGGTGGGGGTTGGAACGGATGGGTGCTATCGGTGCCGGGTAGCGTTTATTTTTCCCCTCGTGGACTTATTGTTCCTATACCTCACGGGTGGCTGTCCACGAGTGGGTGATTTCGGTCCCTGCTGCCTTCGGCACCGGATAATCCTTTAAATTGCACATGGAATAGTATAAACCTCTAACTGAACGAACCTCCGGCTCGGGTCCCCGCTGCCTGCGGCACCGTATATAACACCATAGCGCGTGCTGCGCACGCGCTGCAGTATACGTTAGTTCCACCTTCCATCACCAGGTGGCGCAATCTGTTTATACGATCATAATTGAAATCGTTAAGGCTTTCGATGTCGAGTCAAATGAGCCATACTCCGTCGTCTTCGTGCCCATAGAACCGGAGATAGGAAAGCGCCCCCTGGTGGTGAAAAAACAAACTAAAATCGGTAAGCTCTATCGATGTCGAGTCGAATGAGTCATACCCCGACATGATCCTTCTCATAGAAACAGAGATAGGAAAGCGCCCCTGGTGGTGAAACTCGGAACAAAAATCGATAAGCTCTAGTATCCTCTATCGATGTTGAGTCGAATGAGTCATACCCCGTCGTGATCCGGGCCATAGAAACAGAGATTAGAAAACGCCCCCTGGTGGTAAAAAACGCACTAAAATCGACAAGCTCTAGTATCCTCTATCGATGTCGAGTCGATTGAGCCAAACCGCGTCGTGATGTGTCCCATAGAACCCGAATTGGCTGAAAAATCCTTTAATTAACCTTCCACCACCAGGGGGCGCAATCTGTTCTATACGAACATGACCGAAATCTGTAAAGCTATCGAAATCCAGTCGAAAGAGCCAAACCCCGTCGTAATCGGGACCATAGAACCTGATTTCAGGAAGCGCCCCCTGGTGGTGAAACTTGGAAGTAAAATAGGTAAGCGCTATCGATATCGAGTCAAATGAGCCAAACCGCGTTGCGTTTGGACTCGTAGTACTCGAGATATTATGAAATCAAAATATAAAATCTGATATTATTATTCGAAAAAAGGGGTATAAACTCAGAAACTTTAAAAAATGTTATAGAGGGTCCTTATTACTTTAATTATAATGTTTGGAATCAGTTTGGTGGAAATCCGTAACATAGTTTATTCCGTAACATAATATGGTTAAGCGGTCACAGACCTTTCCAACGATATATCACATGAGGGGTTTGTTCAAAATTTAAAAAAGTATCTTCCTTGAGAAAGGGGGGGAGGGCGCAAGGTGCTCCCCTCTCCCCATATTTTTTGACGCGGCCTCATTTTTAAAATTTATGTATTATAAAATATCTTCAAGTTTCAAACAGATCAACTTATAATATTTCTTTTAATCTGGGGATTGAGTGGCCTTAATATCTGGCATTGAATTTTAAGCTGTCTGATAATTAAATAAAAAATTATTTGTAAATTCCTTCCTAATTATCGGAGAAACACCAAATTTACATATTTGGAATCCTCGTAAAAATCTAAACATGGATGTATAAATAAATTTAAAATCGATAAATCCAATAATAATAATTTAAAAAAAATAACAAGGCCCAAAATCTCTTAGTATAAAGAAAATGCGGTTTTTTATCAAAATATTTCATTCTCTGAAATATCAGATCACGTGTCAATATTTTAGAAATGAATTGCTTTGTGAAAGGGTTTTTAATTGATATTTCCCTTCCTAATTATCGATGAAAAACCAAAATTACATATTTAGAATCCTTGTTCAAAAATACACGTGGATGCATACATTTCAAATCGATAAATGCAATAATTTAAAAATAAAAATAACGATGCCTGAAAGCCCAAGTGCGTTTATCTTGTCCTTCGGAAATAAAATATTTGCCAGACAATCTGTCACCGAGAAAAACATCCACAGTATCGAAATTAAAACTCGTCTTTTTTCCACATAAAATTAAAACTTTTTTAATTGATATCTTCAGGAATTATTATCCGATTTTTACGAAAAATTATTTTTTGGACTGAGCATTTCATATTACGAAGGGGTACATAATTTTCAAGTCCTTAAATTCAATATTTTTAATAATTTTATATAGCCTATAATAACTCCACTTAAACTGGTTTCATATCTTTCATCTTTCTAGACAGCTAGACGTCCCAATGTCTGGCTCTGAAAGAAGCAAGTTAAAAGGAATAATTTTTATGCAATCAAATTAAAGGAATAATAATTAATATCTTTGGTTCTAATGGATGGATTTCCTTGATTTTTACAATCTTTTAATGTGGAGAGAGAGATGATTCACGTGGTGTTATTTTCAAAACTGTGGGTGAATTAAATCTTATAATTTGCATGCCCATTTTAAAACCCTACTTCAGTATTTTTAGCCGCAGACACTTTGTCTCTTTCTTGCTTGGAAATATTTTTTTATCAAACGCAGCTGCAAATTGGATAAAAATTGTTCTTTTCCCACAATTTTTAATGATGTTTTTAATGTTTTTAATTAATATCTTTTCTAATTACCGGCGGATTTTTTCAAAACCTGAAAGAATGGAATTCTCGAATTTTCCTGCGTATTTTGATAACTTTAGTGCCTTTCAACTCCGTCTGTGAGAAAAGTTTTTAGAGTTACAGACAGAAACAATAGACAGACAGCGAGGCGTCGTTTTCGAACATTTATAATATAGTAGATTAATGTTTTTAATTAATATCTTTTCTAATTACCGGTGGATTTTTTCAAAACCTGAAAGAATGGAATTCTCGAATTTTCCTGCGTATTTTGATAACTTTAGTGCCTTTCAACTCCGTCTGTGAGAAAAGTTTTTAGTGTTACAGACAGAAACAATAGACAGACAGCGAGGCGTCGTTTTCGAACATTAATAATATAAGTAGAAGTAGATTAGTGAGAGTATTGTTTTTATAATCTTGGAATTTTAAGTAAAATTATCACAATATTATATATATAGAACAGACACGAAAAGAAACTGCAATATATAAAATGTTAGTACGCGATAATGCTTCCTGCGTATCAGTCGAACTCTACACTAAATATTAAAACACCTGTTGCAATTACTCGCCAAATGTTACGGCCTCTCCTTACATTAGCAGATAACTTTCAATAGGGAAAATAACCCTAGTTGCAGCGTGAAAGTGTAGCTCGAGATGCAATAGCATATACTTCATATCGTATGGTCGTCCGTGTGATAACAGCTTAACACTGCTCAAAGCCAAAATCAAATGAAAAACCATTCGGCAGTTTTGACAACGTCGCTACGTCAGCTGTTCACTTTTCAATTGGGCACCCATTATACAACAAATGTCTGCACCTCAGGACTGTTCAACACGGCACCCACGGACACCCTTACTGGTCCCATTTTAAATTTCTCTTTGTGCTTTTTTCAAATGTTTTTAGTTGTTAGTTTTTTTTAAGGCTGTTCTCAAATTAAAAAGAGCTACTTTCTGACACATTTCTGAATCCATTTTTGTTCCGAAACAAATGAAATTGACAGGTGTTCTTATTCAGACACTATGTAATAGACTAGTGTTTTCCATTTTTTAGCCATAAAGGCAGAAGATATTTCAGAAAATATTGTGAAAGTCGATGTTTTGAACTGGATTTTCGGACGCGACGGCGCGGGTAAAAAGCTGTCGTCTCGTAAAAACAATCGCTTATAACTCGATAAGTAATTTACTATATATGTTGTGTAAACATATCTATCATCTCTATCACTGTTATAGTAAGATAATATTGTTACATGTTTCGAAATGCCTGAATAATGACTCCTTTTATTTTTTGTTATATGCTTTCTGAAAGGTTGGTCATTCCTTTGCGGTAGCTTATTTATTTCACACAGATTGACCATCTTTCAATCCCAGTATCTTTAGCTCTCAATAACTGAAGTTGCTATTAGATTCAACAATTTTTTGAACAACCAATTGTTGGGCCTATTTTAACTACTTTGAAAAAACGGTTCTTAGTTATTATTTATCCCCTTTGCGTTGGCGCAAATAATTGACTTGTCTACTGCTGCCGTTATAATTTGATAAGAACTCCTTTTTAACACTTCCCCACGTAGTTGAGAAGTGTTTATGAATTCAATTTGTCTGGCCGTCTGCCTATGCTTTAAAATATAGCCGGATTGCCATGTAATTCATGTATGTTATTGAGGTTTATTATGACATGTTCGATATTGAAAATGGAAGATGAAATGTGACGCATTTGTAATTCGTTAACAGGGGCACTCAAAAGAATGCCGTTACATTATGGTCTAAGATGGAAAATTGCTTGCAGTTTATTTTAATGGTGTTATACTATTTCAAACATACTGAAATTCATATACATCACTGAGATTCACTACAAGACGCTTACTATAGAATATAGTGTGCAGAATATAGCAGTGTATAGAATATAGCATTTATTGTTCATTTACAGGAACACACAAAAAGAATATCATAAAACACTGCTCATAACAGTAGTGTCTATGAGCAACAATTGCTGGAAGAGCGTTTTCAGTTGTGGTATCATGCGTTTTATAATTTAAATACTATTATGCATCTTACTTGGTGTGTATTAATTCTATAGACCATATAAACAGGGCTCCACAAAAAAATACGGATATTTTTCCGACTATAGATGGTTATATGGACTATACATATGGATTGGACTATAGATGGCTGAAATTACGTTTTTGAACGTTTTCCAAATTGTTTACTTCGACATCATCTTTCATCTTGTTAAATGGTGAAATTTTGTTACAGTATTTTGAATGTGTTGGAAAGTGCTTTACAATTTATGCTTGGCACATGATTTTGCTTTCTTGTTAATATTCTCTTAAAGACGTTCTTTTTCTCATACTGAGTCGATTACTATACATTATTACTGATGCTTAAACTTCAACCTTTCCCTACTAGATTTCGCAGCTTTCGCTGTGTTTTGGAGAATGACGTTACAAAATGTATATCTTCGATTGGGTCGTCGGAGAAGAAATTGACCGTACGGAGGAGTTTTTATGAATAGCTGGTAAAAAGTTACCTGTATTCTTGATCGTTATCATATTTGTTGTTAACGCAATTTCTCCTGGAAAATAGACTCAAATAAAGGATGGGCTTAAAAATTGACCAAAGAGTTGTTGAATGTGATAGCAACTAAATCGTTGATGTTCTAATATCTTTGATTTGCTTACATGTGAACTATATAAGCAAACATACATCATATTGCTTATCTATCATGTATTGCTTATAGGTATAATTGTTTATACTCGTATAATTGTTTATATATTGCTTATATAATTGCTTTTATATATTGCTTACTTATTTCGTATATATTTCTTATGTATTATTTATCATCATCATCAACAACAACAACCGTTTTCAATCCACTGCTGGATGTAGGTCTCCTCCAGATTTTTCCATTGTTGCCTGTCTAGTGCTTCAGTCATCCAATTAAACCGGCCACTTTTCTGATTTCGTCACTCCATCTTACTTGAGGTCGTCTTATTGGTCGTTTTACATCCCTGGGATACCACTGTAGGATGTTTGTGCTCCATCTATTCTCTTGTCTTCTTGCAATGTGCCCAGTCCATTTCCATTTTAGCCGTTTAATTCTCTCAATGATGTCAAAAACTTTCGTCTGACTTCTTATCCAAATTATTCTATTTCTGTCTCTCCTGGTTATGCCTAGCATACATCTTTAAATACTGCGCTGTATTGTTTGTAATCTTTGTACCATCCGTTTTGTTAGCGTCCATGTTTCTGCTCCATAAGTTAGTGCAGGCAAAACACATTGGTTAAACACCTTTCTTTTCAAACAAAGAGGCATGTTACTCTTCAGAATGGTATTGTTCTTCCCAAAAGCACGCCATCCATTTCTTATTCTTCTATTGATTTCATTCATGATACTGTTGTCCGATGATATTTCTTGTCCAATAACTTTGCACTTCTTTAATCTCAGTGTTGTTGTAGATGATTTTCTTTTTTGATGCAAATGAATTGAACATCACCTTAGTCTTTTCCAACATTTATATTTTTAATCCCACATTAATGCTAGCTTCTGCCAAATATTTTACTATATTTTCCAATTCTTCAGGGCTATTACTGAAAATTAAAAGATCATTAGCAAACCGGAGATGGCTTAAATATTCCCCATGTATTCTAATCTCTTTGTTTTCCCAATCCATCTTCTTGAAAATATTTTCTAGGACAGCAGTAAAAAGCTTAGGCGAAAAAGTGTCTTCCAAGCTTGATCTTCGCTTTTCCTTTGTCCAAACGGATGGTGGCTGTCGCTTTCTTGTAAATCTTCCTTATGATATTGATGTAAGGTTTGTCTATACCATTGTCCTCCAGAGAATCAACTACTGCAAATGTGTAGACCGAATCAAATGCTTTTTCATAATCAATAAAGGCAAGGCAGAGAGGTAAATTATAATCTTTATGTTTTTCTAGAAGTTCCCTTACTGTTTGAATATGATCCATTGTGCTAAATCCACTTCGGAATCCTGCTTGTTCTCTAGGTTGAGCTAAGTCCAGAGCTGATTCAAGTCTTGTCGTTAAAACTTTGGTGAAAATTTTATAAATCACTGAAAGTAAGCTGATTGGACGGTAGTTTTTAATGTTTTCCTTCTCTCCTTTCTTGTAAAGTAGCACCATCACAGCATTATTCCAATCTTCTAGTACGTCTGATTTCTCGAGACATTTGGAAAACAGTAAGGCTAGCATTTTTGCAATTTTTTCTCCTGCTTCTTTGATAAGGTCAATTGTAATTCCATCTTCTCCAGGGCATTTACCTTTTTTCATGCCCCTAATGGCTTGTACAACTTCATCTGTCATCAATGGGTTTATCTCTTCAGTTTCTGTTATGTTTACTCGTGAACCACGTAGGTTGATTTCCCTTTGATCTTCACATTTCTATAGATCGTTATAGAATTTTTCGACAATGTATACTATTTCATTATTGATTTTAGTGATTGTTCCATCTGCCCTCTTCATGCAAAAATACCTTTTCTTCCAACGCACAGTTTGTGCTTAGCTTGGCCAGCGTGGAGGAATTTGGCCACCTCCCCCCTTATTTTACCATGAATTTACAAAACAAATCATGTATTGTTTATATAATTGCTTGTATAATAACTGCTTACATATTGCTTAAATCATCGCTTCATCAATAAATACCATATGTTTGCTTATATAATAACTTCATCAGTATAATTGCTTATATGAGCTTTGATTTGCTTATATTTATGGTTCCTTCAAAAATTTGCAAACTGCTGCAGAATTTGAATATGTTATTCAGGTGATTCGATAGCTCACATTTTGCAAAGTTTCATCATATCACCGATAAATTTAAACCGAAAAAAAAATATATCATAACGAACAAAAAAAAAAAAAAAAAAATCGTTTTACAAAATTACAGACAGTTAAAATTTTTCATTTTTTTTCTTCAAAATATAATATTAATACTAAAGAAAAAATAAAAGAATAAAATATTATTTACCGGGATAACTCTAATAAACTGCCAGGAAAACAGCTTAATTTTAGTTCTTATTTCATGAAGTCACGCAAGTTTCTCGATACAATATATCGATTTATCGGAATGGAAAAACTTTTGTGGACAGAATACAAAAGAAGAAAAATGTAATGGATCTAGTTTTCTACTACAGAATCTTTCTCTGCTATATAGTAAATGCATTTTTATTAAGTTATTCTACTAAACGACGCGAGAAAAGTTTTGTTCTTATATAAATCGATTTATGGATTTATATGTATTTTGTATCGCATATTTCTGTGAAAGCTTTTTACAGTTCATCGCACCCTAGTAATTTTTAGTAGATATTGCAAGGTTTTTATTTTTCCACTTCAAAGGTGGACAGTTTTTGTTTTAAACCAAAGTAAAAGTTGTAATTTAATTTTTTTTTTTGTTGGTGAAACAATAATTTAGAGAAATAGATTTCACAATGCTTCTGATAACACAAACTAAATCTTTAGTTTTTTTTCCCCATTATACACTGTAAAAATAGACAAATGTTTGTTAAACTAAAAAAGTATAATTTCACAAACGAAAGTATACAATAACTTCTTCCGAGTTAGCCATGATTCCGAAAACCGTTCTTTATCTTTAGAAACTTCAAAAACCAATATATTGGGTTGTTCGGAAAGTTCTTTTCGTTTGGGAAAGTTGGCTCGTACCGGAAAATTCTATCATTTAATTATTAGACATTAATTCAGATGTCTAATAATTGGCGGGCAGCATTTTCCAGTACGAATTGGTTTTCCCAAACGGAAGGAACCTTCCGAACAAGCCAATATTTTCGAGATTTAAAGAAGCATTTATAAAAACAAAGTTTAATTTACTGCTACTAATTTTCGAAAGCGTTTCCGAGGAGTTTTTACAGTGCTTTAATCAGTTTTCTCAACCCGGAATATAGGTTTTTAGAATGGTATCAATTCTCAAGTAAACATTTTAATGTACAACAACCATGTTTTACAGACAAACATGATAAATTAACGGCATTAACATTAACATTAAAATTAATATTATTTTGTTACTCCTGCATGTATGAATTTAATTACGCAGCTGAAAATGTTTCATTGAGAATTGATAGCTTCCTAAAAACTGAAATTCGAGCTTCAGAAAACTGATTAAGACACTGTAAAAACTATACAGAAACGTGTCCGAAAATGATTGGCTGTTGAAGAAACTTTATATCAAGCCTTCTTTAAATATCAAAAATACATTGATCTCTGAGGTTTCAAAAGATAAAGAACGCTTTCCGGAATCGTGGGTAACTCGGAAGAGATAATTCTATAATTTCGTACATTAAGATACATTTGACTTCTTTTACAGTGTAACTTTTTAATTTTCATAATCATTATACAGGAATATAGAGTAAATAAGTAAACAAGTATGAAGAAGCTCCTTTATCGCAGATTTCATTTATGCGATAAATTTAGTTATGATTAAGAAATATACAGGGTGATTATAATTAAAGTTGCACTTTCAAAAGGCTCTAGAAAAAGAATCACTGATCAGAATGACCCGATATTTCATCTGAGTATACGTGAAGCAAAGAGAATTTGTTTTGCGAAATAAAAAAAGTTCAAAAATGGACCGATAGATGGCGCTGTACTCGTCATAAGATGCTAATTAAAAGACGCAGCATGCTGTTGTGGCACTGTTTGTCAGTCTTCAGGCCATAGCCGCTTCTTAAACTCTTTAATGTCCGGAATTTCTTCGCTGCAATTGCCGCACAGACACCGTTGTCGTAAAAAAAGCTTCACAAGCAGAGCCCGATCTTTCAACGATAGAGTCATGACTACCTTCTCAGATGCAGAATAACAGAAACTGCATGTTCTCCGCCTTTTTATCACAAATGTAATGTGCGGTATGCATGTCTTATGAAGAGTACAACGTCATCTATCAGTCAACTATTGAACTATTTTTCTTTTGCAAAACAAATTCCCATTTGTTGAGGTATTTTTGATAAAGTGATAAATAACCAAAAGATTGAATTTTGTTGATTTTAAAAAATAAATAATTTTACACAATTACTAATTAAAAATTTGAACAGAGAGATGGAATAAACAAAGCAAACCAAATAAATTTTGAATAACTAAAATAAATTAAGTAAATGAATAAATTTGCCAAAAGGTATCAACAAAATTCTCATTCATCACCATACCGCCTATACCCAACAAATGGTTTGACGAATTGGAACATTGCTATGGTAATTTAAATGAAATTCATTAAAACTTTATAGAACAGATTTTGAATAAGAAAAGCATAAAAAAGGGGTCCTAGAATCCTTCCATAATTTTCGAAAGGCATAAAAAAAAGGGACGTTAATTGATGAAAATAAAGAAATAAATAATTAAAATTACATAACATGATCATATCAATGTACCAATTTGCCAGAACCATGCGAGTGATTTTGTATAGTGGATAGCATCAAACCAAGAATAACTAGATAGAACACAGTTTTCTTTTAATAAGAATTTGGTGTAATTTAATTACCTTAACTGCAGCTGATAAACTTTAAGAATTAAACATAGTTAATATTAAATTTTTCTTTTACATTCATCTTCAACTCTTTTACTTCAATTAAGAACAGGTTAAATTTACCTTATTTATTAAATCCTTTTCTCTATAAAGGAAAATAAAAGTACTTCACAATATTTTTAAGAAGCAATTTAATATTTAAAGAAAACCAAATTAATAAACATTTTTAGAAACAAATCAAGAATTTAAATTTACTTTATTAATTTTAATTGATGAAGGAAAATTAACTGAAGTCACAATCAAAGTAAATTAAATTTAGCAAGGTTTAAATATTAAATAATTACTTTCTCTGAATGTTTAAATAATTAAACAAAATTCAGTATCCTTTAAATAGTAAGGTTAAATTTAGGTAAAAAACAAATGAATTTCTATGATGCATACAAATAAGTCACAGACAGAATATCACCATGAATTTGATTTTTTATTAACTTATGAAAAAAGAATTGTTAGATAAAACACCAACATAATCAGATAAATAAAACGCCAACATATTCAGATTTATAGGTATTAGGTTAGTTGGTATAAGAACAGGTGATTTAATCACACATATATGCATCAAGATATATATATATATATATTTATGGTAAAATAATAATAATAATAGAAGGCACTTATTCATTAACATGGAAAATATTTACCAAAAGCTCACTGGCAGATTCAACACTCGTTACGCTGAGGCTTAATAGTCATAGTAAACATATCAGTAATGTTCCAGGGTTAGCCGTCTTACTTTCACAAGCATGGGGCACTACTCGAAGAGACTTTAGGCATCATTGAATATTTAAGTATCTCTTCTGTACGGAATATGAAGCAGGTAACCAGCTATACGATTTTTCTTTGAAGATATGTTTCGGCGTTATGCTCTGTAGTTAAACAGTGTCAGCTGATAGGAGCTAGGATTACCCTTTTTTTTTCCCGAATGCTCCGACTGCACTTCCGATCAAAGCTTTCAACATACTCTTTTTACAAGCGACAGTCCTCCAATTTATCTAATTTATGCTTAACTGTCATCGAATGAGCATTGACTCCAACAAAAAAATGCTCTCAACCGTCACAGCTCCCGGTAGTAAGATCTTGATTCAAACATAACTATTATAGCGATTCTCTCAACCGTCACAGCTCCCGGTAGTAAGATCTTGATTCAAACATAACTATTATAGCGACTCTCTCAACCGTCACAGCTCCCGGTAGTAAGATCTTGATTCAAACATAACTATTATAGCGACTCTCTCAACCGTCACAGCTCCCGGTAGTAAGATCTTGATTCAAACATAACTATTATAGCGACTCACTGTTTTGTCGGTCAGAGCTTATTTCTATATTGAGGCACCAGACACTTTTTCTTAAACTGACATCTCACTCACCGGTAAAACTTCGAATGCCTACCGAATACTAACGCTTCCATAAGAAAAACTATATGGGGGGGGGGGGGGGGAAGGAAAGGCCTCAGCCTTCCCCGAAAAAACTCGCATCCCGTATATCCCAGGCTACATTCTCTCGCGCTAAGCGATACCAGGGAAAAAAAAACATTCCCCGCGAATACTTTACGTAAAACCATTGGTCGCCATTCCCTCGCGGGTGGATCTACTTCACATAGGGGTGATGGCATGTGTACAGCTGCTCCGCTTTCGTTCCCCTTTCCACGAAGGGAAAAGGGGCTGCTGTCCCTTCTTTCGACCGCCCACGTGAACTGTTGTTTACGTAAAACAGAATAAATGGGCTCGTAAAAGCGAATCATAAAACTTTAACAATACGGGCCACTATCTGTCGCCTGAGTCCTGCTTTTTCCACGAAAGATCAACAGAGCAGATTACTGGCGACCATCAACGTTAAAGTTGTTTACGAAAAAACAGCATAAATGGAGTCATAAAACTCCTGACAATACAAGCTAAGATACGTTGCCTGGGAAATGGATTTTTATTGCCCAAGTGTCCGAGAGCATTTGAAAATTTCCCAGGGTAACAAGGACCACCCCAGTGAAATTATTTTACAGGGAAAATATAAAAATTATGAAAAGTAGGTAGTAAAAGAGATAATGAATTTGTTTTAGCTTAGACATTTAAAAGAAAGAAAAGGTATTTTAACTCCGAAATTAAAGACTAATGGTATAAAACAGTAGAGAAAAGGGGGGGGGGGCTTATGAACAGTACAACTTAAATAGAATAAAATAAAGAGAATATTAAATGGGGGGGGGCTTACAACTAATATAGAAAAAAAAAGAAAAAATGGAAAATTTAGAATAAATGAAAAACCTACCCTAACACATTGCTTCACCTATACTCAGATAAAATATCCGGTCATTCTGACCGGATATTTTCTTTTTTTTTACAGCCTTTTGAAAGTGCAACTTTAATTATAATCACACTGTATCAATGAAATACTTCCCATTTCATAGTAAAGTATGTTGAAGAACCACTGACATACAAACGATTTATTTGTAGAGTCACATATTTTTGCTGTCGAAGTGATCAAGATAGAAGGCGATGTTATGAAATACACAGGAATTTTTCCTGTTAAAATAAAAGGAAGCTGCATTATCATCAATGAATTTATTGGCTTCACAAAAGCAGAGACAATTCCACTAATTATCTATTTAAAAACCATATCTGGACTGTGTTACGCCAGCGCAAATAATGAAGATATTACATATTGGAAGTACATCAAATTAAAGAACATCTCCTCCAATGACATAGATTTATTTAGAAAGTCGAAAAACGTAAAAATTCTGATTCCCAAAAGGTTGTGTAAGCCTGATATATACTAGCAATTCATTCAAGAATATGTTGACGTGCCGATGGAAAGCGCCAACGGGACGTTAGTTAGGAGGGAGGGAGGAGGAATAGTGTGGCTTGCTTAGTGATTGGTTGACAAGGTTTAGTGAGGCGGGCAAATTCCTGACATAAAGTTGGTACTCTTTATCAGAAGCGTAGAGGTAAAAAGGTGAAAAATTAGACGCGGGAATTACTTGCAAAGGCTGCTGGGATATCGAAGAATAATTTTAATAAAAATAAAAATGGTATTAAGAAACATTCTAAATAAATAAAAATTCAATGTCTCAATATGAAGGACTAAATAAGGGTTTTTTATTACAAAGAAGTGTCGCTTTTAATAGAATAAGATTTTTAGAATAAGAATTAAAATAATATGTTAATTAAAAGTATGGAAGTAAAACATAAGTTCTATTTAAGATATTATTAAAAGACAGGGGGAAAATATAGATATTGAAAGAATTTGGAATAAATTAATTAAGGTAAAATTGGTAACATTTTTTATTATTACATATATCCCACCACCCAAAAAAGATTGATGAACTAGTAGGTCTTATGACTTGCAAGTTCATATAAGGAGAATGTTACACAGACCTGGGTTACAATTTTGTCAATTTTGAGTAGGTCTAAATGAATAAATATTCTAAAATTTTACAAATGAAAAATTAAATTTAAATTTAGTAGTTATAACGCGAACTAGTGGAATATTACTATCAATTAAAATACAATGACTGCTATAAATTTAATATATTAATCTTGTTTACAAATGACAGATATAGCTTTAGTAATATTAACATACAATAAGAAAAATATTGTAAAATTTGAGAGTAATCATCTAACAAAGCTTTTATCTTATTTACAAAATGTAAAATTTACTTATTGAAAAAGTGCATTTTCAAAAATTTATTTGGCTAAAAAGTTCTCTCAGTTCTTTTATAAATGATAGTTCAAGTAAAGAAAGTCTTAATGCATACTTCACTAATAAGAAGGAAATGAACTGATTATATTACAATATTAAGTCTGCTAGTGGAATTACTTTGAAAAATATTCTCAAAATGAATTATCAAAGTTCATATTCAGAATTTAAATGTTCATCTGAAATAATTTATCTTTATACTAGCAACTTAAATTTTCAACTTACTCTCAATCTCAGTTTTAATAAATAAGAGTTAATATATCACCAATAATAACAGTACTCAAATAATAATTTAATCCAGTTAATTTTATTTATTTAGTTAATGCTGTTTAAATTATTATTCTAATCTAATTCAATATAAGAAATTGACAACTTAAATCAACCAATTTACGCCTGCATAAGAAGCTAATTAAAGTAAAAATCTCAGCAGTAATATTCTTGTGCGCGCTTTTCAAGAACACACTATTATATAGAAGAGAATTGGTTAGTTTCATTAATTTTAGTTAATTTTTGACTGCTATAAATTTAATATTAAGTTGTGGATTTAACATTTGTGTGTTTTTGTTTTTCATGGGATAACTTTAATTGATCTGGAGGATCATAAGGGCGCAATTTTGATACATGGACTATCTCAGTATTTCTATTTTGAATTTGCCTATCAATTTCAAAATTGAAATTAGATAATTTATTAAGGATTTGATAGGGTCCACTAAATATTTGTCAGAGCTTTCTAGTATTTCGATATTGGAATTCTTCATAGATTACAAGATCTCCAATCTGAAATTTTGGTTCTACATAATTTCGATCATAATATTTTTTTTACTTCTCCAATAAAAGTCATCAGTGCGTTTTTTAGCAATTTTGAGGGTTTCTTGAACAGGAGGGTAAATATCTTGTTAAAAAGGGAAATCATAGGGTAATTGGCCAAAAAGTAAATAAGCAGAGGGGAATTTAGTTATGGAATGGGGTGTATTATTATACTCATTAATTAATTCTGTTAAAAGTTTTGTCCAAGGGACTTTGGAGCTGGTAGAATTAACTTTACACTTTAATCTAGTAACTATTGTCTGATTCTCACGTTCACATTTTCAATTCGTTTGTGGGTGGTGTATGTAATATGTTTCATTTTTACGGATGATATTTACCGATATACTTTTAGATGTGTCATATTCATCGATGGAAGCATAACTTTTTTCTATGTCTAGGGTTCATAAGTACTTTTTTTTTCATCCTCTCCGTGCGGAGAACGGATTTACTGCAAGTATATAATAAAACTTGCTAAAGACGGAATCCGGTGAGACAGGAAAAGCTTTCTGTTTAAGACAGGTTTTCGTCTTAGCAGGTATACCGTCTATTAATACCGATGTGTATTATTTCCGCGGGGCTTTAGAAATTTTCCGTTTAAAACAGAATTCCGTTATACCGGGTGATTATAATTAAAGTTACGATTTCAAAAATCAATAATTTTAAAATTACTGGTCAGAATGACTTGATATTTTAGCAGAACAATTATGAGGCAATGGAATTTTATTTGACGAAGAAAAAAATCTAAAATGTGCCGATAGATGGCGCTGTCAGGATAATGTCAGGTGAAAGACCAAAAATGTATTCTTTAAACACAGGAATGTTGTTAGCCAAAAGGAAAAAAATAGAGTTTAGGGATTTACTAAAAATGTATTAGCGAAAAGACAAGAATATGTGTTTACAACAACAACAACAATAATGACAAAAAATGAAAAAAAAAGCTTTATGGAACAAACACTTTATTGATGATTAAAGCATAAGTTGTTCGATATGCCCTCCGCCTTGTTCCGCTACTAATTGGAAGCTCAAAACGGCATACTCCACAGCAGATCGGACGTATCTATACTGATGCAATGGGTGTGGTGTGTGATGCTTGCCTTCAAAGCTAGATTCTGAATTCGCCCGCTGTAAACAACATTCTTCAGGTACCCAGAGTTGCCACGTATTAGTAATTTGCATATCTCCAGGCAATGTGAACCCTGACAGCGCCATCTATCGGCACATTTGGGAACTATTATTTTCCTTCGCCAAACAAAATTCCATTGCCTCACGATTGTTCTGCTAAAATATCAAGTCATTCTGGACCAGTAGTTTTAAAATTATCGATTAACTTTAATTATAATCACCCGGTATATAGGTTCGATCTTTACTTCGATAGGTTCGATATTACTTCGATATATTATATCACTGTATATAATATATCAATGGTTTCATGAGGGTTTTTGTTTTTACAAAATTATATTCAGTGAAAGATTTTCAACATTGTTGTGTAAAATAAAGTATTAACAATAAGGTAAAAGGTAAACCAATAAGATAGAGTTTAAAGTTTATATACTCAGGTAATTCAAATAAAATCTAGTAAAGCAACTTCAACTTTTTCAGTTCGATTTCATAAAGTCACCAAAGTTCATCGAAACAATATATCGATTTATCGGGATCGAAAAACTTTCGCGAACAGAATATAAAAGAGGGAAAATGTAATGGATCTTCTTTTCCACAGAATTTTTAGATTTAACTAATGCCCTTTAATTAACTTACTCTGCTAAATGATGTGAAAAGTTTCATTCTTACAAATCAATGTATAGATTTACATCGGGTGATTCAAAATAGATATATTGGCGATTATATGTTAAACCGCTGAAGATAGAAACATAACTTTCAACTAGATGAAACCCGTCAAAACTTGACGAAAAAAATACTATAACAATATCTGTAAAATAAGCTTCTTTATTATTTAAGAAGAGGTGCGTATGAAAAAGTCTTTCAAATATTATATTTTAAAAGTTTTTTCCCCAGTTAAATACCAGTCGATATTTCCGATGCAAACTCCAAACAAACAATCCGTAGTAAACTGTGTAATGTAAATCAGTTTGACATTATCTCCATATTCCCCACGGCAAGAAAAAAATTTCATGTACCTATGAAGTATCATACAAATAATATATTCCTATGCTCATCTCATATTCAGTAAATAAAAGAACATAGTAAATAAAGCACATATCTCCTCCCCCCCCCGTGATAATGCAACTGAATGAGCTCCTATGCGCATGTGCATTGCATCTGCCCAAAAGCACCGTAGAAATTCGATGTTAAAAAAGTTTTAAAATGTTTAAATTAAAAGTTTTAAAATGTCCTCTTTAATCATTGTTCGTTTACAAATCCATTTCTTCTAAAACGCATCCATTATTTTAAGCTAATCAATTTTTATGTAAAAATGAAGAACTTTTTTACTGTAATATATCAATCTGCAGATGAGGGAGATTTTTAATGTTTTCAAGTGTAATTTATTTGTATGGTTTCTTCGGTTCTTTACATAATCAGAATGATTATCCCTTTTTCATCACAATCAGGGATATTTTCCCTCTTATACAGTTGACAAATGGATCGTTAAAACAATATAAAAAATGCAATTCCTAGCATATTCTGATATCTGCTGAAACATATACATCAACGAATTCAACATATCAATTTTATGTTCAACATAAACTGAAAATAGTTTTTTTTTTTTTTTTTTTTTTTTTTTTTTTTGTCAGATTTTCGTTTAGCGCCAAAATGCTCTATCTTATGGATAATCTGATCTTATGATTTATCACTGTTTATATTATTATTATTATTATTATTATTATTATTATTAACTTTTTATGATGGTTAGGGAAATATATTTTCAATTGTGGCAACTTTCCCAGGGTCTATTTTTATTATTGAAGTTGGTGGTTATTGATAAGATAGAATTAAAAAACTTTTCATGCTTGAAAATTATTTAAAAAATCATTAAATTAAGCGGCAGTTTTCAAATAAATTTCAATCGAAAGCTAATTTTATTTTCTAATTGATGATGTAAGAATTACGATTGTAATATGTAGTAAAAAAATTAAATTTGCAGTATTTAGAAGTAATGTAAGCGCGATGAAAGCTAAAGCGATAGCGCCGTTTGTTGTCACAACCGTTATACATTTCTAAAAACTACCACTGTGTTTTTGCTGGCGTCCAAAAGTAGACTACCGTTTTTTCACATCGAAAGAGAAATTCACAGTGAAAGAGATTGGACTTTGCGCTAATAAGGTACTGTTAAATGAACTCATAATAAACCTACCAAAATAATTCATATGAAATAATAGTCCTACATTGTTTATTCTAGCTAAAAATACAATAATTATTTCAAGTATTTTTTTCTACCATTTCTTTCACCATTTTTAATAATTTTTAATTTCCTGAAATCCTTTAGTTTTGTGATTTTTTTTATTAAAAAAGGAAATTTTCTAACCTATAGTTAAAAAAAAATAATTGGCAATCAATGACGGCTCCAATTCTAATCTTTATTATTAAAAATGGAAAAATCAGTTAAAATTATGTCATGTTGACACAATCATATACATTTTTCTCTTTAGTTTTATCAATGTTAAAATGCATTTCAAGCTAAGCATAACATCATTTTCAACGGCGCAAACTTATCACACGTACTTCATATACGTTACTTTAATGCTTAAACACCATGTATACAAAATAAATAAATAAATAAAAATATTCCCTTGACGTCACAATAAATATGAATTTTTATTCGCTTATAAAACACACTGATAAATATTTTTACCGAAATTTAACTTTCAAATTAAAAAATTCGGCTTAAAAACCACGTGCTTTTAATATTTATTATTTCTCTTTCATCCTCGTAAACACAGAGCTCAGAGAATAATCTCTATGCAACGCAACAGTGGGCGTTATCCGATTATGACGTCATTAGCAGAAGTAAAAGTTTAATTGAAAAATACGGCTAATTAATTAAATTTTCGAACAAACGAATGCACGATAACAAATCTGTGTCCAGATATCTTTCATTTAAAAAAGGAATGATGTAATTTAATGCAGTAGTTTGTCCTCACGAATTGTCGAAAGAAAAAGCTTAGCGTTTTAAATATATAGATAACAAAAAGTATGAAATCAAATATGGAATAAAGTAATTAAATATGGAATTTATAATGCAACAGGCTGTATACATATTAGAATACGAATTTAGATTTCTATATGGTCCCTGCGTCATATAAATTATTAAGAGGAATGTTTTTCTGCGTCTAAGAAGGGCATTTTAAAAAATCCCATTCTTTTATAACCAAAATTTACCGAGATATGATTCTTTAAATTTGATGAATTTTCAGTGTTTTCGGTATTAAAAAGGTAAAAACGCGTTTTTAGCAACGGAAAACATTGAAAATTCATAAAATTCAAAGTATCATATCTGACGGAGAAACCTTTTTATGCCGTTAATAATCTCCACGTGTTGTGAACGATCGAAAGAACACTTAGAACATGTTAAAAACCAGACCCCAATTAACTGTAAGTACTTCAAGTGATAAACGCAGCTGCAAGCCAAAGTGAATAAGACCAGAGACTGTCGAAACTGATCAGCTGAGAAATTCTGCAGACATCCCTACTTCAACCTACAGCTGATACCGTGCGCTAGAACTCAATAACAATTCTCCCTCAGAATCTAAAATGTAGTCGAACAGTTAAGACGCCCTTGTAAATATCCCTAATAAAATGTAAAATTGGAGCACTTTTATGCAGTCTCCAAAACGCGATTTAAATGTGTATATAAAGAAAAGAATTACAATAATAATATTATATTCAAAGTAAAATGGATCTACTTCTTACTTCACGCATTATTACTTTCTTCTAATATTGCTGTTTATTACTCCCATACAGCGACACTTCAATGAATCAAAAGGATAAATATCAGTGCATTATTGTGGATATTACTTTGCGCAAAAGAAGTTCTCAGGTAAGCTGAACCAACCTTTTTTACCATTATCGAAAGATGAAAATGTATATTAAAATATGAAGACTGATATAACAATTTATTAAGATAGAAAATTAATTATGCTACCGACGGTTCCCCTAACAAAGATTATGAGACTGAAAAAAGAATATCCCAGTATTAAAAACGATAATATAACAATTTCTAAAAATATAATAATAAATAAAAGAACACTAAAAAAGAAATAATGAATGCGATAAAAGAAAATACTCAATTTATTGAGAAACTCAATTCTACAAATTATAGTACATGGAAGTTCAAGATGCAGATGTTCCTGATTAAAGAGGAACTCGATGATATTGTAGTACAAGATCCACCAGCTCCACCCAACCCCGCATGGCACAAAAAAGACCGCAAGACTAGAGCTCTAATAAACTTAAGCATCGATGATTCTCAAATCGTAAATGTAAAAAACTTAGATACTGCCAAATTAACGTGGGAAGCTCTGAAAAATATACATGAGAGAAGCAATCTATCTAGTAAGCTTTACCTTTTATGGAAGTTATACAGTACTAAATTAGCGGAGGGTGGAAACATGATCACGCATATCACTAATATCTTGCAAATTATAGATAAACTTAATGCCATTGGAGAAAATATTAGCGATTCACATATTTCCGCGCTATTTCTGTGTTCTCTTCCCCCCAGTTACAATACTTTGATAACTGCGTTGGAGGCGAGACCGGAAAATGAGCTCACCCCTGATTTTATCAAAAACAAATTAACGGACGAATATAATCGTAGACATGAAATGTCAGAACAATCACATAGCGAATATAACAACAACGAAAGAGCATTTAAAACAAATAGGAGATATACACACACTGAAAATAGAAGAGAACAAAAATATTGCAATAACTGTAAAATGAAAAATCATTCCACTTACGAATGCTCGCACTACAAGAGCAAAAACACGGTACAATCCGGAAATCCTCGTAATAATCAAAACAAAAATAAAAAGAATTTCTCATCTTCATTATGTTAGGAAAAGACCGAAACTCGTAGAAAAAATAAAATTCCAAACGAAAGAAAATACGCAAATGATCAGACGCAAGATAAAGCATTAATCACCGAAAAAGCAGGCAAAAATAAATGGATTCTCGATTCAGGATCTACCTCGCACATTTGTAACGATAAAAGCCTATTTAGTAAATTCATTGATTATAATAAAACTTCAGTAACGATCGCTAATGGTAATAAACTGACAGCGTTAGGTTCAGGAGAAGTTTTTATAAAAACATTAACCCCCGAAGGAAAAGAAAAACTAACGAAATTATGCGAAGTACTTTATGTCCCAGAGACGAACCTAATTTCGGTTAGTAAAGCCGCTAAAAACGGGTGTAAATTAATCTTCGACGATAATAAATGCGATTTGATCTTTGATGAAGAAATATACCGGGTGATTATAATTAAAGTTACGATTTCAAAAATCGATAATTTTAAAACTACTGGTCAGAATGACTTGATATTTTAGCAGAACAATCGTGAGGCAATGGAATTTTGTTTGGCGAAGGAAAAAAAATAGTTCCAAATTGTGCCGATAGATGGCGTTGTCAGGGTAATGTCAGGGGAAAGACCAAAAATGTATTCTTGAACCCTTTCCGGCGCGGAGTAAATTTGTTTGCAAAATGATGAAATAATAGACTGACACCGGAATTTACAAACGAATCCATTAGTAAAAAGAAACTTGCTTATTTTTCTGGTTCCTAATGAAAGGAAAATTTTAATTAAATACCGGGTGATTATAATTAAAGTTACGATTTCAAAATTCGATAATTTTAATTAAAACTACTGGTCAGATAGACTTGATATTTTAGCAGAACAATCGTGAGGCAATGGAATTTTGTTTGGCGAAGGAAAAAAAAAAGTTTCAAAATGTGCCCATAGATGGCGCTGTCTGGGTTCACATTGTCTGAAGATATGCAAATTACTAATACGTGACATGCGCACCGCAGACATAGCAACCATAAAAATGCAGAGCAGCAGCTCTTTGCCTGAATGCTTCATCATGACTCTGACAATGAAGGATCGCGCTCTGCTCTTGAAGCTTTTTTATAAGAACGATGACTGTGCACTTACAGCTATTAGGAAGTTTCGGACATTAAAATCCATAAAAAAAGGTCCAATAACAACAAATGGTCTGCAAAAAATGATTGCTAAATTCGAAGAGACCGGTTCATTTGACGTTAAACGGGGTAAAGGAAGGAAACCAGTTTCAGCTGCGGCAGTGGAAGATGTGGCTACAGCATTACAGGAACATACTGACAGTGATGCTGGAATCAGCAGTGCAAGGGGGATTGGCCGAATGCTGGATATGCGGAACAGCACGGTGCGTAAAGTTCTACGGAACGTCTTACGCTGTTATCCGTACAAGATAACTCATGTGCAGGAGTTGCTACCTGCTGACCTGGAAGCACGTCAATCTTTTGCAATACAATTTCTTGCCCGGATGGAAGTGGACAACGGATGGCCATGGAACATTCTGTGGTCTGACGAAGCCCACTTTCATTTGCAAGGTTCTGTAAATACGCAAAATTGCAGGATATGGGCGACCGAGAATCCGTTCCAGCTACAGCCATTACTTCTTCAGTCTGAAAAGGTCACTGTGTGGTGCGGAATAACGGCAGCGTTTATCGTCGGTCCATTTTTCTTCGAGGAGATCACACCTGCGGGTCCCGTTACCTGCACAGTTACTGGCAAGCGGTATGAAGCACTTTTGCGTAACCATGTTCTTCCGGCACTTCAACAGCGTCAGTGTGTGGATCGCATAATATTCATGCAAGATGGCGCTCCTCCGCACATTGCTACTACTGTGAAGCAGCTACTGAGTGATAATTTCGGAGATGATAGGATCATAATCCGCCATTTTCCAACAACGTGGCCGCCACGTTCCCCCGACTTAAACCCGTGTGATTTCTGGCTTTGGGGGTACCTGAAGAATGTTGTTTATAGCGGGCGGATTCAGAATCTAGCCGACTTGAAGGCAAGCATCACACAACACACCCATTGCATTAGTACAGATACCCTCCGATCTGTTGTGGATCATGCCGTTTTGCGCTTCCAATTAGTAGCGGAACAAGGCGGAGGGCATATTGAACAACTTATGCCTTAATAATCAGTAAGGTGTTTGTTCCATGAAGCTCTTTTTTTTTCTTTTCATTTTTTGTCATTATCGCTGTCGTCGCTGTAAACACGTAGTCTTGTCTTTTCGCTAATAAATTTTTAGTAAATCTCTGAACTCTATTTTTTTCCTTTTGGCAACATCATTCCTATACCCTTTAACGGGCGGTGGTCACAAAAAAGGACACCCAATTTTAATTCTAAAACTGACAAACGGCACCAAGAATATTTAATTAAAAATTTCCTTTCATTAAGAACCAGAAAATAAGCAAGTTTCTTTTTACTAATGGATTCGTTTGTAAATTCCGGTGTCAGTCTATTATTTCATCATTTTGCAAACAAATTTACACCGCGCCGGAAAGGGTTCAAGAATACATTTTTGGTCTTTCCTCTGACATTACCCTGACAACGCCATCTATCGGCACAATTTGGAACTATTTTTTTTCCTTCGCCAAACAAAATTCCATTGCCTCACGATTGTTCTGCTAAAATATCAAGTCATTCTGACCAGTAGTTTTAAAATTGTCGATTTTTGAAATCGTAACTTTAATTATAATCAACCGGTATATTAGGGCGAAAAATGAGAAAAATTTATACATTATTGAGGAAATAGACGATGTGGAAGCACCACAAAATTATGTAAACATAACGTATAACTGTGACAGCAAACAATGCATAGATCTCTGGCATCGCAGACTCGGTCACAGAGATTATGACGCGATTAAATCAATAATAACAAATCAACTTGAGGACGGAATAAAGATAGGAAATTGTAAACATAAAAATAAAACATGCGTAACTTGTATCGAAACTAAATTAACTAACATGCCGTATCCTAAATCAGCAACAAACCGAGCTACTAATATTGTGGATTTGATCCACAGTGACGTATGTGGTCCTCTAGACACACCGACTTTAGGCGGAAAAATTTATTTTATGACTCTTATTGATGATTATTCCCGATATACTACGATATATTTATTATCTAAAAAGAGCGAAGTTGTTGAAAAGATAAAAGAGTATATAACGATGATATACAATCAGTTCGGTAAAAAACCTAAGGAAATTAGATCGGATAACGGTCGTGATTATGTAAATCAAAAGATAGATGAATACCTAAAACAGAACGGAATTTTACACCAATTGACTGTCCCGCATAATCCGAGCCAGAATGGAGTTGCGGAGAGAAAAAATAAAAGTTTATTAGATATGACTAGAAGTATGCTATCACAAGCAAAATTAAGCAAACATTTTTGGGGTGAAGCCATAAACACAGCAACATACTTACAAAATCGACTCCCAACTAAAGCAAATAACAACAGAACACCTTACGAATTATGGAAAGGAGTTAAACCGAATTTAAAACACTTAAGAACATTCGGTTGTAAAGCTCTATTTTGCGTCGATAAAGTAAATAGAGAAAAACTTGATAACAGGGCTCAAACCGGAACGTTCGTAGGTTATGACACACGATCGACTGGTTATAGAATTCATACACAAGGAAAACAAATTATAATAGCGAGAACGGTAAAATTTCATGAAAATGAAAATGTACACTCAGATAACATTGAGGAGATACAAAATACCACAAAAACATCCGATGATAATACACAATTACAGGATAGACATGAAAATTACTTAGAAATAAAACTTGACAGTGAGGAGACACCATCCGTGCCCAAACAGCAACCAATTGAACCAAGAAGGTCTAATAGGACAAATAGAGGCGTTCCTCCTGACAGATATGTTTGTCTCATAAATAGTTCATCTGAAAATATTCCCGAAAATTGGGAAGATATCGAAAAAATGGAAAATATTAATGATAAACAAAACTGGATAAAAGCAACACAAAATGAAATCCAATGCCTAAGAAAAAATAACACTTGGAATTTAACAGATCCACCACCCGGAACAAAAATTATCGGTTCAAAATGGACTTTTAAACTAAAAAAGGACAATTTAGGAAATATTCAAAGCTATAAAGCGCGTTTAGTAGCACAAGGATATAGTCAAAGATTCGGGATTGACTATGATCAAACCTTCGCACCTGTTGTTTCACACGCTACAATACGTGCATTTCTCATCTCCGCATTGCACAAAAATTTGAACGTGAAACACGTTGACATCACCACAGCATTCTTGCACGGTGAATTAACCGAAACTGTTTATATGAGTCAACCAGACGGGTATATTAAACCCGGCGATGAGAGAAAAGTTTGTAAACTTCAAAAAGCCATCTACGGTCTTAAGCAAGCCGCAAAGGCCTGGTACACCAAAATATCGGAAACACTGAAAAAAACTAATTTCATACAGAGCAAAAATGATCCATGTCTGTACTTTAAATCAAATCAAGAAAATCCGATATATATCATCATCTACGTAGATGATATCCTGATAGCAGGAAAGGACAGTGATATCGAAGAAACAATAAACCAACTTGAGAGAGAATATAAACTGAAAAACTTAGGAGAAGTGAATAATTACCTAGGCATAAACATTAATAAAATCAACGATACATATTACCTAAATCAAAATAATAAAATACATGAACTAGTGAAAAAACTGAATTTAAACGACATGAAACCTCATTACACACCCATGATTGCTGGATTCAACAGACTTGAAGACGATGATAATCTTTTACCTAATAACACGAAATATCGACAAGCCACAGGCACATTACTTTACATATCAACAATCACGCGTCCTGACATATCTGCAACAGTCAACATATTATGTCGTAGAAACGAAACACCACGCCAAAAGGACTGGTCAGCAGTAAAAAGAATCATTTCATACCTTAAAACTACAGAAAATTTGAATTTAACTCTTAGCGCAAACAGCAAGCCCATCCTAACAGCATACGCCGATGCAGACTGGGCTGGTGACTTGAAAACACGTAAATCAACGTCAGGAAATCTATTCATGCTAGGAAAATCGCCGATTTACTGGATTACAAAATGGCAGAATTGCATTGCACTTTCGTCAGCCGAAGCTGAATACGTTTCAGCTAGCAACGCTGCACAAGAATTAAGCTGGATAACAAACTTGCTTAGCGACCTCAACATTCCACAAAAACTACCAATCACGATATTTGAGGATAATATGTCCTGTATAAAAATGACTGAAAATGATAATGATCCAAGCATATCGACATACGTTTCCACAACATCAAACTGATGAAAGAAGAAGGAAAAATTGATTTACAATACTGCCCCAGTGAATAAATGATTGCCGACACTCTCACGAAGCCCACTCCCAAACCTGTGTACGAAAAACACCGTAAGAAACTGAACCTTCAACCATTCCCCACACAGGAGATTACGGGGGAGTGACGGAGAAACCTTTTTATGCTGTTAATAATCTCCACGTGTTGTGAACGATCGAAAGAACACTTAGAACATGTTAAAAACCAGACCCCAATTAACTGTAAGTACTTCAAGTGATAAACGCAGCTGCAAGCCAAAGTGAATAAGACCAGAGACTGTCGAAACTGATCAGCTGAGAAATTCTGCAGACCTCCCTACTTCAACCTACAGCTGATACCGTGCGCTAGAACTCAATAACAATTCTCCCTCAGAATCTAAAATGTAGTCGAACAGTTAAGACGCCCTTGTAAATATCCCAAATAAAATGTAAAATTGGAGCACTTTTATGCAGTCTCCAAAACACAATTTAAATGTGTATATAAAGCCAAGAATTACAATAATAATATTATATTCAAAGATAAATGGATCTACTTCTTACTTCACGCAATATTACTTTCTTCTAATAATGTTGTTTATTACTCCCATACAGCGACACTTCAATGAATCAAAAGGATAAATATCAGTGCATTATTGTGGATATTACTTTGCGCAAAAGCAGTTCTCAGGTAAGCTGAACCAACCTTTTTTACCATTATCGAAAGATGAAAATGTATATTAAAATATGAAGACTGATATAACAATTTATTAAGATAGAAAATTAATTATGCTACCGACGGTTCCCCTAACAATATCTCTATTCTTATCATATCTCTATACTACCTATTCTTCGCATTAATGTCCACAATGTGTCTTTTCGTACAAAATCGATGGTGCTCTACAACTTTCTAAATCACTTTTTTCCCCTATCTCTTTCCGTTTTCGAGATAGGAATGCTAACTCCACCATGTGGCGCCGTAGGTGGTTTCATTCAGTAGCGCATGGCTACTTTACTCTGCCTAAACACCACTTTTATTAATATAGCAGCAGCCATTCCGAAGTTAAGAGGGTTGCAAGGGACTTAGTGGGCATATTGTATACTGTCAACATCGCAAAAATGTAAACAATATATAAACACATATATAAACACTTGTGACACATGTGACATTATTTTTATTGAAACACTTGGGACACACATATAGACGGACACACAAGACAATAATATAAACACTTTAATTTATAGTTACTTTGCTAAAAGAGACTAAGAAAGTTTTGTTCTTATAGATATATGTGTTTATATACTGTCTACATTACATATTTTTATGAAAATCTTCAGTTTTTTCTTTATAAGTCTGCTTGTAATTTTCGCAACTTTGTTTTTCGCAACTAAGTACACTTTTATTTTTGCAATACTTCTAATTTTTGCAACTGTCTATAAGTATACTTTTAAATTTTGAAACTGTTCGCATATTCTTATGGAAATTTTCAGTTCTTTCTTTATAAGTATATACTTTTAATTTTTACAACTATTTGTGTTTACTTTCAATTTTTGCTGTTTTGATTTCGTATACTTTTAATTTTTGTAACTTAATTTGTGCAAATTATATGTATACTTTTAATTTTTGTAAGTTATACTTTTAATTTCTGCCATTTATTTGAATTTTTTATTATTATTGTTATTTCTGCATTTTTATTTGAATACTGGATAAAAAAGAGTAAGAATTTATGGATACGACTTAGCTTAGCTTGGTTGTACTACCAATGTAAGCAACTGTCAAGTATAATCGATTGTATAACTGGAAATACTATGAAATAGGCGATGTTGTGATTTTATTAATTCCTACATTTTGTAAGTCGACTATCAACGTTGTGAGGAACGTTTTCTGTAAATTTCACTATCGAAGTACAAATCTATCATAAATTAAGTTTTATGCTAAAAACAAAAGAGGTAATAGAATTATTGGCGGTGAAGTTTGCTGTGTTATTTTTAGGACACTTAAAGAAACAAAGTCTTACACGTATTTTGAGTACCACTATTTTCGAATCCTTGTCATTTAATCGCAGAATCCCTGTCATTAAATAATGCGGATAATTTTTTTTCAAAATATAGGAGATTTGGGAGCTCTGAGAAAGATACTATTTTGTCGCTAATAGGAAACAAGTTGAAAATTGTACATCAAACATGACAAATGAGGTGCTTTCGTACTATAACTAGTTTTATAAATATTCAGATCCTTGTGCAATAGCTGTTGCACTCCTATGCAAAAATGCATGAATACAAAATTTATTTTATGTGCAGATTTTCATATTATAGATATTAATTTTATTTTGTGAAATTAAGTTTCAA
Source organism: Maratus michaelseni (assembly GCA_963931845.1). Classification (NCBI taxonomy): domain Eukaryota; kingdom Metazoa; phylum Arthropoda; class Arachnida; order Araneae; family Salticidae; genus Maratus; species Maratus michaelseni. Next base: position 79,442,036 of record OZ007600.1, read on the forward strand.
TATACTTTCACAAACAATTACTTACAATTCCGTTACATTAAAAGTATACTATGCGGAAATATCCAATACAAGACAGTGTAAAAAAAATCATCGTAATTATTTCAGTGAAATTAATTATATCGTCTGTTATTATGATATGAATAATTTCCATAAAAAAATAAGTACATTTTAAATTGGCAACATTTTATCTTTTGATGACATTTACTGAAAATTTTTAAGCCTACCTTTGAAAATTTCAGAACTTGAAATCCATATTTAGACTAATTTTCCATTTAATATCTATTTCTCCGGAAACATCTATCCAAAAAATTGTCGGTAGATTATAGGATTGCTATAATTAAACAATTTTAGTATACAAATTCGTTTTTAAATTCAGTAATACGGAAATAATAGGACTCCATCTTAAATAGGACGTAATCACCATGGCAACCTAGAATCATTACCTATCATGGGATATCAATGAATTAATTACGTATGATAAGATTTAATAGAATGAAGAAAACTTTTATTAATATCTTTTTAAGTTTCGATTAGATTTTCATAAAATTTGAAATGACTCGACAAAATTCTGCAACGATTATATATATTAAGTTTCAAACTATTCTGTTGGGTAGTTTTTGCACTGTTAGATGCGGACAGACACTGACGGACCTGACGACGACTATAGGTGCTACGTATTTATATAATTACGAATACGCACTTAAAAAGGAATGACAAAAGGAAAAGAAAATAGTACTTTTGTATTATTTTATTTAACTTAACTTGTTTTTTACATATAGAAATGGAATTCTGTAATCGAATTTTAACCCACTTCTCGATATGCTAGCATTATAAAAATTACGTACATGGATGTGTTTCCGATGTCACTGCAACGTTTTAATATTTTTAAAACTTGATTATAAATTAAAACATTAATTTTAAGACATATTTCCGTTAGCCCGCCACAGATGATAAATCGTTAAATATTCTTTGTAAATCGTACAATTCTATACGAGTTGAAACTTCAATGGATTTAACTTTGTGCCAATAAACGCTCGCTAAAATAGGCCAAATGGCTATGAAACTACAACAACGAAATACTTTAAACGTTAAAATGTAGAAAATAAATTATAAATAAAAAATGAAGCGTATAATATTTAAAACTAAATATGCTTTTTCAATTAATACTTTAATATTAATTAATTTACTATTATACATTGAGAAATCAAAGATAGAAAAAGAAATCAAATCCTAAAAAAGATTGTTTAAATAATATTTTATTTTTTCTTTCCTGTTGCTCTAGTTTAAAAAAGAAACATAGCAAAAATTATATATTTTTTAATAAATTCACTTGATTGCGACCAAGCATATACCAAGCATATACTTTCTATACCAAGTGTAAAAAGAGCAGTGAATTTTTCATAATCGAGTTCGGTGCTCGCGCCAAATTAATATAGTGTAACGGAAATTTTTGTGGGGAAATGTGAATTGCAGTCAAAAATTAGGCGTTATTTTCAAGATGAACATTGAATGTTTATAAAATAGTATTTTATTTATTTATTTATTTTTTAACTATTTTTACTTTTATACTTATTTGTTTGTAAAATTGTTTGTGAAATATCTTTAAGATTTTTGTGCAAATTAATCTATGATAATGAAATAAAATTGAGTTGGAAAATTGATATTGGCATAAGTTAAATAAACATCAGGAAACTATTTCATTTTTAGATCTATTTCATAACATCACGCGAGTTTCTCAATATAATATATCGATTTATCGGAAACGAAAATATTTCGTGAACAAAATGCCAAAGAGTAAAAATGTAATGGATCTATTTTCCCGCATTTGGCTGTTAGTAAATGCACTTTAATTAAGTTATTCTGCTAAATTATATGAAGGAAAGTTTTGGTCTTAGAAATCAATGAATGGATTTGTATGCACTCTTTGTCACGTTATTTTTATGAAAATCTTGTACAGTTCATCGCACCTAAGTAATTGCCGAAACGACAGTTACTGTGGAGACACGAAAAATTTTTGGGTTTCTGTCTGTATGTCTGTCTGTTCCGTGAGAACTGCCGCAAGAAACATCTGATAAGTTTGTAATTAGGTACACTGAAAAAAAAAGATGTTTATTTTACAGTATAATACTGGCATCCCAGCTGCCAGTATAATGTTAAAAATTTGCAGCAAACTGTCCAGTCATTTGACCGTTTTTATAAAAAATGGTTACATAACCGTAATTTAACTCTATTCTGACCATATTATTGCCCATATTATGGTCAGAATATAGTTAAATTACGGTTATGTAACCATTTTTTATAAAAACGGTCAAATAACTGGACAATTTGCTGCAAATTTTTAACAGTGTATTATACCGTAAAATTAACATGAATAAACAGTAAAATAAGCAGTAATAATATTTAGATTAATGTAATATTTTCATGTCAATGTAATTTTTATGAGTTCGTTTCAATAAATTTTTGTTTCTTTCATTATCAAACATTTCTCCAGACAATTATTAGTTTCCTTATCAGTTTCCTCCAACGTTGAAACAAAATATCTTAATGAATAATATTGACGAAATCAAAACATGTTAATAATAAACAAATAGTTTTGCTGATAAATACTAACTTAAACAACTTGAATAAAACTATTTGAGACATACTTCAAAATATATAAATCTATAAATATGTATGCAATTGAGGCTACAATTAGTTAAATAAAACTTTATGAAATATCTCTACATTTATAATACCCCTGGTTAAATAAAGTATGAACTCGCTTTTGCCAAGTCCTTAATTCAATTGATGATAGAATTTTAATTAGTTTATCATATTCTGTTTTCATAGTGAGCGGCGGTTTATCTGCATTTAATTTTTAATTAATTAGCACTTCTAATGATGAAGATAAGGACTTCGGTTTTAAAATAATCTACACTTCGATTTATAAGCATACATTTTCATTTTAAAATATTTTTAAGCTTTTCTCTTCCTTCACATTTAGGAGGATTGATTCAATGCTTTCTTCTTATAATGTGAAAATAGAAATAGCTTTTCATAATCGTTTTATTTAAAAGATGAATATTAGATGAAATTATGCTAGACACACAGGACCTGACTAATGAAGGAGCATATGGGACAGTTGCCCAGGGTCCCCCATTTGAGAGGGGACCCTATGGAATAAGTAATCAGGATTTTCGTTAGGGTGTCAAAATGTTAAAATTGGACAAAATTGACAAAAATTCTTACATTTTCAAATATTTAGGAAAAGTGCGGTACCCCTTCCCCTCGCTGCTTCCCGTACCCATTCCATCCCCCCCCCCCAAAAAAAAAAAACGAACTATATCATTAGAAAACTAAGTATTAAAATTTTATTATAACAACTTAGTATTGCATTTTTTTAAGAGAAATCCATTACTGATGTTTTCCTCGAAACGAGTAAAAATTAAAACCATTAGTGATGACCATTTGGGGGCATTTTTCTTTTAGAGATCAGCTGGACAGATTTGTGAAAATTATTAATATGTACTTATCATAATCTGCCCTTCATTAGCCCAAACCAAGTATAGGAATGGGTGGTATATTTCGTTAATCTAAAAGTCATTCGCGATCGTATATAATTAATGAATTCTCTGATACAGGGAAACGCGAGTTTAAAATAAGCATAAACACTCACGTTATAAAAATATTATTACTTAATTAAACTAGTAATAAGACATGCGTTGTGTAATATTAGTAAAAATCCCAAGTGCTTGTGGGCCATCAGCCAAAATAAATTAACAATTAAAATTAACGTTATTTACCATTAAAATATCCAAATTATAATTCGTTGGAAAAACAGTTAACTTAAACATACCTGTAAAGAAAGAAAATAAAATTAACCTAAAAGAATTACACACAATTAAACCATGATGATTAAAAGAAAAACAAAAAGTAATTAAATAAAAACTATTTATTTACAAATATAAAGATTATATACAAAATATAAAAAGAGAGAGAGAAAAGAGAAAGCACAATTGATTTCGTAACTTTAATGCTTGTTCTGAGATGATGAGATTTAATTTATTAACAAGAATTATTATATTATTAATTTAAAATATCATGTTAACATTCATCAACACCCAAATTGGTTTTTAACATTAACAAGAACAAACAATTATTGAGTTGGGAACCCGAAGTCATCACCCTGTTTTGAATTCATATTAAATACAATAATAATATTATTATTAATTATAATAATTGAGGCAGGAAATATGAAATTACAGTGGAATTCATAGCCTATACACATTTTTAGCAGGTGATGTAATACTTTAGACATCGATGGGGAGATTGTCATCTTCTTGAAGCGCACAATAAAAATAAGTTTTTTAATTGGGTCATTAACTATCAATCTTTTGCTCTTATTAATAATTTGATATTAAAATCAAACACGTAGATATGTACACTATATTGCAAAAGGTGACCGGTCACTTGCGATTTTAGACGTTTTGTTAACTATCTATAAAAATGCATGAGGAATTAACCTGAAACTGCAGGTGTGTAAACAGTATAGTATAGGTTATATATTTCCGTGAAGATTTTTTCCGGAAACCGCATAGGGGACTGTCAACAAATTGAAAAAGAACTAATATCTTTTGGATAACCCTGTAAAAACTAATGTAGCAAAAGCGTTCAAACTCGAGATTATTAATAAGTGGCTTATTGTAATATACTGTGTTCATTTTTATGAGGATAGCATGTATACTCGTAGAGAAATTAAGGTTTTTATAAAAACAGTCCCAAATTTCGCCTAGTTTTTTGCTTATAATTTGCAGAGTTCTTAATATTAAAAAAAAGTTATTTTCAGAAAATATGACAAACAACATTGTATATAACACTCTGTAATCAGAATTAAAAAATAATAAAAATTGGATAAAAAATGAGCAGGTTTACTAAAAAATGTTTCACTGCGCATTGATCGCGAATGCAATCAAAATATAATATGCATAATGTATTAGCTAAGTATATAGAGCAACTTTTGTGAAAGTCTCAAAATCATAGCTTGAAAATTCTGAAAATTATCGTCGATAGGATAAGCTCGAAATCCGTTGTTCCCAAAAGGAAGCAAAAAGATGAGGGGTTGTATCCAAATATAGTACGTACAATATTGTGTACACTATCTTGGCACTAATCAACAGATATTTGATACAACCCCTCATATTTTTGCTTTGTTTTGGGAACGACGGATTTCGAGCTTATTCTATCGACGATAATTTTCTGAATTTTCAAGCTATGATTTTGAGACTTTCACAAAAGTTGCTCTATATACTTAGCTAATACATTATGCATATTATATTTTGATTGCATTCGCGCATGCGCAGAGAAACATTTTTTGGTAAACCTGCTCATTTTTCATCCAATTTTTATTATTTTTTAATTCTGATTGTAGAGTATTATGTACAATGTTGTTTGTCATATTTTCTGAAAAGAACTTTTTTTATATTAAGAACTGCAAATTATAAGCAAAAAACTTGGCGAAATTTGGGACTCTTTTTATAAAAATCTTAATTTCTCTACGAGTATACATGCTATCCTCATAAAAATGAACACAGTATATTACAATATGCCACTTATTAATAATCTCTAGTTTGAACGCTTTTGCTACATTAGTTTTTACAGGGTTATCCAAAAGTTATTCGTTCTTTTTCAATTTGTTGACAGTCCCCTATGGGGTTTCGGGAAAAAATCTTCACGGAAATATATAAACCTATACTATACTGTTTACACACCTGCAGATTCAGATTAATTCCTCGTGTATTTTTCTAGATAGTTAACAAAACGTCTAAAATCGCAAGTGACCGGTCACCTTTGGCAATATAGTGTAAGAGTATATTAAAATTTTGGTCTCCATCTTAAAGAAATGGTCTTAAAACATTTTTGCTTTATTAAAGCAAAACTGGACCATGTCAATGCTATTTTGCTGCTAGAGCGCTATGAAACAATATTATTTGATGCTAAGCATTGGATATCGTTGTGTTTCATCTCTGGACAAGGAAAAATTATTAAGATGCTTCAAATCTCAAAGCGAGAGACAGAATATACACCATACTAGAAAAGAACATATACAAAAATATACAAAGTACAGACCTATGTAAATTGCATGGCCGTATTTAATTAAAAGGAGGTACTGTCATTGGTTAGGAATCGTGCTTAACACACAGAGAGTACTCCTGTTGGGTTTTCAAATATTACTAGATTTTTTCTTAAAGTTGTGACCACCTTACTTGTGATACCTTTATATACAGATGTGAATAGTACCTGGTACGAAATTTGTGCATATATACAGGATGTGTTCACAAAGTTTCAAGTCTGGTCTGAGAATACAAAATTTAATAAACATTTTTGTACAACGAACTAAAATTCTTCGAAATATGACCCTTGGGCATCACCACACCTCTGGCAGCGTTTTTTTTTCCATTGTTCATAGGTTACCTGGAAGTCTTCGCGCGCAAGGCTGTTAAGAGACCTCGTCGAAGCTACACGGATCGCTGGAATCGTATCGAATCGCTTCCCTTTTAGGTCTTTCTTGTTCCGTGTTAACAAAAAAAGTCGAGGGAGCGAGGTCGGGACTGTAGGTGGGCTTGCGGCAGTATTGCCAAGTTAAACTTAGGTAAAACTTCGGCGGCGGCGAGCGGCGTTTGAGAGGATGCATCGTCGTGGCGAACAATCCAATCGTCTCTGATGTCTGGGCGGACGGCAATTAATCTAACACTAAGATGACGGTCCGTGTTTAACAGTTCACGTCCTTTCACCAGATTTTCATTAGTTCGTCTTATTGAAGTTCCCCCAGCGCATTTATCGTCTTCGACGTCCTCGCGGCCATTTTCGAACCTCTTGTGCCACATGAAAACCATTGCACGTGACATGGCTTCTTCTTGGTAGGCCTCTTGAATCATACGATAAGTCTCTGTCACGGTTTTCTTAAGTTTCACACAGAACTTTACAGACTAACGCTGCTCCAAATGACGCTGCATTTTCCACTCAACCAGTTTTCGACGGGGGTCAATGACACGTACTCACTCCACTAGCGATCTACTCACTCCATCGTTTCGGAGGCAACTGACGCGCATGAGCTCCATTAGCTGACACCACCCACTACCTCACCTTGTTGATGGAACGGGTATGCGCGCGCCCCCTACTCAGGATACAATCAGTCTTGAAACTTTGTGAACACACCCTGTACAATAGATATGAAGTTTAGTACTAGTCACTTCAGCATAATTTATGAATAATTTCTATGGATAGATAGAAGTGTGGGGGGGGGGGAATGAAGTTTTTCCCGGGTCCCTCGTCAGTCTAAGTCGAACCTTGCCTAGACAGTTTTGAATTCCATCTCTATATTAATAAAAGAAAGTTTCTTTTCGTATATGTGCATTGTGTGTGTGTGTGTTTCTCTGTCTGTTTATTTGTTGGCGATAGCTAAGGAAATCTGTCGCAAATCTATTGAAAATGTCTTCGTTTAAGAAAAGTACATCTTACACCCGACAATTTGCATAAATCTAGGTAACGGTACTCATCCACTTCTGGACATAGCTGGGCTATTAACCGATTCCGGACCGTTGCGATTGGCTCCCACTCAGTGATCGAGAGAGGTCGTTGTAGGTGCGGTCCACCTGTCCCCAAGCTAGGCCAGTAGCATCATCGCCCCCGAATTACGAATGGCAAAACATAGGAGCGAACCATCGGCACAGAGACTAGCAGAAGCCAGTACCTGAGAATTACTCTACCGCCAGCGCGGAACATTTAAAGCCTACAAAGGCGACCACTAGCGCCTCCCCAGCGAATAAAATAACATAAAACTTAAAAAAAATGAAAAGATAGAAAAAAAAACAGGAAAATTAGTTCTCACACCCGGCATACCACTGGATGACTAGTCCTGAGGCGTTCGGTTCAACACCGGCTCTATTACAAAGCCAGGTTTCAGAGGAAATACTGGTTTGCTGACGTCATCAACCTCGGTCATGAAGCAGGTCGCAATATTCTCCCATTCCGTACTTGCTCATAGGAATAGTACCGTGCGTTTCAGAGACAACGTGTTGGGAAATCAATGTGTTTTGAATTCTGATATTAATTTAAAGTAGTTCAGTTCAAGATCGGATTGCTTTTAATTAAGGTAAGTACTTATTTACAGTATATATGTGTAATTTTATGAATATTAACAATGTTGATCATTGTGTATTAAAATATGTTTAATTTGTCGTTTCTGCGCGAGTAGGCTTAACTCCACAGCTTTGTCCGAAGCTCATGTTGCGAAAAATATTTTATTACGTTTGCACTATTTATTTATTAGTAAATAATCTTTCGCAACAATTTTTATGCATTATTCAATATTCAATATGAATTTGCTTCATTTGTAAATTTAATACTTTTTAGTTAACACCTACCTTTTTTTTCATACATATCAATGGAAAATTGTGCATAAATAATTTCACATACTTCGTATTTGTACGCTTATGACGAAGAAAGACTAAATTTATTTATTATTACTAATTTTATTTACATTAAGTCTAATCTGGATTGGAAGTGTAACTAATATCATAACACCTTTCTTATGCCACTAAAAAGTAACATAAAAAATTAATTATATGTAGTTTTAACTAACTTAAGTAATTTTGTAAATATTTATTCAAGAATTAGTATATAAATTGTGTATTTCAGAATAAATATAATTAGTCACACTTAATAAAAGATGTAAAAAGTAACTAAATATTTCATTTGTCATTACTGACCATGATCTTTAAAGTGTATAGCAAATAATCTATTCTCTAGCTTACGAATCTAGCAATTTTTTTAGAGCTATCATTTAAAATTTGTAATAATTTTAATGTTAAAAATAATCAAAAACTAATTAAAAGTTTTTTATGCAAACTTTAGTTATAAGAATACGTTTTGATAAATTCATGATTGTTTCATTCTCATGCTTTTCCTTTTCCCTTTTATTTATTTTTTTCATATTTAATATCTTCCATTGCTAAAATATTCATTTTTTTTTTAACATACAGATATTACATTGAAAATTTCTGAACATGAAAATATTAACTTAATTAAATGTTTCTTATGATGTCACTAATTCACATGCAAAATGTTATCAATAATATCAGTTAGTAAAACTGTACTATAATGTACTGTCTATCATACGATAATTACATATTCGATTTATTTTGTACACATTACATAGTTTATACATATATATAATCTACAATAAAACTCACCAGAGGTGGTTTAATAATTATTAGAAAATATTAAATATATCAAGGGTAATATACCAAGAAAAATTTGGTGAATATTTAGGGCTACTTCACAACATCCAATTTAATAAAACAGGCTCCTTCACAAAAATCAATTTAATAAAATGGTCCCTTCACAAAATTCTTTATAATAAAACAGGATCCTTCACAAAATTCCTTTTTATTCCATAAAAACTTACTATTTATTATTTATTAATTATTTTGTGACATTTTAAAATGTGTAATTTGCAAACAAATAAGTTCACCAGAGAGGACAACTTCAGAAAAAGGATTTAAAAAGTATTTTTTAATCTTGGTTCGAATTTGAGTAACTGGATTTTAACTTTAATTACAAAATGTTATTTTTCACAAAAATAACCTTTACTTTTCACAAAATTTTATTTAAATCAAATATCATATTTAAAATGTGTAGTAATAATTAAATGTGTAGTATTTAATTGATAAAAAATATGTTATAATGATAAATGTTATACATTAAAAATGTCTTTTAAAAGACCCTTTTTTTAATTCAGAGGCCTTCACAAAAATTTTTTATCTCAAAACAGGGCAACTATATATTTAATATTTCCTAATAATAGTAAAATATCTCTGTTTATTGGTGATTATAAAAGAAATGCATATATGGAAAAATAAATCAAATATGTAATTATCAAATGACAGACAATGCAGTATATTAAGTTCTTACCTTACACTTTTTACTAACTGATATAATTTTGCATATGAATTAGTGACAGGAGAAGTATTTAAGTAAGTTAACATTTTCACGTTAACACATTTACAATTTAATCTATGTATAAAAAATATATAAATATTTTAGTCTATTTATGTAGCAACGACAAAGTAAACATATTTTAATAGATAATGATTAACATTGCTAATATTCTTAAAAATGCATGTATATACTCTAAATAAGTACTTACTTTAATGGAAAGCAATCCAGTCAATCGAAATATTATTAATTTTCTTGAAAATGTGCTAGAACTCAAATATGAACTTTAATTTGCACATTAACCAAAAGAAGAAAAAAAGTGTCTTTCACGAAGTGAAAATATATTTATAACACATGAAGAATATAAAATATTACTTAATAGAAAATAAAAAATAATGAATTAGATGAATATTCTTCTTAATATTAAATTTAAAAAATAAAATAAGACTTATACTTAGAAATTATACATTTTATATATAAAAAAATACACGATAAAAAAAAAGAGTTTTTTTTATGTTTATATATTATATTTTATATAATATGAATATTTTTACTATATATTTTATGAATTATGAAATATATATTTTATGAATTATACGTATTTTATTTCTATTATAAGACATAAAAAGAAGCGGAGAGAGGGGTGGGGGAAATGAAATATTTAAAAAAAGACAATATAATGAAATCTTTTAAAATGATTAAAATGAAAGTGTCTTTAATAAAATGAATATAACATATGAAATGGTTACATGAAGCAAATAAAATGTAACTTAAAAGAGAGAAAAAAATAGAGAACTACATTTATATTTTACTTATTTAGTTGTTAATAATAATAAAAACTCTGATATTTATGAATTATTCATATTTTATTTTTATTAAAAGATATAAAAAGGAGGAGGGGAGGGGGGGGTTAAAAAAGATTTTTTTATCTTTAAAAAGACACTATAATGAAAACTTTTAAAAGGATTAAAATGAAAGAGTCTTTCCTCAAATGAATATAATATTTATAACATGAAATGGGTACATGAACGTATATACATGGTTATATACCCTGCACACTCTAACTTATGGCTGAGATAAGTTTTGGAACGAACTCGGAAAGTTATGATGACGAACGGAAAATAAACGAGGTTTGTCATCAATGACCGAGGTTAGTGACGTCACTCTGAGTGTCCCCGGGCTTTCTTAATAGAGCCGGTGTTGTCCGGTTGCGGAGTAGCAAACATGTGGTCCGATCGGACCGGATGACATCTGTGCCCCGCTGGCACATCCGTCCCAGAGAACAGCCAGCTGGTTCCAGTACCTTAACAACACTGCCATCCCACGGTTGTCTCCCGAAGAAGTGAGTAGCGTCAGCATAATGCTGAACCTGAAACGGAATCCCCTTCCACTTGAACTCAATGACTACACCGATAAAAATTTGCAGTTTGCTGCAAATTTTTAACAGTGTACGCCAAGATCCCGCAGGTCCCAACGAAATCATAAGCCCGAAAGTGGAGCTCCATTGCCACCCGAATAAGCCTGGGACCCTGCTTAAGAAGCTCTCCGAAAGTTGTTGTTGCCTCGGATAAGCTCCCGGTCATTGGTTGATTCGGGACCACTTAGAGATGCACATGGCCAATTTGCATAAAACAAACTTAAACCAAGAGTACAAATGCAAATAAGTAAATAAATAACTAAATAAATAGAGAAAGTTTAATAAAATAATAATGAAACAAATTCAAATGAAGGGAAAAAAAACATGTAAAGTGCATGTAAAGTGAGACACGTCTACGGGGACCGTCTACGGAGACCGTCTACCATCTACACTTTACAAGAGAAAAAAAAGAGTAACTTCTGTTGTATGAATATATATATATATATATATATACAGTCAAACCTCGTTAACACGAAATCGCTTAACGCGAAATTTCGTTTAACACGAAAGAATACTGAGGTCCCGTCAGATGAGCCTGAAAATCAATGTTAATTAATTCGTTTAACACGAAATAGAATTTTGAAAAATCCCGCTTAAGGCGAATTTTTGTGGAATTTTCTAATGGTTTAAAAAATAGATAAAGAGAAAAAGGGTTTCTGAAAATCGTGAAATACTAAATTCCTGACTAATTCCTGCTTTTCTTTGATTTCTAATGTACGCAAGTGTTCCCACATTAACCATATGAGCTATAAATCAGTCACAATGAAAGTTTGGGTAAAGGAATTTCTTTTTTGAAAGTGATCGTTATATTACTCAGTTGACTGTATTGACAGTGACATAAACCATAGTCCGGGTTTCCGAATGCTCCTATCTGTGAGGGAAAGTAGTGACAATCCTTACTTCACTACCTGACTAACATAACTGAAACTCTGTTCGCAGTTGCTCAGTAGAATTCTGTAAAAGATGAGTCGAAAACAGCAAGCTGTATCTTTAGAAACCAAGCAAAAATTTTAAACGAAGTTAGCGATAAAGAGCTGAAAAAATCAGAAAATGCGGCAAAGGATATTTGCAATTCTCTTCAATTGGTCCTCTCTAAAATTTTAAAGAATCGTGAAAAGATTGAAGCGGCTTATGCTGTGAGTCAAATCAAACCAGTAAGAAAACGAATGTGTAGAAGAAAGAATGCATAAATTGAAATTGCTCACTTGCGGTGGATAAAAGAGTCAAGAAGTCAGAACGTTGTTTTATCTTTTGCAGTTTTGCAAGAGAAAGCAAAGGCTTTTGCTAATGCTCTCGATGAGTTAGAGATTTCATATGTTCTAACGGATGACAGACAAGATTTAAAGAGCGTCATAGATACGTAGTCAAAAAACGGGAAATTTTTTCCGAGTACATTTGCATAGATAAAGATGTGCTGACTTCGGATGTGATGACAGACGATGAAATAATTGCTGAAAAAAAGATGACAACATTGAAGTATCAGACGAAAATAATGAAACTGACACAGAACAGAAAAGTTTAGTGCCATTAAATGAATCTACCACAGCATTGAACACTGTACAACGTTTCCTTATGGAACAAGAGGATGCTTCCCGAACATTGGACAGATTAGATGAAGTCCATACGTTCCTAAGAAAACTGCTTTACAAAAGTTGAAGCAAAAGTCAATAACGGACTATTTAAAAAAAATTATTGGCAAGTAAATAAATTGATTATTGCCTAAAAAATGATGATTAATTGTTAATGAAACTGTCTATTTCTTATTAATTAATAATTATATGAGCAGGGATATATTTGTAGGTTAATTTATTTAGTTTTTATATCTAACATAGATGGCGCCGCTATTATGACGGTTAACACGAAATTTCGGATAACACAAAAAAAATTCGCAGTCCCTTCAATTTCGTGTTAACGAGGTTCGACTGTATATATAGGGTGTTCCAGCTAAGATGTTACAAACTTCGAGAAGAGGTAGCGTACATCTAGACGACTTGGAATCAGATAGGAATGCCGGGTCGGAAACGCCTTGCTGAGGCAGTAAGGGCATTGAAAAGGCTGGATCACACAAAGATTATCCTTGGCACCGGAGTTACGAAAGTGGTGCCATAGTGGATAAGGCGAACAGGTTTACAGCTGCCAGGAAATCCAAGACACTCCTGGAATGTTTGCGGATGTTTTAACTTCCATGCAGAAAAGATGTGAGGCCTGCATCACATGCGGGGGTCGTCAATTCGAACACCTCCTTGGATATGAGTTGTACTTCCCTTTTGTTACTTTTGTTTTCATATTTATGAACGGCGAGTCATAAACACCTTTTTTTCTCATAGTTTGTGTCCTTTCCTTTCTTTGTGTTTTGTCTTAAAAATGTGAAATGAAGCTTCGAAACAAGTACGCTTGAAACACCCGCGCCTGCCCTCTACCGCATCAGGAAGGCGATTCCGACCCGGCATTCCTATGTAATTCCGAGATGTCTATGTGTATCCTACTTCCCCTCGAAGTTTGTAACGTCTTAGCTGAGACACCCTGTATATATGGAAACTAATTTAGTCAAAATTATGCTAACATTTAACAATTTTGATTAACCCTGTATTGTATATATGATATTTATTTATTTATTGAAAAATATAATTTTCCCAAAAACTAACATCAAATTACGTTGACAAGAACCCATCAATATGAAAGTTCATAACAGAATTTTCTGACAACTTCCATATAGCAAAATATGAACCCAATAGAATCTAAATTTACGTTTTCATAATAAATCATTATGCAAGTTTTCATTTTCGACAAAATATGTGTCTTCCGCCCTTCCGGAATTTCAAAAATGAATTTTCTTCCTTGAAACATTTATCGGAAGATATTGCAAGTTTCACGAAGGCTGTTATCGGAAACTAATAATTAAGAACTTCTTGAAAACTTTTACGTCACTTTAAATTTATCGGTGGATATTTTGAGTAAATTGCTGACGCTCTGGAGTATGAAAGACAACAATCTGTTTTCTTCAACAGCTGTTATTTATTAAGTTGTTCATATTGCATTTCATGTTCCTTCCTCCGTATAGAAAATCTGCAAATCTTAAAAATAAGTTCAGTATTTCTGTATATTTGCATTATTCACTAAGTATTGTTTTTCTCTTTAATAAGGTTTTATTTTGTGCTTTCTGTAATGTTTATATAATTTAAAGATACAAATGTTTAACCGATACTGATGTAAAATAAAGAAAAGAAAGTAGTTTCAAAATTTGACCGATGTAATATATATATATTTTTTTCTAAATATGCATAGAATTTTATAGGGAGAAAAAAACCTCGAAAATGAGATAAAACAAAAATAATGTAGGCCCTTAACATTTGTCAAAAAAACTTTATGCGGTATCTAGTTTATACCACATGCATACCAATTTCAATGCAGGTTATACAAAAATTAAATATAACAGATACCATTAACAGTGGAATTTCGGAATTAGTTTTCTCTGCCAGGAATATAGGTTTTTGAGATGCTATCATTTCTCACGTAAATATTTTTATGTTCAATAGACATGCTTTACAGACAAACATGATAAATTAACAGCATTCACATTAACATTAAAATTAATAATACGAGGGTTATTTTAAAAGTAAGTACCGTTTTGAAATTCCGACGTAGAGACGCTGCGGTCGGAATTCCGCTCGTGCGCGCTGTTTACCTACAACTGTTGGCAAGCCAAAGGCGCCATGAGTATTAAAAATGACTCCCCGATTCAGAATTTCGCCGCTAGTGAAATACGATCGGTGATTCTTTTTCTTAGTGCTAAAGACGTGAAAGCGGATGAAATTTACTGTCAGATTAGTGTAGTTTACGGACAACACGTTATAACCGGTGGAATGGTACACTGCAAAAAATGACCAGTGTTTCTTATTTTATGAAAATTTACTATAACCACGAACGAAAATATAATATAATCTTCTGAGTTATCCGAAATTTTGAATAGCGTGTTCCATTGTCTTTTGAATTCTTAGAAACCGATACATTTCCAAAATTTAAAGAATTATTTGTAAAAACAAAGTATTTTTCGCTGACGTGTTTTTCAGAAACGTTTCCGAAGTGTTTTTATAGTGCATTAATTAGTGTCCTCAGCCTGGAATACCTGTTTTTCGAATGTCATCACTTCTCAAGTAAACGTTTTCAGCCGCATAAGTTAATTTATACATGAAAGAGTAAAGAAATAATCTTAATTTTAATGTTATTGTTAACGCTGTTAATTTAGAATGTTTGTCTGTTAAATATATTTTTTGAGCATGAAAATGTTTACTTGAGAATGGATAGCATTCGAAAAACAGGTATTCCAGGCTGAGGACACTAATTAATACACTATAAAAACCCTTCGGAAACGTTTCTGAAAAAATACGGGCAGCGAAAAATACGTTGTTTTTATAAATAATTCTTTAAATTATGGAAATGTATTGGTTTCTGGGGATTCAAAAGACAATGGAACACGCTATTCAGAATTTCGGATAACTCAGAAGATTATATTATATTTTCGTTCGTGGTTATAGTATATTTTCATAAAATAAGAAACATCGGTCATTTTTTTACAGTGTACGGAGATTTAGAGCTTTTAACGATGACCGCACGAATGTTCATGATGAGGAACGTAGTGGGCCAGCTGCAGTCTTCAGGCCAAACTTCTATGAAGAGGGGATTCAAAAACTGGTTGTACGATGCGATAAGTGCCTTAATATTGGCGGAAGTTATGTAGGAAAATATATTGAGGTATAGGCTTTCATATAAAAATAAAATAGGCAAGAAAGTTATACTTGTTTCTTTTTTTATTTAAAACGGCACTTACTTTAAAAATGCCTCTCGTATTTTGTTATTTCTGCATGTATGAATTCAATTACGCAGCTGAAAATGCTTATTTGAGAATGGATTCCTATCCTAAAAACCGATATTCCGGTTTGAGAAAACTGATTAATTCACTCTAAAAACGACTCGGAAACGTTTCCGAAAATAAGTGGCAGCAAAAGAAGCTTTGTTTTTATAAATGATTCTTTAAATTTTTAAAATATATTTGATTCCTGTAGTTTCTGAAGATAAAGAACACTTTTCGGAATCGTCGCTAACTCGGATGAAGTTATTGCATATTTTCGCTCGTGGTTATATTACATTTTCGTATATTAAGAAACATATATAAATATATATATATATATATATATATATGTGTGTGTGTGTGTGTGTGTGTGTATTACAGTGTATGTGAGTCATATTTGTCGCCACAGAGTCAAAACAAGTTGGAAATTGTACGTGAAACGTGACAAAAGAGGTGCTTTCGAACTATAACTAGTTTTATAAATATTCAGATCTTGGTGCAATAGCTGTTGCACTCTTATGCAAAAATGCCTGAACACAAAATTTATTTTATGTGTAGATTTTCATATTATAGATTTATTTTATGAAATTTAGTTTCAATACACTTTTACAAACAATTAATTACAATTTTTTTACATTAAAATTATACTATGCGCGATAGTGGATATCCAATACAAGACAATGTAAAAAAATCATCGTTATTCTTATTTCAGTGAAATGAATTAAGTCGTCTGTTATTATGATATGATTAATTTCAGTCATAAAATAAGTACATTTTAAGTTGACAACATTTTATCTTTTGTTGATATTTACTGAAAATTCCAATGGGAAACTTAAGCCTAGCTTTGAAAATTTCAGAACTTCAAATCCATATTTAGACTCTTTTTCCATTTAATATCTATTTCTCCAGAAACATCTATCCAAAAAACTGTCGGTAGATTATAGGGTTTCTGTAATTAAACAATTTTAGTATACAAATTCGGTTTTTAAATTCAGTAATACGGAAATAATAGGACTCCATCTTAAATGTGACGTAATCATCATATCAACTTAGAATCATTACATATCATAGAATATCATTGAATTAATTACGTATGACAGGATTTAATAAAATGAAGAAAACTTTTTTTAATATCTTTTTAGGTGCGTTCGTAATTATATAAATACGTAGCACCTATTGTCGTCGCTTGGTCCGTCCGTCTGTCCGTCCGTCTGTCTGTCTGTCCGTCCGTCCGCATATAACAACGCAAAAACTACCCAACCGAATGGTTTGGAATTTAAGATATATTATCTTTGCAGAATTTTGTCGAGACATTTCACATTTTTTGAAAATCGAATCAAAACTTTAGGAGATATTAATAAAATTATTTATTAAGAAATTTGAATTAAAAGAAAAAAAATCGGTGCTTTCTTGTTAGAGGAGCTTCCGAGGTTTAATCGTCAAGCGACTTATTTTATGACAGAAATTAATCTGCAGACGATATAATTCATTTCACAGAATTAAAAATCATCAAGATCTGAATATTTATATAACTAGCTATAGTACGAACGCACCTCATTTGTCACGTTTGACGTACAATTTCCAACTTGTTAAGTTTTGATTTGATTTCATAAAATTTGAAATGACTCGACAAAATTCTGCAACTATTATACATATTAAATTTCAAACCATTCAGTTGGGTAGTTTTTGGGCTGTTATATGTGAACAGACGGACGGACCAGACGACGACTATAGATGCTACATATGTATATAATTACGAACTCATAAAGTTAAAAATATTAATTTCCTGGGGATATATTTTAAATATACAAATGCATTCTTTGTCCAAAGGTTTAACATTCGCAAGGGAAATTCAGAAGTTGACTGACTAAAAGCCTTAACAGCGAAAAAGCTTTTAAATATCAGTTCATTGCACGGGAGTTCATAATTTTTTATAAAACTTCTTATTTTATCTAATTTTCTGATGTCTGAAGTGTTTTAGCACAATGTTAATAATTAAAACACCAAAAAAGTCTATGAAAATGAAAATTATTTTAAAGTCATATGTACTTTTTACACTTTGCATATCAGTACCTTCCCAATGAATATACAAAAGAAAAATTATAAGTATATAACAAATACAATAAAATAAGTTTATAACAATATTTTCAGATGATTTTCATACAGCTAAACTATCAAGTCAAATAAGCTGAATTACCATTTTAAAATTAAATCATTATTTAAGAAAGATTATTCTCATTTTCGACAAAGTTTATGTTTTCCTTCCTTCCGTAATTTAAAAATTAAATTTTCTTCCTTGAAATATTTATCAGAAGATATTGCAAGTTGCACGAAGGCTGTTATCGGAAACTAATAATTAAAAACTTCTTGAAAATTTTTAGGCCACTTTAAATTTATTAGTTGTTATTTGAGTAAATTGCTAACGCTATGGAGTACGGAAGGCGACGATCTGTTTTTATTTATTAAGTTATCCATATTGCATTTCGTGTTCTTTCGTCCACTTAGAAAGCTTGCAATTTATTAAAATCAGTTCAGTTTTCTTTATGCATATTTTCGTTATTCATTGGGGATGTTCTCTCTCATTTTTATTTTCGTAAGTTTTATTTTGTGTTTTATATGTGTTTACATAATTTAAAAATACAAGTAAATTTATCTAAAATAGAAGAAGGTTTACACAATTCGATGTAATATAAATATTTTATTCTGAAAAATGGATACAATTTCAAGTATAGAAAAACTTTGAAAATATTGCATGTGTTACAACTACACTTTAAAAATGACCAATGTTTCTTATTTTATGACAATATATTATAACCACGAAAGAAAATATAATATAATCTTCTGAGTTATCCGAAATTCCGAATAGCATGTTCCATTGTCTTTTGAATCCCCCGAAACCGATACATTTCCAAAATTTAAAGAATTATTTATAAAAACAAAGTATTTTTCGCTGCCCGTATTTTTCAGAAACGTTTCCGAAGGGTTTTAAAGTGTATTAATTAGTGTCCTCAGCCTGGAATACCTGTTTTTCGAATGCTATCAATTCTCAAGTAAACATTTTCATGCTCAAAAAATATATTTAACAGACAAACATGCAAAATTAACAGTGTTAACAATAACATTAAAATCAACAGCGTTAACAATAACATTAAAATTAAGATTATTTCTTTACTCTTTAATGTATAAATTAACTTATGCGGCTGAAAACGTTTACCTGAGAATGGATTACATTCGGAAAACAGGTATTCCAGGCAGAGGACACTAATTAATACACTATAAAACCCCTTCGGAAACGTTTCTAAAAAATACGGGCAGCGAAAAATACTTTGTTTTTATAAATAATTCTTTAAATTTTGGAAATATATTGGTTTCTGGGGATTCAAAAGACAATGGAACACGCTATTCGGAATTTCGGATAACTCAGAAGATTATATTATATTTTCGTTCGTAGTTATAGTATATTTTCATAAAATAAGAAACACTGGTCATTTTTTACAGTGTAGTGTTACCAGGTGTCCGGATTTACGCGGGAAGTAAAAAGTTTAAAGAAGGTGGTTCGTTCAGCAAGCGCTATCTCAAATCTAAATTAAACAAGATGCGTTGTAATACGGTAAGATAGGAACATTTCTGTTACCTTTATGTGCTCCGTTAATGCTCGTGGATTAGTTTAGTATCCAATAACAAGAAGTTTTATGCCATACAATTTGGCACATTTGTTTCATCTTTATTATACGCTGAAAATAAACTAATTTTTATGTCAGATGACACGATGAAGCAGTTGAGACGAGTGGCTGATTTTAAGATTATATATTAATATTAAATTCTACAAGTGCAAATACTACACACTACTATTATATATATATATATATATATATAGGCTAGATGCATTATTATCATAGAGCTTTTTTAGCCCATGGCTACATGCATTACATTTTGGACAGAACTGAAGAAAAAAGTTACAGTTCAAAAAAACATAATTCTAAGTTCATTCATCTTGTCATGTGATTGCTGAAAAATGCACGCTTCACAATGTTGGTGAAATAAGATGCAATCAGAGTCACTATAACGTTGTTTACAGAGTTTATAGATTATTGTGAAAGTTTGTTGATGCATAATTGTCTTTAAACACTTATGAGTTCTTTGATTATAGTCGGATGAAAAGCACATTAAATCATCTTGAGTACTTTCGCTTTAATCAAAGGCTGTGGTTTTTCTGATGGATGTGAAATCTTTCTTCGATAATTACTTTTAAAATTTATCGCTATTTCTTTCGTTGAGTGTAAGTGTCTGGTAATTTTTTTTAGAGATTATTATTTCCAATAAAGTTCCGATTTTTAAAGATGCCGAAATTCTTTTAAATTTCTTTTCGTACCATGCTATTCGTTAGTCTGCATCGAGTGGAATTTAATACTGTAAAAGATGTGGAGACAATGGAACAATGGACAATGGAATCTGCCTATAACAGAAGATGTTTATAGTCCCTTTGAAAGGAATATTTCATAAATCTACCTGCCTAGACAAAAACCTGTCTAAAACGGATTTTTTTCCGTGGTTTAGCAATTCTACTTTACAGATCTTACTGTGTTTTGTTCAGTAAACTTTGTGATAACGTAACCTGTTTATAAAGGAATTCTGTTTTAAGAGTAAAAATTTCATTGTCCCTACGATAGAAATACTATACAATTATACTTGTTAAACGGGAACTTTTTCTCATTCCGTAGCGATTTTGCTTTCACAAATTTTACTGTATATTTATTGTGTTTATTTAATTTAGTAAAACCTGTTAAGATGAAGTCTCAAAAAGGCAGACAAAATTCTGCACATCAAGAATAAGAGGATATAGCTGCTTTTATTAATATTATTACTCTCACGGTTATTATTTTATATTATATTATCAGAATTTTATAATACGCACAAAAATTATCACAATCAAATCACTTTATAATATTTTATCAGATGAAAGAATCGTTTTTAAAGGATTCACATATGTAAGAAATTAAATCAAATTTCTAATAAACATTTTCCCAGAAAACAACACTGAATATAAAATGTGCATATCAAGAAGCAATATAAAGGAATATGACCAGTTTTATTAATATTATTACTCTCACTATTATATTTTATAAGTGTAATATCAGAATTTCATAGTATACACAAAAAATACCACCCACAATCTTTTACTTAAAATCAAATCAAGCTTCACTTTACAATCTTATTATAAGATGAAAGAATCTTCTTTGAAGGATTCCTTTATATAAGAAATTAAAACAAACTTTTGTTTTATTATAGTTTGTTTAGATTATAGTTAATCATTAAAATGTAAATTCATTATTATTATTTTTTTACTATTACAGAAATAATATTTCACATTTATTTTTCTTATAAAACATAATATTATATAGTTAATATAAATCCTTTCAAGCAGTACTGTAATAAAATATCAAAAGCAGACTCAATATTTTGGTTGTCTTTGGGAAACTTTAAAAGAATAAATTAAAATCTGGTTACTAATAAAATGTAAATATATTCAAAAAGTTAAAAAATAGTTGCAGGAGACAAATAATATTCCCAAATTACAAAACAGAAAAAATATCAATATTCCAATAAAACAAGCGACCATAGAAAAATAATGTTTTCATTTTTTTTTCTCCCTTCGTAGTACTGAAAATCTTATCTGCATTTTTAAGATAAAATTAAGCTCAAAACAAATATTAAATCAAGTAACCAAGTTAGCATAACAAGCTTATGCTTTTATATAAACAAAGCATGATTTTCTAAGAATGAGTCTCTACAAAGCAGTAATTTATTTTATCAATTTGAGTGTAATTTATTTACCATGAATAATACTATAACATTGCATTTTAGAAAGCAGATGATTTATTGATTTATTTACTTGAGTTGACTTTTGTATCAGGGCGAATTTGTTAAATAAAGAATTTGAAAATTCTAAATACGGTGAAAGTTTACTTATTAAAATCTTTAATTCTTATTACATTTAAATTATACAAATAATATAAACATGATGTTTAAAAAAAATTTCTGCTTTTTTTTAAGGGGGGGGGGGCTTACCTGCATGATAACTGAAGGTCAATAAATACTTCTCTGTTTCTTTTCCTAAACATTTAATTTCTTACAATAAAAACATTTTTATTGCAATACTAGAGAAAATACACACCATCATTTATACTGAGAATATTGCATTTTTTTTTTACTTATAATAAATCTTATATAATGTCGATTTATTATACAATTTAATCAATCATACAGATACATCGAGTTTTAAATATAATTAAGCTTTAAAAATGAAATGCATTATAAATTAAAAAGATCGTTTCTTTAAGAAAAGTAATGTTTTACCATTATTTTTTTATATAAAACATAATATTTCATAGTTAATATAAATCTTATCAAGAAGTACTGCAATAAAATATCGAATTATACATGAATTTTATACATAAAGAAAAATAAGGTTAATTGAAACAGATTCAACATTTCAGTTGTCTTTGGGAAACTTTAAAAGAATAAATTTAAATCTGTCTACTAATGTAATGTAAATATATTCACAAAGTTTGAAAATAGTTCCGGAAGACAAATAATATTCCAATTTACAAAACAGAACAGATATCAATATTCCAATAAAAAGACGACCATAGAAAAAAAAATCATCTCCTTTAAAGGAAAATCTGTTGTTTTCATTATTTATTTTTTCACTGCGTATAATCAATACTAAAATTCTTCTCTAAGTCTACATTGATAAAATAAAATTAAGCACAAAACAAATATTAAATTAAGTTATAATAACAATCTTATGCTTTTATATAAACAAAGCATGATTTTCAAAACATGTGTGTATAGAAAGCAGTGATTTATTTTACAAGTTTGGATGCATTTAGTCTAATTATTTCAATGTAATTGAATTTCAAAAAGGTGAATATTCATTTTATCAATTTACTTATTTGATCAGCATTTTTTCCACAATCCTTTGACGAATTTCGTATTTTTTCTGCGATCCTTTGATGAAATTCAAGTTTTTCCTGCAATCATTTGACGAAATTTGCTTTTTTGTGATCCTTTAACGAAATTCGTGTTTTTTCCGCATCCTTTTGTCGAGATTCATGTTTTTTCAGTGATCCTACGACGTAATTCGTGTTTTTTTCAGCGATCCTTTGACGAAATTCACGTTTTTCCTGTGATCCTTTGGCGAAATTTGCGTCTTTCCCGCAATCCTTTGATGACGTTCGCATTTTTCCGTGATCCTTTGACGAAATTTGCTTTTTTAATAATCCTTTGACAATATTCGTGTTTTCTCTGCTGCCTTTTGAGGAGATTCGTGTTTTTTTTTTTTTTTTTTTTTTTTTTTTTGGTGATCCTTTGACAAAATTCGTGTTTTTCAGCAATTATTTGATGAAATTCGTGTTTTTCTCACGAACCTTTGACGAAATTATGCGTTTGCCAGCGATTATTTAATAAAATATGCTTTTTCCTATTATGATAGGGAAAAGCGGATTAGGCTAGGTAGATAGGGAAACCTCGTTATCGGATCGGGACATTAGATGTAATTAAGAAACATTTGTATATTTGTAATAATTAGCGGGAATGGGATGTTTGTGTGTGTGCTGTTTTTAATAAAGACAGTTGCATTTTTTCCGCGACCCTTTCACGAAAGTTTTTTCTGCAAACCTTTCACAAAATCAGCATTTTTTCCACAATCCTTTGACGAATTTCGTATTTTTTCTGCGATCCTTTGACTAAATTCAAGTTTTTCCTGCAATCATTTGACGAAATTTGCTTTTTTGTGATCCTTTATCGAAATTCGTGTTTTTTCCACATCCTTTTGTCGAGATTCATGTTTTTTCAGTGATCCTACGACATAATTTGTGTTTTTTTCAGCGATCCTTTAACGAAATTCACGTTTTTCCTGTGATCCTTTGGCGAAATTTGCGTTTTCCCCGCGATCTTTGATGAAATTCGCATTTTTTCGTGATCCTTTGACGAAATTTGCTTTTTTAATGATCCTTTGACAATATTCGTGTTTTCTCTGCTGCCTTTTGACGAGATTCATGTTTTTTTAGCGAACCTTTGACGAAATTCGCGTTTGCCAGCTATTCTTTGATAAAATATGCTTTTTTCTGTTAAGATAGGGAAGAACAGATTAGGATAGGTAGATAGGGAAACCCCGTTATCGGATCGGGACATTAGATGTAATTAAGAAACATTTGTATATTTGTAATAATTAGCGAAAATGGCGAGATAAAGGGGGCGGGACGATTTTTTACTAAATATCGCATTTATTCTACATCAACTTCCTCTCACCACCAGGGGGCACTTTGCTATTTCTGTTTCTATGGGCTGGATCACGACGGGGTATGGCTCTTTCCACTCGACATCAATAGAGCTTACAGATTTTAGTACGGATTTTCACCACAGGGGGCACCACAGCTTTTGTATCTCTGGTGCTATGGGCTGGATCACGACGGGGTATGCCTCATTCGACTCGACATCGATAACCTTAATGATTTCCGTTATGTTTGTATAGAACATATTGTGTCCCCTGGCGGTGGAAGGTGTAACTAAAGGATTTTGCATCTAACGCGGGTTCTATGGGTCACATCACGACACGGTTTGGCTCATTCGACTCGACACCTCGGGCCCCCTATATTAGATTTGTTTAAAAATAAAAAATTGTTCAACACTGATTTCAGGTACATTTAAGGTTGTTGGCACGGGCAACGCCGGGCGGGTAAGCTAGTGCTTTTATATAAACAAAGTATGATTTTCAAAAAATGTGTGTATAGAAAGCAGTGATTTATTTTATAAGTTTGGGTGCATTTAGTCTAATTATTTCAATGTAATTGAATTTCAAAAAGATGAATATTCATTTTATTAATTTACTTATTTGATTTAGAGTTTTTCACTTAAAAATAAAATAAAGAAAGAAATACTTGAGGATTTTTTGTTTTTTTTTCTAAACATTTAATTTCTAACAATAAAACCTTTTTTTTATTGCAATACTAGGGAAATAACACACCATTATATATATACTGGGAATATAGCTTTTTTTTTAAAATTATTTCAACAAATTTTATACAATTCGATTTATTATACAATTTAATCAATCATATAAAGTCACTGAGTTTAAATTATAATTAATCATTAAAAATGAAGCTCAAAACAAATAGTAAAGCAAGTTAGAATAACAAATTTATGCTTTTATATAAACAAAACATGATGTTCAAAGAATGTATCTCTAAAAAGCAGTATTTTGTTTTATTAATTTCAGTGCATTTTATTTAGATTGAATATTTCATGTAATTGAATTTCAAAAAGCTGATTATTCATTTTATTAATTAATTAACTTTATTTAGGGTTGTTTTTAGTTGTTTTACTTACCTTAGAATACAGAGATTGCTTTCCTCTTTGTTATGCGTATTGCAAGGAAACCTGTTTTACAGGCAGACTTGTTTGGTGTACTAGTAATGCCTGTTCGTATATATCTCTAAAAATTAGTTGGTATATGGGTTGGTATTAGTTGGTATGTTGGTATTAGATATGAATTGTGAAGAAGTTAAAAAAGATCCAACTAATTTAATCAACTATAAGGTCAATGACATCAATAAAAATGGAACTTGGCCCATATTTATGAAGAAAATAATAAAAGTACATAAATTAGCTGTTATCCCTAGGATTATTGGAAGACTAAAAGATCATAAAAGCAGCATGCCATTACGTCCTATAGTTTCAAAGTGCTCAGGACCGACTTACTTCTTAGAAAAAGCTTATGTTCCCTTCTTAAGAGATATTTTACCAGATTCTACATTAACTATTAAATCAACGGAAGATTTCATTCAAAAAATCAAACATATACAGCTACCAGATAATTATATAACGGCTAGTCTTGATATTATATCATTGTATCCATTAATTGACACACATGTAGTATGTAATAAGATTTGTGATGATATTGAACAGATAGAAGAATTTAGTGATGATATGAAAATAACAATAAAAAAGAGGACTTAATCTAATCATCCATAATAACTATTTCACATTCAAAAGTTAAATATTATAAGCAGAATCACGGAGCTCCAATGGGGTCACCTATTTCAGGCTTATTAGCTGAATATACTCTTCGCCCATTGGAAAATAAAGTTTTGGGCACATTTCACTTAACACCTCACACTTGGCTCAGATATGTTGATGATATTTTTATAATTTGGCAGCATAGTCTTGATGAACTTAAAATATTTATAAATCAACTAAACTCAATCGACAATAACATTAAATTCACTATTGAAATTGAACATAATAAAAGTCTTCCATTCCTTGATGTTATGTTAACAAGAACAAATAAATCTATCGACAGAGCTGTTTTCCGGAAAAACATGGCTAACCAATCTACCATACCAAATAACGCATGTTCTCCCTTTACATACAAAATTTCAGCCTACAGATTTCTCATAAAACGAGCCTTTATAATATGTACTGAAAATAAATTTAATAATGAATTAGATAATATTCGTAAAATTGCCTATAATAATGGTTTTACAGTACACCATATTAATAAATTAATCATAGATATCACCAATAATAAGTATTCAGAAAAGAAATTTGATTCACAAAAATACAAACTTTATACTCTGCAATATTATCCAAGCTTTTTCGAAAAATTAAAACACAGCCTTAAACGTTTCAATATCTGCTTAATAGCCAAACCACCTAAGAAATTAAAGAATGTCATTTGCAGTAAAATTGACCCAATTAATTTTGAGAATTATTCAGGAGTATATGAAATACCTTTTATTAAAGAAGACGGATCCAAGGATTACTACATAGGCATGACCAGCAGGAAATTTAATTGCAGAAAAAAAGAGCATATAGCTGATATTAAATACAATAGATAAACTACAGCCCTAGCAAGATTATATCAAGAAGAAACCATCCAAATAAATTTCAATGAAAGTAAAATAATATTTCCCTCCAGTCTATACTATCCATCCATAATAAGAGAAACCATAGAGATACTCACGCGCAAAAATACAATATGTAACGATGCGGCATCTTTTAATTTACCGAAACTGTGGCTAGAATTACTCCATGCTCAAAGATATGAAAATAAACAATCAAGTAAAAAATAATAGATAACGTGCGTAATTTTTTTTTAAAGTACATGTAAATAATAACTTCAAAGCCCGCGCAGCTTTAGAATATTCTCATTTTGTTTTTGAAAATGACTCAGAAGAGTCGAAACATGTAAAACAACTAACAAAAGTTATTTTAATTTATATTATAGTTGTTAATTTTACACATTTAGCATTTAAAAGTAATATACTATTACAAGGTGTTATATTTT
This sequence comes from Maratus michaelseni, assembly GCA_963931845.1. Classification (NCBI taxonomy): domain Eukaryota; kingdom Metazoa; phylum Arthropoda; class Arachnida; order Araneae; family Salticidae; genus Maratus; species Maratus michaelseni. The sequence continues at coordinate 79,469,627 of OZ007600.1, forward strand.
ATTATATTGTAATATTCATATACTTTTTTTTATTGCTCACAAGCTAATACTAACAAAAGCTTGCATTTTGTAACTCGAAAAGATTAACAAACTTGCGTATCTGAGAATTTTTTTTTTTTTTTTACCTCTCTAAAATTAAAATTTCTTAGAATAAATCTTTTTATAAGAATAGTAGAGAAATTACAGCCCATTATATATACAGGGAATAATGTAGTTTTCTTTTTAAAGTTATTTCTGAAATATTATATAATGTCAATTTATTATTCAATTTAATCAACTATATACAGACGCTGAATTTAAATCATAACTAATCATTAAAAAATGAAATTAATCATGAAAATAGATCATGTTATTAAGGAAGTAACGTTTCACATTTATTTTTATTGTGAAACATAATTTATAGTTAATACCTCTTAACAAACGGTATTCTTATGAAACATAATTATAGTTATTGTCTCTTAATAAACAATATTCTTATGAAATATAATTTATAGTTAATGTCTCTTAACAAACAATGTTCTTATAAAATACTAGCGGCCCGTCCCGGCTTTGCACGGGTAGACAATGTAATTTTTTTAGTACATTTGTTTTCCTGAATTTCGCGCTCCAACCAAAAACTGTTGCTGAGATCTGGTGAAATGACCTAAGACTTTCAAATCCCCCTTTAACCACCTTCGAGGAGGGGGGGGGGGATTTCTAAATTCACTGAAATACGTGCTTAATCATTTGTTTAGTAGATTTGTTTTCCTGAATTTCACGCACCTACATAAAACAGCTGCTGAGATATGGCGAAATGTCCTATAATTTTCGAAACCATCCCCTTTAAAACCCTTCGGAGGAAACTTCTAAAGTCACTGAAATGCGTGTTTATCCATTTTTTTGTAGATGTGTTTTCCTGAATTTCACGCTCCTACCTAAATCTGCTGCTGAGATAAGGCGAAATGACCCAAAACTTTTGAATACCCCTTTAGCCGCCTTCTGGGGGGAATTTCCAAAATCGCCGAAATAAATACGTGTTTAACCAATTTTTTAGTAGATTTGTTTTAATTAATTTCGCCCTCCTACATAAAAGCTGAGATATGGCGAAATGACCTAAAAAAAATTCGACCCCCCCCCCTTTTAACCCCCTTTCGGGGGAAATTTCTAAAATCGCTGAAATACGTGTTTAACCAATTTTTAGTACATTTGTTTTCCTTAATTTTGCGCTCATACTTAAAACTGCTGCTGAGATATGGCGAAATGACCTAAAACATTTAACCACCCCCTTTAACCACCTTCAGGGGAGAATTTCTAAAATCGTTGAAATACGTGTTTAATAATTTTTTTAGTAGATTTGTTTTCCTGATTTTCGCGCTCCTACCTATAACTGCTGCTCAGATATGGCGAAATGACCTAAAACATTCGATTACCGCCCTTTAACCCCCTCCAGGAGGGGAAATTCTAAAATCGCCGAAATACATGTTTAATCATGTTTTTAGTAGATTTGTTTTCCTGATTTTCGCGCTGCTACCTATAACTGCTGCTGAGATATGGCGAAATGACCTAAAACATTCGACCACCCCCTTTAACCCTCTTCTGGTGGGAATTTCTAAAATCGCTGAAATAGGTGTTTAATCATTTTTTAGTAGATTTGTTTTCTGGAATTTCGCGCTCCTACCTATAACTGCTTCTGGGGGTATGGCGAAACGACCTAAAACATTCGAGAAACAAAGATTGCTTCTTTGATTCCCTTTAACCCCCTTCAGGGGGGAATTTCTAAAATCGCTGAAATAGGTGTTTAATCATTTTTTTTTAGTAGATTTGTTTTCTGGAATTTCAAGCTCCTACCTATAACTGCTGCTGAGATATGGCGAAATGACCTAAAACATTCGACCATCCCGCTTTAACACCCTTCTAGGGGGAATGTCTAAAATCGCTGAAATAGGTGTTTAATCATTTTTTTAGTAAATTTTTTTTCTAGAATTTCAAGCTCCTACCTATAACTGCTGCTGAGATATGGCAAAATGACCTAAAACATTCGAACCCCCCTTTAACTCCCTTCGAGGGGGAATTTTCAAAATCGCTGAAATAGGTGTTTAATCATTTTTTTAGTAGATTTGTTTTCTGGAATTTCAAGCTCCTACCTATAACTGCTGCTGAGATATGGTGAAATGACCTAAAACATTCGACCACCTGTAACCCCCTTCTGGGGGGAATTTCTAAAATCGCTGAAATAGGTGTTTAATCATTTTTTTAGTAGATTTGTTTTCTGGAATTTCAAGCCCCTACCTATAACTGCTGCTGAGATATGGCAAAATGACCTAAAACGTTCGAACCCCCTTTAACCCCTTTGGGGGGGGGGATTTTTAAAAATCCCTTCTTATTGCTTGCCTAGGCCATAACAGCAATGTACAGTCCAAATTGCGTGACCCTGACTTTAGTAGTTTCGGCTGGGCGTTGATGAGTCAGTCAGTCACCGTTTCCTCTTTGTATAATAGTATAGATTAAATGAAATATTGAATGATTTTGAAGGAGTTTCCTGTCGTCTGGTATCAGTCAGCATAGAGTTTTTCCCCACTGATTGCTTCTTTGAAAATGGCTTAGTTCTTAGCCGAAAGCGCTCCGAGAACTTTATATACTTTTAACATCTAGGGTTTTTTAATTTTTTAAAAACCTTTTCTATATATTTCTTCAACACCTATTTTAGTAATGAATTTTGATGAATAATTTTTACGAATGTTTTCATATTTTATACAGGAAAACAAAGGTGTATTTATCATTTCGTGTAGACTATATATACTTTATAAAGTCAGTTTTATTAGAAACACTCATCATAAATTTTCTACTTACAGAAGAATAGCCTTAACTGAAAAATTGCTAGACATTTCCCTTACCCTTGGGGGATTGTGAAAGTATAAAATAAAATCGGGATATTAATAAAATGTAAATGTATTCAAAAACTTGAAAAATTGTTTGAGAAGTTTAATAAATTACAAAATAGAATATATATCAATATTCCAATAAAACAAGCGGCCATAGAAAAATAATGTTTCCATCAGCTTAAAAGGAAATTCAATTTGTTTTTGTTTATTTTACCTTTGTATAATCAGTTCTAAAAATCTTCTTCATTCCTTCAATAAAATTAGACTAAAAAAAAATATATTAAATCAAGCCAGCCAGCATAACGAGATTAGGCTCCTACATTAACAAAGCATGATTTTCAAAGAATATGCTTCTAGACAACAGTAATTTATTTTATTTGTTTGAGTACATTTTACTTAGATTGAATATAATATTTCAATTTAATTGAATTTCAAAAATCAGATTATTCATTTTATTAATTTCTTTATTTATTTATGTGTTGGTTTTATTGGCAAATTAACTATGCAGTAAAATTTGTGAAAAAAAGTCTATAAGGGGAGCCTGTCATCAACAGAATATTTTTGTGAACCTGATGGAAGGAACATACAATTATACTTCTGGAGATGGAAATCTGTCCCTAGCGATTCCATTTTTACACGTTTAACTGTATAAATATATATTTTTTTTAATGGAAAAATTAAAGATGGTGAAGGTTTAACTCTAAAACTGTTTAATTATTATTAATTTTTCTGATACATCTAAGTTTTATAAAAAATATTCATAAACTTCCTTGTTTTTGTTTATTTTATAATTATTATTATTATTATTATTATTTTATTTATTTTTTATTTTATTTATTTATTTATTTTTTTGCAAAAATTGCTCCCATGTCAATACTAACAAAAGCTTGCATTTTCTAATAGATTAATAAAATTGCGTGCGTGTAGTTTTTTTTTTTTTTTTCTACAAAAATTTTAATTTTCTAGAATAAAAACTTTTTTAGAAGAATACTAGAGAAATTATTCGCATTATATATCCTGGAGATATATATATATATATATATATATATATATATATATAATTATAATATCTATGAATTTCAAAAAACATATCAAGTTCTATTCTACTTAAATCTCCAAAGAGATATATATATATATATATATTTAGAGAAAGGAGAAAAGGAAAACATTAAAAACTACCGTCCAATCAGCTTACTGTCAGTGATTTATAAAATTTTCACCAAAGTTTTAACGACAAGACTTGAATCAGCTCTGGACTCAGCTCAACCTAGAGAACAAGCAGGATTTCGAAGTGGATTTAGCACAATGGATCATATTCAAACAGTAAGGGAAGTTATAGAAAAACATAAAGAATATAATTTACCTCTCTGCCTTGCCTTTATTGATTATGAAAAAGCATTTGATTCGGTCTACACATCTGCAGTAATTACTTCTCTGGAGGACATTGGTATAGACAAACCTTATATCAATATCATAAAGAAGATCTACAAGAAAGCAACAGCCACCATCCGTTTGGACAAAGGAAAAGCGAAGATCAAGCTTGGAAGAGGAGTAAGACAGGGAGACACCATTTCGCCTAAGCTTTTTACTGCTGTCTTAGAAAGTATTTTCAAGAAGCTGGATTGGGAAAACAAAGGGATTAGAATAAATGGGGAATATTTAAGCCATCTCCGGTTTGCTGATGACATTTTAATTTTCAGTAATAGCCCTGAAGAATTGCAAAATATGCTAAAAGATTTGGCAGAAGCTAGCATTAATGTGGGATTAAAAATAAATTTGGAAAAGACTAAGGTGATGTTCAATTCATTTGCATCAAAAAAGAAAATCGTCTACAACAACACTGAGATTAAAGATGTTGAAAGTTATGTGTACCTTGGACAAGAAATATCATCAGACAACAGTATCATGAATGAAATCAATAGAAGAATAAGAAATGGATGGAGTGCTTTTGGGAAGAACAATATTATTCTGAAGAGTAACATGCCTCTTTGTTTGAAAAGAAAGGTGTTTAACCAATGTGTTTTGCCTGCACTAACTTATGGAGCAGAAACTTGGACACTAACAAAACGGATGGTACAAAGATTACAAACAACACCTAGGCTAACCAGAAGAGACCGAAAGAGAATAACGTGGATAAGAAGTCAGACGAAAGTTTTTGACATCATCGAGAGAATTAAACGGCTAAAATGGAAATGGGCTGGGCACATTGCAAGAAGACAAGACAATAGATGGAGCACAAACACCCTACAGTGGTATCCCAGAGATGTAAAACGACCAAGAAGACGACCTCAAGTAAGATGGAGTGACGAAATCAGAAAAGTGGCCGGTGTTAATTGGATGACTAAAGCACTAGACAGGCAACAATGGAAAAATCTGGGGGAGACCTACATCCAGCAGTGGATTGAAAACGGTTGATGATGATGATGATATATTTAGTTATTTTAAAATATCTTGTATAATTTCGATTTATTATTCAATTTAATCAACTATATAAGGACGTTGAGTTTGAATAAAAATTAATCATTAACAGTGAAAATTTATTATAAAAGTAGATCATTTTATTAAAGAATTAATATTTTACATTTATTTTCCTTTTGAAACATAATTTATTGTTAAAATACATCTTAACAAGCAATATTCTTATAAAATGTCAAATGAAACACATATCATAAATTTTCTACTTAAAGAAGAATAACTTTAACTGAAAGTCTCTAGACATTCTAGTTGCCCTTGGGGGACTCTAAAAGAATAAATTAAAACCGGCCTACTGATAAAATATAAATGTATTCAAAAAATTGGAAAATATTTTAAGAAGACTAATATTATTCAAAATTAAAAAGCACGATCGATATCAATATTCCAATAAAACAAGCGACCGTATAAAAACAATTGTTCGTCTCTTTTAAATGAAAATATCATATTCATTAATTTTCCCATTGTATAATAAGTACTAAAAATCATCTATCTAGATTTTAAAAATAAAATTAATCTCAAAACATTCAATAAATCACGTTAGGATAAACATATATTACATAAACTAAGCATATCTCTAGAAAGTACTTATTTATTTTATCAGTTTCAAAGAATTTTATTTCGACTGAATATTCCAATGTAATTTCAAAAAGCTGATTATTCATTTTATTAATTTATTTGATTTATTTTTATTTGATTTGATATGATTTTAGTGACAAATATACTATCCATTAAAACCTGTGGAAAACATGTCTATAAGGAAGCCTGTCTTAAACGGAAAATTTTCGTGATCCCGACGAAAGGAATAGCATACATAATTGTACTTCTGGAAATGGAAATCTGTCCCTAGGGATTCCATTTTCACAAATTTAACTGTATAAAAAATAAAAAAAATAAAAAAATTAAAAATGGTGAAGGTTTAACTCTAAAACTCTTTAATTATTATTGCATTTTCTGATACATCTAAATTTTACAAAAAATATTCATATACTTGTTTGTTTTTCTTTTTGTAAAATTGATCGCATGTCAATATGTTAATACTAACAGAAGCTTGCATTTTGTAACTCGAAAAGATTAATAAATTTGCGTGTGTGAGATTTTTTTTTCAATTTTAATTTCCTAGAATAAAAACTTTTTTTTTATAAGAATAGTAGTATATATATATATATAGTATAGTATATATAGTATAGTATATATATAGTATATATAGTATAGTAGTATATATATATATAACATGTAATGATTTTTTGCAATTCATTCCTTCTGTTTGGTTGTGTTCATGTGTGGTTCATGTGGTGCACAGGTATCTTTTTTAATCCAAATGGATTATGTACTTTATAACTCTATTTCATGTTTTATCTGTATATTATAGGTATGGTTTCTTTCCTTTTTAATATTGTATTTATTTTTTTATTTTTTCACAGGTTTGATTCAATGTTTATGAGTAGGTAGTCCCAAAATCATATTCTTTAGCAATGTTATGGTTAATATGAGGATGAAACCACTCATTTTATTTGTGGTATTTAGGTATTTGGGACTTGAAAATTCTGTCTAAATTCCACAAATTCCATTTCATTCATTCAATTTCATTTATTCAATTTTTAATTTAATTTCTTCTTCTTTTAAATAAGTTTTTGGTATCCATATTCAGAGTGTTGGGGAATACTTTCATTGTCAACTAATTATTACATACTTAATCATTATTTCATAGTTTAAGTTGGTGTTATGGTAATGTTTCATTTATAGTTATATATATATACTAGAAATATTGCATTTTTTGTTGTTGTTTTTAGTTATTTAAAAATATCAAATATATCTTATATAATTTGGACTTATGACATGTAAGGACGTTGAGTTTAAATTATAATTAATCATTAAAAAATTAAATTCATGATAAAAATAGAGCATGTTATAAAGGAAGTAATATTTCACATTTATTTTTCTTATATACTATAAATATTGCATTTTTGTTGTTGTTTTTTTGTTATTTAAAAAATCTTATACCTATAATTGCGATTTATTATATGTAAGGACATTGAGTTTAAATCATAATTAATTATTAAAAAATTAAATTCATGATAAAAATAGAGCTTGTTGTTAAGGAAGTAATATTTCACATTTATTTTTCTTATTAAACATAATTTATAGTTAATTTCTCTTTAAAAAACAATATTCTTATAAAATATCAAATGAAACACCCATCATAAATTTTCTACTTAAAGAAGAATAACCTTAATTGAAAGTTACTAGACATTTCCTTTGCCCTTGGGGGACCCGACTCTTAAAGAATAAATTAAAACCGGGCTACTAATGAAATGTAAATGTATTCAAAAAGTTAGAAAATAGTTTGAGAAGAGTAATAATATTTGAAATTACAAAACATAATAGATATGAATATTCTACTAAAACAAGAGATCATAGAAAAATAATGTTTCATCTGCTTAAAAGGAAAATCTATTTGTTTTCATTATTATTTCTTCTTTGTCTAATCAGTTCTAAAAATCTTCTTCATTCTTTAAATAAAATTAAACTCAAAACAAATATTTAATTAAACAAGTGACAATATACTCTTTCATAAAAAAAGAAAAGAAAAGAAAAAAAGCAAGATTTTTTAAACAACGTGTCTCAAGAAAGTAGTAATTTATTTTATCAATTTGAGTGCATTTTATTTGCCATAAATATTACTTCAACTTTGCATTTTAAGAAGCAGACGATTTATTGTTTTATTTATTTGAATTGATTCAGAACGAATTTGTTAAATGAAGAATTGGAAAATTCTATATACGGCGAAAGTTTACTTTTAAAAATAATTAATTGTCATTACATTTTCTGTAAATCATCTGGTCATTTAAATTATACAAATAATATAAACTAGATGGAACCCGTCAAAACGTGACGGAAAAAAATTACAATAACAATATTAGTAAAATAAGCTTCTTTATTACATAAGAAGAAATGCTTATGAAACAGTCTTTCAAATATTTTATTTTAAAAGTTTTTTCCCCCAGTGAAGTACAGTACTATTTCTGATGCAAACTCCAAACAAACGATCCGTAAACAAAATGCAAATCAGTTTGACATTACTGCAATATTCCCCACAGCAAGATAGAAAATTTCCTGGAACTATGAAGTATCATACAAATAGTATATCTCTACGTTCATCTCATATTCAGTCAATAAAAGCACATAGTACATAAAGCACACATCTCCCCCCCCCCTCCCCCTGTGATAATGCAACCGAATGAGCTCCTACGCGCATGTGCATTAAATCCCCCCAAAAATACCGTCGAAATTCGACATTTAAAAAAAATGTTTTAAAATGTTTTGATCAAAATTTTTAAAATGTCTTCTTAAACATTGTTCGTTTCAAATCCATATCTTCTGAAATGCATCCATTGTTTTGAGCTAATCAATTTTTATGTAAAGATGAAGATTTTTTTTTACAATAATAAATCAATCTGCAGATAAGGGAAATTTTTTATGTTTTCGAGTGTAATTTATTTGTATGGTTTCTTCAGTTCCTTTACATAATCAGGAGGATTATTCCTTTTCCATAATTAAGAGAAATAATGTAAATAAATAAATATCCAAGATTATTTTTGATCCTGTTTTCATTAATATATTGTAAATTTTATTGTTTAAAGTTACTGATAAATGATACTTTAGTATATGGGGCTTTTCCTAAGTTTTTTTTTTTTTTTTTTTTTTTTTTGAGATTTAATGGCAACATTCTTCCGTTTGTTTATTGGGCGCTACAGTTTGGCGAATTATTTGGGGTACTTTTCGGTTAGCCGGGCGCCAGTGAAGTATATATATATATATATATATATATATATATTATATTTATAAATTTTATTAGCGCCGGCTAACCGAAAAGTACCTAATTTGGATATAGTTTTTTTTTTCTTAATGGGACGACGGGATAATGAACGGAATTTCGACGGGATAATGAACGGAATTTCGACGGGATAATGAATATTTTTGATGGTACCAGAAACTTTTCTGTATTTTATAGTTATATTAAGAAATACATATTTTTAAGATTTGCTGAATCACTTATTTGTTTACTTTTTCATGCATTATATTACTAAAGGTTGTTAGTTCTCTTATTCTTTTAACTTTACCCTACTTATATAAAAATAACATGTGTTCTCTGTGGTGTTTCGCATAAACGTTGTAAAATTCAGGTTATTAGATTTTATCCAACTTTGCTGTCATAATTGCTGATTAAGCAGTCATTTTTGGGATTTTATTGTTAACTGTAAAATGTTTGTTTTTGGTATAGCCCAAACTAAGAAAAATTTGGGTACTTTTCCGTTATACGGACACCATTGTCGCCAAGCATACATTTACATGTATGGCATGGTGTCGGTATAACGGAAAAGTACCAAATTTTGCGATCGATCCAATAATTGAATTTCGTTAAGCATTAAATTTTCTGATTACTTCTCTATTATCCGGTCGACCACTTTTCATAACAAAAAACTATCGCCAAACTGTAAAATTAAATGCCAAAAATGCAGTCCGATTTACTTTATGTCAGAAGCATTATACGTGTTTTTTACGTCATCAAATGGTTTTTAATTTGACATTTGCGTCTATTTTTCAGTATGTTTTACTGATTTATTAGTTATTTCATTAATTAAAATAACAATCGTGTCCTTAAATTCTTATATTTTATTTATTTATTTATTTTGATATTTCAATGGCAACGTTCTCCCGTTTATTTGGCGTTACAGTTTTAGCGATAGTTATTTGTTATGAAAAGTGGTCGACGGGATAATGGAGAAGTAGCAATTTTCTTATTTTTAATCTGAGAGAGGAACAATAATCAAGTCTTTAATTAATTTTGAAATATGCGGTGCAACCAAAACAATTTTGATTATCGCAAACGCACCGGGGTTAGTTTTTGGCGCCTAAATGACGATTTTTGCTTTGTATGGCAACCTGGTGTTTTACAATAAAATTGAATTTGTGTGTAAATAAATAAAATGAAATAGGTACTTTTACGTTAGCTGGGCGTCAGGGATAACTCTCCAAATCTTGTTTCAATTGGAATCATTTAAATTGCAACATTTTACGTGAGATTTGTTATTCATATTGATATCTTTATGTTTAGATATTTTATTATTATTATATTCTAGCTAATTTTAAGTAAGTTTTTATAAGATATTATATTTCAATGCTAAAATATTACCTAGTTGATATTAGCTAATGTCAAAAGATTGGCGAACCACAGAGTTCAGAGAATAAATTCTATGCCTTGCAACAGAGGGAGTTGCCGCCTTTATGACGTCATAAGCAGAAGTAAAAGTTTAATTGAAAATTACGGCTAATTAATTAAATTTTCGAACAAACGAATGCACGATAACAAATCTGTGTCCAAATATCTTTCATTTAAAAAAAGAATGGTGTAATTTGATGCAGTAGTTTGTTCTCACGGATTGTCGAAAGAAATCGCTTAGCGTTTTAAATATATAGATATGATATTTAACAAAAATTTCTATGGTTTGTTGTTGTTGTTGTTGTTGTTTTGTTTTTGTTTTTGTTTTTTTAACCATTGGGAAAATGGTTGTTGTTTTCGGCCGAGAATGGACCTCTTGGCGTCTTCACTTTATTTTTTTAAGCGTTTTTAACGAAATTCTGTAATTTTAGAAGAATTTTTCTTTGAATAGGCAATAGAAATGCATAAAATCGTTACAAAAATGTTAAAGTTACAAAAAGGATAGATGCAAACTATCAGATATGAAAAAAAAACGAATTCAAAAATTGACTTCGGATGAGAAATCGTCTTATAAATCAAAAAACGGGGTCTTTAACTTTAATTTCCTCAAAATACCTTTAGCTCAGACATCAATCTTAACAAGAGTTAAAGTTATTGTAGGAAGGACCCGACAAAATATTAAGGTATATACACTGCTCAAAACAATTAAAGGATATTGCAGTTTTAGGTGGATTTTGTATCTGGGAAACTTTTTAGCTGATTGATACATGGTCGACAGACATAGTAGGTTATATGAGAATAAATTACACATGTTTGGCAGAAAAAAAATGCATTTTATTGCGCATTTGTGTACAAAAGGAAAAAAACACAATTTGTGCATATGAGAAAAAAAGAATAAGAAAAGGTATTTTCTTCAAAGAAAATCATTTTCAGTAGGGGGTATGGTTTCCACGGGCGGCCAGCAACGTTGAACACCTTTGAGGCATGGACTCAATGAGGCTATTAATGACGAGTTGGGATATTCTGCCCCACTCTTCCAGAAGAGCTCTTTCCAGTTCTTGGAGAGTTTGTGGGGGTTGTTGGCGGCCAGAAACTCGTCTTCCTAGAGCGTCCCAAATGTGCTCGATTGGATTCATGTCTGGAGAACACGCTGGCCATTCCATTCGAACGATTCCTTCCTCGAAAAGGAAATCCTCCACCAGGTTTGCACGATGTGGCCTGCAGTTATCGTCCATTAAAATGAAGTTATCTCCGATTGCTGCAGCGTAAGGGACTACAATAGGTCTGAGGATCTCATACCTATATCGGCGACCAGTCAGAGCTCCATCTCGAATGATGTAGAGGTCAGTGCGCCCGTCAATGGAGATGCCACCATACACCAACACTCCTCCACCGCCAAATCTGACACTTTCGTGCACGAACGCAGGATTATTCCTACTGCCACGGTCCCTCCAGATGAAAATACGCCTATTATCCGGATGCACAGAAAAACGGGACTCGTCAGAAAACAGAATATTGCTCCATTCATTTCTCCTCCAGTTGACATGCTCGGTTGCCCACTCCCTGCGGTCGCGACGATGCCTTGATGTTAATCTAACACATACCATCGGTCGGCGAGCATACAGACCTACAGCATGGAGCCGGTTTCGGACAGTCTGAGTTGAAATCGTGGTGCCTGTAGCCGAGCGAAGGTGTTGTTGGAGAAGAGTAGCGTTCATGTTTCGGTGTCTCCGAGCTGTTAACGCTAAATACCGATCTTCATTGGGCGTTGTTGCCCGTCTACGACCTTGCCCTGGTCTTCGGCCTGCACATCCACTCTCCAAAAAACGGTTCCAGATCCTGGAAATGACACTTTGTGACACTCCAATGGCTTGCGCTACTTCGGCTTGAGTTTGGCCCCCTTCTAACCTACCAACAATTCTCCAAGCTTCTGAATCTGTCAAATGACTTCGCTGAGACATCGTACTCATCGAAACAAAGCAATCACTGAATGCCGATCATCCTTGTCTTCATTCTCTTTTATCCAGTTGAAAGTCAAATTTCATTCGCTGCCGCTGAAGCGACGTTTTTGACGTCGAACTCAAAATTTGCATACTCCACAGTTTGAAAACCAGAAAAATTTGCATTTGTGATTCTCTTCTTCTATTTTCGGCAAAAAAAATTTCGTTTATATCTTTATTTTATATAAAACTTCAAATATCCTTTAATTGTTTTGAGCAGTGTATTAAGGATAAGGTATAGTAATGGAAAATGCGTTTCAATAACTGCAGCGATGGTTCAAACGAATATTTTTGCGAGGACAGAGAATGCCAGGATCTCTTCAACTGTAGTAATGGAAAATGCGTTTATTTGTAGATGGTTCCGATGAATAATTTTGAATAATTAATATTTTTGATTAATTTGATTTTTTTTTTTAAGCTTTCGATACATTTTCCCAATCGTTGTTGTAATTTGTTAAATTATAATTTTTTATTTTATTTTATTTTATTTTATTTTATTTTATTTTTATTTTTATTTATTTTATTATTTATTTATTTATTTATTTATTGTTTTGTATTATTATTATTACTCACAAACAACCAAAAACTTGTCTGTATGATGACTCTCTAAAGAAGTCAACAAATACTTGAGATTTGTTGTTGTTACAAAATATAAACTTGAATTTGCATGCTTTATCTTTTCTTTTTTCATAAAATTTGAATTGTTTGTTCCGTTCTCCAGCAGTTAAACGACGTACTTCACTGGATTTTGTCTTTGTGTATTTGTGTTCATTTGTAACCCTGATGATGAGCAAGTGTCTGCTCTAAACGTCAGTTTTAAATGAAAATACAGTTTTATATATAAAATATAACATTTTAAACACTTTCAGTAATTTTTTTATAAAATGAATATATATGTTTTTAGAACATTTATGTAGTTTTAGTTATCTATATATTTAAAACGAAAGGTGCATTCTGTCAAATTTTCCACACGAACATCGTCTCTTTGCGCATGCGTCAACGTTTTTTTTATTTTTTATTTTTTTTAAAGGTTTCTCCCCTCAGAAACCGGAAACCTGACTGATTAGCCTATTTAGCCTAGGGGTATTGAAATGGGTTGATTGAAAACGGATGGAGGTGTACCATTGCATTGAAAGCATATATATTTTTGCTCTGAGGTTGAAAGCTAAAGATTTTTTCTAAGAACTCATGTTTTCACTACTAAATATGCATATTTTTTCGTTAAATTTTAAAGAGAGCTTAGATACAGTTATGTTTATAACCGATTGAAATATCAGAGAGTTTGTAGATGAGAACTATTTTTTTCTTGATGTGTTAAAGGAGCCGACGCGAAAACAAACAAACAAAAAAGCGAGAAGAAAATATTTCTTTACAACTAGATAACAATATTTTTTCACGAAATTTTTACACGGTCTGTAAAACCGTTTTATGTATCACCAATAAAGATTTCAAAGAGTTCGGACAAAAATAACTTTTTATTTTAAAACTATAAAACGACCCTACGTAAAAAAACAAGAAAATGGGGGCTTTTATCACTAATATTTTTTCTTGAATTTTTCATTTTAAAATATAATTTCATACAAAATTTTAAAGAGAGCTTGGATACAGTTATATTTATAATCGATTGAAATGTCAGAGAGTTCGGAAGATGAGAACTATTTTTTTATGGCTATGTTAAAGGAGCCAACGCGAAAACAAACAAACAAACAAAAAAGCGAGAAGAAAACATTTCTTTTACAACTGGATAACAATTTTTTTTCACGAAATTTTTACACGGCCTGTAAAACCGTTTCATTTATCACCAATAAAGATTTTAAAGAGTTCAGACAAAAATAACTTTTTATTTTAAAACTATAAAACGACCATACGTGGAAAAAAAAAAAAAAAAAAAAAAAAAAAAAAAACAAGAAAATTATTGCTTTTATCACTTATGTATCAATATTTTTTTCGCGAATTTTTCATCTTAAAATATATTTTCATACAAAATCGGGTTAAAAGTATAAAATAATGAAAACTTGATTTTATTATAAAATTTAATCAATCATATGCAGACATCGAGTTTTAATTATAACTAATCATTAAAAATGAAATCCCTTATATAAAAATATATATATAATTTCTATAAGGAAGTAATTTGTTACATTTATTTTTTCTTATAAAACGTAATATTTTACAGTTAATATAATTCTTATCAAGCAGTACTGTAATAAAATATCAAATTATACATGAATTTTATAATTGAAGAAAACTCAATATTTCAGTTGCTCTTGGGGACCTCTAAAAGATTAAATTAAAACATAATTACTAAAGAAATGTAAATATATTGATAGAGTTAGAAAATGTTGAAGAAGACAATAATATACCGAATTGCAAAACAGAATAGATATCAATATTACAATAAAAAAAGCCACCACAGGGAAAAAAAAAAAAAAAAAAAAAAAAAACTTTCGTCTGCTTTAATGGAAAATCTGTTGTTTTCATTTTATTTTTCCTTCGTATAATCAGTTCGTATACTGAAGATATTTTGTATTCTTTGAATAAAAATAAGTTCAAAACAAATATTAAATCAAACCAGTATAAACAGGCTTATGTTTTCACATAAACGAGACACGATTTTCAAAGACTGTGCCTTTAGAAAGCAGTATTTTGTTCTATCAGTTTGAGTATATTTTATCTACCTTTAACAATACTTCAATATAATTGCATTTCACAAAACAAACGATCTACTTTATTTATTTGAAGGGGTTAGAATGACAGTGGAGTAAGTCAAAAATTTGAAAAATCTAGATAACCATATCTTTACTGAATGTATACTAATTTCTATTCAGAGCGACAGTCAAATAAGTCATAGTTCACTTTAGTCATTTTACCAGAAAATAGAAAACGCTATTCGGTTTCATAGTTTTTGAATAAGAACACCTGCCAATTCCGTCTATTTGCGAACAAAAATTAATTAAAAAATGTGTCTGAATGTAGCTTCTTTAGGTTTGAGAACAACCTTAATTGAAGCAGATTTAACTTTTCAGTCAACCTTGACTGCGTCTAAAAGAAATAAATTAAACGTTATTACTAAACAAATTTAAATATATTCAAAAAGTTAAAAAATAATTTCTCAAGACAACTAAAATTACAAATTACAAAGCATGATAGATAGCAAATTCGTATAAAATAGATTAAAAAAAAGAAAAAGAAGAAAAAGAAAAAGAGAAAAGAAAAGAAAGGAAGAAAAATTCTTTCATCTGCTTAAAAGAAAAAAAAAAGATAACTGTTTTTATTTTATTTTTTCACCATCGAATAATCAATTCTAAAAATCTTCTAAGTTCTTTGAAATAAAGTATATAAACCAAAACAAATAGTAAACAAAGCTAGAATAACAAGCTTATGTTCTTACATATATTAAACGAGATTTTTTGTTCAAAGAATACAATTTCTAAAAAGAATCTGTATTGATTTTAGAACTTTAGAATTTCTAAAAAGCTGTAATTTATTTTATCAGTTTGAATCTATCTTATTTAGCCTGAATAATTCTGCATTTAAAAAAAACAGACAATTTATTTTATTCATTTATGTATTAGATTTACGAGTTGTTTTTTATTAACACTTTAATTAACACTTTTTTAACACTTTCCAACAGAAGTTGAAAAGCGTTTATGAATTCGGTATGTTTGTCTGTCTATCCGTCGTACTCTAGCTCTACTCGGATTGTCATGTAATTTTTATTGTCATTGAAGGTTTATTATAGAATGTTCAAATGTGAAGCATGTATGGCTCGTTTACAGGGACACAGAAAAGATTTCCGTAATATTATGGTCTATGGGGAAAAATCGTTTGCGGTGCATTTTATTGATGTTGCGATGTTTCAAACAGAATGAAATTAAAAAGATTAAGGTGCACTACAACGGGGGCATTTTCTATATATTATGGAATGCGTAAGCATTTCTCGTCCATTTACAGAGACGCATAAAAGAATGCAGGACAGACTATGATCTATAATTGCTGGAAGTGCGCTTTTCACTGTGCACTGAGAAAAATGACACTTTCAAATTTGAGTAAATCGATGTTTTCATTTTGATATGAAACTTTTTGTTTTAAATAAGACGACCCAATGCTTACAATTCTGAAATACCAGAAATACTCAGAATATTGAAACATGCGCATACTCAAAACGGAGCACACAGAGGTCAGTTCATACTCGTTTTTGAAACATGGACATACTCAAATATGAGCACATGATGTTTTATTCTTGAGTGTGTGCATGTTTTCAGAAATGTGTAATATACATGTTTCAAAATTGAGTAATTTTGTTTCGGAGTCATTTTGACTATGCGAGATACTCAGATTTGAGTATATTTTGCTCAGTTTTGAAAGTGTCGTTTTTAGAGTGTGGTATCCATTTTTAAGCTTATTTTTAGCGTATTACGTGGTGTGTGTAAATTCTATAGATCATATACAGGGCTGCACGAAAGAATTCGAACACATTACTGGATATGGACAACAATTACTGAAAATGGATTTTTACTGAGTTATGTGGGGTTTTTTTGTATTTATTGCTTATTTAGGTATCTCATTTCGTTATATAAAAAAATGAAACTTCTTAATAATATTCTGTTAGTGTTGGAAAGTGTTTCATAATCTATGCCGGATGCATGATTTTTCATTCTTGTTTAAGTTTCATGGTGAACTTTCTATATAAAAAAATTAAAAATTTAAACATGGTGAACGATTAATTCTGAAACTCGTTAATAGTGTTATTACATTATCTGGTAAATCTGGTATCATTTTAATTTTACAAATAATATGCATGATATTTAACAAAGAATTCTGTTTTTTTTTTCTTTTGTAAAATTACTTATATACCACCAAAAACTTTCCTTTATGATTACACGTAAAACCCAATAAATAATTGAAAGTTGTTTTTCTAAATTTTCATTTCTTAGAATAAAAACTTGTTTCTTACACTGAAAAAAAAAAAATGATAATAATAATAATTCTGATTTTACAGTATAACACTGACAGGTATACTTTTAGATGAGCTGTCAGTATTATACCGTAAAATCAACTTTTTTTTATTTATTTTTTTTTTTTGCAGAATACAATCAAATCTACAGAAAATATACTGCATTATGTATACAAAAAATATTGCATTTTAAAATTATTTTAATAACTCCTATGCAATACCAATTGATTATGCAACTAAATCAATCGTATAAACACACTCAGTTTAAATCCTGATTAAATATTACAAAAAATGTAAGTCATTATAAAAAAACACAATGTTCTACATGTATATATACAAAAAAACGTAAAAAAGAAAAAAAAATGAATTGGCAGCAATTGTTACCATAATTTTTAGAAACTAGAAATTATATTATTATGTAGAAATGAATAATAAAAATTTATCTTTACTTAAACACAGTATGAATTTTGTAGAAATAAATAATAAAATTTTGTCTTTACACAAATACAGTATCAATTTTAAAGAAACTACCGAGCGAGGCCCGGTCTAAGGTACTACATAATATTGAGTGGATCGAGTTAATGGCTATTATTTAAACTTTTGCTTAGGTATAATATATATATATATATATATACATATATAATAAAATATAAATAGTTCATATTTATTTTAAAAAGCAATATTGTTATACAATATCAAACCGGTGGACCTATGCAACGATTTCGCACGGCAGTCTAATTTTTTTTTTTTTTTTTTTTTTTTTTTTTTTTTTTTTTTTAGGTTTAAACTTCTAAAGAAAAATTAAGGTTAGAAATATCTACAAACCAAATTGGCCAAGCCAGAATATCATCTCATTTATTCCATCAAAGTTATAGTCAAAGCTGATCGATGATAGCAAAAGGGACGCGCGAGAAAATAAATTAACAATCATATTTTAACTGCTTTAGAGGATGATATCATCTGCCTCGGAAAAAACACGGGACAAAGAAAAATAAATTGAATAAATATAAAATACAATTTAATTTAATATAACAAAGCATTACATTTTAGGCTACACGTGAAATGCATTATTTTTGCATTATTTATTTTTTTAGTCTTTGATGAACACGATATAAAGCAGTATTTTACTTGTGTCGCAACATTGATTAAAATCGTTCATTTCATTTATGGAAACAATGATGTTTAATTTTTAATTAACTGCAATTTTTAATCAAAAAATTTTTTTTAACGTTTTGCGACTGTACTATGTCAGAAGACACTTCAAAAAACCTTTCGAACGATACCTCATTCATTGTTGTGCGTTTTCTAAAAACATATAAAAAGGGATGTTGACAACAGAAATAATATTATATGATTATACATATATAACATAAATTTTCAACTCAAAGAATAACCTTAACCCCTTGGGGACAAGCGACACGTATACGTGATGCATAAGATGCTCAGAATCCTCGATTATTCCCACCAGTTACTTTTTATTAGGGTTTCGTTCATCTCACGAAACCCTATTACTCCCGCTCCGTTGTCTGTCCGTCACAGAGCCGTTCTCAGAACCTATATAACTTACAGAGTTGAAACTTTGTGTATACATAACTAAATACATGCTATGAAGCTCAAAATATTAAAATTTGAAAAAATTGTATTATTTTAATAAATAGAGGTAAAAAAACCAAAATTCTAACAGCTTTTTCCTATTAAATTTAAACATTTTTCGTTATAGCAGTTGCCAACAATTAAAAATCCACAATAAAATTATTTCTACAATAATTAATTTTCTATTGAAAGATTTCCACGTGAAAAATGAAAATGAAATAAAAAGTTTCACCAACTGAACAAAAAAAAAAAAAAAGTATGATGTCATATCGGTAATAAAACGGAAATTTTTAAAGATTTCTCAATAATACAAGGGGTATGAGTATGTGTATGTACAAAAAGCAGATTAATATCACGTCATTAGAGAATTAAAAAGAAAATTAATCTGACGTCATGTCGGAAGTTTAACGGATTTCTCAAATGTCTGAGAATAATACAAAGCGAGTATTAATATGAGTAATAGAGAATAGTAAATATATGAGTTTGAGGAACGTATTGAATCATGATAAAAAAAACCGATCATGGAAATATTCGCATATTTTAACATTTTGAAGGTGTACAACATGTTTAATTTTGATTTTGATTTTTTTTTTTTTTTAAATATCGCATTTAGTCCACATGACAGATATTATTATGACCGAGTATAATAGCAGGCTTCGCCCACTATCGGGCTGGTTTAGGTATTCGAAAAAACGAAAAAAAATAGACCGGTAAATTTTTACTTTATAACTTTATAACTGACTTTTTTTTTGTTGTTGTTGTTGCTAAATTATATTTATTTGAATTTATTAAAGAAAGGATAAAGTGTTTTGCAAGGAATATTAAACGAAACCCTTTGTGCGATCTTCGATCACACGTACCCACTTGTTGTAAGCTTTGCCTTATTTAATGATAGCATTTCTGCGGTTCAATTAGGCGATAATTTCTGTTTTGAAAAACCGGTGGTGTAAGATTAAAAATTCTGTAAAGGAAGCTCGTCGCGAAGGGGTTAACTGAAGCAGAATCCGAATTTCAGTTACTCATGAAGCACTTTTAAAGAATAAATTAAAATCTGGCTACTAATAAAACGTAAATTTATTCACAAAATTAGAAAATAGTTACAGAAGACAAAATTCCAAATTGTAAGCAGAATAAATATCAATATTCCAATAATAATAATAAAAAAAACCCAAGATATAAAAAAAAAAGTGGAAAAAAAACTTTTGACTGTTAAAAAGGAAAATCTTTTGTTTCCTCTATTTATTTCCTTCAAATAATCAATTCCAAACACATGTATTCTTTTAAAAAGATAAAAATAAAATATTAAAACGCAAAACAAACAGTAAATAAAGCCAGAATAACAAGCTTTTGCTCTTATATAAACAAAACAAGATTTCCAAGAACTAAATCTCTAGAAAGCAGTACATTTTTTTTTTTTCTATCAATTGTGCGACTTGAATATACTTCAATATAATTATATTTCAAAAGAAGCAGACGATTTATTTTATTACACTTCTTTATTTAACTCAATTTGGTTTTTATGTGTAAAGAGGAAATTTTGTAATCGACTTTTCACTCATTTTCTGATATGCTAGAATTGTACAAATTATGTACACATTATGTGCACTGCAAAAAATAATTGTTGATTTTACAGTATAATACTGGCACCCCAGCTGCCAGTATTATACCGTAAAATTAACAGTATTAAACAGTAAAATAAGCAGTATAATACGCTACCCCGCGGCGAGTGTGTTTTCGAAGACAATATAAATTTTAATATTTTTAGAACTTACATATAAATTGATGATTTAATTTGGACGAATTTTTCCTTTTACCCAACGCAGGTGATAAATCGCCAAATATTCTTGAGGGTTAGAATTGAAAATGAGTTACAGCAACAATCAATTAAATGATACGCCAAAATAGGCCAAATAGCTGTGAAGCTGTAACGAATTAATTTTAAACGCTAAAACGGGGAAAATAAAACATAGATAAAATTAAGCGCGTAATTATTGAAAAATACTCTTTTATGAATTAATAGTTTCATAAAAATTAAATTATGACTATACGTTGATAAGTCGATTTAGAAATCCTAAACAGATAGTTTAAATAATGTTTGCTTTTCTTTCCTGTTAGCCATATCTTAAAAAAGAAACAGAACAAAAAACATAATTTTTTAAAATAAATTCACTAGATTGATAGTTTTTATCAAGCGTAAGTCAAAGCGGGGAATTTTCGGGTTTGGTACCATGTCATATTTATTTTATAGGAAGTTTTTTCGAAAAAATCATGAATTGCAGTAGTGAAATTAAATATGATTTCCAATATAAATATTGAATGCTCATAAAAGAGTGCTTTTTTTAAAACTGTTTTTAGTCTTATATTTATTTATTAATGAATCGATTTGGGTCTACAGTAGTCCCTCAGAATTCAATATGCAATACCATTCATTATGCAAAGTTTATAATTAGAATTATTTTCTAGGTCTCAGGTGGTCGCAGCTATTGATATTTTTTCCAACCAGAATGCAACTAGATTAACATACCAAATTCGAAAATTTGGGCAAATTTAAGCATTTTAATAATTGACGAAAACGTAGTCTTCTTCGCTGAAGTAGTCGAGAAAATACTCCAAATTTACCTTACCAAGAAAAGTACAAGTATATTTTTTTAAAACCAAAATGTTATCAAGTATCTTCCTCGATGACATTATGTGATTGAAAATCATTTGTATAATAATAGCGCAAGTCATATGACTGAGGCAAACAAATACGGGCTGACCACTTTTCTTTTCATATGCCAATCGGCCATTGCTAAACGGCCATTCGAATGAAACTGCATAAAAGTTACATTTTTAGAAATATCGTTCAAAAGAAATTAATATTTGAGAGATAAGTCACATTCAAATATGAGCGAAAATGTCATAAGTGTAATTTCTCAGTCCCTCAAATTTCTCAAACTCTTGGCATTTCTTTGCAATATATATTCTCAATTAATTTTAAAATTGTGATTGATCTGTGATTGTTATACAATATTATGTTACTTCTACTCTGAAAATCTGTTTTTCTGTATCTTTAAAATGGAATTTAAATATCTTAAATGTCACTACTGTTCCCTGTCCATCAGTCCATAACTTGATCATTAAAACCATCAATAAACAATAATTATTTTTAAAAAATGGATTTAAACTATGGATTTATTATAAATATGAATGTTATGGAGCATAATAATGTAATTTTTATAAGATTGAAATGTGTAATATTTGTTTTTGCTGGGTTTATGGATTTATTTTTGTTGTGTTTATGGTTGTTTAGCCATTTTACTTACCCATCATACGTAGTATAGGGTAAGTCTTGTAATCGTTTTGAAAATCGAAAAAAAAAATTTGACGGATTTACACGTTTCAGACACTGGAGATTCCGAAAAACATATTTTTAGAAAAAAAAATTTGCCGTCCGTCTGTGTGTCTGTGTGTGTGTCTGTAAACGCTCTATCTCCCGAAGAAATTGAGATAGAGACTTGCAATTTGGTATGTACTTAGTAAGTAATAATGGAAAGAAGCCTATTTCATTTCAAAAACATCGATTAACCGGAACAATTTTTTTCGGACTCTCGAAATATTCGTTCTGATGAAAGGTATATAAAAATTTTCGAAATTGTTTATTTTAAGACATAAATATAAAAGACAATAAAAAAACATAAATTTTGCATAAAGCATGAAGTCGATCGGATAATGAGTTGCCGAGATATTTGGAATCCTATTTTCCACACTCTTCGATTTTTCATGACCCTGTATTTCATCCAAATTTCACTTCAAAGATACATTCTAATTGAAAATTTGACACTTAATCAGATGCAATAAACCGCTAGTTAATAGGATTATTATTTTTGGAGTTATAAGGATGTTTCTTTCAAGCAATTCAGTAATCGAGCATTTAAAGTTTGTGACGTCATCAAGCCACGATTTTATTTGAATTGCAATGCACTTTATAAGTAGTTTACACTTGTTTTATTTTAATATTTTACATTATGCATATCCATGATGGGTAAGTATTACGGTGGCCCCCAACGACTAGTTTTTAAAAGCTGTGTCCCTCACTTTTTTTGTCACTACTATCCTGGTGTATCAATTTCCTCATTATTTCAACCAGATGGCAGTACGCAGTCATTTTCAGAATTGTTTTCAGTAGGGGAGCACATGACAGTAGGAGAAAATCGCCATTGCTTAAAAAATTGCCATTGCTTATTGTTTGTTCATAAAGAAGATTTTCTGGATTGAAAAGAATGGGGGAAAATATATGCGTACTTTTATTAACCGTCACTACTGTCCCTATTGTTAACTTAAATATTGATATTTATACCAATATCTAGCCATTTAATCGTAGGTTTGATATGTCTTTGGAAATAGTGCATACAACATTCCAAAAATGTTCTTTTTTAAGTAAAGTGGCAATATTTCAAAAAATGTCACTACTGTCCCTGTTACTTCTGTCTCCTTCCAATTTGTGTTTTGGCTAATAAAAAGTGCCATATCCTATTTATTTTTCAATAAAGTTTGTGACCATCTACTAATTATTATTCTGAAATATATGAGTGGTTGTTAAAAATTCAAACTGAGCATAATATTATAAAAATCCGATAAAAAGCACTTAAAAATCCGATATCAGCAGAAAATGAGCAGCCGAAAATCACACATGAGATTTTCGCTCATGTGTTATATTCTGAGATAACTTCAGTTGAAATTAAGTTGACAGTCCAATATCTCACTCCATCAAAGTAAACAAACACAAGAGATTCGTTCATCGTGAGCGAAAAAAATATTAAACCATTCGCAAAATAAGTTCTCCAGCGATGAATTTTTGCAGCACTGTCTGGTGTCAAAACAAAATTCGCGGCTGTAAGTCGTTCAAAGTTTAGCATAATTCTGTTAAATTGAAGTGCTGTACAACTCATCCTCATTCACGATTTTACCTTAAATGAAAACAAATCTTACTCATGTAATAATATTTAATTAATCAAATTTCAAAACGAATCGTCGCTATTTAATTTGATACTTAATATTATCCGTGCCAGGAAGATATATTAACAAAAAATGATTGTTAATCGCTATAATTTAATATTCATTTATTAAATAAATAACATCATTAAAAATGGCAAATAATATAAAAGCAAACTAAAATAAAAACAAAACAAAAAATTAGTACATACACACCCAGAAAACAGTTTTGTTGAATCAACAAAAATTTGGTTGACCCAACAAAAATTTTTGTTTAAATATAGGTCAATGGAAATTTTGTTTGAATCAACAAAAAAAATTTTTTTTTTTTGCAATTCCAAAAAAAAAAATTGTATCGTCAGCAAAACATGCTTTGTTAATTCAAGTAAAATGGTTCAATTTTACTTGAATTTTTCTAAAACAACCAAAATGTACTCAACAAAACATGTTTTGTAGTTTTAATCAATTCTTTTTACTGGGTGCATTTATTAAACACATAACATCAGGTTGACGGCTTTTAGCTATGATATTTATGATGGTAGGTACGATTTTCTGTATGTTATAATCAACGGAATGAATATGAAATATATATTTTAATCATATACTATATTCATGGATATAGTATACACGTCTATATCTATATTATATTATATTATATTATACAGTTGTATATAAATGTTTCTGTAATTGCATTTAATATTTGTACTAGATAATATTAAGGATAGAGTTACAATATAGAAAGGAAAAAAGGGCTAGTGTAATTAGCATTATATACGCTATGCTGCTCTTTAAATTAAAAAGACTTGTTTACGAACAACATTAATTTATTGAGCGACATCACACACGGTAAATTTACATCACAATACACGCAAGCAGTTCTCTGAGAGTTTTTTACGTAAAGTTAATTTATCAGACAAGCCTTGGCTCGCTTGTGGCTGAGTTAACATCCCGACAACACCTTTGCCGTTAGAGAAAACATCTCTAGGAAGAGGAATAGAGAATTTAACTCTCTCGAGAACAATTCTGAGACAGTATCTATTTTTGGACCCTGGAGGCCCATATATATATATATATATATACATATATACTAGCAAAGCTAAGTGGACTTGTAGTAGCCTGAGAAATGGCTTCCAGTACCTTAAAGTTATTGCCTCATTTATGCTCCTATAGTGTCACACTTGAGATTTTCTTGTGAGTTATAATTTTTATAAAGTCAGAAATGACCATTAGCTAATATAGATGATCTCTTGAGAAGGTTTATGAGTTACATCTGGAAATCTACGCTTTTATTAAATTGAAGGAGGGTGATATTTAGGAGCTAAAATTTGATTCGCTTCTCGAACCAAATAGGTTCTTGAACAATTTTTTGGAACGATTTGTGTTCTAGAACGCAATCAAGGGTCAACAAAGGGGGAACATAATCAGGGGTCAACAAATGCGGCCGCCAGGTCGCCGTTGGCGACCAAAATATTTTAACTGGGCGTCCGGAAACACCATCATCGAATTGTTTAATATTGAATTTCTTGTACGGTTTATTTGATGACTTTAAATCAGAGAAATCTGTAGATAGATGGTACATTGGATTTAGAGAAAATACAAACTAGAAAATACAGACAGGTCTGCATGGGCCCGGGCCTGGCACGAGGCCCGTATCCGGCCAGGCAAAATGAAGGCAAAATTTTAAATGGGCCGGGCTGGAAGAATAAAGATAATTTTTTAACAGGTCTTGCCGCGAAAGGCAAAATGATAAATGGACCAGGCCTGGGCCTGGAAATTCCGGCCCGTTAAGAGTTAAGAAGTAAAACTTTTTTTAAATGCAGATTTTTAATAACCCTGACCAAAAAAAAAGAGGGTTTGTAAAACGCTTATATAAGGTAAAATGTCCTAAATGTCCTTTCTCTTTAAGGATATTGGTCAGTGGTTTGCCTTATATGTAGTTTCTCCCAAAATAATTTTCTTGTAAAAAAAAAAAATAATAATAATAATATTAGAGTAAAAATCAATTGTTTTTCTTATGATGTTGCATACTTTATTCAGTCATGTTTAATGTTTTTTAGACTTATAATTTTTATAAGTTTCGTAGAGAAACTTAATTTATATTAACTTTCTAATATAATTTATTAATTGATTTGAAGAGTTAAGGCAATTACAGCAGGGATGTTTTGCAAGGTATACGATGGTATACGTCATATACCCTCTAGATTTTTTAAAAGAAGATTCGTATTTACTCTGTTACTCAAATAAAACTATTGCGTATACTCTCTAGTGTATATCATCTGGGTTTTCTTTTTACGACTACATCACTAAATTGAAGATATATTATTACTATGCTCATTATTATACTTTCTCAAAATTAATTTTAATGGTTTTTAAAATCCATGATTAAATTTTTAAAAGTGGGCAAAAACTGACAATGGTGTGGAAGGGATAAATATTTTTTACTGGCGACCAGAACTTCTTGCTGGCTATCAGATTTTTTTTTCAAATTTTAGAGACCTGATGACAATAATAATAATAATAATAATAATAATAATAATAACCCTTTGTGGCATGCCACAGTCAAGTAAAAAACCAGTCGTTGGGAGCCACCGTAATTCTTACCCATCATGGATATGAATAATATAAAATATGAAAATAAAACATGTGTAAACTATTTATAAAATGCATTGCAATTCGAATAAAATCGTGGCTTGATGACGTCATAAACTTTAAATGCTCTATTACTCAATTGCGTAAAAGAAACATCCTTATAATTCCAAAAATGATAATTATATTAACTAACGGTTTACTTTGTCGAATTAAGCGTCTCATTTCTAATTAAAATATATCTTTGGATTGCAATTGGAATGAAATACAGGGTCACGAAAAATCGAAGAGTGTGGAAAATATCATTCCTGATATCTCGGCAACTCATTATTCGATCGACTTCATTATTTATGCAAAATTTGTTTTTTTTTTTATTGTCTTTTACATTCACTCCTTATATAATAAACACTTTCTAAAAATTTTATATACCCTTTATCAGAACGAATATTTCAAGAATCCGCAAAAAATAGTTCCGGATAATCGATGTTACTGAAATTCAATAAGCTTCTTCCCATTATTACATACTAAGTACATACCGAATTTCAAGTCTCTATCTTAATTTTTTCAGGAGATAGAGCGTTTACAGACACACAGACACACGCACACACACACATACGAACGGCATTTTTTTTTTTTACTAAAAATATGTTTTTCGGAATCTCCAGCGTCTGAAACGTGTAAATCCGTCGAAATTTTTTTTTTTCGATTTCAAAAACGATTACAAGACTTACCCTATACTATGTATGATGAACTGATTATAAATAAGATGCAAATGCATTCAAAAAATTAGTATAATACAACTGCTGAAAACAACTTAAATTCAAAATTCAAAGCTATACTAATAGGAATACTAAGGATACTGATTTCCCAATAGAAAATGTCGACCAAAGAAAAAAAAATATTTTGCCAGTTTAAAAGAGAAAACTTACTTTTATAATTTCTACTACCTTTTTCTTCAAATAATCCAATTTTAAAAATCTTCTACATTTGGAGAAGAGCATAAAACAAAATATTTTAAATTCAAAAGAAACACTGAATCAAATCAAGCTAAAATAATATGTTTTTGCATTCTTATACAAATAAAGCAAGAGTCTTTCAAAGAATGCGTTTGTAGAAAGCAGTAATTTATTTTACCTGTTTGAATATAATTTATTTATCCTGAATCATAAAACTTCATGGAGCTTCAATAGAATTGCATTTCAAAAAACAGGCGATCTGTTTTTCTTGAGTAAATTTCACGTTTCTTTAATATTTAGCTTAGGTTTCTTTAATATTAGATTATGCTTTATTTGATGGCGATTGTAAATATAGTGAATTCATCCCAGTTTTTATTTCCTCTTCAGGAAAGCATCATTTGTTGTACGAGTCAGAACATGAATAATATTCAATTTAAGTTCTATTCACAGTGACGAAATGTATCAATTTCAGTGGATGCCCATAATAATACATGCAATAATCGGTCAAATAACGTGTTCTTATTTCAAAGAAGAAAATAGACAGAATAACAAGTAAGAAAAATCATGCGTCTAGCATATATTATAAAACACATTCTAACACTCCCGGATTACTTTAACAAAACTACACTGTTTTGATAAGGTAAAAGATGATGTCCAAGCAAACAATTTGGAAAATTTATTTGAAAACCAATTTCAGCAATTACCATCAATAGTATTTTGTGTAGCCGTGTAATATATATATATTTGTATGTATACTACATAGTATGATAAAGTTTAGTTCAGTTCAGAAACTCATAGCAGAGTTGAAAATTCCCCTTCAGCAATTTCCGTCAATAAACGTAAATGTACTAGAGATCTTTTTGGCTGTCCTGTATATGATCTATAGAATTGATACACACCAAGTTATAGGCAAAATTTTTGGTAAATTTAAAAACGCGTACTACACCTAAAAACGCACTTCTAGCTGTTATCGCTCATGTACTGTAACCAAGTTATTTTGTGTGTCTCTGAACGATCAATGATGTATTCACCATATTCTATACTAAGAATCTGTTAGTATACCTCAGTGATATATATATCAATTTCCATATTTTTGAAATAGTGTGACATCATAAACGATTTTCCCCAACGACCGTATTGGCGCAGCATGTCCCTAAAGGGACTCTGCCATAAAACCCCAATCAACCAACCAATGACCGTAATGTAACGGAATTCTTTTGAGTGTCCCTGTAAAGCAACTAAAAATGCTACACACTTCATTTTCAATTCCAAACATGCCATAATAAACTTCAATAACATATATCAATTCCATAAGAACCGGAGTATACTTACGCAAGTTAGAGCACGGACAGACAGAAAAACCGAATTCATAAGCACTTTTCAACTATGTTGGAAAATATTAAAAGTAATTTTAGATAGCTTCTATTACAAAAAGCTACCAATTGCAGCCCTTCAGAGAGAAGTAGTTCCGGAAAATTTCTGTATATTTGTTCATCGATCATAAACTTCAGACCCCAAAACCACCCTCAGTCCAAATGCTGATATATATATATATATATATATATATATATATATATATATGTTATATAAAAAATTTATTTCCTTCGCATATCCTTCGCATTTATTTCGCATTTATTTCGCATTAGTCCTTTAAATTAATCTAACTTCTGACATAGTCAGTATTTCCTTAATTCTTAGTAGTATTTATTCCTATTTAATATCCTTTTAAAAGTAATAACCCGTATATTAATAATTATCTTATTCTAAATCTTAATCTAAAACTTTAAGTCATTCGTAGCTTTTATCAACTCCCCAATCTATAAAA
The DNA here is from genome assembly GCA_963931845.1 of Maratus michaelseni. Lineage (NCBI taxonomy): Eukaryota > Metazoa > Arthropoda > Arachnida > Araneae > Salticidae > Maratus > Maratus michaelseni. Next base: position 79,499,075 of record OZ007600.1, read on the forward strand.
TTCTGAGAGACGCTTTTGTAATTTCGGATGTTTTTAAAAGCCATTTTTTTAAATTATTATTCCATGCTCTACTTCGCGCGCTGGGTATTTTTCACTTCAAAATCAATGCGCCGTTGTGTTGGGGATTCTTTCGTGTTAAATCTTCTCCATCGCGCCGCATTCGCTTGGCTTGAACTCGCCTCTCACTCATTGGTTTGTGCGCTCGTGACGTCGTATTCAGTAACTCTACGCGTCGTGAACAAAACTCGCTTGCAAGATTTGGAAAGCAGATTTTTGTCGTGTTTGGAAGTGTAACCAAATGGTTATCTGGTGTTGAAGTCACGTAGAATTTTCATATCAGCTCTTTAAGATCTTTTTAACGATGTAGTGAGCCATCGTCAAGCCTGAGGGCTATAAGTTTATACCGAATACTGTGGGAACTGTTACTTGCATCGCCCCTGTTCCTAAATAAAAGATTTATCCGGAAATTGGCTGTTTTTTATTGACGAAACTCTTGTGGTGTCTCATCATTGTCTAAACTCTTCGCCAGGATTATTGATTACGATTGCAATAATGCACTATCTTTAACAAACTGCCATTTTCTCGTGAAATAAAAAATCATCTTTGTAAAAACTCCACATATATATATTGGTATGGAATGTATGTTTTTCAATATATCTCTGATTATTTTGATTGCATTTTGCATTAGATGTCATACATTATAGCCCATTTTGGCTCCTAAACATCTATTTGATGAGCTTCTGTTGGAATACTTAGTCAATATAGCTGCTTTGCGCATTTTACTGTGTATGTTTATTTATATTTTTTACAGTAATTTATTATTGTTTTTGGTATCAATGTAGCGTTTTTCTCATCCTTTGTAAATTTGAAATGCATATTTAAACGTCTATACTTTCAAGTTCATTTAATACCTAATCTATAAGATTCTGTAACATTTGGTCAGATTTTGTTGGAAGAACTTGTTTGCAAAATTTTAAAGGAGGGTAGAGAAGGACCAAAATAAACATTTTTTGTCATAGAATGTGTCTGGAAATGACATGAACCAGCGACATCTATTGCCACTTATACGCTGTTTTTCATTGCACCTTTCACATTTTTCTTTGTCACCAGCGCTTAACGTGCCATTTCCAAACAAACATTCTATAACGAAAAATTCTTTTATAGGTTTCCTCTAATCGCTCTTTAAAGTTATTTTCCGATCACCTGCCCCATTTTTTTTTTTGCCATGCGATGTTTACCACTTTTATTCATGAACCGATTTGAATTTGATTGAGCATGTGTACAGAACATACCAAGGTAACAACCTAGCTTCATCCGCCCTCTTGTTTAAAAAAAGCTGCCACTTAAAGCTTTCAAATTCAAAAAGATGTACAAAAAATTAGAATTCCAAAAGGTTTTTACCTTTATGTGTTCGGCCTTGGTGCAAGGATTATGAGCAATTTTTGTTTTTCCTCTATCTTAAAAAATGGCTGAGAATAGCAGTTTGAAACTCTAGGTGGCTGATTTTTCCATAATCAGGTTTCATTTATGACCTTTAGAAAATGTAGTTTCTGGCAAATTTTCTTTAATTGTTGTAACTATTACTGCTACTCTTATACACTTAAAACTACATAGTTATATCCAGCAGCATCACATTCTCGCCAAGCTTACTGATACATATGGCTAAATTTCCCCAAATTTGGTGACAAAAATGTGTTTTCATAATGGTCATAATGTGATTACTAATTTTTTTTAACATAATGGTCGCCAATGGTCGAGTTTTCCATTCAAATTCAGTATGGACAAAAACTGAGAATCTTCTGTAATCGAGTTCTACGAATTTAATTTCGTGTGTAAAAGTAAAATTAGTTGAATTCTTAAAAACCTTTTCCTACCGGTACAGGCCTGAAGGACTTTCTTTGTATGATTGTCTAAATTTTAGATTATTTGGTTTACATTCTTTTTATGTGTTTTACTTTTCTTCCCTTAACAGAACGTTCTTAAACATACGCTATACATAAATGAAGTTACTTTCATATATTTACAACTATATTTTATTTTCTTACAGCGGAATAACTTTAATTTAAATTCGACATTTCAGAAACTCGCTATTATGTCTGCTTTGAAAGTTTTCTCATAATATTAAATATAAGTCTGACTATTAATCAAATGTAAAACAACTGAAACAATTGGATACAGCAACTGAATAAAATGTAAACTTCCAAATTATTATGTAGAATACATACGAGTATCGCAATAAAAATGCAGACAAAGAAAAGAAAATCTTTATTTGCTTATTTTTATTGTTTTCAAAAGCTCTTATAATAAAAATGATTCTATAAAGTTTCTACTTTTTTTAAAAATTATAAAACAAAATATTTAATCTCAAAACAAACATCAACTAAAAAAGAATATTAAACTCGTTTTTAAGCAAATTAAACAAGTTTTTCAAAGAGTGCGTTTCTAGAAAGCAGCAATTGGTTTTATTTGTTTGAATGTATTTTATTCATCCTGATCCAATATAATTGCATTTCCAAAAGCAGACGATCTGGTTTTCTTGGATAAATTTCGAATTTCACATTTCTTTAATGTTTACTTTTAAGATATAATATTAGATTATTCGTTATTTGACAGCGTTTATAAATATGGTGAATTCATTCGAATTTTTATTTTCTCTTCAAGAAAGCATCATCATTTGTTGTACAAATAAAAAACTAAATAATACTCGTAGTCAATTTGCGGTTATATTAAAAATAGATGCATGCTGTTTCAAAATTCGAGACAAGATGACGAAGGTGACGTGGAATAAAAATAAATTTATTATCAGAGCAGTGGTCTGAAAAACTACTTAATTTTTATAGCGAACTACAACTACAACTACAACTACTTTATCAAAAATGTAGTTAACTACAACTACAACTACTTGTTCTAAAAAATAGTGACTACAAACTGTTTTTCGAAAGTAGTCGCTACTTCTCTTCTCTCTTCAGATTTTGTCAAAAATTCAATCTAACACTTTAAATTCAGGACGCGGATTAACGCTAAAACGCCCATGAGCGGTCATTTTGACCGTTACTAAATGATATTCCGATTCGAACCAGAAATTTATTTTTAAAAGAAGTTAAATATATACCTCAAAGAAGTATGTTAAATGAATAAGTTAAAAATAATTTTAAATAAAAATATGGTGTGAAATAGTTTTATAAAACTTGAGTAAAATTTTCGGGCGTTCTAGTTTTAAGTAATACAGTGATCCCTCGTTATATCGCGTTTGCCAGGATACGTCAATAAATGCGATAAAACCGAGGGCAATAAAAAATTAAGAATGAGAACATACAAGAAAATGGTTTGTGTTACTCTCAAAAATGTCATTTTAAGCATATGTTACTCGTTATATGCTGACCAGCACAGACAAAACAATATTAATTTTAATAATAAATCTGTAAATAAAGAAATTTCAAAAGAAGAAACAGGGCATTAAAACATGACGATTTGTTTCCAGTGTTTGGTTCCAGATTGGTTCCCGATTTGGTTCCAGACAAGTGTTTCCAGCAAGAAAATAGAGTTCTTTGATGTGGATTTACCAGCAAGTGTCTATGAAAAATCCATGACGTCATACGATGCATTGTTAACGCTGTCATTGCGTTGCTGAGATTCGCAAACTGTTGCGCAGAATAAATTTTTTCCAAAAGAAGCAAATTACTACCATGTGACTTATTTTTCTTGAAGTAGCGTTAAAAATAGCGTTACTGTTCGGTATAAACTACTAATTTTTTATTGTTTTGCACTTCTTGCTACACTAAATTTTTCAAAATTTAGCACTCTACACTACAAACTACCAGAAAAATTAGTGACAACTGTAGTTTCGCTACTTCCCACCACTGAATCAGAGTAATATATCAGTCTATATTTCTAAATCTGAAGGATACAAATGCTGGATAGCTTTTTTAAGACGTCCACTCACTGTTTTTATGAACAAAAATTGTCATCTCTACCAGGTATTGCTTTCTGAATTCTGCCTTTTTTTCCAGAGAAGCTTATTTTTCATATCATCTTCAATCAAAACAACTTCGCCCACTTTCAATGGTGCAAGTGAAGTAGGATTTTCCAAAGAATGGGCTGTTTTCAAATCTAGCAAATATTGTTTATTCCACTTGTATCACAATTGTTTTAATAGTAAGGATTGGTATCCTTTATCCTTTAAGAAGGGAATATCTTTTCGACTACCTTCAATTACATCGAAAAAGTTAAAAGGAAAGGAAAGTTCTTTACCGAAGTTCAAAAGTGCATTGGAGTTAGAGGTTGAAGTTCGCCGTTTTCGTTATATATACATGTAATAATAAAAAAAAATCGCCATTTTACCTTAATTAATTTATTCCAATTAGTAAAATTCTACTTTTTTCCCTGTCTTTAAATTATAACTTAAATATAAATTATATTTTAATTTCATATCTTTAATCAACTTATTCTTTTAATTCTTATTCTAAAAATCTTAATCTGTTAAAAGCTACACTTATTTGTAAAACCCACTAATTTATTTCTTCTTTTGAGACATTAAATTTTTATTTCTTTAGAACGTCTCTTAATATTATTTTTCTTTTTATTAAAATTATCATTCGATATTCCATGATTCATTTCAACTCCCGCGTCTAACTTTTTCACTCCAAAACTATGCCGAGTACAATAATAAGTCCCACAGCCTTGCAAGCGGCTCATTGGTTAATTTACCCCTGCATTGGCGAAAGATTCATATGCCTCGCTGCATTTAAAATGCAGTTACGCCGCCCCAGAGCTCAGAATTTGTACGCTTTTTGACTTGCTAACTAGATCCCGTCACTTGGAGGCGAATTGTCTTTAGATTGGTGTATATCTCTATAACAATATGTAACATATTCACGCTCTTTTCTACGATGTAACGCAGCTCGATCTGAGTTCTAAAAATAATGACTAATGAACACTTATAGTTCCTTTACAGGGACACTCAAAATAATTCCGTTACATTACGGTGTATGGGGAAAAATAATTTGCGGTTTATTTTAATGATGTTACATAATTTCAAACATATTGAAATTTATATATATCACTGAGGTGCACTACAAGAGGCTTACTACAGAATATGGTGTGCACAACACTTATAGTTCCTTTACAGGGACACTCAAAATAATTCCTTTACATTACGGTCTAAGGGAAAAAATCGTTTGCGGTTTATTTTAACAATGTTTCACTATTTCAAACATGTTGAAATTGATATATATCACTAAGGTGCATAGCATTCATCGTTCATTTACAGGGGCACACAAAATAATTCGGTACTGTCTGTTAACAATAATTGCTGGAATTCATTTTCAGTTGCTGAACGAGTTTTTAAATTTAACTCATTTTTTGTCTACCACTTGGTGTGTATAAATTCTATAGATTGTATACAGGGCAGCACAAAAGTTCTCGAGTACATTTCCGTTTGTTGACGGAAATTCCAGAATGCAAATTTTAAACTGTGCTACGCGTTTCCTAACTGAACTAAAATTTAGCATTCTATATAGTATATATACAAATCTATAGATCATATACAGGGTTGCATAAAAGAGTTCGGATATTTTTCCGAATATTGTTGGTAATTCCTGTAACTAGGTTTTCAAATATGTTATGCGTTTTCCACATTGTTTACTTAGATAGGTTAGTTGAGCTTAAGCCGAAAGGTAGTTCATCTCACTCGGTTTGACCTTGTTTACTTAGATATCATCTTTCACCTTATTAAACGGTGAAGATTTGTAAAATTATTTTGGAAGTGTTGGAAAGTGTTACATAATCTATGCTTGACGCATGATTTTTCGTTCTTGTTTATTTAATAGAATGTTCTTTAGCAGACGACATTCTTATTCTTATATGAAGTGACTTTCATATTTAAGTCTTCCGTGCCTATGCCGTCACATATGTGTTTCATCTTTTAATTTAAAAGCAAGAGCTATTTGACCAAAACAATAATCTATACTAATATTATAAAGGAGTAAATCTTGTTTGTTTGTTTGTAGGGGGTAATCTCTGGAACTACCGAACCGATTTCAAAAGTGATGGTGACAACCCCTGCTCCAACATAGGCTATATTTTATGTCGGTGCCACTAACCCCAGGGGGTGCAGGAGCAAAAAACGTTCTAAAATTGCGATTTTTCAGTTATCACACTGGCTGTCAAGCCCTGAGAGCTTGGCAGCCGGTTCTGTATGTATGTATGTACGTACGTAATGCGATAACTCTTCATAGAAATATCCGTTTTCCTTCAAATTTTGTTTATAGGTTCACTGTGTTAAGGCGCTTCCCTGATTAGTTTTCGGGATTGATTGGTTAAGTATAAAAGGGGGGAACAAGGGGATAATTCCCCCCCCTTAATTTATATAAATGGGTTTTTCATGCAGAATTATTCCGTTTTCCTTCAAATTTTGTTTATAGGTTCACTGTGTTAAGGCGCTTCCCTGATTAGTTTTCGGGATTGATTGGTTAAGTATAAAAGGGGGGGAACAAGGGGATAATTCCCCCCCCCCCTTAATTTATATAAATGGGTTTTTCATGCAGAATTATTCCGTTTTCCTTCAAATTTTGTTTATAGGTTCACTGAGTTAAGGCGCTTCCCTGATTAGTTTTCGGGATTGATTAGTTAAGTATAAAGGGGGGGATCGGGGGGGGGGCTAATCCCCCCTCCTTAATTTATATAAATGGGTTTTTCATGCAGAATTATTCCGTTTCCCTTCAAATTTTGTTTATAGTTTCACTGAGTTAAGGCGCTACCCTGATTAGTTTTCGGGATTGATTGGTCAAGTATAAAGGGGGGGAACAAGGGTCTAATTCCTCCCGCCCCCCCTTAATTTATATAAATGGGTTTTTCATGCAGAATTATTCCGTTTCCCTTCAAATTTTGTTTATAGGTTCACTGAGTTAAGGCGCTTCCCTGATTAGTTTACGGGTTTGATTAGTTAAGTATAAAGGGGGGGGGGATCGGGGGGGGGGGCTAATCCCCCCCTTAATTTATATAAATGGGTTTTTCATGCAGAATTATTCCGTTTTCCTTCAAATTTTGTTTATACGTTCATTGGGTTAAGACGCTTCCCTGATTACTTTTCGGGATTGATTGGTTAAGTATAAAGGGGGGGGGGGGAACAAGGGGCTAATCCCCCCCCCCCCTTAATTTATATAAATGGGTTTTTCATGCAGAATTATTCCGTTTTCCTTCAAATTTTGTTTATAGATTCACTGTGTTAAGGCGCTTCCCTGATTAGTTTTCGGGATTGATTAGTTAATATAAAGGGGGGGGGGATCGGGGGGCTAATTCCCCCCCCCCTTAATTTATATAAATGGTTTTTCATGCAGAATTATTCCGTTTTCCTTCAAATTTTGTTTATAGGTTCACTGTGTTAAGGCGCTTGCATGATAATTTTCGGGATTGATTGGCTGAGTATAAAGGGGGGAACGGGGAGGGGCTAATCCCCCCCTTAATTTATATAAATGGGTTTTTCATGCAGAATTATTCCGTTTTCCTTCAAATTTTGTTTATAGGTTCACTGAGTTAAGGCGCTTCCCTGATTAGTTTTCGGGATTGATTAGTTAAGTATAAAGGGGGGATCGGGGGGCTAATCCCCACTTAATTTATATAAATGTGTTTTTCATGCAGAATTATTCCGTTTTCCTTCAAATTTTGTTTATAGGTTCACTGTGTTAAGGCGCTTCCCTGATTAGTTTTCGGGATTGATTGGTTAAGTATAAAGGGGGGGAACGGGGGGATAATCCCCCCTTAATTTATATAAATGGGTTTTTCATGCAGAATTATTCTATTTGCTTCAAAATTTGTTTATAGATTCATTGGGTTAAGACGCTTCCCTGATTAGTTTTCGGGATTGATTGATTAAGTATAAAGGGGGGGAACGGGGGACTAATACCCCCCTTAATTTATGTAAATGGGTTTTTCATGCAGAATTATCCCATTTCCTTCAAATTTTATTTATAGGTTCACTGTGTTAAGGCGCATCTCTGATTAGTTTTCGGGATTGATTGGTTAAGTATAAAGGGGGGGAACAAGGGGCTAATTCCCCCTTATCCATACTAATATATAAAGTAGTAAAGATTGTTTGTTTTTTTGTTTGTTTGTTTGTAGGGGGTAATCTCTGGAACCACTGAAGCGATTTTAAAAGTGATGGTGGCAAATTAATGGTGACAATCCCTGCTCCAACATAGGCTATATTTTATGTCGGTGCCACCACCCCCAGGGGAGTGCAGGAGCGAAAAACGTTCTAAAATTTCGATTTTTTGTGTACTGAAGAAGTATCAAATTTGGTATGGTAGTTACTTATAAGATGTAAATGCTCTCTAAGAACAAATTATAAAAACATTCGCAATTTAAAAGGGTGAGATGAGGAAGAAGCGTTCTAAAAACATTCTAAATTACAATTTCTATGGAATCTCTGAAACTACAGAACCGATTTCAAAAGTGATTTTGGCAAATGGATGGTGACAGTCCCTGCTCCAACATATGCTAAATTTTTTGTCGGTGCCACTGCCCGCAGAGGGTGCAGGAGCGAAAAACGTTCCAAAATTATGATATTTTCAATAATGAAGGAGTTAGGAACTTGACATTTTGTAAGGTCGTTACTTACAAGATTTAAATGCTCTATAAGAACAAAATCTAAAAAAATTCGAAATTTAAAAGGCTGAAATAAGCAAAAAATTTTCTAAAAACATTCTAAATTACAATTTGTATGGAATGTCTGGAACTACTAAAGCGATTTCAAAAGTGATGATGGCAAATGGATGGTGACAATCCCTGCTCCAACATAGGCTATATTTTATGTCGGTGCCACTACCCCGAGGGGGGTGCAGAAGCGAAAAACGTTCTAAAATTGCGATTTTTGCGATGCTGAAGGAGCTAGAAACTTCAAGTTCGGCATGATTGTTATTTATAAGATCTAAATGCGCTCTAAGAACAATTTCTAAAGAAAAATTATCTAATGATTCTGCGATTTTTCAACTATTGAATTTCTAAAATTACCAAATTTCACAATAGAGTACCATAGCGAAACCTTCACGCGTAAAAAGATAATGATAAGGGCGACGTGTCCTGACGTGTATATTGACTATAGCACGAGTCACAAATTATATATAATTTGTAAGAATAATAAGGATACTATAGTATCCTTATTATTCTGTTAAAATATAAAAGTGAATTATGAAATGTCAATATTTTGTTTGATTAAAGGTTCGTTAAGAGAAATTGACCAGCGTAGCGGGCGTAGCTTGCTAGTCTATGATAAAAGAGAAAATATTAGAAAATTATATCTATTTAATCCTATTTTAGCAATATATTTTCCAAGAATCCTCAAAAATAATTTTATTGCCTATTGTTGTATTAATAGTATTCAAAATAACAACTAGTTATGGGCAAAATGAATGATTTTGCTATTCGAATGGATCATTCGAGCATGCGCAAAAGCATAGCTATCAACCTTCGTATTTTTTTTAATCAATTAAAACCAGAAATTTTGTAAAACAAAATAAGAGCCTGTAGCTCTTAATTTAATTTGTATTTCCTTTATGTACCGATATCGAAATAAAAATATCATCCCACGTGAAAAGAATGTATTTTACTTGCTTACTTTTATTGTTTTCCCTTAGTTATTCAAATAATAATCAATACTACAAATTTTCTACATTCTTAGAAAAGCATAAAAAAAAATCTCAAAATATACCAGAATATTTTGTTTTCAATCAATGCGTTTCCAGAAAGCAGTAATTTATTTTATCTGTCTGAATGTATTTTGTGCCTTTCAAAATGCAGACGCTTTTTCCTTCCTGGATAAATTTCACATTTCACATTTCTTTATTTAATAGATTATTCTTTATTTAACAGTATTTGTCAATATGGTGAATATATTCATTTTTTTTTATTTTTGTGTTACTGAAACCATCATTTGTATATTAATAAAATCAGGAATAACATTCGGTCCAAACTCATGAAAGAGTAGTTATGATAATTGCTGTTAAAACCGAATGAAATTCATAGACACATATTGATAGTACCACTATGCATTAAATTTAATTGCTTTTCTAAATAATACGTAAAATAATAAGCGAAGTAATTTTCTAATATTTAAATAGAAAAAATAAAGAATAATAAAAAAATAGGTATACTCTTTATTCTAATTTTACTTTATTTGATTTATTTTATTTTATTTTATTTATTTTTAGGGTTTCGTTCATCTGACAAAACCTTATTCGTCTCACTCCTCTGTCTGTCTGTCTGTCACAGAACTCGTTCTCAGAAACTGTATAAGATAGAGATTTGAAGTTTTGTATACTTATAGCTGAATACCCCCTGTCACACGACGAATCATAAAATTTTGAAAAAGTCATATTATTTTAATTAAATTAATTAATTTAATGACATCTGATCATTTCTGTGATTTAGATTTTAAAAGAGAACCTTAATTTCAGTCTTTTCCACGTAGGCTAGGTGATTCAGTGGTAGCGCGTTTCCCTTCTAACCCAAAGATTCCGGGTTCTATTCTCAACGGCGGAAGTTGAAAATTTTCGATTATTTTCCTTGACTACATTTCTTTAACCAATGGATTTAATTACAAGAACTTTCATATTTTTTGCCATTTTAGGGGTTTTTTACTTTTCTTTTTTTTTAAGCTAAAATTAAATAATATAATTAAATATGATTTACAGATATACAAACATGTGTTGTTACAATTGTCTGAAAAGCAGTTCTTGAATATTTTTAATTTGATTAAAAAAATAGCTTCCTCTTTTTATCATTTTATTATTATATTTCATGGTGCTGCTATATATGTTCTTATTGATAAAGTGTATTGATAAATGATAAGGATTTAATAATCATAAATTAATGATTTGGATTTATTAATTAAACGATAGAGTGTTTTGAAAGGAATATTAAACGAAACGCTTTGTGCGATGATCATATTGTCTGGAATGTCTTTCCCACTTGTTCTTTCTTCGATTTAACCCTTCTTTATTTAATAGAATATTCTATACTTGGTGGTCTTTGCAAACATATTAACTTTCATATTTAAAACTTTTTTTTTCTTTTTTACAGAAAAATAATTTTAATTCAAACACATTCGATCTTTCAGAAAACTCATTTTTGCACACACTTTAAATTTTCTCTATTAAAGGCTTACATGAGAATAAATAAAGGCTTGATTATTGATCAAATGTAAATCGATGCAGAAAAAAACAATAACAACGGAAAACAACTAAAATCCCATACTATGCAGAAAGACGTACCAATATCCCAATAAAAATGTCGCCCCTCCCCCCCCCAAAAAAAAAAAATCTTTGCTTTCTTTTATTGTTTTCCTTAGTTCTTATTAGTAATCAATTCTGTAAATTTTCTGCATTTTTAGAAAAACATAGAACAAAATATTTATTCTCAAACATTAATCAAAACACAGAATATTAAGTTTTATTCTCTTTCATAAATATTTTTTTCAAAGAATGTGTTTCTAGAAAACAGTAATTTATTTTATCTGTTTGAATGTATTTTTATTAGTTCGAACAATGCAATTAATACAAGTTTATTTCAAAAAACAGTCAATTCTCTCTTCTTTTTTTCTTTGTATAAGTTTTACATTTCTTTACTTAATAGATAATTCTATATTTCACAGCGTGTGTAAATAGCGGGAATTCTTTCGAGTTTTTATTTTTCTTTTACAGAAACCATAATCAGTCATTCGAACAAAAACATAAATAACATTCAGTCTAAACTTAAGAAAAAGGGGTATTGCTAATAGTTGTTAAAAGCACATGAATTCAATAGAGATCTATTCGTGCAGTTCCAACATATTAATTTGACTTGGTTTTCTGAATTATCTTATATTAATAAAACTGTCATTACAACTGGCCTAGGGGTCACTACTGAACCTTTTTCAATTTTGATATATTCGCTACAGAAAATACATAATAAGTCTGACAAGGACATCTGCAAACTAAAGGTCTGCACGGGCCCGACCCGGCAAAATACAGGCAAATTTTATAATGGGCCAGTCCAATAAAAAAAAAAAAAAGTAACGGGCCGAGAAGGACTGATGAAAAAATTAACGGGTCGATAAAAAAATTTTAAATGGCCCAGCCAGACCAATAAAAATAATTAAGCGGACCGACCGGTCCGATATAACAAATTTAAAGGGATCAAACTAAGTTAATAAAATATGAAAATTTTTTAATGGACATGACTGAGGCGAGAATAAGTATAAATGTGCTGCACAAGCCGATGCTAGCTTGACAACATCGATACAAAAATATAACATGTGCAGCCAAGGCTTGATCAACTTTTTATGTGAGGCCTGGGGCACACAAGTCATATAGGGGCTCAAAAAATAATAATAATAAGTCTAATTAAAAAAAAAAAAAGGTCTAGTTGTCCGAACGCTTTGAAATTTTTGACGGTTAAAAATATAACGGTTTTGCAATTCGTGAAAAATTTCGTGAAAAAATATTGTTATCTAGTTGTAAAAGAATTTTTTTTTTCTTTTTCTTTTGTTTCCGCGTCAGATTCTTTAACCCCTTCGCGACGAGCGTACTTTACAGAATTTTTAATCTTTTACCACCGGTTTCTCAAAACAGAAATTTTCGCCTAATTGAATCGCAGAAATGCTGTCATTAAATAAGGCAATGCTTACACTAAAAAATAACTGGTGGGAATAATCGAGGATTCTGAGCATCTTATGCGTCACGTATACACTGTAAAAAAAAATCTGTAAGGTTACTAAGAATTTTCTAGGAAACTGGGATGCCTAGAACTTTTCGTGTAACTGTAACAAAAAAAATTCATGTAAAATTACTAAAGTTGTTTTAGTAACTGTTTTAAATAATGTTCAGTAAACTTACTAACGATTTTTTAGGAAGTTTACTAAAGAATTTTTTGTAAACTTACTAACGATTTTTTAGGGAGTTTCCTAAAGAATTTTTAGTAAATTTACTAAGGATTATTTAATAAACTTACTAACGATTTTTTAGGGAGTTTCCTAAAGAGTTTTTAGTAAATTTACTAAGGATTATTTAGTAAACGTACTAACGTTTTTTAAGGAGTTTCCTAAAGAATTTTTAGTAAATTTACTAAGGATTATTTAGTAACCGTACTAACGATTTTTCAGGAAGTTTCCTAAAGAATTTTTAGTAAATTTACTAAGGATTATTTAGTAAACGTACTAACGTTTTTTCAGGAAGTTTCCTAAAGAATTTTTAGTAAATTTACTAAGGATTATTTAGTAAACGTACTAACGTTTTTTAAAGTGTTTCCTAAAGAATTTTTAGTAAATTTACTAAGGATTATTTAGTACACTTACAAAAGATTTTTTTGTACATTTACTAAGAATTGTTTTGTAAATTTGTGAGGAATTTTACAGTACATTTACTACGATTTATTTAGTTTTGTACTTATGGGTGGAGTTCAGGTTGAGCAGCCGGAAAATGTCATTAATTTGATCATTACTAAAAGCTCTGTAGTTTCAAAACCAATTAATGAAATAGAATTTTTTTTATACTTTCATAAAATACTAATGGTTTTCAAAAACATTCAAATATCTATAAATTTAGCAATATTAATTAGTTAAATTTTAATGCCAAAATTAACGTTTTTAAAATATAAATTTTCAAATATGCATTTTGCGCACAAGATTTTAAAAATTCTACTGCAAATATATATTTAATATTGCATTTATATTTACTTATACTACTATATTTTACACTGAACCTAAATTTAAAAGTACATTCAAATTCATTTGCATAATTAATGACTTTAAAAATCATATTTATTAAATTTAGTAAAAAAAAAAAAAATGTGCTTATTTATTCAATAAAAAATTTTCTATGACAAAACTCAGGCTAAATTGAGGTTCAGTGTAAAATATAGTAGTATAAGTAAATATAAATACATCATTAAATATGTATCTGCAGTAGAATTTTTAAAATCTTGCGCGCAAAATGCATATCTGAAAATATATTTTTAAAACATTAATTTTGTCATTAAAATTTAACTAATTAATGTTGCTAAATATATATATTTGAATGTTTTTTTAAAAACCATTAGTATTTTATGAAAGTATAGAAAAAAATTGTTGTATTTCATTAATTGGTTTTGAAACTACAGAACTTTTAGTAATGGTCAAATTATTGTCATTTTCCGGCTGCTCAACCTGAACTTCCCCCTTAAGTACAATACTAAATAAATCGTAGTAAATGTACTATAAAGTCCCCTCACAAATTTACAAAACAATTCTTAGTAAATGTACAAAAAAATCTTTTGTAAGTGTATCCCCCCCCCCCCTTAAAACATTTAATGTACTTTAGCAAACAGTTTTTGGTAATTTTATTAAGGTAATGTCAGAAAAATTACCAGTGATTTTGTAGTATTGTATCTGAAACAGTTTTTGTATTCTCGCCAGAAAGTTCATTGCCACTTTAGAAGAATTATTATTGTAAATTTGCTAATAATTTTTTAGTATTGTATCGAAAATATTTTATTTACACTCACCAAAAAGTATTTGTAACTGTACAAAATTTTTGCAGTAGTTTACTAATGGCTTTTCAATATTATACAGAAAAAAATTTACGTAAATATTTTTGTATATTGGAGTTTTTGTAATGGTATTCTTTTAATATGAAATCGAATTTTTCAGTTTTAAATATCTAGAATGGAGTTTTCCTCACATATATCAAAATACTTAGATTCAAAATAAGCAATAAGTCCTAACGTGTTTCAATATTACCACAGCAATCGCCATAAGTCTTTGTATGTTATGGATAAGAAAATTGACTTAAGTTTTACTATAGATATTTAAATATGTAGAAATTCAATTCGATATTAAATGAGCATTATAACAACAGCACTAAATGAGCAGAAGCTGATTTTACGATTTTTAGGTAAACTAAAAAAAAGATTTTAATACAGCAATATAAATAAAATATCCTTACTGAGTTTATAAATAAAACAACTGGTGATATGTGCCCTGTGAAAAAATGGATATGGCCTATAAAATTAGCTTAATATGTTAAAAAGTATAATTCCCCGTAAAATTAGAAATCTGTTTAATATGTTAAAAAAGTACGATTGCCCGTAAATTTTAAACTGGTGTCTTCAGGCAATATTACTTTTATGGGTTCATTCTGTGAGGAAGAAAAAGGGGATAATTGCAGTGTTATCATATGGGAAGGGAAGGATTTTTTTTTTTCTGATTGTTACCACTATTTTCAAATAGCAATATTTGACGCATTTGATCTGTCATTATTATATATTATTTCTACTATCATTTATCTGGCAAATATTGCTGTTTGGAAACGCAGTAGCATTTTAAATAAAAAAACTGCCTAACTGGCAATCATAATATTAAATGTGCTTATCCTTACAAAATGATTTAATATTTTATTGACCAGCAATCTCAAATAAAATATATTTTTTTTAATAATGCTTTTATGTAACCATTATATTTTTAAAATAATCTTCACTTTATTTAGTTGCAGATTTCTGCAAATAAATATGGTGATTTTTTTTCAACGTGTTTTGTAGCTATATGAAAACATAGGTATACTCACAACTAAATGTAACAACAATCCTTTTGACTATGAATGATGCTCTGTAAAACTTGCCCTTTTTTACATTAATAAAGTATGTTTATGTAACATTTAACATTTTGGTCAAAATGTTCACTAGTCCTTATTCAGTTTTCACCTAAATTTGTAAACTCAGGAAATATAGGTTTCTGATGCTGCAAAAATCTAGGATAGTGTGATTTCATAAAATCTGTTCAAACATAAAATAAACAGTCAAATATCAGTGATAATAGAATTGGAAGGAAAAAATTCTTGAATGTTATTTCTATAATAAACTAGGTACAGCAACAATGAGAAAATAATTTTTTTTTTTAGAAATTCTTCATCAGAAATAAGTTTTTTTTTAAGGGCTGTACACACCCTGCATTTGTTATTATTACTGCGATATCATTAAAAAAAAGAAAAGAAAAAAAATATTAGAATCTTAATATACATTTATTAAACATATTTTTACAAACAATATTTATTTTTATATACATATTTAGTAAAATTATTGAAGATATATAAACATGTACAGTAAAAATTTGCATTAGTATCAATCAGGCTCTGAATCTTTAGTTTGCACATCTGCTTCTTGTGGGTAGGGGCTTTGATCTTTTGTATTACATATAATCAAGTATTCCCTATTAAAAGATAAAACACATATTACATAAATATTTTAAATATTATAAAAAAATAAACACACAAACCGAGTGAAAAAAAAAATTTTTTTTTTGATTTATTTGTAATTTTCACCGAGTAACCCCTTTTAACTGATAAAATTAATTTTGACTCTCCTCCTGCATGCCTGTCAACGTCTATTACCAAAAAAGCAGGAGATTTACAAAATAAATTAGAAGATTTTATGAGACACTATTTTATGATATAAAAACTAAAATTACTAAGTAAATTGAAAAAAAAAATTGTTATTGTCCAAAAATTTCATAGGCGATGTAAATCCAGTCTCCCAAGATACATTCTGAGGAATTCACTTATATTATGTTTTACCTGATAAAGAAAGGCGTAAAAATATTTCTTCCGAAATTACTCGCTTTTTTCAAGTATTTGTAGAGTACTAAACTGTCATATGACACATAAACTGCCATATGACACATTTAGATTCTATGGTACCGTTTTTAAAGCTGGACCAACTTGAAAATAAACACTGCAAACTCTCTTCGTTATCGGTCGTTCAAATGAAACTGATTTAAACAATTATCTATGCCCCTTTCCTCAGAAGCTCTTCGTAAATCGCACAGCAGTATGGGCTAGAAATCCTCGAAAAGGGACTAGTTTCAAAAGCAGTAATTATACCATTCTCCCCTAAAGAACACACGTGTATGTGCCTGATGCAGAGGGCTTTAAAATGTTTATTCTCGAAACTAGTCACTTTCTTCAAGCATTTGTACAATTAAAAGTCTTATTTACAGTCAAGTTTTGCTTTACCTCTATAATACGTTGTCATATGACACATTGGGAATCTATGATAACGTCTTTTAAAATGGGACAACCTGAAACTAAAAATTGGTCCCCCCCCCCCCCCCCAGAAAATTTCTCTTATTTACTCTTCATTATTTGGTCATTTAATTGAAACCGATTTAAACGATCGCCTAAGCGTATCTCCTCAGAAGTTTGTCGTAAACTATTAGCGCTTTGAAAGTTATTTTTCTTTGTATATTTCGTTACCGCCGAAATAGACTGTAACACAGTAATCTAAGAGAACACAGTAGGGGAAGGTGGCCTAAAATGATCCTAACGGGCAAAACGATCCACATATGTTTTCTTCCAAACAGGTCACGCTATCTACAAGGCAACACATAAACTAGTTGTGATAAGTGAAGAAGATGCAATGGCGGTATTCAAGCAATTGCAGTGTTACGTGTCTGAATAGAATACTTTGAAAAAATTTGGGTTTTATAACATCTGTTACAAGGTAAGCACTAACTTTCATATTTATTTAGATATACAGTATTTCATGTACAGAAACATGACTTGGTTTACTTAATGGTGTATGTTTTTAGATGTGAATTACACTTATGTATTGTCATAATTACTTTTATATCCTTTATTTTTCTGATAAAAAACAATTTACAAATATTTTTAAATGAAGGCTCATTTTGTTCTTTGGTGAGGGTAAAATGATCCTTTGGACACTTTTAAAAAAAATCTATTTTTTCATTCCTCAGTTTGGGTTTAAAATATTATTAAAATATGTTTATAATGCAAAAATATATTGTAAAACATACTAACAAAGAGCCAAAGTTTTATTTAAACAGTTATGTTATTTTACACAAGTTTTTCCCTTAAGGGGATCGTTTTAGGCCACCTTCCCCTATCTTAAAAATGGTCAAAATATCGATTTTTTATTTTATTTTTTAAATTTGCTTAGATTGCAGCAGTAACATTCTTCTAATACGTAATCAAATCTGTCTCTTCAGTAATTTAGAAAATATTTACTCTTATAAATTTCATTGCATGTATGCCACTCTTTTTAAGAGTACACATTATATCGTGAAACTCGCAAAAACCACTATCATCAAAAGCCCTAATTTTAATGCTTTCTTTTGAAAGACACAGATATGTTTTGCCTGATGAAGAAAGCTGTAAAATTACTGCTTTCAAAACTAGTTGCTTTCTTCAAACAATCTGGAATATTAAGAAATTATGTTTTGCTCTAATCTCTAATATATTCCCATGTAACGCATTAAGTTTATTTTGTACCGCCTTTTAAAATGGTCCAACTTGAGGAAAAATATTAGAAACTTTCCCCCAGCAAACTCTCTGCATTATCTGGTCATTCAAATGAAGCCGTTTTAAACACCCTTCTAAGCGACTCTCCTCAGAACCACATCGTAAAATTCGTAATCCTTTCTTTTGAAAAATACACATATTCTTTGCCTGGTGAAGCAAACTGTAATATTACTGCTTTTAAAACTAGTCGCTTTCTTCAATCATTCTGGAATATTAAGAAATTATATTTTGCTCTAATCTTTAGAATATATTCTCACGTGACACATTAAGTTTATTTTGTACCATCTTTTAAAATGGACCATCTTGAGGATAAAGATAGTGAAACTTTTCCTCAGCAAACTCTCTTCATTATCTGGTCGTTCAGCTGAAGCCGATTTAAACAATCACCTAAGCTCCTCTCCTCAGAACCTCATCGTAAAATTCGTAAAGCTTTCTTTTGAAAAATACACATATTCTTTGCCTGATGAAGCAAGCTGTAACATTACTGCTTTCAAAACTAGTCGCTTTCTTCAAGCATTCTGGAATATTAAGAAATTACGTTTTGCTCTAATATCTGTAATTATGTGTGACACATTAAGTTTATTTTGTACCATCTTCTAAGATGGGCCAACTTGAGGATAAAGATAGGAAACTTTCCCTCAGCAAACTCTTCATTATCTGGTCGTTCAACTGAAGCCGATTTAAACAATCACCTAAGCGCCTCTCCTCAGAAGCTCCTCGTAAAACTCGCAAAAAACAACTAGCTCCAAAAGCACTAATTTTAATGCTGCCTTTCGAAAGACACGCATATTCTTTGCCTGATGAAGAGAGCTGTAAAATTACTGTTTTCAAAACTAGTCGCATTCATAAAGCATTGTGGAATATTAAGAAATTATGCATTGCTCTAATCTCTATAATATACTGCCATATGGCGCATTAAGTTTATTTTGTACCATCTTCTAATATGGGCCTACTTGAGGATAAAGATAGGAAACTTGTCCTCAACAAAATCTCTTCATTATCTGGTCGTTCAACTGAAGCCGATTTAAACAATCACCTAAGCGCCTCTCCTCAGAAGCTCATCGTAAAACTCGCAAAAAACAACTAGCTCCAAAAGCACTAATTTTAATGCTGCCTTTCGAAAGACACGCATATTCTTTGCCTGATGAAGAGAGCTGTAAAATTACTGTTTTCAAAACTAGTCGCATTCATAAAGCATTGTGGAATATTAAGAAATTATGCATTGCTCTAATCTCTATAATATACTGCCATATGGCGCATTTTGTACCATC
The DNA here is from genome assembly GCA_963931845.1 of Maratus michaelseni. Taxonomy (NCBI): domain Eukaryota; kingdom Metazoa; phylum Arthropoda; class Arachnida; order Araneae; family Salticidae; genus Maratus; species Maratus michaelseni. The sequence goes on from OZ007600.1 coordinate 79,518,666, forward strand.
TTCTAATATGGGCCTACTTGAGGATAAAGATAGGAAACTTTTCCTCAACAAAATCTCTTCATTATCTAGTCGTTCAACTGAAGCCGATTTAAACAATCACCTAAGCGCCTCTCCTCAGAACCTCGTCGTAAAATTCGCAAAAAAACCTAGCTCCAAAAGCACTAATTTTAATGCTGCCTTTTAAAATACACACATATTATTTGCCTGATGAAGAAAGCTGTAAAATTACTGCTTTCAAAACTAGTCGCTTTCTTCAAGCATTCTGGAATATTAAGAAATTATGTTTTGCTCTAATCTCTGTAATATATTCCCATGGTACACATTAAGTTTATTTTGTACCATCTTTAAAGATGGGCCAACTTGAGGATAAAGATATGAAACTTTCCCTCAGAAAACTCTTTTCATTATCTGGTCGTTCAACTGAAGCCGATTTAAACAATCACCTAAGCGCCTCTCCTCAGAAGCTCGTCGTAAACCGCACAGGAGACCCCTAGATTATATCGATCTTCTCATCCGGGACATTTGCCTTCGCGAATCGATTCTCATCACTTGCCTCTCAGCATCCCGACATGGCGCTGCTCCCGGTGCTCTTGCTGGCCATCGCCGCATCATCCCCTTCTTGCCTGGGAACGGAAGTAACCGAATGCGAGCTGACCACCGGTAGGACCCTCACTGTCATCAAGTCGGCTGGGTTCCCTGGCAGGTACGGGTCCAACGTAGATTGCCGGTATACCGTCCGTAGGAGGTCCCGGTCCGTGTGTTCGGTGACATTTCTCTTTAACGTGATGGACCTGGAGCAGAGCAGTAACTGTACCAAGGACTTTCTCCTACTCGACAGTGAGAAAATGTGTGGGTCCAAGCCGATAGGATTCTCAAGTAAGTCGCAATTAATATTAAAGTTGTATTAAAAAAAAAAAAAAAAAAAAAAAAAACTTAGTCTGGTTTGTAAGAAAAATATCTTTATACGTTTTTCTTTATATACAATCAAGTCTCATTAAAGAGAAATTGAATAGAATGAGCTGTACGTTATAACGAATTTGTGTGTGTGTGTGTGTGTGTTCCTTGACGACAGTAGTGAGAAAAAAAGTGTGGGTCCAAGCGAATTAGATTCTCAAGCGAACCTTTCTTGGAAAAAGAGCCCAGACTGGTCTGTAAGAAAAATAGCTTTATATACGTTTCTCTTATACAGTCGAGTCCCACTAAAGAGAAATTTATAAAATGAGCTATACGTTATACTGATTTTTTTAAATGAAATATGCGTTACAGTGAAATTTTTTTAGTTTCCCCTGACGAAAGTAGTAAAAAAAAAATGTGTGGGTCCAAGTAGATAGTATTTTCAAGTAACTCATAATTAATATATAGTTATCCTGAAAAAATAACCTAATCTGATCTGTAAGAAATACATATTTACATGTTTCTCTTTATATTCAGTTGAGCTTTATAAAGAAAAATCTTATAGAACAAAATATAGAATGTGAATATAGATTGAGGGAAAGAAGAAAAAAATGAGTGGGTGGAAAACAATTAGATTCTCAAGTGAATCATAAGTAATATGTAGATCCCCTGATAAAAAGATCTAGTCCGGTCTCTAAGAAAAATATCTCTATATGTTTACTTTTATATACATTCAAGTCCCACTAAAGAGAATGAGCTATACGTTATACCGATTTTATTTTAGTATTGCCTGGCGAAAGTAGCGAGTTAAAATGTGTGTGTCGAAGCCAATAGAATTCTCAAATAAGTAGTAATATAGTTTCCCTGAAAAAAGAGCCCAGTTTGGTCTGTAAGAAAAATAGTTTTATATACGCTTCTCTTTATATACAATCGAGTCCCATTAAAGAAAAAAATGTATAGAATCAGCTATACCTTATACCAACTTTTTTTAGAATTCCCTGGCGAAAGTATTGAGACAAAAGTTATGGGTCCAACCCGATAGGATTCTCAAGTGATTCATAATTAACTAGCTGTTACCCGTGACTTCGTTCACGTAACATTAAAAAAAGAATAAATGCATTAATTTAGCAAAACATTTCACTTGATAATTAACAACATATATAATTAACCAAAGCTTTATCACATTTTATATAGGAGACCATACGGTATTTCTTTGCTATAGGGGCCTTGACATAACACAGTCTTAAAAAAGTGAAATTTCATGCCAAATAATATATACAATCGCGAAAATGAAACTGCAACTAATGAAAAAAGGAGGACCCAGTAAAATCGTGAAAATTGAGAAATTCCTCTTCGTAAAACGAAAAACAACACTGGCAGAATTCTTCTATACAACAGTGCATTTTAGGTGGTATTTGGTGTGCAATTTGTATATGTGTGCATTGCTAAATGGGCATTATTATATTGTTTATTTGCATAGACATATGTTATATATTTCTTACTACATTATCTTGTTTATGTATATATTAAATTAAGTGCTTCACGCTAAGTGGTGTAAATAGTGAACAAACTGCTTGTGGATTTTATACATTGATAGATATTTCACAAAGATATAACAATCTGATGCGATTCTAAAATGTAAATAAAGGTTGCTCGAAAGTACTTTAAATTCTGCCCAATTTAACCTCGATATTTTCTCTATCGCGTCAAGAACACTATAAGCAAATAAATACCGACGACACAAATCTGATGATCTAAATTTACATATTTTTGTTAGTATATATAGGATTATTTTGATTTATTTCATGCGCTTGAAATTTTTTACGCTTTCTCTAGGGTTAGCAGGCCCTGACTATCGCACGGGCACCCAGGGCCCATGCCCTGGGCATGAAAATTTTCATAATTTCATCTAAATTTCCATTAAAAAAATCCTTTTGTCAACATTTCTTTTAGGACTTTTGTTTGCTCTCAGTATCAGCTTAATTTTATCATTTAATATCAATAACATCATTATTAAGTAGACTTCTTATCATTATTTTCTAGTAATTGATGTTCTGTTTTCTTTCTAGCCATTTAATTTTATCATATTGCCAATTTATTCAAAAAATGACACAACTGAAAAACTGTGATATTTGAGATTAAAATACGATAAGTATGTAATAATAATATAATATGATAAAATGACAAAAAATATATCTAAATCTATGGTTAAAAAAAAATATCAATAAATAGAAAAAATATTGGGGGGGGGGGGGGGCACGAAAATTTGAAAGTGCCCTGGGCACAAAAAGTTGCTAGTCGGGCCCTGAGGGTTAGGTGTCGAATAAATGTACTTTCTTGTTATTTTATTTTGCCATTTCTATTTAATCTATTTTCCATTCATTCCATTTATGGATATTGATTTAATTTACATATTCGTGTCGAAGAATAATCTTTAAAGTTATTATCTGGATTAGGATAGGATACGATTAGGGTTAGGATTAGGAATAAAAATTGAACGACAATGGCATGACCGATTCAGGTTTAAAGTATGAACCAGGATGTCTATTTACATCATGAAGCAATAAGAAAATTAGAAAATTATCGGCTAATATTTTTTAATATGTTTTACAGTCATAGTTGGCATCAAAGGTGAGCGGGGAAGTGATCATCTGAAATACCATTAAGTGTTTACCACGCAAAAAACAAATCTGGTTACAACAATGTATTTAATTTTGCGCCAAATTTCACTTGATAAAAAAAAAAAAAAAAAAAAAAAAAAAAAAAACGAATTGACTATGGACTTAATTACAGACCCCTAACCTTCCTATTCTCGGAAATGTTCTACCTATATGTAAAAAAAATTCTACTATATAGAACGCGCTTTCACGTTTATAATGTTATGAATTGGTACGATCGGCTTGTTCAAGTTTACACAATTCGGCTGGAAGAAAAGATTCATTACTTTTTGATTTCTTCTTTGCTTTTGCATTACGCGAATTTGTTGGTAAAATCGATTTTCTTTTCGATAACATTGTTGTTTTTTAAGTTTAAAAAAATATTGTAATTTTACTTAAACATTGCTTTAAAATCTATGCAATTTTTTTCTTATCCTACAAGACTTTACAAAAATCTATGATGAAACAACTTTAAAAAAAGCTATATTTAAAAAAGACAACAAAGTTTTTTTTATTTTAAAACTAAAAGAAATGTAAAATTAAATTCCGGTTCGAAACGACGATTTACAAATGTGTTTCGATTGCGGGAAAATGATAGAGGAAAAATGCTGTTATTTCGACACAATCAAATTAAATCTTTAGCTTTTATGAGAAAAGCAACTTTCTTTTAAAAAATACAGTTATTTTTATTAAGATTTTCTGATTTTCGATACGGATAATTTTGCGATGCATATCATTGACATTTGGCATCCAATATATATATATATATATATATATATATATATATATATATATATACTTTTTAAAATTTAAATTAAAAATATGGTATCTTTATGTTAGCCGTGTGCAGACGATAAATCGCCAACCTATCCCATCATTCGTATTGAATTCATTAAAAATATAAATTTTTCACTCATTTCATTTAAAACACAGAACTTTAATTTACAACACATACATTTAAAATACATGTATTACGTACATTTAAAATAAGTCCTTTCATGTGAAAAGAAAAAGAAAAAAAAAGAGAAATTAATCACAAATAATTTGATAATCAGAGATCATTTTATTTCAACATCAAAACAAATCTGTTTTATTTTTCTATATATGACATCATATATTCGCTTGCTTTCCATACTTACTCGTATTTGTGCACTTTGTATTATTATCAAATATTTGAAAACGCACGTTTTATTTCTAATATGACATCATTTCATATTCTGTTTAATTCTTAAATAATTCATTTCATTTTCATTTTTCACGTGGAAAATTTTCACTTGAAAATAAATTGTTGATTAAAAATTATTACTCAGGGGTTTTATTTTATATTGGCAACGATAAAGTATTAGCAACGGTAAAATAAATTTAACCATTTTAAAAAAAGCTGCAAACCCTTTGGGCCAAAACAACCAAACCAACCAACCATTTTAAAATATACGAAAAAATGTCCATTTATTCTGTATGAAAATAATGAAATTTTTAATTTTAAAGAAAAATATTGAAATAAAATAAACAAAAACCAGCCTATATTCATTTGAGGGTTATAATCAACTTATATGCAAAGATACGGGATAATTAAATGCTTCATTTTGACGCTGGCTTCAGCCTAACATTTGCACACAATCAGATTTATAATATTACTAGCCGTTACCCGTGACTTCGTTCACGCAACATTAAAAGAAGAATAAATACATTAATTAAGAAAATATTTCACTCGATAATTAAAAACGTTAAAATTAACTAACTATTTATCACATTTCATAGGCGACAATACGGTATTTTTTTGTTATAGGGACCTTGACATAACTCAGTCTTTAAAAAGTGAAATTTTGTGCCAAATAATCGTGAAAATGAAATTGCAACCAATGCAAAAAGAAGGGCCAAATAAATCGTGGAAATAGACGAATTGGGTAAAAACAAATGTCAATTTTACCTGATAAACAATTTTACTTTTAACGCCTTTGTAAAACGTTTTAACAGCCATCCTTCAAAAAAACATTAATTGGAAATAGCACATGCTTTTTCTTTAAATTCAGTTCTGCCTCCTTGGTTTAATGTATAGCTGAAACAAATCTTATTTTCTAAATGACAGTATGTTGACAGGCAATTTTTGTTCTCCAGAATAAATTGATTCATGAAGTTTGAATATGTGAAAATATGTTTTTATTTTTCAGATAATTTACTGAAATCAAGATTTTGTTTTCACCATCTATTCAAAGTGAAAATCAATTCTGTTTTTTAGTTTTAATGAGAAAATGGTGTAAAAAATATACAGATCTATTTTATTTCTCCTTTTTTTATACACAAATATGGAGTAATTTACTTTCCGTTTTTAGAGAAACTTCGTTAAAATTAACAAAAAAGAAAAAAAAATCTTGGCATCTAATTTAATTTTTTTTAATTCTGACAGTTTGTGTAACATCCTCGGATCAATGATAACCGGTATAAAGTAAATCACGTTGCGTTCGATATTCTGGCACTGTAAATGAAAATTGTAAATTCACGGGCATTCTCCGTGAATTGCTGCGGTAATTTTACGGGAATTGCCCCCTTTTCAAGGTAAACGGTCCATTTCAGTAAATTTCATGTTTTTACGGGCAAAAACCGTTTATCTAATAACAAAGCTCGTTTATCTAGTCACAAAACCTGTTTTCTTATGGACATTGCCTGGAATCTCTGCTGCAGTAATTTTGCTGCAGCAATTTTTTACAGTGAGGAGTAGTTGCGAAATACAAACATAGATTAGTGTTCATTTTCCTTTTCTTAAAATTATGATGCGATTTTTAGCAGAAAATTCTCATCTGTATATAACGGATATTCATGCTTAATAATCAGTATAGATAAAAAAACATTTAAATTTTTCGTTCTAAATATGGCGTGAAACTCATCTACTTTCTATACTTACTGATCCTTGTATTATTAATGTAAGGAATTGATTCACACTCATTTTAAAACACATTGGAAAATTCCCGTTTTATTTCAAATATGACGCCTCTTTTTCCCGCAGAGAAATCCCTTTTTAATGACATAATTCTTGTTAATTTTCTTTTCCAGGCAATTAATTTCAGTTCTGGCATAGGGGAAATTATGTTGCTTTAACGAAATAATATTAAATCTTTAGTTTTTATCAACAAAAATGGAACTATTAACATTCGTCATCTTTTTTAGGTAATCGAGTTATTTCTTTTAGTTTTAAGAATGAAAATAAATATTTCTCGCTATCCATGACATCATTTTCGATATGGATAATTTTGCGGAGCATATTATTGACATTTGCTGACCATTTTCTTTTGAAACTTCTTTTTACTTTTTTAAAATTTACATAAAAAATACGGTATAGTTATATTAGCCCTGCGCAGACGGTAAAACGCAAAGAATTATTACCATACAAAAGAAAAAAGCGAAGAAAAAAACCCCAAGATCATTTTATTTCACCAATCAAAGATATCCGCTTTATTTTTGATGTATGGCGTCATATTCGCCTGTTTCCTATGGTTACTCATATTGAAACCTTGTATTATTATCAAAAACTAAAAAAAAGTACGTTTTATTTCTAATAATATTATTTAATCTTCTTTTTAATTCTTTAATTTTTTTATTTCATTTTTATTTTTCACGTGAACATTTTTCAATTGAAACTAAATTGTTGACTAAAAATTATTATTCCGGAATTTGAATTAGTTTTGGCAACGATAAAGTATTAGCAACGGTAAAGTAAATTTAACCATGTTAAAATATTATACGAAAAAAATGTCCATTTACTCTCTATGAAAATAACGAAATTTTGAATTATTAAGAAAAATATTTGAATAAAATAAACAAAAACCAGCCTATGTTCAAATGAGGGTTATAATCAATCTGTATGCAAAAATACAGGATCATTAAAGGCTCCAATTTGACGCTGGCTTCAGCCTAACATTTGCGCACAATCAGATTTATAATATTACGAGCTGTTACCCGTGACTTCGTTCACGTATCATTAAAAGAAGAATAAATGCATTAATTAAGCAAAATATTTCATTCCCGATAATTAGAAACGTAAATAATTAACTAACTCTTTATCACATTCCATAGGAGACAATACAGTATTTCTATGTTATAGATGCCTTGACATAACTAAGTTTTAAAAAAACGAAATTTTGTGACAAATAATCACGAAAAGGAAACTGCAACCAATGAAAAAAGGCGGACCAAATAAAATCGTGGAAATCGGCGAATTATAAAAAAAAAAAAAAAAAAAAAACAAAAAAAAAAAAACACATGTCAAGTTTACCTGGTAAACCATTTTACTTTTAACGCCTTGTGAAACGTTTAATAGCAATCCTTCAAAGATAATGGAAATAGTATATTCTTTTTCATTCAATTCAATTCTTGTGAATAGGGAGCAATTATTGTAGACCTAAATGCAAGGATTTGCCTCCTTGATTTAATCTATAACTGAAAAAAATCTTTATTTATAAATGAAAATATGTTGACAGACAATTTTTGTTCTCCAGAATAAATTGATTCATGAAGTTTGAATATGTGAAAATACGTTTTTATTTTTCAAAAATTTTACTGTAATCATTTTTTTTTTCTTTCACCATCTATTCAATTTTTTCAGTTTTAATGAGAAAAAATATATTAATCCATTTTATTTCTTCTTTTTTATCCACAAAAAGGGAATAATTTAGTTGCCATTTTTAGAGAAACTTCGTTAAAATTTACAAAAAAATTAAAAAAAAAATAAAAATAAAAAATAAAAATAAAAATAATAATAATATCTCGGAATTTAAATCATTTTTTTTAAATTCTGAGAGTTTATGACATCCTCGGATGAATGATAACTGGTGTTAAGTAAATCGCATTGCGTTCGACAATCTGAAAACAGTAGTTGTGAAATACAAACAGCGGTCAGATTTTAATATAATAATAGATTCGTATTTATTTTTCTTTTCCTAATAACCATGGTGTGTTTTTTTGAAAAAATACTCTCATCTGTATGTAACTGATATTCATCCTTAATAATCGGTATAGATAAAAAAACATTTCAATTTTTCGTTTTAAATATGTCGTGAAACTAATCTACTTTCTATACTTACTGATCCTTGTATTATTAATGTACGGAATTAATTCCCGCGCCTTGTAAAACACCTTTGAAAATTCCCGTTTTATTTCAAATATGACGTCACATTTTCCTCAGAGAAATCTCTTTTTAATGCAATAATTCTTGTTAATTTTCTTTTTCTGGCAATCAGGACGTAAATTTTAGCGGAAAACTCACATTTGTATGTAACTGGTACTCAAGCTAATTATTAATCAGTATCGATAAAAAATATTTCAGTTTTTCATCTAAAATATTACGTCCATTATCTATCTACTTTCATTATACATTGATATTCATGCTACTTGTATTATTACGACCATTTGAAAATACATGTTTTATTTATGACGTCATATTTGTCCAAGCCGAGGAAGATCCTTTTCATAGTTCCATGGTCAAAGCGAAATCTATTTTTAAGAATATAATTATTGTTCATTTTTCCTTCTAATTATAACGCAGTTTTTTGACAGAAAAAGATCTTTTTAAGGTAACCGGTATTCATACGTCATGTATAATAACAAATACTCCATATTTTTGTTTCAAACATCACGGAAATTCATCTTCTTTTGAATTCTTGTAATTTTCATTTTTCACGTGAAAATCGTTCAATTGAAAATTAATTGTTGAGGAAAAATTATTTTTCCGTGTTTTTATTTATTGTCAACGATCAAAGCCCTAGCAACGATAAAGTAAAATGGTTAAATTTTATGGGAAAATGTCCATTTATTCTCTATGAAAATAACAAAATTTTGAATTATAAAGAAAAATATTTGAATAAAATGATCAAAAACCGGCCTATATTCATTTGATGATTATAATCAACGTATATGCAGAGATACAGGATCATTAAATGCTTCATTTTGACGCTGGCTTCAGCCTAACATTTGCACACAATCAGATTTATAATATTATTAGGATTAGGATTAGGATCTATAGTTGCTCTGACAAAAAAAAAAAAAAAAAAAAAAAAGAGAGAAATTAATCTGGTTTGTAAGAAATGCATATTTAGATGTTTATGTGCAGTTAAGCTCTATAAAGAAAAAATAGAACGAATATAGTATATGTGTGTAAAGAGTAAAAGAAGTGAGAAAAAAATGAGTGGGTCGAAGCCAAATATATTCTTAAGTGAATCATAATTAATATATGGATGATTTTAAAAAATATATCAGTCCGATCTGTAAGAAAAATATCTTTATATGTTTCTCGTTATATACAGTCAAGTCCCATTTAAAAAAAAATGTATAGAATGAAGTACACGTTAGAACGAAATTTTTTAGTGTTTTGACGGGAGTAGTGAGAAAAAATGTGTGTGTCTAATCCAATTAGGTTCTCAAGTTAATCTTTCTTGAAAAAAGAGCCTAGTCTAGTCTGTAGTCTGTAAGAAAAATATCAGTGTTTTTTTATATAAAGTCGGGCCCCGTTAAAGAGGAATAGTATATACAGAGTGATTATAAAAAAAACTATCCCGATATATGAGTCCTTAACTATCACACCGTTCACAGAAACTGATTGAAATTTTGGTTTTAAGTATTTTGAGGTATGCGCTCAAGAATCGTATGAAAAAAACAGGTAAACTCTAACAGTTACAGTTACAGTGACAAAATTTTGAAAATTTCAATTGGCAACACCTATTTTTTTATTATTATTATTGTAATGTGATCTTCATAGTGAAAAACCATAAAAAGCGTTGGAACGGTACCTGTAGCACGAAAATTGCCGGCGCTAAGACAGACTAAGAAGAAAAGTGAAAACAGCGAATAAGGACAGAGAAGCAACAGAAAGTAAAACATTTTATTATTCAGTGCTATCTACCATCTGCCGCATGCAACGTGTCTTCGTGTGTGACGTGGAAAATTTGTGAAACACAATAAAATGTTTTGTTTTCTGTTGATTCTTCCTTATTCGTTGTTTTCACTTTTCTTCTTAGTCTGTCTAGCGCCGGCAATTTTCGTGCTACAGGTACCGTTCCAACGCTTTTTATGGTTTTTCACTATGAAGATCACATTCCAATAAAAAGAAATAGGTGTTGCCATTTGAAATTTTCAAAATTTTGTCACTGTAACCGTAACTGTTAGAGTTTAACTGTTGTTTTTCATACGATTCTTGAGCGTATACCTTAAAATACTTAAAACCAAAATTTCAGTTAGTTTCTGTGAACGGTGTGATAGTTAAGGACTCATATATTGGGATAGCTTTTTTATAATCACCCTGTATAACAAAGAACACTTCATAACGAATTTTTTTAATATTTCCTGGCGAAAGTAGTGATAAAATGTATCGGTACATGATAATTAGATTTTCAAGTGAGTATTTTTTTTTTAAATAACCCAGCTTGATCTGTAATATATATATATATATATATATATATATATATATATATATATATATATATATATCCATTGATTTTTTGAAGAGAAGCACAATGGCATAAAAGTCATTCCCTCTTATGTATTTCATAGGGCATCTATTGTATGGGTCTTCTTAGCAGAGGTCAATTCTCATACAATTGATAGAAAACTACCAACAATTTTTATTGGCTCAAATTGACAACCTTACCCTCTTCTTTATAATGCAACCAAACCTTGAGTAAATTAAAATTTATTTCCTGTTGTATGTTTAACCTTTTCAGGGGAAAAGTATTTATGTTGCTTAAATGTTGAAATGATTGAATAACACCAGAATTTTAAAAAAAAATCTATTGACGTACATTATAAATAAAAATTTGTATTACAAAATATTGGTGCCATTGTGACAGTTGGGGATTAAAATTAAGTTCTACCAACTAAGATATTTTGGACAAATCTGGCTGACACAATTCACTCAGACAACCTTTGTTATAATGACATCTGGTATGTTATCTAAAGCAGTTCAACAGATCAAGGTTATCTGAAAGAATTGTGTCCGCCGGATTTCGATTTGTTTAGGATATAGCTTAGTTCGAACAGTTTGGTAGCTTGGGTTCAAAGACCTGGGCACTTTTTCACACAGTTGGAAAAATTACAATTCGTATAATAGTTTGTGCGTGAAATATTCATCAGTTCTTGAAACATTTTTTAAAAATTTTTAAATTTAAAGATTAATAAGTTGTGTAGAAAAGGCCGATTTTTTTAAATTATACTTCACACAACCTACACAAACATTTCACAACATAAACATTCTCATATTAAGCACACGCTTTCAAAAAATTTTATTTTTTTGTATCTCTCTTCGGATAAATTTAAATACTACAATTTTACTTATAGATCAAATTTGACTGACGTCATGCCCTAGCAATCAACTTAACAACTTGGTGCGCATTTTCTTTGCCCACTGTTTTTTGTAGATTTTGATTGGTTGGACGATAATACTGGCTAACAAATTGACGATTTTGGTTGGATGGATACAAACTGTAGGATTCTGGTCACGGGGTTGAAACTGATCTATTACTTTCAGTGCTGCCATCTATTATTTTAAGTAAACATTAAACACCACAATTTTTTTTTTCCAGGAACCATATCTTTCGCTGATGAGGATCAGATGACGATGTCGTTCCATTCAGACAATGAAACTCAAGGTTTAGGTTACATGGTCACCGTGGTGCAACAGGAATGCAGTCTTCCCAGCTGCGACGCTCTCTTCGATCAGCCAGAGTTCGTGCTTTCGTCCCCAAACTATCCACTTCCTTACGAGAACGGCCGGGCTTGCACGTATACCATCCAAAAATACCATCCCTCCGTGTGTAGGCTTCAGATGGCCGTGAAGTCTTTTGATGTAGAGGATGATCCACACTGCCAGTCGGATTTCCTGCTAGCCAACGGAGACAGAATGTGTGGAGTGATGACTCAAGGACAAATGTGTAAGTAATTTAATATAGGGTGATTTGAAAACATGAGCTGAGTTTCACATGGTTATACCTAGTCAGGGCTTAATTTGCGCCGGATCCCACCGGAGCTCAGCTCCGGTACTTCTGTTTTTAGTAAATCTTTAAATATTAGCCAGAATTCACCGGAGCTCATAAACACTGCGCTCCGGAGCCCAGTGCAATAACGCTTCCAAAAAACGAATCCTAAATTACCCTTTCCTTTCCCTTCTATCTCCAATCTTTTGCCTTCGTTTGTCTCAAAACACTTATAAGAGACGTAATGTGTCGCTCACGTCAGAGATGGAGATGAAACAGGCTCGATTTTTATACCAGTCTTCCGGTTTGGGCAGGTTCGAGCTCAATCTGTCTTAAATTTTAAAAAAATATTTATTTCCATTTCAAATTATATTAATGCTATTTTGATCAGAATAAAGAGTAAGCCGAAATAGTCTTTTTCTATTCTGCATTGCTGCGAACTATTCATTTTTTGTGTTAACTTTATTTCCGAATCATAATCCTGAGCTTATTTAATCGCAGAATTACGCGATTAATTAGCATTAAGATTAGACAAAGGTTTCTATTTGGAAGTAGTAGTAATAACTAAAAAGTGGAATAGTGGATAGTTAAGTATACGCAGATAGATGTATTTAAAATTTTTATTTTTCTAAATAAAAAAACAATGCATTAAATTTTGAAAATGATGTATGAAATATAAATATGCAGATTGGAGTGACGGCGGTGGGGGTACGCTACGGGTGTTAGTACTGCAGAATATTACGGGTTCCGGTACTTTTTTCCTTAGAAATTAAGCCCTGTAACCTAGTGTTGCTAGGTGTTCCTATTTACGCGGGATGTCCCGATTTTCAGGGGCTGCTCCAAGACCTGTCCCGCGTAACCATGTCGCAGGATGCCAAAAGTCCCCATTTTTCCTGATGCACAAATTCTTTAAAATTTATTTTATTAGTAACATGCTATTCTATTCATTTGTCTGCATCGACTGAAACTTAATACTTGTGAAGTTAGAACCTATCTGTAACGGAAAATTTTTGTAGTCCCTTCCAAAGGAATACTTTACAAATCTACTTGCCTAGACGGTAAACCTGTATAAAATGCAATTTTTAGCGATTCTCTTTTCACATGTTGTACTGTACTTTGTTCAATCGCGACAACTCTGAGAAAAACGAGACCTGTTTTTAACGTAGGGGAAGCTGGCCTAAAATGATCCCCTTAAGGGAAAAACTTGTGTAAAATAACATAATTGTTTAAATAAAACTTTGACCCTTTGCTAGTATGTTTTACACTACATTTTGCATTATAAATATATTTTAATAATAATTTAAATCCAAATTGAGTAATGAAAAAAAAAATTTTTTTTAAGTGTCCAAAGGAAATTGGAAAGAAATTTTACCCTCACCAAAGGGCAAAAGGATCCTTCATTTAAAAATAATTGTAAATTGTTTTTTTTTATCAACAAAATAAAGGATATAAAAGTAATTATGACAATACATATTTGTAATTCACATCTAAAAACATACTCCATTAAGTAAACCTAGTCATATTTCTGTATATGAAAGGCTGTAATCTAAATAAATATGAAAGTTAGTGCCTACCTTATGAAAGATGTTATAAAAACCAATTTTTCAAAGAATTCTATGCAGACGCGTAATACTGCGATCGCTTGAATACCGCCATTGCTTCTTCTTTACTTATCACAACTGGTGTATGTGTTACCCTGTAGATAGAGCGACTTATCTGGAAGAAAACATATGTGGATCGTTTTGCCCGTTAGGATAATTTTAGGCCACCTTCCTCTAATTCTTTTTTAAAAATAAAAATGTTATTGTCTCTACGATAGGAATACTATGTAAATTATACCCTGCTAAAGTGGAATTTTGTTTCCGTCCCTAAAGATTCCGCTTTCACAAGTTTTACTATGTAAGATTGTTGTGTTTATTTAGTAACATAAAACTTTCTTAGACGGAATCGCAAGGGATATGAGAAAAATTTGTGTTAGCAAGTATAAATGTATGGTATTCCGACCGCAGAGACAATGAAATTTTTACGTTTAAGACAGGCTTCCGTTATAGACCGGTTCCGTTCTCATAGAGTTTACTGTATTCTTATGTTCCGATTTAGAAGTCGCTGTCCCGCTTTTTTCGTCTCCCTGTCCCACTTTTTGTGACACTGGACCAGGAAACACTAGTTATAATCCTCGAACCATACAGTGTACATGAACAAGACCGTAGCCAGGAAAATATTTCGGAAGAGTGATTTGGGGTTGAAACATTTATTCTTATTAACTTATTTTAAATTTAGTTTTACTAATTTAAATAGAGGAAAATTTGTACAAACTTGTGTTTTATTTTGAATTCAAATAATTCAATAACACAATTACAAAAGAAAAATTAATCTTTGAGCTTCCTTTATTGTAAATAAATTTATAATCTCATCTGTGTGCTAAATGCTGCTTCGTCATTTTATTGACAATAGCATATACCAAGTTAATATTTTATGGAATTTGTACACATGTTTCCAGATATTTTATTATCAAAATGTTTTTACTGAAGCATACGTCAGAACATCTAAGTTTGCTAAAATTTTTTAATCGTTTATGGTTATTTGGAAATAGAATTTTCACTGCGGTCGTCAAGAAGTTCAGTTAAATAAGGTCGATTACCAATATTTGACTATTGAAAACATCTCTATAATAAAACCGTATGTCATGTGACTGTCCTCAACAGTTCCGGGATGCCGCTTCACTTTTTCATATGCCAGGCAGCCATTTTTATTCAAAATTATTTTTTCTAATAAAACTGCATAAAAGTTACATTTTTAGAAAGATCGTTCAAAATAAATTAATATTTGAGAGATGACTTACGTTCAATTATGTATACATTCTGCAATAACTTCAGTTTCAATTAGGTTCGCTGTTCAAATTCTCTATCCATGAAAGTAAACAACAACAAAAAAAAAAAAGATTCATTCGTTGTGAACGTTTAAAATATTAAACCATGAATTTTTGGACCGCTGCCTGGTGTAAAAAAAAATAATCAGCACCAGTGAGTCAAAGTTTACCATAATTCTGTTCCATACAACTCAACTTCCTTCGGATCTTTTCTTGATGTAAGTTGAACTCCGTGGTTGAACTCATGTAATAATATTTAATGGATCAAATTTCGAAACAAATTGTCAGCTTTTATTTTTCGTGTGTATTAATTAGAAACGATATTTTAATTTTGAAATCAAATGTTTTGATTTATGATAATATTTCTTATTTATCTATTTTCTATTTTAAAGAAAAATGTGAACGTCATGTATTTTAAATTGGAACAGCTGTCACGGACGCACCGGGGTTGGCGCGATTTTTGTTTTGTGCCATTTTGGCGAGAAAATCCCATTTTCAGGTACCTATTAGAGATTACTAAAACAGCATATACTTTTATTTTATTATGAAATAGTTTATTTTATATTAAAAACACACACACAATGATTAATTTATTATAAAGTGGGTTAAGCGGTTTTTGTCAAGAAAGATGAAATACATAACAACAAAAAAATATGCGAAATGCTACCACGATCGCAAAAGTTCTTGATTTGTCTATTAGATTTTTCCGGTTTGGCGAAGGATTAAGGAAAAAAATAAATTATGAATAAAAATAATTTGTTACAATACTTAACATACATTTAAGGGCGACCAAACTGGTCGCCAGTGGCGGCTAGTTTTATATAACAGCGTTGAAATCCCGCTTTTATAAAGTCTCATTCCGAAAAATTAATATGAATTTTGTAGATTTCATTCTGGTTGGTACTGATGAAATCTCACATTACAGAGATGACAGATAATGGAAGAGTATTTCGAATATTGACCGTGTTGACTCACACTTATAAGGAATAAGGTCTCCTTAAAGCGCATATTCAGAATACTACAGAATACTATCGTTAATTTCCTTCATATATACCTGTAGAATTTTGACTGGTGTCTAGGAGCAATGAGTGATAGTCCAGACAGTTTTCAAAGTGATTTACGTTATACTTTTAATATCTTGGTTATACTATAAAATATTTACAATATTAATTTAAACTGGTATACATTTGGAATTGATCCGACCGTCTGTCGGGCTTAAATATTAGTTAAATGCGCGGTTCTCCAACCAGCATGGAATTAATAAAGAGACAATCGCTCGACCTGTCTGATCGAGACGAAAGCTATGGCACATCTACTCTCTTCTCACGATGAAAAATGCACATCATCAATATTCTATTGTTCGCGAAGCATCGAACTGGCGTTTCACTTCACAAGCCTCAATAAAATATGTGCTTTGGTTTGCAGTCCGAAGTTCAGATAAAGAACTACTGCGACCACATACATATAAATGTATACGGCAAAACCGTAGTTATGAAAATGTATTTATTTAAGTTAAACTTACTTAAACTTGTTCAGTAGAGTAGAAAAAGTTTTCAGAAAAGAGCGTTTATCATATAAACGATTTTTTTTTCAATTTATTTTGTCGGCAACCGATGATAAATCACCAAAAAATTAAATTTTCTTTATTTTTTTACGGACTTTATATCGAGGTTCCTCAGAAAATGTTTTTATAGACATACATATCTTCATGGGAAGAATATTTTGTAATCTTTTTCAAATATTTCTGAGTATACGCTTATGGAGACCTTCCTTGTGAAAACTTTTTTCTAGGAATTATTATAAAAATCCGGGAGGCATCGACATTTTTTACTTAATCATTTTATACTACCTGATTTTGAAATGTGTGATAGATCTTACTTCACCAATCTCAAAAAGGCGGTGGACGTGGTTTTCGTGACCGACACCCCCCCCCCCCTCTCCAGTCAAACAAAATGAATGGCAACCCGATTACAGATGATCAACATGGCCGTGATAATATCATTCAATCTTCCGTAATCGAATGATTGTTTTAAAACAGAACAAATTACAGCCTGCAGGCTCTGAAAGGGAGTTGGCGAGCGTAAGGGAGCAGAGTACCCTGGATATTAAAAATGTACTTAGCGTGATCAAGCTATACCATAATATATATATATATATATATATATATATATATATATATATATATATATATATATATATATATATATAGTACATTTGTCATCCCTTTATGACTGCTGGAGTGAATTTTTAGTTATACATTTGTTTAGTCATACTTTTTTTTTTTTTTTTTTTTTTTAGAAAGAAAGATTCTTTTAAAACGTTTAAATGGCTTTCCAAAAAACAAAGGTTTTTGCATATATATATATATATAATACATTATTCCACTGTTTCATTTCATTTTCTCTCTCCATTTTAATTCCTTAAGTTTATAAACCGTTCATTTTTACTTTTACATCCTTCATATGTTCTTTTTTTTTTTAATTATTTGACTTCAAACTAATTTTTCTCATTCTAATTTTTCCTAATTAACTAAACATGTCTTGTGAATGCAAAACATATATTTTAAATTAACTTTCCCGCATTTTTATCTTTCTTTTTTTTAAGCAATTTACTTAAATATTCTAAAAGAATAGAAGCTTTGGCAAAGCATCTCTTTTGAAGATACCGACGATGTGGAAAAAAAAAAAAAAAAAAAAAAGAAAAATCACATAATGTTTAAATGCTATTTTCTGAAATAACAATAAAAACCGCACTGATATTCTTGTGGTTGGAGAAACATAGCTATTGTTTTTCACTGTAGTGTAGTTAGCTCAAAACAAAAGAAAAACCGATATTTACTTTTCTGATGTCAAAGACGTTCTCAGATTACCTAAAGAAATGTTTTTTTGTCTTAGATGGATTTATAACCTCTTGAGACAAATTTTTTTATCTTTGTCGTTTATTTTAATCTTCGTCTTAATGACTGGAATAATAGTGAAATTGTTTATAAAGCAAATAAAAGAAACTGGCGAAATTGAAATTTCATGTCCCTGTTACTTTTTGGCTCACAGGCTATCAAAGCCTGAGAGCTATATGTGCCCGCCGGTTCTGTATGTACGTATGTATGTATCTACGCAACGCGATAACTCTTGATAGAAATAACCGTTTTGCTTCAAATTATGTTTATAGGTTCATTGTGATAAGGCGCTTCCCTGATTAGTTTTGGGTGTTCATTGGTTAAGTATAAAAGGGGGAACGAGGGGCTAACCCCCCTTAATTTAGATAAATGGGTTTTTCATGCAGAATTATCCGATTTTCTTCAAATTTTGTATATAGGTTCATTGTGACATAGGGCCATAGGATCAGGCGCTTCCCTGATTCGTTTTGGGGGTTCACTGGTTAAGTATAAAGAGGGGATAATTCCCCCCATAATTTAGATAAATGGGTTTTTCATGCAGAATTATCCGATTTTCTTCAAAATTTTTATGTAGGTTCATTGTGATAAGGCACTTCCCTGATTAGTTTTGAGGGTTCAATGGTTAAGTATAAAGGGGAGGGGGGGGCGCTCACCCACCTTAATTTAGATAAATGGGTTTTTCATACAGAATTATCCGATTTTCTTCAAATTTTGTATATAGGTTCACTGTGATAAGGCGCTTCCCTGATTAGTTTTGGGTGCTCATTGGTTAAGTATAAAGGGGGTAATTGGGGGCTAACCCCCCCCCCTTAATTTAGATAAATGGGTTTTTATGCAGAATTATCAGATTTGTTCCAAATTTTGTATATATCTTCATTGTAATAAGGCGCTTCCCTTATTAGGTTTGGGGGTTCATTGGTTAATTATCAGGGGAGGGGGAGGGGGATGATCCCCCCTTAATATATTGTCGATTTCTTTATTTTTCGAGGGGCTTATTTCAAATTCTTCGAAATAAGAGTATACTATCACTGCCGCCTTAATACTAAATGCCGATCGTAATCGCGTTTTCCCCATACAGAAATTGGAAGTCAATTTTTTCCCAGAGTACAGTGCCATCTATCGGCGACAACTGACATATTTCAATACTTATCAGTATGCTACCTCTGTAATATATTAACGTATATATTACGGGGGTAGTGATCAGTAAATAACGTAAACAAAGACTGTATTGAGAAAATTTATATGGAAAGTTAAAAAAATATAGCCTATGAAATAAACTTTATAGTTAATTTCTAGAATTTCTCAAATGTATTTATTGTCTTTTCTTTTGTAAATAACAAGTTAAATTTGATCTCTTTAGATTCGCTTGGATGGATTTTAGTTTAAAATATAAATTCGAGAGTTTTCGCTTCCAAGGCAGTGTGGCCACCAATTGTAGGTTCGTTTGGATAGATTTCCGTTTAAAAATATTAAGTTATACGAATTCGAGGGTTTATTCTATGCCGAAGATTCAGTGTTCCCAACATTAGGTTCGTTTGGGAAGATTTTCGTCTAAAAATATAAAACCATTCACTTATTTTAGGCACATTTACGGTTATTATTACGGAACCGAGCTAAGCCGGGCGGGTCAACTAGTAAAATATAAAATATATAAAAACTAACTGGCGTTAAGAACGCGCTTAGGACTCAGTATCTCAGCAGTCAATGCATTGCGTTACTACGCTACAGGTCCACAGTTCGACTCCGGATTGGGCAAGGTTCACTTAACCTTCCATCCTTTCAGGGTCGATAAAATGAGTACCAAGCTTGCTTGGGAACTAAACACTGGGGGTCGCGCATTAGGTTGACCACGTGACCGGGACATACGCTGACAACACCCAAAGTCACAAGATCAAGAAAACAGAGTTGGGGGCTGTAGGTCAACATCCTTAGGGATTGTAGCGCCACAGAGTTTAGTTTTTAGTTATGAGCACTTCATATAGAAAAACAACGAAATTGATATAATTGTGTAACTACATTAAAAATTTCTAAACAAATTCGTGTTTCTAATTTTGTGTAACACATTTAAACAACCTTCAGAGAAAAACCAATCAGAGAGACGGTAAATACACATCCTAAATTATTTTAAGACAATCAAAAAACATCTTAGAAAAGGAAGAAAAATTTGACCCTGTCGATTGACCTAAAGTCAATGTTAAGAGGTCATCGATTAATTTACGGCGCGCAAATTTTGTGGGGTTTTTTTTATCCCTCCATGTCACTATAGTTGTCATACTCGAGTGATACCCTCCCCCCTCCTCCTATTGTGACGTCGCATTTTCTTTAAATATTAATTTATAGCTAATTTTATGAAAAAAAATATTTTATAGGATGCAATCTATATTACCTAATAATATAAATAGTATCCTTAAGTATAAACTCTTAAGATCTTGGGTGTTTTTACGTCAGGCTGTTGACGTTCAAAGAAAAAGACCAAATATACCTAATTTTACCCGAATAAAAATAGATATATTTTTTAATGATATTCATTATATTAATTGAAAATAATGCCCACCTAATTGTTTTCTTATTTTGTCTGTGACGTCGCAACATGTTAGCCCCCTCCCCTCCTCCTGTCGCACGCGATTGTAAAGAAAAGACAAATGTTTCTTAATCTACGAGCATAGTATAATACTAGTAAATCTACAGATCAGAGGCCTCAACGTCAGCTTTACAAATCATTGTTCATTAATCTCACTAATTTATATATAATCTGCATAATATTTGATATCCTAAAATTAGATTTTTTAAAGTTATTTATACATTTATAAGAATATAAGATTTATTGAAAGTTCCGAAATTTTTAGAAGTATCACATTAAACACAATTTTATGTCGGATAAATGATAGGATAAACTACTTATTACTGTATTTTTTCAGACTAAGATTACATTTCTTCAGGGGAGCTCCGTCACTTTAATTTTATATTATCAATTTCCAGTAATTGTGCTATTTCATTATTCGAGCATTTACTATTGTAATTTCATTAAATTAACCATCTCTTTGTACAGGAGATTTTATCCTAACCCTATAGAATACTTACTTTTCAACCACTAAACATCATATGTTGCTGAAATTGAATAAAATTTTGTGTATTAAATATACTTATACAAATGTAAATTCCTCTTATGAGACTTATATTCAATTTACACATTCAACGTTTTTATAATTTTCGTTTTTAAAACCGATTTGGTCATCTTTCTTTAGTAGCTAAAATAAATCTTTATCTATTTCATTAGAAAAAACAACTTAAATCACCCAAAAATTAGCTATTTTGTTTATAAAATTTCGCGTCAAAATAATGCGATTAACTTTAATTTCATTTTGTTGATATTCTTTGAAATATAGTTGCTTGGCAACCATTTAATATAAGAGAAAAAAAGTAATGCACTAGACATTTTTGTAAAAAATGAGAAATTAAAATGTTTCATATCTTTCAAATTAATGCGTAAAATTTCCCAATAATTTATACAATTAATTTCGAAATTCTAATAAATATATTGGCAAATTTTCAAAGCGATCGGATTACATTAAGATTTTCATTTCGTAAATTTAGCATCCATAATTTAGCATTTACAATTATCCAATGCGTGATTTTCTTTTTGGTGAATGTTAAAATTAAAAAATCGTCTGACTTCCCATTGAAAAGCATTATGACTTAAAATAAAACGTTCTATATTTTTCGAACGAATGAACCAAATTTAACCAAAAACTATACAGCTAATTCCGGGTACCTCGCCAAAATACTACCAAAAATCAACCTAATCGGATCATTTTTGCGGCTGTTATCGTGGAACAGGCAGACTAACTAACAGACAGACAGAAAACAAAAACTTTTCGGGACTCCACCATTGATATCTCATACAAATAGAAGCCGGATCAGAAACCCTTTCTTGAAGAAAACATGTCCCTTCCCACCAGCACGTGCTGGTGGGAGAATATTATGCCAAACAGGTTTTTTTTTTCCCCAAACTGTCACTGGAATTCCACCGCATCCCACCGTTGCTGAGACTGACAAGGAAAGTCTCCATAAGCGCATACCCAGAAAATTTTGAAAAAATTGCAGAATATTCTTCTCATGAAGATAGATACGTTTATATAAAAAAAAATTGCTGCGGAACCTCGGTATAACGTCCGTAAAAAAGTTATGAAATTTTCGTGTTTTGGCGATTTATCGCTGGGTTGGCGACACAATGAAGTAAATATATATATATATATATATGCATTTAAGATAAATACTCTTTTAGGAAAACCGTTTTCTACACTTTATACTGAACTAGTTTAAGTAAGTTTAATTTAAATAAATTCACTTTTATAACTACGGTTTCGCGATATACATTTATATGTACATCTAAAGAAAATTAACGATAGTATTCTACAGTTTAGAACAAAATTTAAATTGATTAAAAATGCTTCAAACTAAAAAATAATTGTCCTATTCTGAGCACTGTCAATTTGACTTCGATATTGTCAGTGCCGAAGACAACAAGTTGGAAATTGTACGTCAAACGTTACAAACGAGGTGCGTTCGTACGCACGTTTTAGAATTAAATTCATGATATCCCGTGCGTAGAACGGGTTAAACAGCTAGTTAAGTATATATTTTATGACACTGTTCATACAAATATCTTAACTAGTTATATAAATATTCAGATATATATGTATCAGCTAGTTATATAAATATTCAGATCTTGATGATTTTTAATTCTGTGAAATGAATTATATCGTCTGCAGATTAATTTCTGTCATAAAATAAGTATCTCGGTCGCTTGACGATTTAACATCCATCGGAAGCTCCTATAACAAAAAAGCACCGATTTAAAAAAAAAAATTTCAAATTTCTTAATAAATATTTTTATTAATATCTCCTAAAGTTTTGATTCGATTTTAATAAAATTTGAAATGTCTCGACAAAATTCTGCAAAGATAATATATTTTAAATTGCAAACCATTTGGTTGGGTAGTTTTTGCGTTATTATATGCGGACAGACAGACAGACGGACAGACAGACAGACGGACGGACAGACGGGCGGACCAAACGACGACTATAGGTGCTACGTATTTATATAATTACGAACGCACCTAACAAGAGAAAAGTCTTGTTACCGTGGAAACAATGACTTATTCAAAATCGAAATGTATAATGAGAGCGATCGTAATCGCACAGATAAGTTAAAACTTATCCAGCCAGCAAAACCGTAGTAAAATTAAATAACTTCAGCCATACTTAACTTGTATGTATATAACATACGCTTATAGAAAAAAAAAAAAAAAACTATTTAATCGTTGAAGTTTATATTCATAAAGTACTACGCATTTAAACACTCATTTTACCAATACATTAAAATCGCTTGCATTTGGCGACGAAAAAGTGTTGTTCGCCAAATCGCATCTTTTTCTCCAAGTACTCGAAAGTATTTTATTTTTTTACAGATTTTCTACTGGGATTCCGCAGCTAAATTTGACTGATCCTTTATTACGTACATGAGTAGTTCATTAGCATTTTTTAAAAAATATTCTGAGTATGCGCTTTAAGGAGATCTTCCTTGTGAGAGAGATTTCTTTCACTTGCATTTGAGTTTATCGTGATATTTTCCTGTGGTATACTTTCAAACAGTTCTTTTCAGAGCTTATTTTTTTTTTGTTAGGTATGAAATTAATATTCTGATAATTCATGAAATCAGTGTTGAATTCAGGCATTTTTCTCAGGGAAGTATTCCTGCAGCTTGCACTTTTAGATGGGGGGGGGGGGGATTCACAACCGATCCACTCCTGAATTCAACACTGTATGAAATGATTTTGTCAAATTTTTGCTTTTCAAACAGAAGTCTTAAACCACTTTGGACTATGTTACTAATAATTATTTTAAGTAATTTGCATTAGATGCATGTATATAATGCATCCGGGTCCCACGCCTGACTACCAACGGCGACAGGGCACAATTCCACCAGTAAAATTTAATAGAATTTTTCGTCTTATCAAAATGCCCTATTCATGCAAAATGAAATAAAATAAGATAAAATAAGTAAGTAAAAAAACAAGAAAATATTTTTTTTACTGGTGGAAGTGTGCCCCGTTGGTAATCAGGCCCTGTCCGACCCCAGGCCCTTTTTTTATCATTTGAATAAAAAAAAACAATAGATCAGCAAAAATATTGCCACCCAATAGGTAAAACTATCTTTTTTTTTTTTTTTTTTCCTGGTCCTTTTACAAAATAAATTAGGGCCTCAGAACCTTTCTTGTGCAAGGGCCTCTTTAAAGAGAAAAAAAAAAATCGGTCTCGTCCATTGGATAATTTTGAAATTACAAATCTTAAAGTAAAATAAAAAATGTATTTAATATAAATTAAATTATTATACAAGATAAATTGAGTACTCCAATTTTATCTTTCGATTGGGTGTGGATTTGACTCAAAAAGACTCGTAGACTAGTTGAAATAAAATGCTAAAACTGTTTTTTCCTTGTGAATGTGACAGCTTGCTTTTCTAGTTAAGTTTCAGTTCCGTTTTTAGACCTGTTTCTTTTATTACGAGAACGGAAACAGAAAGTTGCCAAGAAAGGGATTATCGCCAGAAAGCGGCAACCTTTCGCCGTTTTTTGGCGATGAAAGGTGAAAGATGTTTTCTTCAACTCCCGCAGGAGAGAAGGAAGGAATCCGGTGTCCATTTATATTATAATTCAATGAACTCCACAGTAACTGTCGTTTCGGTAATTACTTTAGGTGCGATGAACTATACAAGATTTTCATAAAAATAACGCGACAAAGAGTACATACAAATCCATACATCTATTTCTAAGACCAAAACTTTCCTTCATATAATTTAGCAGAATAACTTAATTAAAGTGCATTTACTAACAGCCAAATGCGGGAAAATAGATCCATTACATTTTTACTCTTTGGCATTTTGTTCACGAAAGATTTTCGTTTCCGATAAATCGATATATTATATTGAGAAACTTGCGTGATGTTATGAAGTAGATCTAAAAATGAAATAGTTTCCTGATGTTTACTTAACTTATCCCAGTATATAAACATAAACTCAATATTATTGCTTTATCGTAGTTTTACACAAAAATCTTAACCATATTTCACAAACAATTTGACAAACAAATAAGTATAAAAGTAAAAATAGTTAACGACAAACAACCAGACAGACAAACAAACAGAAACCAAAAACTTTTCGCGTGTCCACAGTGAGCTTCAACTGACGTTTTGGCAATAACCACAATCGAAACCTCTTCTGAATGACTACGAAAAGCGTTCTTTATCATTAGAAACCTCAGAAACCAATAGACATTCAAGATTTAAGGAATCCTCTTTAATAAAAAGGTATGCGTTGGTGATGACTGGGATTTTCGCTAATCGTTGCCACAGATTAATCTCGGAAAATGAAACATTCGAAGTGACTGAAAAAATTAATTGCTCGAAAAGTATTTGTCAGAAAATTGTTAGAGAAACTGCGTTAGAAATGTAAAAGATTGTATTTTTCTTGATATAAATTTCAAATCCACTGATTATGCCCTTTTTCAAATATTGAATTTCAAAAATTACCATAGCGAAAACTTCACACGTAAAAAAACTAGTCGTTGGGGGCCACCGTAATACTTACCCATCATGTATATGTATAATGTAAAATATTAAAATAAAAATGTGTAAACTACTTATAAAATGCATTGATATTCAAATAAAATCGTGGCTTGATGACGTCATAAAAAGGCTCGATTACTGAATTGCTTGAAAGAGGTTTTCCCTTATAACTCCAAAAATAATACTCCTATTAACTAGCGGCTTATTGCATCTGATTAAGCGTCAAATTTCCAATTAAAATATATATTTGAAGTGAAATTTGGATGAAATACAGGGTCATGAAAAATCGAAGAGTGTGGAAAATAGGATTCCAAATATCTCGGCAACTAATTATCCGATCGACTTCATGTTTTATGCAAAATTTATGTTTTTTTATTGTCTTTTATATTTACTCCTTAAAATAAACAATTTCGAAAATTTTTATATACCTTTCATCAGAACGAATATTTCGAGAGTCCGAAAAAAAATGTTCCGGTTAATCGAGGTTATTGAAATGAAATAGGCTTCTTCCCATTATTACATACTAAGTACATACCAAATTACAAGTCTCTATCTCAATTTGTTCGGGAGATAGAGCGTTTACAGACACACAGACGGACGGCAAAATTTTTTTTCTAAAAGTATGTTTTTCGGAATCTCCAGTGTCTGAAACGTGTAAATCCGTCAAAAAAAATTTTTCGATTTTCAAAACGATTACAAGACTTACCCTATACTACGTATGATGGGTAAGTAACTAGTCGTTGGGGGCCACCGTAATACTTACCCATCATGTATATGTATAATGTAAAATATTAAAATAAAAATGTGTAAACTACTTATAAAATGCATTGATATTCAAATAAAATCGTGGCTTGATGACGTCATAAAAAGGCTCGATTACTGAATTGCTTGAAAGAGGTTTTTCCTTATAACTCCAAAAATAATACTCCTATTAACTAGCGGCTTATTGCATCTGATTAAGCGTCAAATTTCCAATTAAAATATATATTTGAAGTGAAATTTGGATGAAATACAGGGTCATGAAAAATCGAAGAGTGTGGAAAATAGGATTCCAAATATCTCGGCAACTAATTATCCGATCGACTTCATGCTTTATGTAAATTTTTTTTTTTTTTATTGTCTTTTATATTCATTTCTTAAACTAAACAATTTCGAAAATTTTTATATACCTTTTATCAGAACGAATATTTCGAGAGTCCGAAAAAAATAGTTCCGGTTAATCGAGGTTATTGAAATGAAATAGGCTTCTTCCCATTATTACATACTAAGTACATACCAAATTGCAAGTCTCTATCTCAATTTTTTCGGGAGATAGAGCGTTTACAGACACACACACAGACATACAGACGGACGGCAAAAAAAAAATTCTAAAAATATGTTTTTCGGAATCTCCAGTGTCTGAAACGTGTAAATCCGTCAAAAAATTTTTTTTCGATTTTCAAAACGATTACAAGACTTACCCTATATACTACGTATTTCTGGGACGGCTCGACGGTATGACGGTACGACGGTAAGTTAGACGGTAAGACGGCTATACGGTAAGTTATCCTTACTTTGCTTTAATTGATTCGATTGAATTTTAATTAGATTACTTCCATTGATTAATTGATTACTTCTCTTATTAATTAAATATTTGAATAGTATTAAAAAAACTACAATGGAAGTTGCGTGGCATCGTGAGTAAATAGTGGTAGTTACCCAGAATCGTACGCAGACCATCGCCTCCCGCCTTCTCTGTATTGGTAAATAATTAAACATTAAATTAGAACTAAACAGTTTATTAGAACTTTCACAAATAGGTTACAATACAATTAAAGATTATACTCATAATTTGAATATAAGCTGAACTAGACTTGATTCTAAATAAACAAATAAATACACTTAATCTAAACACATTAGTTAGGATGCCTACGAAGCCCTATACAAGCTTACGTTAAAATCTACATTAAATTTTTGAATGAGAACAATTCGGAATACCTAGTAAATAAATCATACCTGCGGTCAACTGGAACAGTACGCTGATCATCCTAAAATCGGTCCTTTCAAACAGTTCAGCCGGCACTATCACTCACAATTCGACTAATTTTCAATCGGCTATTCTATCCTCTCCAACACTTCAAAAACCCATCACTTTTCTCTCATCATCACCAACCTTCTTATCTCGTCAACTCCTTGCCTCCGTATCCTCTCTCCTCTTTCTGCTCCCCTATCTTATTTCTCTGTCTCCTCCCCCAAAATATTCTCCCCGTTTTTTCTATCCCAATCCTGGCCACCTTCTCATTTTCTTATCATCCCTTTCCATTCACTCAAATGGCTAGAAACTTCTCATTGTCTGAAAACCTGCCTCCAAACAAAATTATTGGATATCTCTTCATTTAATAAATCCCACCTACTACGGGGTCATCTCACCCTTTTCCCGCCGAAAATTCTCACGTTTTTTTACTCTTAGGTGGTCTGGGGGGGGCGTTCTTGCACTCATAATTTTATCTAACGCTGTCAAGTATGACATTTACTATTCCCGACTTTCTTTTATTAAACTTACTTCTATCTATACAATTGTAACCTCTCTTCTTGACGTAACTAACTTTACACCTGGGTTCCCCATTATCGTTCACACGTGCACTCGCCACTTAAAATCAGCAGCTGAGCCAGTCTTTTATCTTCTTAGCCCAACCTAAAATTCCATGTTATTCACGAGCATCCCCATGCTCTATTTCTATTCTTCTAATATAACCTACCTGGCTCTTAACCGAAACTCATCTTGAGAAAGAATATTCTAAGCTTACAATTATCTCACGCCTTGCCGATAGTTATCCGGCAGTATGATGGGTAAGTAATAATAGTAACAGCAATGTGTCAGCACAAGCCACAAATTATAGTAACCGTATTATTCTGTTAAAATATAAAAGTGAATTATGATGTCACGAGTGCATGATTTTTATTTAATTCTCGACAAATACTAGATGCGACATTTCTTTTTAGTTGTGAATAATATAGGTTAATTCACGTTATTAAAAATGTAGCTATAAAACATATAAATCAATGGAAAACGGTAGGTAATAAATTGTAAACGTAATAATAAACCGTATTAGAAAAACATAACTTAGTGAAATAAGTATTTGTTTTTATGTTATTTTAGGATATTCCCGGTAAAGGTACAGATTACTTTAAAATACAAGTTTAAATTCACCGATATATTTCGTTTGATTCAAGGTTCTTTTTGAGAAACCGACCAGCGCAGTGGGCGTAGTCTGCTAGTATATACATATATATATATATATTTTTTTTTAAGTCAATTCCTACTTAGGTCAAAAAGAAATTTTTTTTCCACGATCTACACGTTTCGCCACTGACGGTATTTATTCCTAAATTTATAGCCTGCTAACTATCTTATATAAGAGAAATTTTTGAAATGTATTAAAAATTAAATTAAAAATAAATAGCTAAAATACCAAAAATTAATAGCTCTAAAAGTATTTCTGACAAAATTGTCAGACAAACTACGTTAGAAAGGTCGAAATTTGAGAAAACTGTATTAACATCAAGTGTCAACCACTACAAGTTTTAAAAAAATGTATTTGAACTTGAGTGGATGAATAAAAAGTATTTTATTAACGATTGAAAATTTGAACAAGATATATAAATATATAGAGGGTGTGAGATAATAGTAGGAATTGAAAAATAAAGTTTCTTTTGCTGCCACTGATATTCGGAAACAACACCGAATAGTTTTTATAATATACTAATCAGTTTTATCAAACCGATACAACGGTTTTGAGGATGCTATTTATTCTCAATTAAACATGTTCAGCCGCGTAGTTGAATGTATGCATGCAAGAGTAACAAAATAACATTAATGTTAATGTTAATGCTGTTAATTTATGATGTTTGTCTGTAAAACACGTATGTTGAACTTGATAAATGTTTACTTGAGAATAAATAGCATTCCAAAAACCTATATTCCGGTTTCACAAAACTGATTAATAAAATATAAAAATATTCGGAAACGTTTCCGGAAGTCATTTGCAGCAAAAGAAACTTTATAAATTAGCATTTATTTTTATAAATGCTTCTTTAAGTCTCGAAAATATATTGGTTTCTAAGGTTTTGAAAAGATAAAGAACGCTTTTCGGAATCGTTAGTAACTCGGAAAAGGCTATTGTACATTTTCGTTCGTGGTTAAATTATATTTTCCTAAATTATGGAACATCTGTCCTTTTGTACAGTGTCTGTGGATCCCCTCCTCCTCTTATTGATGTGTCCCTTAATTAATCAATGATCCCTTGTCTACCACCTCCTTTACCATCATTTTTTAAAACATATGCGTCCCATTATTAACAAAAAGGATAAGGAGACAAGGAAACGACGCCCAAAAAAAAAAAAAAAAAAAAAAAAAAAAAAATAGTTTTCCTTAAAAACGGATAAATGGTCTATCTGTAAATGTAACAGTATTTAACTTTCAAACAGAACACGTCTATAAATAATACAGGTTTTTCTTGTAAAATTTAGAGGTGTTCTCTGCAAAATTGCAATATATATTGTGCTGTCCTCTAAAAAAAACCCACACTGAAATGTTTTCTAAAAAAAACCACCCTAGTACTATACTAAATATTCTACTAAAGTCATTTTTAGGTGCGTTCGTAATTATATAAATACGTAGCACCTATAGTCGTCGTTTGGTCCGTCCGTCTGTCTGTCCGCATATAACAACGCAAAAACTACCCAACCAAATGGTTTGCAATTTAAAATATATTATCTTTGCAGAATTTTGTCGAGACATTTCAAATTTTATTAAAATCGAATCAAAACTTTAGGAGATATTAATAAAAATATTTATTAAGAAATTTGAATTTTTTTTTTTTTTAATTCGGTGCTTTTTTGTTATAGGAGCTTCCGATGGATGTTAAATCGTCAAGCGACCGAGATACTTATTTTATGACAGAAATTAATCTGCAGACGATATAATTCATTTCACAGAATTAAAAATCATCAAGATCTGAATATTTATATAACTAGCTGATACATATATATCTGAATATTTATATAACTAGTTAAGATATTTGTATGAACAGTGTCATAAAATATATACTTAACTAGCTGTTTAACCCGTTCTACGCACGGGATATCATGAATTTAATTCTAAAACGTGCGTACGAACGCACCTCGTTTGTAACGTTTGACGTACAATTTCCAACTTGTTTTTGTTCTGTTTTTATGCACCATTTGGAATAATAAAAATAGTTAGAAATATCTAAGGAGTGCTTATTCAGTTTTAAAATAATTTAAATTAACAATTGCAGAATTCTGGCAAAACACGAGCTTCATTTTTACAGATTTTCTTTTAATAATAGAATTTTAGAATGATCTACATAAATTTATATATTTTTTAATGTTAAACCATTAATATTTAATAAAATGCTTCATTTTCAGCTGTTTATGTAAGGTGTGGGTTGTTTTCAGGTAACATGGGTCATTTTTTGGAAAAGTGGTTTTTTTTTTCAAATTCTCGTATAATTGGCTACCATTTTGTAATAAAGTGATAAAATAAAAAATGCTCAACATTAAAATCTTAGTCAGAACAAGCTGTAATTATTTAGCCATGTTCCATTTTTATAAATTCTTTATTAGACTTTATATAGAGAAAATTTCAAAAAATGGGTTTTTTTTTTAGAAGACAGCACAATAACTGTTAAAAAACAGTTTGTGTTTCTGCAAATGTAACAGTAATTAAATGATAAAAACCAGAATGTTCGTTAAAAAATTACAGATATTTTCTGTAAAATAAACGGGTTTTCACGCTCGTCCTGGGTGACAGTTTTCTTCTCTAAATTTCACATTTTTTTTTTTTTTTTTTTTACAGTGTATAAGGTTATGATATTGACTGTCATATGAACATCACACAAATGTAGGATGAAATTTATGTAATTTATTTTATATATTTTGCTTAACATCTGATATTTTTAAAATCTTGCTTCATGATATATTTTTTAATTTTTTCACTAAAGTTTATTCGTATCCATATCTCTTTTATCAAACATACATAAAAAATTCTTATTCTATAACGTGTATTGAATATGCAATGTATAAAAACAAAAACAATTACAAACTAGTCGTTGGGGGATACCGTAATACTTATCCATCACGGATATGCATAATATAAAATACGAAAATAAAACATATGTAAACTATTTATAAAATGCATTGCAATTCGAATAAAATCGTGGCTGGATGACGTCCTAAACTTTAAATGCTGTATTACTGAATTGCGAAAAAGAAACGTCCTTATAACTCCAACATTGATAATCCTATTAACTAACAGTTTACTGCGTCGGATTAAGCGTCTCATTTCCAATTAAAATATATCTTTGAATTGAAATTTGAATGAAATAATACAGGTTCATGAAAAATCGAAGAGTGTGGGAAATAGGATTACAAATATCTCGGTAACTAATTACCAGATCGACGTCATTCTTTATACAAAATTTATGTTTTTTTATTGTCTTTTATATTCATTCCTTAAAATAAACAACTTCGAAAATTTGTATGTACCTTTTATCAGAACGAATATTTCGAGAGTCCGAAAAAAAAAATAGTTCCGGATAATCAAGGTTACTGAAATTCAATAAGCTTCTTCTCATTATTACATTACCAAATTTCAAGTCTCTATCTCAATTTGTTCGGGGGATAGAGCGTTTACAGACACACACATTAGACATACACAGACAAACGGACGGCAATTTTTTTTTCTAAAAATGTGTTTTTCGGAATCTCTAGTGTCTGAAACATGTAAATCCGTCAGAAAAAAAAATCGATTTTTAAAACGATTACAAGATTTACCCTATACTTACGTATGATGGGTAAGTAATAACCTGGATAAACACACATAACTATTCTAGTTTTTGCAATAGCATGCGTGTTTGCAGCTGCATTTTCTCACTGTCTCTTTTTTCATTTTGTACTAACATAAGAAACAGCTCGTTTATGATGTCAACTCTAGCTAAATTTACTCTGATTGTTTGCGCTTCTCCTTACATATGTTTGCCTCCACATCACGTATTCGTTGCAACACAAAGCTTTTTTTGCATTTTTCTCATTATCATTGCATTTATTTTTGTATTTCCATTCCATTTTCTCTTTTCCCTTTCTAATTATCTAAGTTTTTACAAACCTTTCTTTTAGTATGATTTCTTTTCTTTTCTTTTTAACTCTTTGACTTCGAATTATTTTACTTTACTCATTCTAAATTTCTTCCCGATTAGTTGCAGACGACTTGCGAATGGGAAACATTGCATCCTAAATTAACTTTCGATGATTTTTTTTTTTTTTTTTTTTTTTCAAAGCAATATATTTAAATATTCTAAAGAACAAAAGCTTTGACAAACTACTTCTTTTGAAGATTCCGATCGAGTTGAAAAAAAGCACATCATGTTTAAAAGCCACTTTCGAAATGAACTTTAAAAATCATGTGTTTTTTCTTGTTGTTGTAGAAACACAGTTGTTGTTTTTACTAGCTCAAAATGAAAAAAAAATGACGGTGGGGGGGGGGGGGGAGATACTGATATACTTTTTGATGTGAAAGACGTTCTTAAATTTCCTAAGGAACGCTTTTTTCTCTTTATAGATGAGGAGGTTGCTAACCTCTTGGGACCAAGTGTTTTCAGTTTTCATTTACTTTAATCCTTATCATAATGACTGGAATAACCATGATAGATGTTGTTTAAAGAAAACGAAAGAAATAGATAAAATTGAAATTCCTTGTCAATATATACATTTACCATGTTTTTTGGTATATAAAGTGTGCCATTAGAAACAAAAGACACGGGTGGTTTCTAGTAACATAAATTATAAATAAAACATTTTTTAAAGACAAGAATTTATATTTTGTACATGTATGGGGCACATTTTACGCATTGGGAAATTTTTGTATAGGGGGCCGTATAAAAATTTAAATTATGTATTTTTTTAAATTTAATTCCCTGAAAAATTTAATCAACTTCATAAAATTGTGTACCTTTTTTTAGTAACTTTGTAATTTATAATATCGATCTGGTAAGCATAGCATGCTGTCGAGATAGAATTACGAATCCATTTCCAGCCAAGTGTTTTATTGCTCCCTTTTTGCATAAATCGTCTCAGTATGACGTCTGAGCGCCCTCTTTCGGGTACTTTTGGTATCCTTTTTTTTTTATACAGGGAAAAAAATCCAATGTCCCTCTGATTCGCACAAAACGAAATTTTTTCCGAGCATTACTTCTTTTATTATGAATTTTTTAAGTTTGCACGCGTTTATGACGCACCCTGTATATCACTAAGGTGCATTACAAGATGCTTACTATGGATTATGGAGTACATAGCATTCATCGTTCATTTACAGAGACACACAAAATAATTCGCTTACAGTACTGACTATGAACAATAGCTGCTAAAAGTGCGTTTTCAGCTGTTGCATGCGTTTTTAAATTTAACTATTTTTTTGTAGATTGCTTGGTCTGCATAAATTCTATAAATAATATACAGGTTTGCACAAAAGATATCTCAAGTACATTGTTTTTCATTGACAGAAATTGCCGAATGGGAATTTTAAACTATGTTAGGCGTTTCCTATAACTGAATTAAATTTTACCATATTATGTAGTATATTTACAAACCTATTGATCATATACAGGGCTGCAGAAAAAATAATCCATTATTTTAACGATTACAAATGGTAATTACTGAAATTGGGTTTTCAAATATGTTATGCGTTTCCCAAAACACTCGATGCTACTATTCAAACTATGATAATTTTCTTTGACATTATCGTATTTATGAATTGTTTATCGTTCAATAAGTGAGCTGTTTTGTATTTATTGTTTTCTCTCAACTTCAATAATTATTTTGTAAGGCTTTGAAGCATAGTAAACAAACCTGCTGGGCGGGGCTAGTTGAGCTTAAGCCGAAAGAAAGACCTCCCGCTCAGTTTGACCTTGACCTTGTTTACTTAGATATAATCTATAACCTTATTAATCTATGAAGTATTGTTACAGTATTCTAAATGTGTTAGAAAGTGTTTCATAATCTATCCTCAACGCATGATTTTTCATTCTTGTTTACCTTACTTTTTACAAAACTTTTTTTCGGGATAATTTCTTTTCCTTTCTTTTTAATTTTTTTGGCTTTGAATTAATTTTACTCATTCTAAATTTCTCTCTGATTAGTTGCAGACGGCTTGGCGAATGTAGAAACATGTATCTTAAATTAACTTTCTGTGTAACTTTTTTTTGCAAAGCAATTTTTTTTAAATCACCAGAATAAAAGATTTGGCAAACTTCTCTTTTGAAGATTCCAACAAACTGAAAAAAAAAAAAAATTATGCTTAAATGCCACTTTCTAAAATAACTTTAAAAACCGCACTTGTGGTTGGAGAACCGGTAATTTCTTTTTACTCTAGTTAGCTAAAAAAGAAAGAAAAAAAAGCGAGGGGGTGGGGGGGGGGGGGGGAGGGTGAGAGTACCAACTGATATTGTTTAAGTATAATATTAAAAAATGCCACCGTGTCTGGAGGAAAACATGTCCGGAAAAATCCGGTATATTTTCACCGATCATAACCCCCGGACCTCAAATAGATATACATATATATATATATATTGATATGCTTATTATTATTTTTTTATATAATAGCAACGGAACAACAAAACAAATAAAGACATCATTAAAATATTTCTTAGCTATATTAATTTATGCGACAAGTTCCATAATAATTATTCATATACAGTTGCTTAAACGGTGCGTTTATCAATTCATTGGAATCTTTAAATTTGTTTCATGAGGCTGAAAAGTTTGAAAATTTGATTATAAATTGTATCTGCCATTCACCTTTGTCATTCTATAGCACTAATATGACTGATATGATGTCATATATGATATCATAATATATCATAATATCATAATATGATATCATATATGATAGCACTATATATGAACTGATTTGGATGCAACTAAGTATGTGTATCAGGATCAGGCTTACCAAAATCTCAGAGTTCGTTGGACAGCTTGTTCCGCCAACTTGTTTCAAAATGGCGGCCACTTAAAGATTTCAAACTAAAAAAAATTTAGAATTCCATATTTATTTTTTGCTCAAGAGTTAGTCCTTGATACAGAGATTCCTGACCATTGTTTGTTTTCCCTCTATCTTAAAAAATGGCTGAGATATAGTAGTTTGAACGTCTGGGGTGGCTGACATTTTGAGAGAAATGTCGTGTATAAACATAGTGTTTAGGATTCAGACTAAGAAAAAATTAAAAACGCAATAAAATTCGAAAATAAAATGAAAAAAAAATCGAAAATTTCAAAATAATTCGATTTTGTAGCGCTAGAAACTTGAAATTTGGAATAAAGGTAGTATTTAGGATTAAAAATGAGAAAAAATTTTAAAATCTGGAAACTTCGAAAAAAAATTCGAAAACTCGAAAAAGAATGGAAATAATTTGATCTCTTAGCCTTAGAGTGTGTTATTATTAGTCCCTTTCTTCCTGGCAGTCCCTTTCTACAGCCAGGAAGAAAGGGGGGGGGGGGGGATCTGAAAATTGAAACTGAACAAATTTAAAAGGAAAAATGAACAAATTAAACACCTTGAAATGCGGATAGGGTTGGGCTCGGGTATCCCCGATCGGCGATCCCCTGCGTGGTTACTTGAGTCCTAAGATTTTAACATAAAAGATTTTCACTACAATTACCAACAACTGAGATTTGCTCCTCTCTCTATGATACCGGCAGTGTCAAGACAAATTTAACGATACCTCATTTGTTAAAATAGGATTAATCGTTTTAGCTCTAAAGGGTAACTAATATACGCCAATATAATATACAGATAGATACGCTAAAAAAAACATACACCCTTCTTTTACCTTGCCTGTATAATTGGATAAATTAAAAATTAGACGGAAAATGAAAATACAAAGTTTAAAAAACGACATGACGACTCTCGTTACTGCGTCTCCGTTTAAGAGGTGTATACCCGGTTAATGAGGATAATTTCGTATTCCCCATCATTTCCTATTTGCAATTAAAGATACTCATCGGATAATACTCACTTTTTTTTTTTTTTTTTTTTTTTACAAACTGACCTAGCAGAATCGAAACTGCTTTGGTACATTATTTTTTCAAAAGCAATTTAGATGTAAATTTGGTTATGGAGAGATTAAGAAATTGTCAGTGACAATAATGGAGAGAAAGAAATCTTTCTATCACCAAAAAGGTGATAGGTTCAAAAATTGCTAATGACTGTTCGCCGATATTACCAACCTAAATGAGATATAACAGACCCAAATTTC
The DNA here is from genome assembly GCA_963931845.1 of Maratus michaelseni. Classification (NCBI taxonomy): domain Eukaryota; kingdom Metazoa; phylum Arthropoda; class Arachnida; order Araneae; family Salticidae; genus Maratus; species Maratus michaelseni. The sequence continues at coordinate 79,555,877 of OZ007600.1, forward strand.
CGAGTATGCCGCAAAATTGCAAAATAATTTGGTAAAACATCACTTTGTTTAAGTAACACAAAAGGAGAGATTATTTTAATTAAAGTCATGTACACTGCAAAAAAAAAAAAAAAAAAAAAAAAAGGTTGATTTTACAGTATAATACTGGCATCCTAGCTGCCCGTATTATACCGTTAAATTAACAGTAATACATAGTAAAATAAGCAGTAATACACTACCGTACCGCACATGTGCGGCAGTGTATTACTCTGTTTATTACTGTCAATTTTACGATATACTGGCAGCTGGGATGCCATGTAAAATCTTTTTTTTTTTTTTGCAGTGATGTAAATAATTTCTTTACATATTTTGTCTATAGTAATTTATTATTTTGTATTAAGAAATGGGTTAAATACTAATACTAACTTGATTTTTAACTAAAAATACTAAATTAAAGAAAAAATTGTTTACAAGTAAAAATATAAATCTATTTGGACACTACACTGTTGATTAGTTATTTTAAAAAACACAAATTGCACAAGTTGTGCCTGTTAATTGCTAAAATCAGTGTAAAAATTGGTTTAAAACTCATAAAAAAGTTAAAATCCTACGTGTTTCGGCTTCAACCCTTTAGCGGGCGGTGTTCACAAAAAAGGACACCTAATTTTAATTCCAAAACTGACAAACGGCACCAAGAATATTTAATTAAAATTTTCCTTTTATATAAGGGAAAATCAGCAAGTTATTCTTTACTAAGAAAATCGTTCGTAAAATCTGGTGTCAGTCCATTATTTTATTATTTTACAAACAGATTTATTCCGCGCCGGAAAGGGTTAAACCCAAAGCCATCATCGGGGACGGAAACAAAACAAACGACTACTGACCTTTTAAATTTCGACGATAACTTTGGGTTTAATGCCGAAACATGTAGGATTTTAACTTTTTTATCAGTTTTAAACCAATTTTTACACTGATTTTAGCAACTAACAGGCACAACTTGTGCAATTTGTTTTTTTTTTTTAAATAAAAATTGTTTATTTTGGTATTAAGTTGCGAACCTATTTAACTTCTGACATAAACTGAATTCAATTTATACAACGAAAGAGATTATTTCACACCATTCAAATATGGATGAACAACGACTTCACTTGGAAGTCCGCACTAATGCCAAATTCAATATTGACGAGAACTGAGAGAAACTCTTCTGTTTTCTGTAATCGGGTTCCACGCATTTTAGCTTCGTGTTTTCCAGTAAAATTAGCTAAAATCTTAAAACCAAGCAATAGGAATGCTGTCTTTTCCTGCCGGTACAGGCCAGAAGGACTTTTCGTAGTTTAGAATAATACATCAAGAGGGGTTCTCTGTATATGTCGAATTTTCCCTAATGCAGTTTGGTAAATGACATTTTAGTATTGTTCCTGCCGAAATTTCCGTTGCATTTAATGGCATTTTGTTGCAATAAATATATATGTTATAATGATTAATTCGTATTCTCTATTCTTCCCCAGTGAATATCAACTTCCCCAACTCAACTTTAATTATGGAATTCCAGAGTGATCATGTCACAACACGAGACGGTTTCCAATTCAGCGTACGACAGGAGATATGCGACGCAACATCGGAATCGCCGGAATTCACGTCTGAATCCGTAAGGACTGACACATTAGAGACTTCAACGGATGTCAACATAAGTATTAGCACTTTAATTAGTGACTGATCACGCTTCTGATCCATCGCTATCAATTATACCACCTCAGTTCTACAAAGATCTTCTCGGAGAAAAGCAGATCTCGGTGTTTCAACTGGCAAAGGAATTTACACGGTGAAAAATGGTCGGATCAAAGTATTTGTTTATTTGAATAACTGAAAATTTTTTGGAATGTGTGAATATATTGAACAAGTGGTAAGAATTGCGAATTTCAAGTCAAAAGTGGCACAAAATTTCCATACTAAAAAACATTTACAGTAATCTACTCAGTGGTTCCCAATCTTTTTTCTCTTCTGTACCCCTTGCTTAAGATTTTCAATATGAATACCCCCTCCTGTCACATAAACACTTTCCCACCCATATCTCAACTCAAAAATATTTGTTTGTGTTAGTAATTGTCTTAGGTAATTAGCTAATCACAAGACTCAAATTAACTAACAACATTGATAGGCTTCACTAGATTAATTTTAACACAATTATTCAAGGTAAAGAAATCATATGAGTTGTAATTTTCCAACTGGACGAAAAATGTCCGGCCAGGATTCGAACCTGGGATATCTCTGAAGCTACCAATGCTCTACTAACTGAGCTAGGCCGGTCGAATCTGGAGGACATAATTAATCCAGTTAACCTTATTGATCATAGCATCTGGTCCGATATCTGAATCAGCTCAACAAATAAATCGCAGGTAATTTGGAACTCCAAATGATTTTAGCATGCACACTTATTAATGTTCAATTATAGTTTTTTCCATTCGAAAAATATTCAGGACTTTCCTTTGAAAAATCGCAAAGTCAAAACCCAACCCGACCCGAATTCGGTCCGCAACGAAAAAAAGAGTCCACCCTGCTTGACTTGAAACGCAAGGCGGGGCCGGGTGAAATCGGGTTAAACTCAATGCAGGACTCTAACATGTACTTAAGGTTGGGAACCACTGCGACTACATCATTAATTTACAATTCGTGGAGCGTAACCAACGAGAGAAGAGGAGGTAATAAAATACATGTGAAATGGAGTCGCAGACAAAAACGAAGAAAAATAATATTAGAATAAAAATATAATGATTTACTTACATTGCTAATGTAATTATTGCATTGTTACTGCAACTGCATTCTAATTATGCGTCTACGTATATATCTGAATCTATTGCATGTTACTTAACTGAAATTCAAAGATTTTAGCAAGAGATGGGTCATTAATTGGCATTGGAGAAGGAAGGGGGGGGAGGGGGATCGTATAAAAAAGGTTGAGAACCGTTCCATTACATCAACTGGCCAGAAAAATGAAGACGTTTAAATTTTGCTTCAATAAATCAATGCATTGCCTTAACTGCTGTCACAGAAAATGCCGCATAGCTACTGCAAGTAATCTTTGAAACCGCTTGATCAAAAGATGAATAAAAGGTTCGATTATCTGATAGGATACTGTTTCTGTACTAATATGTATGCACAATATTATTAAAATTACAATTCACCTAATCAAAAGTTTCTAGCGATAGTACTACTGCTCCAAACTAAACAAAATTTCTCTAGTCTCAAGTTAGATTGACCGACCCTGTTAAAATCGAAGAGGTAAACAAAATTGTAATTTAACAAATTATAACAACCATTGGGAAAATGTTCCGAAAGCTTTAAAAAAATTAAATTAATTAAAAATATTAATTATTCAAAAATATTCATCGGAACCATCTACAAATAAACTTATTTTCCATTGCTACAGTTGAAGAGATCCTGGCATTCTCTGTCCTCGCAAAAATATTCGTTTGAACCATCGCTGCAGTTATTGAAACGCATTTTCCATTACTATACCTTGTCCTTAATATATACCTTAATATTTTGTTGGGTCCTTCCTACAATAACTTTAACTCTTGTTTAGATTGATGTCTAAGCTAAAGGTATTTTGAGGAAATTAAAGTTTTTTGCTTTATAAGGCGATTTCTCATCCGACGTCCATTTTTGAATTCGGCTCTTTTTCATATCTGATAGTTTGCATCTATCCTTTTTGTAACTTTAACATTTTTGTAACGATTTTATGCATTTCTATTGCCTATTCAAAGAAAAATTCTTCTAAAGTTACAGAATTTCGTTAAAAACGCTTTAAAAAAAATTCTTCTAAAGTTACAGAATTTCGTTAAAAACGCTTAAAGAAATAAAGTGACATCGCCAAGAGGTCCATTCTCAACCGAAAACAACCATTTTCCCAATGGTTAAAAAAAAAAAAAAACAGTCTGTGAGATCACTAACAACCAAATAGAAAAGATAAAGCGCTCATTCGACAACCAAGCATAATGGATTACTGCGGCGTTAAATAAAACACAAAGGGCCAATATTAGTGTTAGTAACAGCTCTGCATATTAATGGCTTCCCAAAATTAAGATGAAATTCATTTTAACCGCACAGTGTTCTAAGCTTCCAAGAAATTGAGAACGCCATCATATTTATCCTCATTTCTGTGCTTCAAAATTTGTTCACTGTACCTTAAAAGGTCAGATACCTTCAAATCCACTAAAAAGGTCTTTTTCATTATTATTCATTTGTATGAAAATTTAGTTACTTTGCAATATTTTAAACAAAAGCGCATTTAAATTTTGTCTTAGAGCAAAAGTTATAGTTAAGAATTTCAAGCATACAACACAGAATGTTCATTTTTAAAACTCATTAAAACGGTTATTTTGCAGCTTCTGCAAAAGTCGCTAGCCAGATTTTTATGAAAATTTTAATGTCTTCTATCGTAAACGAATATATATAGAAAAAGACCTAAAATTTTGATACCCCAATTAATATTCTTAAAATATGTTTTATAAAAGCTTCTAAACTTCTGACTTCTATGAAATATTGATTTACTATTACTATTGAAATAATAAATTTTATTTCAATAGCACATTATTTTAATTAAGTACTATCTGTCTAAATATTAATTGACTCATAAAGTCTTTATGCAAGATTTATCCGGCATATTAACATCAATTCTTGGGAAAAGATGTACTCAAAATTAATAAAAATTAAATATACTTGATTTCCTGAAAAGCAAAAATCAAAAGAGTGAATAGTTGAAATATTTTTTTTTTTTTTTTTAATTTTTGTACAAGTGGATATAATATTTCTTTAGGCTAACAAACGCTAAAACTTTCACTAACATCTGAAAGATATCTGACCTTTTTAACGGCAAGTAATCCTGTTGCTGCATTGTTAAAAACTCACCAGAGTTTAAGCACCATTTCATTTCAAAATAAATAAATGCAATTTTTTTAAAAAAATCACGTAAATTACAAAAGCAAAATTTTATTCAAAAATCCTGCTACAAATTCTGGATTAAAACTGAGTGGTTTAAATAATATCCATTTTCCTTCAAAGGGTTAAACCCTAATTATGCAAATCAATTACCTCAAGTAATTAATTGTCGATTCTTAAATAAATTAATCATTTGTTCAATTCAGGATTCTAGTTGCCACTTATTTTGACTTTTAACAACTACCTTACAAATTTCTTATTGAAAAGAAAAGCACTACCCTAGTAGTATACAACATGGATTAAACGTTTTAAAAACGGAATATCTGAATTTTCAACGTTTTAAAAACGTTGTGTGCTGCTAGGGATTTATGAATGTTCAATATGCTTCAAAATAATTTGTTGGTGAAACTCTTCCTTTGATTTTGCACAAGATTTTATTCTCGCAAAGCAGCTGTGAAAAAAAAATTCAGATTCCTATATGGTGATTCCTTCTTTCAACATTTTTTAACTTTTCACAATCATTCCTATATCAGTTTTCAGAAAGTTTCTCGATATTTCATAAATGTTATACATATATGGAAATGTAATTTTATAAATTACACTCTACTATGTAATGATTGTGTTTGCATGCAATACATGTTCATAAATTATTGTTGAAATAATCGTGGACATATTGCAGACATTGTGAAAAAAATTTTAACAATTGAATTATGCATTAAAAAATATATGTTTTTGTAATGTTTGTTTTATTCTATCTATTGACATATTTTCGTTTTAACAAGGAGCAAAGTCTGATTTCTCTTTTTTTTTTTTTTTTTTTTTTTTAATTATTCAATTAGAGCAATTGAGGGGGGTCGAGGCAAGAAAGTGCCAAGCCACATTTTTGGTGAAATAAATCTAACACTGTAATATGCTGCTTAATATTGTATAAATTATAATATCCTACATATATATTTTTTTTTCTAAAGTCAGTAGGTGGTAGCATATGTCCAAGGTTTCGTTTTTGCCCCAGATGTTTCTAGAACTTTTTTACCAGAAAAAAAATGCATATCATTAATGTAATAACATTAAATTAATGCCATATTGTTATTCAGAATATCTCAAATGTTACTCAGAAATTGGCAAAAAAAAACTTTTGATATTTATATATTTTGATTTGAGTATTATTTGATTGCTTTAAATTAATTATGATTAATTTTCAAACTGATATATCTCAGAAGTTCAAAAATGTGGCTTAACACTCTCTTGCCTCAACCCCCTCAATTATAGAACCAGAAATTGAAAGTCTGTGCACTTCTTGAAAATTCAAAGGTATAAAGGCACCACTATTCGTAGTAGAGCTTCAGTATGTCACTGGTAAGTAGCAGGTGAGATTGGTTAGTTACCAAAGCGTACAGTGCTAACTGATCCACAACCGATGTTGTTCAGTGGAAGTGACCAAGTGATCGGTTACATAAAAATTTATTTAAATTGAATTGGCAACAATCGGTTTCTGTACTTGCTGAGATGATGATTGGATTGAGCTAGACCAACATACGATCCTAGGATCGTATGTTGGTCTAGGGATTGAGAGACAGAGAGAAACAACAACAAAACAATAAATAAAATGACGTAATAGAGATGGCGCCACAGGCTGGTAAATACCATCTAGTAGGTTTGCTGACTGGTTACATACCATGACGTAAGAAAGCAGTTACATCAGTCACTTTGGTTAGTTTCCACTGAACACGGCCTATGAATTTCTTTTTTTAAATTATTACCAGGAAGATAGAGAGAAGAAGAACAATAATAATGTTTCTACTTATGGAACTAAAAGCGTACTTACAAGGAAGGTCTCCTTGAAGCGCATACTCAGGATATTTTGAAAAAAATGCTAATTGAACTACTCATGTACGTAATAAAGGATCAGTCAAATTTAGCTGCGGAATCCCAGTAGAAAATGTGTAAAAAAATAAAATACTTTTGAGTTTTTGGCGCAAAGAGACGCGATTTGGCGAGAACATTTTTTCCTTGCTAAATGCAAGTGATTTTAATGTATTCGGAAATTCCTGGTAAATTGAGTGTTTAAATGCATAGTACTTTATGCATTTAAATTTCAATGATTAAATAGAGTATTATTTTTCTACAAGCTTATGTAATATATATACAAGTTAAGTATTGCTGAAGTTATTTAATTTTACACAGTTTCGCCAGCTTGATAAGTTTTAAGTGTATTTTAACAGTAAATGTCTGATTAAGAAGCCTCTCATTATACATTTCGATTTTGAATAACTCATTGTTTACATGGCGACAAGACGTTTCTTTTGTTGTCTCCGGTACTAACAATATCGAAGTCAAATTGACAGTGCTCAGAATAGGACAATTAATTTTTAGTTTGAAGCATTTTTAATCAATTTAAATTTTGTTTTTAACCGTAGAATACGATCGTCAATTTTCTTTAGATGTACATACAGGGTGTTTCACAAAGGACCTCTAACTTTAAAAATCAATAACCCGGAAACGGTAATAGCTAGAAACATGAAACCAGTGGTATGTTTATTAAAAAAATCCTAAGAATCATACACGTAAATCTCAATATTTTTTTGAAAATTGCACCGATAGATGGTGCTGAGAGCGTTAAGAATCCTCCTAAAGAGAGTTCAGAAGCATAGAAAGACTGGTCGTCAAAGATTTCGTCATTGAAATCTGGCCACTATTAGCATATAGTGAAAATAATTCCGAAAGTGGTGTATACTGTGGAGGAACATGTGTTTATTGTGTTGGAGCACCACCGATTAAATCCGAGTCCTACTGCCACAAGGAGAAGTTTTCAAATGCGATTTCAAGTCGCAAAAGGCCCAGATGGGAAAACAATTCGTGAGCTTTTCAAAAAAATTGAACAGACAGGTAACGTGCCCAATGCGAATTAGTTTCACTATACAAAAATAGCGGTCAGATTTCAATGGTGAAATTTTGAACGGCTAGTCTTTCTATGCTTCTGAACTATCTTTAGAAGGATTCTTAACGCTCTCAGCGCCATCTGTCGGTGCTATTTTAAACTAAATTTTGAGATTTACGTATAAGATTCTTACGAATTTTTTAATAAACATACCACTGGTTTCATGTTTCTATCTATCACCGTTTCCGTGTTAATGATTTTTAAAGTTAGGGGTCCTTTGTGAAACACCCTGTATAAATGTACATGGCAAAACCGTAGTTATAAAAGTGTATTTATTTAAGTTAAACTTACTTAAACTAGTTCAGTATAAAGAGTTGAAAATGTTTTTCCTAAAAGAATATTTATTGTAAATGCGCATTTGTTTAAAATTTCATCATGTCGCCAACCCAGCGATAAATCGTCAAAACATGAAATTTTCATAGTTTTTTTTACGGACGTTATATCAAGGTTCCGCAGCAAATTTTTTTATAAACGTATATATCCTCATGAGAAGAATATTCTGTATTTTTTTCAAATTTTTCTGAGTATGCGCTTATGGAGACCTTCCTTGTTAGTATGGCGGCGTTTCCAGTTTCTTGGGCACTTGAGGAGTGTAGCGCCCCCCTATGTCCGGTTTTGACTGACAACTCTTTGCGATGCTTGAAACCAAAATGCAGGAAGAGCAGGCGACAATTTGTCATGTTTGACAGGTCACGTGACTGGCACTCGGGAGCACCAGCGTCACAAATTGGGTACTAATTTCTGGTCAGTGTTCTGATCTTTGCCTATCTTCAATGTTCCCTTCTTATCTCTATTTCCCTGGTTATTACAGTTTGTAAAAAATGACAACAAACGAACACTTGATCCTTTGCATTAAAGCAGTTGCTTTAAAAAAGTTTTTCTCCCCCGTAAAGTTATGGAGACACAATGTCAGCTCAGACAACACATTGATACAGGCACTCCCATAATAATTGAAACACAAACCACAAAACCAAAACACATTGATACAGGCATTCACATAAATTAAAAATATATCTTTAAAAATAATAATCAGAAACCAATTTTCAACGACATACAATTATGATTTTATTTTTCAAGTTATTGCAGTTTGTAATAAATAGCAGCAAACGAACAACTCCACTTCCAATAAATCTTTTATATTAAAACATTTGCTTAATATATATATATATATATATATATATATATATATATATATACACTAAAACTACTTTGTTTTTCTGAAACTTTTGTTGCTGTGTGTGTTTTTGTTGTGCTGCAAGCAGAAAATGCCAATATATAAAGAACTTGGTCAAAGTAACAAAAATAATAAAGAAAATATTTTTTATGTTAAAAAACTTCAATAAAGTAAATAATAAAATTTATATGTATTTTTTTATTATTATTATTTTTATTAACATGCTAAAAATAAAAAAACTTAAAACATTACACATAAATTTTAAAAATTATTTTCTTTACAAAAATGTTTTAACATACATTTTTTCATTATTATTGTTTTTGCTGAAGACTAAGTTATTTATATTTTAGCATTTTCTGAAAGAATTATTCTAACTTTTTGTGATTATCTACTAACTCACATAACACAACAAAAATTTTAGAAAAACAAAGTAGTTCTGTAATTTTTTTAAAAAAAACTCATTTTTTTTAAGCAAATGGTTTAATATAAAACTGAGTTGTCTGTTTACTGTCTTTTTTTACAAACAATAAATAACAGATTACAAATTAAACTTATAATTCTATTTGGTTAAAAATTTGTGCTCAATTGTTACTTTTAAAGATATATATATTAGAAATGTGGAGGTTAATACTTTTAACCAAAGCTGAATATCTATTTTAATGTATTCAAACGCCACAGAAAATGAATTAAACTACGAATATAACTACTACTACGTTTACTATATTATTTGAACTTTTGTAATTTTAGCCATTGTCTTGCATTTTTAGATATTTTTTTATGCTTCTGAACTTCTTCGTGTAATTTGGTTATTTCTATTATACTTTCTGTTATTTTTTTTTCCAACTCCCTTTTAATTTAATACATATAATATATAAAATATGGGATATTTCACTCGTCTCCTTATTACTCGCAAATGATTGTTATGAAGTAACTCCACTGAAATGTTATTATGACTGTTGCTTTGTGATGGGTCACCAAGTGACATTACAATGAAGTCACCTTGTGATTCTCATGTGACTGTCATTTGAAGACTCAACTTTGAAGTCATTATGAGCATTGCATTTTGATGAGTCACCAAATAATGTCGCAATGAAGTCACATGGTGACTTTCAGGTGACTGAGACTCAACTGTGAAGTCACCATTGCACTCCTTTGGGAAGTTACTAGATGATTTCATTTTCTGTCACTTGGGAACTCGTCACAAAACAGCTATCAGGATGACTTTACAATTGAATCTCCAAATGAGAATCACATGAGAGTCACAAGGTGACTTCATAGTAAAGTCACCTGGCGACTCGTCATAAAACAGCAGTCATACCCACTTCTCAGTCGAGTGACCAAATGAGAGTATAAATAAGACGAATCACTGACATCACATTTCAGTTCATTGTAGTGACTGTGACCATTTGTGATGTCAAGAAGACATATCGACTGGCTGTGCTGTTAGGGTAGTACCTATTTTCTACACTTGTTAATAGAATTTCCTTTTGATTATTCATGTGTTCAGAAATTAGCATTTTGTGTTTGTTACTTAAGTTTTGCACACCAGTGTATATATATACCTAAAGAGAAAGAGAGAAATATTGGGTATGTATATTTTTTCTATCGAATTCTTATGTGCCATTTACCTTCTGTTTTAATAGTTACATTATTTGCAAACAAATTTATAATATTAAACTTCCTTAATGAATTGCTGGACATCCACATTTATTTATGGAAAGTATTCATATATAGAAACATTATGCAATTGATACACAATTTATCCTCCATATATAGCCTATTTTTTGGCAATATAATTTATGTTAATTTCATTGCTGCACTATGTACATTTAATTGTGTATTTATCTTTCAATATTTTTTTTTCACTTCTTATTTTTTAGTGGACAATTGCTGCTATTTTAGGGTTTCGTTCATCTTACGAAACCCTATTACTCCCGCTCCGTTGTCATTAGTCCCGCTCCGTCATAGAGCCTTTCTCAGAAACTATATAACTTACAGAGTTGAAACTTTGTATTTATATAGCTGAATACCAGCTATGAAGCTCAAAATATTAAAATTTGAAAAAATCGTATTATTTTAATAAATAGAGATAAAAAAGCAAAATTCTAACAGCCTTTTCCTGTTATATTTAAACATATTTCGTTATAGCAGTTGCCAAAAATTAAAAATCCACAATGAAATTCTTTCTACAATAATTAATTTTCTATTGAACGATTTCCACGTGAAAAATGAAAATGAAATAAAATGTTTCATCAATTGAAAAAAAAATGATTGATGTCATAATGGTAATAAAACGGAAATTTTCAAAGATTTCTCAATAATACAAGGAGTATGAGTATGTGTATGTACACAAAGCAAATAATTATCACGTCATTAGAGAATTAAAAAGAAAATCTGACATCATATTGGAAGTTTAACGAATTTTTCAAATGTTTGAGAATAATACAAAGCGAGTAACAATATGAGTAATAGAGAATAGTAAATATATGAGTTTGAGAAACATATTGAATCATGATAAAAATCCGATTATGGAAATATTCACATATTTTAACATTTTGAAGGTGTACAACATGTTTAATCTTGAAATTATTTTTTTAAATATCACATTTAGTCCGTATGATGGATATTATTATGACAGAATATAATAGCAGGCTTCGCACACTATCGGGCTGGTTTAGATATTCGAAAAACTGAAAAAAAAAAAAAGGTAAATTTTTACTTTATAAAAAACATGACTTTTTTTTTTTTTATAAATGAAATTTATTTGGATTTATTAAAGAAATGTTTTATAAAGTGTTTTGAAAAGAATATTAAACGAAACCCTTTGAGTGATCTTCGATCACACTTACCCACTTGTTCTAACTTACTTTTAGTAATGTTGGCCATTGTCATACATTGCTAGATATTTTATGCTTCTGACTTTATCGATGTAATTTGGTTATTTCTATTATTTTGTGTATTTGTTTTTTTCTTAAATCGGAGTATTCAGAAATGTTGAGTATAATTTTCCTGTCGATTTCTTATTATTGGTTGATTTATAATGTGTCTATTATCTTCTATTATAATAGTTACATTATTTGCAAAAAGTTTTATTATATATATATATATATAATAAAACTTTTTGTAAATAAAATGACTTAAAAATCATATGATAAAATCAACACTAGAAAAATTGACTAAGTATTAGAAAATAATTTCATTCCAATAGTGTTAAATGCACTATATATATATTTATCATTACTAACTATTTAGGCAAGCATTTAACACAATCAAAATGAAACTGACAATTAAAGCAAACAAAACTAAATATTTATTTATACAAATTTTACGTGTGATTGAAAAGACATTTTAACAAATGCAATAAATAGGCCAGTTTAAAATACAAAAGCTCTAATGTCACTTTACTTAAAACATTTCTAACAAGAGAACATAGCAATAGTAAATATCAATAATGTTATATTAAAAAATAATAATACAAAAACAGATAGTATTGATTAAATAACAAATGGAATAATTTTCATAAAACAGCTTAAACATAATAACTATGTACAAACATTTTTAAAACATCATTTGAAAGATCATAGATGATTTACTGTTATAAAATGTTCCTTAAAATCTAAACTGACTGAATAGAAAATATGAAAGTTAATTTAAAACTGAATAGGCAAATATATTGTTCTAATAATATTCATTGTTCAAAATTTCTATTTTATATAAATTTATAAGAGTCACTCATGAAATAAAATACTGGAATAATGTTGAAAGTGTTACATATATTTAAAAATTTACCCTCTCACTGACAAGCCCATGTTAATATGTTCACTAAGCTCCAGGTTTCACTGCAATACAAGCATTTTTTAAATTAATCTAATTCAACGTATATAATGAAATTTTAATACATGGAGTAATGATTGATATCCTCAAGTATATATAAGTATATCAAGTATATATATATCCTCATATATACCTATATAATATTTTTTTATATATAATTTTGGAATAATCACCTTTTTTTAACATTTAAAATAAAATACAGAAAAAAATCATTACAATTTAGCCCTTTTGCTGGACAGTCAGAGGGTTAATTTAGAATACATAATTTTTTTTATTTTTTTTTTTAGAAAAAAAAAATATCTGATATTTTGATATATAATACATTTTTTTTTTTTTTTTTGGGTGGTAAAACAGTCAATATATTATTAAAATGAAATATTTGCAGGCTTGATATAAACTGAATTTGATGTAAATTACATTGAATTTTGGAAGATTTTAGTAAAAGTAAAAACTTTCATTTTACATTTGTAAGTAACACAATATTTTACACATAAAATTAATTAAATAACAAACAAAATAATTTTCATAAAGCAGCTTAGACATAATAACTATGTACAAAGATTTTAAAAACATCATTTGAAAGATCATAGATGATTTACTGTTATAAAATGTTTCTTAAAATGTAAACTGACTGAATACAAAATATGAAAATAAATTTAAAACTGGATAGGCAAATATATTTTTTTAATAATATTCATTGTTTAAAATTAAAATTTTATATAAATTTATATGTCACTTATGGAATAAAACACTGGAATGATGTTGAAAGTGTTACATAAATTTAAAACAATTCAGAATACATAATTTGTAAAGATATTTTCAAAAATATCTGGTATTTTGATAGATATATATACATTTATTTATTTATATAATTTGGGTAGAATAGTCAATATATTGTTAAAATGAAATATTTGCAGGCTTGATATACATTCCATTAAATGTTGGAAGAGATGTAAAAACTTTCATTTTACATTTGTAAATAACACACTATTTTACATCCATTTCTGCATTTAATAACAAAAACAACAAACACAAGACAGATATATTTAAAAACAAATAACTTTATACTTATTTACAAAATGCAGGATTAGATTTTAAGTATCAAAGCAATTTAAATATCAAGATTTTAAAACACAAATTTACATTTTATTATTATTTTTTAAATATTTAAACATAAATGAAAGCCTGCTGGCTTTTTCAGTCTCTAGTCGACTTGTATAGTTTATGTTGGACTAATTCAAAATGAGAAAAAATTTTCTCTAATGAAGTCATTGTGGGATAAGCAGTAAATAATTATTTCTGCTTTTACCCTGTTATCTAGCAAATATTTTAAAGCATCAAACAATTTACTTCATCACACAGTTTGAGGTTTACCATTTTTTATGTAAAAGGTATTTGGTAAATGCATGTACATAAAATATTAAATAATTTTGGTTGTATTTTTATCTAACCAAAGCACTCTATATTTTTGCTATAAGATTTAAAGTATGAATAGAATAGTTATAATAAATAATACCAAACACTTCAATTTCAGCAACTTTTCTCTCACTTATTATTTATTTATTTTTAACATTCTTGGTATTATCAGTATCAATGCTGCAAACATTTGCATTAAATTTATTTTACATTCCTGGATGATTGCTACAGTACATATTTAATATGCTATATTATAACGTTCTGAACTATCAATAATTGAATTAAGGTAAGCATCAGCAGAATATATAATTGAGCAAAAGAAAAAAGTGATTTATTATGCATATTATTACAGCCATCTTAGCACATGATCACAGTTTTATAATCACATTTTTTAGCAATAGCATACCTTTAGACTGATGTTAGACAAATCTAAAAGTAGCAATCAACATTAATTGTTTAATAACAATTCTTTACATAAAATTTGTAAAAAATAACTCTTTACACATAAAATTAAAAAAAAATTACAGCATTTTTAAAAAAATATTAATTACTGTAAATTAATTTTACTTTAACAGCTTTATTAAAAATAAATTTTATAAAGTTAATTTAAGAAATATATATGCTTCAGAGTTAAGTGCAAAATTATAACTACATTTTGAGCAACAGCATCATTCTAGACTAAAATACAGATACAATAAATACTGTTCATTGCAAAAAATTTGTAATAAAATGCATCCCAAAAGTTTACAGACAAACATTTTTTTGGATTTAAGAACTAACTAAACGAGTAAGAAAGATGAAATAAACGATGCAAATATACAATAATTAAATTAAAATAATAAAATACTCAAATAACTTTCAACAGTCATAGATTTTATACAAAAAAAAATTAAACAAAAAATTGTTGTCCCAAAAATATATAGACAACAGATGTTAAATGCAGATTTAAGTACTGATATCCAAAATTTGTATTTTCCAAGGCTACTTACTTGTGACACAATAGTTTCCTGAGATAAAAGCTAATCTACTTTTCCGTTTCCGACTGATTGCAAAGATGCCTCGCAATGTGTAATTTTCCAAAAAGGAAATTTTGCAAATCTACCCTTTAAAGGCTTGTGGATGGAAAGTTGTGGACATTGCAAGAAAAATTGGACGGAGTAGGTTTGGTATTTATCAAATTTTGTCAAAAGGTGATAATTTTGAAACAAAATCCCGTTCTGGACGACCAAAGAAAACCACTGAACGGCAAGACAGAGTTTTTGAGATTAGTTTCAACCCAGAACCTGTCTGTATGTTCAGTTTCTAAAGAAGTAAGCATCCCAGTATCAAAATCCACGGTCCATTGACGCTGCAGGTAAGTACATTAATTGATTATCACAAAATAAGTCGTTCACCAAAGTTTACAAAACAGCATAAAGACGCTTGTGTTCAGTGGGCCCGAAATCACATGAATTGGACAGATGTATGGTTGAGTGTTCTTTTCAGTGATGAAAAGAAATTTAATTTAGATATTCCTTATGTTTGGGCATATTACTGGCATGATATCCGCAAAGAGCCACGAACTTTTTTCAGGAGACTCTTTCTTAGAAGGGGATTCACTCATGATGTGGAAAGCATTTTCTTATAATAAAACAACCGATATTGCTTTTTTGAAAGGTCGCCCATGTTCCGAAGATTACCAAAAAATGCTTGAATTATTGTTATTTCCATTTGGAAAGTTGCTAGGTGGAGACAAATGGATATACCAACAAGAGAATTGCTCTATTCCCAAAATCAACTCCACAATGCAGTGGTTTATACAAAACCAAGTAATTGTTATAAACTGGCCAGCCATAAGTCCTGACCTGAACCCAATAGAGAACCTCTGAGGAATATTAGCTAGAGATGTATATGCTAATGGGTGTTAATTTGCAATGGTTCAAGATTTAAAGCTGCAAATTGAACGAAGTTGGGTTTTTTTTTTTAAAGCCAGAATTTCTTCAAACTCTTGTTTTGAGTATGCCTGATCGAGATTTTGAAGTGATTAAAAAAAAAAAAAAAAAAAAAAAAAAAAAAACTTAAATTTAAGTTTTAATTTTTCTCACAAAATCTGTGGTTGTGCAATATTATTTTTCTATAGTATTATTATTGTCTTGATATTATTTATAATTATAATTTTTTTTTAAATTGTTACTCCTCTTTTTCAATTCTAAAATAAGAAAACCCTGTTGTATGTAAATTTTTGGGACGCACTGTATGTGCTTTCTGTACTATACTCTTGCTATGATACAAAAAAAAAAAAAAAAAAAAAAAAAAAAATTGACTTTGAAAAGGTTTGTGATGCTATGGAGAAAAAAAGTAGCTAGCAGACACAAATGCAAAGAAAACACATTATTTAATGAAAGACTAGATTCTATTAGTTCCTAGTAATGATTGTGACCTTAATTAACAAATAAATTAATCCAAAATTGCATTACTTACTGGCCAGCAAATGGTAGATGGATATTACAAACCTGGTATAAGAGTAGATATCTAAGTTTGTAAAATATTATATTGATAGAAATGAACTGTTTGATATTTCTTAAAAATGGCCTTTTTCTCACAAAACAAAATTAGGTTACATTGGCTAATTAACACTGAAATATTTCATAAAAAAAAAAGTACAATAGAACTTTCTTATAGCAAGCTCGGCTGTAAAAAGAACTCTGATTATTAATGAGCAAACAGGTTCAATAAAAAAATACTGCAAGAAACTTGATTATTATGAGTAAAACTTGGCTATAACGAGCAAAGTATCAGCAGACTCACAAAAGAGACCCTTTTTTATCCCGATTTCTCCTTGAAAATATATACTATTTCTTCATCCACATAGTCATCATTCTGCTGAAAATGACGAATATGCATAGACTGTTTGTGATATAGATGAGTGTGAAACAATTGCTTCTTTTCTATAGTTCAAATCTTCTTAAAAGCAAAATAGGTTAGTGAGAGTATTTTTCATGCAGTAAGCATAATTAGACTAAAAGTACGAGTATGTGATGCAGAATTCTAAAAAATTCAGAATAAGATAACCCTTTTTTGCTTCAATCAGCAAATCATATATTCTAATACGAGCAAATCTTGTGGGTGGTTATATATATATATATATATATATATATATATGCAAAAATTATCTTAAAAACGGCTCTAACGATTTTGACGAAATTTCGTATCCTACCGTTTTGGGGCACCAGAAAACCATTGGGCTAGGTCACATGCTCGAGAAAATTCGATTAGTGGGTCATTTTGGGTCATGATCTAGCTAATTGTATCTAAAAAACGGTTCAAACAATTTTGACGAAATTTTGCTTCCAACCATTTTCGGGCATGAGAAGTCAATTGGGCTGGGTCACATGTTCAAGAACTTTCGATTAGTGGGTCATTTTTGGGTCAACGCGGGTCAAATTAATTTTATCTAAAAAACGGCTCTAACGATTTTGATTAAATTTTGTGTCCTACGAGTTTCGAGCACGATAAAAGCATTGGGCTAGGTCGCATGTCCGAGAAAATTCGATTAGTGGGTCATTTCTGGGTCATTGTGGGTCAAGATCTAAAAAGCGGCTCAATTTACACTAAATTTTGCATCCAATGGTTTTCGGGCACGAGAAGACTGTTGGGCTAGGTCACATGTTCGAGAAAATTCAATTAGTGGGTCATTTTGGGTCATGGTCAAGCTAATTGTATCTAAAAAACATTTCAAACGATTTTGACGAAATTTTGTATCCGACCATTTTCGGGCATGAGAAGTCAATTGGGCTGGGTCACATGTTCGAGAACTTTCGATTAGCGGGTCATTTTTGGGTCAAAGCGGGTCAAATTAATTTTATCTAAAAAAGGGCTCTAACGATTTTGATTAAATTTTGTATTTTACGAGTTTCGGGCACGCGAAAATCATTAGACTAGGTCACATGTTCGAGAAATTTGATTAGTGGGTCATTTCTGGGTCATTGTGGGTCAATATCTAAAAAGCGGCTCAATTTACACTAAATTTTGCATCCTATGGTTTTCCGGCACGAGAAGACTGTTGGGCTAAGTCACATGTTCGAGAAAATTCAATTAGTGGGTCATTTTGGTCATGGGTCATGATATTTGAACTCAAATTTAATTTTGACCGAGCATAGCTCGGTCTTCCCTGCTCGTCTATATTAATAAAACAAAGAGTTTGTGAGTTTATCTGTCTGTATGCTCTCATGCTGTGATGGATAAGGCCAGCATTACGACATTGAGCATGGATATATCCCAAGGTGTGTCACAGAGACTGGTATAGGTAAAATTTAACCAGCCATACCCTGACTTCCATTCACCATTTGGCGAGTGACGAGTATCATTCACTAAGTCTGGTTAATGTGGCCACAAAATGTGTGTAACACAAGGAATTTTTTTTCCAAAAATAGTAAAAAAAATCACCAGTTGAGTATTCTTAGAGTAAGAATATTATCAATAAAGTTCTTTTAAAAAATTAATGTAAATTAATTGCATTAACAATACATAATATGCATGCATAAGTAATATAATTTAATGAAAAAAAAATCTTTAAAATCAATTTTATAAAAAAAAAAAAAAAAAAAAAAAAAAAAGCTTAATAAGATTTGCATTATAGTACTAGATTTTTCAGCTATTATCTTTACATCAATAATTTATGTATTTAAAATACATATTTATCTATGACTTATTTTCATCATACAAAACAAATTACAATAATTCCAAATATTCTAAAAAACAGATTTGCACAGCTCTGGAGTAGATAAATCCTGAACATGAATTCATTGATAAAAAAAAAATCTTTTAAAAATAAAACTTTACATACTACAAATATAGTTAATATTAAATTAATTTTAGTGTAAAGATTTAAAAAATACTTATTATTAAAACAGAATATATATATATATATATTTCCAGGGATCCATGCAGTTTTTTTTTTCCCCTGACTTCTGGTTTCTTTTATTTATATTGATATATATCCATAATAATAAAATATTAAAAAGAATAAAAAATATTTCTAAAAAATTATGATTAATGATTATCATAATTTGATGAAATACAAACAATAAGTGGTAATTTTCATTTACATACGATAAAATTAGCATGGCACACTATGAAAACCATTAAAGAAACAGAAGACAGAATTTTTTACAAATCCAATACTTTCTTCATATCGAAGAAAGTAAAAATGCATTTAAAAAAAGAAACATCAGCTAAGCTTTCTTAAAATAAAATGGCAAATTCAAAAGCATTATCTTATAGTTGTTAAAGCATTAACAAAATACAATTTTATTAAAACCATAGCAAAAATAAAAAACACATTAACATTTTTAACTTAATCAGTGTTATTTTATTTACCACCATTTTTATGTAAGATAATTATTTAAGAGGAAAAAGAACTTTAATATTATTTTTTCTCTTAAACAAGGCTTGACAAATGCGGTCGCCACTGGCGACCAACTTTTTTTAAATGGCAATAATGAACACAATTGTCTCTCCAACACCACTATTCATAGGGGAAGCAAACAGTGATCTCTCTCTTCTTTTCCATTTCATGCACATAAAACGCATAAAAATATGTATGTTTTTAATATTTCTTCCCCGCGTAAAATACTTAGCGCCTAGCTCCTGTGTGCACCACACACGTTGGACAATAGTTCGACACCACCCTGTCATGGTGGAAAGTGTCTGGTACTGGGTTATTACTCAAGAATATTTTATAATTACATTATTTAGATCAGGGGTTCCCAAACTTTTAGACCGACGTACCACTAAATCAAAGTTCATACTTCCGCGTACCACCAGGCATCAAACTTAATGCTAATAAAAGAAAAACTGTAATTTTTTTTACTGGCGTCTAGAATTTATACCTGGCTACCAGATTTTTTCAAATTTGTAAAGCCCTGCTCTTAAATCATTATCTTATATTAAGTTCTTTTTAAAAATGCATATAAATTATTTGCATATCAATTTTTGCTATGGATTTAAGATTATTAATGAATGATTAATGAAAAATATGAAGAATAAAAAAATGAATAACAAATGGTACTTCAAAAGAATTCTACAAATGAAAACAATAAATAAGATATATACAAAATAGTTTTGTTTAAAATATAGAAATTATAACTGAATAGTTATATTAAAAAATGAAAGAAAAGAAAGAAAAAATATGATAAAGTTAATACTACAGTATAGAGGTAGGCTGAATATAAATATATTTGTGGTAGTATCACATTTGTTTAAATTGAACACATTCAGTTACATGACTAAATAAAATAAGCAGCAAATATAAAATTATGATTTATTTGTGCTGCTCACTGTATACTACAGATTTTTTTGCTTATTAGATTGAATACTACACAAATAGGGTGAATATAAATTATTCAACCACCATTTAAATGAATCACAGTATGTGTAATTAGAACAGATTCAATTAATGGGATGAGTAATAGGCTACCCCCCCCCCCCCCCAAAAAAAAAAAAAAAAAAAAGATTTAACATTTATTTTGAATGAATGAATTTAATAACTGATTAGGCTAAGAAAATATCACATGGATAATACAACTGCTTGTCAATCTCTGGAAAATTTCATTACTGGACAGTTCATCATGAATGCATTATCAAAATTCAGCTTTCACCATTAGAAAGTTGATGTTTGGTACCAACATGTTACTCTTAGGCTGCTTTTCAAAATTTAAACTATTTTTAAATTGATTTCTTGACTATTATGTTTTTTTTTAAAGCAATACTCAAATAAAATTTTAAAATTTGTCTAAAAAAAACTTAAGATTTAGGAAAATATTTTATTTTTATAGGCAAAATGTCAGTATTGATGTCAATTTCTTGGTGGAAAAAACATATTTCATGTACAATGTAATAAATATTCTACAAAATGACATTTCCCCATAGATTATTGTAAAGTTTTAAATTAATTCCTTGAGAATTTCTGACCGGCAATTCATAAGTGGCAATGGCAATTCTTTTACCTGTTCTCTGTTAAACAAGATTCAAGTTTTTTTTCGACTGACGTTTATACTGATGAGGAGCTTGTAAATAGTTTGAAATGCTCTATTATAATTGATTCTATTATGCGATATTAATGTGTTGTTTTTTAGTTTGTTAAATATCTTTTTAATTTTAAAATTCTGATCCAAACATATGTTTAGTCATTTGAAAATTATTAAAGCTGTTCTCAAATTTAAACTTGCTACTTCTGATACATTTACGAAGTAATTTTTATCCTTAATTTCTTAAAATTTGCAGGAATGAATTCTTATTCAGATAATAAGAAATCAAACAGTATTTCTCTTTTTCCTATAAAGGCAAATGACCTTTCAGAAAGAAGCATCAAAGATGGCATTTTGAATCAATTTCCGAGACTTGACAATCAGAAAAAATCCACCTTCAGACAGCAATCTACTACAATTCCATATGTAACATGTTTACAGAAAAATTTGGTACTTACATATTATCCGGACCAGGTCACTTACATTTGAGCCAAGCATGGTGCCAATTATACTAATTACCCTTGTGTTTTGACAAGTATATAGTTTATTTATTTATTATAGTGTATAGTTTTTTAGTATAATTTAGAGTTTATTTTTTTATTATAGTTTACTGTTTTTTATTTATTATTGCTTATTTATGTTATTTATTTATTTTATATTATTTACCATTTTAAACAATTTTATGTATTTAACAATATTAAATTACTGTTTTGTACATTATTGGCAACGATAAACAAGATCGGCAATTGACAACCATTTTTGGCAATCTATCTCCTGGCCCGGATAATACGTAAGTACCAAAAATTTTAAAAATGCTATTTGATTATAAAGCACCTGGATACTAATGTAACCTGAATACATTTTGTTCTTTTACATATGAAAATGATGCTGTGAATGTATCAGAAAAGATTCGTTTTATTAAGAGTCTAGATTTGCCAACATATGACTTTCACAAGTTAATATTAAACCAATGAAAGTGTTCTCTACAATTTTTTCATTTGTATTTCAAGCAATATTATAAAGCAAAAACATGTGTGTCAGCTGATGACATAACGATTGTAGAAAAGAACTGAGAAATCACTTTCACTTTTATTACACAAGTATTTCCTTCTACGTAGCATTACAAATTTTACATAATTGAGCAGAACAAAGCCTGTACTTTCAAATAAAATTTGTTTGAAAACTGCAACTCAATCTATTGATTTTTATAATAATCTTCAAGCATGATTTTTTAAAAATATATCCCAACAACAAACAATATTTGCTACAATAATGTAAAGTAACATTTACAGGAAAATAAATAAATATGCAAAATTACAGAGAAGGCGGCAGTGTTACCACAATTGGCAACTAATTGGCCCATATTTGGCAAGAGCAAGTCTTGCATTGTTTATAACATTGTTCCAACATTGTTTATAATATTTCTATATATAACGTTTCAAAGGAAGTAGTTGAACAATTTTCTCATTTAACCAAACAAAGAATATACTTTTTTTTTTTTTTGGTTTTGTGAGGAAGATGAAGGAAGACTACCTTGGTTGGATCCTTGGAATTTTACAATTATTTTTTTTGCATCTGAGATCAAGGGCTAAAAATGAGTGCTTTGTGCATTTTACATTTTTGTGGCAGTTTCATTCTTAGGATATTTTCAATTTCGGAAACATTAAGGATCATGCTATTGTTTCCTTTATAGCAGTGGTTCCCTACCTTTTATTGGCCACACCCCACAGATGCTTCTGTAAAACCATCATGCCCCCTCTCACACTCACACACAAAAACATACATTCTGTAATATATTTCTCTTATTTTTTCAAAAGTGAACTTTATCTACAGGATGGAAGCCTAACAGAGTCTTAACAATAACTATTAATTCAATATTTTTAAACTTATCAAAGAGAAATTTTGGTCACATATGTGTTTTACATAAATATATAAATTCAATGAGGCGATACATATTCGACTTTATGCCAAAATGAGTTTGTTGATCCTTTCCAACTTATCTCAGTGTTAAACAAAAATGTTATACGGTCTGGCATTTTTATCTTCACAAAATGCTTGAAGAGACTCTCACATTTAGCATTAAAATTGATAACATTAACACATTCTATAATTTATTTTAGTAACTTATTAAGAGTTGGTGGAAAAATGTTGGACACTAAGTTTTCTTTTTATGGATAACACAATACATAAGTAGCATTCCAAGATTCTCCTCTTTATCAATTTTAAGTAGCCGTTATTCCACATCAAAATACATTTCTTTGTTATCCCTTTCCCATATACTATCTGATTTTAAAATTTTAAATGTATATGTTATAAATTTATTTACTGTGTAGAAGGCATGTAATACAGCCATAGACATTTACTATTTACCTATTTACTTTTCTAATGCTATTTAAGATTTATAAATTTTATAAAGTCTGTAGTACCATGTTTAGCTATTTCAAATAGTTTTTAAGTTAAATATGCCCAAGACAATCAGATGTAGATCTACCGTTAAGTATTTCACGTGTAAAAGTTTCTTCATGCGACATATAGCAGAGCGAATAGAAATACAAGACTCATTCAATAAATAATCGAAAAAGCGGAGAAAAATTGTAAAATACATTAATAACTGATAAAAAAATGAAAATGTTTAAACGTGAAATAAAAAAATGTATTTCAAAACAATTTTAAAAACTATCTATTCTAGATTTGAATCTATTTTAAATTCAACAAAATAAATTTATTTCTTTAATTTTATTTTTAAATTTTGCATTCGCAACTTTTATTTTTAGTCTACAGCATTACTTATAAAAAAAAACAGCTGACAGCAAATGGGTGAATTACAAATGTGGAATTGCCCCCCCCCCCTAAAAAGTCAAATTGCCTCCCGGTGGGGTGTACGCCCCACGTTGGAACCACTGTTTTATAGCCTTGCAAATTTTGGGATATTAACTAAATTGTGATGAGCTAAAACAAGAATGAACTAAGACAAATCTCTGAATCCAGATGTCCTATGCAAAAAGATTCATTTAAAAATATTGAAATGCAAATAAGAAATTTGTAGAAAATACTTCCATTGATTTCACATTAGCATGCAAATGTCATATGCTTATGAATGCAGGCTTTTAAGCAAGGAAAAAGTGTTGTTTGAGAACAATCTCAATCAATTATACCATGAGAAAATTATACTTTATGATACAAACATTTTTGTCAATTTCATTCACTGTTGAAATAAATATAAACCGTCTTCTTTCGGAATAATAAATTGAGAATCTTCATAATGAATCATTTCCACTTTTTTACTATTGTCAGGTTGCTTTTGAACATGACTAGCATTGACAACAGATATATCTTTAGATGTCCGTTGATAGCTGGCAAACTGTTTATTTTCAGACGGATCTCTAAAATTAGGTGCTGATTTATCAGTTATAAGTGTAATCTGAATTTCATCTTCACAAAATGGTTCTGATTCATATGCAAGTGTTTGATTTGGATTAATAAAATATGGAGTTACTGATTTATTGTTAAACTGAGACTGTTCATTTTGAGAGAGATGTGTGGATCTAATGGGCGATTCATTAGTTAATTGTGCAGTATGATTTCTAGAACCTGAATCCCTTTCAGAAAATGGTTCTGGTTCATATACAAGTGTTTCATTAACTCGATCAGAAGCGACTGATTTATCGTTAAGCTCAGAATGTTCTCTTTGAGAGAGAGGTGTGGAAGTAATAGATGACTCATTATTTAATTGTGAAATAGCATTTTTAGAAGCTGAATCCCTTTCAGAAAACATTTCTTCTTCTTCCATAAAGTTTTCATTCTCATTAAGAAAATCAAAATTGAAAGATTGGTTGCTAAGCTCAGAATCACAATTTATTGTACAGTGATTATGCTCTGATAAAAGTTGGGCACCACTTAAAGAAGGAGAATCAGCTTCATTAGCTTTTAACGTAGGTTTAGCTATGAAAAACATTCCATCAGAGTTAACAGCATATTTTAAATCACTTATACTCAAAGGTGTAGGTTTTGCATTGTTGGTTAAAGGCTCTGGTTCATATGCAAGTGTTTCATTAACACAATTAGAAGCGACTGATTTATTGTTAAGCTGATAATGTTCATTTTGAGAGAGAGGTGTGGAACTAATAGATGACTCATTATTTAATTGTGAAATGTGATTTCGAGAAGCTGAATCCCTTTCAGAAAACATTTCTTCTTCTTCTTCTTCTGTAAAGTTTTCATTCTCATTAAGAAAATCAAAATTGAAAGTTTGGTTGCTAAGCTGAGAATGTTCATTTTGAGAGAGAGGTGTGGAAGTAATAGATGACTCATTATTTAATTGTGAAATGTGATTTCGAGAAGCTGAATCCCTTTCAGAAAACATTTCTTCTTCCTCTTCTTCTTCTGTAAAGTTTTCATTCTCATTAAGAAAATCAAAATTGAAAGTTTGGTTGCTAAGCTCAGAATGTTCATTTTGAGAGAGAGGTGTGGAACTAATAGATGACTCATTATTTAATTGTGAAATGTGATTTCCAGAAGCTGAATCCCTTTCAGAAAACATTTCTTCTTCTTCTTTTTCTGTAAAGTTTTCATTCTCATTAAGAAAATCAAAATTGAAAGATTGGTTGCTAAGCTCAGAATCGCAATTTACTGTACATTGATTATGCTCTGATAAAAGTTGGGTGGCACTTAAAGAAGAATTCATGCTCTGAGAATCAGCTTCATTAGCTTTTAACAAAGGTTTAGCTATGAAAAATGCTCCATCAGGGTTAATAGCCATATATTTTAAATCACTTAAAGTCAAATATGTAGGTTTTGCGTTGTTGGTTAAAGGTTCAGCATTTAATTCAAGTCTTTTGTCATCAGATGAAGATTCAGAATCATGAAAATATGTATCATCAGATGCAGATTCCATAAACCTTTCATCATCTGGCATAGTAGATTCTTTGCATAATTTGGATTCATCATTTTTGGATAAAGCATGAAATTCCGAAGTACTAGTTTTAGACCTGGATAAAGATTCCTCTGAAGTTTCTCTAACTTCATTATTGCTGATATGTACTTGTGTCACTTCTTTATAATAATTTTCTCCTACAAAAGATGAAGATGGTTTATTTTTTGCTTTAGATTCTGTTTCAGTAGTACAATTTTCAAAGTATGAAGACTTTAAATAGAAGGATCCATCACTACGAATGGCTAAATGTTTTAAAGCATTACGAGAAAGAGGTTTTTCTGAGTTAGGAGAAGTTTCATTCTGAACTTCTATAGATTCCTCTGAAGTTTCTCTAACTTCATTATTGCTGATATGTACTTGTGTCACTTCTTTATAATAATTTTCTCCTACAAAAGATGAAGATGGTTTATTTTTTGCTTTAGATTCTGTTTCAGTAGTACAATTTTCAAAGTATGAAGACTTTATATAGAAGGATCCATCACTACGAATGGCTAAATATTTTAAAGCATTACGAGAAAGAGGTTTTTCTGAGTTAGGAGAAGTTTCATTCTGAACTTCTACAGACCTCTCTATATTTTCATTAAAAGAAGTTGAGTTTTCATAATTGTTGCAATCAAATTCCTCTTCTTTATCGGAAGAAAATGAATTATCACACTGATTACTTGAAAAAATATTTTCGCTTTCACTAAAAGAAGCTGGATTTTTATTGTTACATTCAGATTCTTCATCTGTATCGGAAGAAAGTGATTTTTCATGATTACTATCCACAGAATGGTCTTTATTTTCATTAAAAGAAGCTGAGTCTCCATCTTGATTACATTCTTCATCTGTATCGGAAGAAAGTGATTTTTCATGATTAATATCTACAGAATGGTCTTTATTTTCATTAAAAGAAGTTGAGCCTCCATCTTGATTACATTCAAAGTCGTCTTCAATATCAGAAGGAAATAAACGTTTATATATCGAACTTTTTAAATTTCTAGAACGTTGAAGACTACAATTGTAAATTTCTGAGTGATCAGAAAAGTCTGAATTTTCACTCTCATTATCAGAAGAACTATCTTTCCTTCCAACATGTGTGGATACAGCAAGGCACTTGGATGAATTTACAACTTTCGCTGACATATAATCTTCATTTGTTTTTATTAACTTATCACTTGCTGATGCTTGAAAATTGTATGAATATGACTTGGATGATGTTAATGTACATGAAGAATGAGAAATGGGAACAAAGTTAAGATTAGTATCACTGAGGTTGATTCGGGAAAGGACAACCTAAAAAAGAATATACATTTTATAAGCAACTATTTACAGATATTTTTGTTTAACAAAATAATTAATACAATATATCATGTCATATTATATCACAGAATTAGCTTAAAAATTACCAATATAATATTACTAACATATAATAAAATATCAAAAGACATGATTATGAACACTAGATATAAATACATAATAAAATGTCAATTGTTTTTAGCTCCTAAGTGTGGTAAAAATAATTATTATTTATTACAATAATGCCCTTCTATGCTGAACCAGTGCCTTTTTTACTAACTAGCACCCTGCCTTTTTCTTTCTAGAGCAAACACTAGATATAAATACATAATACAATTTCAATTGTCTTTAGCCCTTAAAGTCTTAAATCACCTTGTTGGCAGGAAACATCAGATTTATTTCAGAAAATACGAATCATTTTAACAGATAAACCAGGAGTCTTCCCAGACTTTTCCTACAGGGTCCTGTTTCTGTGTAAATTGTTAATGGCATTGTACATTTGTGAAAAATCTAATTATAATTTTATGAATCAGAAATTAGCATTATATTCAGGTTTCAGTTTAGACAATTGAATTAAAACAAGGTTCTGTTTTAAGGAACAAATAATTATAATAAGGAATCAAAACAGAATATATTTATATGTAAACATATATACATGGCTCCCAACACATTTTAGTCCTATAAAAGGGGGGAAACGAGACCATTTTTATTTAAAAGGGGGACTTTGGGGGACCACTTTTATTTAAAAATGGACCCCATGTCTAATAATACTGCAACAAATTTTCCTAATTATACATTTTTTTTTTAATTACCTCAGAAAATATGATAAATGGTTATCTTTAAAAAGATGTCATTAAACAATGTGCATAGCTTTATTTGATACACTTAAATATTCTACTACCAGATGGGTAATAATTAGAACAGAAAAAAATTATTTCAAATGAAACATAAACAGTAAAAAGTAATACAGCAGTCTGGATAATGGAGACAGTCATAAACTAGTCTGATGTGCCAATCCCAAAACTTTCTTCTATCTCACACAGGTTTCACATACACTAAAAAGAATCAGCACCAATTTATATCAAGGTGTAACTGAATCTAAAGTTTTATTAAATTCTGTGCATTAGTTCTTGAGATATGACTATAGCTAAAATCGTGTAAATCCTACAAAATGTAGCATAGCAGCACCACCTGTTAGGAGATTCAGACCAAAACCTAATCAACAACAACTTGTCAGCGTCTAACTGAATCTGAAGTTTGATGAAAATCTCTGCATTAGTTCTTGAGAAATAGTTATCGTGAAAATAATGAAGAAAGTAGCATAGCAGCGCCACCTGTTGGGCTATTTACACCAAAACGTAAGTCATGAATTTGTGTCTCTCGGGATCTGAAAACCACAAGCCTAGTCACGTATACCAGTCGCACGGGATCTGAAAACCACAAGCCTCGTCACGTATAAGGGGCACTCGTCCCGAAGGGGTTAAAAAATCCATTTTACTGAAAAGTTGCTGCACTGGATCTTGTGTATCTAGATAGCAAATTGGGGGCAACATAATAGTTTCCCCACTTTGACATTCGCCAACCTATAACAGCCAACTTGTTAACTCTCTCTCTCTGTTTAAAGGGCACACATATTTTCTGTAAGTTGCATAATGTAAAATCTTCTCTTCTTTATGCAACTTGAAACTGTTAATGATCATGAACCTCTAAAAATGACGGATAGGACTTACTTAACGGAAATCTCCTCCCAATAAGATTATTTTATTCATTTATTATTATTTATTACTATTATTTATTTGTTATTACTCAATCTATATTATAAATAACAAACATGTACATCCGTAACATTGATGTCATAACGATACAGACAACAATGAGGTTAAATTGCATAAGGTACAAGAATGGAGTTAATGTTTTAATTAATAACAAAATGGCACTTTTTTTAGTTTGATTTTGCCCTTTATTTTCTTGCCTTTTTAGAAAGTAGGTAGTTTTTAAAAATAAATAAGAAAAATTGTCAGGCAATTTTTACAAAAATTGTATTTTTGGATGCAAAAAAATTTTCTACATATGTGTGGTGAGTTTTAAATCGATACCTCAAATACTTCTCTTAATATTCGCAAATTAGTGAAAACAAACCTCTAGTTGCCATCGGCAAATGATAAATAATCGTGATTTCTGTGCCACGTACGATAGCGTTATATATATAGATACTGTATACAATAACATTTAATATAGCATTATAAGGATTGGATTAAATATAATGTGACACTAATAAAACAAAATTAACAAGTCAAATATTAGGAACTTGAATACACCTTCCCCACCCCTTTAAAAGAGGAAGAAATTCCCCTTAAATTTTAGGCTAAAGAGAGAAATTTATCTCTAAAATTCTAAGCCTTGAGGGTGACGAGTTTAATTTTAATCAAGCTGTACACAGCTGAGAAACAACTCATAGTTTTTTCTCATGTATATTTCTAAAACTAGCCAAAATAATCATTAATGATAAATGTCTCACTTATAGAATGTTGCAAGAGCAAGGCTTTAGAAAACATTTTTGTAAATTATCAGTTTCAATGTTTAAATTGTTTATTAAATGTTTATTACTTTATTCTGTCTTTACAAGAAAAATGTATTGGATATATGAAAATTTTCAACTTCCGGTTTTTGACGGATTTATACATTTTAGAAGGTCCTGAACATATGACTGTTTTAAGAAAATATCTGTCTGTGAGTGTGTCTCTGTGTCTGTACATGACAAAAATTTTGTGAGCACTATATCAAGAACTAATCAACGAAATTTAATAAAACTTTATATTCTGTTAGACCTTGATATAAATTGGTGCTGATTTTTTTTTTATGTAAATCGCCCAACAAGTGGCTCTGCTATGCTGCATTTTTCATGATTTTTGTTATTGCTATATCTCAACAACTAATGCACAGAATGTTACCAAACTTCAAATTCCGTTAGATCTTGACATAAATAGATGTTGATTACATTTTTGTATAAATCGTCCAACAGGTGGCGCTGCTATGCTACATTTTGCCCGATTTTCACGATAGCTATATCTCAAAAACTAAATCACAGAATTTAATAAAACTTTAGATACAGTGAGACCTTGATATAAATTGGTGCTGATTTGTTTTTAGTGTATGGTAAACCTGTATGAAATAGAAGAAAGTTTTGGGATTGGTGCATCCCACTAGTTTTTTTATTTTAATCAAATCTGTAAAATCCGACTTTAGCTTTTGATCATATTTTGAATTTTTTTTTTTCAAATTCCTTAGGAGGGGAGCTAAATGGTGCCCCTGCTTAAAGGGCAGTTTTACATACCTATATAGGTTTGAAGAATGAAATTAACAAGCCCTGCTTTGTTTTCTTAACAGCACCGTCTAATATTATACACTCTATTTTGTCAAAGCACATGTTAATTTCATTTATTAACAAGTTTTCATTATGTATGTAACACACAATTTCTGTAAATACTCGAGTGCATCAAATGCTAAAAGTTTCTCACCAGCTTCTATAAATTCTTCTTCCTCACTGATATTGCCATCGGCTGACTCATTTACTGCACTTTTTTTTACGATATTCTCTTCATTGAACTCTTCATTTGCTATTATGTGTTCATCAACATTAATGTATTGATCAAAGTTAAATCGGAAGTCAGGTTCAAGGATGAAATCAGTTCATCCGTACTTTCCAATTTAAGTAAAGAAACAGTTTCATTATTATTTGAAGGTGATGGGAATATTCCTGAAACTGAAAAAGCAATAACAATAGTTTCTTTCGAAACATCGCAACAAGCGTTATCTATCATATACATGGCTTTCAGCACGCCTATTTTTGTTTTTTTCTTGTCATCTGAATTCACAATTATTTTTTTCACAAGCACCTTTCAGTATTTAGTTCTAAATGAACAAATAATTCTTTGGTCTAATGCTTGTATTTTTGGATGTAGTGTTAGGTAGCAAAAAAAAGTAATTTTATACATTTCAGACGAACAGAACTAACGTACGAGGATACACTGTGTAAAAAGAAGCAGAACTTTTCTTTTGGTATTTTGCATCTCTTTGTCAAAATCTAAAATACATTCTTCAAAAAGACATTTTGTCATCCAAGCTTTGCAGTTATGCCTGTACATTACAGGCAAAGCTTTCGTTACGTCTTTTCGGATACACCATGGATTCTTTGCTTTCCCAATTACAAGAGGTTTTCGCTTTTCTGAGCCGTCGGCTTTGCTGAATAATGCTAATGAAAGTCAATTTATGCTCCTTTTCCCACTGTGGTAAGTCTCTTTTTTTTTTAAATTGCAGTTTTATCAGGCATCAAACGAAAAAACAATCTAGTTTCATCCATGCTAAATATATCTTTTTGATCGTAATCTTTAAATATTTTAGAATTTTTTTTCTTCTATTCTTTAATTGTTCCTTGTTTCTAGAGGCTGCTTCTCCACAAAATTTTCTACAAACAATTTCATATATATATTTTTTAATTTACTCAACCAACCATCACTTACATGAAAGTCTTTATATCCAAGTTTTTCGGCAAACGCATATGCTTTTTCTTGCAAAATTATTTCCACTAATAGGGATGTTTTTGGATCTTGCATCTTCAAACCATGAAAATAATACTTTCTCCACATCTGCATATTTCGCTGTGCATGAGGAATGATGAGAAAATAGCACCCTTTTCGAAAATTTTAAGAATTTTTTTCTCAATTTTTCAATACTGTGCTAAGAGTGCTACTTGGAATTACAAATTTTTCGCTACATCACTTTTTTTTTAACATTATTCTCAACGCATTTTATAATTCCCACTTCCTCTTCTAAACTCAAATATTTTCTTTTGCCAGACATAGCCAGCATACAAAGAGTTTTAAAAATTAATGCACCATAAATTTACAGGAAAACTGAATATGAAGTCTGATCAATGAAATCAGTGATCGAATAAAAAAAGAACAAACCAGTTCAGCTAAGCTGGCGCCCCTCTGTCTGTCTTAAAACACTGCCCCTCCCCAACTCTCTCTTGGCTTGGAAGTATTGAAAATATGTGATTGGACGTAGAGAAAAAAAATTGAAGGTTATGTCATGGAAAAAAAGCTGGTATTTAAGAAATAAATACTATTTCCCGCATTAAGTAAAAAATTCACTATATTGTTTTTATTTCACTTTTAATGCTGAAATTGTTTTTGTTATATTGTGCTTTTCACTATAAATATTTCATAATATCATTTCGAATTCAGTATTCTTTAACACACAGACCAATTAAATGGTTAGGAACATTTCGTTATATCATATTTCATTATTTAGGTGCTTCAACTGTAATATCACCTGTTGGGTGAAATACATAAAACTCTAATCAATATCAATTTATGTTAAGGGTTAACTGAATGTGAAGTTTAATGAAATTTCACCACAGAGATGCTGAGATTGACTTATTAAAATACCTTATGTAAAATGTAAAAAATGCAGCATAGCAGTGCCACCTGTTGGCCATATACGCCGAAACATAATCAGCACCTCTATGTGCTAAAGTTTAATTAAATATGGCATTTGATGAAATTCCATGCTTCAGTTTTTGATATAGAATGGGTACAAAATTTGTATCACATACAGAGAGATTTTTTTAATAATTATCAAATCGTATTCAGGTCAACCTAAAACGTGCAAATCCATCAAAAAAATTAAATTATTTTCATGATTCCAATACTTTCTTCTGATAAATATATATTAAAGAATATATTAAAAAGAAGAAGAAGAAGAAATTGTAATTAAGATTTCCTTTGATAGCTGAGACATACTTCGGCATCAAAACCAAAAACAAAACTACATCTATAATAATACAAAAGTTTGTCTGTGTGCTGAAGAGACTGTTGCGTGTAGAGTTACAAGATTTGACAGGAAGGTATGTCTAAAATTAGTTTTTGGATTTTTTTATTAGATTTTTTTAATGTGATTCTTACTCCTTTTTTTTCATGTTGACAATTTTTTCACAATAATAAAAGAAATTCAATTTCAATTTTTTAGCCCAGTAGTAAATTTTTTTCCTTTTTTCAATAAAATTTGTTAATCAGAATTTTTAAAGTGATTTTATTTTTCACAAATTTTTTATGCGAATTTCAACTTTTTTTTTGCGACTTGTGGTAATTTTTTGATATTTGTAAAAAGAATTCGGTTTCAAACTTCGAGCCTTACTGCAATGACAACTACAACAATCAACACACAACTGATTAAATGATACACATTTGCATCATATGTCATGTAATTTTTCAGCACAGTGTTTTTTTTCTTGATGTAGAGCTAGGTAACTTTTCAGTTTGAATTATCATCAAAGACAGGGGCCTCGCTAAGGGGGGGGACGGGGGGGGAGCCTCCCCCCCCCAAACATTTGTGAATGCTATTACACTTGGCAAATTTACAAACTTTTATTTGGCAAATTTGTATAAAACTTTAATAAAAACTATAATATACTCTCTATTTTTAATAGACTTGACAAAAGTTACAGATCTAATTGGGAATATTATGAAACTTTTTACAAATAAGAACTATATTACATTTTCTAACTGTGGTATTTTGGTAAATTGTAAAACTAGTTGGCAAACTTGTTGAATTGGCGAGAACTATTTATTTTTCCTTTTCAATGAGTTGGCAAATACTGAAATTTGACTTGGCAATTTAAGGTCCTCTCCCCCCTCAATAAAAAGTCTTAGCGATGGCACTGATCAAAGACAAGTCATAACAGAGTCTAATAATCTATTTAACTGATGACAGCTTTTCTTGGTACTGTTATGGATTAAACTTAAAGGTGGTCTCTGACTAATGCAAACACCAGTTAATGGAAATAAATTAAAAATTTATATTTCAATGGAAGAAAAGTAAAATTCTCATATCTTAAACAATCAATCAACTGTATCATAGATGTACTGTCAGGGAAGGGACACAAACTTTTGCCACTTTTTTTTAATAAAAAAATTTCAAACTGTTTAAGAGAAAAATTCTGCATTTATAAATATAGTGGCCAGTATTATTCAGTAAAGGTGGTGGAAGTCCAGCCCCCTCACTTTAACTCTGGTGCTACGCCTACAAACTGTATCCTGAATAAACACTAATGAAAAGAGATTTCATATTTAAATAAATAATATTTCACCGATATGTGTTAGAGTAAAAATTTCTTAACAATACAAATATTATTTGAAATCAAATGAGAGAGGTATTCAGAAGAAAAAAAAAGCTTATAAAAGGCATATTAGAAATAATGGAACAGAAAGGAAGGTTTAAAATGCTGATTTATGGAAATGCAGACATTATTTATTATTATTTTATAGTGACATTATAAATTGACACACTTGCTTATTTATTGAACGTTGCTGGAACTCGTCTTTTATATATATATATTTTTTTTTATCATTTATTAATATGCAGTCAAATTAAATAGAAACGAATTACTTAAAGTCCACTACAAACTTTGTGCTATGCATCAAAATTTAATGGTTAATCTTAAATACTTTCTTAAAAATTCTTATAAATCACAAATTATTATTTATTGATGCTATTAATCAAAACCTAAAAATCATAAATGTTTCTGCAAAGCTGGATTAGCATGCATAATTGTATGTTTTTAATAAATAGAACATCACATTTAATTTTTAAGAATAAAATTGTATTAAATAATAAACGCAGCATTTGTACACAGTGGAATCTTGCTAATGTGACTGCCCGCTTAAGATGTATCTCCAGTTAAAGAAGATCATTTCTTTTTTCCTATTTCTTTTATTTAACTCAACTTGGTTTTTGTATGTAAAGATGGAATTTTGTAGTCTATTTTTAATTCACTTTCTTATATGCTAAAATTTTATGTTCACATGTGTATTTCCGATGACAATGCAACATTTTAATATTTTCAGAACTTAATTATAAATTAATGCATTAGGAATTTTTCTTTTTATCTGCCACAGATGATAAATCGGTCAATATTCTTGAGGGTTACAATTGTATATGAGTTACAACAATGGTTTTAATGATGCTCCCAAATAAGCTTGCCAAAATAGGCCAAATGGCTGCAAAACTACAATGATATAATTTTAAACACTAAAAAGAAGAAAATAAAATATATAAAAAATTAGCTTGTAATAATTTAAAAAGTATGCTTTTATCGATGAATAGTTTCATATTAATTAAATATTACATGTTGAGAAATCAATTTAGAAATCCTAAAAACATAGTTTAGATAATGTTTACTTTTCTTTCCTTTTTGCCATATCTTAAAAAAGAAACAGAGCAAAAATCATAATCTTTTTAAAAAATAAATTCACGAGCTTGCACTTTCTATCTTGAATTTTCAGGCTTCCTACCCATGTCACATTCACATATTTTAGCAGAATTTTTTTGGAAAAATCATGAATTGCAGTCATAAAATTAGTAGTGATTTTCAAGATAAACATTGAGTATGTATAAAAGAGAGTTAAAAAAAAAAAAAAAAAAAAAAAAAAAAAAAAGCTCTTTTTACTTTTATATTTATTTTCTACCAATTTCTATTTGCAATTAATGTTAAGAATGTAGTTTAAAGCGTACTACTAATTGGATAATGTAGACAATTTTTCAGAAATTGATCAGGCAGAATTGAAACTGATTTTCTACATTATTATTTCAGAAGTCACTTTGGTGTAACTTTGGTTATTGAGAGATCAAAAAATTGTCAGTCAGAGTAGTGTTGAGAAAGAAAACATTTTCACTAAAAACGTAACAGGTTAACAAGTTGCTAATGACTGCTTACACATAGTACCAATCAAAATGTGATGTAATAGACTAAATTTTCGAGTATATCCTAAAACTGGAGAATGATGTGCTGAAAAAATCATTTATTCAGCTATCACACAGAAAAATGAGAGATTACTTGTAAAATTATGTAAGCAATTTCTTTGCATATTTTGTTTGCTCTGAGTAATTTATTCTTCTGCATTGTAATTAACTTGCATTTTTACTAAAAGTACTAAATGAATGAAAGAGTTGTTTCTTTTAGCATACAGTTGGTAACCTATTTAATTTCTGTCGATTCGATTCAATGCAAGGAAATATCTTACACTATTGAAATATTTAAATTATTTAATGCGGACAAATAATGGCCTCCCCAGGAAGTTCACTGTAATATCATAAGAGTAATTAATCTGTTTTAATACCAAATTAGTGAATCTAATTTTCTGAATGACTTTTTATTTGATCTTAACTGACAAATTTTAAACACAATTTGTCAGTTTGTGTTTAAACAGTTTGTGTTACGAAACAGGTTTATGTTAGCGTTATTTGTCAGCTTGTATTACGAAAATAGTTTCGTAATTTATATACATAATTACGAAACTATGAAATTTTAAAAAAAAATTGTTGTCAGATCATTATGTCTTAAAATGTTATGGAAAACTATGATAAAAAAATACTAAAGTAGTTATGATGTAGCAAAACATATAATGTGTTCTTATCATTGACCAATAACTAATTCTTAATCTGCTAGTTTTAAAGGTATACAGTGGAGCATTGATTATCCGAACCTTGGTCAACCAAATAACCAATTAACTGAACGTGTTCCAGAAGGCAAAATTCAAATTTGCGAATCCACTGAGGAAGCTCTTCGGTGCCTAGACACAGCCTTGAAGTAGGTGGAGCAACAAGAAGAGTGTGATTCTGTTCAACTGTTTTCATTAAAATGTATAAGATATTTAACAAGAAGAAAAAGAGTGTCCTCTCTGAAGCAAAAGAAAATTTTTGACATATTTGAGTTTATTATCACTGTTTATTTGTTTCACTATGCTAAAAAAAAACTGTAGTATGTTTTTTTTTTTCCCGAAAAGGATCTGTTATCCAAAATCTCACTTATCTGAACATCCCCGGTCACCTATTAGTTCAGATAATTGATGCTCCACTCTAGTTCCAATTACAACAAAATAGTTATTTTAAAAAAATGTATATGAAATTTAAATGTTTATACAGCCTCTAGTGCTATAAGTCACATTTAGAATTTTTTTCTCCATGCTCTGTTAGGTAAAATTGTAAAATTTCCATTGTTCTATTATTAAAACTTGCTAAGTTATGATTCTTTGAATTTAAAGAAATTTCAGAACTTTTCAATAGTAAAACAGCCAAGTGTTGGAAAGTTCCGAAGTTTCATAAATTTCAAAGTATCATAACTCGGTGAGTTTTGATGGTAGAAGAATGAAATTTTTACTGTTTTACTTGTCAGAACATTAGAGACATTTTTTCTAAATAATAAATTATAGGACCTAAAGACCATATACAAATTAAAATTTTGTAACTTTTTAACAAATAACTATTTTAATGTAAATGGAAACTTCATGATGAAGAACAGTTGAAACATTTTTACAATTGGAATTATACCTCTAAAACTAATGGTTTAGGAATTAGCTATTGATCAATAAGAAGGGAAAGCCTGTATAAACATGCATAGTAATCAATGTGTATAATATTATACTAGTACAACAAATAAAAATTAATCCTAGTCAGCATCATTTATTTTATTTTCATTTATTTATTGAATGATAATCAAATTTTATAAGCCATATAAACTATTTTTTTTATTGTTTACTAATAACAAAGTGGATAGGTTTATTTTGTTTTCTTTTACATGTTGTCCTACAAATTTTTACTCAAAAATCATCAATTATGAATTATTCACATAATTAAAACAAACTTTTTATGAATTTGAAACTCTATTAACTACATATCTGCAAGTTAAAAACTCACCAACAGAAGGCATTTTCAATTGCATTCGAATTATATATATATATATATATATATATATATACAGAGTTTCCCCCATACAGTTTCAGAAGGGTGCTGCACCCTGCCTGCCCTTTGGTTTACAAAATAGCACCCTTCTTGCCCCTCATAAAAATAATTAGCACCCTTCTTGCCCCTTCAGTAAAAAAAGTGCCCTTTCTCCTTTTTGCATTAAAAAATTTGCTTTCATAGTAAAAATTGACTCAATGTTGTCTTGAAAACAGTGCCCTGACTTTTAAATATCAAAAGTGGCTTTAAAAACCAAAATAATACCTTTTAACAAAAAAAAAGTGCCCTTAAGAATCCGAAAAGTGCCCTCAAGAATAAAAAAGTGCCCTTTTCTCACCAGCAGCACCCTGCCCTTTTTTAAACCTGGGGGAAACTCTGTATATATATATATATATATATATATATATATATATATATATAATGACATTTTTTGAGTTATGATATATTTAATAAGAAATAAATTAAAACAATTTATACTTAAAAAGGTTTTTTATGGAAAGAAAGAATTAATGTTGAAATGATTAAAACATAGAACATTTAAGAAATATTGAAAGTTCTTACCCTTGGTTGAAATTTTGCAGAATCAATATCACTTTCTCTAATGTCGACACATTTCTCTGAAAAACAAGAGGTCAAAGGAGAAGAATAAGTTTTTATAAGAATATATAATTTCTTAACAAAATTACTGGCAGGTAAATTTTAAACTGTTACCGCACTAAATATAGTTTTATTATCAAAGAATTTTTTTTTTCAATTATAAAAAGGCATTAAGAATAATATTTAATTACAATATTAAAACATCTCAAAGAATTTAAAAGTAACAAAAATAGTAACAAAAATTCAAGATGGCAGTAGATTTTACATACAGACTATAGATTATTTTCGAAGCAAAATATATTTGTTTGTTTATTTTTTTTAGCATATGACCATAAATAAAATTGTACATTGTTGCTGATATGTCTAAGTATGCATAATATTTTTTATTTCACACCACTTGTTTCACAACATCTGGAAAATACCCTTTAGAAATAAGTCCCAATCATGATCGCCCCTCTCCCATCACTAATTACACGATTGCTCAATGCTCAGTTACAAATTTATGATGTTAGATTTGAGGGGAGGGAGGGGGGGGGGCTTGTGCAAGTGCTAGCTTGTGCATGCAGAAATATGACCCCCCCCCCCCCCAATATCTTTTCAAACAAATCAATTCACCTACTCTTGAAGACATGTGCAAACACACATATAATAAATATTGCCCCAACAAATACATAAAGCCTAGTTTCTTGCATTTTTTTTTTTTTTTTTTGTAAAATTATTCATGCATACATATGATTTGATACATATCTCATGCATATGTATGTGTGTGTGTTTCTGAACTAAAGTATAATTTTTAAATATTAAACTTTCTGCTTGGGAAAGAGTTTGTGATGGGATTAAAGGGTAATTTAATAAATTTTTGTAGAACTGTGGTATGCTGCCTTATATAATTTTCTCAACTACCTGCAAACCTCACCTATGATTGCAAATTATTTTTTAATAGTTAAAAGGGCTGTCACAGATTCTCGGAAAATTTTCTAAGATTATAAGTTAAATACATGTATCGCATATTCATCCATTTATGTTACAATTCAACTTTTAAAAAAGTAATATTCAGCCATAATTAAAAAATACAATCTTTCTTGAGATTATTTAAAAAACAAAACTTAAGTTTACTTCTTGCACTACAGCTTACACATATTCAGTAATAAGTATTTTAATATCCATCAGATTTCATGCAAACATAAGCAATGCAAATATCTTTGAACTGCTTCAACTTAAATAAATTCCCTGGAATGAACAATAACATGTTAATCAATTAATATATTAAATATGCATACCGATTAATAAACTTTGTGCATCAAATGTAAATTACTTAAGTGATAGCAGTCAAGGAATATTCATCTCAAAATGCTCTTAGACTGTGATAATAATATTAGATTAATTTTAACACAATTATTCAAATTGGTAAAGAAATCATACGAGTTGTAATTTTCCAACTGGACCTGCGATCTATTCTGTTGAGCTGATTAAAATATCAGACCAGATGCTATGATCAATAAGGTTAACTGGATGAATTATGCCCTCCAGATTCGACCGGGATGGCTCAGTTGGTAGAGCGTGGCGGCTTCAGCCAAGATATCCCAGGTTCGAATCCTGGCCCGGACATTTTTCGTCCAGTTGGAAAATTACAACTCGTTGTGATAATAATACTCTACAACTTGTCTAACTATCTCAAGATGCGTGAGTTTTTATTCAATCTATTCAAGGATATTTGCTTGCTGGCACTTGTATAAGTAGTGACAGGATAAAATTCCATGCATCTTGAGATGATTAGGAACATTATTAGGCAGGTTAGACTACAGTGTTAAGCAAAGCTATTGCTCTGTTAATGCATATGTTGAGATGGTATAAAATCTCATACATCAAATTAGACCACAGTGAGGATTTAGGAATTCTAGGCTCAAGTAAGGATATTCGCTTCATTGAAATGGACATAAATTGTGGTGGGATAAAATCTCATGCTTCATTATATGTTTAGATAAATTAAACCACATTGTAAAAGCATGTTCGGGGGTTTTAGACAAAATACACCATTGTGTAAATACAACTTATGATGATTGATAAGTCTTCTATGCAACAGAACCTTGATTAATCTTTTTAAATTGAAATCTATGATCATGCAAGTTCAAATTTGCTGAATTTTGAGTCTTCCAGACCAGGCATGCCAACATTTCAGTAAGCTGGGGTGCACCTCAGCTGGTGAAAAAGAATGACGGGTGTTGTTAGTCACAACTCAAAACTTGCAATAATATTATCATATGCTATTGTAGTGGCAGTGACATACACTGTGTTATTAGGATGAATGTACAGCTCCAATTGGTAGCCAAAAGACTCCTATAATTCAGGAACTCCACGTTAAAAAATAAAAATAAAAAAATGTAGAAAGAAACATGGGTTGTAGTAAATTTAGAATTGCATTTTTACGAGAGGGATCGCCTATCTCAAAATGTTTTATAGGAAAATTTAACAAAAATGTTAATAGTGCCTATGATTATAATAATAAAATTGCAAAAGCATCACTTAAAATGAAATATTAAAAAAAAAAAAAAAAAAAAAAAAAAAAAATCCTAGCATCAAGAAACATTTGAAAGGGCACCATGGTGCCCGCAGACGCTGCATTGGACACCCTGTTCCAGACTAATCATCCAGTATTAAAGGACTGTGTTATTTGGATAAATATATGGTTCTGCTTGTTTGTAATTAGAAGTAAAACCCAATCATTTCCTCAACTTTTTTGCTAACTTGATACATAAATAGAACTTGAGATGAAGGCTTTCAAAAAACAACTATGGTTAATTGAATTTTTTTTTTATTTATTAAGCATCTTAGAATCCTTAGAATACATTTTAATTTGTTGCACAATACTAAAAATTGCAAAAAGATTAGAACAGGTGCATCTTCTAATACAGGTTACATATCACAAAAAACACAAAAAAAAATTTGACTTAAAATTTTGATTTAGTTTGTTTTTTTAAATCTAGTTGTATGTTTTATGCATAAACTCATATTCAGGAAAGCAAAACTTATCTGCTATGTGTAATTTCATATGTATGTTCTAAGGAACTTCAGAAATTTCGGCTAAATATCATTGTTTTAACATAAGATAATATTTTGGGAGTTGTCGGACAGGGAATAAGCAGGAAAAAATTTCTTCCTTGTACTATATTTGGGGGATGCTCTTGTGTCACTAAAATTTTAAGCACATCACTGTGATTAAGGTAAGTCTGGCAATGTTTAAAAAGAAAGTAAAAATTAGTTAGGGTGTGTACATAACTATTATCAACAGGGTTCATACCTTTTTTAACAAAGTTAATTCCAAGAGTTTACAAAGAGTCTCAAAAATTTTTTCCAGGAGATTTGCTTTGAGTTTTTAATACAACCTCATTATCTTTTTTCAAGATGGTATATACATGGATGGGGTTGCTCCTCCTGAAATGTGAATCTTCAAAAATCTTGCTAATTTTAAATTTTAAAATAGTAAAAAGCCTAGGAAATTTGAGACTTAAGAGAATGCTGATTTCTCATTATGGATCACTAAGCTCCAGTTGATACGTATCAGAAGCAAAAGTTAATTTAAAACTTTTGTTTAAATTCCCTCAGTATTTTAATGTCAAATTCACTGCTAAGAACTAGAAGTTCCCAGTTTAATTTGATTTTGTGTTTCTCCACGAGCTCAATCATTTTTCTTAGTTGCCGGTTGTGCATGTTTACTGCACAATGCACTTTCTGCACCGGTTGTGCGAACTGTGCCAGTTGCAGTTAACACTGTTCCATGAAGAAATAATTAGATTTTTTTGCAATTTTCCTTCAAAATCAATAAATTTTTAATGTTTAATATTCTCAAAATTATAGAGAGTAAAAAAATAATTAAAATATCACAGTTTTAATATTTTCCATGAGTTTTTTTTTTTAATTTCCAGGAGTCACAGGTAAATTCCAGGAGTTCTAAGGGCCCTTGAAGAAAAAAATGGAATTCCAGGAGGAGTACGAACCCTGTATCAAGAATGGAACCTGGATTACTTGCATGGTAGACAAAAGTTCTATCGCAGCTACTGATGCTCGTAGGAAAGAAAAGTATCTCTAATTAAACATCACACTGTTGTCATACACACGCAAGTTATAGTACAAGTCACAACATCTATTCTCAGTTTTAAACTTAACATTACTGACAGGAAGGATTGAGACATATTGTGTTTATCTATTAAAGTGGTTCTTAAATTCTTAGTTAGCATAGATTCCTTTTCGTAATTTTCCTGCTTTTGTAGACCCGCAGGATTTAAGATTGGAATTCTTTAGAATCTATGACATATATGTTACAGTAAAAACCCGAATTAGCTGGGGAAAACACATTCTAACTGAGAGCTCCAAATAAAACGTGTTTTAACTGATTTATTCCAGTTAAAACGCATTCTAACTTAGAGCGCTAAGAAAAAAACATTTTCCCTAGTTAATTCTGGTTTTTATCCAGTTAGAACCGGTTGAATCTGGATTTGTTGCTTGTGAATTTTTCAAAGCAAGTGCAGTCGTTCAGTTTTATTCTTGCTGGAACGTAGCAAGTGCAGTCGCTTAGTTGAAATTCTAAATGTCACAGTAGTTTGCCTTGTAAAAATGAGTAATTTGTAACAACAGTACTGTGTTAAACAATATCCAAATAAAATGTTTTTTTTGTTCAATGATAGGTTGTTTTCTCAAACACAGCTTTACTAAGAATAGTTAGATTTAAATTAGAACTAGTTATATAACACAATGTTCAAATAATACAATCCTTTTTGATAGATACAAATAATATTGTCTAACAAATCCATCAAAACCTGAATAAAATGGGTTTTTCCTAGCACTCTAAGTTAAAATGCATTCTAACTGGAATAAATCAGTTAAAGCTCATTTTAACTGGAGTTCTCAGTTAGAATGCGTTTACTCTAACTAATTCAGGTTTTGACAGATTTCAGGT
Organism: Maratus michaelseni; assembly: GCA_963931845.1. Taxonomy (NCBI): domain Eukaryota; kingdom Metazoa; phylum Arthropoda; class Arachnida; order Araneae; family Salticidae; genus Maratus; species Maratus michaelseni. The sequence goes on from OZ007600.1 coordinate 79,599,725, forward strand.
TTTCACTGTAACATATACACAAATGAAGCTGTACATTAAAACTTGTGAAAACAGAATCCTATAAATGAAAAAATTCATTCCCCTGACATATGGTACCCCATAAAATTACACCTAAGACAGAAACCCATGTAAAGCGGAGTTTTTTTTTTTTTTTTTTTCCAAGTGTCTAGCAATTTTGTTTTAGTGTATAAACTAATGATACTGTATATTTTAACAGTATACTCAGGTTTAGAAAAGTAAAAAAACATTTAACATGACACCTTCGTAAACCCCAAGAAGTCCACAGACAACAGAATTGCTGAGCTATTAAATACATTAGTAGTGTCTAATTTTTTTTTTTTTTTTTAATCTTGGAGAATGATTCTACTTTATATCGAATTCAATTAATGCATTTTCTGAAGTTATAAGCTTGTTGCATCCCAACTACTGGTAATCAAATATGTTGTGATAAGTTTTCTATCTGAAATATAGCTCTGTTGAAATCAGGCCTCCTTTTTGAATAACTCCTGTAAATTAAAATGGCTATTTAAATATAGAAATAAGGCTGATATTTGTAAGCATTTAATATGAAGGAATATGTAAAGGGTTTTAAATATCAAACTATAAAAAAAGATATTGATGCAAATATCACAATATAAATATACATTAAGAAATAACATGTGCATGTACTATAATATTGCAAAAAACTTTTTCGAAAGATACAGGGAAGTGGTGAAAAATGCATCATAAACTTCTCTTCAGTTACAGAAGTGTTAGTGAATAAAAAACATCAAGGCTGTTCTTATTTTATTTTCCAGCTTTTTACTCATTCATTTTACACATTTTTACTTATTCCCAAACTCATTTTTGCACATAAATATGTGACAATTGCAGACATTACAGTCAAACCTCATTAGTATGTCACTCTCGGGTCCACTTAAAAATGACTTACTAAGCGGAGTTTATATTGAATGTAAAATAAAATTCCAAATGTTTATATAATAAGTATACCTATAACTAAAATACATTTTAAATTATATAAATTGGTAGAATAAAAATTAGAATTCGTAAAATGGATAATTATTAAGGAAAGTATAATAAATAAATATGTTATGTAATATTTAATTGTACTATTCAATATGTAACCATTTCTTTGTCTTAGAAAAAAAAAAAACCCTATTTTTGTTTGATATCAGTTTTCTGAAAAAAAAAAAAATTCTCTAAGGAATATAGCATATTATATTCGCTATTTGTAGTGTCATTTAAAAACTAAATATAGCTCATCAATGAAGGCTTTTTTCTTTACAACAATCACTTTGGAAGGTTCTTCTTCATGATCATTGTCTGATTCTACTGCTGGCCCATTCTTTGCTTCCAAAACATCAGCTAAAATTTCAGTTATTGTTGCATTCAGAGAATTTGTTGATGTGTCAAAAAATCTTTATAAGGAAAGGGCTGTCATCTGGAATGGTGTTAAACTTACAGTCTTGCACAACATAAAAAATGAAGTGTTTATGAAGATAACCTTGACAAAGAAATTCAACCGAGTTTGCCTATCCCAATCTTTAAAGCAACGTCTTAAGCGGAGTGGTTTAAAAAATGGTGATGCAATAAGCGGAGTTAAATATGGGGAAAAAGCATATGAGAATGATCGAGACTTCTGAAACATGACACAATATATGGGGAGTGATGTTTTATTCAGGTGATTTACTAACGAGGTTTGAGTGTATTTAACTGCATATGAATCAAATAGTATTTTTCACTTTCTTATAACTGGGGTGCATCTTGAACTATAATAATTTGTCCCCAGGTGATGGCTTTTGCCAATCTGTCATGCCTGAAAACGGATTTAAAATGCCAAATTTGACATTTTCAGGGTTCATACAGACTGGAGAAGAAAAAATTAAATGAGTCTAGAAAAGGTCATAATGAACAGAGGGAAGTTTTTTCAACTACGTAAATCATATTCAATGGTTGGAGTATCACAGTTGAGATTTATTCCAACAGAGCGAAAAATACCTTGACTAGGAAATAGGAAGAGCATTGGCATTGCAAGCCAAAGTACCCAGGTTCGAGTCCTGGTCCCAGCATTTTTTGCTCTATTGGAATAAATCTCAACTATGATACTGTAACCGTAACCATTGAATATGAGTGTAGAAAAATTTTAAGTAATATAAGATTTTAATGGAATTTTTTGTATTTTTTCATGTATGCCAGGCCATCACATAACAAGAACACAAATTTTCAATACTTCATTTGAAAAGAAACTAGTACGTTGTGGCCATCATAAAACTTTCTTCTATATAAATCAAATCAATTAAATGATTTAAATAATACAAGAAATTATATTGATTTACCAAATAGGTTATATATATAAGTGCATAATATTATTATGGAATCATGGACAATGAAAACTTATCAAATTTATTTACTTCAGACATATAGTTTCATAGAATGTATGTACATGATCGACCAGAGTGTATGCAATACTCTAACAATATATACCATTATTTATATGTAATACATCATATAAGCCAAAATTGAACGGCAATGTATTCCCATATTCAGGATACTAAAGAGAAGTTTCTTTGAATTCTGTGCATTTAATGACATTATGAAACACAGTATTCACAATGTATTGCTTACTGGTTTCATAAATTTGGATACGAAATTGCCAACCAATAATTTTATGCAATGACCAATGGTCATATATACAGACACCAATCAAATCTAAAATGAGAAAATTGCTATTTTACTTCCTTTAAAAGTTAATCTTTTTTATGCCATACATACTTAAGAAAGATTAATCTGATGCATACAGACAGTAATATTCATTCTGTAAGATACAAGTCACCATTTTCTACTCTTCAATTAAATCATTGAAGCTCTGAGGCTACTTCACTCAGACGAAAACACCCACTCGCTAATGTTAATCCTATGGAGGAAATATTTTAAGATATATCGTTCGCATTTCTATATTTTTAAATGATTTTTTTTTTTTTTTTTTGCATTGGATAGCTGAGGTCAATCTCTATGCACGCTCCTTTCTACTTTTTTTATTTTAAGTTTTTTTTATTAAGATACTTTTACTTTCGGAACCGGTTTCAAAAGTGAAAGTATCCTCAATAAAAAAACTGCAACAAAAATCGAAAAAGTAGAAAGGAGCAAGTAGAGTAGAGATTGACCTCAGCTATCCAATGTAAAAAGAATCATTTAAAAATATTGAAATGCTAACGAGATATCTTAAAATATTTCCTCCATAGGATTAACATTAGTGAGCGGGTGTTTTCGTCTGAGTGAAGTAGCCTCTTAAATTTTGCTTTGCAATAATTTAAGGAGTATTCTCTATCTAAGGAGTTCTAAGTACTCTTTGGAAACTTTTTCATTATTATGGAGTTTCTAAGGAATCTGTACAAACCTTGCATTTTCTAAAAGATTCTTTGCCTTATGGAAAACACTACACAATTTTTTCATATCTGAAGAAGAGCTGAAAATTTTATGTATTTATGATTAAAAATGACTTTATGAATGTGCCAGAAAATAGCAGAATTTAAGAACAGGTTTAAAAATCAGTCATTATAGGAAGAATCACATCATTGAATAATCACAAATCACGTCATAAGGATAAATATTTCGACACTTTCAAGGTTTATCTGATGATTCATCAATTATTAACAACCAATCAATCTAGATTACCAAAGATACTTTAGAAATAATTTTAAAGATAGTTAGCCAAATTAAATTTAACAACAAAAAGAGAATTGCTCTCCAATACCTACTAATCTGGATTATGATGCACATCAAGTATTTTCAATATATAATTTAAGTAACAGTTTTCAACATAAAACTTTGCAAAGCTGTATAAAAATAAGTATCCTAAGTGTAAAAAATGGCCAAAATGTGTAATTTTTACACCTAAAGTGTAAAAGTTGACAAGTATGTTACTGTTACCATTGTCTTAACTTTTTTTGCTAATCTGAATATAATGTAACATTTAACCTTCGAATACTTCAGCTATCTGTTTTTGTCTTTTAATTTCAGATTAATTAAGCTAGTTATTTAAAAAAAAATTTTTTTTAACTGGGTGTTAATACAAATACTGGGTTGGAAAATAAGTTCGTTCGGTTTTTAAGGTTAAAAAAATACAATGATTTCTATTTCTACACACCACGTATATTTTAATCAATTATATATTGACCATTATTATCGATGGCTTTTTGCCATCTTTCCACTAACTCTATAAAGCCATATTCATAGAATGTTTGTGATTTATCGGCAAAAACTTCTCTAGGTATGTTTTTACAGCCCTCTTGTCAGCGAAGGTTTAAATGTTCAGAGAATTTTGCAGTGACTGGAACAAGTGGTAATCAGACGATGCCAAGTCTGTTGAATCTGGAGGATGAAGCAAAACATCCCAATCAAGACTCAACAATTTCTTCCAGGTGGTTTATGATGTGGTGGAAAACAACTTTACGACTAACCAATTAATTCTGGAAATTTTTGGCATAAAGCATTGCTCAGTTTATATAACAGCGAGCAGTATACACTTGAATCAATGGTTCTGCCGTCTGGTAACTGATAGCATTGCAAAGTATAATACATAATATACTATAAAAATAGGTAGCAAAGTTGCCTAAGCATATGTGAAAGCAAAGCTGGCCAAATCCCTACACCCCGGTAATAAGAAATATGTGAAAGTTCAAATACTATTAATGAAACTTATTGAAGCTAACAATATTATATTAAACTGCAGAAATAAACAAACTTTATAGGCAGTGTAAACACACACAAAAACACATATAAACACATACTAAATTTAAAAAAAATATATTTAATTAGAAATATATATAAAGATAAACAATAATTAAAATCGTTACATATTGTAACTAAGAACACTTTAACATTATAATAATTAAAGACAAAAATAATTTCATTATTCTACCCATGCTGGAATCTGACTTCATGGCACTTTATGAAATAACTTTTTCGTTTGAAAAAAACCTTTAAAATACACCAGAGTTTTTCATACAAAATATGGCTCCCATTAAAACTGACATCATAAGATGTTTTTAAAACACAAAACTTGGACATAATAATACTTCACCAAAAATGGTTAATGTAACTTGCCCAGTTAGCAAATTTATAAAATGTAATAAGGCCATTATCTTTAATGAAAACACACTTTAGCAGATTCTTCATGAAAGGAAACCAAATGCTTGATATATTAAAAATAAAAACTGAAAGCTAATAAAGAATTACATGACATCACGACTCGGAAATGTTCAGGATGAAAACAAACTTTTAATTCATTCGATGTAAACCAACATCGCTCGTACATTCTTTAAAAGATAACTTGAAAAAGCACTAACAAACAGTTTCGACATGATAGTCTAACAAAACGTTTCTCCAGGAATGGAAAGACTTTAAAAACAGTTTCCATCAATTCCAAGAACGCCTCGTATCATACTGACACTTAAAAGAACTTATGTAGAAGAATTCAACACTGATATAATGACATACAAGATTCAAAGATGACCAAAATTTGACATCACGTTAGAAATGAAAACTATCTTGATATACACTTTAGACCATATTTAAATAAGAACTGAAAAAAACTAAATCATCATCAAAAAGTACCAACTTCCACACCAGCTTCAGCAATCAAATGTTAACATGAGCTGGAAACCCTGTAAAGAAGCAAAACGAAACTGTCTTATCCCGTTATAAGAACATACATTTATGTGATCCAGACATGTGGGAAAATAACTACTACGCAGTCCGGAAGTGATTCCTACCGTCCTCTGAAATGTTACTGGAAGAAAGAAAAATGAATATCCAAAAGCAAGACGCAAATGACCAGATGACGAACGTCCTCTCATGGTCGTATGTAGAAACTCTCTTCATTCCACTGAGAGACATTGAAGAGATTGCGTCACAGACGCAATGGCGGATCTAAGGTAGGGGCGATGGGGCGATCGCCCCCCCCTTGAGCTAAAAAAGGGTCGGTAAACCGACATTAGAGGCCTCCACGGGAAAAGGCCTCTGGTGAAGCCCGGCCCGACCTAGGTCGGGCCGGGACAGGTCTTCACTCTTTAAGGGTCGGGTCGGGATCGGGCCTTATTTTTTCTGGAGACTTGGGCCTGGACTGGGCCTCGCATTTTCTGAAGACTGGTGCCGGGCTAGACCTCTTTTTTTTTCGGGTCGAGCCTGGCTTAGATTTAATTCTTTCTAGAGGTTTGCACGGGCCGAGATTTTCAGGCCTGGGGCCAGCATAAAAGCTGAAAATTCGGCCCGGTTGCGACCAGTGGTGGATCGATCATATATCCCCCCCCCCCCCATCTCGCTTGCGCTAATAAAAGGTCTGCATCAGAGGTCTGTGCGGGAAAGGGTCGCGCCCAAAGAAAAATCTCGAGCCAATTTTCATTCACGAAACTCGGACCTTGCCTGTTCTCTGCTCTTTCCTGGCCGGGTATTCATTTTTTCTGTAAACTCGAGCCGGGTCGGGCTAGACTTCTTTTTTCCGGGACGAGTTTGGCATGGAATTCATTCTTCTTAGAGATCTGCACGAGCCGAAATTTCCAGACTCGGGCCCGACCCGATATAAAAGCTAAGAGTTCAGACCGTGTCTGACTCAACCCGTATGAAAACTTTTATTGGCTCGTTAATACATACCTCTAAATTCTTCCCCCCCCCGAGCGTATGTTCGGATGGCATTTTTGACTTTCTTCTTTCTTTACAAGAACAAAGTATTGGATTAGTAAAAATTTTCGACGTATTTCTACAATTTAGGAGGTCCTGAACACGAATTGACTGTTCTTAGAAAATGTCTGTACATGTATGTCTGTCTGTCTACATATATGTGACACAAATTTTGTGGGCGCTCTACCTCGAGAACTAATGCGCCGAATTTAATGAAAATTCATATTCTGTTAGACCTTGACAAAATTGATGCTGTTGAGGTTTTGGTTTAAATTACTCAACAGGTGGTGCTGCTATGCTGCATTTTTTGCGATTTTCGCGATAGCTATATCTCAAGAATTAACGCACGGAATTTCATTAAACTTTAGATTATGTTTGACCTTGGCATAAATAGATCTTTATTAGAATTGGTTATATACCGCCCAACAGATGTCGCCAGTATGATCTGTTTTTCACGATTTCCGCGTTAGCTGTATCTGAAAAACGAATAGATCGTCATTTAATTTTTACTGCAAACGATTTGATTTACATAGAAGAAAGTTTTGTGATAGTCACAACATACTAGTATTTATTTGTTTTCGTAAAAATTGTAGTGATGTTGTGCATTTTTTAACATAATTTTTAGAAATTTAATTTGGTTTAATAAATCAAAGAGAGATATTTTTAACTATTCAGATGTGCCAGTCTCAAAACTTTCTTCTATCTCATACATGTTAATACTTCAAAATTCGTATCACAGAATTCTGTTTTACGTCAGCTGCTTGCGAAGTGCGAGGTTACCTTCGCTGCATGAACAACTGATGTTAAACTGTGAAAAATTGCACAAAAATCGGTATCACGGTGCCCCCCTTCCGGCTGAATATCCCTAAATTCAATTAGGACTTGCTGGCCATAGTTGAAAACCCATAAATAAAATTTGGTTCAATTCATGCATAACTTCCTACACTTTCCAATGATACAATAATGAAAATGTCACAAAAATCGCTATTACAGAGCCCCCATCCGGCGGAATATCCCCAAATTTAAGTACGACCTGCTAGCCGTTAGTCAAAAACCTATTAATGAAATTTGGTTTAATTATGCATAACTTCATACACTTTTGATGATATCAATTTAAATACTTTCTTCTGTTATATATAGAAGAAAGTAAAAATGTACTTTTTGCTTTGTAGAGCTTTAAAATTATGACTTTCTTTTATTATTTGTTTCTTTAATTTTAAACTACGTTGATATTCTTACTGAATATTCATCTGAATGTAATTATATAATTCAAATATTTAATGAGTGTTTATATACACAATTATCTGTCATTAATATTGTTTCCATTCTGTAATCCATGAATTTCAAACATAATTTGAGAAAAAAAAATCTGCGCATAAGTGGGCTTTATGAATAATTTTAACTGTAGAATAATGTTGCTTCAGAAATATCGGCATGTTTTGTGGAGATTAAATCTGGCGGTGAAGTACCAATTAAGTTTTTGTACTGGCAGATCCGGGCTTGGGACAAACTTTTAGCTTTTATACTGGCGCGGGCCGAGTCGAGGTCACGCTTTTATGCCGGGCAGGGCCTATATTTTTTGTACGGGTCGGGCCTGGCCCGAGGCTGGAAATTTCGGCAAGTGTAGACCTCTAACCGAGATATCTAAACTAGTTTTAATGTTTTTTCTAAATGCTTCTTTCAGCCAGCGTCTCATAACTACTGAATATATGTTTCGTTAATAAGTTTCAAAACAGTCTTTACTGAATAAAAACTGATCTTTGATATAAAGAAACAAGCAGTCTTATACCCAGTTAGTATTTTTTTACAGAATTTTGAAATGTGGCGATCAATTAAAGCTTAAAAATGTCTCCATGATTATATTAGCCTTAAAAAAATTAGCCTTTATGCGACTTCTGTAAGGTATCTTCCCAAGTGCACAGAGATACACATTGCCTCTAAAAAAAGTCTGTATGAATGCTTTGTATATTTTTCGTCCTACCGCTGTATACTTCTAACAAAAATCTGGGCAACCATTTTATTAGTACTGTAATGTGATGTCGTTCTTCCTTATAGTTTTATCTTTGAAGTGTTTGTTGTTTCTTTGGGCGTTTTATTACAAGGTCCAATACATTGATTGCGTTACAGGCGATGTTACAGGGAGAAGAGCTCGCACAGCCTCACTATACCCATCCCTACATCTGTCCAGTTGGCGACAACTTTCAAGTTATCATAATCTACGATAATCTTCGCTCCTAATCTTCGTGCTAAATATCGATGGTCCCGCGTTAGGCTGACAACCTGACAGGGGCATTATAGCACCTCAGGGCCCATAGTAAAAAACAAAAGCAGGACTCGGTACTATAGGCCTTAATGAATTGAAAGTTTGGTTCTCAAAAACAAACTCACTTTTTTCTGGCACATTTACAAAATCATTGATATTCATACACATATAAGAATACAAGATCAGTAGCAAAGGCTGTGTTTTAAGCGCGCGTAGCAATTCAAAAATTTGCTCTCGCTCCCTAGAGACTACTGTAGTTTCTTATACCGTAATTTTTAATACAGCGAGGTTTTGGAGTTTTGGATTCGGGAGTTGGGACCACCCACTTCGAAAACTACCTGTGTCTGTAGGCGGAGCCGACAGAGATTGCTTTGTTTTTAATTTATTTTGCTGTAAGGGCTGGTCCTATAAAAAATTTGTAGATAATATTAAGAGGATTTATAATAAATTTAAGCGGATTTAATAACTTGTGAATTGAATTGACAAAGTTGGAAATTTTTTTCTTCTTAAACCCCTATCCCCCCCCCCCCCCTTTGAGGCCATTTTTAGGCCATCTAAAAAATTTAGCGCACTGGGCAATTTTTAAGATACTACAAAAATCCCATTTAAAATAATTCCACCTTTTGAACATACAACTTAAAATTCCACCTAGAGACCTGCGCTGATCGGGTTGTCTCAAACTGAACCCGAAAATTCCATTGTAACCAAACCGAACCCCGAAAAAAAAAATCTTCATCCTCCCAAAACCGAAATGAATGAAAATTAATCTATATTTTAATAGAAGTATAAAATGTAGTGTATATGCAATTATATCGCTAATTTCAATTTTCTTTTATATAGAAATATAAACATATAGTATATATATACTCATTAATATTCAAATACTGTAAAACATTTAAATAACGGACACCGAGGTGCCATTGAATTTATCTCTTACTCGGAGGAGTGCGCAAAAATATGAAATATTTGTATTGGGGACTGTCTCCGCTCTTCAGGAGTGACCGTACGGAGGTCTTACTGTACATGCTATTACTTCTGTATTTGCGGATAAACTCGACGGCTCCAAGGTGGCCGTAATTCGGAGGTTTTACTAAATAAAAGATTTTAAAAGTATTTTCTACATAAAGCTTTCCGCTATTTGGGACTGTCCGTTATGAAAGTTTTACTGCATATAGATTTTATCGGGAAAAAATATTTTAGACATTCTTTTAAAAAATTGTGTCAACCCGAGCACGACACCACAAGCAGGGCCGTAGCTAGAGGGGTGCCAGGGGAGGCTCAGCACCCACTGAAAAATTTCGAGCCCCCCCTGGGGAAGTTGCCAAAGTCGCCAAATGAAATTCTGTTTCAAAAATCCAAAAGAAACTGTTCAAAAATTGAACTTAGTTTTGGCCTTTTTTTTTTACAGTTTTGCATAAATTAAATTGTAGTATTTGTTTAAAAACTGCAAATAAGTGCTTCAATATGCGCGCATCCTATCTGCACATACTCAGAATTAGCAAACTTTTGCTGATGCAAACATTGACTTTTGTGTTAGTTATATACTGAATTTTTTCATTTTGCAGCGTTTTCCATTATTAGCATAAAACAAAGTTATTCTAATAAGTTTGATAGTAAATATGAAGCTTATGATAAACATTGTTTCCTATTTGAGTCATCCTAGTTTAAATATATATAAGATTTTTAATTTATAAATGATACTAATGAAAAAAACTAATAGCCAATTTAAATACAAGTGGTTTTAGCATTTGAATAATTTTAAAATGCAAAATACATCCTTCATTTTTCTAATGTTTTTTATCATATAAAAACATAACTTTAGAATCTTTAATGGCAGGGAATATTCAGAAAAAAATTAAAGGTTGCAATTCTTTTGAACTGTGCGCTTTTTATTTAATTACTGACATCATCACTTATTATTTCACTAGTATAATTTTACACTGAAAATTTTCCTTCTGCATCCAGTGATGTAGTTGTAAAAAAAAAAACAGAGGGCATCCGCTGCAGGCAGAGGGAGTATATGCTAAAGATCTTATGCCCTAAAGAGTTTATGCTATAGTATATACTATAGTATATTGTTTTTGAGAAGTGGGTATACGGTATTCCTTAAAATAATCCAGAAAATATACGGCGTATCCACCGTATATCCTCCATTACATCCCTGTCTGCAGCTTTTACTTTTCTTAGAATGAAATAAGGTTATTATAAACAGTTTAATATGAAACGCAGTGCCTACAATATGAAAAAATCCCAGACAGTTCAGCCTACAGGCGCAGGTTAGATTTCGAAGACGCAGACCATGGGGCTCCTGTTTATTGGGAATTGCAGAAAAAATTACCTTTTTGCCATGATTCGGGAGTTGGGACCACCCACTTCGAAAACTACCTGTGTCTGTAGGCGGAGCCGACAGAGATTGCTTTGTTTTTAATTTTATTTTGCTGTAAGGGCTGGTCCTATAAAAAATTTGTAGATAATATTAAGAGGATTTATAATAAATTTAAGCGGATTTAATAACTTGTGAATTGACAAAGTTGGAAATTTTTTTCTTCTTAAACCCCTATCCCCCCCCCCCTTCGAGGCCATTTTTAATGATATCAAAATCTGTCATACATAAATTTTCGGCCCTTTACCTAGAAGTAATAATAACTTTAAACGGATTCGATGATACTTATCATAATTAAGAAGTTATGGTGTTTTCTGTTTTCACAAAAAGCCCCCCCCCCCCCCCCCCCCTACCCAGTAGTTCGATTTTGCCCATTAATGAACTTGACCGAGATTTTATACACCTTGTTTTTATGTATTAGTTTGGAAGAGATTTGTGCAGAATTATTGAAGTTATCGTGTCCATAAAAAAGTGATATAGATAGATAGATAGATAAAAGTTTTGAACTGGGGGTGGTTTTCGGTTCTGGGAGTCATGATCGGCATAGATCTGCAAAATTTTCCAGAAATTCCAACATAGGGGAGAATGTAATAGGTAGTATTTCTTACAAAATCTACCTAATATGCACTGATTTACTTTTATATATGTACTTTGATCCTATATATCTGTGTTTGTGCATGCATGTGTCAGAGAGAGAGAAATAGTATGAGCCCCCCCCCCCCCCCCCTACATTCTCTTGAGCACCCCCTATTGTTTGCTTCTAGCTACAGCCCTGCACGCAAGAGTAAAAAAACCCAACCCGATAATGTGAGTCAACGCGACCCGCAGGAAAAATGTAGAAGTCAACCCGACCCGCAGCAAAAAAAGTAAAAATTAACCCAACCGGAACCCATCTCGTACCAAAAACAAGTTAACCTGACCCAAACCCCACCTACAGTAAACAAGTAGGAGTCAACCCACCCCAAACCCGACCCGTAGCAAAAGAGTAGAAGTAAACCTGACCCGCAATTTAAAAAAATTAGGCCCGACACGACCAAGATTGCGGGTCGGATATTAACTTCCAAATTTCTGATATCGCCCCCCCCTTGAAGACTCTCTAGATCCGCCCTTGCACAGACGTAAACAGAAGGAAAATGGAACTTGATGTGTGCAATGATAAAGTGAAATAAATGAAGATTATAAACTTAAAATGAAACTGAAAACCAGAAATAAAGGTAAGGTAAATAAATTATATTAAAATAAAGATAACATTTATTATATATGAGTTGTACTGAAAGGGATATATGTATGCACAGTGATGAGACATGGGGTTTGCAAATTCTAACAGTAACAACTCATGTTAAAGTACACCCGTGAAATCCCATCATATGGAGAGCTTAATCCTCTTGGGATGCAGTCCCACCTTTGAAGTTTGCAGCAACTCGTTGCTTTATCCTCACGATCTTTTTTGCACTATATTAACATTGACGATCCATTTTTCATCTCCCATCACCATTCGCTTAAAAAAAGGCCTTTTCTTTTGATGTTTCAGCAATGAATCACAAATGGAAATGTGAGTGATAAAATTCACCTTGGTCAATTTTTGCGGCATCCAAACATTGAGATTGGAAATGTATCCCAGTTAGCACAAATGCATTTCAATGCTTGTGTGAGAAATATTTAATGCTGCAGCTACCTACTGCTCAATTTGGAATGGATTCGCATCAAACAATTGCTTTTACGTCGCTCCAATCAATCTCAGTTGGGCGACCAAAGCGTTGCACATCATTGACGTAAAAATGAGAAAGGAATTTGGTAAACTACTTTTGACATATGCATTCTGTTACGGCATCATTCCTATATACACTATATATCTTTCTTTGAGCCTCTGCCACTTGTTTACCTTGTACGTTTCTGCATCCATTTTCATAGCTACACCATACATGTTATACAAATGTTTTCAAAACAAAACATTCACTGACAGATTCTGTGAGACAGACTTTCAATCGCACAGTTGATTTGCACGGTGGCACCAAGAAAGGAATGAACTATCACTCGACGAAAAACCGAACAAACTTATTTGCCAACCCTATATTATGGAATTTTATATCACTCCCAGTGAATAATATTGGTCTTTTTTGAGCACCTTAAATAAGGAGTCAATTTGACATCCATGGATTACCACTATCTCACAATAATATTCTTTGTCTTATTTAATTTCAGAAATTTTGTAATTAAATAAGGTGAAGATTACAGTTCTGAAATAGTCAATTGCAGGCACCAGGTTGGACACCCGTGCCTTAAAATGCACAACAATTCATTTCTTAATACCAACCCAAATGACAAAATTCTCCATTCATATAAATAAGCATACTTTCAAAAATATTGCACATGGTTAATAAATGGTTAAAGAAAAATAAATTTTGTAAGATTTTAAGAATTCTTATAAGCATTCATTTAATTTAGTACTTATTTTAATAGAATTGTTAAAAAAAAAAAAAAAAAAAAAAAGCAGACGATGCATGTTGAAAATACTTGTTAAATAAATAATATAGATTTAAAACTTCCGACTCGCTAAAATTATAAATATGTGATATCAATTGACATTTCAATACTCATTTTTAGATTTGTAGTAATTGAAACAAATAGTTACTCACATTGTTTTCATATTGTTTTGATGATGAAATTTCTATACATAATTCTTTACTTAATTTATAAAATCACAAACTGCAGAATTGAATCAATACTAGAGTTTATTTCCAATCATCCTATATATTATTTCTGTTGTCAACATCCCTTTTTCTAAGAAAATAAAAAACGCAGAACATTAAATGAGATACCATATGAAAGGATTTTGAAGCGGCTTCTGACATAGTACACTCACATTTTGTTAAAACATTATTTTGATTAAAAATTGCAAATAATTAAAAATTAAATTGTCATTGTTTTCATAAATGAATTGAAAGGTTTTCCTCAAATTAATGTTGCCACAAAAATAAAATACCACAACAATGATTATAAAAAAAAAATGTTCAATAAAGATAAAGTGGGACATAGTTGCTACACGGGTTTATTTTATATTTATGATTGAAAAACAAAATTTTAATTCAAATGCTCAATTTATTTTTCTTTATCTCATGTCTTTTTCTGAAACAGATGTCACCCTCTAATGCAGTTAAAATACAATTGATATATATATATATATATATATATATATATATATATATATATATATATATATATATATATATATATATATATATATATATATGTGGGAATTATTAGAAGTAACAGCAACAATAATATGAACTCAATGAATTATTACTTTTCACGAGCAGTGATAAAAGCGATCATCACGCAAGACCAAGAAAAGCACGCAAACACGAGGAGTTGTTCCATAGATTTGAGCCATAGCGGAGGATGGATTTTTGACGCAATGCTCAGGGAAGCTTGCAAATGTTTATATTAAAATACGGAAGTTGGTACGTTCATAAATATTAATCCTGTTTGATATTTGTATTTGAATCTTCAGTTGTATATGCTGTTATTTTATTAAACCTTTTTGTTTATGTTATATTTGAAGAATCTTCTGTTGTATTGAAACTACATATTGGTTATCATAATCCCACATATATATATATATATAATTTTTTTTTTTTTTTTTTTTTTTTTTTTTTTTTTGTGTGTGTGTGTGTGTGTGTTTGCTTTCTTTGGTTAGTTTTTATTAGCTCACAGGCTATCAAAGCCTGAGAGCTTATGTGCCCGCCGGTTCTGTATGTACGTACGTACATATGTATGTATGTATGTATGTACGTAACGCGATAACTCTTGATAGAACTAACCGTTTTACTTTAAATTCTGTTTATAGGTTCCTTGTGATAAGGTGCTTCTCTGAATAGTTTTGGGGGTTTATTGGTTAAGTATAAAGGGGGAAAGGGAGGGGCTAATCCCCCCTTAATTTAGATAAATGAGTTTTTCATGCAGAATTATCCCATTTTCTTCCAATTTTGTATATAGGTTCATTTTGATAATGCGCTTCTGTCAATAGTTTTGGGGGTTCATTGGTTAAGTATAAAGGGGGAAAGGGGGGGTTAATCCCCCTTAATTTAGATAAATGAGTTTTTCATGCAGAATTATCCCATTTTCTTCCAATTTTGTATATAGGTTCATTTTGATAATGCGCTTCTGTCAATAGTTTTGGGGGTTCATTAGTTAAGTATAAAGGGGGAAAAGGGGGGGCTAATCCCCCCTTAATTTAGATAAATGAGTTTTTCATGCAGAATTATCCCATTTTCTTCCAATTTTGTATATAGGTTCATTTTGATAATGCGCTTCTGTCAATAGTTTTGGGGGTTCATTGGTTAAGTATAAAGGGGGAAAGGGGGGGTTAATCCCCCTTAATTTAGATAAATGAGTTTTTCATGCAGAATTATCCCATTTTCTTCCAATTTTGTATATAGGTTCATTTTGATAATGCGCTTCTGTCAATAGTTTTGGGGGTTCATTGGTTAAGTATAAAGGGGGAAAGGGGGGATACCTCCCCCCTAATTTAGATAAATGAGTTTTTCATGCAGAATTATCCGATTTTCTTCAAATTTTGTATATAGGTTCATTGTGATGATGCGCTTCTCTGAATAGTTTTGGGGGTTTATTGGTTAAGTATAAAGGGGGAAAGGAGGGGGGGCTAATCCCCCCTTAATTTAGATAAATGAGTTTTTCATGCAGAATTATCTGATTTTCTTCAAATTTTGTATATAGGTTCATTTTGATGATGCGCTTCTCTGAATAGTTTTGGGGGTTCATTGTTTAAGTATAAAGGGGGAAAGGGGGGGCTAATCCCCCCTTAATTTAGATAAATGGGTTTTTCATGCAGAATTATCCCATTTTCTTCAAATTTTGTATATAGGTTCATTTTGATAATGCGCTTCTGTCAATAGTTTTGGGGGTTCATTAGTTAAGTATAAAGGGGGAAAAGGGGGGGATAACCCTCCCCCTAATTTAGATAAATGAGTTTTTCATGCAGAATTATTCGATTTTCTTCAAATTTTGTATATAGGTTCATTGTGATAATGCGCTTCTCTGAATAGTTTTGGGGGTTCATTATTTAAGTATAAAGGGGGAAAGGGGGGCTAATCCCCCCTTAATTCAGATAAATGGTTTTTTTCATGCAGAATTATCCGATTTTCTTCAAATTTTGTATATAGGTTCATTGTGATGATGCGCTTCTCTGAATAGTTTTGGGGGTTTATTGGTTAAGTATAAAGGGGGAAAGGAGGGGGGGCTAATCCCCCCTTAATTTAGATAAATGAGTTTTTCATGCAGAATTATCTGATTTTCTTCAAATTTTGTATATGGGTTCATTTTGATAATGCGCTTCTGTCAATAGTTTTAGGGGT
This sequence comes from Maratus michaelseni, assembly GCA_963931845.1. NCBI lineage: Eukaryota > Metazoa > Arthropoda > Arachnida > Araneae > Salticidae > Maratus > Maratus michaelseni. The sequence continues at coordinate 79,616,424 of OZ007600.1, forward strand.
TCATTGGTTAAGTATAAAGGGGGAAAGGGGGGGATAACCCCCCTAATTTTGATAAATGAGTTTTTCATGCAGAATTATCAGACTTTCTTCAAATTTTGTATATAGGTTCATTGTGATAATGCGCTTCTCTGAATAGTTTTGGGGGTTCATTGGTTAAGTATAAAGGGGAAAAGGGGGGGCTAATCCCCCCTTAATTTAGATAAATGGATTTTTCATGCAGAATTATCCGATTTTCTTCAAATTTTGTATATATATTCATTGTAATTAGAGACTTCCCTGATTAGTTTAAGAGGTTCATTAGTTAACTATGAGGGGGGTAACGGTGGGATGACACCCCCCTTAATATACTGTTGATTTCTTTATTTTTCGAGGGGCATATTTCAAATTCCTTGAAATAAGAGTATAATATACAATTAGTGTGAATAGCCTGTGAGCTTAATGCCCTCAGTTTAACTGGGCAGTTTTCCTTTTTATTATAACTTTGATGGAATAAATGAGATGATAATCTGTCTTGACTAAAGTTGTTTGCAGATTTTTTTTTTTTTTTTTTTTTTTTTTAGAAGTTTAAACCTACATCTAAAAAATATTAGATATTGTTAAAAAATGTTAGACTGCATTGTGAAATTTTCGCACAGGTCACTGGTATTACACAAATGGTCAAACGAGCTTTTACTTCTGTGTTGAAATTTTAATATATTTTTCTTGTTTTAATTGTCTAACTTCATTAAAAATTGAATCTCAAAAATTCTCCTAATTATTATTTTTTACCCATTTTTTTTCTTCTGTATTTTTTTTTTTTTCAAGCAGTAAAAATATTCATTTTAAAATTACAAATATTTGTGTTTCGAAAAAAATGACATCTTTCTTCATCAGGCGCAAACAAGATATGCTACCATTTTGAAAGCAGGAGCAAGACATCTTACTGACTGAAGATGACATGAACAGTGAAATGGAGTCAATTTAGCACATTTTTTTTCATTTACACAATCTACCACTATATACTACTAATAATAATTTTATTTAATGATTAATATTAAAAGATTAAACGAAGTGAAGATTACTATAACGAAATAGTGGTATTTTAAAAATAAAATAATGCGCTAAATTGGCAATACAGGACGTGAACACTTAATTTTTTTTTCTTTCTTTCTTTCCACTCAAAATTTATAGGCATTAACAAATCTGCTACATTAAAAAAAATTAAATTGCTTATATCTCAGTACTATCCATTTTTTTATTAATTTTATAAAAACTACATAGTAAAGAAAAATTGAGAAAGACGGATAAGGTACACATATCTTTATTTATATATTTTAACATAAACAAAGAAATCATACATAAACTGAAAATTTTCTTGGGGAAAAGTAAAAAAAGCCCAAATATATAATAAATATAAACTAAGTCTGAACTTTCTTTATAATAGATAGTACTAATCAAAATTCGTAATTTATGGTTATAGTAAAGATAGGGAAAAGTCCCATATCCTGTGCCGGAAAATTTGGCGAGTTTTTTCTACGTGATAAATGTTTCGATGTGGTTGTTGCTATCTTTTTGCGTTTGATAAGTTAATTTGGTAAATTTATAAATATAATATAAATAATAATAAATATATAAATTTTAATATATAAGTAATATAATATTTATGTGTAATTATATATATATATATATATATATATATATATATATATATATATATATATATTATTATATTATAATATATAATAATATATAAATATAAATAATATATAAAATATAAAAATTTGTTAAGATGCTAAAACGGCCTTTTAATGTCATTTTGGATTTTTTCGTCAACTCAGAAAAATGGCACAGGATACAAAACTCTTTCCTAAATATAAAATAACTGCTTTACTACATTCTGACATAAGTTACAATGAAGACTTGACTATCAAATAATAACATTTTTAAAGAAATATTAAAGGATCTTAAATACTGAAACAAAATCAAATCAGAAGAAGTTTCCAAAATGTGTTTCAGATAAAACAAAATAACAATTTGTAAATAATTTTACTAATATAAAATATGAAATTTAAGTAAATAATAAAACATTTATACTTTTCATATCCCATCATACAGTAACATAAAAATACAACAGAATGCATGTACCACAATACGCAATAACATGTGCTAGAGCTAATTCAATCTGTTAGGTATGGCTTAGAAATAATTTAATTGTAATTGAATATTTATAATTAGTTCAAAAAGACAAGAAATTCGACAACTGTTAGAAATACAAGAAAAAAATTTCATAGGAGTATCAATAATAATTAAAAAAAACCTCTTTATGAAAGGGTTTACTAAACAAAGCTTAATAAATATTACCATATTCCAAGAGCACAAATCGGCTATTATCGTAACTGTTAACATGTATTATAATGAATCACAAATTAATAAAATAGTTATAACTGTTAGTCGCTTAAAAACTTTTTTTATGCAGTGTCACATTAGTTTCATATATGGGTCATTCCACATCAAAACAACCAAAAAATTTCAATATTCAACCTGACCATTTCAAATTTTAATGAAACCTTCAGGAGTCATTCACCCTGATGATACAAATGAGAATATACTTTTATAATTTTTTTATCTCAGTAAATTTTCATACAATTAATTTTTTTAATTTCGAAAAATCATCATTTTTTGGCTGGTATAAATGTTTTCAATTTTGAATTTCTCAAGTTCTATCAGGCGTAGAGAGTTGTTTGACCTTTCATTTTAAAGAGAATTTCATAAGGTTTAATTTAAAAAAAATTAAATAGTGTTTTTTAAAAATTTTGAAAAAAATATGTTTTTTGTAATAATATAATCTTTAAATTCTGAAAGTTTTAGAGTGGGACCTCAATGGGATCAGCAGTTATAAAAAAAAATAATAATAATGTTTAAAATGAATAAAACAATACTATCTTTAGCACAATCATAAAGTTGGCGAGGTTTTGCTGCTGATCCCATTGAGATCCCACTCTAAAATTTTCAGAATTTAAAGTTTATAATGTTACAAAAAACATTTTTCAAAATTTTTAAAAAACACTATTTAAATTTTTTTTAATTAAATTAAATTTAAAAGCAAGCATAGCCAACTTGCATATCAAATTAAACCTTATGAAATTTTCTTTAAAATGAGGGGTCAAACAACTTTCTACGCCTGATAGAACTTGAGAAATTGAAAACATTTATAGAAGCCAAAAAATGACGATTTTTCGAAATTAATTGTATGAAAATTTACTGAGATAAAAAAAATAATAAAAGTATATTCTCATTTATATCATCAGGGAGAATGATTCCTGTAAGTTTCATCAAAATCTAAAATGGTCAGGTTGAGTCACTGGTTGATTTGACATGGAATGACCCATATTTTTCCTTTATTAAAATAAGAAATATGTTTTTAGCCTTTAACGAGAAGCATGTGAGACAAGAGTAAAAATATTTGTTCTCAAAATTTATCAGAACTAAAAATGCTTTGCTCTAGATATTAGTAAAGCTAGCAAGTTTGTCATATTTAGAAAATCATTAAAATCAAAATATAAATAACCATATTGCATGTGAGTCCATATCCATATGCAAGTCCATATTCGCCTTTTGCTGCTATAAAATGCAGGTAGCAAAATTAATTATTGCTTAAAGATAAATATTTCACATGAAGTACACAATGATCATATATTAAGTAAAATTTAGTTACTTGTAAATCAATTCATTAAGCATTCTGTGTAAGAACATAGTTTAAGCATTTTCTTGAATTTTTTTTATTATATATACAAAATTGACTTTTGACTTTAAAAAAAAAAAAATCTTTTTATATACATTATTTTTCTTGGAAACTATAACAGAAAATTATGACACAAGGTTTTATGATTAAACTGGTACACAACATATTTCATATGACATCGTTATTCAGATTACCAATTTTCACAAGATTTAATCTCTATTTCTGTCACATGCATGATATGCACAATAGCTAAATTAAATTGATGGTTAAAGTTCTAAAAAAGTAAGTTCATAAAGTTCTAAAAAATTTTAAATCCTATTTTAAATATAATTTTTGGACAATATTATCAATGACTTTTTGAGAGCAACACAATATCAATGTATATAAAAAGAAACAACAGATACAGTGAAATGCAAAGTATCTAAGAAACAATAAATCTGAAAACTAAGAAAGTGAACACATAATATAACATACACTGCTTTTTTATATATCTTTGGCACAAGATGAAAAAAATAATACTGAAATGTGTTTCATATTTGGCACAAGGCAAACAAAAAAGACAACATAAAATATATAAATAAGCAAAAATCCTCATATATAACATATGCATATGTGAATAAACTTAAATTCATATGGAAAATAAATAAATGAAAAATGAAGTATTCAACAATGTAAATATGCTGCATTTTGTGCACTAAAAAAGTGCATGATTTTTTTTCTGTTTTAACTTTTTTTTTTACACGTCATAGGATATACAGTTACATAGATAATTATCAAATAGAAAGAAAATGTGCATTAAAAAATATGTGTGTCAAACTCTACAATAGAATCTCTATTATCTGTATTAACAAGAATTAACAAGATTTAGCCTATTTTTGAAGCTTCAATAATTTATGAATTAAGGTTAGTGTTTACGTACATTTTTAATAAGAACTAATATCTAGTAATGGCAATGTTAAAATATAAATTACCTTGTATAGAAAATTATTACCAAAAATATAAATTTAAATAAAATTAACACCCAACTTTTTCTAATATATTTAGGTTAGTTGTACTAAATGGAAAAATGGATTTTTTCTCTCAAAATTTATATTTATATTTTGAACGGCACATTCTACCTGAAAGAAAAAAATATATATTTATTTATATGAATTCATTTAAATTACATAAATTAAAATATGGTTTCAAATAAAATATATTTTTTAATTATATTTATACAAAGTAAATTTGCATTTTTTTATACTAAACATTATATTTTATATATACTTATTTTCTTTATTTAACATTCATTTAATTTTTAAAGTAGTGTTTATTCTATAAAGATGTATGTTTATTCGAAGACATATTGTCTTCTGATAAGTGATGATATCAAGAAATAATGAAAACTAAGTTTTTAATACTCAACATTTCTGCTTTAAAATTAAAGAATGGAAACTGTAAAATTAAACACTGACCAAAAAAAATGTTATTTAAATGCAAATCATACAATTTTGAATAAAAACCAAACATTATTTTACTTTTTATGTATGGACATATATGTGCATTCATGTCAGCTTTTATCTATGAACATACTTGTCAAACATTATATAAAACTGTTCAATTTGACAAAAGTTAAGCATGTGTCAAATCAGAAATTCTACATAATAAATAAAACATTCAATCATCCACAACAAACATTTTATTTAAAAAATATTCTGATTCAAAATATGTTTATTTGACTAGAATCAAATTGAACAGTTTTACAGTTGAAGTTAGCAAGTATATAAGAACTTCTTATAAAATCATTCAGCCATAATGCTATTGTTATCCTTATTTAAAGAATTTTGTTTGATTTTACCAGATCACACAGTTTCGAGTAAAAGCGAGCACACAGTTTCTTTCACAGGAATGAGCAAACAGTTTCTTTTAGTGATGGGCATAACGATTATTTTGATTATTCGAATGAATCATTCGGGCATGTGCAGAAGCATATCTGTCAAACTTCAATTTTTTTTTTATTATTATTAAATTACTACCAGAAATTTTAAGGGGAAAAAAAAAGAAGTTTTTCATCTTTATTAGAATTAGATTAGATACCAGATAAAAACAAAAAATGTGTTTTGTCTAATCTAAAAGAAAAAAAAATTGAAGTCTGACAGATATGCTTCTGCGCATGCCTGAATGATTCATTCGAATAATCAAAATAAAATAATCGTTATGCCCATCATTAGTTTCTTTGTCCGTAAAAAAAAAAATTTACTGCAACCGTTGGACAAAAATCGCGATTGTTTGCTCGATCGAATGACGAAATTTGTAATTTTATTCTGCTACACTTCACGAAATTCACAATAATTTTCTTCAATTGTCTAATTAAATTCTCACTTTTTTTTACAACCGAACGACAGAATTCACTATTTCATACTCGACTGATTGATGAAATTTGTAGTTGCTTATTGCAAGCCTTTTTGGGTTCCTCTTTGTATCACCTAAGCATTTTATCTATATTTTAATTATAATTAAGTGATCTTATTATGTAATTATGTAAAAATGTACAAATTCAGAAAAATTTGGAATGACATTTTTTTTGTATTTTGGAATTCCGGATACAGTCAAAGCACCTTATAACGAAATCGAAAGTGCACCAAAGATTTGCTCGTTATAACGTGCTTTCGTTAAAACGTTATAACGAACTATTTTGTTAAAACGTTATGATTAACTATTTCGTTTAAACGTTATGAAGACATGATTACATAAAGTTATATCTTAAAATAGATTTTTTAATAATAAAAAAAGCTAGGGCTTATGAATTCATATTATATTAAGCCTTCATAGGAATGATTATCTTTTACCATAAACAGAAAAAAGAAGAAAAGCGTTGTTTTAAAAAGGAATTTCAAGAAAATTATATTTTTACGAATAAATACGTATACAATTCATATAACAAAAGTTTTATTTTGCTATTATGGATTTGGATTTCAGGTAATTAGAGTTTTGTTTTATATATATATACACAATACAGGGTGGTCATAAAAAACTTACCAGATATATCTACCTCTAGAGGCCTAACTGCTCAACCAATCGAAAGGAAATTTAAGGTATTGTTATTTGAAGGTATGCGCTCGAGATCGTGATGATTTAATTCAATAGAGGTCTCACAATTTCGGTTAGAGTGAAAAAATTCGAAAATTTCCCATTCAAAAATACCTACTTTTTCCTGTGCAGATTTATCAGCGCATTGAAAAACCTTAACTGGCACTGGAACGATACACGGATGACGAAAATTGCCGGCTTAAAGCATTTGCAAAGATCATTGTAAAGGACCAATGACAACGCAGAGAAGAGGTGCATTGACACACTTTGAATAATTCACAGAGACAGACAGTAGAAGCACCAATCACAGAAGACCAGGTGGAACACAGATTAAATATACATCCAGATACGACAGTAGAGCAAAAACCCGAACCAGCACGAAGCTAGCGCCGCTACTGAGAACAGTCTGAAACAAACGTGCATGCGTGGGATCTATAAATTGTTGGATTGTGACTATCACATGTACCTGTTGACAATTTTGTTTATTTTATCGGCAGCTTTTTGATAGTATTTAACTTATCTGCTTAGTTATTTGCTTAGTTTCTAGTATTTGTATGATAAAATAAAATACGTTTGATGTTTTAAATAATAACAAACATCGCCGAAACTGCTGAAAAAAAAGATAGATACTAAACAAATAAGATAAGCAATACCTACCTGTGGCGACACGCCCGGAACATTTGCTACTGTTGTCACTAGGGGCTCTGAAGTTGCGATTCGGTTACCATTGAGCTTATATGGAAGTGTCCTATCTGGTGTAATATCTGTGAGGTGGAAAGCATTGTGTGGGGAAAACCTTTAATAAGCAGTGTAGGAAGATTGTTTCTTCAATCAGATGTTCAAACGTGCCAACAAGATAACAATTACGGGAAAACAACGAGGTGAATTGATAAAGCTGTTTTATCTGAACGGGGAAATGCTACCGAAGCCGTATGAGTTTATCGCGAAGTCATAAGCTACGACGAGACCCATGTTCCGTAAAAACTTTATGTGATTTGGTAAAAAAAATGAAACTGGATGCACATGTGACAGACCGCGATCCGGACGACCGTCTGCTCCTGTTGAAGTTGTTGCGAATGTTCATAATAGAATTACTGCAGGTCCATTGCATACTGCAAGAAGTGTTGCCCGCTATCTAAATATAACGAAAAACACAGTTCTCAAGATTCTGTGCTCTGTTCTCTGGATTTTCCCTTATCGATTCCAGCGCATCTAGACGTTGCAACCTGGAGACGAGCGACAGCGTTCCGATTTTGCGAATTATTTCCTCATCAGGTATGATGAAGATAGCAGGTGGCCACAGCAGATATTATGGACGGATGGTGAACATTTCGCCTTAATTGGGAAAGTAAACTCCAAAAACTGCATTCAATAGGTCGACAAAAATCCTCACGATGTAGTACTGACGTCTTTACATGAAGCTAAAGTGACTATACAGGGTTCCCAGCAAAACATGACTGGCAAATTCCCTGATTTTCCCTGACCAAATCTCAAAAAATTCCCTGACTTTCCCTGACCAAATCTCAAAAAAATCTCTGACCAAACGGGCATACAACGAAATTTGTTACTTATTTTTGCTATCCTTTGTCAAAAATTAGCAATTTTATTTTTCGGTGATCGCTCTTCAAAATTTTCTATTTTTTCCCCGAGACTATATGATGAATTTCGCATAATTTTTCATTTTTCTCCAAAACTTTTCCATGACTTTTTAGAGAATATTTGTAAATTCCCTGACTTTCCAGATTTTCCCTGACTTTCCATGATGCTGGGAACCCTGCTATATGGTGCGGCATCGCAAGCACATTCGTCCTCAGGCCGCACTTCTTCGGTCACTTCCACAGGTATGAAAAAGTGCTCCATCAGAAGTGCTCGGTACTCAACAATGTTGCGGAATTACGTATTTCCAGAATTGCAGCAGTGAAATGTCGTTAATGACATTGTATGGGTGCAAGATGATGCTCCTCCACACGTCGCCACATGTGTTCTACAAGTGCTGCAACAGCACTTTGGTGATAGAGTCATCTGCAGTAACTTTGCAGTTTATTGGCCACCTAGATCCCCCAACCTCACTCTGATAGATTTCTGATTATGGGGTTATCTGAAATCGAAGGTGTACACATCAAATCCATGAGATTTGTCAGAACTGAAAGATGCTAAAAAACGTAAAGTTATACGAAATCCTCCTGCGATATTACGTTTATCATTGTTGTCACCATTCTCTTGCATGCAATGCGTTATCGTCTGCGAAGGTGGGCACGTTGAAAACGGCTAATTGCAATAAAGTATTTTTCCTCCTTCTCTCTTGTGTTGTCAATGCTCTTCTTTGCAAATATTTTACACCGGCAATTTTCGTCATACGCGTATCGTTCCATCGCCATTTATGTTTTTTCAATGCGCTCATAATCTGCGATGGGAAAAAGGGTTTGTTGCCACTCGAAAATTTTTCATTGTAACCGTAACCGTGAGTTTTGTAACCTATTGTTTTGAATCATCGCGATCTCAAGCACGTGCCTTCAAATAACAATATTTGAAATTTCATTTCGATTGGTTGAGCGGTTAGGTCACTAGAGGCTCATATATCGGGGAATTTTTTCATGACCACCCTGCATATATACATTGAAAATATGCAATTTGTCGTAGAGAAAAAGATTGAATCTTACGTAATGGGAAAATTATCTGGTATTTAAGAAATAAAATTGTATTTCTCGCTCCGTTTTTTAAGTAAAAAAAGTTTAAAAAATTCGCTATATCGTTTTTTTTTTTTTTTTTTTTCACTTATCATGCTCAAATTTCTTTCGTTATATCGTGCTTTTCGTTATAAACATTTCGTTACATCGTTTCAAATTCAGTATTATTTAACACACAGACCAACTAATTGGTCATGAGCATTTCGTTATATCGTAATTCGTTATAAAGTGCTTCTACTGTAATGGGATAATCACTATACACACAATAATGTTCAATAGCCAGAACCTGAAATCACAATCATTCAATATCAGCCTGTACTCCCTATAGATTCATTTTAACCATGTTTTATATAATTTTATCTAAAGCCAATCTTTAATTATTTAAATTTTTTATTAATTAATACGAATGCTGTGTTCTCACCCAAAATGTCTTATCAGATATGCAATAGAATGAAACAACTAGTGCAAATAAGAAGAAAAAAATATAACTTTGAATAGGTATAGTCAACTTTAGTCAAGTGAAGTGGTAACATCACTTTGACTAATTCAAAATTTTAAAAACACTTAAAATACTTTTTACACGCATGAAAATCATATTTTATTAGTTAGAAATTGATATTGAAATAGAAAAGGCAATTTTGGAACTACAGCGCGCCTCAGCATGCTAAACAGAAACAATAACTTTAGGTAAGTTTTTCTCAGAATGACATTTTCAAAAATGGTAACCCAGCCAATTTTTAATCAATCAAATTTGATCTTTTTGAAAATTAATTGTCAGATATTTTCTAGTGATAGTTAACTAACTAGTGATCTAGTTTTCAAATGGGATTTTTTTTTCTATTGATATCTCCCTTTTCTGTATAACTTTAACGTCAGCCCTGAGATAAGTCAGGGGTAATAACACTGTTGAAGTGGTTAAGTAACAAAATTTTTGGATAAAAAGTTACATTTTACTTTGAATCAAGGCCAATTCACTAATATGCATATTTTTTTTAATGGCTACCTATTTCACTAACTTTTGAACTAAAAATCTTATATTTTTTGGTTTCATTGCTCTAGTCTAGGTCAAGTCTACGATGAGTCATCATGCCCACCAATTGACCCTCTTTTATTCGAAATGTCCCCGCCTATTAGGTGCAAGCCAACATTTTTTGATATGTCAGCTAAAAAAATAATAATAATAATACAATTTTCTACTTTGATATATGCATAATAAATTAGTGTAAATGGATTTTGATAAACACTTTATATTTCTTTAAAACAAAATTCCGAAAATACCTTTAAATTTCAGGCTGTCAAGGTGGTGTTACTCTTTATGGACATTGGTCAGTGAGATCTCAAATTCTTCTCACTAATTTGAACGTATGGATGTGAAATGTATTCTTATTTTTTTAATTATCACATCAGGAAATTAATATTTTTAATTTCATTTTTCTATGTATTCTTCTTAAAGGTATGTTTCCTTACTTAATTGAGAAAATATTTCTAAAATATATATTTAATTTTATTCGGAATGTTAAAATCTTATTCACAGATTGTCAGTTTTTAACACATAAATGTTATTAAATTAAGCATATATTTTAGAAATATTTTGTTACAAATTAAAAAAAGAAAGAAGCATTCTTTGAGAAGAATATGCTGAAAAAATAAGTTTAAAATGTTAAAATATTTTAAAAATAAGAAGGCATTCTACCCCCCCCCCCCCCCCCCCCATAGGTTTGACATTAGCAAAAGGAATTTGCAATCTCACTGATCAACACCTTTAACTAAAATTGTAAGGAAGTCTGTACAGTGACACAGCTTGGGGGAGAACAGTGAAATACTACAAAGATAATTTCATTCAAATAAGGATATACACACAGTATGATAATAAAACAAAATAAATTTTCAGCAAAATTTTCAAATAACTTCTTAAGATTGAAGCATTAGCTGATTCCTTAAACCATGCAATAATTCAAACAGCATTTGCAATTTTCCCTCTCCACTGTTAAATCTATTTCCATGAAATGCATCCATATTTTTTTTTTAATTTCTCAACAGAAAATGATAATTTTTACCTTCTTTTCTCTGTATACTCTTCTTCAAAGATGTTTCTTTCTTGCCTAATAATTGACAAAATATTTCTAATATATATCAAATGCAGATAACTGATTTTCTTACATTGAATTCTTTGTTATTTCCAAATGTTCAGAGGATACTTCCAGATTTTACTGCATTCTGGAGCTAATGTAAAACAATGTGATTCAAAATGTTTCGGTAGAGATTTGATAAATCAAGCTCTAGAAATCTCAGGATATAGTATTCTAGCCCCCCACCCCTTATCTGAAAAAAAAATGGATGGTTTAAATTTAATTTTATGGCATATTGTTATAGCTTGTCAGAAGGTTTAAGTACTTAATTTTTACAAACAGTTTTCGTAAAATTACCTAACAAAAAGGATAAAAATTAAATGCAATATAGTCAGTAGTAAAAGTACACGTATCCCCCACCATGGGAATTCTAATGGCGAAAAAAAAGTACATGTTTCTACTTATGAATTTTTAACAATTGCATTATCAATATTTCAAAAGCAGTTTAACCCAAATATGCATGTATGTTACATTTCGACTTTTATAAAGCATTATATAAAACAATGGTAATGGAATACATAAATTATTGTTAGAGTTAGGTCTATCTTACAAATGCTTCTTTTTAATACTGACTGGCTCATTTTTCAATAATTTAAATCTATCTACCTAATCTTTTAAAATTGATACATATTTGAATTTCTGTTTTCAGCATGCTGAACTTAAATGCGTAATAAAATTATTGTGTTACTATTGCACTTTTAGAAGTGTGGTACAACTTCAATATATACATAACCCTTTCTGGCAAAATAAACCACCAACAATTATTTAAAAAAACATTCTTCTATGAATTAAAACAGTACTTTTCTCTTGCATTAATTAGAACTGAAGTTAGGACCATTATTTTTTTACTTGCAGCAATTTCATAATTGGTTTAGTAACTGTATATTTTTAAACATTTTTTTAAATCTCCTGGGCTTACTGGACCATTTAGGCAATTAAGTTTATCTAAAATTCTAAATACAGGCATGATTAATATACATACAATCGAACTTACAAGATGCAAAGGAATTATAAAAATCCTCGTATTAACCATTACTTGTAATACCCGTGAAGCCAATTACAAATCTTAAAAATACACACATAATTAAACTAATTATCCCTATTAATTGCTCTAATTATCTCAATTCTAAAATTAACTTAATATCATAATGTTACCCAGAAAAACTCTGCCAACACTGCATTAGTCACTGTAATTTTCGAGCTATTGATTTCACATATCCCTTTCATTTTAACAGTGCAATAAGAGGCGTGGAAATTCTGGCTAATATGGTCCAGAGTCTGAATTTAAAGAAATAAATAAGCAAAGGTTTTCTTCTATGTTCTTTAATTTTCATGGATTGAAAATCTTACAAACGGATGGTATTTGAAATGTCTAATCTCCCCCTTCTTTCTTTCATTCAACTTTTCAAAACATAGGGATATTCCTTTGCATTTTCTTTGGTGGGGATCTCCTTGAAGAATGATGAATTCTGTCTGGTAAAACTGATCATAGAGTTAGGAATATTACTGATGAGAGAAAACAGTGCTTGATAAAAAAGGAATCTTTCTAAATTCCACCCTACTTTTCACTGAAAATCCCATTAGATTAAACAGATATTTTGCTCATATTAGCTGTGATCCTGCTTTTGTAGGTTGTAAAAAGCGTGAAAATCTTAAATAGTTTAAATGATGAACTTAATGTGCAACTTGCTCGTTTTAAGAGAGTCCTCGTTTTAGCCATGCTCATATTAAATGAGTTTAAATGCATATATTTTTTATTACAATAAAAATGCCCCCCAAAAAGAACATACCATACATTTTAATATCCAAATTGTCACAGAAATAATAGCTATTTGAATGGAAACTATATGTTTCAATTTATGCCAAAACAATAAGCTTAGGGAGTAGTCTTCATACTGAAATTGTAACAAACTCTGAAATTTTCAATACAAACACCATATTTGGCTTTATCTATAAATTTTACCTTAAAGCTTAGAATACCAAACTGGACGACATTCAGTCAAGTAGTTTAGGAATTATGAAGATTTAAAATTCAGAACTCCTAATGTCCTAATTCATTTATAACCAATCATTGCAAAACAGAATACAATGTGGGTAGTTTTTTTTATGCATAATTAAAAAAATACTTGCCAGAATCAACTATAATTTTGTGTTCACATATTTGTAGCTTCTAGAAAATCTATTTCTGTTAAAAAATTTAAAGGTTATATATATATATATATATATATATATATATATATATATATATATATATATATATATATATATATATATATATACACAGGGCTTAAACCAAGTTTTTCTATCTGGCGACCAAGTTTTTTTATCCTTAAACAAAAAATATTTTGACTTTTATTTTTAATTTAGAAAAAATAAGTTCATCAAATGCAAATTATAAAATAATAAAATCAAAATTATTTCACTGACTTCGACCGGGAAAAAAAAAAAAAAAAAAAAAAAAATCCTGCTTCACTGTTTTATTAATACCCCCCTCATCAGATTTAGAATTTGTAGAAGTCAACTAACTGTCTTGACATTTGTCGCATTCGGAAATCGGCATTTCCCAAACATGCCGGTTAGATCAGTCTTTTTTTTTTTTTTTTTTTTTCCCCCAGAGATTATGTAGTTTGTATAAGTTTCATTAGAAAACTTAGTTTATATTATCTTTCTAATTTATGTAACTATACTAAACTATGCTTTTTACTATTTTTGTTTCGATTAATTCATCATAAAAAACTTTTGTGCATTTTGAAAATAAATGGCAGGGGGGAGGTTTTTTTTTACTGGCGACTAGAATTTTTTGCTGGCTACCAGATTTTATTAAATTTGTAAAGCCCTGTATATATATATATATCAGAGTTTCCCCCAGGTTTAAAAAAGGGCAGGGTGCTACTGGTGAGAAAAGGGCACTTTTTTATTCTTAAGGGCACTTTTGGATTCTTGAGGGCACTTTTTTTAATTGCTAAAGGTATTATTTTGTTTTTTAAAGCCACTTTTGATATTTAAAAGTCAGGACACTCTTTTCAGGACAACATTGAGTCAATTTTCACTATGAAAGCAAATTTTGTAATGCAAAAAGGAGAAAGGGCACTTTTTTTACTTAGGGGCAAGAAGGGTGCTAATTATTTTACTGAGGGGGCATGAAGGGTGCTAATTCTTTTTATGAGGGGCAAGAAGGGTGCAATTTTGCAGACCAAAGGGCAGGCAGGGTGCAGCACCCTACTGAAACTGTCTGAGAGAAACTCTGATATATATATATATATATATATATATATTTTACTTTAAAATGGATTTTTTCAAAAAATATAGATTATATATTGACAAATTAGCCACTGAAAAAGTTAAAATAAAAACTTTGCTCAAAAAATATTTCTGAGATCAGTTGTTACAATGTTTTAGTACATGGTTTATACTCCTTCCCCAGAAGAAAAATTAAAGACCAACTTTCACGCACCTTCCCAAACACCAGAAATGTTGGAAATGAAAACTTTTATATTACAAAATATTATGTTAGTTCATTGCAAAACTTTATGAAAAAACTTGTTTTCCATTTACATCAGTTTTCAGATGAATGCCTTACAGTAGAAATCTTGAATGTGAAATATTACAAGAAAACGATTTGAAAAATATAGAAAATCATTTTGTTTTTTTACTTTAAAAGTTGTTTTGGTCTAACACTTAACAAAAATAAACACTTTATAATTTTATATTGTTATATTATATAACATATAATTTTCAGGTGGATGGCAGATACAACAAATCACCCATGTCTGTTCATTTTCTTTATCTTAGAGGGGAGAGGGGAGATGGGATGGGAAACAAAGCAAGGTATAAATACATGATGGTCTGACCTCCCAGGAGGTTGTAAAAAATAAAATAAAATAATAATAATTTTGCAATTTATTTAACATGAGGTTTTGTTTTTTCCATTCAGTATCTCCATCTTATTTGCAATATCTGAATAAAAAATTAAGTACCTATCAAAGAAACTAAAGCACCTTTACGAAAATTTAAGCAAATTCAAGTGCTTTTAAGGATTTTTCTTTTTTTTTTAGTCTCTTAAAAATTTGAGGACTTTTATTTCAAGGATCTTATGAACCTTGTTAGCAGCATCTAAATCAGTAATTTCCAATTTTTCTTTTTTAAGGGAGGAAATATCAGATTTGTTAATAACCCAGTTTCCCCTAGACAGTTTCAGAAAGGTGCTGCACCCTGCCTGCCCTTTGGTTTACCAAATAGCACCCTTCTTGCCCTCCGGTAAAAGAATATCACCCTTCTTGCCCCTCAGTAAAAAAGTGTCCTTTCTCCTTTTTGGATTAAAACATTTGCTTTCATAGTAAAAACTGACTCATAGTTGTCTTGAAAAGGGTGCCCTGACTTTTAAATATTAAAAGTTGCTTTAAAAACCAAAAGAATGCCTTTGACAATAAAAAAAAAGGTGCCCTTAAGAAACTGAAAAGTGCCCTCAAGAATCCAAAAAGTGCCCTTTTCTCACCAGCAGCACCCTGCCCTTTTTTAAACCTGGGGGAAACTCTGAATAACCCATTACCTCTCTGGTTATTTTTATCTTAAGTAATGTTGTACACTAAAAATAAAAGTAATAGTAAAAAAAATTGTAAATAAAAGGGAAAACATTTTATTCAATTTTCAAATAGTTCCCATATAAAAGTTCAAAATAAAATCACAACAGGAATAAATGTATGAGGAAGTTTCATGATATTTAGACATCTTTTTTATACTCGAAAAATTTTATAATTTTTCTGATTATAATCTTATTTTTAAAATTTTGTACAAATTTTTTGACTAGTACTTATTGGATGATTTGATGTATACCAGTATTTCTATTGAATGAAAAAACTTTTATACATGAAACTACTTAAAGCTGTATCTAAAACTGATTATCTTGAGCACATTTAATCTAAAAAAATATTTGAACTATCTAAACAAGGTATTACCAACCATATAACATTAATAAATTTTCACATGGGCATCAAAGGAAATATTTCTTATGACATTCGTGCAGGTCTTATATACAGTATATAAATATACATTATGACATTCAAATTTTAAATTAGTATATATATATATATATATATATATATATATATATATATATATATATAGCAGTCAACTATAGATAATAGTAAAAGGAAATCCCACTAACATAAAGTATATTGTATATAAAAATGGACACTTAAAATTGATATATAGGAAAATCCTGAAATGTTTATTGTGTATTGTGCTATTCATAGAGAGATCATAGAGCCAAAAAATTTCCTGTAGAATATATATTTATATTCTAATTTCAGTATACGTTTCTACTGCACTTTGTCAAGTTGGCTGAAAGTGGCATTAAATTTGGTTAAAAGCCCTGCCTGCTATTAACAAAAAACATGCAGAAATTTGTTGAATTTTTTAAAGAAACTTAAATTTCCATGAATATACGTGCTATTCTAACAGAAATGTTGCAAATGACCCACAGTCAGCTGCTACAGCTACAGATCATTTTGAGCATTTTGTTTTACAGGATGATAGCAAATATATATATATTTTTTTTTATTTAACTGTTGTTGGTCCCCTAATTGCCCTCCTGACTAAACCTCCACTAAAAAATATGAGATCCAACTTGTTCTTTACATTCCTGAAGCTCCAAAAGAATTCGTCAAGTATTTTTCTATATCAATGGTTCCCAACCTGGGGTACGCCTACTTTTCGGGGTACATGGTGGGCCTGTTGGGAGTATGTGAAAATAATATTAAAACTAGGCTGTGCCGCCAAGCAGAGTGGCACCCAGCACGTCTACGACCGCCGAACCCAAGTCCTGAGGGACTTTTAACACGCACGACCGGATTTGTGTCTCTGTATGCGCTTTGGCCGGTCGGAGGGCCGCCATCTGCGGACCCTGCCACCCTTAGACCCATGTGTTGAAGACGTAAGTCGCTGCGATACACGGTGGATCCTATTATTAGTGGAAACCACCAAGAAACACTTGGGGATGGGCCGAAATCACAAAAATGGTTTAGCTGAAAACCCAAAGAAAGTTGATAGTTTTGGATTACAAAGTTAGTCTCATGTGTAACTCCAATATGTTACTTCCAAAATGAGGGAAAAAGCCCACTAGACCTAGTAATTCATTGATAATTCAATGTCACTTTAGCTGCACCCACTCTGAATTATATTGCATGAGTACTTAAATATTTTTCCCCATCTTTGAGAAAACTGACATTGATCATTATATAGAATGCTTTTAACATCACTTTTTTTATATTGTTCAGTTTTTCATAATAACTGCACAATGCCTTCACAAGAAAAAAACTTAAAAGATTACTTGAATTAAGGCATGAAGTCCAATTTTTTTTTAAGATCATCCTTTTGAGCCAGAGCTTCTGACTTTAATATTTTATTTTAAAACGTAGTGAAAAGTAAGCCCTTATCTTTGTTTTCGAGCAGGCGGAATTATGTCACTAACATATATTAATAGGAAGAAAGCTAAAGCAAAGAAGCTAAAGCTAAAGCAAAGCTAAAAGAAAGATTCCTTTTCTTTTAATGAGTATTTAATTTCAAGTGTTTACTTATTATTTGAGGGATTTTGTTTTGTGTTTAAAATGGATAGCTGGTTGGAATTTGAAACTCTTAAGAGAACTACAACTACAATTGAAATTCAACCTGGTGATTCGGGAATTGCAAGTACTTCGAAACAATCTGATTTTTTAAAAGTGCAAGAGAGCCTGAGTGCAGCTGTTAATGTGTGTGTTATGGTCAGTGGAAAACTTATACTTTAAATAAAACTCAAAACACCAGTGCGCCATTAAATAAAAAAAATATATAATAATGAAAAGCTGAAAATAAGGATTTTCATTCATGGGAGATGAAGGTTTACCAAAACCACTATACGTTGGTTGTGGAGAGATATTCTCTGATGGTAGCATGAAACCATCTTTATTTGCACCCTTTAGATATAAAACATGTCAGTTTCTTTCAGTGTCTATCAAGTGGTCCTAATGTCTTATGTGTTTTTAACAAACAAATACAATGAGAATGCTGTTGAAGCATTGTACAGAATAAGTCAGCATTTTCCTAAAAGCGTTAAAAATTATACAATTGCTGAAAATATGATATATCTTTATATAAAAGATGCTGTCCAATGTATGCTCGGTGAAGACCATGTGTAAAAAATTAAAACTATTCCTTTCGCCAACAATATAGTTACTCAAAGAATTAGTGACATGTCTGCCTATGTTTAATCCACAGTAATTGAAAGAATAAAAAAAGTTTTTCCTTTTCAATACAGGTGGATGAGAATACTCCAATCTGTCAATTTTGTTTGTTATTGAAAGATTTTTGAACGATAACGTGCTGAAAGAAAATTTATTGCTCTGCTATCCTCTCACAGAAAGATGTACTGGACAGGACATATTTAATGCCATTCACAGTTATTTCTGTGAAAAAGAAATGGATTGGGTCAATTGTTGTGGGGTTTGCATTGATGGTCGAAAATCTATGTCTGGGTGTTATATAGGCTTATACCGTCTCATCCAAGAAGTTGCACCCCATGAAGCTTGGAAACATTGCTGTATATACAGACGCAGTCTAGTGTAGAGATGAGTTCGGGCTCTCTTTTCGGAGCCCGATAATTTTTAAATCCAAGCCCGAAACATTTTGTGTCATCAGAGCCGAGCCAGATACAAAAAAAATCACATAATATTTAAAAATTGTTTTAAAAGTAATATCTCATTTTTAAAAAACTTTGTACGTGAAAATAAATGTTTATCCCGTGCACATAATTAATTTTATGGAAATTTACATTCAATCTTATTAAAAGAGATGTTTGGTATCAAATATAAATATGCTTCCTTAAAAGGATGTAAATATTTTTCTCTCCCAACAAGCAAATCTGATGGCCAAATTAACTAAATGCCTTTTATGCATAAATGCATGCAATTTGCAGAAATTACTATTTCTATGCTGAAGAGTCGAACAACGTTTTCTATTTCTTATAAAAGGTGTATACCGTAACTTATAATTGATTCCTTAATTAAAACAACATTTCGTTTCCTTGAAAATCAGGTTAAATTAAAAATTTGACACCGTTATCTGAAGTGATCCTGTGCTTTTACAGGAAAATTGGAGACACTCTTCAATTGCTTTCTATCAGAATAACAATACATGATAATTATATCTACTTACGAATGAAAGTTTCTTCGTAAATGTGCAGATCAGAGCTTGAGCAGAGTTCATGATTAAAAATAGAACCACTGACATTATTTTCATACGAAGAGAGAGTATGGCTCGCACACAATAAAATACTAAAAATTTGCAAACCTAAGCTAATGCTCATTGACTAAAAACAAAAAAATATGTTCATCTCGCATTAGATCTCTCTAAAAAAATAATAATAAACGTTCCAATTAAAAAACATCCTATAGAAAATCTAACAACAAATATTATTCGTGCCACTTTGTATTGGCTGGCGCCATATCACCCTGTCGCCAGTAGCAAATATCGTAAATTTTCTTTTAAAGTAACATTCTATACTAGAAAAGAAAAATAAGACTTCTTTTTCCCCTTCTATTCATTCTGATCAAAATAACATTAAAATTACTTGAAATGGAATACGTAATTTTTTAAGGGAAAAGTTATTTTTATTTTTTTCTATATGAGAATTAATAAAATTGTCAGTTTCAGAAAGAATGAGCCTGAGCCCGCCCGGGCCCGAAGGCTGACATAAAAATCGAGCCTGAGCCCGCCCGGGCCCGAAGGCTGACATAAAAATCGAGCCTGAGCCCATGTCGGGCCCGGGCTCGGGCTGAGCCCGTCTCATCTCTAGTCTATTGACCAAACCCCTATCAAACTCTTTGAAGGAAGTGATCCATCAATCTGTTGTTAATTTTATTAAGGCCAGTTCAAAAAATTCCAGACTATTCAAGTCTTTGTATGAAGAGATGGACGTCCTCCATACTACATTGCTTTTGCACGCAGAATGAGATGGCTTTCATGAGGAAAAATTTTTAAAAATTGCTTGTATTGAGGCATGAAGTCTAATTCTTTTTAAGATCATCCTTTTCTACCAAGCTCTAAATTCCATCAAAGATAATTACTTCAAATGTTTGCATACTTATTACATATTTTTTCGGAAATAAACTTAATTTAGGATTACAGAGCAGTTCTATAACCATTTTTAAGGTGTCTGACAAAATGATTAAGAAATTAGATTTATTTGATTATTAAATTTATTTGATTATTTGATATTTGAAATTAGATGTGATCTATAATTAAGAAATTATATTTTTAGGAATCTTTTATAAAAAAACACCAACCCTAAGTTTTTGAGACACTTTAGAGTTTCTTAACCGATAATGAGCTAAAATTATCAGAAGTAAAATCTAGTATAGTGGATTACTTAAGACGACGTAAAATGTCATTCAGACAATATTTTCTGAAGTGGATTAATGAAAATAACACATTTAACGATTTGTATTTTCAACAAGCTAAAAATGTATCAGTTTCTGAAAAAGAAAAATTGATTGAACTTTTGACTGATTCTTCCTTTCAATCTGATTTCAAAAAAGAAGTATCATTGACTTTCGAATAGCAGAAAAAGAAAAGTATCAAGAACTCAGTGATGAAGCTATAAAAATATGTGTTGCCTTTCATAAATACAGAGCTTGTCGAAAGAGCATTTTCCTCTTATGCATATAGTTAGAACAATTATTGCAATATGCTTGACGCTACTCTTAACTTGAGATTATATCTGTCTTTGTTTGAACCTGATTTAAAAAAATTAAACTCCATGAAACAAGCTCAAGAATCCCATTGAGAGTATTAAAAGTCATGTTTGTCTACTTGTATACCGCAATTCAAAATTGTTATAATCTTTCATCACAAGTTAATTTAAAATCCTTTTAATGCTATATTGATTTCTTTTGATGTTTAGCTATCATTATAAAAAGTAATATCAACTTTAAAAAGCAAGATAAAAAAATAAAAGGTTAGAATTGTCAATGTAATTTGTGCCAATTTATTATTTAGCTATATTAAGAAGATTACTAAGAAAAAAAAAAGAATGTTTGTGGTATGCAGGGGGGGATGTGTTTATGAGAAAAGGGGGGTACTCTGAAATGAAAAGCCTAACCAAGGGGTACATGAAAGAAAAAAGCTTGGGAAGTGCTGCTCTAAATATTCAGCAAAATGTCTTAAATGTGATCAATTTTAAATGAAGTCTTGGGTAAATTGATATATATACTTATCTTTAAAGGGGGAAAAAATCATCACAGGTAAAAATATATATTGCATTGAAAATAAAAGTAATAATATTGTATAAATCTTAGCAAAATATATATAATCCATTTTAAAAAAACTTTGTAAAAAAATACTTGCAAAAATACATGTAAGCAAATTAAAGGCAAAAACATATGAAAGCATATCTTATCAAAATTAATTCAATTAAAAGTTGATAATTTTTAGAATTGAAGGTATTGAGCATACAAAATATAACATACTAAATTTATGTGCTTGAAAAGAATTTATTTTTTCTCCTCTTTTCCCACCCACATCCCCTGCCACTAATAGTCAACAAGATAACATGAAAACCCGCTTTACATCATTAGGTATCGACAAGCAAAGAGAGATCATTTTCAAAATGAGATGCATTAAAAATCAACCAAATGTTTAATAAAAACTGAATTTTTTAAAGTTTAAAAACAATGTTTAATGCATTAGGTATAAATGATATTACTTATGAAAAAAGTTTAATCACTAACGTTCAAATCATGCTGTATGAAACTGGTATATCCATGTATGAGCAGTATAATAAACAGGTTAAGGTACTTAACTTTTGTACAGCCATGGAAAGAAAAAGAGGAGATACTCCCACTCACACTGCCACAAATCATCATAGAAATATGCGACAGGTATCAATAAGTAATACAATCTACTAATTAACGTTATACTTAGATTTTGCTTAAAGGGTCATCTATAAATAGAAATTATATATTTTTTTATTGTTGTTGAACGAAAAAAAAGAGAAGAAATAGAAAACTTTAAACTTTTCAATACCAACACCTAAGTTTGACATCATATTTGAATTCTTCGGTAAATTTCACCTTCAGATACCAAACAGATCGGATATCATTCTATCAAATAATTAAGGAATTATGCAGGTTTAAAGTTTCGAATCCCTATTGTTCAAGTTGTAATACAGATTGCATTGTGGGTAGTTTTTTAAAGCTTAACTCAAAAAATACTTGTTGGAATAAACAGTAATTTTGGATTCCAATATTTCAAGCTTCTAAAAATTTATTTCTGTTAAAAAATTAATGTGTATTTTCATGTGTAAAAATTCATATATATTTTTTAAGTTAATATAAATATATATATTCTAAATTAATTTTTGTGGCAATATGAATCATAACTTATACATTTTTTAACAGAGATTCCAGAAGCTTCAAATAGATAAATTCAAAATTACACCTCATTCTGCTATATAGTTTTTGAGTTATACTTAAAAAACAAACTGCATTGCAATCAGTTTTGCAATCTTTAAAAATGAATTTAATGTTAGGAGTTCCAAATTTTAAACCGGCATAATTCCTAAAGTACTTGATCGAATGGTTTCCCATTTGCCATCCAAAAGTAAAATTTACTGGGGAATCCAAAAAGATGTCGAAATAACATGTTGGCATTGAAAAATTTAAAGCTTGTTACAAATTACTATACATAGAAGACCCAAAAAATAAAATTAAATATAGCATTAATTGGCAGACATTATTAATAATCGATTTGTATCAGTCACATTTTTATACAATGGTTTGTGACAGAGTTAGTAGAGGAGTATCTTTAGGATTGAGCAAAAATATGCTTATTTAACCATCTCTACTGTATGTGTTATTTATATATATTGTGAAAGGGGATAATCATATTTGTATTTTTTCTATTTTGACGATGAATTTAGACCAAAAGAAAAGAATTATATTTAACTCTGTTGTAAGTATTTTGGAAATAAAGAACAGCTACTTAATAAACAATACTTCTTTATTATTGAAAAAATAGTTGACAGTCATTTTAACAAAATTAAAAACAAGAAAAACTTAATTATACAATAAAACATTTAACATACTAAAACATATAAAATAAAAGCATAAATCTTTAATACTTTTCCTCTGAATAATCAATATTATTTACATAAATTACTAACAAATTTTAATAACCATTTAAATTCAAATATGAAACACTTTTAGAGCAGTTAATGTTCAACTTACGAGGACTTTGCATTTGCACACTGAAAAACTTTTACTCATACACTTTTTTGCACCACATTTATGCATCATATTTTAAAACCTTTTTTCTTTTTTTTAAATTTTTATACATTTTTTACTTATATTCACAGGAGTATCCTTCTTAACTTTAGGGATTGTTTTTTAATAAACTTGTTAGTTTATGAGGAAAAAAAAATTATGTTAAAATTGGATGAAAACCCTGAATTCATATATTTTACTATTATTTCTTCATATTTATATATTTTTTTTAATGCATTTTCATTTTATTGCAAATTCATTCCAAATTCTATTTAATATAACTTTTTGATTAGATAAAGAAAAATTGTCATTTCTTACAAATCTGTTGAAATATTTTAAAGATAGGGGGAACGAAAATCACATTTACAATATCGTTTTATTAAGTTTTCATGTTAAATACAATATGTTTTAGTTTCTAATTTGTATTAAGTCTGAAAATGTTTATAATCAGCATAGCTTATAAGATCTTGTATATATAAAAAATATTGGATATTTTTGAAAATATCATGATATTTATGAACGCTGTTTATAACGATTGGAACATTATGTAATTCTGCCAGTATATACTAAGGTAGGGATGTCTAAATGCATTAAAATATATATATATATTGCAAAATTGATATTTTTATCATTTTCTGCAAAGTGAAGGGTATCGAGTGTCCTTAAAAGAGGACAAAAAAATGATAATTTTTAAAACATTTCTTATCACATCTTCACATTTTCTTAACATTATAAATATTTTAGTGTTGTAACAAAACAAATATAATACAATAATTATTATATATGTAATTATTCTATAAAAATTGAAACTTTTAGAATAAAGGCGAACTAATTTTTATGTTGAAATAATATGATTTCATAAATGTTAATGAATTCATTTACAAAAATCATAGTAGATTCCGATTATTTTGGACACCATTTAATTGGGACAGCCATTTATTTGGGACAAAATGTAAAGAACAAAATAAAAATATATCATTAATTTTGTTAATTGGGATAGCTGGAGAATATGCACCAATTGTGCTAGAACTGATGTATCCCAATTAATCAGAATCTTTATATATGAGTTATTTTTAAATGCCTCGAATAGATTTTGTGAAAATACAATATTTCAATTTTAACCAACCCACTATGATACCTGCTTGTAAAAAACTGGGAAAAATAAAAGTAAAAATACACACAACTTCCTATATAAGAATAACTATTTTTCTGCTTTTCCTTAAGCTTCTTTACATAAGAACACTTGGAATATAAGAAAAGTATCATCTTAAATATTTATAAAACTTTCGTTAGAGAAAGTAAGGACTTAAATGGCACTTAAAACTGCTAACAAACAATAACATTAACTGGTTAATACTCAGTGTCCTCATTTGAGGTATAAAATCTTATTTCCAGCATAGTTTTTTCCTTTAATATCAACTAATTCTGTTTGGGCAGTAAGAAACTAAAGGGTGTATTTCTTTAAAATATATATAACAAGTAATAATGTAGTTCTATTATTATTAATTTGTGTATTAACCGGTTAAATTTAATGTTTCATCATCTGTTATTTGTATCTGTACTAATATTATAAAGGAGTAAAGATTGTTTGTTTGTTTGTAGGGGGTAATCTCTGGAACTACCGAACAGATTTCAAAAGTGATGGCGGCAAATTGATGGTGACAACCCCTGCTGCAACATAGGCTATATTTTATGTCGGTGCCACTGACACCAGGGGGGTGCAAGAGCGAAAAACGTTCTAAAATTGCGATTTTTTGTATACTGAAGGTGAAGGAGCTAGAAATTTGAAATTGTAGTTATTTATAAGATGTAAATGCTCTCTAGGAACAAATTAAAAAAAAATTCGAAATTTAAAAGGGTGAAATAAGCGAAAAGCGTTCTAAAAATATTCTAAATTACAATTTCTATGGAATCTTTGGAACTACAGAACCAATTTCAAAAGTGATGGAATGCAAATTGACGGTGACAACACCTGCTCCAACATAGGCTATATTTTATGTCGGTGCCACTAACCCCAGGGGGGTGCAGCAGCGAAAAAGTTCTAAAATTGCGATTTTTTGTGTACGGAAGGAGCTAGAAATTTGAAATTTGGCATTCTAGTTACTTATAAGATGTAAATGCTCTTTAAGAACAAATTTAAAAAAAATGAAATTTAAAAGGGTGAAATGAGCGAAAAGCGTTCTAAAAACATTCTAAATTACAATTTCTGTGAAATCTCTGGAACTATAGAACCTATTTTAAAAATGATGGTGGCAAATTGATGGTGATAACCCCTGCTCCAACATAGGCTATATTTTATGTCGGTGTAACTATCCCCACGGGGGTGCACAAGCGAAAAACGTTCTAAAATTGCAATTTTTTTAATACTAAAGGAGCTAGAAATTTGAAATTTGGCATTGTAGTTACTTAAAAGATGTAAATGCTCTCTAAGAACAAAATTTTAAAAAAAATCTAAATTTAAAAGGTGAAATGAGCGAAAAGCGTTCTAAAAACATTCTAAAATACAATTTCTATGGAATCTCTGGAACTACAAAACCGATTTCAAAAGTGATGGAGACAAATTGATGGTGACAATCCCTGCTCCAACATAGGCTATATTTTATGTCGGCGCCACTAATCCCAGGGGGTGCAGGAGCGAAAAACGTCCTAAAATTGCAATTTTTTTTATATTGAAGGAGCTAGAAATTTGAAATTGGCATTGTAGTTACTTATAAGATGTAAATGCTCTCTAAGAACAAATTTTTTAAAACAATCGAAATTTAAAAGGGTGAAATAAGCGAAAAGCGTTCTAAAAACATTCTTAAATACAATTTCTATGGAATCTCTGGAACTGCTGAACCGATTTCAAAAGTAATGGTGGCAAATTGATGGTGACAATCCCTACTCCAACATAGGCTATATTTTATGTCGGTGCCACTAACCCCAGGGGTGTGCAAGAGCGAAAAAGTTCTAAAATTTCGATTTTTTTAATACTGAAGGAGCTAGAAACTTGAAATTTAGCATTGTACTTACTTATAAGATGTAAATGCTCTCTAAGAACAATAAAAAAAATGGAAATTTAAAAGGGTGAAATGAGCGAAAACCGTTCTAAAATCCTTCTAAATTACAATTTTTATGGAATCTCTGGAACTACAGAACCGATTTCGAAAGTGATTGGTGGCAAATTGATGGTGACAATCCCTGCTCCAACAGCCTCTTTAATAAAAATCTATGCGATGCTGACGACTGGGTTTTTCGCTAATTGTTGCCACAGATTAATCTGGGAAAATGAAACCTTTGAAGTAGCTGAAAAAAATATTAGCTCGAAAAGTATTTGTCAGAAAATTGTTAGACAAACTGCGTTTGAAAGGTAAAAAATTGTATTTTTCTTAATATAAATTTCAAATCTAATGATTATGCCATTTTTCAAATATTGAATTTCAAAAATTACCAAATTTCACAATGGAGTGCCATAGCAAAACCTTCATGCGTAAAAAGATAATAATAAGGGCGACGTGTCCCGACGTGTATATTGGCACGAATCACAAATTATAGTAGCCTTATTAATCTGTTAAAATATAAAAGTGAATTATGAAATGTCAATATTTTGTTTGATTAAAAGTTCGTTAAGAGAAAGTGACTAGCGTAGCGGGCGTAGCTTGCTAGTGTATATATATATATATAATATATATATTGTGAGTGTTGATACAAGTACTGTGTTCAGCATTTGTTCTGTGTATAATCTTCCATTCAATGAATTTGTTTTTTTTTTTATCTTAAGAAGAATCTGTTTTAAATTTGAAAACAGACAGAACTAAAAGGTAAAGTTTATTATTATTATTCAATTTTCTCTTGAGGAATCACCTAATTGTGCCTTCATATGGAATAACATTACTACATTTTAAGACATTGATTTTATATTCTGAAATAATCAAACCATATTTGCATAGTATTAACCCTCTGACCACCAAGCAAAAGGACAAAATTGTAATGTTTTCACTGTAATTTTTCCAACATGATATAAAAAACTTAATTAAATATATGAATATAATCCGTGAGAGTATTAATCATTACTCAATGTTTTAAAACTACATTATAATTATAGAATTATATTAATTTAAATAATGCTTCTACTGCAGTGAAACCTACAGTTTAGTGAAAGTATATATCAGTTCACGGCATTGAGAAGGTTAAGTGATTGCATACATTCTTGGCAGCAAAAGTTTGGCATATTTTGGGATTCTTTTTAAAGGGAAGGAGTAAAATTAATTGAAAAACGAATAATTCCACATTGTTTTTTATTGCTTCGAGTATTTAAAAATATTTGTTTTGCTAAATTTGGTCACATATTACGTAGAAAACCTGCAGTCATATTGACCTGTACCAAAATATTCAGGCCTAATGAGCAGCGTCTTAACTTCCTGTGAAAACAAATTATTAAAAATATCAGTTCCTTCTTGTAAAATAAGGTTATAGCTAAGGGCCATCAGCTCAATTTTTAAAAATAAGAAAATTGTGCTGTTTTGAAAAAAAAAAATTTCAATTTTCGTCTAAAATTTTGATCTACTTATTGAAATAAAATATAAAATTAATTTTTTCAAAAAATGGCTCAATGACTCTTAGACAATTTAATTATGCATAGATGGGTGCAAATTTCATCCAAAAATGTTAAAAATTATTCAAATTATCATGATGCCCATGTTGAAAAATGTAGTTTCCAGAAAATCGCATTAAAGTTTTAGGAGACCCGGTGATTGCGACTTCAAGATGCAGAAAAGCCTGTGCTTGAAAAATGTTCTCTGCACATGTACAGAAACGATCTTAAAAGCAGCAAACTGCCAAAAATTTAATCATTAGGGTTTTAATTAATATCTCAGCTAATTATAAAAAAAAAATCTGAATTTCAAATGAATTTGGATCTGTCATCATCTGTGTGTCTACTCTTATCCAAATTTGCAGACCTCTACGAGCGATAGATTTACGTAGCCATCACAGACAGACACACAGACAAGCATCTTTCTTTTATTAATACAGATATAGATGTAGAAAGAAAATTTAGGTTTCAAAGAAAGAAAGATACAATGTTTTTAATGCTAATTAAATAATCTCTACAAAATTTGATGTGCATAAACTATTGATTTACATAAAATAAAATTTGATACATCTCTGTTAACAGTAAAATAAGCATATATTCGGTGATTACATGCAAAATAATATATTTATTATTTAAAAAAAAAAAAAAAATAGAATTAGGAAAATCTAATTAAAAATTAAAAACTATTATGAATCTTTGTTTTTAATTTATTTATTATTATATAGTATTCTAAACAATGCATGTATGATTAGCAGTTTTTTAACAGATGTATCTAAGTTAATATCACTTTATAGTTATTAATGTTGAAATAAAATGTGTTATAATGAAACATACAACGAATAATTTTTATGCTTCTTTCAGCTTCATTAGAAACAGTTGACACTGCATTATTGCATTATACCGTATAGTTTGTTTTGGGGGATTAAGATATAGATCCGGAAGGCTTTTTCATTTTTATACACACAGAGATTTGATTATATTCATTAAAAATAGGATAAAAAGGACAAAAACACCATAAATAAAATTTTAAATAACAAAGAGGGAAAGAAATTGATTTACTTTTCGACTAGCCGAGCGCCAGTGATATACATACGTGTGATATATATATATATATATATATATATATATACACACACACATATATATATATATGTAGATAAGATATATGTGTATATATATATATATCACTGGCGTCTGGCTAACCGAAAAGTATCGAAATTGATATTAAATATCAAAAAACTTGTCACCTCAAACAATAAAATATATATAATTTAATATTTTTAATAGGAATGTTGAGATTATAAAAATAAAAGGTAAAAAATAACCTTTAAAAGGTAATTTATATCCTAAGATTTTATTCTTGATAAAACAACATTGAAATATGTAGATCAGAATTCCCAACTAAAGGGGTCGGGTGTATAACAAGGTAACTAACAAAATTTTCGAGATATTCAAAGTTTCTTCAAAAATCTACAACTATCTTATGATTGCTTCTGCCAAAAAATCTGAATTTTTAAGGCTGGATATTCAGTTAAACATGTACAACATTTTTTTTTTTGTCTGATAGATTTTATTTTAATGGACATTTTGAACTAGTAGCACTTATCTAAAATATGTTTTTAATTAAGTTGACATATATTCAGTAATAATTTAAACCTTGTACTTTTTAATGGATGTTAGGATGCAGTTAAATAATTTTACATGAGAGACAGAAAAAAAATCAAAGATGTCATTAGCCATACACCAGAGCCCTCAATTAATAAATGCTTGCAGGCCATATGTGATCACATAAATAAAGTGGCGGGTCATATCATCCATGATATGGCAAAGCTTTCTTTGAATATGGAGCTCACATGAATAGAAAAGTATGTTAAAAAAATATATTAAGAGAATATCACTAAATGATAATTTTTTTCGCTTTAATTAAACATTTTTCACTTCTTAGAAAAAAGCTTATTATAGAACAAATTAATTCTTACAAAGAGCTAGCTCCAACAGCCACAAAAATATGGATCACAGGGTGCGTGCAACTCGCTAATTGGAAATGCTATACACTTATACATACAAGAACAAAATAATATTTAACACAAATTATCAGAATAATAAATTAATTACAATAGATTACATCAACCATAAAACACTAATTTACAGGTATAACATTTATACATTTAGAGTCATGAATTTTTTTAAGTGTGCGTATTAATGAACGCTTCCGTTTTTCTATAACAGTAGCACTGTTACTCATCAAGTTTTTCTGAGTCCCTAACATCCTACAATCTAATTTCACTTTATTCATATTAATGTTTTCATACTTTTTATAGCCTAGCTCTTTCTTAAGAGTCATCACACAGTTAGAAAATCTTTTGCTTTCCTTAGTGTTCAACTTACAAAGTTTACAATGCATTTCTGATCTAGCAAAAAATTTATCATTGCAGACAGAATAATTCTGCAGACATATATTTGAGGAGAATGGCACATCTATCGAAGAGATCTGAGAACATGTCTCTTGCGATGCATCAATACCTTCAATTCTTTGAAATACACTAAACGGTATTAAATTTTTACTAGTACCTTTCGAAGACTTATCCCTGACCCAGCTACTTGATGGTATGGAATCTTCAGCATTTGATGCAATCTGTAAGAATTAAGCAAAGCTATAAATATTTATAAACTTAAATAAGATTTTAACTGGTTTTTTAAAAAATTGATAAATAGAATGAGATAATAAAAACAGAAACAGTCAACGTTCCTAAAGATTTTTTTAATTACAGTGACAAGGGAACCAATCTAAAAGGTACACCCTGATTTTTATCAGCCATCATCAACGTTTTTAGTATTTTTAAAATATTTGTAAAGTATATATGATGCAACTAATGAAAATCACTAAATGTGTTATTCAAGAGTATTCCAATAATTTCAAACAATGTAATCATCACAGAAATGATAATTAATATTTATATAAATGAGTAAAATACAATGAATTTTTACACCACCCACATATCATAAAATGAAATTTTTCACATTTATGACATTTGGTTCCATTACTTGTTAAACAAAAATCAACTGGATTCTGGAAAGACGGGGCAGGGTCTTTTCTTCAAGATATCCAATTTAAACCATGCACATTTATATTAAAAATATTACTTAATACTAAATAATATTTAAAAATACTAAACCATGATGATGGCCAATAAAATTGCTATCATTCTTCAAAATATCATGAGTAATGATAAAAGTTATCGAAATCGGGGTGTACCTTTTGGGTAGGGTCCCTTGTGAGAGGAAAAGGAATGATTTTCTGAAAAAATTATGTTCCATAAATACAGAGGGAAAAAATTCTTTAAGCTGAATTTAATCCTCTGTGTCTCAAAATATTTTCTCCAAGCCGAAAATTAAATTTCTTACTTTTTGTAGACTAAAATGTTTTTTAGTAAGTATAGGATACGTTATCCAGAATGCTTGGGACCTGGGGCATTCTGGATAAGGGGTTTTTCCGTAATTCGGAACACTTTTTTATAAGTATAAAAAATGTACGAAATAATTTCATAAAATAGTGATAAATATGAATAATATATGTAAATACATTACTTATAAATTTGTTCATTTAATACATTATTTGCACAAAATAAAACATTCTAAATAACAAAAAATAAATAAAATTTCATTTTGGGAGTTGGGAGCAGAATCTCTTGATTTGGAGATAGCGACCGCATCAACTGCCGTCATTTATCCAGCTTGTTTAAAATTTATACAAGTACCCTAGATTAAGGCTAAAGATTATCTGCTGGAGGCGTCTGCGCATACTGGAGTGTTACGCCATGAGTATAAAATTTACTGGAAGTATATTCTAAAAAAGAATTTTAGTTTTTTATTCAGAGAAAATCCCTCTGACTGTGAAAATTTTTTTAAATCTAAATTTACAAATTATCAAGTAACTATTATTTTATGTATAAAAAGGAAATGTTAAAATCAATGCGTAATCTGGCAACTTTCCATAACTTGTTATAATTGATGCTGATGGCAATGGCAGATTCGCTGATTCTTAGCATAGAAATAATTTTTCTAGGCTGAATTTTATAAAACAAAAAAGAAATGTTAGTCAGTTTTCTGCTCACCATATTTCTCCAGAATAACACCTTGGCATTAAACTACATTTAACTTTTTTTAATGAAACTTGTAACAAAATAAAATTTGTACACAGACATGTTTTATTTTTCTAACGCAATTGTTTTTTATTTTTCTTATTGTAATGTTTTTCGTACCATAATTTTTTATATTTATTTATTGAATTTATAAATTAATAAATGAAGCAGGGGTGATTCTGAGTAAAAAAAAAAAATCTGAAATTCACAGCAAATTTTCTGAAAAGTTAACTGTGGGGGGGGGGAGATGACCACTCCTGACACTTTTTCTTGAGTCCCTTTGACGAAATTTGCGTTTTTTCGCGATCTTTTGACGAAATTTGCAGTTTTTTCGAGATCTGTTGATAAAATTTGCTGTTTTTCGTGATCTGTTGACAAAATTTGACATTTTTCGTGTTCTTTTGACGAAATTTGCCGTTTTTCGAAATGTTTTTGACGAAATTTGCCGTTTTTTTCGTGATCTTTGACAAAATTTGCCGTTTTTCACAATGTTTTAGACGAAATTTGTCGTTTTTTCGCGATCTTTCGACGTACTTTGCCGATTTTCGAAATGTTTTTGACGAAATTTTGCCGTTTTTTTTTCATGATCTTTTAACGAAATTTGCCGTTTTTCGAAATGTTTTTGACGAAATTTGCCGTTTTTTTCATGATCTTTTAACGAAATGTGCCATTTTTTACAATGTTTTTGACGAAATTTGCCGTTTTTTCGCGATTTTCTGAAGAAAGTCACTTTTTTCCCGTGAACCTTTGACAAAATTGGCGACTTTTCTTCGAACAAATGACGAGACTGATTTTTTTCGGCGATCATTTGCCGAAATACCGATACATTTTATGCCCGAATTTTCGAATTTATGACCGATATTTTTTTTAATTTTCGGAAATCATTGCCTTAATTTTTCGCAAAATTCGGACCAGAATCACCCCTGGAATGAAGGCAATATCATTTTGTTATTTTTTCTCTTACTGACACTTTAATTTTTACTTTTTATTTTTTTTCCCGTTTAGTGTTTTGCATTCCGGTTTTCGGAGCGTTCCAGATACCAGGACACCGGATAACGGATCCTATACTGTAACGTTATTCTTACAGCCCCTTTCACAAATCAATTTTATGAGCCAGTGGAGTTTAAAACTAAATACCAGATCAAAATTACAGCCATTAAATTAAAGTATCATACAAAATTTTAAAACAAATTATGGAAAAAAATTATAAAAAAAAAAAAAAAATGTTGAGGGGAAACTCCTTAAATGTTTTTAGAAGCAATAAAAACAGCTGATAAAGCATGGAGTGATATGATTTTGAACATGCAGCAAAACATATCCGATTGTTTCTTTAAATGTAAGTAGATGTTGTCATAATAAATAACTAAATCTCATTATTCTTGACTTCTAGAGGTGAGTAGATGCTCCAGAAAATATCTAAAAATACTGACACTGTTAATAATCTTATTGAAATGTTAAAAATATAATGATTTACAAAATCTTTATTTTTTTTTTTTCTAGCTTCCTTCAAGTTTGAGATATCAACTATATCAGTGGTTCCCAACCTGGGGTACGTGAAAATTACTTTGGTAATGGCGGAAAAAGCATAAAACTTTTTTAAAATGAAAATGGATAAACAAAACTGTAAACTTTTCTTTTACAATGAGAGACTTGTGTAAAAGTAAAATAAGCTATTCACATAAAGTGTGGAAAATACCAAAACTCAGTAATTGGTTGATTATTTGCTGCCATTATATCCGCCAAATCCTAATAATATCTTGGATATAAATCTCCCCTCCCCCTTTCTTTTAAATATCCTTTTCGTTCTAGTAATTCCAGAAATATATAGATAAAACATGAATCGTATCGAGACTTCATTCGACCCATTTGAAAGCAGGTCATCATTTGAGTTTTTAACAGAGCAGAAGTAGTATAAACTCATTAACGTATATCAATGAAAGTAGCTTCATTCCTTCTTTGTGAGTGCTTAATTTGAAATCTTTAACTAACATTTATTATTTTGGGGAACTTTATGTTGATACCGTATTGTGGTTCAAAATGGATATGTGATTGAAAACTGGAATTCTAAAGAGAACTGCATCTAACATTGGTAACTAGCATGAGAACATTACTAACAAACGTAAAAAAAAATATTTGGGACCGGCTTACATGAGAAGGGGTACACATAAATGAAAAGTCTAATCAAGGGGTACATGAGAGAAAAAAGGTTGGGAACCTCTGAACTATATGATACAGTGGCATCTGTCAAAATGGAGAATTTCATGTGCTTATCAAAAGGAATACAATATAGTTATAACAGATGGTATGCCTGCTAAGTACTAAGACGCAGACCAGAGTAAAAGAGAGACTTTTCCTAGTGCCCTATATATATATATATATATATATATATATATATATATATATATATATATATATATATATGTGTGTGTGTGATAAAGACAATTCGAATAAAATGATTTGATAACTTGAGTTGGAAGAGGGGAAAATAGAAATCTGCATCCTACAGAAAAAAAAAAAATTAACAAATAGATGTAAAATTTCACAGCCAAAAAAAGGCAGAAGTGTTTTTCACGATGAACATAGGCATATAACCGATAAAAGAAATTGATTACAATTATTAAATGCTTCTTAAGTGTTGATTGAGTAATACAATATGCCACTGTAAATTAAAGATATTCAATCCGAGAAAGAGAAACAAGCAATCAATCTACATCCTGAATCAACAATTTTAATTGCGAATCAGAATAAAAATTTTTCAATCTTTGTGCTTGATCGATCTTCACACTGAGCAAATAAAACAAGTTTTGGAACAAATGTTGCAGATGTACCGGAACCAATTCTGTTTTAGTGCATGTGTGTGTGCTATTCTGGAGAGAAAACCCTATATAAATGTTAGGCATAGCATGCCGAAACAGCATGTTAGTTTCATTTTAATATGAAACAGTTTATTTTATTATAAAAAACACACAATTTATAAAAAGACACAATATATTTTATCTATCATGTCCAACTTAGAATATTTCTGAATCACGATGGCCTTATTCATCCCTAACCTTACTGAAAGTAACGGAGTACATGTATGCAAATTGGAAATTACTACAAATGATTAGCATAGAAAGAAATTTCCTAAATAGACTATAAAGAGAAGCTCACACATAAAATAATTCATTCTTCTTCTTCAGATGCAGTTAATTCTTTCAAAAATCAACCAGTTTTAGACCAGCATTTAAAAATTACTGTTTGTGGATTAAGATTAGAAACCTGCCTGTACAACAATGTTATACTACTGTTTAAAATTCCACAATAGTACCCAAAACAATTTGTTAATTTCAAAGAAGGTTCTTTTACTTTTATTTAAGAGGATCTAATTTATATTATGTAAATATAAAAATTATTCTAACATTTATACTTTAAAAAAGCAATGAATCCATTACATATTTTCTAGCATGTATTTCACTCAAATAAAGTAGGGTTTTTACTAATAAAAATCCAAACTAGCATACAAAACTTGTTAAATTTAACTTAGTATACACATACATTATTTAGGGTTTAATCTAGAGCTAGCCAAATAGCCAAAAAGCTAATTGAAAGCACCTTTTGCCCCCAAAGCATTTAGTGGATTAGCCAAATAGCAACAGCCAAAAAAATATATATAATTTCCATTTTGTTGTTCCTGCCTTTCGTAAACATGCAGCTGCCGTGTGAAAAAAAATCTCAAACCACCTCTGTCCCGGCAACTCACTTCAAAATTTGTCTCGTCCTCTCTGTGCAAGCATTTTACAAATAGTATGACGTCATTTGCATTAAACAAGTATTGAGGAAATTAAAAGAGTTTGTTTATTTTTTAATGATGATCCCAACTTAGGAAATGAAACCAAAACAGTTCATGAATGGAAGTTGTTCAGGCAGGTTCTGGCTACAAGGGGTAAAGAAATGAAACCAGCTGATTGTATTCTTTTTCCATAAAAATGGCATTACTGACATGCTTCCCAATGTGACTTCTTTGTATGAATTTGTAGCAACAATTCTGTTGTCTACAGCAGATTGTGAAAGGGGATTGAGTCTCGTGAATATAACAAAAACTGACTTGAGAAATAGACTGACAATCAAAAATTTAAGTAACTTAATGGTGATTAATTTGGAAGGGGAAGTTTGAAAAGAATTTCCATTTAAAAAAACATTTGATGTGTGATGTATGGCCAAATCTCGAGAGGGTCAATCTTACAGAGTGATGTACTGTTCGTATATTGTATAATTACAAATAATACTCATTTATACAGAAATTTTATATAAATAAAAGTTTTTTTTTTCTTGGCTAAAGCTATTTTTATTTGGCTAACAGTTATTGGCTGCAATTAGCCAAAAAGCTACAAATTTCTTTTTCCTCGATTAAACTCTAATTATTGTTATTATTTCGGTATCAATGTTCGGTATCGAGTTATTATTCGGTATATTCGGGTTCATATTATCTGTGCCAGGAAAATAGATTGCCAAAAATTGTTGTCAATTACCAATTGTGTTACTGTTGCCAATCGTCAATTGTGTTCAAAACAGTAATTTAATGTAAATTTAATAAATACATAATATCATTTAAATTGATAAATAAGATAAAAGCAAACTAAAATGACACAAAACAGTAATTTAGTATACATAACATCAAATTGATAGCAATAAACAATATTAACGATGGTAGTTTTATTTCCGCTGGATTGTTATGCTCACCAGAATGAATATAATTTAAATACACTAGATCAATAAATATAATATATTATATCTATGCTATATCATATTATATAGCTATATATATGCAAATACTTTTGCCATTGCCTTTAACATGACAAATATGTAATATTAATTATGCAGTTACAATGAAGAAAACAAATGATAATAAATAAGAGTTTATTGCAATTAATATTTTCGCCACCATTGTTGGCGCAATGAATCTGAATTGGCATAGGTAATACGTAAGTACCATTATTTCTATATTATAATAATAATCAGGTTTCATGGATACAACAGCCCCAGTAGAAGAAACAGTGTCAGGTATTGCAGATTAATGTAACAAAATAAAAATTGGGCTTTAAAAAAAAATTGTTGAAATTTACTTTATGTCTCTACATTTATTGTTTTTATTGCATTTTCTTTCTAAATGCAAATGTTGCTTAGTCTTTCCATGTCAATTTATCAACACAACTCAAAATCTTCAGTATTTTGGAATATTAAGCTCAGTTACGTTCTTAGAATAAGGAATAAATACCCAATGATAAATCTCTATCTCTCTCTTGATTTCTGAAATAATTAGCTTCAAAGATGGATGAAAAAAGTAAATTTTTGCATTTCATGCACTATAAATTTAGCCATATTTTGCTCCCTAATTATCACAGGGCTTTACTTTTGGTGCCGTTAGAAAGTGTTTGAATTAGGCTTTCATATGATATATGAAACATACACATGTATATACCACATGCACACATTTTTTTAATTTTTAATTTAAAGCTCAAACTTTTTGTCCTTTGACATTTCATATCTCAAAAACTAACATTTAACATATTTTTTTCAAAATAAATTGAATCTTATACTTATTTTGGTACTTTTATGTTAGCAGGGCACCGGTTATATATATATATATATACACACACATATATATATACATATACATATATACACACACACACACACATATATATATATATATATATACACATAAATATACACATCTATATATACACATATACATATAAATATGCACATCTATATATACGTATATATATGTACATACATATATTTATATATGTATATGTACATACATCACT
Source organism: Maratus michaelseni (assembly GCA_963931845.1). Lineage (NCBI taxonomy): Eukaryota > Metazoa > Arthropoda > Arachnida > Araneae > Salticidae > Maratus > Maratus michaelseni. Next base: position 79,654,851 of record OZ007600.1, read on the forward strand.
GGTGCCCAGCTAACATAAAAGTACCCTTATTTTCAATAACGTCTGAATATATCAGTTTGGGACTATCATGGGATGCTGAGTTATAAATTAAAATGTAAACGGCTTGTCCTAATATTTCAACACTAAAATCACTTATTTAAGCGACTTACTTTCATACCATATCCTTACCTACATAATTTATGTAAACATATACATACATACATATATCTATGGGGCAGTTGCAATTGACGTCACCTTGGAGGTAAACAGTACAAATAGGCAGTTCTGATTGGTGGAATTATCCTTACCTCCAAGTGAATACAATGGTTGATCAGCTGATTGCAACTGCGCTATACTAATAAAAGGAAGTTTCACTCTGTGTGTGTCTATCTGCGATGGCCAGCGAAATCTAACACACCTAGAAGTCTGAAAATTTATATTTAGGTAGTCCAAAGCCTGATCTGATGCACCTGAGACTCAGAATTTTAATATTTTGATAATTAACCATGATATTAAATAGAATCTCATTAAACATCGCATCGAAAATGCCATTTTTTTTATCAAAATGGCTAAAGAAAAGAACACCTGTTCTCGATTTGCAAACAGAAATGAACGAATTTGAAATTTATTTACTAATTAGCGAATTTTAAGAAAACTAAGATATCGATTTGAAATTTTCTGAGCATATGTAGAACAATTTTCTGTATCCGACAATGCATTTTTTGCAAAATTCGGCTGGTAGTTTTTCATAATTTTTGCAAAAAACTGTCAAAAATCTGGCGGCGCCAGTCAAAAAAAGAAAAGTTGAGAAAGTTACAGACAGGGACCTGCTTTCATTAAAAACTAAACTGCAAAGAGATCTCTTTCTCTGGCCGATGCCTCCATTTAGCTTGCAAAAATGAAATTGAAATAATTGCTAATTTTTACTAGTGAACAAAAATTAAGATAACTAATTAATTAAAATATAGATTTGAAATTGAGGATGAGAAGGAGTACCATCTGGCAGCTAATTTAGTGTAGCGTATTCGTTATGTTTTAAATATCAGAAAAATATAATTCTTTTTTTAATGATCGCGTTAATGTAGGATAAGGTGGTTTTCTTGCACCAATTATTCGTTAAATTTGCAGGTAAGGGGAGGGAGAGGGTTAATGCCTTAGTCTGATTTACACATAACAAATTCCATTTAATAAATTTAACATTTTTAGCTTCTCTCGTAGTGCTTTATAAATGTTATATATAGAGAATTAATAATTAATGGAAATTTCAAATAACAATTTTCATAAAAATTAAATTTATGTTCCTAATAAAAGTACAAAACCCATATTTACTTGATGTATACCAACAATCAATGTAAATGATTTGCTGTTGAGCATTTGCATTCTTATCTCAGGTTCTATGGGCCCCGATCACAATGGGGTTTGGACATTAGACTTGTTTTCGATCGTGTTACAGATTTTAGTTCCACCTTCCATTGCCAGGGGATGCATCATTTTCACGAGTTCTATCTTCACGATTTCGGCGGGAATTGGTTCATTCAACTCTCTTGATACAAAGGGTACCCATGTTGGATGTTCGTATAGAACAAATTGCACCCCCTGGTGGTGAAAAGTGGAACCAAAGGATTTTGCAGCATGCCTGCTATACGGAGCCGGAGGCAGTACGGAAACGTGTGGGAGTTTCGTTTGGAAGATGGTTTGTTTAGAATAAAGTGCGCCTCCTGGCGGCAGAAAGTGGAACGAAAAGATTTTTCAGTGCATGTGCTTCAAACCTACTATATGGTGCCACAGGCAGCGGGAACACATGTCATAGGTTCGTTTATATGAGAATGCACCCCCTATCGGCTGAAAGTGGAAATAAAGACACATTGTTGAGTTCCAGGGAGGAAACTGCATTTTTTAACCATTGAAAGCATAAAATCTCAGATCTTCCGGGAGGGACATTTCAATGCTCTAGGGCGGGAATGTCCCCCCCCCCCCCCCCCAGGCCACCACCGAATTAAATACTGACGGGCCTTCTGGGTGGAAGAATATGAGTTTTAATTCACTTATAGCTTTTTGTTTTTCTAAAACATAGCCTAATCACCATTTGCTATTGTAAACTGTGGCTACATAAACACATATTTCACTGAAAATAACTTTTACTTTTAGTATTGTTACAGGACACCCGTGTGGTGACCGGGTTAGAATAGTCCCAATGTAGCCCATGCATGTCGTAAGAGGCGACTAAAATAGGCTCCCAATCCCAAGGTGTGTGGTACCGTGCTGAAGGGATGAATGGCATCTGGGGTATATGATGTCACTAACGGTCCCCTCGAGGAACCAGGCGAAACCTCGTTGACCATACGCCTTACACCTGTACAGGGAGGTTAGCAGGTGTGGACCTTTCTGTTCCTCCCAGTTCTCCGGTCCAATTATGGATGATATAAAAACAAAAAAACAAGAAGAAAAGCAGAAAGGGTTAGGTTCTCCCCTGGGAGGTACCCAATCAGCTTGTGAAACGGCTTTGAAGTCGGGTCCTAGCACCAAGGAGGAAACCAGCAACCCTGCTGCTGGTGGAAGTGGCGATGCGAGCACTAGCTTGCAACACACTAACACTGCAGCTGGGGGGCAGGTAGAACTCACAAAAACTCAAAAGCGCAGAGCACAAAAGAAGAAGCTAAAAGTCTCAGCAGTTGAACCAACTGAAGAAGAGAAGGTAGGGGGAACCAAAAGACTTAGGTCTGAGGTTTCAACTCCTTCTCCTGCACAAACAGCATTGTCAAAGAAACCACGGACGGAAAACCGGCCATGGTCATTTGCACATGCGGTGAAGGCAGTCAAGATGGCTATCGTGAGGGAATTCTTTCCTTCCGAAAAGCTTTCTGTTGAAGATTTCAACTGCATTCAGATGGAGATCCTGAAACAAGTTGACCTGATCCCTTCTGGGGATCTTATGCCTAAAATTCAGAGATCTGCATTGCAGGCTGGATCCATGATTATTTACTGTGATGATATTGAAACTGGGGACTGGCTCAAAAAGGTATTTGATAACAACAAGGAGGTTATTGGTGGCACGACACTCAAAGTTATGAATGCCAGTGAGCTACCAAAGCCTGTGAAGGTGGCATTTAAGACCAGAGATGTGTACACAAAGGAGCCCAATTTGTTGCTAAAGCGGATCAACCGGTTAAACCCGGAGTTGAAGTCGGAAGAATGGCGTGTTCTCCACAAGTTGGTAGAACCACATTCTATACGATGGATCTTTGAGGTTGACCGGGAGGCTGCCGAAGCGATCAAGCGGGCAAACTTTGGTGCATACACAGGCCTGGATAGAGGAACATTTAAAATTATAAATGATCCCAACACCAAGGTGAAGGAGAAGGAGAGTCTGACTGAAACACAGACAACCTCCTCTCAGGTAAGTGATTCCGATATTCTTTCTGATAAAGATAGTGAATTGCTTAAAATTAGTGATTTGGTGATTGATACCAGTTCTGAAGGAACCCTTCAACCAGACTCACCCTTATCTATGGGTGAGATTGAAATGGAATTGCAGGTTTTGAATGAGCAGGATCAGCAGGTTAAACCCTTACCTGATGTTGATGGGAAGGGTGGTACCTCTTCCTAATTTTCTTGCTGCCTCTATACCTTGTTTATGGATAGCAGCTGTAAAGTAGCACAGATCAATCTTCACCATAGTCGCTCTGCATCGGCCATTCTTGGCAGGGGGTTGACTAGAGGTGATTATGACATTGCATTAGTTCAGGAACCTTGGACCCTTAATGGTAGAATCCTGGGTCTGAATATTAAAGGGTATAAAATCTTTTATGATGCTACCTGTGTGAGGCCTAGGGCTTGCATATTAGCTCTAGGCTCAATGTGTTAAATCTTATTAATTATCTGGATGGTGACAATGTTGCTATCAGGGTTATTTATGAGTTTCAGGGACATAAAGATGAAATCATCTTAATGTCTGCCTATCTTCCTTATGAAGAAAAGGATCCTCTTTCAGGGAAAATGAAGGCTCTTATTGAGCACTGTATTGAGGATAAAAAGAAATTAATTATTGGTTGTGATGCTAATGCTCACCATGTTATATGGGGCAGTACTGACTGCAACAAGCGTGGTGAAGATCTTCTTGAAGACATATTAGGTTTTAACCTTTGTCTTATTAATAGGGGCAATGAACCTACCTTTGTAACAAAGAATAGAAGGGAGGTCATTGATCTTACTGTATGCAATAGCTCTTGCTATAATTACATTAAGGATTGGAAGGTGTCTGATGAGGTAACTATGTCTGATCACCGACTAATCATTTTTTCTGTTACAGGACCTACAAGAATTGTAACAGAAGGTAGGAACCCCAGAATGACTAACTGGGGTTCCTATTATGAAGATCTGGAGGGCTCCTTGAACAACCTAGTTGGTAAGTTGTCCTCGATAGCCGACTTGGAGCTGGCCGTTGACCAGTTGCAACATGCCATCCTCCAGTCGTATTATCAAAATTGTAATGCTACTGTTACTGACTCACCAAGGTTAGTTCCTTGGTGGTCTAAAGAGCTCAGTATTTTACGTAGCAAGTGCAGAAAGCTCTTTAATAGAGCTAAGAAGAGTGGTGATTGGGAAACCTATAAAGCTTCTCTCACCGCATATAATAAAGTCATTAGGGATGCCAAGAAAAATTCTTGGGGGAATTTTTGTAATGGCATTAATGATGTTTCTACAACGGCAAAAATTGTAAAGATTATGGCCAAGAACAGAAACTGTAGCTTAAATACTGTTAAGCTTTCAAATGGCAACTTTACTACTACTGGAAAGGAAACATTAGCTGAAATGCTGAGTGTTCATTTTCCAGGTTCTCATGTTGTCACTGCTGCTACTCCCCTCTCTCCCATCTCAACAAACAGTTGTGGGAAGAGAAAGTGGGATACTGCAAAGAAGGTTGTTACCTATGATAGGGTTGTTTGGGCTATTAAGTCCTTCAAGCCTTTCAAAACGCCTGGTATGGATGGCATTTTTCCTGCCCTTCTTCAGGAAGGTGTTCAGCTCCTTGCTGCGGTACTTTGTAGAATTTTCAAGGCATGTATTGCCTATGGACATATTCCAAGTGCCTGGAGGCATACTAAGGTTATCTTTATTCCAAAAGCAGGGAAAGATAATTACTATGAGGCTAAATCTTTTAGACCTATTAGTCTCACTTCTTTTCTGTTAAAAACAATGGAGAAGCTTATTGATAGGTTTATTAGAGAAACAGTGCTGAATGCTTTTCCGCTTTCAGACTCTCAGCATGCCTATCAGCCTGGCAGATCTACTGATACAGCTCTGTATAGTCTTTCATTTATTTTGGAAAAGACTTTGAAGTCCAAAGAAGTTGCGTTGGCAATCTTCTTAGATATTGAGGGTGCTTTTGACAAGGTCCCTATTGACACTGTCCTTCGGGCCCTAAATAGGAGGGGCGTTGATGCAACTATCGTCAACTGGATCAAGGTTCTGTTATCTTTTAGGTACATTAATGCTTCTCTTGGTGGGGACAGTTACACTGTCCATGCAAATGCTGGGTGTCCACAGGGGGGTGTTCTCTCGCCTGTTCTTTGGTGCCTAGTTGTTGATTCTCTTTTGAATGACATAACTTCTTCAGGCTTGTCTTGTATTAGCTATGCTGATGATGTTGTTGTCATTGTTAGAGGCAAATTTATAAAAACTATTTGTTACATTATGTCTGATGCACTTAGACGTATTGAAAAATGGTGCTGTAATGAAGGGCTCTCAGCTAATCCACATAAAACCACAATGGTTGCCTTTACGAGTATGAGAGATCTTGATGTGCAAAATATTGTCTTCTTTGGTCAGGCACTCACATGCTCTCAGGATGTCAAATTTCTTGGCATCTACTTTGACTCTAAACTGAGTTGGAAGAAGCACTTTGAATTTTGTCTGAATAGGGCAAAAAAAGTCTTTTGGACCTGTAGAAGTGCTATTGGCAGAACCTGGGGTTTACGTCCGAAGACTATCCTCTGGATTTATAGGATGATCATTTGTCCTATTATTACTTATGGTTCCATTGTGTGGTGGTCTAGGACAAGGCTGGATTCAGCTAAAAAAGAATTAAACAAGCTTCAGCGGATGGTCTGTATTGCTATGACTGGCTGTATCAGAACCACTCCTACAGCTTCCCTTGAGCTTCTGCTTGGGCTGTATCCTCTCAATATGTGTATGGAAGCTGAGGCTATCATATGCATGAGGAGGCTTAAGTATTTAGGTCATTGGAAGTCCTATTCAGACTATTTGTCTTGGAAAAATTTTGATGGTGATGTTCTTGGGTATCCTCTTTTTGGTATGCCTAGTGATGGCATGCCTGTAAAGTATGCCTTTGATAAACCTTTTCAAACTCTTTTGCCCTCACGTGGTGATTGGGATTCGGTTCCTACCCATATCGGTAGGAAGTGCTCTATTTGGTATACGGATGGCTCAAAGATGAACAAGAACACTGGTGCTGGTGTCTGTTGCCCTGGTGATGGCATTAAGTACTCGTGTTCTTTGGGCAATTTTTCTACTGTCTTTCAGGCTGAAGTCTTTGCCATTCTGATGTGCTGCAGAATTTATTTAGACATTGGCTGTAGGAAAAGATGTGTTCACATTTGTTCTGATAGTCAAGCGGCATTACTTGCTTTGAGTAAAACTGTTATTTCCTCCCATATAGTTTGGGAATGTTATACTTTACTATGCCAACTGGCAATTGACAACAGGGTCACTCTCTACTGGGTACCTGGGCATTCAGGTGTTTCTGGTAATGAGTTGGCTGATGAATTGGCAAGGAAGGGATCTGCTACCCCTTTTGCTGGTCCAGAACCAGCTATTGGAATTTCAAGTAATCTTATTAGGACTACTGTCTTTAAGATCTTTAGAAAGAAGCAGTATTATGACTGGCGTAACATTAAAGGACAGCGGCAAGCAAAGGAGCTTAACCGTGGTTGTCCTAGTGTTAGGCACAAGGAACTTTTAATGCTGAATAGGAATGGCATTAGGAAAGCCATTGGTCTTTTAACGGGGCATTGCCCTTTGAAAAGGCACCTTACAGTTATGGGTGTAAAAAATGATCCAACGTGTAGGGGTTGCCATTATATGGAGGAAACGACCATGCATGTTTTATGTGAGTGTGAGGGGTTTTCTGCCTATAGGTTTGAGCACCTTGGTCGCCATATAATTGAACCTTGGGAGCTTTATGACATTCCTTTGAGATGTCTGCTGAATTTTGCTTCAGCTACTGGCCTTTTTTAGGACTATTTTCTGGGGTTAGTACAATAGACCTCTGGTCGGGGTGCTAGGTTCTTCGAACCCCCCATCTTTAAGTCTAAGTCTAAGTCTAATTGTTACAGGATGTTCAACTGATACTTGTGTGAACGAGAAAGATTTCACAGATATTTTTGTTTCACTTGAAGATATGAAAGCATGCAGTTTTTGAGTGCATAGAATAGCTTTGTTAAAGCATTTTGTAAAAATTCTTTTGTTGCAGTATATTCTGACATCACAAATATAAAGTCAATTCCTAAAATATGTTGTTTTGACCAGTCATAAAGCTGTTTTGCAGTTAGTATTTAATCTTAATATGGTCTACTTCTTCAGTCCTGTGTACACAAATGGGTACATTATTCTTTTCTTCATAAAAACTAAGCTGTTTGATTTTTTTTTTTTTTTTTTTTTTTTTTTTTTTTTTTTTTACATTTTGAGTTTACTTCTATATAGCTGAATATATTTGCTTTAAAACTAAACCAATAAATGGCAGCACCAATGCTGATTTCCTCATAAAAAAATGTCTTTATCTGAGTTTACAAAAACTTTTCAAGACAGTGTAGCCAAGAAAATAGATAATTTTCATAATTGTTTAACTTAAACACTTTTCAATAAACTTTTTGGGGGATTTATAGATCATTCACTTATTTAAAGCCCTTAATTTTTTTTATTGTGGGAATTTAAGTTATTGCTAATTAAATTAATATTTTGGGAGGCTTTTAATTTTAGTTGCATATTTGTGAACCTAAATTACCAACCTTATAAAGCATCAATTAAAAAAAAATGCTTTTTTTTCCTGTCTTCTATCGTGCCATTATGTATGTGCAAAAACAATGAATGAATCTTTTTAGTATTATTTTGAATTCGGGTCCTAAGAGGTTAAGTCATAGAAAACAGACAGACTACTTTTTTAGTGCTGAATAACTCTGAATAAAAATTTATGAAATTCAAAGTAGAAGAACTCTGTGAATCATAGAATGGAATTTTTACTGTTGCTCTTATCAGAACACAGAGAAAATTTTTCCAAATATAATTTCTAGGACTAAGCAGTTGGCACTTTAATTTATAACTCAGCATCCCATGATGTCCCAAAATGATATGTTAAGATATTATAGAATGTAAGTATATGAGTAACATATATTTTATTTTAAAAAAAAATTAAGTGTCTGTTTGAGATAAAAAAGGTCAAAATGTTTAACCTTGAAATTAAAAATTCTAAAAATATGTGCATATGATATAGCATGGGAAATCTCAATTCAAACTAAAGTTGTAAAAAAAGGGGGTTAAAAAAATTCCAAAACACAGCAGGTTTTTTTTTTTTGTTGTTGTTGTTGTTGTTTTTGTTAAACCTTTATTTTCAAATACAGTCGACGGACACAGAAATATGTCCACTATAACCGATGGTTCACTATATCCAAATTCTTTAAGAAGAAAATTTTTTTTTGCATATGATTGTTATTATTGATTTTTTAATGTATGATGTATTGTTAAAAATAATGATTGCTATAATACATTATTTACTTATAAATTACTAATAAATTATTAACTAATTAAATTGACAATAAATCAAATAGTAAAACGAAAAAAGTTACTTACTAAAACTTGATTTTATTTTTACATTCTATGGAACAAATTTGTGATTTTTGATTGAATGCAGTTCGATTTTAAGTAGAGTTCATCAATTTTCTTATCAACAATTAGTAAAGAATCTAATATTTCTTGGTCCACATTTCCTGTAGAAATTTTTTTTTCAGGAAATTCGTTGCCGATTTCACTTCCGAGATAGAAGGTGCCGAAATTTCATTTTTTTCTTCTATATCGTCTTCTATGCCTTCTTCAACATCATTCTTTTGTTTAACTTCGGATACAATGTCATCATCTGTGGGGGTACCAGAAGTATACACTTCATTATCGCAAGATTCGAAGTTCTCAGTAACGTAACTTGGAAAAATGTTCACAGTATGCTTTTCCAGCCACAGAGCTATTGGTAAGATTTCTTCATCATTTTCGTCCTGCACGTTGACATCTTTTCCGCAACACATTTTTCGAAAGACCTGCGCGTCGGAAACAGTTGCGGATTGTTGCTGATGTCACCTGTCTCCATGACTTTTCCAACAAAACGACTGCTTCCAAAACTGAGATGTTGTATTCCGTATTGTTCTCTTCATAGTTCTCCAAAATACGCATCACTAGCTGTTTCCTATAGTGGGATTTCAGGCTGTGAATAACGCCCTGGTCCATGGGCTGTATCACAAAAGTCGTGTTTGGAGGCAAAAAAACGAGCTTAATGCATTTCAGATTTTCTAAGTGGGGATGAGCTGTGCAATTGTCGACAAGGAGAACAATTTTAAGTTTTTGCTTCAATAAATCATTGCCCCATTGTCGAAGTTCTTCTTAAAAAAAACTGGAAGTCATCCAGGATTTTTGATTAGCTTTGTAATTGACGGGCAGTTTTTTAACATATTTAAAACACCTTGGTTTTGGGGATTTACCCACGACAGTTAATTTTCACTTTTCTGATCCGTTCATATTTGCACATACAAGAACAGTTATTCTCACTTCCGAAAGCTTTCCGTTAGTGCACTTTTCTCCTTTAAATTGTAACGTCTGATCGGGAGTCATTTTGTAAAATAATCCAGCTTCGTCAGCATTAAAAATATCCTTCTATTCATAACCCTGGATTGCATCCGGCCACACTTGACCTTTCCACTTTTCCACATCCGATGCACAAACACTTGCTGCTTCACCAACAGTCTTTCCACAAGAAATATTGTTCGGTTTTTTGAACCTATCCAGCCATCTATTAGAACACACAAAACTGTTTTCTCCGTATTTTTCGGCAAAATCAGTCACTTTAATTTGAAGCATGGGTCCGGTCACAGGAAGATTTCTATCCCGCTGAATGGTAAACCATTTTAATAGAGTTTCTATCACATTTTCTCTTTCAGCCCGACGTAGTTTCTTCGAAGAATCCAAATTTTTATTGTGTGCAGCAAGAGTCGCACTGCGATTTTTCCAAATGTTCGAAACTGTAGATTTTGACAAGGAAAATTCCTTGCACAATGCCGATTGATTTGTTCCATCTTCAATACGTTTAATTATTTTAACCTTATCATCAATCGAAAATGCTTTTCTTTTCAAAGAATTTGCCATTTTTACAAAATTTTTAGCTGCTCTTGAAACAACGTCTTCTTATCTCAAATCAATCAAAAGAATAATGAAGAGAGACACTGTAAACGAGGGACATTCTTGGACTGTTCTGATTATACCGAAGGGCGAGGGACGAAGTTATCAAGTGAACACCAGAACTTAATCCTTGAATTAGGGAGAAACAAAGAAGAGAGGTTTGTTACTGTAACAGGGAGAGGAGGGGAAGAAGAAGCATGTGCTGTTTAGGCGATGAGCATGAAAGAGGGAAATTTGACACAAATATAAAGCCATGTCATCATTTGCAGTCACAACTAGTGCAAGTTTTAAGTTGGAGAACTGAAAAAAGAAATATGGGGAAATAAAATTTGAGTCCACTATAAACGAACTACCAAAATGTCAGCTGTCCATTATAAGCGTATAAAATAACATTAGTTAAATGGGAGTTCGGACGGGACCAGCAAAAAAGTTCACTATATCCGAGGGTTCACTATATACCGGGTTCATTATAGCGGGGTTCGACTGTATTTGAAGTCAAGCATTAAACAAAAATTACTTATAAAATTACTGTGTTACTTTACTACTACTTATATTAATACTTATTAAAAGTTATTTTGTTGAAATTTAATATAATTTTTGCTATTTTAATTTAAGCATTAGAATATTTTTATATTATTATAAATTATAATGTATTTATAATAAACAATAAAAAGTGCAATCACTCATATACCAAAACTAGTCTGATGTGCCAATCCCAAAACTCTCTTCTATCTCATACAAGTAAATACTTAAAAATTCGCTATCACATTGCCAATTAAATCAATATTTTTTGTCATTCTGTTTTACATCGGCTGCTTACGAATCGTCGGGTTACATGGATGTGAAGCGCCCTTCGTTACAAGAGCAACCGATGTACAACACTACTACAAAAAGTCTTTCTAGCATGTACCGGTGAGAAAAGATAGCCTACCTATTCCCTAGTTTTAAGATTTTAGATAATTTTACTGGAAAACATTAAGCTATAATGCATGGAACCTGATTACAAAATATTCATTCCCAATTCTCGTCAATATTGAATATGAATCAAAATTTCGCCAAATTAGTCAGCTATAGCCAGGTTGGCTTCATTTATGGCAACCTATTTTTATCACCAAATATTTTAATGCCCAGTGCTGTCGAGCTTAGCGAGAAATTGACGCTGGTGAATATGAATATATAGTGTTAAGCATATAAGAGTTGGAATGATGGTTATAACAATGGAGGAATCTTGCTGTCTTGTTTCAAAATGTCAGCCACCCTAAAATTTCAAACTGCTATATCTTAGCCATTTTTTAAGATAGAGGCAAAACAAAAATTGTGCCAGAATCCTTGAATCAAGGCTGAACATTTAATGGAAAAAAACATTTAGGATTTCTAATTTTTTTGTACATCATTTTGAATTTGAAATCTTTAAATGGCTATCACAGCGCCCCCCTTCTTGTGGAATATTCCCAAACTGAACTGGGACCTGCAGACCATAGTCAAACACATATACATAGAATATGGTTCAATTCTATGCATAATTTCAAACACTTTTAAATGACACAATAATTTAAATGGAACAAAAATCGCTATCACAGTGCCCTCCTTCTGGCTGAATATCCTGAAATTCAAGTGCGACCTGCTGGCCATAGCCAAAAACCTATAAATAAAATTTGGTTCAAACCTATGCATAACTTCATACACTTTTCAATGATACAAAGAGGACACACACACACAGATGCATGGACAGACAGACATTTAGTAAGAATGTATTTTTTCCGAATCTCTGATCCCTAAAACGTGTAAATCTGTCGAACACCAAAACTTGAAAAAAATTTCTATTACAATACTTTCTTCTATTATAGATAGAAGAAAGTAAAAATCAATCACTTTAACTATTATAGAAATTTTTAATATTACAACACGTGGATGTTTAAATTTTAGTTAAAACTATATAAACACAAGTTTTGGCACTTTTTTGAGCCCGAATCTATTTTGCAGTTTAGATTGACTAGTGAAAATTTTGAAAATATTCTCTCTATACTTATCTCACTCTATAAATTTGATGTCAAAAGTTGTTCAATGTTACAAAACACTTTACTATTAAATTTATTAATTTTTATTCCTTGGCTTTTCCACCTTTCATATGCTGTTACAGTATTTACATTACTAGATTCAAAACAGCATTCCTGGAAATGTGAACTTTTTGCATTGAATTTAATAATCAATGGTATCAGTGAATTTAACGGATACCTTTGCTTTGCAAAATCAAAAGAAACTTGTTCTTGTTGAGATAACTCTAAACCATTTTTTTTTGTTTTGGATGCAACATACATGCAAGAAAATGCATAGGCATTAAAAGCCATTTTATATAGACTATCAAGGTGCTTCCTCGCTACTGTATTTTCTCAGTTTTCTTCTATTTTTTTTTTTTTTACAAGATCTTTAGAAATACACACAGTATCAGCAATGCTGCAGTTATCTTCTTGAATTTTGTTGAGGTCATTTGCAATTGGTTCCAGTTGTTCAAATATTTCTTCAACATTTCTTTTCAAGACAAAATTAAACATATGGTTTTTAATGTTTGTGTCGATTTTCTCTTTGTTTTCTTCTCAAATGTTCAGTAAAGTAGCCCAACTTTTAGTGTACACTTTCAGTACACCTTTCATTGAAATCCATCGAGTTTCAATAGATAAAATTAATTTCAAAACATTTGTATGTGATTTATATAATGCATTTGCAGGGTGATTATTGTGAAAGTACTTAATAATTTCTAACAAGTTTCATGTGATTGTAGGATACTGATTTTGAATGTCATTGGATAATAAATTTAACTTGCGTTGAGCAGACATACATAATAACATTTACCTGCTCATTTGTGCCTACTAAATGCTGCATTTTGGCATATTATCTGTAACAACTCATCAGATGGAGTACTGCAATTCAGATTCATATTTTATATACAAGCAATAACCATTTTTTCAAAATTTTCAGATGTATGAACAATTCCACTAGTATTGATTGTATCAATTAAGTACACATTACCCATCTTGGTTGTAATAGTTATGCATATCACTGATTCATTAATCATTATGTACATTTGCAATATACTAAATAAAACAAGATACAACTATTAACTACATATTCTCTAACTAGAGTAATTGCTAATCACATACAGAGAACATTACAGATCACATGGAATAAGAACAATCAACTAATAAGGAGATACCTGATGACATCATACCAGACATCTTGCATCACAGTCTGAGTTGGATCATCTAATTTCCGTAAGCAATAAGCATACATCACTGCATCAGAATTCAAATTAGTCTATCCAAATTTAAATATTTTTTCATCACATTTGAAGAGAAAGAAAAACTTTTTTTTTACTTTTGGAATTTTAAAAAAAAGTGATTAAAAAAAAAAAAAAAAAAAAAAACAATGGTTTTAAACCAAACAACCCTGATTCAAACACTTTCTAGAACAATATCTTCATCCATCTTTGAAACTAATTATATCAGAAACCAAGAGAGATAGAGACTTATCACTGGATATTTATTCATTTCTCTATGAACCTAATAACTGAGCTTAACATAAAATTCTGAGATGGTCAGGTAGAAAATGATATTTTTGTGTGTGTGTGTTGTTTGAGATGACACTTATTATGTAATGACACTTATTTTATGAGTTACTATAATTCCTCAAGATAGTAAGCTCAGTCCAGCATTGTTTGGGTACTTTTTTTTTTTTTTTTTGCTGCAGACTGACACAGAAAATTCTTCTACTGAAATTCTTCTACTCTATTCTTCTTCTAATTCTTTTTTACCAATACATGGGAAAAACACATTTCACTATGTAAACTATTAAAATGTTTTTTTTTTTTACTTTTTACATTATAATTGCCTTAGATTTGAGGTGCAAAAAACAACAAAGCTCATATTTTGTTATCGAATAAAAACACATAGATTGTCAATCTGTAACCAATACTTACTTAAAATTTCTACATTTTATTAAGTTTTGTACTCTTATTTCACATTTTATACTCCAAAAATCTGCATATTTTTTCATGTTATTGCATTTTTGGAAAGTTTTATCATGTAATTATTGTAAAATTAGTAATAAACTATTTTCCAAGACAAATATTCCTTAAAAATACATTGTTTAGTTATGTGAGAATTAAAACTAGATCTCAATTTTCAGCCAAATTCTTTAATTTTAGAAAAAAAAATTATTAAAAAAAAATCCCTAATATTAAGAACGGTAAACGTCTGTCTGTGTGTGCATCTGTGCATTCCCGGTCTGTACACGCAAAGGCTCCGGGACGAATCGACGCACTGAAGGCAGACGCGGACCGAAAAATTGGGAAAAAAGGCGCGGATGTCAAGTTTGGGCTGGGTCGGGAGTCCGACCCGGACCCGGGGAGTTATTAATCGACGAAACTGTTTTAATTACGGACCGAAACCGAACTTGAAAAAGAATCGAAAAAAATTTCCGTTTTGATAATCGCAGACATCCAAATTGTCGCTTTTTAACGCATCATCGAATTAAAAAAAATCTACCGGAGGTATCAATCCGAAAATCGGGGTACACACGCGGCCGATTTTTGTCGTTCCAAAATGTCAAATTTTTTGAAATTCGGACCGTAACTTTTCTTTATTTCGGCCAAAAACTGACCAGACATCCAACATCGACCCCAGACGGGAAAAAGGTTGTCGTAAAGAATGCCGGGTCGACACATCCGAGATCAAATCGCCCCATTCCTTTTTGAAACAAGTGGAAATAATGACTCTACATTCACGAAAATTTGCTAACACGTGTATAAAAAAATCACGAATTCAACAAAAAAAAATTCGTAAAAATCGACCAGTAATTTTTAAAGATATCAATTAAAACTCATTAATGACACGGCAAATGAATTTATTTCTATTCCAAAGAGACAGCTGCTTTTTTATTTCAACATTCAACCCAGCCTGTGAATAAGTCATTTCTGAAAGAGACAAAATAGTCACGTGACTTTCAACTGCGTTTTTTCAGAGGGGGGGGCATCTCCGAATGTAAGGGGCGCAGTAATTCCAAACTTTGACAGGGCGGCGCAAAATTTTTTCTGCTTTCAAAATATCAAAAAATTATTCTCATATCTTCATTAGGAGCCGATATATTATTTTATTGTATAATTAATCATCGTTATTTGTATAATTAAAGCAAAAGAAAGATTTCTATGACAGTGCCGGCTAGATATTAGGATTTTAAAAAGTAGGCCGCATCTAAAAACTGCATTATTATTTTAAGTTTTAGTATTTTAAGTTTTTGTTTTAGAGTGGCAACCAGATATTATGATAGGGAAAAGCGGGCTTCGCCCGTTATCGATTTTTTTTTTTTTTTAGTTTTAAGTTTTTCTACAGCTCTAACCAGATATTATGATAGGGAAAAGCGGGCTTCGCCCGTTATAGATTCTTTTTTTTTTTTAGTTTTAAGTTTTTCTACAGCTCACTGTCTTTGAACTAGAACTCAGGTAGTCTACATAAGTTAGTTGTTTGAGGAAAAGCAGTGTCATCGCCGACCCCCGCCCCCCCGCTTTTTTCTTTTAACTGTGGTCCGTTTCTATAACTAAGAAACTATGTTACGGTTTTCCACCAAACTGATTCCAAACATCATAATTAAAGTAATAAGGACCCTCTATAACATTTTTAAAAGTTTCTGAGTTTATACCACTCTTTTCGAATAATAATATCAGATTTTATACTTTGATTTCACATTATCTCGAGTTCTACGAGTCCAATCGGAACGCGGTTTGGCTCATTCGACTCGATATCGATAGAGGATACTAGAGCTTATCGGTTTTAGTTCGTTTTTCACCACCAGGGGGCGTTTTATTATCTCTGTTTCTATGGCCCGGATTACGACGGGGTTTGGCTCTTTCGACTGGATTTCGACAGCTTTACAGATTTCGGTCATGTTTGTATAGAACACATTGCGCCCCCTGGTGGTGGAAGGTGTAATTAAAGGATTTTTCAGCCAACTCGGGTTCTATGGGTCACATCACGACGCGGTTTGGCTCAATCGACTCGACGTCGATAGAGGATACTACAGCTTATCGAATTTTGCTCAGAGTCTCACCACCAGGGGGCGCTTTCCTATCTCCGGTTCTAAGGGCATGAAAACGACGGGGTATGGCTCATTCGACTCGGCATCGAAAGCCTTAACGATTTCAGTTATGATCGTATAAACAGATTGCGCCACCTGGTGGTGGAAGGTAGAACTAGCGTATACTGCAGTGCGTGCGCAGCACGACTGCTATACGGTGCCGCAGGCAGCGGGGACCCGAGCCGGAGGTTCGTTCAGTTAGAGGTTTATACTATTCTATGTGCAATTTAAGGGATTATCTGGTGCGTGCGTAGCACGACCGGTTTATGGTGCCGAAGGCAGCGGGGCAGGGTCGGAGATTCGTTCAGTTAGAGGTTTATACTATTCGATGTGCAAATTAAGGGATTATCCGGTGCCGAAGGCAGCGGGGACCCGTGTTGGAGGTTCGTTCGGTTAGAGGCTTATACTATTCTATGTGCAATTTAAGGGATTATTCGGTGCGTGCGTAGCACGACCGGTTTACAGTGCCGAAGGCAGCGGGGCAGGGTCGGAGATTTGTTCAGTTAGAGGTTTATACTATTCGATGTGCAAATTAAGGGATTATCCGGTGCCGAAGGCAGCGGGGACCCGGGTTGGAGGTTCGTTCGGTTAGAGGTTTATACTACTCAATGTGCAAATTAAGGGATTATCCGGTGCCAAAGGTAGCGGGGACCCGGGTCGGAGGTTCGTCCGGTTCGAGGTTTTACAAGATTCGAGATTTTCTACAATTCGAGGCACCGATGTAAATTAGGGGCCCGCTGGCGGGCGAAGCCAGCTAGTCACATTATTAATGATTAATGTTATTTATTATGATGGTGTAATTATTTGTTATTACTACCACTACCAGCTCATTAGATTACTTTCTCAAAGACAATTCACATATATTTTGGCATAAAATAATATAATTTTTTCCCTTTTAGGTAGATTTCATAAGAAATACTACCTATTACATTCTCACCTAAGTTGGAAATTTTGAAAAATTTTTGCAGATCTACGCCGATCATGACTCCCAGAACCCAAAACCAACCCCAGTTCAAAACTTTATATATATATCTATCTATCTATCTATCTATCTATCTATGTCACTTTTTTCTGACCACGATAACTGGAAAAATTCTGCATAAATCTCTTCCAAACTGATACATAAAATCAAGGGTCATAAAATCTCGGTCAAGTTCGTTAATGGGCAAAATCGAAGCAGGGGGGGGGAAATGGGGGGCTTTTTGTGAAAACAGAAAAACCCTCATATTTTCTTTATTTTTATACGTATCGAATCCGTTTAAAGCTATTATTACTTCTAGGAAAAGGGCCGAAAATTTATGTATGACAGATTTTTGATATAATTAAAAATGGCCCCAAGGGGGGAAAAAGGGGGGGGTTAGAAGATAAAAAATCATAGCTTCGTCAATTCACAAGATATCAAATCTGCGTAAATTTATTATTAATCCTTTTAGTATTATCTAAAACTTTTATATTGACAAGTTTTTTATAGGACCAACCGTTATAGCAAAAAAAAATTCCTGTCGGCTCTGCCTGCAAACAAGTTATTTTTCGAAGTAGGCGGTTCCAACTCCCGCTTCTTTTCGAAACTGATACATAAAATCAAGGGGCATAAAAACTCGGTCAAGTTCGTTAATGGGCAAAATCGAACCAAGGGGGGGGGGGGGGGGATGGGGGGGGGACTTTTTGTGAAAACAGAAAAAAAACCATAATTTCTTAATTATGATACGTATCGAATCCGTTTGAAGTTATTATTACTTCTAGGAGAAGGGCCGAAAATTTATGTATGACAGATTTTTGATATAATTAAAAATTGCCTTAAGGGGGGAGGGAGGGAGGTTTTTGAAGAAAAAGATTCATAACTTCGTCAATTCCCAAGATTTCAAATCCACTTAAATTTATTATAAATCCACTTAATATTATCTACAACTTTTATATTGGCATGTTTTTTATAGGACCAACTCTTATAGCAAAAAAAAAAAAATAAATAAATAAAAAAATCCTTGCTGGCTCCGCCTGCAAACAAGTTTGGTTTCGAAGTAGGCGGTTCCAACTGCAGCATAATCGCAAAAAGGTCATTTCTTCTGCAATTCCCGACAAACAGGCGCCCCACGGTCTGCGTCTTCGAAATCTACCTGTGCCTGTAGGTCGAGCCGTCAGGGATTTTTTTATTTTAAGAACATATTTCAAAGAAAAGAAAATTAAGAATGTAATGGGCATATATGATAATTATTATAATAGTTTTTTATGTTTAATTTGCACAATAGTAACTTAAATATTATGTATGTTTGTACGAAAAATGAAAGATGTTGATAATTTTTTTTTTTTTAAGGGGTGGGGAGGGGAGGGGGCAGAAATAGTGAAAAAGTTTTTTTTTTTCAAAAGACTGTAAAAATTATGTGAAAAACATGCTTTTCCCACGACTTTATAAAACGTTGTAAATGCCTCCACCCAGCAAATAAAAAAATAAGTGAAACAACATACCACAGTCCTGTTAAATTCCTGTTGCTTTACTGTCAGAAATTTCTCAGCCTTTCCTCTGAGAGTTTTTTCAAGTACAGGCACTTTTTCAAAAGATTTTCTTCTAACAGTTAGTCCTACATTTTTTTCAAGTACCGGTATATTTTCAAACAATTTTCTCTTAGCAGTTAATTCTACATTTTTATGAATTGCAGACATTTTCTCCAGTGATTTTCTAGCAGGAGTTATTTTAACATTCTTATCAAGCACAGGCATATTGTCAAACGATTTTCTCTTAGCAGTTACGTCTATATTTTTATGAATTGCAGACATTTTCTCCAGTGATTTTCCAGTAGAACTTAGTTTAACATTTTTATCAAATACTGTCACATTTTCAGACACAAAAGAGTTCGTATCTTCGAAAAACTGTATAGTAGGAGAATCTACATTCTGTTTTTCTCTTTGGGGAGAATTTTCATAAAACTCATCTGACAGGATGTCACTTGCTTCAGAAAATAAACTAATATGGTTATAATCAATATTTGAATTAAGTTGCTTGATACTTTTTTCATCCTTTGAATGATTATCATCATCATCAAGCACAACAGCTGGAAATCCGAAAGATACACTCAAAGTAGGATTTTGTAAATTAACATCACTTGACAAACTGTTTTCATTAAGGCATGTAACAGCAAAATTTATGCTGTTAGGCTCTGGATATGACTTTTTCACTTTTCCTACATCACAAGACTTATTTTTTTTTGTTTTCATAGATGTATTTTTATTAGAATATGTTTTTAAGTGTTTAATCTTAAAATCTTTGCTAGCAATATCAAATGATTTATATATTTTATCTATTTTATTGATAGTAGAATCTAAATAACGGGAGCTGCCAGCATCTTCACAATGTTTTTTTCTTACTATCATATCTTCAAAATTTGAAATAATATCGTAACATGTTTGAAAATTTTCCTTTTTAACAGGTTCTGAGTTATTTAACTTTTTAGCTTTAACCATCGATATTTTCTCATTAGTTACCTTTTCTTTGCATTTAGTTTTATACAGCAACTTGTCGTTAAAACCTCCAAGTTCTGCTTCCACTTCTTTTGTAATGCCATTTTTCTTCTCTAAAAAGAAAAGAAAGAAAATCTTAAAATAAATAGAATCACGCAAAACATTACATTAGAAAGTACGGTGATTATCTCAAATATATTTTAACTTTTCTAAAAGTCAAATTTTTAAAAATAGAACAAATATGGGTACTTTTCCGTTATACGGACACCATGCCAAAATGTATGCTAATGCGAAAATTATTTCAACCCTGATCATAAAAAGGATTTTTATTGTAAACCATGCAAAACATTGTGATTTGCTAATTATGAAACGTGAATCATTATTATTTAACCTTAACCTCGGAAAGCTTTTTAATTTGCTATTATTCGAATTAAAATACTTTTTTTTATAAAGTTATAATTTACTTTTACTGCTGACGCTGAGATGGGTTTTACCATTTGGCAATTACCAGATGATGAGAAAGTTGCGATAAAACTGTTTCAGGAATTTGGAATTCTGCATAATAAAAGGCTGTGTTCAAAAAGCTATGAAATGAAATTATAGATGAGTTCTGGAAATCTGAAATAGAGATTTAGCTTACGATCATGCAGAGAAAGCGTAGGAATACGACTGAAAACGTGGTTTGAAGGACCGCGGTTGTCTTTTCTTAATGCTTTATGGTTTATATATTTATGGTGCCAAGAGTTGGCATTGATTGAGTTTTGTGAGCTGCAACTTGATATGAACCACAACACAACAGTGGACTGGAATAATTATTTGAGAGAAGTTTGTGCAAATGCTTTATGTTCACGACCAAATAGAAAAATCGGTGGACCTAATCAAATTATAGAAGTAGATGAAAGTCTTTTTTACCAGAAGAAAAAGCAACGTAGGACGTGTTCTTCCTCCTCAATGGGTGTTAGGTAGTTTATGTCGTGAAACACGGGGATGCTTCCTTACTCCTATTCCTGATCATACAGCTGAAACTTTAATGGTGGCAATAGAAAACAATGTAGTTGATGGAAGTATTATATTATTTATACAGATTGCTAGAGAGGATATAAAACAGATGAACTGCGAGATGCTGGATATGATCATTTTACAGTAAATCACAAATACAATTTTGTCGACACTAATACTGGATGTCATACTCCAAATGTTGAGAGATTATGGGACATCGCAAAATATTTGTGATTTAATAAAATAGTTCACAAAAGTCTGTAATTTTCAAACGTTATATTTTTTAAATGCTCACTTTACTATCAACAATGTTTTTTCTTTTATTTTTCAAATATTTAAATTCACATGAATTTCCTTTTGGACCAACTATTACGCTTGGCGACAATGGTGTCCGTAAAATGGAAAAGTACTCAAATATGTTATTAACTATTATAATAACTATCAGTTATTACAGCCAGAAAAAGCTCTTTCTATACATTCATGTTATTTACTGATTTCTAGCCAAAAACTACCCATTATGTACTTTTATTTGCTGAATATAATATAAGCTGTTTGTTAAGCAAATAAGACAACTTCAATTTTGTAAATCTCAAAATAAATACAATATAGTTATATGTTAAGCATAAGCATAGTATAATAAAGAGAAAAGTGCCCAGTTAAAATGGCGGCATTGAGCTCACAGGCTATTCACACTAACTGTATATTATACTCTTATTTTAAACACTAATGCACCTCGAAAAATAAAGAAATTGACAATAAACAGAATAAACCTGTATACTAAATTTGAAGCAAATCGGATAATTCTGCATGAAAAATCCATTTATCTAAATTAAGAGAGGGTGGGGATTAGCCCCTCGTTTAATTACATTCAAATAAATATACAGTAAGAGAAGAAAACTTCATAAAAAGACAGGTTCCATTCTTAGCAGGTACATCATCTATTGTATATGTACTAGGAGGACTCAGCCCCCTACTCATTAATGCTCGCCAACCCCTGTAAATTGCGAAGCAATTCACATTATGACCGCTACACGATCCCAGTTTGCTTCGCTCGCTCGCCCCTTTTTCTTTTTGCAGCAATTCTAGCCAGAATAAGAACTACCATAAATCATTTTAACATATGAAATTGACAATTTTTTTAATGTAAAAAAGTAATTTAAAACTTTGTTGAAAACACAATTAAAAATGCATTTAGTTGGTGCTACCAATGGGCATAAATTATTTAAATATTATGAAAGAAGGATCTTGGAAACACAATTATTTTAAAACTAATTGCGACTATAATATTGTACAGCATGGCTTAAATTCATTTAAAAGAAACACTATGTCACTAGAAGATAGTTTTATATATATCATCATTGTTTAAATTTCGTTTGACATTTTACTGTTCTAATTGATTATAGATTTTTGGAAAAGAAATTATTTTTTACTTCATCAAGACAGAAACAGATGGCAGCAGGTGCAATTTAGACAGTTGATATTTTTATTCTATCCGATTATCGTGCGAGTGAAATTCATAAATAAATTCTAAATAAGAGTTGAGAATTCATTTGAAATTAACAATATTTACTTACAATTAAAATAAGCAATAATCTCAAACGCTTTGGATTACGTACATGTTATTTTAATTTTAATAATTACTAGTTTGAGTTTCATTGATCTCACAATGGCCGCCATATTGGAAGCAGAGGAACCCAATCTAGTCTGTTCATTGGTCTGAGTTCTGGAAACTACAGTTGTTGCCAAACTATAAGCTAGAAATTCAGCCTTTCTTTCACACCACATAAGAGAAATATATACCATAAAATCGCAAAAGTAAGCCCCCCTCCCACTTTTAAGCAATTTTGGTTTTCTTTTCCATTCCCGAATATAAGCCCCCCCCCCCCCCCCCCCCCAAAAAAAATATATATATATATATACAGTAGAACTCCAATTATCCGAACTCCGACTATCCGAATTGCTTTTAGAATTTCAGAAAAAAAAATTAAGACGGAAAAGTACTGTGATTCGCAAAATAATGATTTAGCTTTTTTTTTTCTTTTTTTCTCCTATACAAAAATTGGAATTTTGGTAAAAACAAAAATTATGGTCCGAATTCGAAAAATTTTCGAATTCCTGAAATGTTAGGCCACTCTGAGCAAGGATACATATATTTCAGATTCGAAAATCCGATAATTTTGAAAATTTTATATAGCGTATAGATACTGCAATCATTTTCAAATGTATCATTTTATCTCTTTCGGAAATAAATTATTCGCAGACAATTTGTCTCTGTTGAGTGTTGAAATAAAAAAGCAGGCGTCTTTTTGTAATAGAAATAAAATTCATTTTCCGTTCATCGATTTTTTCGACTTATAATTAAATGTTTATTAATTGATAACTTTTCTTCTAATTGGTCAAATTTTATGAATTTTAGCTTCCTGAATTCACAATTTGTTTTTACGTCCGTTTGCAAATTTTCGTGAAGATGTGACGATTTTTGCGATTTTTTGGAAGAAGGCTGAAAAACATCTAGTACGCCATGTTTATCCGAGCTAGAACGAAAAATATCGGGGTGCGGGTGGAAGACGAAAGCTGATTGGTTCGGTTACGAGCCTCGACGCAGAGTCCCGTTCCAGTCAAAACTGAAATCGTTTCTTTCTTTCGGAAAAAATGCTCCTTTTTTGCTAATTTTCGAGACTTTGTTAATTAATAACTATCTTAATTAAAGGCCGATTTCTTCGATACTGAGTATCACCAATCCCGGGATATTTCTGATTTTTTTTTAAACAAAAAGCACTTCGCTACTCGCTACGGTTGTAGAGTTTTACGAAACACAGACACAGAGACAGACAGACGTTTCCGAACATTAATAATAAAGAAGATGAGTGAACGTCTCATAGTGCAGTTCGATTATTGGCTGTCGTCTGTCGCCAGGTGGCCGGCCCGGCCCACTTGTCACTGTTCGTTTTGATTAATCAGTTAGTGTGACGTGACCTGCTAGTTGATTACTTGACCTGCTATTGTTACGGTACTCTTTCGCGTCGGTGCGTTGTTTTGTTTTGAGTGCATTTCTTCGTTCACCATGGCTTCTAAAAAAAAACGTGTTGTGTTAGCTTTAGCGGAGAAACTAAACATTATAGAGCAATCAAATAAAGGAGTTACGGGTAAACAGTTGGCTGAGATGTACGGTGTTAGACAATCAACGATTTCAGACATTAAAAGGAGCAAACCTACACTTTTAAACTTCGTGTCAATGCTTGAAAACGAAGATGGAAGTTCTTCAAGAAAATCAATGAAGGCAGCAACAAACAAAGATTTAGAAGATGCCGTTTTCAAGTGGTTTTTGCAGCAACAATCTATGGGAAACCCAATTTCGGGTCCGATTCTTTGTGAAAAAGCTAAGATCTTAGCTCAGAAGTTTGGTTGTTCATCCTTTAAAGCAAGTAACGGCTGGCTAAGAAATTTTAAGTCCAGGCACGGTGTCCGTGAATTAGATTTAAGTGGCGAGAAGTTATCAGCAGACTCCAAAGCTGCAGAAGATTTTATTGAAAAGTTTAAAGATGTAGCAGACGCCTACTATCCTGAGTTTTTGTACAACGGCGATGAAACCGGTCTTGTTTGGAAAGCTCTGTATAAAACCACTTTAGCATCTAAAAGGGAGTGTAGTGCTCCAGGACATAAAGCTAGTAAAGACCGTGTTACTGTGCTTAACTGTGCGAACTCTACGGGAAGACATAAGATACCCCTTCTGTTGGTAGGGAAGTCAAAAAGTCCAAGAGCATTTAAAAATGTGAAAAAGCTCCCCCTCTTTTATAAAAACCAACCCAAGGCTTGGATGACTGCAGCATTGTTTACAGAGTGGTACGACGGAATTTTCATCCCTGAAATGAAAAAACACCAAAAATATCTTGGAAAAGAAGGCAGTAAAGTGCTTTTGATTGTTGATAATGCATCAACTCATCCCACCGAAGAATTGTTGGAAAGAGGGAATGGCCAGTTTAAAACAATCTTTTTACGGCCAAACGTCACAAGCTTATTGCAACCAATGGACCAGTCTGTTATCGAAACCATGAAACGCCATTACAGAAGACAACTTTTAAAGAAACTTTTGGTAAAGGGCGAAGACGAAGAAGGTGTGTTGGCTAACCACAAAAAAATTAATTTGAAAGATTGCGCTTACATGGTGGCAGAAGCTTGGAGCTTGGTTAAGGCAGTCACATTAAGACGTGCGTGGAACAAGTTGAAAGGCATATCAACTGAAGAAGAGAAGCAAAATGAGAAAAAGAAAAAAGAAGATCCAGAAAAGAAAAGGGAAGAGACAGGAGAAGATGAGGAAGACTTGCCACTTGAGGAATTCAGAAACATTCTTTTGAAAATTCCTGGATGTTCAGAAGTTAGTGCTGAAGATATAGAAGAGTGGATGGTGTGTGATTCGTCAGACCCTGGGTTTCAAATTCTAAATGATGATGAACTTATTGAAAGTGTGAGAGAAGAAAGTATCGAGGAAGAAGATGTCCTTAATGTCGAAGTTAAAGCAGACACGGGACCATCAGCTAGTGAAGCATTTGCCGGCCTTGAAACTGCGTTGAAGTGGATGGAGCGTCAGCCCAAGTGTGACCACATGCAACTTCTCACTGTCAAGCAGATGTGCAACTTGGCTGCCCGAAAACGGAGGAAGACTGTCAAACAGCTTACTTTGACGGAGATGTTCAGCAAGCAATGACTTTCATTTACAGTACGGTACGTACATACTGTACTAATGTACAGCACTTGTAAGTATGCTTAACATGTAAAAATGCTGCCTTTTCATTTAATTAATTAAAACTCTTTTTCTTTAAAAATAGTTTTTTCTCCCATTTTCAACATACATACAGTAATTAATTAAAATAAACCCTTTTTTCGGAAAAAATCCGATTATCCGAATGGGGTCCGGTCCCAATTGATTCGGATAATTGGAGTTCTACTGTATATATATCCGTAAAATCTCGAAAGCCCCCCCCCCCCCACTTTTAAGCAATTTTGATTTTCTTTCCATTTCAAATATAAACCTACCCCCCCCCCCCCCCCCCCCCCCTCACATACAAAAAAATTTTTATGCACAAAAAATTGATTTTAAAAATCCAAGGGAAGCAATTTTCATTCTTTTGATATTTTTGACAGTTTCCACTTATGTTTTTATATCATTTATTATATTATGTTATTATGATGTTAATGAAATCCTTCCTCTCACATGAAATGTTTGTTTCCGTTCTATGCCCTCTCTAACATAAAAAGTTTGAAAACTTGAGAATCTTAAATCCTTCTGTACTTCTTTCTGCTCACTAGTAACGTAACAATTAGTAAAAAAATCAATCTTCTGCACTACAATCTCCCTTTCCATCCAAAATTTATGCCTCTTCTCCCTCAGCATATAAAGTTTAAAATCTTTAAAACTCTTTATAAAAAAAAATTATGCTCTATTTGTTGCTCTCTACTAACAATAAATAAATAATCAGCCATTTAAATTGTCTCTCTACCACCAAGATGTATGCTTCTGCTCTTTTGCCTCCCCCTAGCAAAAAAATCTTTAAAACTCTATTTAAAAAATATATTCTGTCTTACAGTTGCTCTCTAGTAAAAATAAGTAAATAATCATATAAATTACCCTCCACTCTACTCCTCTCTCTCTGAAACTTACACTTCTCCTCCCCCCCCCCCTTTCCTCTCAGCATACAAAGTTTAAAATCTTTATTAAAAAATTTGCTGTCTAGTAACAATAAATAACTAATCAACCATTTCAATTATCGCTTTACCACCAAAATGTCTGCTTCTTTCACTTAGCTAACCCCTATAAAAAAAATTTAAAAAAATTAAACTATTTATAAAAAAAATCCTCTGTCCTCTTTGTTGCTCTCTATTAACAATAAATAAATAACAAATCATCTAAATTACAAACTCCTTCCATCAAAATTCATATTTCCCTCTCATCCAAAGAGTACAAAGTTAAAAATTTACAAAACTCTTATGTGAAGAAATTTTATGTCCTACTTGTTGCCTTCTAATTTGTCACCTACGTTTTCTGTTTATTCCAAAAGTGGCTGCCCTCTCCCCCCCCCCCCCTCTCCTCCACACACACACACACAAATTTCTAAAATCTTTAAACTTTTTTTTTTTTAAACTGCTCTATTTATTTTTCTTTAGTAACAATATTAATGAATAATCAATCATCTAAATTACCACCCCCCCCTTTCTCCCAAAAATTCCACCTCCCCCTCTGTCTTCTCAACCAGCAAATAGTTTAAAATCTTTAATATTATTTTTTTTTTTTTTTAAATGTTGATCTATTTCTTATTTTGTATTTGTAGTAAGGTAACTCATCTCATATAAGTATCACTCATCTAAAATCATCATTCCGTTTGAAATTTTTTCTCTGTCCTATTCTCCCAAAGAAGGGGAGTGGATTTCTAAATATGTGAGAGGAAAGCAAAAATGTTCATCTTTTTTGCAGTTTGGCTGTTCTTCCCTGAATCACGAGTATGTTTTATGTTTTGAAATAAATATGTTCTCTAAAATAACTCCCCATCCATTAACAAAATATCAGCAGTGAGAACAGCCAAACTACAAAAAGACTAAAATCTTCTCTTCCCCCCCCCCCCCCCCTCCATGTCTAGAAATTCATCCCTTTTTCTGGGGATGGAGAATGGAACTTTAAAGGGAGAGTTAGATGATCATTTATTTATTGTTGTTCCAAAGTGACAATACCACATAAAATCTTTAAAAAATAGTTTTAAAGATTTTTAAGTTTGTATGCCGAGGGGCGGGCGGGGGGGGGGAGCAAATTTTTAGAGGCGTGGGGGAGGGGGAGAAGCAATTTAGATAATTATTTAATTATAGTTGCAAGAAAGTTCTAAATAGATTAAAAAAAACTTAAAGACTTTAAAGTATGTACTGGGGGGGGGGGGGAGACAAAGGAAATAAAGAGGACTTTTTGGAAGGGAGGAGCGTATAATTTAGATCGTTATTTAAATATTGCTGGGAAAAAATCACAAATACAGCAGAAAAAATTAAGAAGAAAACTATGCATTTTTGGTAACAGAGGGGGGAAACAGTAATTTTGAGAGGAGATTTAGATTATTGACTATTTTATTGTTATACAATAAAATAAGAAATAAAAAAAAATTATTTAAAAATGATTTTTAAAATTTATTTTATTTTATTTATTTATTTTATTTATTTATTTTATTTTTATTTTATTTTTTATTTTATTTTATTTTATTTTGGGGGGGGGGGCAGGATTTAAGGTTGGGAATTTATTCTTATTTATTTATTTATTTATTTATTTTAATCTACCAAAATTCAGAAGATTCTCACCCGTTTTTTTAAATTTTACAGATATTAAATTTTGCGAGATGTATTTGTAGGGGGAGGATCTTCATGAGATAAGGGTGGGGGGCAGGGGGGAGAAGCAGGGATTTTAGAAGGATGGGTTAATTTAGGTGGTAGGTTGGAGTTATTTATTTTTAATATACGGTATTTAATAAGTCTGAAAATAAGTTTAAAATTAAAATGTTATAAAAGTTAAACTATGCATTTTTTGTACCAGAAGGGGGGGGGGGGGGGGTTTGGCCTTAGGCGGAAACAGTAATTTTGAGAGCAGATTTATAAGATTGATTATTTGTTGTTACAATAAAATAAGAAATAAAGATAAATCTTTAAAAAATGATTTTTTTTTTTTGAGGGGGGGGGGGGCAGGATTTCAGGGTAGAATTTTTATTTTATTTTATTTATTTATTTTTTAATATGCCGAAATACGGAAGACTCTCGCTCTTTTTTTTAATTTTACAGATTTTAAATTTTACGCAACGCATTTGGAGGGGGAGGATGTTCATCAGATAAGGTTGGGGGGGCAGGGGGAGAGAAGCAGAGATTTTAGGAGGTGGGGTTAATTTAGGTGGTAGGTTGGATTTTATTTTAATATAGAGTATTTAATAAGTCTGAAAAGAAGTTTAAAATTAAAAAGTATAAATGTTAAACTATGCATTTTTGATACCAGAGGGGAGGGGGTCAAAGGGGGGAAACAGTAATTTTTAGAGCAGATTTAGACTGATTTTAGATCGATAGTATTTTTTGTTACAATAAAATAAGAAATAAAGAAAAATATTTAAAAAATGACTTTTAATTTTAATTTTTTTTTTTTTTTTTTTTTTTGGGGGGGGGGGGGTGGATTTTAGGGTTGGGAATTTATTTTTATTTTTATTTTATTTTATTATTATTTTTTTTTTTTTATCTGCCGAAATACGGAAGATTCTTGCCCCTTCTTTACTTCTAAATTAATGATAAAAACAGGTTTCTAAATGATTTTTAGAAAAAATCCCAATTATAAGCCCCCTTCTCAAATTTAACCTTTTTTGATTTTGAAAAGGGGGGGGGGTGTTACAATCGGGATTTTACGGTATATAGATTATATATATATATTTTTTTTTGCATGAATCAAGACATTTTTCAATTTAAGGCAGGTTTCCACCATAGATAGGTTTTATTTCACAGGTTTTACTGTACTTTTTTTTTTTTTTGGCCTAGAAATGTATATATTATCCTTTAAAAGAAATTTTAATTGTAGAATAATAGCCATTTAAAAATCCACGCATTTTTTGCAAAAATTGTTGTGCCTGGCTTCATTTTAGTGATTTTTACATGGGCCTGAAAATTTCTGCCCATGCTAGGAAGAATGAAGTCCAGACCCAGCTCGGCCCGTAAAAAGAGGTCTGGCCTGGACCGAGACTGCAGATTAACCACTTATACACCATGACGTACCAGTGTATGTTATGAAATCTTCTATTTGAAATACCAGGACATACAGTGGTGGCCAGAAGTTTGGACATTTTTTGAAAGTTTCATGTTTTTCAAGTTTGTGTGCTTGTAGAATATATTAATTTTCACTTAAATACAAACGTTTATATATCAAATTAAAGGTAATTTAATGTAGAATTTAATAATAAAAACAGTATTACAATATCTGTATTACAAAAAAAGTTATGCTCATTTTAGTAGAACAAACAAACACAAATCGTTTTGAATAAGGACGTGTTTTGTAATAAAAGCGTACTAGCCAATCACAAACACTGTTCTGAGGACCAATCAAATGTCTGTAACTATAGTTTAGGTTATTTGGATGGTAAAAAAAGTTATTGTTGTGGAAATATTTTGCATAATGATGCATACTAGTACAATTAAATAGAGTATTGCTGTTTTTGAATATTTAAAGTCCTTTTTTTTAATTAAACTCATTTTAAAAACTCCTTCTGGCCTGTACCGGGAGGAAAAGGTAGCTTTCCTATATCTTCGTTTTAAAATTTTAGCTAATGTGACTCGAAAATAGCAAGCTAAAATGCAAAAAAACGTTTACAAAAGATTCGTTAATACTGAATTTGAATAAAAAAATTCGCCAAATTATTACGCTACAGCCAAGTTGGCTTCATTTATGAACACTTATTTTGGTCGCCAAATGTCGCCAAGTTTGGCGAGAATTTGGCGTTAACGGATATGAATATATAGTTTTATGTGTGTGATTGGGAAAATGATTAGAACAATGAAAGAAAATAATTTGCGAGAAATCTCGTTCACTAAAACTCATAAATTAATCATTTTTTTGCAATGTGCTGTCTTGTAATGTGTTCAAAATGTCAGCCACCCTAGAATTTCAAACTGCTCTATCTCAGCCATTTTTTAAGATAGAGGTAAAACAAAAAATGCTCCGGAATCCTTGTACCAAGGCCTAACGAAAGAAAAAAATAAATTTGAATTTTTAACTTTTTTGTAAATTTATTGTAGTTTTAAATCTTTAAGTGGCCGCCATCTTGAAATATATATATATATATATATATATATATATATATATTATATAAATCAACACTTGAACGGAGGGTGGTTTTGGGGTCTGGGGGTCATGATCGGAGAAAATATACAAAAAAATTCCGGAATTGCTTTCCTCCGAACGGCTGCAATAGGTAGCTTTATACTTTTTTGTATTGAAAGTTACCTAACAATGTCATCAACAAGAACTAATTGGACATCTACAAAAAGAAGCCGAATTGTCATATTGAGAGAAAATGGCCTCTCTTATGCTGAAATTGCAAGACAAGTTGGTGGTTCAGTAACTTGTTCTGGTGTATGAAAGTTCTGTTTACATTATGAAAAAACAAAATCAGTGGAAAATAAGGCCAAACCAGGCCGAAAAAAAATGCACAAGTGCTACTGCCGATAGAAAAATTAAACGGCTATGCCTTCAAGATAGAAAAATTTCATCAGATGCCATTAGATGTGAAATGAATGCAGCGGGTATTGCAGTAAGTTCAAGAACAATAAGAAGGTTATCAGGATTTGGACTACAAGCTAGAATTCCAAGGAAAAAACCATATTTAAATCAAAAGCAACGCGAAAAACGAGTTAAGTGGGCAAAAGAACACGTTAAATGGTCAGAAAATCAATGGAAGCAAGTAATCTGGAGCGATGAGAGTAAAATATCGCTCTTTGGTAGTGATGGTAGACGTAGAGTAGGAGAAGCACTTCATCCTGATTGCATTGAAGCAAGTACAAAAAACCCAACAAATGTCACAATTTGGGCATGTATGTCTGCAGATGGTGTGGGCCGAATTCAAGTGATTGATGGCATCCTGAATGCCAAAAAATATATCGAAACTCTCCTGGAATCAAAATTGATACGTTCCATCAGGGATCTCTTCCCCAACAATGTACCATTTATTTTTCAGCAGGATTCAGCTCCATGCCACACAGCAAAAGTATGCAAAGCATGGTTTCAAAATAAAGGCATAGATATATTACCATGGCCAGGAAACAGCCCTGATCTCAATCCAATTGAAAATTTGTGGCGACGTTTGAAAATTCTTGTACGAAAAAAATGTCCATCCAATAAAAGACAACTTATTGAAGCTATAATTGATTCTTTGCACCATGTGATTACGAAAGATGAACTCCAAACACTCGTTCACTTGATGAAAAGAATTCTCTGTGAAGCTGTCTTAAAAAATAAGGGTTATCCTACTAAGTATTGATTGTGTAAGTATCACTTTAAAAAAATGCAAATCTAAGATAGATCTTACTATTAGTTGCATAACTTTTTCTGTAATACAGATATTGTAATACTGTTTTTATTATTAAATTCTACATTAAATTACCTTCAATTTGATATATAAACGTTTGTTTATTTAAGTGAAAATTAATATATTCTACAAGCACACAAAGTTGAAAAACATGAAACTTTCAAAAAATGTCCAAACTTTTGGCCACCACTGTATGCAAAATTGGTGACTAAATCATGATTTAAATCAATAGTTTTTTTAAATCATTGATTTAAAATAAACTTTTTTTTTTAATTATAAATTTTCTAAATGTTTAAAGTGACAAAAAAAAAAAAAATCTAAAATGAACATAATTTGGAAAATTTCTATAGATAATTTTACCTTATGAATGAACAAAAAAAGCTTTGAATAATTGTTCCTAAGCTTAATTCCTTAGGCTTGTAAAAAATTAAGTACAGGGAGTTTGTAAAAAGCAAGTTTTTATTGGGCATTAAAAGCATTTTATTTAATAATAAAATATTTAAAATATTTAAATCTAATCTAATTTGAAATGTCATAATTTCTTTTAAATAATCAAATTATTCCTTCTTTGACATAAAAGAGGAATATAGAGTATAATAAATTTCTGCTAGTAAAAGAATAGCCAGTACCTTATTTTTGCAATAATAAATTTATAGCAAATAAATTAGAACTAAAGAAGAATTAATAAATGACATCTGCTCAACAGACATTATAAAACAATGTAATAAGATAAAAATATCTAATTGGTATAAAAATGTTAAGCACAGCAGCAGCTTCATCAGTAAAGGTTGAAATTTTTTTTTTTTCACTTTTAAACTCATATATACACTAAATAAAGAAGTTAGTTAAAAAGCATGCAATCTTTTTTTTTTTTTTTACATTGAATGCTAATAATCCCCACGAGTAGTAACAGTGTTGTTATTTAATATTTTGAGAATTTCAGATAAAACAGGCTATTCTTATATTTACTCTGTGCCTCTGTATGTGTGCATAAACGAGTAACTCATTTTCATAATATACATACCTACATGTGTGCACATTTAGATTTAGGCGATTAACAGTACAAATGCAAAACAAGTTGCAAATAATATTTGTTTGTTTTGTTATTTGTGCTACTAATTAATGAAATTACTTATTTACAGTTTTTTATTAATTTTGTAATTATTGACTGTTCCCTCTAAGCCATTTTTTTAAGGGTGCAGCACACTAAAGGTG
The DNA here is from genome assembly GCA_963931845.1 of Maratus michaelseni. Lineage (NCBI taxonomy): Eukaryota > Metazoa > Arthropoda > Arachnida > Araneae > Salticidae > Maratus > Maratus michaelseni. The sequence goes on from OZ007600.1 coordinate 79,688,159, forward strand.
AAAATAAAGATTTTTGCTTAGTAGACATTGGCCGATAGGTTATTTTTTTTTAGTAGCCAGTTAGTGGCGAGTGAGAATAATTTATTTAGTAGCCAGTAAGTAAATGTATATGTTTTACAGTTGCTATTTAATACATTATAACTTAATATTGATATATATTTTATTTATAAACATGTTTGCATAAAAAAGCTTCTAGATGAACTAAACTTAGTTTTTCACTTTCATGCAAAATATTTCACATACTGTTGTGTATATAAACATGTATATGTGATATTTTGATATAAAAGTTGTTTCTGGAAGAATCAATATATTTATTTATTATTGTTAAATTCTGCATTTTTAATTTAGAATTTTCAATTTATTAAAAATGGACAAAATGATATTTTGCCCCTTACGGTTTTTTCCAGGTTTTATCCACTGTTTTTTCCCAGAGTGTAGAAAACGGATAACCCTGTATCAATGGGAACAGGTGTCACATTCTTTTGCTTTTCTGCTTATCTATTCCTTTCTTCATGTGTACATTTTGAATCATTTTTCTCTTGAAAGAAAGAACATTGTAAATGCAAAAAATGTTTCCGTATAGTGAAATTCAGAAGAGGATTTTCAGGAAAAAAAATTTTTAAGCGATAAGATTTTCAAAAATAAAACTTCTTAAAGAGTGGATTTTAGCATTAAAGAAATAGAAAACCAATTGGGACCATTGATATAAAATTTCTTAAGCGGGAAAGCTTCTTAAAAGGGTTCCACTGTACTATTTTTTAAAAGAATTTAAATTGTAGAATGATGGTCTTTTAAAAATCTATGTATTTTTTGCAAAAATTGTTGTGCCGAGCCTCATTTTATTGATTTTTGCAAGAGTGAGGAAAAAGTCTGACCTGGCCTGGGTTTACAGAAAACAGTTAGGTCTGGGCTTGCCCCAGAAAGATTCAAGGTGCAGCCCAAGCTTGTGCAGACCTCTCTAATAATTTAAAAAGAAATTTTCCTTGAAGCATGTTTTATGCACAAAGATTTTTAATAGTGTTTGTAAAAGTTGGTTTTGCAGTTTACCCCTTTGCAGATTGCTGGAAATCTTTGTTAAGACAAATTATTCTCCATTAAGCTCTTTACTAGTCACTATGTTCTTCTTTCTTTATTTTCCACAGCGGTTTTGTCTTGTTTTAGGATTAGTTCTTCTGACCTGTCATGGAACTAGTCCATTTATTTAGTGCAAAAACTGTCACTGTTTTCATTTCACCCTGACAATGACAAGCTTATATGCTGATGAAAATGGTCTGCAGGTTTGTAAACATTTTTGACATATAAACCCTTGTTTTAAAATTTGTATTATTATTGTGTTAAAAGACTTTTACAATATATTAAGAAGTAGATTAAAAAATATATATATCTAAATTAATAAACCATACATTTTATCAGCAAAATAATTAAAACTTACTTAATCTTTCTTCTACAGAAATACAGGTTGGGCAAAACCATAAGCCTGCAGGAACTTCTTTTAATGGTGGCTTAAGGCAGTGTATATGATATCCTAAATCGCAACAATCACAGAGCAACAACACATTAGAATCTGTGATACTAGAGCATAATTCACAGTGAACAGTGAAATCATAAACAGTCCTTCTTCTTTTCCTTTTATGAGATTTAACCTGAAATTTATAGGTATGTTAAAAATCGTGTAAAACAATGAGATAATATGCAAAATAAAATTAAATATGTACTAATTAATTTTAATTTTAAGATTATTTTATAACTAAAATGATTAATTGTTTTTAACAGCTCTATTTTAAAAAGAAACATGTTACAAGTGATTAGCTAAAATTGCACGCCAGGAACACTCCACTCAGTAAAATATTCATAAGGAAAACATTTCAAAAACACTGGTAAAATCCTATTTTAGTCCCCCACTTTATGAGTTTTTAACAAATCACATTCCAAGATTTGTCTGTTGTTCTTTACATTCAGCATGAATTTTTAGATAGTAACCAATAGGAAAATTATGCATCTAAATGTAAAATCATTACTTCAAAATTAATTTTAAGTTTTTTTTTTTTTTTTTTTAACTAATACAGAATAACAAAATTACAGCATAAACTAACAGATTAATTTTTAGGTGTATATTTATAAACAAAATAACAGAAAATTAAATAATTTGTTTCAAAAAATTAACAAAATGCATTAAAAAAAGACAAACAGAGAATTTATTGGCACCCAAGATTGGTGCAGTTTATGTTCTCCCTGATGATGTTGAAACTATATTGAAAAAACAAAAAAACAAATAATAGAAACATTAAATGAACCAACATTTAATAATCGAGGCCATTACGTTTTTGATAAACAGACTTTGAACACTTATAATTTAAAAATGGTAAGAATGTGAGTTGAGAAAAAACGTAGCCAGAAAATGTCTTCATTTATACCTAGCTTGATTCATTGTTAAATTTCTCATTTATGTATTAACTTCAATTTCATATTTATTAAAAAAAAGTGTTGACATTTTAAAGATTTATACAACATTGTTTTCCATATTACTTCATTATAAAATCTCTGGTAAGTCATTATACGGTCATTGTTAAACCCATATTACCCAATACCATATACCCAACACTATACCCATTTTCACTGGCATGATGGTTATAGTAATCTGTTAAATATTTTGTTATAGACATATTTTTGTAGCCTAATAGATAACAAATGATCGAAGGTCACACAAAGGGTTTTGTTTAATATTCCTTTCAAAACACTTTATCCTTTATTTAATAAATCCAAATAAACTTCATTTTCCATTTAAAAAGAAATAAATAAATAAATAAAAATCAGGTTTTTTATAAAATAAAAATTTACTGGTCGATCGTTTGAATTTTTCAAATTTCTTAAATAGAATATGATTTTGTGTACATATCCTACTAATTGTCAAATCCCTATCTTGTACATTCTTAAAAATTTGAACATGTGTTAAAATTTGTGAGTGAGATATTTAATTATCATCAATATTGTTTATTTTTATCTTTCGCATCTGAGCAAAAATAAAAGAAACAAAATAATTTTTTTGTAAAATAAAAGTTACAGGTCGATTTTTGGAAAATCTTAATCGGCATATAGTTTTGCATATAAACACCAAATTTCAAATCCGTATCTTATATAGTTTTAAAAATTTATATATGTACCTTAAAATCTGCCAGTACTAGAGATTTTATCTGTTGTTAAAATCTTTGTTCCATCCCAACTGCTATTGTCTGAAAGTTGCACACGTGTATAAAAAAAAATCATTTTTCACTTGAAAAAATAATTTTGAATTAATATCTTTGGTAATCAGCATCCTATTTTTATAAAAATTAGATATTTGTATTCAGCAATCAAATCTATGCACAAATATGAATTTCAAATCGGTAAATGCAAAAAAAATTTTTTTTTTATAGTGCCCGAAATAATGCTGTTGGTTGCAGTTTTTATCACTTTGAGGAGGAAATTGATAGCCTGTCTCAAGGTCGCGGTGAAAGATGATATTTAGGTAGTCTCAAGACACAGGGTAGGAATCTAAGCGAGAATGTACTTTTAAGTTTCTTTAATGAGTTTTTAATTAATGTCTCTGCTAATTTCCGTCTTATTCAAAATTTTATGATTTGTCTTGTGACAGGGTGTATTCAGCTGTAAGTACACAAAATTTCAAGTCTCTAACTTATACAGCTTCAGAGTACGAAAGCTGTGACGGACAGACAAAGAAGTAAGACGAATAGGGTTTTGTAAGATGAACAAAACCCTAAAAATTGTGTATTTTCATTCCAAGAATGTGCAATGTAAAGAAAAAAACAGAAACAGTTTTAACTGTTTAACATTTACTAGAAAATTTTAACTGAACATCGAAAAATAGTGAATTTTATACTTATTTTACCCTACCTGACCCTAATCATTATAATCCTTTTCTTTCTAAAAAATTTAGTATTCAGACTAAAATTTGGCTGAATATTTGATATTTCTTACATCTACATCCCTAGCCTAAAGTGGAGTTAAATAAAAAAATTTTATCTCTAAAGTATGTAGTGAAAGTGTTAAATGTAGGGATGTAATGAATATTCGGTCACTATTCGGTATTCGGCCTGTTCGGCACTTTTGCCGAATATTCGGCCGAATACCTGTAGCCGAATATAATTTGATATTTTGCCGAATAGTTGCATATTTGGCTGAATATTCTAAGATTTGGTTAAATAAGTTCCAGAACATCAAAACAAAATGTGATTTTAAATATTTTCAACAAACAATATTAAAAAATTTTATCTAAATACATTAATTATTATAAGAAAAGAAATCCTAATACTTATGCAATTTTAAAGCTTCATGACAACTTATAAATAACTGTATATAATGATATTACATAAATAAAAATATTTTTCTTGCTGCATATTTAGGCGTCATATGAATTTAAGTAAGTATTGCAACATTAATTTCTTTTACATTAAAATGCAAAATATATATTGCATTTAAAGTTTAAATCTATTCAGTGAATTTAAAAATATTAACTTTATATCTGTTTTTTTTAATCTGATTTATAATGATAACAGTTTCTTAAACAATAAAATTCATAAATATTAAAAATAAATATTTTATTGTCTTGTAAAAATATTTAATCTTTCACAAATTAAATCATTTTTCTAGTTTTTAGTTTTACTTTTAAATAAAAAAATTTGAATAAATATAGGACTATATAATTACTTTACTAATTAAAAATTAGATGTTGATTATCGAATTAATGAGTTTGATACATTGAAAAGAAAAAAACTATTACCTATACTGAAAAAGCATTTAATGAGTTACTTCAAAATAACATACAGGGGTAACAAAATAATTTATCACTATAAAGCCTGAAATTGTGATGCAAAAATAATAACTTTTCAGCATTTTCAAGAAGTCTGTTTTGTTTGGTTTCATATATATCACCAGCTTTAAAAAACAAACGTTCACTATATACTGTGCTTGCTGGAGTTGAAAGATGATTTCTTGCTAAATTTGCAAGCCTTGGAAAGTTTTCTGCATTTGTTTTCCACCAGTTAAATAGACACTCTGTCCTAGCTATTAAATGTTTATCAAAATAGCAATCTACCTCTCTTAATTTATCTGCTGTATTATTATTAACTTCATTTGAAAAATTTGGCAGTGAAGATTTCTTATTTTTTATTTCTGAAAAGCAATCCCAAAATGAAAATGAAATTATATTTTAAGAAAATAACCCTTTTCTTGACATATAGAATGTAAATTTACTAAGTTTGAGTTGCATGAGAAAGGATATAAAAAGACAGAGGACACATGCAAGTTCTTATTTTTGGGGGTTAAATGATTTTACTAAAATAAAAAAAGTTTCATTTTTACAGAGGTAATGAGTTTCTATTTTAGGTAAAAAATATATAAATTACTAGAACTATCTATGGATTAAAAAAATATATATGAAATTATTATTTACATTTTTGAAAGTCAAATGTTATCTTATTGGCATCAAAGTATTTCAAATATTACAAAAAATACATTCAGCTGTTATGATTTTTGAACACTCAAAACAAAAAAATTATTTCAATCAGTCCTTAAAATTTAATTTTTGATTTTAAAATTGAAAAAATAAACATTTAAAATAATTTTTTTTTTAAAGTCAGAATATTCGGTATTCGGCCTAAAATTTGGCCGAATATTCGGTATTCGGCCAAATCACTATTCGTTACACCCCTAGTTAAATGTGAAAACCTTCAGATACTCACTGACATGTAATTTTGGAATGGCAATGATAAATTTGTGAAGAGTCATCCAACATAACTTTAAGTGCTTATAGACTTATAGTTGCTAAAAAAAAGTTGATTGTAGTATTTTTAACAATTTTTTAGATTTAGATGAGTGAACTTTTTTAGAACATATAGTTTGTATAAGTTATGATGAATAGAGTGAATTGTAATTGAGTACATGTGATAATGTAGACTATATCAGGGTGGACTTTTTACTGTTTAAGATTTGGTTTAGTCCATATGGATAGTGCGTTGTAGTGTTTTAATGTATGTGAGCTCTAGAAAAAGATGTTCATGAAATTTGTTTTGTACATACAAAACAAATTTCATGAAAATGTAATTTAATGTTAATGTTCATTTTCTGTAAAGATTGTAATTGTAATATTATTGAATATAAGCTTCTTGAAGTGTAATCAACATTACATGAGGTGTGCGAGAGCTTTTATAGTTTTTGATAGCAAAATGATGCTCATTAACACCCATATCATTAGGACTGTCCAACACAGTGCCTGCGGGTGCCCTTGGAAAGTTTTCTTTGCACACTTTCTAATATTTCCTTCATTAGATATTCTTAAAAATAAAAACCCATTTTTAAAGGGTTTTTTTCTTTAAAATCAATCATATTAGCACATTTTTTTTTTAATATGCAAATTAATCTTACTTGTATATTGCAGGCTAAACGTGATTAAGTTCTTTGACTTTGTTTCCAACAAAAATTTTCTAAAAAGGTCTTCTCCCAAAAATATTTACCTTCTAACTTTGCTAGGATATATGCTTTTTTTTCTGAAAATTGTTTTTGCATGGAATTCTTGAATCGTAGGGGTCTTATGGTTACCACTGTGAGATAGGCATTGTATAAGATGCATGATTGAGATTTCAGTTTGTTTTTTATTCAAAACAGCTACCAGTATTTCTGCATAATAATATTAGCTTTTTTTAATTCAGATATTCCATGATTAAGAAAAGCAAAAATCACTATTAAAAAACAGTGATAAATAGTTTTTGAATAAAAATGTGTGATAAATGGATAACACTGAACTGATAACACGTGTGTATGTCTCTACCACTAGTACAGTGAGAAAATGTTGAGTTGCATGTTTTGAGTCATGTGAATAATGACGCCCTTCATTGATTGTATCAGCTGAAGGTGTCCCTTGCTTATTGAAAGTTTGGTCAGACCTGACATATATGAAGGGGTCTACTAGTTTGACTCTTGTAGTTGACAATACTGTAACCAAATTATTTTGTGTGTCCTTATAAATGAATGATGAATGCTATGCACACCATATTCTGTAGTAAGTCTCTTATAGTACACCTTAGTGATATATACAGTCAGACCCCGATCTAATGAATTCATCAGGACTGAAAATTTTATTCATTAAATCGGGGGTTATTCATAATATCGCGGTCCAAAACGAAAAAAAAATCTGGACTTACCTTATGGAAAAGCCCTAATAAGCAACTACACAAAAATATCCATAATTAGAAATTGTACACTTTTTATTCAGCAGTTAAAAATACAGAGAATAATTCGCACTAATTACTAATTTGAAATTTTAAAGTACTGAGTAATAGATTTTTGACAATTTCTTTGATTCCTGATTCGAAGAAATTCTTTTTCGATTTTATGGAAAGAAGAAAATGCTGCATCATATCCTGCAGCATGAGGTATGTTTTCACCGTTTCCAAACTATGTAAAGCATGAGAAAAAGTGACATTTTTAATGGGAGTTTCATTATTGATTTCTGCATCAGAATCGCTATTCATTGGTTCTGACAAATCAACAATTTAATTCACTTCAGTTGCACAGATAGACAATCCGTCATCACATGTGACATAATCGTTTATCTCAGGAGCATCTTCTTTCCATATGACTTCTTCTGAAGGGGTGATATCTCTAACATTTTCATTTTTTTGTAAATTAGAAAAGAAAAACTTAACAAGAAGTGACAATAAATCCGAAACATGTATATTCTCATTCTTTTCTCAAAAAGTATTTTCTTCCATTATCTATATCTATATATATATATATATATATATATATATATATAAAAGAAAGTCCTTTCTGGCTAGATGATCAACGCACAGCCAAAACTACTGAACCTACAAAGACGAAACTTGCAGGAAAAATACTTCTTAGTATGTAGAGGCGCACTAAGACGGGATTTTCAAAAACTCCACCCCTAAGGGGGGGGGGGTAAAAAGGGGAACAAACTTTTAAAAAATTCCTTAAAAATCGGGTATTATAGTTACGTGACAAATGATAACATATTTTAATGTATTTTTGTATGCTGAATCGAATGGTATCAATTAAATACTCATAAGTCAAATAGTTCGTGAGATATTGGACATTTTTCTAATTTGGCGAAGTCTTTGACGTCAAAATCTAGCAATTCTAACAATACAAGTGATAATTTCTAAAAATACATCCGTTACTATAGCAATGGAAGAAATTCAAATTAAATCTTTTTGTTTATTTTTGCAGATAGAAACATTAACTGCTCAATTGGTAATTGAATATTATTCTTACGGATATTTATGTAATTGTGTATATTATTATTATTTCTACAAACGCCACCATTTAAAATAAAATGTGATTGCTAAAATAAAGGGTACATCTCAATTATACCGTCGACCACTTTTCATAAAAAAAAAAAAAAAAAAAAAAAAAAATCATCACCAAACATGAACTCCAAATAAACAAATGGAAGAATGTTGCCATTGGAACATCAAAATAAATAAATAAATAAATTCGGAAAAGCCCCACTCACCAAAGTGTCCAGTAAGTTTTAACACAAAAAATTACAATATATTAATGAAAATAGAGAAAAAAATCTTGGATATTTATTTATTTACATTATTTTTCTTAATTATCCTTCTCGGCTGTTGAATAAATGTTTGTGACGTCAGTTGAAATTGACCTATTGCACTTAACTATGAAATGCAACATTTTTACAATGCATTTTCTCTTTTAATGTCATGGCACAGCCGTTTAAGGATGCAATTTTTATTTTAATTAACGAAATAACTAAAATATCAGAAAAACAAAATGAAAAATACAGGTAAATGTCGAATTAAAAACCGCTTCATGACATAACAAACACGTTTAATACTTCTGACGTCAAGTGAATGGGACTGCATTTTTGGCGTTAAATCTTATAGTTTGGCGATAGTTTTTTTTAATGAAAAGTGATCGACGGGATAATGGAGAAGTACCAAATAAAGTGTCGAAGGTCTGATTAGTATTATGTATTACTTCTTTATTTGTTTTCAGTCTTCAGCCATGTTTCTCTTTTTATTTGGGTAGTTATTCATAACGATTTCGGGCTAATTTTCCGCAATCGGATACCTCGCCAATTGGCGTATTAGCCACAATGTTGAAAGCATCGTTTATGTTTGAAGCCAAATCTTCATGATAAATCCTGTTACAGAAAATCATATCATCATCTACTATGAGTATAAACCGCATATTCATATTTTAATCAGGTGATGTTTTTTTAAAGGTTTTAGCGTATAGCTATTCTACGTTGCTTTGTTATAGAGCTAAAGAGGAAAGCTCTAAAATTATGTGAACCCGATTATTAAAGATTACTTTTAAAAAATTCTACTGAACAAATTTTAATGGAAGTGATTTTTTAGGTATGGTTAATGACCCTATAACATATCATTCTATGTTGCTTAGTGATAGAGCTAATGGGAAAGTGATTGAGAAATGTGAATGCAATTATGAGAGATATATCTACTATGTATTTAAAATGCAAATTCGTATTTCATTCCGACCGTTTATAATTTGAGTTCTGCTGTACGGACTTTGGTGGGATTTACACTGTTAGTTAGGTAATTTTGTGGGGATGGTTGGTACTTCTCTGGAGCAAAGTTTTCGTCTGTGTTGTGTTTTCTGAAGCGAAAGCTTGACAACGAATCCGATTACAAAAATCATATCATAATCATCTATAATATTTATAAAAAGCAAATTCTTATTCCATTCCGATCGGTTAAAACTCAGGTTCTACTGAACAGATTTTTATATGATTTCACTGTTAGTTAGGTAATTTGTTTTAGAAAGTTTTTAAAATAAAGTACATTGTTCTACATTGCTTATTTATAGAGCCACGGGAGGAAGTTATAGATAAAATTAGGTGAACCCGATTATGAAAGATTACCTTTTTTAAAGTTCTACTGAACGGATTTTGATGGGAGTTTCGCAGTGTGATAATATTTCAGGAATTGATTTTCTACATTGTTTAGTTATGGAGCTATGGGAGAAAGTTGTCAGTGGTGTAGTCGTAAAAAAAAACAGTGCATATACTCTATAGACAGAGGATATATACTAGAGAGTATATATTATAGCTACGTACGGTGTGCAGAATTTCGTCTTAAAAATTCCAGAAGGTTGACAGCGTATACCAGCATATACTTTCTACAAAATCCCTGAAAGTTCTATCAACAGGTGACGATGATTATGAAATATACATTTATCTGGTCTACTGTATATGTATAATACAAAGGGAATTTAGATCCTGCCGCTTATACCTTGAATTCTGCTGAATGGATTTTGCTGGAACTTGCAGTGGTAGTTAGCTAAATTATGAGGGGAAGTATTAGTGCATAACATATCGTTCTATGTTGCTTAGTTAAAGAATTAGGGGGATGGGGGGCATTTCTATAATCAGTTGAACCCAATTTTGAAACATTAGACTTTTTTAAAGATTCTGCTGAATGGATTTCTATGGAACTTGCATTGTTAATTTTCCACGGATAGTTTTAGTATATTGCATATCGTTATATCGTTCTTTAGAAAATCATACTGTAAATGATTAAATAAAAGAGTTGGTCTTTAACAGCCTAAATTTCGTGTAACAGATTAGAAAATATAACAGCGAAATGGTTTTTGTAACGTTTTACACCAATGCGGAAGGACATGAAGGTAAAAGTTCATGTTTCTTTAACACACACAATCAAATTCACCGATATATTTCGTTTGATTCAAGTTTTTTTTGGAGAAACCGACCAGCGTAGCGAGCAAAGCCTGCTAGGTAATAATAATGGTTAATTTTATCTGTATATAAAATTCTATACTATGTAAAAGAAAGTCCTGACTTGGGAGATCATCAACGCACATTCCAAACTACTGAAGCTACAAACACGAAAATTGCGGGGAAAATACTTCTTAGGATGTAGAGGTGCAATAAGAAAGTTTTCCTAAAATTACATCCCTAAAGGGGTTAAAATGGGAACAAACAATAACATTTTTCAATGTATTTTTGCATGCTGAATCGAATGGTACCAAATAAAAATATTCTAACTCCAACGATTCGAGAAATATTGCACATTTTCGAATTTGGCGTTGCCTTTGGCGACAAAACCTTAAAATTTATTGCATTGATCGCCAAGTGATATTTTCTAAAATACATTCGTCATTGTTAAAGATCAAACAATACTTGGCAATTTATAAGATACTGGATAAGAAAAAAATCACCTGATATTTTTATTAGATGAAATCTCAATAATGCCAGTTTTTGGGCTCTTTGTTTTAACTTTTTTGTTTGCTTCGGGAATTTGGAATTGAATATTATTCAATATTTTTATGTTAGGTGGGTGCCAGTGATCGCCAAAATTTTTTTAATCTTGCCAATCTTTTTTTTTTTTGCTAATATTTTAACGTTAGCTAATAACAACTAGCCATTATTTTAACATTGCAATATAATATCTTAAGAAACTTATTTAAAATAACTAAAATATAATCATAATAAAATACATAAACACAAACATATCAATACAAATAAAATGTCATGCAAAATGTTCCAATTCAAATGATGCCAATTCAAACAAGATTTGGCGAGTTTTTACTGGCACCCAGCAATATAAAAGTACCTATTATTCTTACGGATATTTATGTAATTGTGATTTTTAAATAAAATATGCTTGCTGAAGTAAAGTTTCGAGGGTCTGTACGGTTTCGATATTGCACATTTTCTATAATTTGGTGATGCCTTTAGCGCCAACTCATCAATATTTCTAACATTACAAGTTATAATTTCTAAAAATGCATCCATTATTATATCTTCTTTACTACCGCCACTGCAACATATCCAGGGAGTCTCATACTGTCACTTCAAGGTACGGCACGAGGTGCAGGGTAACTGAGATTCGAGATCAACAGTTTTATTCCTGAAATAATCAATATGAGGATCATAATTAAAGCCAGACAAATACTTAGTAGTCCAAGGCAATAATTTGATATGCGATCTCTTTTCATATTTTCCTGTAGCTGTCTGACCAAAAGCGTACATTGTTGGATGAATGCAATTCACCGGTATATTTAGTTTGATTCAAAATTCGTTTGGAGAAACCCACCAGCATAGCGGGCGAAGCTTGCTAGTACACCTATAATAATCATTTATAGGGAAAAATAACAACACCCTATGTATGAAACATATTATGCAAATTACTTTGCTAATACCACTGATTTCCAGCTTGTTTTCTGTTTTGTGACGTAAGACTGATGAGGTCCATATATTTAAAAATAAATACGTATTTGAAATATACGTATAATTGAATTTTTCGTATACTTAAATTACACGCTTAACTGATACAATGCTTATACATATCCACATACGTTTAAACATATATTTTAAGGTACATGTATTTGTTACATACGTATTATACATATATCGGTTTAACATATAACTGAAATACATATCACATCGGGAGCACTGGTATTTTGTACTAACATTATCTTAATTTTTTTAAAATATAAAATTTAAGAAATTATATACGACACAAAAGAGGAAAGTTTAGTATAAAATACAATTTGGTGCCATGTTTACAATGTGGGAATTGTGAGAGTTACAAGAAACAAATAAAATAACTGACAAATAAAATTATAAAGTTTTTGGTATATTTTCTACTAGCTGTTACCTGTGATTTCGTTCACGTAACATTGAAAGAAGAATAAATGGATTAATTAAGCAAAATATTTCCCTCCCGATAATTAAAAACCAACTCTTTATCACATTTCATAGGAGACAATACGGTATTTCTTTGTTATAGGGGCCTTGACATAACTCAGTTTCTAAAAAGGAAAATTTTTTGCCAAATAATCTCGAAAATGAAACTTTAATCAGTAGAGAAAGGAGGGCCAAATAAAATCGTGGAAATTGACGAATTGGATAAAAACAAATGTCAATTTTACCTGATAAACCATTTGACTTTTAACAACTTTGTAAAACCTTTATACAGCCATCCTTCAAAAATAATTAATTGGAAATAATATAAGCTTTTTTTTTTTTTAAATTCAATTCTTGTGAATAGGGAGCATTAATTTGTACACCTCAATGCAAGGAGTTTAAATTTGCCTCCTTGGTTTAATCAATAGCTGAAACGAATCTTGATTTCTAAATGACAATATGTTAACAGACAATTTTTGTTCTGGGTAATAACTTGATTCATAAAGTTTGAATAGGTGGAAATATGTTTTTATTTTTCGAAAATTTTACTGTAATCAAGATTTTGTTCTTACCATCTATTCAAATTAAAAATAAATTTACGACGTTTGTGACGTCACTAGCGCCTATCTTTATGCACCTCTACGGGAGAACGTTTTCATGTCACAACCTCCCGGTTTCGTAGTTCCTGGATTGGAGCATAAATACTGCAAGCTAGACCGCGCGTTGTACGGTTTACATCAGAGTGGCCGTGAGTGGTTTTTGGAAATTCATCAGGTCTTAATTAAAATTGGTTTTAAAAAGTTTGAATCATGTAACTGTGTTTATATTTATGGCACTGACATTGTTTTACTACTATATGTGGATGATATCATAATTTTCGGCAGACAACCACATTTTGTTGATAAGGCCATAAAATTGCTGAAAAACCATTTCGACTTAAAATTATTAGGTAGAACCAGGAAACTATTAGGTGTTGAATTCAGTGAGAGTAATAATGATCTTGAAATCCATCAACACCAATATATTGCTGAAGTCTGTGAAAAGTTTAGTAAATTTAAGTTTCCTATTTCTTCTTTACCAATAAGCAAGGGAATGGTTTATTCTAAAACAGATTGTCCTAACACCAGTGCTGAAATAGAACATATGTCTCACTATCCATATCGCAGTTTACTAGGATGTTTGTCTTTCATTGCCAGTCGAACAAGACCTGATATATGCTATGCTGTAAACATATTCTCTCAATTTCAAAGTAACCCTGGAATGCCTCATTGGGATGGTCTGTTGAGACTGCTTGGATACATCAAGTATACTTGTAATTATAGTCTTAAATTATCATGTAAAGCAAATAATATTACAGTATATTCAGATGCAGACTTTGCCGCGAACCGGGACGACCGAACCTCGATCGGCGGCCAAATAGTCATGGTGGACAACTCACCAGTCGACTGGCGCACTTTTAAAGAAAAGTGCGTCAGTTTGTCTACAATGGAATCAGAGTTTGTCGCCATGACTGAGGCTGCTAAGAACCTGGTTTGGTTCGACCGGTTCCGGCAAGAATGTATAGATTATAATATTTCTCCACCTAGCAATAAATCTGTTATGAAAGTTGATAACCAAGCAGCCATAGAATTTGTTCGCTCACCAATAGAAAATTACCGTTCCAAGCACATTGACATTAAATTATTTTTCATACGTGACCTGGTTTATAATGAGGTATTTTCATTAAATTTTGTACGTAGTAAATTAAACTTTGCCGACGTTTTTACCAAGCCGCAAACCCGCCATGATTTACTTATATTTATTAAATTATTTTTCAATATATAATTATCATGAACATATTTTTGTGTAATGTGATACATGTTAAAGCCTATTTATATATAAAATTGTTAGAACATTGTTTTATTTAAAACATGTTTTTATATCATCATCTGACCTTTTTAACATTCTTATATTGTTAATTTTTCAGTTAAAATTTTTTTCTTTATTTAAAGCTTTTAACTTAATTTTGAATATTTAATGATATATATACAAAATGTAATTTCTATACTATGGTATTTTGAATAGTTATACATCTGTATCCATGTACTGTTATCCATGTGTAATAGGTTTCTCTATTTTTGCAGGCATCTAGGATATCCATCCTCTTTTTGTGAGTTAATGACATGTTATCCGTATTTGCATTTAGCAGCGCTGCATACGGAGGTGTGACTGGAGAGTGCTTGACCTAAATAGAATGGCTGAATTTAGTATGTGAGGAACGAGCAAGTGTTCCGTGGGTTTTGTCCTATATTTTGGATGCCTGGCGAAGTTTATGGAGAGATAATATATTCAATCAGTTTAATCTGAATATGAATATTGTAATTTTTGAGGATACAGTGTGATTATTGTACAATAAAAATGAACTTTTTGTATTTTTGAAATTGTTATGTTGTAATCAAGGTCAAGATGGTGTTGTTGGCTTGTTAAACCCTTCAAATGGAAGGTATTGTGTGTCATGTATCACAGCATGGTTTGTAGTTAGTTTTTCATTGGTTTAAAGTTTGTTAATATTAAAAGTTTTTGAAATTACCAGCACTTTTCTATTTTGGCAAGTTTTTTTTTGTCAAAATTATGAATTTTAAAATTCAGTTTTGGAGAAGGAAAATTTCTTTAGCGGTTTTTGAGCCGTGTTTAAAAATTTCACTTAGTTAGGATGCCATGATGGTTTGAATTACTAATATCTAATTACAATTTAAATATTGAATTTTTGAATTTAAGTTTTAAAAATATGGTTCAGTTAATGCTAAGTGTTTGGTTTTCTTTTTATCTTGAATTCTGTTTTATCAGATGGCTTTAAAATGTTGAGACAATGAGAGGGGGGGCTTCTGTTAGGAATTAAATATGTTAAGCTTCTCCTTGTCTCAAAGACATTAAGTTATCCATACAGAATCGGTACTAAGTTTAAATTACGTTTTCTTAATTTCATTTTTACATATGTTTTTAACATTTAAATATTATTTAAATATCGTTTACTTACGTTTTTCTTTTGCTTTTGGCCTTTGTTTAATTTAGATATTCCTTTTTATCTTTCATTTATTTACTTTAACTTAAAACTAAACTTTCGTTTTCACCGGCATATCGGCACTCACTATCATAAACAATATCATATCTAACATCGGCACTTTGCTCATCTGCGATCGTTAATCGTTTCACCCGTTTTTCTTTCGCAAGTAGAGCTTTTGCAGATCGCATCTACTTGCGTGCGATTCGATTCAGCGTTCAATTACTCTTTAATCGATATCGCGATGACGTTTCGCCGTATGTTCTGGAAAGTTTGTTTTGAATGTTTAATGAGATCTTGCTACTATAAAAGGGCTGTATTGTTAATGTTTAATCAGTTTCTAGTTGTAGGAGAATGATTCTAGAACGTGAGTGAAGCTTAGGCTTCCTCATTATAAGGAAATAGTTTTTGTTTATGTAATTGGTATTTATTTTAGATTGCCATCATGCTGTGAAACATCGTTTAGTGAGTTATACTTGTGTTTATTTCTGGTTCAGTTACTTCATCTTAAAGTTTGTTTTTCTATTTTTATTATTGATCCAATATGTGTTACAGTGACTCTTCTTATATTTGACTTTTATTTGAATAAACTATTTAAAGTGAAAACCTGGCTTCCTCAAATTACTTAATCACCAAAGTCTTACACATCCAGCTCATGCTTTCCAGTGCGTATATCTGCTGTATTAAGTTCTTAAAATGTTCAGCATCATTACTTCAATGTTCCAATTAGATGTTGAACAAAAACAAGATCGCCGTAACAACGCGTATTTAGCCGAAAGTTCGCCATAACAACGCGAATTTAGCCGAAAGATCGCCGTAACAACGCGAATTTAGCCGAAAGATCGCAGTACAAATGCTAATTTAGCCGAAAGATCGCCGAAAAAACACAAATTTAGCCGAAAGATCGCCGTAACAACGCGAATTTAGCCGAAAGATCGCCGTAACAACTCGAATTTAGCCGAAAGATCGCCGTAACGTGAATTTAGCCGAAAGATCGCCGTAACAACGCGAATTTAGCCGAAAGATCGCCGTAACAACGCGAATTTAGCCGAAAGATCGCAGTACAAATGCTAATTTAGCCGAAAGATCGCCGTAACAACGCGAATTTAGCCGAAAGATCGCCGTAACAACGCGAATTTATCCGAAAGATCGCCGTAACAACGCGAATTTATCCGAAAGATCGCCGTAACAACGCGAATTTATCCGAAAGATCGCCGTAACAACGCGAATTTATC
Organism: Maratus michaelseni; assembly: GCA_963931845.1. NCBI lineage: Eukaryota > Metazoa > Arthropoda > Arachnida > Araneae > Salticidae > Maratus > Maratus michaelseni. The sequence continues at coordinate 79,705,143 of OZ007600.1, forward strand.
CTAAAGATCACCGTAACAACGCGAATTTAGCCGAAAGATCGTCGTAACAATGCGAATTTAGCCGAAAGATCGCCGTAACAACGCGAATTTATCCGAAAGATCGCCGTAACAACGCGAATTTATCCGGAAGATCGGCGTAACAACGCGAATTTATCCGAAAGATCGCCGTAACAACGCGAATTTAGCCGAAAGATCGTCGTAACAACGCGAATTTAGCCGAAAGATCGCCGTAACAACGCGAATTTAGCCGAAAGATCGCCGTAACAACGCGAATTTAGCCGAAAGATCGCCGTAACAACGCGAATTCAGCCGAAAGATCGCCGTAACAACGCGAATTTAGCCGAAAGATCGCCGTAGCAACGCAAATTTAGCCGAAAGATCGCAGTACAAATGCTAATTTAGCCGAAAGATCGCCGTAAAAACGCGAATTTAGCCGAAAGATCGCTGTAAAAACGCTATTTTTATATTATATATATTTATTTTAGTTAAAAATATATATTTTTAATAGCAATTATAATATTTGTTGCGCTTGAAATTCATAATTATTGCTCAAATGTCGTTCGCGCAGTTTTCAGGTTTTTTGCTTTTTTGTCAATCTCATCCCTGCTTTCGTCAGAAAATCGTTAAAAAATGGCAAATTTCGTGAAAAGATCGCGAAAAAACGGCAAATTTCGTCAAAAACATTGCAAAAAACGGCAAATTTCGTCAAAAGATCGCAAAAAAACGGCAAATTTTGTCAACAAATCGCCTAAAATGGCAAGTTTCGTAAAAAAATTGAGAAAAAAAATGCAAATTTTATAAACAAATCTTTAAAAAACTGCAAATTTCGCCAAAAGATCGTGAAAAAACGCAAATTTCGTTAAAGGGATGCAAAAAAAAGCCCTCCCCGCCCCCCCTGTTGTAACTTTTCAGAAAATTTGCTGTTAATTTCAGAATTTCTTTTTTTACTCAAAATCACCCCTGATTTGCTCGCTTAAAATTTACAGTGTATAAAACACCCACCAACCAACCAACCTTCAGATAAATTTGAAGTTGGTGTGCTACTATTTCTCATTTTCAAAGGTTGGCAGGTCTGCGCGTCTCAAAAACTAAATCTTGCCATATCTAAAACCTGTTCATTACGCAGTATTAGAAACGCTGTTGGTGTCATGAAAGAAGTCATCAATGCAATTAGGTATTCCGCTAAAAGATTGAATTGGATGCGAGAGGAAATACAAGAGCATCATCCTCTAGAAACGCAATTGAAGCTCTCAAAACTATATGAAACTCGATAGATTGAATGCCACGACGCAATTTTACAATTTTAACAAGTTTCCGATGTCATTGTGTGCTTTCTAGAATTATTAGATGTAGAAGGATCGTCCTCCAAATTCGCATCTTTAGTAGCATCAGTTCTGTGATTTGATTTCTTTATTGCAGTGCAAATTATTTCCTCCATCTTGAGTTTAACGATTTCTTTATCTCGTAATTTTCAAAGCCCTTCGTTAGATTTGAAGCAATGCTATGACATGGTAAAGCATGTTGTCGATACTTTAAATAATTACCGAAATTCATCATAAATTTACTCGAAAATATACGACGAAGCATTGAAAGTAGCAACTAAACATTCCATTGAAATTATTATGCCGAGAATTGTAAAAATACAGCACCACAGATCCAATACTGCAGCGTCAAGTCCTGAAGAATATTACAAATTTAATTTATTTTTGCCGTTTATGGATTTTATCATATCAGAGTTGATAACAAGATTTTCCACTGCTGAACATTCAAATATCGTTGCATTACATGGATTGATCCCGGCATTTGCCAATGAGGATACTGAAACTTTAATGAATGCAGCTGAACCTTACAAGAAAGATATTCCAGGAACATTTTCTGAATTACGAGGATAAATAGACTTATGGCAGCGGCAATGGAAAAACAAACTGGACAGCGAACTTCCACGCAGTGCAAGTGAAAGCCTATTACAAGCTTCAGAATTTTACCCGAATATCAAGACTCTTCTCCATATTTTATGTGTCCTTCCTGTTATAACCTGTACCAGTGAACAGTCTTTCTCAACATTAAGACGCGTAAAAACTTACTTGAGGTCAAATGTGAAAGAAGAAAGGCTAAACGGTTTAGTAATGCTTAACATTCATCGCGATAAGGGAATTTACCCTGAAGAAGTATTAAATAAATTCGCAATGAAGCATCACAGGAAATTGCAACTGCAGTATTTTTAAGGCAATTTTTTGCCATTACTTTTTTCATTGAAATAAAATGTGTTCTTCTCGTCTTAAATATGAAAACGTTTAATTTTATTTAATTGAAGACTTTTAACATTTCTGTATTAACTACATTATACAATTAATAAATTGTATATTTATATATTTCATACAAAATGATAACACATTGGTTACTAAAAGTTAATCTAATAATATTATTATAATTTGTAATTTATGTATTAATTTAATATTAATATAATTTTAATGGTTAATTTAATATTATTTAATGGAAATTTATTAATTACTGTGTAATATATTATATTTTGAAGCAGGTTTAAATGATACTTCGTTTTCCTTCAAGTTTACTGATAATTTTATAAGTAGAAGTTATAACGCTGGCCACTGAAACTTGACCCCCCTGTGAGAATTTTCTGGATCCGCCCCTGATCCTCGGATCAATGATAACCGGTTTTAACTAAATTGCGTTGAGTTCGATAACCTAAGAGGAGAAGTTGCGAAATGCAAACAGACGATCAGATATATAATAGATTTGTGTTCATTTTTCTTTTCCTAATAATCATGATGTGAATTTTGGCAGAAAACTCTCAACTGTATGTAACTGATATTTTCGTGCTTAATAAACAGTATAGTTAAACAAATAGGTACTTCTCCATTATCCTGTCAATAACTTTTCATTAAAAAAAAAAAAAATGCCAAACTGTAACGCCAAACAAACAAATGGAAGAATTTTGCTATTGGAAGCTCAAAATAAATAAATAATAAAATACAAGAAATTCAAAAAAGCCTCACTCACCAAAGTGTCAACTATCAGTAAGTTTAAACAAATAAATATATATATATTTTAAAAAACAGAAAAAAATAATCTTGTATATTTATTCACATTATTTATCTTTAATTATCCTTCTTGGTTGGTGAATAAATAGTTGTGACGTCAATTGAAACTGATCTGTTGCACATAAATATGCATTGCAACAGTTTTTCGCTTTTCATATGATAGCAACGCCGTTTAAGGATGCAAGTGTTATTTTAACTAACAAACTAATATATAAATAAAACATAATGAAAAACATAGGTAAATGTTGAATTAAAAGCCACTTGATGACATAACAAACACTTGTAATGCTTCTGACATCAAGTGAATGGGACTGCATTTTTGGCATTAAATCCTATAGTTTGGCGGTAGTTTTTTGTTATGAAAAGTCATTGACGGGATAATTGAGAAGTACCAACAAATATTTCAATTTTTCGTTTTAAATATGGCGTGAAACTCACTTACAGGGCTTGAAATTCAATTTTTCTAAGGAGGGGAGTCTCCCTCCCAACATTTTCAAATGGAGGGGAGTTGTAATGTTTGGAAGGAAGAAGAAATATATCTTTAAACCCTACTATTATTTTACGTGCTATTTAAAGAATTACATTAATGCAGACATGACAAAATACCATTGAAAAAATTAAGTCAACTTTGAATGATTATGTAAAATGCTTATTTTTATTATAAAAAAAAGGAAGAAAGTTAAATTTTATACATGCAGTGTATTTTTCAGCTTCCACCAAATATTAGGGGCCCTTAACAATTAGGTTGTTAAATGGCTTTCTGAATTTAGATTTTATTTGATTTAGGGTGCTGAAGCCTCTTTCACAAGGTACACTTTTACTCCTTTCACAAGGTACACTTTTACTCCTTCACAAGGATTAAAAAGGTTTACTCCTTTACCTCAAGGAGTAAAAGTAATAAGATCTTTGCAGCTCTTCTAATCTCATTTTTGTTTAGTGCTGACTCTAGGCCAATTTGACAGGGTGCAGTGACCAGTGGTTCTTACTGCCCTTTTTTGTTCTTTTCCCTCTTTTCGATCGCAGAAAAAAAAATCTTTAAATAGTCTATGGGTTGTTGGAAAAAATTGTTAATTTAGTCAATTGTTTGAGGGAATAAAATAATGAAATTTGTCTTACGCATGAATAGAAATAGATAAGGACTAACGAAATAGTGTTAATATCGGTTTGCGACTTTGGAACTACATGGCAGCCTGTGTACAGCTGTGATAATGTAATGCCACCTACAAACAACAATACAGATAAATACCATAGAATAAATCTATTATACCTACCAGACGATGGCTGTCAAGCAGACAATTTGAAGAAGTAGGCGAACTAATACAACTGTCTTGCACAGACATTATATTTGAAACATTTTTCGAGAAACGATTTTCTTCGAAAAGCTATTTTATTAGAAGTCCTTATCCATGTCTATGTTCATAGAAGAAAAAAATCTCAAAATTCGTCGATCAGTCGCAGGAAAAAATGGTAAAGTTTGCCAATCGGTTGCAAGAAAATAACGCAAAATTCCTCAGTCAGTTTCAGAAAAAAATCTTGAAATTTTTTAGTGAGGTGCAAGAAAAAAAAATAGTGAATTTCATCAATCTGTTGCCAGAAGAAGCCGAATAATTTGCCAATCAGTTACGGAAAAATTCGCAAATTTCGTCAGTTGGTCAAGGAAAATATCGCGAAATTCGACGATGGCTCGCCAGAAAATATCGCGAAATTCATCAATCAGTCGCGGGAAAATATTGTGAAATTCTTCAGCCGGTCGCTGGGAAAAATCTTGAAATACATCAGTCGAACACAGGGAAGAAAATTTAAATTTGTCAGTTGAACACAGGAAAAAAAAATCACGAACTTCGTCAATCTGTCGAAAAAAAAAACGAGAAATTACGCGAATTTTGTCAATCGATCGTGGAAAAAACGCAAAGTTCGTCAATCGATCGCGGAAAAAACGCAAAATTCGTCGATCGATCGCAGAAAAAACGGAAAGTTCGGCGATCAATTGCGGAAAAACGGAAAGTTCGTCGATCAATCGCATACAAAACAAAGTTCGGCGATCGATCGCGGAAAAAACGGAAAGTTTGTGGATCGATCCCGGAAAAAACGCAAAGTTTGTTGATCAGTCGCCAAAAGAATGCAAAGTTTGTCGATTAGTTGCGGAAGAAACGCAAAGTTCGTCGATCTATGTCGCAAAGTTCGTCGATCGATTGCAGGAAAAAAATCATGAAATTTATCATTCGGTTGCAGGTAAATTAAATAACGCAAATTTCGACGGAAAATGGTGAAATTTTTTGGGCGGGAGGCTCCCGCCCACGATATTTTTTGGGGCGGGATTTCAAAATTTTCGGCGCAAATCCCGCAATCCCGCCCTGAAATTCAAGCCCTGCACCTACTTTCTATACTTACAGGTCTTGTATTATTAATGTATAAAATAGATTCACGCTCCTTTAAAAACAAATTTGAAAATCCCTGTTTAATTTCAAATATGAAGTCACTTTATTCCTAGAGAAATCTCTTTTTAATATATAATTCTTGTTAATTTTCCTTTTTTGGCAATCATAACATGGATTTTGGCAGAAAACTCACATCTGTATCTAACTGACATTCAAGCTCATTAATTAGTAGCGATAAAAAATATTTCAGTTTTTCATTTTAAATATGACATCATTATCCATCTACTTTAATTATATACTGACTTTCATTCTCCTTGTATTATTACGAAAATTTAAAAATGCATGTTTTATTTCCAATATGACATCATATTTGTCCAAGCCAAGGAGGATCCTTTTCATAGTTCCATGGTCCAGAAATCTTTTCTTAATACAGTCGAACCTCGTTAACACGAACATTCAAGGGGAAACTTTTTTTGTTCGTGTTAAAAGTAGTTCGTGTTATCCGAACTAAAATACATTACATACAACTGGACGGGGCAATCGGATACAGTTCGTGCTAAAAGTAATTTGCGTTAAGCGTGTTCGTGTTAACGAGGTTTGACTGTAATATAATTATTGTTTTTTTTTTCTTCTAATTATAATGCAAATTTTGCTAGAAAACATCTTCTCAAAGTAATCGACATTCCTACTTCATGTATAATAACAAACACTTCATATTTTCGTTTCAAATATTACAGCAATTCATATTCTTTTCAATTCTTTTTAACTTTCATTTTTCATGTGGAAATCATTAAATTGAAAAGTAATTGTTGAAGAAAAATTATTATTCCAGGTTTTGTATTTAATGGCAACAATAATGCTTAGCAATGTACAGTGGTTAATTTAATTTTACAGGAAAAATATATTCATTAATTCCCTATGAAAATAATGAATTTTGAATTAAGAAAAATGTTTGGATAAAATAAAATCTGGTCTATATTCATTCCTGGGTTTATAATCCCATCTATGTGCAAAGATACAGGGCCATTAAATCCTCCATTTTGACATTTACTTCAGCCGAACATTCACACACACAATCGCATTTATAATATTACTAGCAGTTACCCCGTTACCCATGACTTCGTTCACGTAACATTGAAAGAATAAATGCATTAATTAAGCAAAATATTTCACTCTGGATAATTAAAAACGAAAATAATTAACTAATGCTATCACATTTCATAGGAGACAATACAGTATTTCTTTGTTATAAGGTCATTGACATAACTCAGTTTTAAAAAAAATTAAATTTTATGCCAAATAAATCTCCAAAATGAAATTGCAACCAATGGAAAAAGGAGGGCCAAATAAAATCGTAGAAATTGACGAATTGGGTAAAATCAAATCAAATGTCAATTTTACCTGATAAACCATTTTATATTTCATGCCTTTGTGAAACATTTTAACAGACATCCTTCAAAAATAATTAATTGGAAATAGTATATACTTTTTCTTTAAATTCAATTCTTGTGAATAGGGAGCAATAATTTGTACACCTAAATGCAAGGAGCTTAAATTTGCCTCCTTGGTTTAATTGATAGCTGAAACAAATCTTGATGTCTAAATGACAATATGTTGTCAGAAGATTTTTGTTCTTTAGAATAACTTTATTCATAAAGTTTGAGTATTTTGAAATATGTTTTTATTCTCCGAAAATTTTACTGTAATCAAGATTAATTTTCACCATCTATTCAAATTGAAAATAAATTATTTTTTCAGTTTTAATGAGAAAATGGTGTGAAAAATATATTTATCTGTTTTATTTCTCCTTCTTATCCACAAAAATGGAGTAATTTAGTTGCTGTTTTAAGAGAAATTTCGTTAACATTTACAAATAATAATAATAATAATAATATATTGAAACCTAATTCAAAATTTTAAATTATGAGAGTTTATATGACATTCTCAGATCAATGATAACCGGGTTTAACTAAATTGTGTTGTGTTCGATAACCTAAGAGGAGTAGTTGCGAAACACGAACAGATTTTAATATAATAGATTCGTGCTCATTTTTCTTTTCCTAAAAATAAAGATGTGAATTTTGGAAGAAAACTCTCATCTGTATATAACTAATATTTTCATACTTAATAATCAGTATAGTTAAAAAAATATTTCAATTTTTCGCTTTAAATATAGAGTGAAACTCACCTACTTCTATAAGTACTGATCCCTGTATTATTAATGTATAAAACTAGCGGGCCCCTAATTTACATTGGTTCCTTGAATGTTTTGAATTCTCTGGCTCGCATCCCCCTCGAACATCCAAACTGGGTCCCCACTGCCTTCGGCACCGTATGCCGGTCATGCTACGCATGCACCGGATAATCCATTAATTGGCACATCGAATAGTATAAACCTATAACTGAACGAATCTCCGATTCGGGTCCCTGCTGCATGCGGCACCTTATAGCAGTCGTGCTGCACACGCGCCGTAGTATACGTTACTTCCACCTTCCACAATCAGGTGGCGCAATCTGTTTATACGATCATAACTGAAATCGTTAAGGATTTCGATGTCGAGTCGAATGAGCCATACCCCGTCGTTTTCATGCCCATTGAGCCAGAGATAGGAAAGCGCCCCCTGTTGGTGAAAAACGAACTAAAATCGGTAAGCTCTATCGATGTTGATTCGAATGAGCCATACCCCATCGTGATCCGGCCCATAGAAACAGAGTTAGAAAAGTGTCCCCTGGTGGTGAGATGCAGAACTAAAATCGATAATCTCTAGTAAGCTCTATCGATGTTGAGTCGAATGAGCCAGACCTTGTTGTGATCCGTCCCATAGAAACAGATAGGAAAGTGCACCCTGGTGTCTATCGATGTCGAGTTGAATGAGCCAAACCGGGTCGCGATGGGACCCATACGACGGGAGATATTTTGAAAAGAAATAGCAAATTCCTTAGCTTTTTCTTTTTTTTTCTATACAAAAATGACAATTATTTAAAAAATATTAAAACTTTTAAAAATAAATGTTCCTGTGTTGACTCTCTGGTTTATTTGACTGCAATCAAACTTATTAATTAGTAGCGATAAAAAATATTTCAGTTTTTCATTTTAAATATGACGTCATTATCCATCTACTTTCATTATATACTGATTTTCATGCTCCTTGTATTATTACGAATATTTAAAAATGCATGTTTTATTTCCAATACAGACCTGCCAACCTTTGAAAATGAAAAATAGTAGCACACAAAATTCAAATTAATCTGGAGGTTGGTTGGTTGTTTTTTACGCTGCAAATTTTAAGCGAGCAAATACTAATCAACTGAACGTATGTGTAATGAACGTAAGCATACAAAGTAGGAGACTCTTGTTTTTGCTAATTTTTTGGTAGTGGGTGGGATTGATTCCCATTCAACTCATGCTCTGTCCACTCCTAATCTAAATTTCTTAACTTCACAATGAATTTTCTGAAAGATTCTAGGGCGGTTGGGGAGGGGGAGATTCCCCTCCCCTGACAAAACTACTGATATTTTTCCAGAGAAAAATGTCTAAATTTGTCTAAAATGTCCTGCATCAGGTCGGGTAAGGCCCGTATGTCGGCTCTATGCTAATTGTGTTTTTTTATTGCAGGTCAGGTTAATCTCATTTTTCAAAAGTTAGTTCAATAATATTGTTTCAGATGAAAAACTATATCTATAATAATAAACATAGATGTTTGTCTCTGTGTGTGCTGTTTTGTGAAGAGACTGCTGCGATGCGCAAAGATCTACAAGATTTGGCAGGAGGGTACCTGTTATAAGTTATGCACTTCGTAGCCAGTTTCTGGATTTTTTTAATAGACTTTTTAAATAGATTTTTTTTTTTACGTTTCGTGGCGAATTTTCTACATTAGTAAAAGGAACTAGCTGGCTTCGCCCACCAGCGGGCCCCTAATTTACATCGGTGCCTCAAAACTTTTGTATTCTCCAGCTCGCATCCCCCTCGATCCGAACGAACCTCCGACCCGGGTCCCCGCTGCTTTCGGCACAGTATACCGGTCGTGCTACGCACGCACCGGATATCTATTAATTTGCACATCGAATAGTATAAACCTCTAAGTGAACGAATCTCCGACCCTGGTCCCCGCTGCCTTCGGCACCGTATACCGGTCGTGCTACGCACGCACCGGATAATCCCTTAAATTGCACATAGAATAGTATAAACCTCTAACTGAACGAACCTCCGGCTCGGGTCCCCGCTGCCTGCGGCACCGTATAGCAGTCGTGCTGTGCACGCGCTGCAGTATAAGTTAGTTCTACCTTCCGCCACCAGGTGGCGCAATCAGTTTATATGATCATAACTGAAATCGTTAAGACTTTCGATGTCGAGTCGAATGAGCCATACCCCGTCGTTTTCATGCCCGTAGAACCGAAGATAGGAAAGCGCCCCCTGGTGGTAAAAAAATGAAATAAAATCGGTAAGCTCTATCGATATCGAGTCGAATGAGCCATACCCTGTCGTGATCCTTCCCACAGAAACAGAGATAGGAAAGCGCCCCCTGGTGGTGAGAGTCGGAGGAAAAATCGATAAGCTGTAGTATCCTCTATCGACGTTGAGTCGAATGAGCAATACCCCGTCATGATCCAGGCCATAGAAACAGAGATAAGTAAACGCCCCCTGGTGGTAAAAAACGAACTAAAACCGATAAGCTCTAGTATCCTCTATCGATGTCGAGTCGATTGAGCCAAACAGCGTCATGATGTGACCCATAGAACCCGAGTTGGCTGAAAAATCCTTTGATTACACCTTCCACCACCAGGGGGCGCAATGTGTTCTATACGAATGTTATAGAGGGTCCTTATTACTTTAATTCTGATGTTTGGAATCACTTTGGGGGAAATTCGTAACATAGTTTCCGAGTTATAGAAACGGACCACAGTTAAGATCAAAAAACTTGAAGAGGGGCGGGGGGGGGGGGGGGGGGGGGGGGGGGGGGGGGGGGGGGTGGAGGACACTGCTTTTCCTTAAACAACTAAATTAGACTGCCGGAAAAGGAAAAAAAAAAAATCTGATGTCTTAATTACATAAACCGCCCGGATTCGATAACAGGCGAAGCCCGCTCTTTACTAATCGAAAATAGTGGTTATTTTTCTATACATATAAACAATCAAACGTTTAAAAATGTTAAATTTGTTGAAATGGAATTGGTTTCCTCAAAAATAATACAAATGTACAAACATGTCTTAATTACAGCAACCGTCCCGATCGATAACGGGCGAAGCCCGGTTTTCCTTATCATAATATCTGGTTGCGACTCTAAAAGAAAAACGTAAAATACTCGTCATGCAGTTTTTGGACGCGGCCTACTTCTTAAAATCGTAATATATAGCGGGCGTTGTGAAGGATATCTTTCTTTTGTGTTAATTATACGAATGTTGATTAATTATACAATTAAATAATATATCGGCTCGTAATGGAGATATGAGAATAATTTTTAGATATTCTGAAAGCAGAATCAATTTTGCGTCGTCCTGTAAAAGTTAGGAATTACTGCGCCCCTTAGATTCTGAGATTGGGCCCCCCTCTGAAAAAACCCACTTGAACGTCACGTGACCTCCGTCTAAAAAATGCTCCTCGCCTCTGGAAAATCGATCCAGACAATCGTCTGGACGCGTGTCTGCGTTCTCGCATTCCCGGCACGGAAAGAAATGAAAAATCATTTTTTATCGATCGATTTTTAAAGGATTTTTTTGGTTCTAATTGTAGTACGGAAATGATTTTTCGAATTTATGAAACCGGACGCTCTCCTGCTTCCGTCCGTATGACTTCTGAATTTCTGGCCCCCCGACTTCCGGAGATACGGGTCGGACCTGCACTGCGGTTTGGGGCTTAAATTGCTCCCTGGGAACCCGCTGCCTTTTCCTTCCCCGTCCCGAGAGAGACCGGCAACCCCTTTCGGAGGCAAAAATTTGTAGTTTTCGATTCTTTTTCAAGTTCGGTTTCGGTCCGTAATTAAAACAGTTTTGTTGATTAATAACTCCCCGGGTCCGGGTCGGACTCCCGACCCGGCCCAAACTTGACATCCGCACCTTTTTTCTGAATTTTTCGGTCCGCGTCCGCCGTCAGTGCGTCGATTTGTCCCGGAGCCTTTGAGTGTACAGACCGGGAATGCACAGACGCACTCACACACAGACGTTCACGGACATTAATAATTATCAGATATGGTTTCAATTCTTTAACCCAATGCAGCAAATTTTGAAGAAATTAGCATTTTTTTAGCATTTTTTTTTTGACGGAATTCGTGTTGTATTTTCAACAATCTTTTGACAAAATTGACGTCTTTTCAGCAATCCTTTAACAAAATTAGTGTTTTTTCAGTGATCCTTTGATGAAATTTGCACTTTTTCATCAATTCTTTGACAAAATTAGTGTTTTTTAGCGATCTTTCACCGAATTTCGCGTTTTTAAACAATCTTTTGACGAAATTTGCGTGTTTTGAGCGATCTTTGGACGGAATTCGCATCTTTTCCGCGATCCTTTAACGAAATTCGCACTATTTAAGCGATCATTTGACAAAATTCGTGTTTTTCCAGCAATCCATTGACGAAATTCGCGTTTTTTCAGCGATCTTTCGCCGAATTTCGCACTTTTTACACGATTCTTTGAGGAAATTAGTGTTTTTCTGCAATCTTTTAACGAAATTCGTGTCTTTTCAGCGATACTTTGACGAAATTTGCGTCTTTTCAGCGATCCTTTGACGAAATTCTTGTTTTTTTTTTCAGCAATCTTTTGACAAAATTCATTTTTTTCCAGATATCCTTTCACGAAATTCACGTTTTTTCCACGATTCTTTGATGAAATTTACGATTCTTTGATGAAATTTGCATTTTCCACGATTTCTTTGACGAAATTCACTTTATTTCAGTGATCCGTTGACGAAATTCGCGTTTATTTTTTGTGCGATTCTTTTGCGAAATTCGCGCGTTATTGCCGAAAATCATAGTTTTAGACAAATTTTCGTAGCATCGTAGTTTTTAACTCCGAATCATAGCAACTACGATTTTTTCGTAGCAGTTGGCAGCCCTGCCAATATAACGTCATATTTGTCCAAGCCAAGGATCCTTAATAATATAATTATTGTTCATTTTTTCTTCTAATAATAATGCAATTTTTGCTGAAAACCTCTTTTCAAAGTAATCGGCATTCATACTTCATGTATAATAACAAACAAGCAAGTCATCTTCTTTTAAATTCTTTTTTATTTTCATTTTTTATGCGGAAATCGTTCATTTGAAAAATTATTGTTGAGGAAAAATTATTATTCCAGGTTTTATATTTATTGAAAGTGTCTGTTGATTTTTAAGAAAGATATTTGTAAATTTGCTCAAAAAAATTATGTTTTTCGACATTTACACAGATATTGAGTAGGCAAAAAATTCGTAGATAATCCTGCACCGGCATGTAATCCACATAACAAGAAAAATAGCTTTTTAACCTAGAATCCTCAGATGAATTCGCGGACTAATTTACTGCCTATAATCCACAGATTATAAGCAGGAAATTAGGGTAATTTATACTAGTAAATCTACAGATCAGAGGCCTCAACGTCAGCTCAAAAAATCATTGTTCATTAATCTTACTAATTTTTGACATTATCTGCATAATATTTGACACACTAAAATTCAATCTTTTTAAGTTATTTATACATTTATAAGAATATAAATTTATCGAAAGTTTCGGAAATTTTAGAAGTATCCCCTTAAACACAATGTTATGCAATGATAGGATAAACTACTTGTTACTGTATTTTTTCAGAATAACAATACATTATTTCAGGGGGCCTCCGCCCCCCTGAAACCCCCGTTGTCGCTTTAATATTCTATTCTCAATGTCCAGTAATTGCACTATTTCATTTCTTGAGTATATGTCTGAATGTATTTGCAATTTTCATTTCATTAGAATAACCATCTCTTTGTACAAGAGATTTTATCCTATCCTTAAAATAATAGTTATATTTCATCTACTAAACATCATATGTTGCTGAAGTTGAATAAGATTTCGTGTATAAAGTATACTTATACAAATTTAAATTCATCTTATTTGACCTATATTCAATTTACGCATTCAACGTTTTTATTATTTTCATTTGGAAAACCGATTTGGTAATCATTTTTTAGTAGTTAAAATAAATTCTCATCTATTTCATTAAAAAAAAGCATATTAAAAACTTAAAACCCGAAAATTGGCAATTTTTAATAAAACTTTGCGTAAAAATAATGCGATTCACTTGAATTTTCCTTTGTTGATATTCTTTGAAATATAGTTGCTTAGCAACCATTTAATGAAAGAGAGAAAAAAAATGCATCGGAAATTTTTGTAAAAAATGAGAAGATAATTTTGTAAAAAATGATAGAATAAAATGTATTATATTATTAGAGCAGATGTATAAAATTGCACCAAACATTGTACACCTAATTTTAAAAATCTGACGAATGTATTAACAAAATTTCAAATTAATTTGAATAATTTAAGACCTGACTTGATAAATTTTAGCCTTCATAACTTACACATTAAATACATTAATCAAATGCGCCATTTTATTTCAATGGATGAAAATTTTCAAAATCGTCTGAATTCCCATAGGAAAGCATTATGACCTAAAAAGAAATGTTTTATATTTTCCGAACGAATGAACCAAACGTAACTAAAAACTATACAGCTAATTCCGGGTACCTCACCAACATACCTACCAAAAATCAAACTAATCGGATCATTTTTGCGGCAGTTATCGCGGAACAGACAGACAGACACCAAAAACTTTTCGGGTCTCCACAGTAAGCCTTCACTAACGTTTCGGCAACTAGTAAATCTACAGATCAGAGGCCTCAACGTCAGCTCTACAAATAATTGTTCATTAATCTCATTAATTTATAATATAACTTGCATAATATTTGATAGCCTAAAATTAGATTTTTTAAAAGTTATTTATACATTTATAAAAATATAAGATTTATTGAAAGTTCCGAAAATTTTAGAAGTATCACATTAAACACCATTTTATGTCGGATAAATGATAGGATAAACTACTTATTACTGTATTTTTTCGGAATAAGATTACATTCGTCAGGGGGGTGGAGCACCTCTGAATCCCCCATTGTCACTTTAATTTTATATTGTCAATTTCCAGTAATTGTGCTATTTCATTATTCGAATATATGTCTGAGTGCATTTACTATTGTAATTTCATTAAATTAACCATATCTTTGTACAGGAGATTTTATCCTATCCTTAAAAGAATATACTTATTTTTCAACCACTCAATATCATATGTTGCTGAAATTGAATAAAATTTCGTGTATTAAATATACTTATACAAATGTAAATTCCTCTTATGAGACTTATATTCAATTTACACATTCAACGTTTTTATAATTTTCGTTTGGAAAACTGATTTGGTCATCTTTATTTAGTAGTTAAAATAAATCCTTGTTTATTTCATTCGAAAAAGCATATTAAAAACTTAAATAACCCGAAAATTAGCTATTTTGTTAATAAAATTCCGCGTCAAAATAATGCGATTCACTTTAATTTTATTTTGTTGATATTCTTTGAAATATAGTTGCTTGACAACTATTTAATAAAAGAGAAAAAAAAATAAATGCATTGGGAATTTTTGTAAAAAATGAGAAATTAAAATATTTCATATCTTTCAAAATAATGCGTAAAATTTCCCAATAATTTATACAATTAATTTCGAAATTCTAATAAATATATAGGCAAATTTTCAAAGCGATCGGATTAAATTAAAATCTCCATTTCGTAAATTTAGCATCCATAATTTAGCATTTACAATTATCCAATGCGTGATTTTCTTTTCGGTGAATGTTAAAATTAAAAAGTCATCTGTCTTCCCATTGAAAAGCACTATGACTTAAAATAAAATGTTATACATTTTTCGAACGAATGAACCAAATTTAAACAAAATCTATACAGCTAATTCCGGGTACCTCGCCAATACACCCACCAAAAATCAACATAATCGGACCCTTTTTGCGGCAGTTATCGCGGAACAGACAAACAGAAACCAAAAACTTTTCGGGTCTCGACAGTGAGCTTTCACTGATGTTTCGGCAACTAGTAAATCTACAGATCAGGAGCCTCAACTTCAGCTCTGAAAGTCAATGTTTTTTTTTTATCTCACTTTTCATAATATTTAACATCTTACAATCCGCAAATTAAATTTTTTAAATTACTACATACATATTTATACGCTTTTAAAATAATTTGAAGGTTTCAGAAATTAGAAACGTTTAATTAAACACGGTTTATGCAATAATATTCTGACATTCTTATGAACTTCTTATTCTATGTTTTAGATTTAAAAAATACATTTCTTCAGGGGGCAGAGCCCCCCTTAACCCCCCCCCCCCCCCCCCCCCCCCCCGCCTAATCTTAACAAATTTATATTCGTGATTTACTATTGATTGTGTGAATGATTCTAGTATATCTTGGATTTCGTTCTACACAGTGGTTTTATTAGAATAAGCAAAAATTTCGAAAATAATTTCATGTTATCTTAATGCCTAAATAGCAATCATTACTTACCTGCCAACCACGAAACACTCGCATCTGATACATAGGTTGAATAATATCTCGTGTACAAAAGCAACTTATGGAAATGTAAACTGAATCCTTTCACTTATATCTATTTCAGAAATCTAGTGCTATTGCAACTTTTGTTTCGGAAAACAGTTTTGATTGTCATTCTATAATATTTCTTTTACCTAAGTACATCCTGATCTAACTCTATGGCAATAGCATACTAAAATCTCCCCAAAATAGGCTTATTTAGAAACTTTTAAACTTATTGGGTAATCATTCATAATCGTGCCCACTGCCAATTCACTAAATAGCAACCGTGGTTTGGCGCTATAAAATATTTTTTTTTTTATAACTTTGTATGATCTCAGTTTCCAGTAATAGTGCTATTTCAGGCTGTATGGATGCCTTTTACTAAGCTAATTTCTTTAGATTAACCATCTCGTTGTTCGAGATATTATATCCTATTTTAAAAGTAATACTATTTTTGAACCACGAAAAATCCATATCTCTTCCAGAAAATGAATATCTCATGTAAAAATGTTTCGGTTATCATTCTATAGTAGTTAAAAGGTAACTTGTTTCAAAATAAATTCTCATTTATTTCAATAAAATATTAAAATCACTCAAAACTATTTTATTTTGCGAATAAAATATTGTAGCAAAATAGTTTGAGTTATTTGAATTTTATTATTTTGATATTCTTTAAAATGTAGTTGCTAGGTTACGATTAAATTAAAGAGGAAAATAAAAATAAAAACATTTTAAAATTTGCAAAAAATGATAGAATAAAATGTATTATGTTATTAGAACAGATGTATAAAATTGCACCAAACATTGTACACCTAATTTTAAAAATCTGACGAATGTATTAACAAAATTTCAAATTAATTTGAATAATTTGAGACCTGACTTGATAAATATTAGCCTTCATAACTTACACATTAAATACATTAATCAAATGCGCCATTTTATTTCAATGGATGAAAATTTTCAAAATCGTCTGAATTCCCATAGGAAAGCATTATGAACTAAAAAGAAATGTTTTACATTTTCCGAACGAATGAACCAAACATAACTAAAAACTATACAACTAATTCCGGGTACATCACCAACATACCTACCAAAAATCAAACTAATCGGATCATTTTTGCGGCAGTTATCGCGGAACAGACAGACAGACAGAAACAAAAAACTTTTCGGGTCTCCACAGTAAGCCTCAACTGACGTTACGGCAACTAGTAAATCTACAGATCAGAGGCCTCAACGTCAGCTCAAAAAAATCATTGTTCTTACTAATTTTTAACATTATCTGAAAAATATTTGACACACTAAAATTCAATCTTTTTAAGTTATTTATACATTTATAAGAATATAAATTTATCGAAAGTTTCGGAAATTTTAGAAGTATCCCCTTAAACACAATGTTATGCAATGATAGGATAAACTACTTGTTACTGTATTTTTTCAGAATAACAATACATTATTTCAGGGGGCTCCGCCCCCCTGAACCCCCCGTTGTCGCTTTAATATTCTATTCTCAATTTCCAGTAATTGTGCTATTTTATTTCTTGAGTATATGTCTGAATGTATTTGCAATTTTCATTTCATTAGAATAACCATCTCTTTGTACAACAGATTTTATCCTATCTTTAAAAGAATAATTATATTTCAACTACTAAACATCATATGTTTCTGAAGTTGAATAAAATTTCATGTATAAATTATACTTATACAAATTTAAATTCCTCTTATTTGACCTATATTCAATTTACGCATTCAACGTTTTTATTATTTTCATTTGGAAAACCGATTTGGTAATCATTTTTTAGTACTTAAAATAAATTCTCATCTATTTCATTAAAAAAAAAGCATATTAAAAACTTAAAACCCGAAAATTGGCAATTTTTAATAAAACTTCGCGCAAAAATAATGCAATTCACTTGAATTTTCCTTTGTTGATATTCTTTGAAATATAGTTGCTTAGCAACCATTTATTGAAAGAGAGAAAAAAAATGCACTGGAAATTTTTGTAAAAAATGATAGAATAAAATGTATTATATTATTAGAGAAGATGTATAAAATTGCACCAAACATTGTACACCTAATTTAAAAAATCTGACGAATGTATTAACAAAATTTCAAATTAATTTGAATAATTTAAGACCTGACTTGATAAATTTTAGCCTTCATAACTTACACATTCAATACATTAATCAAATGCGCCATTTTATTTCAATGGATGAAAATTTTCAAAATCGTCTGAATTCCCATAGGAAAGCATTATGACCTAAAAAGAAATGTTTTCCGTAATCTTATTAAATTTATATTCGTGATTTCCTATTGTTTGTGTGAATGATTCTAGTATATCTTGGATTTCGTTCTACACAGTGGTTTTATTAGGATAAGCAAAAATTCAGAAAATAATTTCATGTTATCCTAGTACCTAAATAGCAATATTTACTTACCTGCCAACCACGAAACACTCGCATCTGATAGATAAGTTGAATAATATCTCGTGTACAAAAGCAACTTATGGAAATGTAAACTGAATCTACTGTATTTCACTTATATCTATTGCAGAAATCTAGTGTTATTACAATTTTTGTTTCGGAAAAACAGTTTTAATGGTCATTCTATAATATTTATTTTACATACGTACATCTTGATCTAACTCGATGGCAATAGCATACTAAAATCTCTCAAAATATTAAAATCACCCAATAAAATATTGTAGCAAAATAGTCTGAATTATTTGAATTTTATTATTTTGATATTCTTTAAAATTTAGTTGCTAGGTTACGGTTAAATTAAAGAGGTAAATAAAAATAAATGCATTTTAAAATTTGCAGAAAATGATAGAATAAAATGTATTATATTATTAGAACAGATGTATAAAATTGCACCAAAAATTATACACCTAATTTAAAAAATCTGACGAATGTATAAACAAAATTTCAAATTAATTTTAATAATTTAAGACCTGACTTGATAAATTTTAGCCTTCATAACTTACCGTTTAAATACATTAATCAAATGAGACATTTTATTTTCAACGACTGAAAAAATTCAAAATCGTCTGAATTCCCATAGGAAAGCATTAGGATCAAAAAAGAAATGTTCCATATTTTCCGAGCGAATGAACCAAATGTAACTAAAAACTATACAGCTAATTCCGGGTATCTCACCAACATACCTACCAAAAATCAAACTAATCTGATCATTTTTACGGCAGTTATCGCGGAACAGACAGACAGACAGACAGGCAGGCAGGCAGACAAACAGACAGAAACCAGAAACTTTTCGGGTCTCAACAGTAAGCCTTCAATGACGTTTCGGCAATTACTTGAAAAATTTAAAAAGGTATGTTTAATAGTTTTCTAATCAGATTAAAAATTTAAAACAATTTTTGTTAAATTGACACATTTTTAGTTCTTTTTAATTCTTGCAATACAAAAATTTTTTTTTTCAAAAATTAGAATAAACTAGAAAAGAAAGATATTTTAAGAAAACGTATACTGCACAAAACATTAAATAGTAATAATTTCAGACTACGTATCTAAAAGAAAATCTTCTCATTCACAATCCACATTTGTTTGACATGTTTAAATATAAAAATTTAAAAATATCTTTGTAAAATATTTACAATTTTTTAGTAGAAATTCTGGTAAAGAAGAATTAAAAATTGATAAATTTAAATGCAGATTACCTGAATTGCAACATCAGCATCTAAATTTAAGATTTTCTTGAATCGTTTTCTATCTACTGGGCAATAACTTCCCAACTAAAAAATAAAATATATTATTAGACAAAAACAACAATTTATATATAAATACAGCAAAAGAAAAGGTGTTTAAATTTTTTCAGAAACAGTTCATTTATTTATACATTACTATATATATATCTACCCTATAGATATAAAATCCTAATGTAAAGATTTTCTGAAACACTTTATAAAACGAATTTATAAAGCTTTTTTTAATTGCTTAAATTGGGGGTTTGTAGAATACTGACAGTAATATAATTTTAGCATCTTGTTATAGTCACCTACACATAGCAGAATTATGTTTTGTAAGAATGAATATTTTTTAAATAAAATTGTGCATATTTTATCGTTTATTTTATTTTTTTAAATGTGGTTTTTTTTTTTTTTAATTCCAGCATAGGTATTTTTTTACCTCACTTTTTAAAGGTCCCCAGCTGAGTAACACATGTCATGACAATAATCAGCTGAAAATGAGGCATTTTATTCACTTATCAATGGTTTAACATAAAAACATTTAAAATTTGATGTCCATCATTCTAACATGTTGCATGATAACAAAATCTGTGAAAATGAAGATCTTGTTTTGCCAAAATTCTGCATAATTAGTTTAAATTCTTTTAAAACTAAATAAACACTCTCTAGGTATTTTTAAATATTTTTATTGTTGTAAATAGTGTGTAGAAACAGGACAAAACAAAAAATTGACTTGCAATATTTTATGAAGTACTAGCGTGGGGTATTTTTAGGAAACACTAACTGACCCGCCGCCAAGTGTTGCCCGGGCCCATGATAATAGATTAAAACAAACCTCAAGTTTGTATGATTTTATATCTTTAACCCGAGTTTGTATAAAATTATTTTTTAATGACATTTAAAACGATAATGCTAAATTATTCATCAACAAAGTAGTGTAGGGGAGACCGGTACACAGTGGACCACTTTTTCAGTTAACATTTTTTTTTCTCTTTAACAGACTGACCGATCTGTATGAAAATATTTTTGAATATTCCTTAAACCTTCTTACAACCATCATAATTTTCTCACAACATAGTTTTCAATACATTTGTCAAAAAAAAAAAAAAAAAAATTATATACACTGGTCCACCCACCGGGGTGGACCTATCTACTATATATATAAAACACAAACGAAAATTTTGTTCCGTTCCTTTATAACTTGAGTTCTGCCGAATGGATTTTGATGGAACTTGCACTGTTTGATAGATAATTTGTCAGGGAAGGTTTTAGTATATAACACAACGTTCTACGTAGATTAGTTATAGAATTATGATGGAAGGTTCTGTTATTTTGGACGAAAAGGTTAGCACTGGTTATTTTTTGGCGACCATTATTGTTGCAGAAAGAATTGAAAAAGCTATACATCTCAAAAAATAAAAGAAAAAACTGTGCTAATTTGATTAAAAAAATAAAAGAAAGAAAAAAAGAAAGAGAAAGAAAAGGGAGAAAAAAAAAGGAAAACAGTTTTGATGAGAGATAATATTATAAAGCGAAAATATTTAATTTAAACATGATTGGGAATATTCGTAATGCTTAAAAAGTTATTCAATGGGCAAGATTACTATTGAAATATTTGCCGATTTATCTTTTGTTTTTGGCGATTTTGATTTTACTTTTGACCCCAAATAATTTGATTTTAAGGCAAAAGTTTTTTTTTTTTTTTTTTTTTTTTTTTTTTAAAAAAAAGAAAGAAAAAAAAAAAAAAGAAAAAAAAAAAAACAGTTTTGGTGAGAGATTTTAAGCCAAAAGATGTTTTTTCAAGTGTACGACATCATTTTTGCAGTATTTTTTTTTTGGTACTTTTCGGTTAACCGGGCACCAGTGATATATATATACATGTTGTATATATACACATACAGTAGAAGATCTTTATAACGCAATTCTCCATATAACGCACAACTTCTCAGATGTAAACAATGAATTTTCAGCTAATAAAAACCTGAATTCCCACATTATAAATAGTTGCTATTCTCTAGAGGACTAAATTTGATGTGTTAGTCCAACTTTATCTCCTTAATTCAGAGCTTATTACTGAAAAAATTGATATGATTTGATACAGGTATGTTAGGACAATGTTTATAAAGTAAATTTAACAATGTGTGGAATGATCTATAATATGCAAAAAATTATAATCTGCACAACTCCTGGTAATAAAGAAAGCAGTATAAAGACACTCTAATGTATTTTGATATGTTTCACACATATCTGACCATGTTTTACTTAAGCTAAATTTAATGATGTATGAAATGTGATCTATATAACGCACAACCTCGTGTTTTTAGGTTTGCGTTATAAAGATCTTCTACTGTATATCTACACATATTCATATATATACACTTATATGTATGAAGATATATATACACATATATATACATATATATGTTTATATGTACATATATCACTGGCGCCCGGCTAACCGAAAAGTACCTTTTTTTTATTCAAATGTAAACTATATTAACAGCAATATACTTCTATTTACTTCTACCTTATATATGAAATTTCGTTCCAGCTACTTATAACTCGAGTTCTGCTTCATGGATTTTCGTAGAACTTAAACTGTAAGATAGATAATTTTTCAGGGTAGGGTTTATTGCATAACCTATCGTTCTGCGTAGCTTAGTTATAGAATTATTATGGGAAGTTCTATAATCAGGTCAATCCGACTATAAAAGATTAGCCTTTTTAAACGATTCTGCCGAATGGATTTCGATGAAACCTACACCGTTAGTTAGATAATTTTGTAGGAAAAGTTTTATTATATAACATATCATTCTACGTTGCTTAGTTCTAGAATTATAGGGGGAAATTCGAAAATTGGGTGACCTTTTTTTTTTATCATATAATAGCCTTTTTAATATCTGATTCCGATTATGAAAGATTAGCCTTCTGAAAAAGTTCTACTGGACGGATTTTGATGACAATTGTATTGTTAGTTAGATGCTATTTCAGGAATGGTTTTAGTGTACTACATATTGTTCTACGTTGCTTAGTCAAACAGTTATGAGTGAAAGTTATACAGTCAGGTGCACCCGATTCCGAAAGATTAGCCTTTTAGAAAGTTTTTACTGGGCGTATTTTTTGCGACTTTTAAGTAGATAATTTTTAAGCATGATTTTAGTATATTTCATATCGTTCTATATTAGTTTTAGAATTATGTGGAAAAAATTCTATAATCAGATGAACCCGATTATCAAAGATTAGCCTTTATAAAAACTTCTACTGGATAGCTTTTGTTATTTAATTTTTTGCATTATTAGTTCAATAATTTTTGGTGATTGTTTTAATATATCGCATATAGTTTTATCCTTATTTAGAAAACCCTAACTGTAAATTACCAAATAAAATAGTTTGTCTTTAACAGCTAAAATTTTGAATGCACATTAGAAAATATAATAGCGCAATGGCGTCATTTTTCCGTAATGTGGAAGGATATTCCAAGTAAATATACAAGTTGCTTTCAAATACAAGGTCAAATTAAACGATATATTTCGTTTGATTCAAGGTTCATTTGTAGAAGCCGACCAGCGCAGCGGGCGTAGCTTGCTAGTCTAAAATACAATATAAATATATTTTTCATTAATCTAATTCTTTTTTGTTGCCCCTTCACCCACAAAATAACATAGTAATATAAATTTTGAAACAAAAACAAAAAATTAATTATATTTTGAAATTAATAACAGATTAATACAGGAACAATTTCAATTTAGTTGAAGTTATTACTTAAGTACAAAAAAATCAGCGCACATTAAAATTTGCAAATGAAATTCCAAAGTACTTATGAGTAAGATTGAGCCTAGAATTTTCAAGAAATCATTTTTGGTCTGAGAGCAACATTATGAAATCATTGACATCAACAGCAGATTCATGTACAGTTTCGGGAGAAATAAACTGATTTCCATTCAATTTGTGTCTCATGAATCTTACTTGAACAGAATCATCAACAATTAGACTACAGTTATATTTATCAAAGGTAGTAAATACAAAACAAAATATTTCTTACTATGTTAAATAAATTGTTATTTTTATTTGTTTACTCTATTTTACAGTTAAATCTACTTTAAAACAATCTTTCTTTATAGAAAATAAGCAATTATTACATATTTTGAACATTCTGCATTACAGGAGCAGAGTGGATTGTGGACCACTGTGTCCCAGGAGTGGGTGGTCCACTGTGTCCCATGTTGAAGTTCAATAAATAATCATATTAATATTGTTTACAGCATTCTTTTAAACATATTAAATTTTAAGTAAAATAAAAACAAGTATCTTAGCTTTGCAAAAAAGCTGTTTTATGTTATTTATCTACAACCTTTAATTACTAAAAAAATAAAAATATGATGATGAAAAATTTTACTTTTAGAAGCTCAAAACAACCAATCAGGATAAAATAGTTCAATCTGAGCTAAACATATTTTCTGAAGGCTATAAATAATCATTGCAGTGCTGTTGTCTATTAGGATAGAAGAGAAGCTTAAAAAAAATTAAATAAATAAAATATTAGGGGGTAGTTCACTGTGCCCATAGGTCCAATGTGTACCGGTCTCCCCTAATTATGATCCATACACTTACTCATTAAAAAAATTAAAAAATTCATGTATTTACTTTTCAATAATTTATATTCCATTAAAATATTACTTACAACTTATTAAATTTTGCATGAACCCCCTGGCAGTTGAAAGTGAAACTAAAATCTTTTAGGCAATCGAACTCAAGTCAAATGAGCCAAATCCAGTCGTAATCAGGCCCATAGAATGTGTGATAAGAATGTGCCCCATGGCGGTAGAAACTGGAAAGTGTAACTAAAATATTTAAGGCTATCAATATCAAGTCTAAAGAGCCAAACCCTGTCGTAAACGAGCCCATAGAACCCGAGATACTCTTATAGTTCCACCTTCCACCAGGGATCATTCTAGAACATAAAAAAGGGCAGGGTGCACATTACATAATAAGGCAATTTTGTTGAAAAGAGCACATCATTTCATAAAAAGGGCATTTTTGTAATAAGTGCATATACAAATATACTGGTGAGGAGGGAAGTCTGGCAACAGCTTAAAGTACTCCTTAATTTTAAAAATCAAATAACATTTCTAATTTCCATAACTTCACCATTTGAAAAGTATTAAAAATAGCAAAATGAAACTTGTTCTCGATTTTTATTGTAAAATTGTTTACTATATTCACAGTCATTTCTCCCTTTCCCTACGATATTCAAAAACTTTTATTCACCAGATAACTTTTTCAGGGATCATTCTAGAACATAAAAAAGGGCAGGGCGCACATCACATAATAAGGGCACATCATTTCATAAAAAGGGCATTTTTGTAATAAGTGCACATACCAATATACCGGTGGGAAGGGAAGTCTGGCAACAGCTTAAAGTACTCCTTAATTTAAAAAAATCCAATAACATTTCTAATTTCCATAACTTCACCGTTCGAAAAGTATTAAAAATAGCAGCAAAATGAAACTTATGTTCTCGATTTTTATTGTAAAATTGTTTACTATATGCACGATCATTTTCCCCTTTTCCTACGATATTCAAGAACCTCTCTCTCTAAAATTTTTATTCACCAGATAACTTTTTCCCGGTTTTAGCAAAAGTGGTTTTGTAAAAGCTACAAAATAAAAGTTCTAAAGCTACTTCTCAAATTTTTTATAGAACTTATGTAAGTTATTATGTGGTCAAAGGCCAGAATGCCTGATCTAATACTATATTTTACTAGGTGAAATTAATCAATGATGCTTAGTTACCCTTTATGTCTTGTTCAATGGAAAAAATGATAAATGGAAAGATGAATCAATCAAAGTCAAAGATTAGACATACCAGGGCACTTCACACAGAAATAAAGAGGTAACGATGAGTACTCCCTGATGTACCATACTAACATTCTAAAAATAAAAGATAGGTAAATAATTTTTTAAAGTACAAAGCAGGATTCTACCCAGGAATAAAAGGAGTAGAAATCTACCTGAAAAAAGGGCAAGGAGGGTAAAATTATACCTGGAAAAAGGGCAAGGAGGGTGGGATTTTATCTAAAAAGGGCATGAGGGCGAGCCGCCCCTCTGAAACTCTCTAGAGTGATCCCTGACTTTTTCCCAGTTTTAGCAAAACTGGTTTTGAAAAAGCTACAAAATAGAAGTTCTAAAGCTACTTCTCAAATTTTTTATAGAACTTATGCAAGTTATCATGTGGTCAAAGGCCAGAATGCCTGATCTAATACTATATTTCACTAGACAAGGCGAAATTAATCAATGACCCTTAGTTACCCTTTATGTCTTGTTCAATGGAAAAAATGATAAATGAAAAAATGAATCGCTCAAAGTCAAAGATTAGACATACCAGAGCATTTCACAGAGAAATAAAGAGGGAAAGAGGAGTACTCCTAATGTACCATACTAGCATTCTAGAAATAAAAGATAAGTAAAGAATTTTTGAAAGTACAATGCAAACAAGGCAGGATTCTACCCAGGAATAAAAAGAGGGTAAAATTCAACCTGGAGAAAGGGCAAGGACGGTAGAATTCTACCTAGAAAAGGGGCAAGGAGGGTAGGATTTTATCTAAAAAGGACATGAGGGCAGACCGCCCTTATGAAACTCTCTAGAATGATCCCTGCTTCTACCACCAGGGGGCACAACCTATTCTAGACTAACATGACTGAAATCTGTAAGACTATTGAATTCAAATCAAATGAGCCGAACCCCCTCTTAATCAAGCCCATAGAACTTGAGGTAGTAAAGCACCCTTGCTAGTAAAAAGTGGAACTAAAATATTTAACACTAGAATTATGGTAGGTGTCATTTTGACCCCTAGCAAAGTTTTTTCTTCAATAGTTTTTCTATTTTTTTACAAATAAATTTATCCTTTCTTGACTTTTCCTAAATCCTCGTGCTTTACATACATATAAAATTTTATAAAAATTGATTATTTATTTTAGTCTTAACAAAGGAGTATACCTAGAATTACAGTCAGGTGTCATTCTGACCCCCTTGAGGGAGCTGAAATATAAACTTTTATCATATTTGTTTTGTGTTGTTACTTATGCAAAGGATATTTGATTTGCACCTGCCTGAAAGATAGTGATGAAAGAATAGAAACGGCTGGGAAGGGGAGTGTTTCATACCTGCCAGTCACATGTTTTTGGAATGTTTGGAATCCTCTTATTATATAAAACAGTATTTTTGCTTGTAATGCAAGTTTGTAGTTTTTAGCTTGTATTTCATTCTTTCCTTTATTTAGTTTTTGGATACAGTGCTTTCACTATTTATACAGGGTGTCTATTCCAGATCAGCAATGAATTTCCCTGACTTTTCCAGGTTACCCATACCAATAAAAGAAAAATTCCAGGTATCGAGATTTTGTAATGTTACACACAAAAAATCATAAAAGTTGTCAATTTGACAGTGAAACTTTCACAACGGATTCTGAGGCCCAAAATTACTGATTTGTTACATGATATTTTGCAAAATTTACAAATTGTTGAACTTTTTACAAGCTAAACAATTTGCAGATAACACACTTTTAGCATCAGGTTCTTTATCACATGTGTCAGTCACAGTTAAATACATATTGCTTTGACATATTTTAATGCAAATAATAAATATTCAATAAATTAAGCTAACAAGTGTTCAATTCCCAAACAAAAATAAGTAAGCAGAATGAAACACCTAATCAATCCTACACCATTCAGTAGAAAGGTGAAACTAGAACTGAAAATCTCTGAGTTACAAAGAAGGACTGAAAGGATGTAGACCAAATGGTTTGCAAGAGAGCTTGAAATACTCACACTTTATTATAAGAAATGTACAAAAGACAAATTTCAAACTAGTGATAACTGTGAATAATATATGTAAATACATATTTACAATTCTGTTAATTTAATAACTTATTTACATAGAATAAAAAAAACATTCTGAATTACAATTCAAATTACAAAAATAGTACATTAACAATTAAGAATTAGTTTTGGGACTTGGGAGCAAAATCCTTTGATGTGGATTTTTGGAATATATTTCTATTAAAAATTGGTTACTTATAGCATGTTTCTTGCACTAATTGTTTTTGTATCCTGTACATTGACATGATTTGCTGTTCATGGAAGTAGCTTCACTGCTGCATTCCACAAATCAGTTGTTCATCTTTTTTTAATACTTTTTATCGTAATATTTTTTGCACCATTATTTTTTATATTTAGTTATGGAAGTTGTAAATTAAATGAATGCAAGCAATACCTTTTTTATTTTTTTCTTTATGTTGACTCTAAAACACTGAGCGAGATTTCTTTAAAAAATGGCTTTGATAATTCCCTCTAGATTTACAGACAAATTTTGAGATAATTTTCCCCTGAACTATCAAAGAATTTCATGATAATTTTTCCAGGACCGATTGAAGAATTCTACGATTTTTTCTGACAATTGACTGGCGAATTTGAGATTTTTTTTTCGCGTATTCAATTGATGAATTTCATATTTTGCTTGGCGAATTTTGTGGTTTTTTCTTGACTGATTGGTAAAAATTGAGATTTTTTTCTGCAGCAGATTTATTTTCCTTCTACCGATATATGAATTTTTCAGTTTTCCCTGCAAAGAATTGACAAATTTCATGTTTTTCCTTGTGACTCACTGCCAAATATCACATTTCTCCCATGGCCGATTAATTGCCATATTTTACCGTGAACAATTGGTGAATTTCTGGATTTTCCCTCACGATTTATTGACGAAACTCATGAGGTTTTTTCATGCAATCGGTGGTCAAATATCACGATTTTTCCTGCAGTTGACTGAAGAATTTCTCTTTTTTTTTTTTTTTTTTTGAAATGATATAAATTAAACTTTGGTTATCATTTTGCATTCCGGTTTTCGGAGTGTTCCGGATACAGGGACGCCGGATAACGGATCCCACACTGTACTCATGAAGAGTAAAGTTTGATTTTAATGGCGTATTTCAGATCCTTAGTTTTATAAGGAATATTTTTTTTTTTTTTTAAGTTCTAACTTTTTCTCAGAATTTTCAAATTTTCCTGACTTCCTCAGAAATGGTAAATTTCCCTGACTTTTCCAGGATTTTCAGGTGGCTAGACACCCTGAATTTATATAAGTTTACTTTACTACAAATTAATTATCATCCTGATGGCTCGTAGAAGAAGGCTAACGCACGATGAAATCGTAAAATTGATGCAAGAGTAGTCGGATTACGATTCTGAGTCTGAAACCGATAATAAACTTATAAAAAAAAAAATCCCCGATGGCTCGGCCTACAGGCACAGGTAGATTTCGAAGACGCAGACCGTGGGGCGCCTGTTTGTCGGGAATTGCGGAAGAAATGACCTTTTTTACGATGATGCGGCAGTTTGACTATAACTACTTCGCCTACTTCGAAACCTAACTTGTTTGCAGGCGGATTCGGCAGGGATTTTTTTGTTTTTAATTTTTTTTTTTGGTATAACGGTTGGTCCTATAAAAAACTTGTCAACATAAAAGTTTTAGATAATATTAAGAGGATTTATAATAAATTTCAGCGGATTTGAAATCTTGGGAATTGACGAAGTTATGAATTTTTTTCTTCTACCCCCCCCCCCCCCCCTCTTAAGGCAATTTTTAATTATATCAAAAATCTGTCATACATAAATTTTTGGCCCTTCTCCTAGAAGTAATAATAACTTCAAACGGATTCGATACGTATCATAATTAAGAAATTATGGGGTTTTTTCTGTTTTCACAAAAAGCCCCCCCCCCCCCCCAGGTCCGATTTTGCCCATTAACGAACTTGACCAAGATTTTATGCCCCTTGATTTTATGTATCAGTTTCGAAAAGATGCGGGAGTTGGAACCGCCTACTTCGAAAAATAACTTGTTTGCAGGCGGAGCCGGCAGGAATTTTTTTTGTTTTTAATTTTTTTTTTGCTATAACAGTTGGTCCTATAAAAAACTTGTCAATATAAAAGTTTTAGATAATATTAAGAGGATTTATAATAAATTTAAGCGGATTTGAAATCTTGGGAATTGACGAAGCTATGATTTTTTTTCTTCTAAAACCCCCCTTCCCCCGCTTAAGGCAATTTTTAATTATATCAAAAATCTGTCATACATAAATTTTCGGCCCTTCTCCTAGAAGTATTAATAACTTTAAATGGATTCGATACGTATAATAATTAAGAAATTATGGGGTTTTTTCTGTTTTCACAAAAAGCCCCCCCACCCTCCCCCCCTTGGTTCGATTTTGCCCATTAACGAACTTGACCGAGATTTTATGCCCCTTGATTTTATGTATCAGTTTGTAAAAGATTAACGCAGAATTTTTCCAGTTATCGTGGTCAGAAAAAAGTGACATAGATAGATAGATAGATAGATAGAAAGTTTTGAACTGGGGGTGGTTTTGGGTTCTAGGAGTCATGATCGGCGTAGATCTGCAAAAATTTTTCAAAATTTCCAACTTAGGTGAGAATGTAATAGGTAGTATTTCTTACGAAATCTACCTAAAAGAAGCAGGCTATACATCCAGCGGTAATGAATTTATTGTCATAGGTGATCATGCAGTTTCATCATCCAGCTCAAGTGAAAACGTAATAGCTCATACAATTTCCAGTTCTGATGTATCTAAGAAAGCCAAAGTAGGATGTAGTGGAAGCTCAAAAAAGTAAGTGAGAAAAAACAATCAAGTAACTGATTGTGAAGAAATCGCTAGAGATGGAACTCTGTGGAAAGTAGAAAATACTCCAAATACTTCTGGTAGACGAGCTGCACAAAATAACTTGCGAGAAAACACGGGCCAGACATCCTACGCTAAACGTCATGTTTTCTCTAATAAATCACTTAGTGCATGGAAACTAATAATAAATGAAAAAATTTTACACAGCATAAAGGAGTGTACTGACGCTGAGGCAAAACGTAAACTTCAAGATGACTCGTGGAATATCTTATTTGAAGAACTTGAGGCATTCATATCGTTGTTGTATGTTAGGGAAGTATTAGCAGCCAAAAGCTTACTTATTTTTAGTTTGTGGTCTAAAACGTGGGGCACAAAGTTTTTTCATGAGACCATGAGCAGAGACAGGTTTTTGGAAATTATGAAATATCTGTGTTCCGATAAAATATCGACAAGGTCTTTGTGCTTGCAGAATGATAAATTTGCTCTCATATCCGAGGTATGGACTACTTTTATCAAGAACAATATGCTTTGCTACAAAGCAAATGAAAATATTACAATCGACGAGCAGTTGTTTCCTACAAAAATGAGATATTGCTTTTTGCAGTATATGCCAAACAAGCCCAATAAGTTCAGAATTAAATTTTGGCTCTCTGTGGATGTACAGACAAAATACCTATTGAATGGATTTCCCTATTTAGGAAAAGATGAAATGAAACCAAATGTTCAAAGCTTAGGAGAGAATGTAAATATAACTACAGATAGTTTCTTCACATAACTGAAACTTCCAAAATGCCTCAGAACCAGTGATAGAAATTGGGAAATGAAAGGTAGGCATCAAATGACACCTACTGTAAATATCTTAGGCGTCAAATGAAAACTTCTAGTCGCAATTTCTAAAATTCACATAAATGTATCATTATAGCCTACTTTATAAAAAAGCATGCATATTTTGTTTTTATTTAAATTATTGAAGTTCTTAATGTACAATATTATAATAATTGAAGCAACTGTAAAACTGATAAAGCATTTTTAATTAATACTATATTTAGAAATTAATAGAAAAATGCACTTAACCATGTTAAACAAAATTAAACCTAACAAAATTTTATCCATTGTTGATAATTACACTTAAATTTAGTAAGGAAAAAAAAAACTATACATATAATTACGGACAAATATTGTTAACATGAAATCTAAAGGACCATTTTTTTGTGTGTGTGTTAACCAATAAAATAATAGTATCATCTTATCTGTTGGGACTGTATTATTAATTCATGTTAACCCCTTGGGGACGAGAGACACGTATATGTGACACATAAGATGCTCAGAATCCTCGATTATTCCCACCAGATACTTTTATTGTAAGCTTTGCCTTATTTAATGATAGCATTTCTGTGATTCAATTCGGCAAAAATTTCTGTTTTGAAAAACCCGTGGTAAAAGATTGAAAAACGTGGTAAAAATTCTGTAAAGGACGCTCGTTGCGAAGGGGTTAAGCAAAAACTCACATTAAGCGATTTAATGCTAACAATGCTTGACTGCATATAAATTGCAAAGATGAAACTCAAACAATACCCACTAATTTTAATAAAGTTAGATACTAAAACCAGGACGTCTAACCGTCCTTCAGCTACATCATTTCACAGGGATTTATAGCTTTATCTGGATAAAAATCTGCTAAATTGGGTCTATGCAGTTTTACCATTAATAAATCATTAACAGTATCAGTAGATAAACGGTTACGTGTAACATTTTTTATTAAATTAAACTGACTAAATCCCTTTTCACATTCAGCAGTGCTAAATGGCAGGTTCAATATAAATTTTAGAAATTTGCATAAATTAATATGTTAATTTGAATTCTTACTCTCTGCTAAAAATCGCTGTCAAACTCTCTCACATTTTAGAGATTATGTTTGGTGTGAGACCAAATTTTCAAAAGCGGGTGATTAGCTAAGTTAAACAAAAAATAATTGTTAAAAAAAACTAGGCGTCAAATATGACGCCCAGGAATAATTTTGTAGTCGTCAAATGCTATAATGTAGTCGCATTTGACGACTAACGAGTGCTAATTTCTAACACTGCTCAGAACAGATTGAGCTATGTTGGAACAATAAATCGTGTAAAAAGGGAAATTCCCTCTCGTTTCAAAAGTGTGCAAAATGAAATTTTTCTTCTGATGTGATGAAACACGACAACATAACTCTCACATCATATCAAGGCAAAAGAAATAAGAATGCAATTTTGCTGAGCAATCTCCATTCATCAATTAAATTTGAGTCAAATGAAAAGAAAACTCCAGATAGATGTAATTCAGTTTTACAATTCAACAAAATTTGGAGTAAATGTTTTGGATCAGATGGCGAGGAAATACTCCGTCAAAGCACCATCACGCCGCTGGCCAGTGCAGGTTTTTTTACAATATTTTAGACTTAGCTGGAATAAATGCATGGATCGTGTTCACAAAATATAATAAACAAAAGTATGTAATAATGTAAGGCATAACATTAAAAAGTTGTTATTCTTGTGAAACATTGCAAGAAACTGTTATAAATTTGTTAAGAAATGTAATATATTCTGGTACTTTTATGTTAGCCGAGCACCAGTGATATATAATATATACACATACAGATGGCCGACAAAGTTGTACGAACACTCATGAAAAATGGGGAAAAGAGCAATATCTAGAAAAATACACGAGGAATTAACCTGAAACTGCAGGTGTGTAAACAGTATAGTATAAGTTATATATTTCTGTGAAGATTTTTTCCTGAAACCCCATAGGGGACTGTCAACAAACTGAAAAAGAACGAATATCTTTTGGATAACCCTGTAAAAACTAATGTAGCAAAAGCGTTCAAACTCGAGATTATTAATAAGTGGCTTATTGTAATATACTGTGTTCATTTTTATGAGGATAGCATGTATACTCGTAGAGAAATTAAGGTTTTTATAAAAACAGTCTGCAAATTATAAGCAAAAAACTAGGCGAAATTTGGGAGTTTTTAATATAAAAAAAAGTTCTTTTCAGAACATATGACAAACAACATTGTACATAAAACTCTGCAATTAGAATTAAAAAATAATAAAAATTGGATGGAAAATGAGCAGGTTTACTAAAAAATGTTTCACTGCGCATGCGCGAATGCAATCAAAATATAATATGCATAATGTATTAGCTAAGTATATAGAGCAACTTTTGTGAAAGTCTCAAAATCATAGCTTGAAAATTCTGTAAATTATCGTCGATAGAATAAGCTCGAAATCCGTTGTTCCCAAAAGGAAGCAAAAATATGAGGGGTTGTATCCAAATATAGTAGTACGTGCAATATTGTGTACGCTATCTTGGCACTAATCAACAGATATTTGATACAACCCCTCATCTTTATGCTTCTTTTTGGGAACAACGGATTTCGAGCTTATTCTATCGACGATAATTTACAGAATTTTCAAGCTATGATTTTGAGACTTAGTAAACCTGCTCATTTTTCATCCAATTTTTATTATTTTTTAATTCTGATTGCAGAGTTTTATGTACAATGTTGTTTGTCATATGTTCTGAAAAGAACTTTTTTTCAATTCCTACTATTAGCTCACACTCTCTATATATTTATATATCTTGTTCAAATTTTCAATCGTTAATAAAATATTTTCTATTCATCCTATCAAGTTCAAATAAATTTTTTTAAACTTGTACTGGATAACAATTGATGTTAATACAGTTTTTTCAAATATTAATTCATTAATTAAATTTAATTAATTTTAATTTTATATTTCATTTCTGTTCAAAAGTATAGACTCACTCCATATTTATAGTCTCACCTTCACACGTAAAAAGATAATGGTGCTGTTCACGGACGAAGATCAGGCGGCTCGCGGGCGAAGGAGACTATAAATCTGGAGTGAGTCTATACTTTTGAACAGAAATGAAGCATAAAACTAAAATTAAGTAAAATTTAATTAATTAATTAATATTTGAAAAAAACTGTATTATCGTTAACTGTAACATCGCTATGGCACTTTATTGTGAAGTTTGGTAATTTTTGAAATTCAATACAGTCGAACCTCGTTAACGCGAACACTCAGGGGGAATCTTTTTTTGTTCATGTTAAAAGTAGTTTGTGTTATCCGAACGTAAATACATTACATACAACTGGACGGTGCAATCAGAAACTGTTCGTGCTAAAAGTAATTCGTGTTAAGCGTGTTCGTGTTAACGAGGTTTGACTGTATTTGAAAAACGGCATAATCATTAGATTTTAAATTTATATCAAGAAAAATACAATTTTTTTAACTTTCTAACGCAGTTTGTCTAACAATTTTGTGAGAAATACTTTTCGAGCTATTAATTTTTGGTATTTTAGCTATTTATTTTTTATTTAATTTTTAATACATTTCAAAAATTTCTCTTATGTAAGATATTTAGCAGGATATAAATTTAGGAATAAATACCGTCAGTGGCGCGTGTAGATCGCTGGAAAAAAATTTCTATTTGACCAAAGTAGGAATTGACTTAAGAAAAAGTTTTTATATTACTTGTTTTATATTAAAAACTCTGCAAATTATAAGCAAAAAACTAGCGAAATTTGGGACTGTTTTTATAAAAACGTTAATTTCTCTACGAGTATACATGCTATCCTCATAAAAATGAACACAGTATATTACAATAAGCCACTTATTAATAATCTTGAGTTTGAACACTTTTGCTACATTAGTTTTTACAGGGTTATCCAAAAGATATTCGTTCTTTTTCAATTTGTTGACAGTCCCCTATGGGGTTTCGGGAAAAAATCTTTACGGAAATATATAACTTATACTATACTGTTTACACACCTACAGTTTCAGATTAATTCCTCATGTATTTTTCTAGATATTGCTCTTTTCACCATTTTTCATGAGTGTTCGTATTATTTTGTCAACCATCTGTATCTATACATAAATACAGATATACACACATATATATATATATATACATATGTGCAGAGTTGTATAATAGAGACGCATGCACGCACGGAAAAGTTTCTGCAAAATTCAAAACTTTGCAGAAAAAATTTTTAGAAAAAAAAAAATTAAATACCAAAAAATTAGAAATATTCCCCAATTTTATGTACGATTTATTCACTGTTTGCGCACAATTCAAAATTTAAAGATGCAAAACATTGTTGTGACATATTACAGACGCTTGCGAAGAGGTCAAAATATTAAGGATTGGGTTGTTTCTAAATGCATTGATAAGAATTCAGCTCTTCCTATCATGGATTTTTAGCTTTATTATTATTTTTAACCAAAATAGTTATTCTTTAATTAATATTAATTAATTTTAAATGGCAATTATTTTAAACTACTGTTTTTAATTTATATCGTCAAAATAATATAACACGTAATTTGATTAAACATTAAATTAATTTGCAGAAAGTTTTTGACTCGATATTTATGTGCGCAGAACGTTTTTGGTTTTATACAAGTCTGCATATGTGTAACTATAATGTATATGTATCACTGGCGCCCAGCTAACATAAAAGTACCTATATTCTTATTAATATAAAATATTAAGTTATTAAATTGGATGGTATTTATTTTTATATCTCTATTATATGTGCGTGCTTCATAAGTTAGGTTAAGATTTTGGCGAAATTGACATAATAGTAATTATGGAGGCCGCTATAACCCAAAGTACCATTATTTTTGTGAAAAATAACATTTTCTTTGAAATCCAGTTACTCAAATTTGAACCAAGCACTTATTAATAATAACTTCTTTAAGTCCTTTTGCTAGTTTTCATTTCTGGTGAACTTGCTTGTTTGCAAATTACACATTTCAAAACCAAACATAATAATGAAGATGCTTTTATGGTATGGAATTTTGTGAAGGGGTCCCTAAATAG
Source organism: Maratus michaelseni (assembly GCA_963931845.1). NCBI lineage: Eukaryota > Metazoa > Arthropoda > Arachnida > Araneae > Salticidae > Maratus > Maratus michaelseni. The sequence continues at coordinate 79,741,457 of OZ007600.1, forward strand.
GCCCCAAATTTTGCCTGGATACTTAAAATAAAATGAAATATAACAGTTTAACATAAAAAAAACTTTTCCTCATATAAGATACGAAATATTACTTTTACAGCAAAGTTTCAAATTAAAAATAGGTATGTATAGAAAAGAAACATTTCAGAGCTTTGAATATATGAAATCTATATCATAATTTTACATACTTTTGACCATTTTTCCAGGCACGGTAAACAAAATATATGTTCGCAATTATCAGGTGAGGCTTTTATTTTGTCACTTAAGGCTTCAAAACAGATGGGACAGGAAGAAACTGGATTCATATTAATTTTCTTAAGATAGATACTTATAAGATTTTAGGGTTAAAAAAAAGATTTTATAATATATAAAAACAAAATCATGGCTATTTAATTCAAAATTATCTGGATTCCCATAAATCTAAAGTATGTTCTAAATTTATAAACAACAAACGCATGCACCTACGGCTAGCAACCGCCAATACTGTGCGAAGTGTTGCCAAAGGCAAAAACCACAGACAATAGGGCAGTTGCAATAGACGTCATGATGACGTCGGGTTGGAGGGCACACAAGTACTATGAACCATCCAACCCTTATCTTACACAAACACAGATCAGGTTCACAGACGAGAAACGACTGTTCTTTGCAACAAATCGCTTAGAAGATTTGAAATAAAAAAGAGATTTACAAACCAAAGGTACGTAATATTTTTCAGATATTTTTAATGTTTCTCTACATTGCTTCATAACTGTAGAAGTTTCTTTTATGTATTCGTAAATTACTATCTTCATGTATTTACGTACTACGCTACTAAAATTCATTTGTTAGCTATGTTACTTTTTATATTACCGAACTCTTTATAAAGCTATGTATTCATAAATTCTTTAAGTACTATTTTCCTGTATTTATATACTATGTTACCAGTTCATTTGTTAGTTGTTAGTTACGTTACTTATTTCAAAACTCACCTTGTTTCATAGGCATGAATTTAAAAACCCAAATTTGTCAGTATATGAATAAAAATTAGAATAGTGCTATCGTAATTCATAATGTTCTTTTGTGAGTAAATACTTTGATTTATTTCAGGTATTTATTTAATATTATTACTGGCAATTTTTAACTTTATCCTAAAACTGGTTCCAATAAATTTTTAGCCATATAATTCATTTTTAATTCACTTCTCAGTTTACTCTGTTACTGTCATATAATTGACTGATCATAGCAATCTCTGTACATGATTGGCATTGTTATTCATCAGTTTTAATTTTTTCAATGAATCCATCCTAATATATCTAAAATATTGTATTTAGGTTCTTAGCCCTCTCCCCCACAAAAAAACAAAACAAAACTCAATCGAATATGGTAACTACACAAATGTAAAATTTAACTTTTGTTAAAATGAACAAATATGTTTTTAAGTAAACAGTTTTTACATTTAATTATTATTGCTAATTATTAAACCATTCCTTATTATTTTAAAAGTTTTATTAGATGTTTGTTTATTTTTGAAATTTTCTTTAATAATTAATCTGTAGTACATTACATGAATTTTTGTAAACCCCTCCCCCTTTTCACAACAAGGAATGGTTTCAGTTAGAAAATTTCATAATTTTTTTTTTTCAGAAAAAGTTTGAAAACTTTCAAAATCCATGAACGGTGCAAGGGAGATTGTCTGGTGAATCTACTGGTGCCAGGAAATGTATATTTTATTGCTCTCAGGAGATCACTTATGCATAGTTTTACTGTTTTAGTAAGTTGCTATCATTTGTGATCTTCTGCAAGAAATTAGAATTCGGGCCTTGGACTGTGCTATTTTTGCTTCCAAATTTGTCTAGCAGGAACTGTGGTAAATATAATGGGAACAGATTGCTTACACGCCCTCAGGTCCGCCATCTTGTTTTGTTGGCGAAAAACCGTTTATCGCCAACAAGAATTTGTCGCCAAGTGGTCATTTTGGGCTATTTTAGGTTTTATTTTTTATTTAATTTTGGAATATATACAGATTAAAATATATACAGATTAAACATAAAAAAGGGAAATTCAAGAAATTTTCACTGAATACTGAACAAACGGCAGAAACGTAAATATAGCGATACTTAAAAAAAAACGCAAAGATTCATTATTAAACCAACATATCTCTAAAAATAAATTAATTAAAATGTATATCCTATCGTTTAATAGAAAATTCAAAAATACATCTTAATAACAAACCTCCATTAAAAAAAAAAAAAAAAAAAAAAAAACACCAGAAATTGAAAAATCCAACCTGCGTACATAAATTTAAAAAATGCATCTTTAAACAAACTTAGAAAAAAAAACATCAGAAAAACACCTGCAGAATTAATTTGAAAAATCAAATATGGATACATCCATTAAAAAATCAAATCTCCGTGCATAAATTGCAAAAAATACTTCACGTTTCTACGAAAATTTCTTGAATTTACCTTTTTTATGTTTAATCTGTATATATTCCAAAATTAAATAAAAAATAAAACTTAAAATAGTGCAAAATGCAATTGCACTCCAAAAATAGGCCTAGGTTTCGAGATAATATCTCGCGAAACCTTGAAACCACCTTTTGCTTTCAAAATTTGCTGATATTTCAGCACATCACCAACAACTGGTAAACTAACAACAGAAGACATCATCAATCCAAAAAAAATAATCAAATATTAATAATAATAATAAAAAGTTGGAATTATACAACCTGATCAAAGATACCACGTGTAATAAAACAGTCAAGAAATCAAGAATACAACCTCTCACTTGTACGCTCACAGAAAAAGTGAGTCGGAAAAAAAAGCCGGGTCGGAGATTATTTAAGGGTTGTCAGAAGGCAAAAGTCCGCCCGGTAGTCAGATCAGCAAATACATCGCCGCCAAACCTCGCCAAAAAATGGCCGCTAGATCTGAGGGCGTATAAGCAATCCTAGCCATATAATGTCAATCAATAAAGTAATTGACCTGTATGTAGTTTTTCAGTGTATATATCAAGTTTGTTACATAATAAAGAGGGATTTTGAAATACATTTTACATTGTTTATGTTGTTTGGTACTTTTATGTTAGCTGGACACCAGTGATAGGTATACATCTATATATATATATATCACTGGTGCCCTTTTAAAATGTACTGTATATATATCACTAGTATCTGGCTAACATAAAATTACTTGTTATGTTTATCAGTTTATTATGATTATTATAATCTCTTCTTTAAATTACAGATTGCTTTTAATCGAACATGTCTTTTTCCAATAACTATGCAAATATCTGTCAATTACTACCTGAGGATAAATTTTCAGATTTTTTATTTATTTATTGCATTGTGTGTCATATTAGCCATACTATTCCTGAAAAGATTACATGAAAGTTAACAAAACATTTAAAGCATACTAGAATAATAATATTCTTTTTTAAATAAGATATTTATTTAACATTGGATTTCCTTTAAACATGTCATTCCCATCGATTGGCGAAAATTGCTAAATGTGAATATTCTAACAGAACTAAATTTTATCAGGCTATATATCCACATCTATTGATCATATACAGGGCTGCACAAAATAATTGGACTACTTTTTTGACACTGGAAGGTAATTTTGAAAACACTATTTTTCAATGTATTATGTTTTCTGAACTTTACTTACATAGCTTCTTTTACCTTATTTAATGGTGAAGTTTCTTTACAGTTTTCTAGCTGTGTTGGAAAGTGCTTCATAATCTATGCTTGACACAAGATTTTTCGTTCCTGTTTTAACATTTAGTATATGTTTTGATATTTCTTAAAACAATCCTCTTATGTCAATTTTCTTTTCATCAATAAGTTTCTTTAATTAATGAGTGGCTGTAATATATACTGCACTATAAATAAAATAGTAATATATATATACACTGCTCAAAACAATTAAAGGATATTTGAAGTTTTATATAAAATAAAGACATAAACGAAATTTTTTTTGCCGAAAATAGAAGAAGAGAATCACAAATTCAAATTTTTCTGGTTTTCAAACTGTGGAGTATGCAAATTTTGAGTTTGACGTCAAAAACGTCGCTTCAGCGGCAGTGAATGAAATTTGACTTTCAACTGGATAAAAGAGAATGAAGACAAGGATGATCGGCATTCAGTGATTGCTTTGTTTCGATGAGTACGATGTCTCAGCGAAGTCATTTGACAGATTCAGAAGCTTGGAGAATTGTTGGTAGGTTAGAAGGGGGCCAAACTCAAGCCGAAGTAGCGCAAGCCATTGGAGTGTCACAAAGTGTCATTTCCAGGATCTGGAACCATTTTTTGGAGAGTGGATGTGCAGGCCGAAGACCAGGGCAAGGTCGTAGACGGGCAACAACGCCCAATGAAGATCGGTATTTAGCGTTAACAGCTCGGAGACACCGAAACATGAACGCTACTCTTCTCCAACAACACCTATCTTACTATTTTATTTACCCTTTTTTAAGTGTGTTGCGGCCCGCGTAATGTCGCAAATATATGTCTGCGGCCCGCGAGAAAAAAAGGTTGAGTATGGCTGATATAGATGGATCAGAAGATTTTTTTTCAGATTTCGATGAGTCGTTGATAAGCATGGAATCCGAATCTGAGGATATGTACAATGAAATATCGGATTCCCAATTACCTGAGGTGTATGAATATTCAGATTCTGAACAATAACTTACATTTTCATAAGTTTCATTGAAAAATTTTAATTTTTTAATGAAAACAATAAAGGTTTTTAGATTCATGATTCCAAGATATGTATTATTTTCTGTCTTTAAATATCCTGAATATCGGCAATTGGGTATTTATTTATTTTTTTTACTAACTCGTGTATAAGTCGACCCCCCATCTTCAACTCCCAAATTTTGTCTAAAATTCTTCGACTTACACACGAGTATATACGGTAGTTATTTTTAAATGAAAAAAATAAACAGGTTTTTCCATATTTTGTGTTTTAATCGTAAAAACTTCCAGATTTTGGTCAATAATTGAAAAATCTTCAGTAGCATTTGGGGGGGGGGGGGGCTGGACCTGTGCCCCGAATGCCCTGCTGTAAATCAGGCACTGGATTGATGTCACGACTAAAAGCATCTAGAAAATAGCATTTTTATGTAATCATTGAGGATTTAATTTTCATGAATGAAAATGCCAGTTTCCATTTAAAAGTAATGTTTTATCATCAGAAGAGGCCACTTCCACTTCTGAAATTAACGTGCATTATCTATAAAGTAGAAACTTTATTTTCAAGCCATGAGAAATAGAATTCTACTAAATGTCATGTCATTTGGTTTCATTTTCTTTTTTTCAATATTGTTAGGGAAATGGTATATTTTTCTGTTAGCATCAAAGAAAATCTGCATTCTCACTTATAAAACTGGGGATTTTACTATATTTACATCAAAGTAATGTAATTTTTTCCTGATTTTGTCATTGTAATGATTTATAGCCCAGGAGGCGTCATCACATTTTGGAAACCAATTTTAGTGTCAACGATTCTGATCAGGGTTAGAAATTGGGAATTCTAAGTAAGGCGTCAAATGACGCCTACAATTTTTTTCCTAGGTGCCATACTGCATTTCGTGGTTGCAATTTTATGTTATATCATATTTTCTCTATTTCTATTCTTTTCGGACCCATGTTAACAATAATATTGTAATTATCTTTATGTGTTAAAGACGAGGGGGCTGTACATATTAAACATTTTATCTCTGTGTTAATCACTAAAACAAAATAAAAACTGCCTTTCTATAAAATTTAAAACAGCATTAAACTACAATATTTGGATTCTAGAAAAATGTTTAAATAATTCTTTCTATAAAGCTAATATGCATACAAAACAGATTATCAAGCAATTATATCCATAGAAAGAAAATTTGAACTTTTAGATACAACCAGGTATAAGCTTAATTAAAAAAAAAATCTTATGACTGAAAGTACATCAGAAAATGAAAAAAAAGGAAGCAAATAAATTAACTTTTGGATACCAATTAATGTATATTTTAGGGCATTTAAAATTATTAATTTCTATATAAACACTTTTTTTTTTGAGGGAAAACACTGAAATTTTAAAACATTCTTTATACAGTATCTTATTTTAGGAGTAAATAAGGAAGGAGAAATATTAAATAATAAAAAAAATCATATATTAAATAACACGAAAATAGAATTTTATCATCCATGATCAAATAAGGGATATTTTATACAGTAAACTTTCTCTAATCCAGCACATTCGATACTTTAAGCATGCCGGATTACAGAATGAATGTTGGAGGAAAAGTGTAGAAGTTAGAATTAAACCAAACATGACAGTAAAGCATGTTTTTTATTCTTTAAATAGCTTGAATAGAATAAAAAAAATACTCAATAATATAAAGTACAACATATGATCAAGTAAATATGTTAAAAAGCTTTAACTAAAAATTCTGGTATAAGCAATTTTTATAAAATTTAATTTTTCGGCTCTTCTAATGTTAAACAAGGATTTTTTTTTTTTCAAAATGTCATGCCGGATTAGATATAAATAAATCGTATACGATTATGATAACATTATATATCTATAATGAAGCAAAACTATTTACTATAGCATGTTTATTATTTCTAATACTTAGATTGATTTGTTAAGCATGGTAAAATATAAAATATCCTATTAGGAAAAAAAATCTCTGCATGCTTGATAACGCTGACTCCACAGCAAACCTCATGTTTCAGTTCCAATTCAGACTTCATGGCTTTTGGATAAACAAAAAAACCACATTGCTTCTTTATAATTGCTCTGTGCTGGCCAATTTTTGTGGGGGTTCTAATTTCCTAATAAGCTATTACATTTTAATAAAAAAATTTAACACTGCCTAATTTACTATTATTGTAACTTGGTGAAAATTCGCTCAATTAACAACAGATATTGATTTTTTTTTTTTTTTTTTTTTTTTTTTTAAGGGTTTGGTTTTTCTTTTCTTTTTTCTTTTTCTGATTACTTGCAGCTCAATAATTTATTTCTTTTTTTCTGCAGACACGTTCACGGAGTCTTAAAAGAATATTAATTTAAATAGTAGTTTCTCTTGTAAAAAAAAAAAAAAAAAAAAAAAAGCTAGGCGTCAAATTTGATTCCCATGTATAATTTTGTGGTCGTCAAATGCAATAATTTAGTTGCATTTGGCGACTAACCACCGCTAATTTCTAACCCTGATTCTGATATATGATAGATTAGATGTAGAAGCACCGCACACTCTGCTGCAATGTGAAATGAATGGTAACCTGATTACTGATTATGTCTTCAAGACTGGGTAACATCTGTAATCAGGTTGCCATTCATTACAGGGCATCTCTCACTCCAATCCGAAGTTGTATTTTTGTCCATAACTTTACTAGTAGTGAAGATACTTTAAGAATATTCTTACAATTCATACAAAGATGCGAATTTTGTTAAAATATCTTCACTACTGTTAAAGTTATGAACGAAAACGTGACTTTGGATTGGAGTGAGATGTCCTGTAATTTTGACTAAATAAATGTATTTCTGACCCTAGTTTCCTATAGAGTAATTGACTGTTACAGTGCCCTGTACCAACCCTTAAAGTTTGTACCATGAATTCAGGATCACCCTGTTTGCTCTTGAACCCCAGACTATCCATGTCTTGGGGCATCATCGGATGCTCTTGTTATATGTTGTAAGCTGCTATTTTTTGTAGCTCCATTCAGCAGTCGAAGAATCGCCTTTCATCTTCAAAGCAGTCGCCTTTTCAATTTTACTCCTCCATATACATTTCCTCAGGAGTCGAAAAAATATTGCTTGCGTATATTATTCAAATTGACTAATACACAGCAGACAATATTTATTCAACTGTGCCACTTTCAATCAGAAAAAGGCAAGCATCAGATGTAGGCTTCAAAGGATGGCTTCTGGCAATGCCACAGGCTTGCACTCAAAATCTGGGATGTGGAGTCTTCTCGCTTGGAGGTAAAAAATGACAAGCTAGGTCAGACTTCTGTCAGCGTGGTATCTGTGAAATAGAAACTGCACACCTGGGTGAACCCAAAGCCTTTAATCACATCGACCGGTTGTCCGGGAAAGACAACAAAACTGACTAAAAAAATAAAATAAAATAAATATTTTCAATTAAAAAAAATAGTGAATTACACATAAATAATAATTAAATGATTCACGTTCAATAAATAACAATTCACAATGTTTGATATACAGTTTGCAATAAAAATCCGGTACTTTTCGGTTAGCCGGGCGCCAGTGATATATATATACATGTATACATATACACACACATATCTACACATATCTACATATACATATATATACATACACATATATATGCATATATGTATGTATAAATATACAAATTTATGTATATACATATGTATTTATATATGTACATAAATCACTGGCGCCCGGCTAACCGAAAAGTACCAAAAGTCCTTTATACATCTTTTTTGCAGAATAAAAAAAAACATTTTTTGCATACTAATACTAAGTATGCATTATTAAAAAAAAAAAAAAGCTGTTCTCATAGTTATTTTACCCCATCTGATTTTATATCAAAAAGAAAAGCATGAAATGCTAGTAAAAATGCTATAATTTAAGTACATAAAGTAGAACTGATTATGAGTAAAAAATCTCTCCAGGACTGAAGTCTTGAACCCATGAAGTGAATGTTGTCTCATCGGTTCAAATAGCCAATTTTGTCTGGATTTTCTGATGAATCCTTTGTTTTTATCAAAAAATGGAAAACACTATTTGATTTCATGGTTTTTAAAGAATAAACTCAGCAAATTTTATATGTTTTCAATTAAAAGTGAATCAGAAATGTGTCAAAAAGGTACTTCTCTATTATCCCGTCGACCACTTTTCATAACAAAAACTATCGCCAAACTAACGCCAAATAAACGAGAGAACGTTGCCATTGGAATATCAAAATAAATAAATAAAATATAAGAATTTAAGGACACAATTGTTATTTTAATTAATGAAATAACTAATAAATCAGTAAAACATAATGAAAAATACACGCAAATGTCGAATTAAAAACCACTTGATGACATAACAAACACGTATAATGCTTCTGACATCAAGTAAATGGGACTGCATTTTTGGCATTTAATCTTACAGTTTGGCGATAGTTTTTTGTTATGAAAAGTGGTCGACAGGACAACAGAGAAGTACCTCAGAAAGTAATCTGACTTAATCTAAACTTAAGAATATAGCCTTAAACACTTTTTTTTTTTTTAAATTCAAGAATAAACAAATTATTTTCTATCTTTGAATACATTTAGCATTGATAAACTGCAAAATTACTTTAGTGAAAAATTAATATTTACATGCATAAGTCATGCACATCATTCATATTACATTTTTTAAGCTTTGAAATTATTAAAAAAAAAAAAATAAGACATGTTAATCAATAAACTTGTAGAATTGTTAATATTCCATTATACATTCAGAGGTATGCTTAGGAAATAATTAGGTATGTTAAAGGACCCTTCACCAAAGTTTTCACATTAAAACAACTCTCTTCGCAAAATTCATGAAACTTTTCACAAAACATTTCCATCTCCAAACTGAAACTTTCATAAATTTAATCATTTTAAAGTGAAATCTGACCTACCACAAAACACTGACATTGTTTCATTTCATAAAAGGTAGAAAATACCAAATATTACCCCTCCATTCTTCTTGGATCAAATATCAGTATATTTCCCTGAATTTAGCAGTAGAAAATTAATTTTTTCTAATCACTGTATCAGAATATAAAAATAACAACCGTGTCGAATGTTAACACAAGTAACCTACAAATTATATTACTACTATCCTTTAGAGCAAATCATAAATTATAATTTATTTTTCATTATTTAAAAAATCTTTTAACTAATTTTACAATATGTTAAAAAAATAAAAATAATTTATTTTGACCACGTAATAAACCTTTCAGCAAGCAAGCTATAATGTTTGATACGAGTATTTCTGAAGCATAAAAGACAAGCTGTTTCAAATGTTTTGTATTTCATAATAGCAACAACATATTAGGAAAGCGATTATGCATAACAGAAATTAAATATATATATATATATAGCAATAATTTCGGCATAATATCAGAAAAAAGTATTTGGCGTGCTAGCGCGCGCGCGATAGCGGACTAAGTCTTGCAACCCTCGTCATTCCTCCCGTGGAGATTTCTTTTCGTTTGATCGATAAATGCTCCAAGAGTATCTTGTTTTCGCGCATGCTCAATTCGATCTTTTGTTTTCGCCTGTTTCATTGGACGAAAAGAGGAACTTTCTGGAAGAAATTTTTAGAATTGTTCGTTAGCACGTTAGCAGCGTCCTTTTTAGAATTTGAATTCCGTTCTCTTGCGGGAGCATTTTAAAAACGCGATTGATCTTTATAATTAAAACTTTCGTTTTAATTTAAATGTGATATGTGTCTAGTATACTTCTTTAAAAACGCTCATTTATTAAATATTTTTAAATTAAAAAGTTTGTTTTTTATTCTACAGTAGGCGATATAACTTTTGTCCGTATAGCAGTTGCTTTGAATGCAATTTAGTTTGAATTTAGTAATTTAGTTATGTTTAACAGTAAAAAATGATTATTTGCTATTAAAGCTGTATAAGATTCTTAAAAAACCTCTTAATTTACGTTTCCTAATTTAAAAAAAACAGTTTGTTTTGTAAGTAAATGTGTGTTATTTTCTTTTGTCTTTTGACCATTTTTCAATGTTATTTGAAATTTATCCTTGTTTTATGCAATATGATTACCGGGGGGTTCAGGGGGGCAGAGCCCCCCTGACAAAAAAGTAAAAAAAAAAAATTGACACCCCCCTTCCCCTCCAAATTCTATAGAAAAATATTATCGTTATTTTTAAAGCTTTCTAGCTAAGTGAGATCATTGGTTTTTTCTTTTATTTTTCATAAAATGTATGTTTTTCAAGACTTAATTTTCTTGTTATTTTGCTGTTCAATGATTTAAATTATGTATTTTTGCTTTTATTTTGATTCTCGCAATTTCAATTTGCGTGTTTTTTGGAATACTCCGCACAATAAATTTTTTTTAAACACAAAATCTGTGTTCTTAAAAACGTTATTTTGACATTATTTTGCTTTTAAATGTTTTAAAGTAAGTATTTTTGCTTTATTTTGATTGTCGCCATTTCAATTTGCGCGCTTTTGCGTGTTGTCTTCTGGAGGTTGCCACTCCAGGAGACAACACGCAAAAACGCGCCAATTTGGCGAATTTTTGAAAGTGCGCCAAGCAGTGGTGAACCCTTCACTCGCACCATCAGAATACTTTTCTCTTGATACCTTGCCTTGTTCTGGCCGTTTAATGAATTAAAATATTCGGAAAACATATTTTTTTGAACACGTTCAGGAATTTCAGATTGAAAATAATGGCGATGCTGTGGACACAAGCCCTTGGGGAATGGAGAGCAAATGATTTGATATTGGCTCTTGGCTCCTAACAGCGCCATCTATTGTCAGCAAATCGAAAACTTTTCTTTTTCTTAAGCTGCATTTAAAAATAAATTCTGTGATGTTTTTTTACGAGTTTTTTAATTAACAGAACAGAAAACGAACTATTTTAAGAGTTTGTAAAATATTTATATTAAATTTTACAAACTGTAAATTATATATTTTTTTCCACTGTATTATTAAAAAGGAACAAAAAATATTCATTCTCATTCAAAACAAGCCTGGAACTCAGATATATCTTTTTTTTTTCTTTTAAACTTGGATATCCGGGATTTATCACGTAATTCTCGTAAATATTTTATAGAATAACTTTTTTTTTTCTAATTAAAACAAATAATGCGGTGTTTTTATATGCTTTTATTTATTTTTTTAAATAAATAAAATATGAAAACCAGGACTATTCAGTTTAAGAATTCGTTAAATATTCATAATAAATTTTACAAACTGCTAAAAATTATAAATATATATATATATATTGTTTCCCAGCTGTATTATGTAAAATGAGCCAAAAATATCAATTCCTATTCAAAACAAGTATTAGAATAAGGTAAGTTTTATAAGCATTAATTTTATTGTACTCAAACTATTTAAAGCGACTAAGACAATAGCTAGATTTAAACAATATATATGCCTACTGCAAATGTAAAATAAATTTGAAACTTGTAGCAATTTGGTCATTGCACGCTAATTGGGCCCTAGGCCCCCAAATTTAGTACGTAATTTTCAGTTAGAGCTGATATTTTATACTATTAGAGTAGAATAATAATAAATATATTTTTCTAAATATTTATTTACATACTCCTATCTATACTTTGCAGCATTAAAAATGCTCAAATTTTTGTGACAATAAAGGAGAGGGGACCCTGGAAAAGAGAAATAGTGTTTCATATATTGCTGGATTATTGTAATTTTATTATTATATTAAATGTAATATAAATACAAATACAACTAGCTTTTCTGTAAATTAATACACATGTATAATATGAATCATTTTCTACATTCAAGACTTGTTGTCAATAACTTCCTATTTGAAATATACTTTTTTTTTTTTAATCAAAACATAACTTGATGTCTATGTATTTATTGCATATGATCAAGATATTTTGATAAATTAAAAAACCTTTGTGCCTATATGTGTATATTTAAATAAAGATTACACAAGAAAAATTATATATCTTTATTTAGGAAACAAATATTTATTTAACAGAAACATTTATTTAACAAAGATTAATACGAAAAAAAGAAAAGTGCCTAGTTAAACTGATGGCATCTAGCTCACAGGCTATTCACACTAATTGTATATTATACACTTATTTCAAAGAATAATGCCCCTCGAAAAAGAAAGAGATCGACAATAAATTAAGGGGGAGGGGGATTAGCCCCCCTTTATACTTAACCAATGAACCCCCAAAACTAATCAGGGAAGCGCCTTACCACAATGAATCTATAGGGCAGTTGCAATTGACGTCAGGTTTGAGGTAAACAGTACAAATAGGCAGTTCTGATTGGTGGAATTACCCTTACCTCCAAGTGAATACAATGGTTGATCTGCAACTGCCCTATATACAAAATTTGAAGCAAATTGGATAATTATGCATGAAAAACCCATTTATCTAAATTAAGGGGGGATTAACACCCCCCCTGTTCCCCCTTTGTACTTAACCAATGATCCCCCAAAACTAATCAGGGAAGCACCTTATAACAATAAACCTATAAACCAAATGTTAATCAAATCGGATAATTTGGCATGAAAAACACATTTATCTATATTAAGGGGATTCAGTATCAACATTTTATATTTTATACAACAAAGTTTTAAACACAAAAGTTTTCTTTTTTTAATTGAAAAATTTAATCATAAATGCAAGCTTGTCTGCTTTTTTATTCCCTAATATGTTGTGCAGTTTAAACTGAACAAAATCAAAACCAAAATAGATTATTTTCTAATGAAGCTGTAAATAATTTTCTAATCGAGACAGTTTATCTTACAGTGACTGTTCTGAATTAATAATGTTCACATAATGGCTGGTTCTACATTTAAAAATTAAGTTTCAAACATAAAGCTTGGAAAAGATATTAGTTTTCATCTTTACCTAAAAATATCACTACTTTGTCTAAGTCAATAACAGTTTAGAAATTCACTTGCACTTGTATTGATGTACTACTTAATGTTTACATATACTTAAAGAATTGAATGTTGTTTTCATTTTATAGAAGTTGTAACAATACACATTCAAAAGTTAATATTATTTACTAGATGTGTCAAGAAAGAGAAAAAATAACTGAAACAAATCAAATATTTTGCAACTGAAAAGAGAAAACAAAGATGCAAACTTATTAAAGCTTTAAATTAAAATTTGGTTCAAGTTGTTTTGTAAACAAAAGAAACATTACATGTTTATTTGCAAACATCAGATTTTAATGAAAGTTTTGTACTAGAACGATGAATGCAGGTACAAAAACAATATTTAGATGTAGACTATGCAATACAAGAATCGTACTGTAATAAGATAAGACTTTTATTTGAATTGCTACTATTCTTGAGCATGTAAATGATTGTAAACAAAAACTATACTCATTCACCTCCTAGTTATAAAGATATTATTATGTAAACATTGCTTAGTGAAAAACAGACAGACAGCACCAATGTATGTATTAAGTGATAAATTACTAATGATAGAAGAAAATATAAAAGCTGAATAAGACTTTTAATTATGCAGAAATATGTAAACATTACGTAGCACAAGATTGTGAAAATTTACCTATGAAAGTTTTATTAAATGGTTATTTACGGTATGTTAATCATACCGTATTAATTAATAATGATACTAGAAATGTTTAACTAAAAATACCAAGAAACGTAGTAATTACAGAAATTGAAAACGCTAAGGAAGGCCTTTAATTTAAACAGCCGAACCAAAGCATCCCCAAATTCAGCGAAACGTTTCTTAAGATAAGACCCAGTTGCCGCTTTCAGCTCTTCGCGCTCTTCCTTGCTCTCGGCTCTGATCTGATCTGTGTCTCTGACTATGTGACTCTCGAATGCGCATGCGCGTATTAGGAGCCACAAGAGCCATCATTTGCTCTCCATTCTCCAAGGGCTTGTTGCTGACAAGACTGCTTGACCTCCAAGCTGTTGCCAGATACCGTTGCTATGCTGCAAAACAGCTGATTGAAATTGCCCTATAGAATCCTAATTGTAACCCTAATGTATTCTATTCTGTGGCAAAAACCATTTACAGTTTATTTATTTTTTTTAACCAAAATGTTTACGTCGGCTGGTGGAGGCGCTGATTGCAGCCGTCGGTACAGGAAAATTGGCCCTTTAACTAATGCTAAAGTGCCATTGAAACCATTATTTATTGTAAACGCGTTTAAAAGTGTTAGATATTCAAATTAGGATAATTTTTACTTTGACATATAAACACAGAACACAAATAGCACATGAAATCTGAAATTATGCATAAAAATAATCATTATGAACAAATTAAAAATGCATGTAACGCAATGGGATTGCAAGGGATTTTCCTGAAGGGAGCAGTTATATCTTTTTTCCACCAGATGGCGTATTCGAGCGCTTGAATTCCCAATTCGCTTCAGGAAAATCCCGTGCAAGCCCATTTCATTACATATATTTTGAATTTGTTCATAATGATTACTTTTTGTACAATTTAAGATTTCATGAGACATCAGTGCTCGGTGCAAAAATTATCCGAATTTGAATCAGTAAATAATGATTTCAATATTCAACTGACGTCACACCCTAGCAACCCCCTTAGCAACTAGATTTGTTTTTTGTTTGCCCGCCAAAGATGGTGGATAGAGATTGGTTGGTTCGTACTACATAGATTAACATAAGGGGAACTGACGTCACTGTTGGTTCATTTACGGTTGGTTAGCAAAAAAAAACCTGTTTGTTCTTTATGACTCCTACTGTACACATGAAATTGGGAAATTTGATTAGTCTAGGTTAAACTGGTCTGTAATATGATTGGCCTACGACGCCAAGACGATTCCTGCATTGATAGCTACGACAAAATTGAAGTGGTAGATTGGTTGATGGAACTGTTTGTTTGTAAACATGCCCTTTCCTTATAGTGAATCTTATTTTCAGTTTTACCAATGTTCAGGCATTAGTATGTATTTTTGGAGAGCAGTAGTAGTATAAATGTGTCTTTTTACCGTACTGTTATTGTTAATTAACATTATATTTCTCTTAAATAAATTTATTTGTATTGTCAATAAAATATATACATTAACAGTAATCATTAAAAACATAGTTAGTTATTTTCTAAATAAACGCATATGATATAGTTCGACGTTTTAAACGGTATAATACATACCCAGTTCCCCTGTATATATTTCTTTTAACATTTCTTCATTTTTATCTTTCATTCACGTTTCCAGTGTTTCTATTTTTCCAAAAAAAAAAAAAACAAGTTGAACCCTTACCCCTCTCCATCCACGCAAATGTAACAAATATATGTTAAATAAAGTTTTCTGTATTAATAATAAATCTCTATCGCGATGTCATGGAAAAACAAGTAGGAAATTGTACGTTAAACGTAACAAATGAAGTGCGTTCGTTTCGCGCTGTGACTAGTTTTACAATGTAAAAAATCATCGTTATTATTTCAGTGAAATTAATTATATCGTCTCCTATGAACGAAATGAGGATGCCCTTTTTTTCTTATTACATATGGCATATGTAAACATATGGCCATGTTTACATGTGCGATTTTTTTTCGACACCATACAGAGCTGTAAATTCACCATGGAGACCTTGCTTTGCGAATGATTACCTCCATGATTAATATTTCTATGACTCACGATGAATGAATATTTTGTTTATTTACTTTAATGGATTGAGATATTCGGCTGTTAACCTAATTTTCACTGAAGTTATCTCAGAATCTATATACATCTCTCAAGCAAACAATTTTTTTGAACGATATTTCTAAAAATGTAACTTTCACATAATTTTATTCGAAAAATAATTTTTGAATAAAAATGACCGCTTGGCATATGGAAAAAGATGTGTGGTTAGCCGATATTTGTTTTCCTCAGTCATATGACTTGCGCTTTTATTATATAGATTACGTATGATTATGATAGGATTTAATAGAATAAAGAAAACTTTTGTTAATATCTTTTTAAGTTTTGATTCGATTTTCATAAAATCTGAAATGACTCGACAAAATTCTGCAACGATTATATACATTAAATTTCAAACCATTCGCTTGGGTAGTTTTTGCGCTGTTATATGCGGACAGACGAACGGACTAGACGACGACTACAGGTGCTACGTATTTATATAATTACGAACGCACTTAAAAAACCCTCCTATATTTCATTTTAAGCTTGCAGACACAATTACACTAATAATAGTTATAGTGATTGCGGTTTTAACGAATTTCCTATTTTTAGATTTTCCAATACACCCAATTAAGCCAAATCCTCTTTTTTTTTTTTTTTTTTTTTATGGTGACGAATTATTTAGGCGCGCATTTTGGTCATACTGCCTTTAACGAATTTCATGCATTTTTAAAATTACTACACGAAGAGGTTGTTCCAGAGTCGTAACCAGACAGGGGCGGGGTGGGCTGATCCCCTCCTTGCAACTTCTTTTTGAGGCCACATCTAGACTTCATAATATTTCAATACGAATAACAAAATTTATTACTTTTAAGAATTTTAAAACTTTATAATTTACAGTGGAGTCAGGGCTTAATTTGCGCCGGAGCCCAGCTCCGGTACTTCTCTGTTTTAGTAAATATTTAAATATTGGACATAATTCATCGGAGCTCATTAACACTGCGCTCCGGAGCCCAGTGCAATAACACTTCCGAAAAACGAATCCTAAATTACCCTTTCCTTCCCCTCCCATCTCCAATCTTTTCCCTTCTTTTGTATCAAAACACTTATAAGTGACGTAATGTGTCGCTCACGTCAGAGATGGAGATGAAAAAGGCAAGATTTTCATATTAGTCTTCGGTTTTGGGCAGGCTTGAGCTCAATCTGTCTTAAATTTAAAATTTTATTTATTTCCATTTCAAATCATTTTAATGCTATTTTGAACAGAATAAAGAGTAGACAGAAATAGTCTTTTTCTATTCTGCATAGCTGCGAACTATTCATTTTTTGTGTTAACACTATTTCCGAATCATAATCCTGACCTTATTTAAACGCAGAATTCTGCGATTAATTAACATTAAGATGAGGCAAAGAGTTCTATTTGGAAGTAGTAATAACTAAAAAGTGGAATAGTTGATAGCTAAGTATACGCAGATAGATGTATTATTGTTAAATAAAAAAACAATGCTTTAAATTTTGAAAATAATGTATGAAATATAAATATGCAAAGTGGGGGAGGGGTACGCTAGAGTAGTGCAGAATTGTAGGTAGTTGAAAAGTACAGCAGTATGTTAGTACTGCAGAATATTAGGGCTCCGTTATTTTTTTTCGAAGAATTTAAACCCTGAGTGGAGTTATTTTAAGTAGGATTCTCTTTTCTGATATATATTGGTGATTCAAGCGCTCGAATACGCCATCTGGTAGAAAAAAATATAACTTCTCGCTTCAGGAAAGTTCCGTGAAAACCTATAGGGCAGTTGCAATTGACGTCAGGTTGGAGGTCACACACTATAAATAGGCAGTTCTGATTGGTGGAAGTACCCTGACCTCCAAGCGAAGAACAATGGTTGATCAGCTGATTGCAACTTCTCCATTGCATTACACGTAATTTTAATTTGTTCATAATGATTATTTTTTTGTACAATTTCAGATTTCATGCGATATTGATGTTCTGTGTTTATATGATAAGATTAAAATTATCCGAATTTGAATATCTAACACTTTCAAACGCGTTTACAATAAATAATCAGGGCCTGAATATCGACGGGGCACACTTCCACCAGTAAAATTTAATATAACTTTTCGTCTTGTTAAAATGCCCTATTCATGCAAAATTACTGCCATGAATAAGGAAAAAATTTCTAGTGTTTGTTATTTTATATCTTTAAATCAATTTTGTATGAAATTATTTATTTAAAATTGCTGCGCACGCGACGAAAAATCCTTTATTTCTACCTTACGCCGACAGGGAGCGCATTCTAATTTAAACGAACATCCGACACGTGTTCTCGCTGCCTGCGGCACCGAATAGTAGGCGTGCTGTGCAAGCGTTGCAAAATCTTTTAGTTCCACCTCCCGCGTCCATGGGGCGCATTCTGTTCCAAACAAACCACCATCCGAAGGAAACTCTGATACGTGTCCCCGTTGCCTCCGGCTCCGGTACCGTATAACAGGCGTGCTGCGCACGCGCTGCAAAGTCTTTTAGTTCCACCTTCCACCACCAGGGACGTTAATTTGTTCTATATGAACATCCGACACGGGTACCCATTTTATCAAGTGAGTTGAAGTACCAATTCCGTTGAAATCGGGCCCATAGAACTCGAGAAAATAATGCGCCTTCTGGCTGTGGAAGGTGGAACTAAAATCTGTAACGCGATTGAAAACCAAGTCGAATTATCCAAACACCGTTGTGATCGGGCCCATAGAACCCGAGTAAAAATGCACAGTTAGAGAACAAACTTGTAGGATTGCCCGCCAGGGGGCGCTTGGTCAAGTACACAACAACAAATCACTTACTTTGATTGTTGGTATGCATCAAGTGAATATAGGTTGTGTACTTTTATTAGGAACATAAATTTAATTTTTACAAAAACCGTTATTTGAAATTTCCGGTATTCTCTATATATAACATTTATAAAACGCTACGGGTAAGGCTAAAAATATTAAATTTCTTAAATGGAATTTTTTTTTGTCTAAATCAGAGCAATACATTATTTATTAATAATAAGAGTTCTTAATGAAAAATTCGCCGCCAGGGGGCGCTTGATGAAGTAGAATAAATGCGATACTAAATAAAAAGGCGTTAACCTCCCCCTTCTCATACCCGCAAGTATAACGAATAATTTCTTCAAGAAAACCCGATGCAAACGTATCACTCCAATTGTCAAATAAGCTTTTATTTCTTTTTCATAAAAATCAAAAATTTTAAAAATAAAAACTTACTAGTTGGAACCCGTCAAAACTTGACGGAAAAAATTGCTTTAACAATATCAGTAAAATAGACTTCTTTATTACTTCAGAAGGGGTGTGTATGAAACAGTCTTTCAAATATTTTATTTTAAAAGTTTTTTCCCCCGGTGAAATACAGCACTATTTCCAATGCAAAATCCAAACAATCCGTAAACAACTGTGTAATGCAAATCAGTTTGTTATTACCGCCATATTCCCCACGGCAAGAAAGACAATTTCATGGACCTATGAAGTATCATACAAATAGTATAACACTACTTTCATCTCATATTCATTAAATAAAAGAACATAGTAAATAAAGCACACATCCCCCCCCCCCTGTGATAATGCAACCGAATGAGCTCCTATGCGCATGTGCATTGCATCTGCCCAAAGGCACCGTCGAAATTCGACGTTAAAAAAGTTTTAAAATGTTTAAATTAAAAGTTTTAAAATGTTCTCTTTAATCATTGTTCGTTTAAAATCCATATCTTTTAAAACGCATCCATTGTTTTTAAGTTAAATAATTTTTATGTAAAGATGAAGAATTTTTTTAGAATAATAAATCAACCTGCAGATGAGGGAGATTTTTAATGTTTTCAAGTGTAATTTATTTGTAAGGTTTCTTCGGTCCCTTTACATAATCAGAATGATTATTCCTTTTCCAT
Source organism: Maratus michaelseni (assembly GCA_963931845.1). Lineage (NCBI taxonomy): Eukaryota > Metazoa > Arthropoda > Arachnida > Araneae > Salticidae > Maratus > Maratus michaelseni. The sequence goes on from OZ007600.1 coordinate 79,761,670, forward strand.
CGCAGTCGGGGATCTTTTCCCTCTTATACAGTTAAATATCCAATGGATCTTTAAAAAGAATAATAAATTACAGTCCCTAGTACATTCTGATGCAACATATACATCAACGAATTCAACATACAAATTTTATGTTAATCATAAACTGAAAAAAGTTTGGGTTTTTTTGACAGATTTTAGTTTAGCGCCAAAATGCTCTATCTTATGGATAATCTCATCTTATGATTTATCAGGTTTTATTATCATTATTATTATTTTCACTTTTCATGATGGTTAGGGAAATCTATTTTCAACTGTGGCAACTTTCCCAGGAGCTATTTTACATTAATGAAGCAAATTGGTGGTCATTGTTGAGATAGAATTGAAAATTATTTCATGCTTGAACATTATTTAAAAAGTGGTTAAATTAAGCGAAAGTTTTAAAATAAATGTCAATCGAAAGCTATTTTTTTTTCTAATTTAGGATATAAGAATTAAAATTGTAAAATATAGTAAAATGTAGTAAAAAATTGAAATTTGTAGTATTTAGAAGTGACGTAAGCGCGATGAACGCTAAAACGATAGCGCCATTTGTTGTCACAACCGTTATACATTTCTAAAAATTGCCACTGTCTTTTAGCTGTCGTCCAAAAGTAGACTACCATTTTTTAACAGTGAAAGAAATAGGACTTTGTCGCTAATAAGGAACTGTTAAATGAACTTGTAACAAAACTACCAAAATAATTCCTATAAAATAGTAGCCTTACATTGTTTATTCTAGCTAAAAATACAATCATTATTTCAAGATTTTTTTTTTTTTTTGTTACTATAACACTATTTTTAATAATTTTAATTTTCCTGAAATCCTTTACTTTTGTGAGTTTTTTAATTAAAAATGAAATCTTCTAACATGTAATTAAAAAAAGTAATTGATAACATGTAATCAAGGTATGCAATCAAGATGAAGCAACTAATAAAGGCTCCAATTCTAATCTGTATAATTAAGAATGGAAAAAATCAGTTAAAATTACGTCATTTTGACACAATCATATGAATTTTTCTCTTTAGTTTTATAAATGTTAGAATGCATTTCAAGCTAAGCATAACGTCATTTTTCCCTTTGCAAACTTTTCACACGTACTTTGTATACGTTACTTTTATGCTTAAACACCAAGTATATAAGTAAAAATATATTTTGTATTTAAATGTAATGAAAAAATGGCATCAACAAAGTTGTAATCCATAATGATAAAATAAACCCAATGGACAATATTCCCGTGACGTCACAATAAATATGAATTTTTATTCGCTTATAAAACACGCGGATAAATATTTTTACCGAAATTTAACTTGCAAATTAAAATATTCGACCTAAAAGCCATGTGCTTTTAATATTTATTTTCTATTTTATTCACGCAACCACAGAGTTTCTCTTTACTCTGTGCCTCGCTACCAGGGGCGTGCCGAAGGCTGATTTAGTGGGGGGGGGGGGGGGGGGGTGAACTGATTTTTGCCGAGTACGGGATCGGGGGTGAGGAAGAGTTTGTGATAGTCCCATAGTCCCCCCCCCCCTTAGCGACGGAGTCAACTGTTCTACAATACTGTTAATTTAAAAAATCACTAAAAAGTCCTAAGTGCTCACCAGCATTCTGCCAAACCATATTCTGTTGCCATAGTCAAATGCTGTTATTCAGTATGTGTAAAAAATGTTTATTCTTTTACTATATAAGTAGCGTTGAGAATCCTGTTTTTAATTAGGATTCTGCTTACGATTTAAAAGGAAATGTGTGCGGATGTACTGTACATTAACCAGTTCTCAAAAGTAACAATTGAAGAACATTAAAGTACTTCGGAATTTATGTTTCTATAAATAAAATCGCATGCTGTTTTGTAATGTAAGTGTATATATTTTAAAATAGTACATAAAAAATACAAATCTTGCTTGTTAAAAATAGAGACTAAAAATGATCCTAATTTCATCCTGTAAAATTGCTTTACTGCCATAAAGCTATGGTGTCGGAAGGGAGAAGGAGAGAGGGGAATCGGAGGGAATGCGTTTTACCATTACGGCCTCTGGCATTGCGAGATGATCTCCTACACGACGGGGACAGGTAAGCTGACGAATCCCCACCTCAACGTGGTGATCGGGTGGTAAAGTGGTGTCTATCCGACGGCACCGAAAGTGGGGAGCTACTACCACGGAGGTCTGGGCCAGTTCTCGGCTGCAAGAGGTTTGAGACTTTTTATTGAGGTTGTCCTTTGAGGTTTCACATGCAGAGCTCTAGTTCCTTGCCGGTATAGCCCGCCGATGACTCCCTCTGTAGCTGGAGTACTTGGAGTCGTCCTCAAATTTCGGTTGGAAAGGGAAGATGCCCGTTTGTACCAAGAACAGTTCGTGTCACGGAGGTCCACTCAGGTCCGAGGTCTGTGGCTCGTATAGCAGCGTTTTCACTGGTCGACCCAAGGCCTAATTTACCCAACTTTCGACCTAAACCCAAGATTTTAGGTAGTTAGGTAGCGATTTTGAAAGTTTGATCAGTACTCAATCCTAAGCCCGTCTTACCCAAGCTCAGCCAATTAGAAAAGAGCTTTTTCATACATAATGGCGGCGGATAAAAATATTTATTTTGGAATTATTCAGCTTTTACAAAAAGAAATTCCATTTTTTGTGTTTGAAGCAAAATAGTGAGTTTTCTTAACAAGTTTATATATTTTATTAATGTCTTTCCGTTTAGTAAATAGCAATCCAGTATAGATTACTTCTTGTTGCACTTTTTTGTACTATAAATATCTGTTTTTGGTAATGATTCAGATGCATTTTATTAATATTAAAATACTAAATATATAGTTCGTGTAAGGATTTCGTTTCGGATGTAATAATGGATGTATAAAGTGCAGTTCTCAAAATTATTTTATTATTGAATGTTAACAATGCAAAAAAAAAAAAAGTAAATAAAAATATATATTATGGATATTTCTTTCTCATAATGAATTAAATATACTTGTTTCATTGATTTTAATTTATTATATATGCTTATTTGATAATGTGTTTTTCGCCAATTTAGAATTAAATTTCTCTTTTCTCATTTAAATTAATTATAAGTATTAAGAAAGATTTGTTTACTGTAGCCATTACTGTATACCATTGATATTTAAATTGAAAGTTAGTTAAAGACAAACTTTAATCCAGTTTTGTTAATACTTGAACATTCATGTTTATTCAAGCATGTAAACAAACTTTCTCTAAAATAAATAAGCCAATGTATTTTGTATTATCATGTTCTCTTTTAAAGGCGAAATATATACTACTAAATGCAAAACAGTTTGCCTTTTCAGAGATTTACTTGTTAACTTTGCTATATAAAGAAAACTCTGCTGTTCTATTTTTCTTTTTTAATGCATTTCATCTGCAGATGTACTATATATTAGAGTTCAATCTTTTTTGTTATTCCATTCATGCTGAAACTTTTATGAAGATTTAAAACTTTGTATGAAATTTGAATCCATTGCAATCATATACAACTTTTTTAAATAGCTTTTTATTTTAAAACTATGAAACGACCATACGTAAACAAGAAAATGAGCGCTTTTATCACTAAATATCAATATTTTTTTGCGAATTTTTCATTTTAAAATATGTCATACAAAATCCGGTTAAAGATAATAAAAACTTGATGTTTCTTTTAAAATTTATTATAGCCCGGCAACACCAGCCGGGGGTCAGCTAGTATTAATATTTAAAATATACATTGATATGGCACATTTATCACACAAATCTAAAAAATAATCAATTTAAGCTTTAAATTTATGCTTTTGTCTGCAAAAAATAAAAAAAAGGAAAATTTTCCTGCTAAGAAAAATTGAAAAGTTGTCAAATTTTGGTGATATGCATTTTCTGGTAAATTCTAGCAAACTTTTCCTTTTTGCTGGTGGTTCTGATGGAGAAGAGATATTTTTCGTCGAACATGAATAAAACAAAAGTTGTACGTTGATGTCATCTCTCAAGTGACCTTAGAGGGTCGTTCAAGTAGACCCGTAAGTAATTTTATACCCCATCGTTCCTTTATAAGAAAAAATAAGCAAATAGTAGACCCCCTGCCCTTTTTTTTTTTTGCTTATGCATGATTTTGAGTAAAATAAATTAGATAAAATTGTAATGGTGTACAAATTCTGTGCTTTTAAATTTTCCTTGTAACATATGCAACATTTAAAATATAAAACTAATAATATAAGTTTAAAAACTGATTTTAAGATGCGTAACAAAATAATTAATATGTGTGCTCAGTTTTTTTTTCTAGTGTTCCCAGTTTTAGCGAATATTCTTTCAAATGTAAAATGAAGGTTGGGTGGGGGGGTACTAAAATAAGAAATAGAAATAGTTTAAAAAAAAGCATTTCTTTAAAAAGCGCTAAACTGATATATATAATTTTTTAACTATTTTGTGCTCATAATGCATGCAAATTTTGTGATGATATCTCCGATTTTGCTTTAGAGTGTTTTCTTCCCACAAAGTTTGTTTCAGTTTGAGTAGCTATGCTAATATAGTGCAGAAATTTTAGCATGAGGATGTGTTTGAACTTTGAACTCATAATATAGCATGAATAACAGAAAATAGTTGTGAATAAAAACAGTAGTGTTTTTAATTTTAATGTCTTTTAACTTTAATTGCATATTTATTTTACATATACCTAAATCAATTACATTGTGTAATTTTCACAGATATTTATTTCTGCATGTTATATTGCAATAATAATACTTTCATGCCTGTATATATATGGTAAGTTTGAAAACTTATGGTGATCATGAATCCGCATAACTTAGAAATTTAAACTTTTCAAATCCTATTTAATTTCTGTATGAAATAAACCTGCCACACTTCTAGCATAAAAAGGCGTCTTAATATTCCACCTAAAATTTAAACTTTGCATTATTTAATAATGGGATGATGCTCGCAAGCTAATGTTAAACCAGGGGAGTTTTGTTTAGAAATTTCTCGTTACATTTTAATATTTTGAAATTATTTTTTTACATAAAATATCTGAGGTTGATGTCTATCGGAGTTTCTTTGTACTTTTCTGATTTTGGTTGATTTTTTTTTCTTTGAAGACACTTTTAGTTTTTATCACTTGAGATATTTCAAAATTATTGATTTTATTTTTTATTTATTTATTTATTTTTTTTTTAGAACATAATATTTTTCCCAACAGACTGTTCATCACTTATTAGTCTTGAATCAGTAAGTTCAGACTTAGATTCAGAATGAAGACAGTCAAAAAGATAAAATTAATAAATTGTTAATTTTATTAAACATTAAATTGATTTGCAGAAAGTTTTTGACCCAATATTTATGTGCGCAGAAAATTTTTGGTTTTATATAAGTCTGCTGATTGATGAATTTTGCTATTTTTTACATGAATGATTGAAGAATTTTGCAGGTTTTTTTTTTATGATGTTAGGCTGACAAACTTTGCACTTTTGTGGTGATCCACTGATGAATTTTGTACTTTTTTACTAAGACTGAATGATACATTTCACTGAAATTGAGAATTTGAAATGTTCTGTAAAGAAGCCCATTGTTCTGACATACATCACACTTTTAACCATATTCTGCTTTTGGTAAAAACTACTTTCTAGGGAACATTTATATTATTTTTGACGTCACTTCTGCCAAGAACTAATATCTCAATCTATGAAAAGTGAAACAGATGAAGAAATCAATGTCTGATGGATATCCCCGGGTTTGATTGCTCTCTGAAGATCACGAGTGTGTAGTTTTATTGTGTAACAAACGACTACCATGAGTGACCTTCTGCAAGCACGTAAAATTTGATGTTCCTCTGTGCTAGCTGCTACTTTTAAAAATATTTTGGATTGAAATTTTACCTTGAAGATCTACAATCTATTGAAAGAATAGGAGTATCGCTTCTGTGCCGAAAAAGAAGAAAATGGAGTAAGTTTATTGAAGTAACGTCAAAAATAATATCGATGTGGAAACAATTTTTTTTATATATGTATATATGTAAGATATCGCCTCTGTATAACGGGCGCATCTCGGTATAACGAACGCACATCGATCTGTCTGTAACGAGCGGTCGATCACCGCTATCACACATCCCAGTAATAGATATCCATCGTTAATGTAGTCGTGCACAAGTAGGAGAAATAAGCAGGCATTTTCCTGGGAACTAGCTTTTATTCCAATTAATTACAAGTCTCTTCATAAGCTAGGCCCAGGGGACAGTTTGAAGAGTCTTTTACCGGGGAAACATCGTCTTATCGTTCATATTTCGGCGAATTGCCGGACTTACAACGGCAAGGATGCCGTCGCACTTCGAAGAATACTGGCCGTAGTTTTTGTGGAGAGTGATTAGAGTCAAAAGCCATGCAAAAACGTGCTCCTCACATTATATACGGCCTGACCTCCGCCAGAGACCGCTTTGCAACTTATGAAATAATGTAATTTAATTGGCTAATTAGCCCTTGACTCATATCTGGGTAAGCAGCCCAGATAATTAACATGCAAGATGTAGCCACCGGGAGAAGAGAGATGCGCTGCCGTCAGCACTTTTAATCTTAACGACGATTCAAAATTGATATCTGTTCGTAATAAATGTATCGTAAGGAAAATTAAGTTACAGGGGCAACTAGAAATGAAGGCAAAACTTTAAAATTTTGACACACGATTTAGGGATTTTAAACTTTGAATTTTTATATTTTAGTTTCTGATTTGGAATGGGTTTAATTAACTATCCTTTCATATCAATCCACATTCGTTCACATTCAAAATTCTTTCATACTTTTTCACATTCATTTCACATCCCCCCCCCTTTAAAAATGAGCGCCACAGTACTTGCCAGCAAGGGCTGTGGGACTCAACCCCATAAGTTAAACACATTTTAAACTAGGCTATCAAATTTTTTTTTTTTTCTACGGAATTCTAATTAGACTCTCAAACTGCTTGGGCTTACTTTTACATAAAATACTGGTACTATTTGATGATATACACTGAAGATTAAACATATGACATATATTGTAAACAAAACACACAGCTGCAGCAAAAAAAAAAAAAATTGAACATTTCTCGCGAGAACATTGTGTGCTATTTTTTTTAAAAGTCTTTTAGCACATTTCAAAAGTTTCTGTTAACCAATATGTCCTGTTAGAATTGTTCGTGGATTATATTTGGTTCATCAGGAAAGGGAAACATTGCACCTTTCTTCAAACATACAATACAATAAAAACTAAATAATATGATACTTTAAAGCAGAAATATAATATGGCAATTACTTATATTATTTACAAAACACAAATAATTAAAAAATGCACTTAACTTATAAAAATATTTCAACATGATATAAACACTTGTTCAAAACATTAAATTTCAAAAATATAACATAAAAGATATTTCAAATATATTGTAAATATAGGACAAAACAATTACTACAAATGCAATAAAAACAACACAAACATGAAAATGTCATATGAGCAGTTACAAGCTCTGTTACTACTCCAAAATATCTATTTACAAGCATCTTTGGGCTTATAGGACACTCTAGTGGGAATTATTCTCAGGAGAAAAAAAAAGATTGAACTGGAAAACTTTGTAAAAATAGGAAATTCTAACCAAAAAATAAAAAAAAAATTAGGCTATCCTTTCCACCATGCTCAGTGAGACATGGATTTCTAAACTCTGAGGTGATTATCATCCAAAAAATGTGTCTCTTGCACAAGGAAAAAGGAAAAGTGGATGCCGATAATCACCTACAGAGGGAAAACGAAGCAGTTTTGCCAAATTCTCCATTCTACATGGAAAGAGAAAATGGGAAAACAGTTCGACTATAGACGGGAGGCCACGGAGCGGAGGACCCCTAACGTGTTCCTAGTTTTGTCATTGTATAAGTAATAATAAAAAAAAAAAAAAAGGTTAGCAGTACTTTAAAACTGCTCCGCCAACTACACCGCTGGGTTTTAAATTAACATCCAGCTGGGTCCTCATCCAAACACTAAAATGATAGAGGGACGATAGAAAAGCAAAAATAAAAAATTGAAAGATGAAAGAAATAGACGGGGGTTATTCATGGTAGAGTTTTAAATTTTGAGGAGGGTTATAGAATCTCAACTTGGAGGCGTGCACTATTTCAGAATTTCTCTTAAAATGTATACTGGGTTTATCAATTTCAAAACTTACATCAGATAGTTGTTTTAAGATAGTATATGGTCCAGAATATGGTGGTGTCAATTTACGTGTATTAGGATAGTGGAATTCTTCATACATTACAATGTCACCAACTTTAAACTTTACAGGAAGAAATCGAGCATCATAATGGATTTTGTTTTTTTTATGGTAAGCTATTGTTCTTTCCTTAGCTAATTTTCTAGCTTCTTCAACAGGAGGGTAATAATCATTATCTGGTAAAAGAGGATCATAAGGTAATTTTCCTAACAGCAAATAACTAGGTGGAAACTGAGTTACAGAATGCGGAGTAGCATTATATTGGTACAATACTTCATCTAAAAATTTTGTCCAAGGTAATTTAGTTGGTGATGAATTTACAATACATTTTAATCTGGTGACAATAGTTTGATTCAAACGCTCAATTTTCCCATTCGTTTCCGGGTGATGACTGGAGGTTAATCGGTGTTTGATATTATAATTACGAAGAAAACGTTTAAATCTAGAAGCTGTAAATGCTCCATTTCTATCAGTAAGTATTTTTTCTGGTACTTGAGTTTGAAATAATTGTTTCAAAATGTTTGTATAAGTTTCAGTTGTTACACTTTTTGACGCGAAACCCCACACATAGCGAGTTGCATGGTCTATGACCAAATGCAGATATTTCTTTGCCGAATTATAATGATTAAATCCGCCAACAGAGTCCAATGCCAAGCATTCAAAAGGTATATCCGTTGGGGGCATGAGCTGCAACAAACCAAATCTTTTTTGCCTACTTTTTTTGTTGATTTGGCAGGTATGACAATGTTTAACAAAATTTTCAATATCTTTATTAAGGTTAGGCCAATAATATTGATTTGTAATTAAATTTATCATCTTATAAATTCCAGGATGTCCAAAATCTGTGTGGGCTTTTTCCAAGAGGGGTAAACGTAAAGCCATGGGGACGATAATCTTATACAAACTTTTCTTTTTAATCACAATAACATCATTAATTTCAACATATTTTTTACCATCTACCTTGACATTTTCTTTTTTCTGATTTTCTCTGATATCATTCAAGTTGAGTAAATGTGTATGATGTGGGGGGTCTTCTGAAACAGGTAATCTAGACAGCATATCAGCCTCTACATTAGTGGAGCCCTTTTTATATTTAATATCGTAGTCAAACATACTCAGTTTAAGGGACCAGCGGAAAAGACGTCCTCTTAAGTTTTTAACATTTTTTAGCCAAGTGAGAGCCGCATGGTCTGTATGAATGACAAATTTTTGACCGTGTAAATAATGGTGAAATTTATCTAGAGCATCCACAATTGCCAAACATTCGAGTTCAGTAATTGCATAATTTTTTTCATAGTCGCGAAGATTTCTAGAATGATATGCTATGGGGTGCAAAATACCATTTTCATCAGCCTGTTTCACAACACATCCCACTCCAAGACTTGATGCATCTACAAATAAATTACAAGGTGTTTTGGGATCAAACAATCTTAAGATAGGTTTTTGAATTAGAGCTGCTTTTAATTTTTCAAAAGAATTTTGACAGTCCTGGTCCCATACATAGGGAACATTTTTCTTTAACAAATTATTAAGAGGAAATCTAACCTCAGCATATTTATGAATGAATTTATTATAAACATTAATAGATCCCAAAAAGCGTTGTAACTCTTTCACATTAGTTGGTGGTTTTAACCTCTTGATGGTTTCAATATTCGGGTTATCGGGTGTAATACAACCATTCGACACTTCATATCCAAGAAAATTAATTGTTTTTTTAACAAAATTACAGTTAGACAGCTTTATTTTAAGATTTTCATGGACACAAATATCAAAGATGGTTTCCAAATGATGGTAATGTTCTTCTTCATTTTGTGAGAATACAATAATATCATCAAAATAACTGCATGCAAAGTCAATTTTATATTTATTTAGGATTCTTCGAAGGATACGGTTAAAATTCGCGGGCGCATTTTTCAAGCCGAAGGCGAGCCTCTTCCACTCAAACAAGCCAAACGTTGTGGCAAAAGCTAATTTTTCAGTATCTTTAGGGTGGATAGGTATATGCCAATATCCACTTGCTAAATCGAGAGTGGAAAACACTTTAGCTTGCACCAATTTGTCCAATAAAGTGTCGATTCGGGGTAAGGGTTCTGCATCTGTTTTGGTTATGGCATTTAATTTTTGGAAATCGACACACAACCGAGTTTTCTTTCCTTCTTCACGTTTATAAACTAAGGTTACAGGTGAAGAATAAGGGGAATGACTTTCTTTAATGATACCGGCTTTTAACAAATTTTGAACTTGTTCTCTAATTTCTTCTTCTTCCTTAGGGGAAGTACGATAAGCTCTAAGTGAAATTGGTAAGTCGGAAGTTAAATGTATTCTCTGGGGTTCCATGTTGACACATCCTACATCATATTTATCTTTGGCAAAAATACCGACATATTTGGCTAATAGAGTAGGCAGTTTGATAGGTGCAGACTGAACTTGGATAGGTTCAGTGGCGTTTACAAACTCCGGCTCATAATTTTTACCAAATATCCCTGCATTTTCCTTTTCTGAGACATCTTCATTAGGTTCTGACACGTGCAAGGAATTAACTGTTGGAATATTTCGTAATTGGTTCAGGAGAGGCACTCTTTGGTTATTTTGGAAAATTTGCATCTTAACACAATCAATATTTAACTGGAAACTTTGGCAATGGTTAAGTCCAATAAGGGTATAGGGTAATTTATTATCAATAACATAAAGATCAACATATTTGGATATGCGGCCAATTTTCAAATTAACACGACATTTTTCCTGCAAGGTGAGAATGCCTTGTGTTTGAGCGACCGATAGACCTTTACGAATTTTGGAAGTGTTTAATTGGAGTTTTTGGACTAAATGTAATGGAATGGCACTTAACGAGCTTCCTGAGTCGATCAAACAGGGTATTGAGTTTTCTGGTATCCCTAGAGTAGTAATTTGACGTTTCTTTGGGTTTTCTTTGGATCCTTTTCTTTTTTCTATGTACCCGGGTACTATTAGTTGTCATATATTACTACTTGGGTTTGCAGAAAAATCACTTTGTGTCTGATTTGGATTTTGGATTTGAATGTTTGGGTGTTGGGTTAGAGAAGAGGCCTCTAAAGATTGCTTTCGAAAAGGACAATCTCGTACCCAATGGTAAGCATTTGGAATATTAAGATTAAGGCATACACGGCATGGCGATGGTGGCAATGTAGCCTGGTAGTGTATATTTGGTCTGGGAGGAGACGGTTGAAATGGTCTCACATTTTGGAAAGTTCTTTGAGGGTTAGTCACATTTGGGCGATTCTGGGGGTTTTGATAAGGGTTTCTATAATTCCAGGATCGCATTGGAAAATTCTGCTCAGGGGTATTAGGGCGATATGGTCGCCATTGTCTGAACTGATTTTGGGGAGTTGGGTCTGGTTTATTTTCAGGACTCTTGCCTGCTTCTTCAAGCTTAGTAAGTTTAAAAACTAATTCTCTCCATTCTGTGGCAGTTTTAGGGGCATTAGTCACAATAAGTCTCTGCATCGAGATTGGCAAACCTTCTGATAACCCTTCCAGAATGAATTTGTTGTCTAAACCCAGATTACGACCCATTTTCGTTTTCTTTTGGTAGTACTCGTTGAGGTCTTCACCTGACCTATACCGAATACTAGCAAAGTCGCTTAGTGATAGTGTATCTGGGGTAGAAAAATTTTCATGGAATAGTGAAACAAACTCATTCCAGTGCAAAACATTAAGACAGTTGTTAATGTATAGGGTAAGGGCACTATCTTTTAAAAATTTCTGGATGTTTCTTATTTTCCAAACATCATCTTTTTTGGATTCAATACATACAGCCTCAAAATAAGCAAGCCAGGAAGCAAAAATCATCTTTGCTTCCGGCGAAAATGAGATAATCTCTGGCTCTTTCGTTGTTTTTTCCTCAATATTTGCTGCATAGCTACCTACAGCGGCCTTTTTGATTAATTCTATTTCAGGAATTAGGGCCTGATTTTTAAGAGATTGTTGGCTCTCTGGGCTAATGTCTCCATTCATATTTACAGGGGAACTTTCTTTAAAAGGGTTTCCACTTTCATCAACTTCTGTGTTTTTTTCTTTCAAAGATTCGCTACCTTCACCCACTTGAGTGGATTTGTCTTCTGCACTCATTTTTATTACTTATTTTTACAATCTCATTAAACAAAACATTAAAAAAAAATATTTTTACTAGAAAAATTCCATTTTTTTTTCTAAAAAATTTGCCCTCTTTTTCTCTTAATTTTTCATCAAATCCCGTTTAAATTTCAAAAATAATACACAAAAATAATCTGCTTCATTTAATCACTTAAGTTGTCACATAGAGATAATAATAAAATAATAAATAATAATAATAATAATAATAATAATAATAATAATAATAATAATAATATATTTTATAAAATTAACACTTAAAAAATAATAAAATTTCAAATTGTTTTTCTTTAATTGTTTTTCTCTCTTACTGCTTCAAAAAATAAAAATAGAAAGTTTCTGTCCGCTTTTAAATTCTTCTTAAAAAATAACAAAATCGAACATACCTATTTCTTCTTTTTCTTTTAAATCCATTTGATTGCACAGAATACTCACGTGAAAAAAAGAAAAAAAAAATATCAACATTAAAACGAAACCAAAACAGGAAGCATCAACCAAACAACGGACTCTTGACACACGCAAAGAAAGGGAGAAAAAAAGAACATTCCTCCTTCTGCCAGGAGATCGTTGACCTTGAATTTTCCACAAACCATCTGTGAACCATCCCTTTCGCTGGATAGTAGGTCATTTGAGATAACTATTGAAAGTGAATGAACAAAACTGTTTTTCTTTTGGAGTGAAGCGCTGAAGAAAAATTGTTTATTTTAAGTAGGCAACGAAATAAAATGTTTATCCGAGATTTGATAGCTTAATGAGGAACGAAGCAGGAGCTCTTTTATTAACTGATCGTAGATATTTATTTCTTTATTTTGGACACAAACTTTTTCTTTTCAGTTAAACACACTAGTCTTCTGTTATTTTCTTTTAAAGGCCCGGTGATTAAAAATAAAGTCTTTTTATGGTTGGTTCGATTACGATGTTTCTTATTGATGAATAGTTATTTAAAAGAAAGGATTTTCCCATGGCAGGTATTTAAATCCTAGCAGACTCACTGTAAGATATCGCCTCTGTATAACGGGCGCATCTCGGTATAACGAACGCACATCGATCTGTCTGTAACGAGCGGTCGATCACCGCTATCACACATCCCAGTAATAGATATCCATCGTTAATGTAGTCGTGCACAAGTAGGAGAAATAAGCAGGCATTTTCCTGGGAACTAGCTTTTATTCCAATTAATTACAAGTCTCTTCATAAGCTAGGCCCAGGGGACAGTTTGAAGAGTCTTTTACCGGGGAAACATCGTCTTATCGTTCATATTTCGGCGAATTGCCGGACTTACAACGGCAAGGATGCCGTCGCACTTCGAAGAATACTGGCCGTAGTTTTTGTGGAGAGTGATTAGAGTCAAAAGCCATGCAAAAACGTGCTCCTCACATTATATACGGCCGGACCTCCGCCAGAGACCGCTTTGCAACTTATGAAATAATGTAATTTAATTGGCTAATTAGCCCTTGACTCATATCTGGGTAAGCAGCCCAGATAATTAACATGCAAGATGTAGCCACCGGGAGAAGAGAGATGCGCTGCCGTCAGCACTTTTAATCTTAACGACGATTCAAAATTGATATCTGTTCGTAATAAATGTATCGTAAGGAAAGTTAAGTTACAGGGGCAACTAGAAATGAAGGCAAAACTTTAAAATTTTGACACACGATTTAGGGATTTTAAACTTTGAATTTTTATATTTTAGTTTCTGATTTGGAATGGGTTTAATTAACTATCCTTTCATATCAATCCACATTCGTTCACATTCAAAATTCTTTCATACTTTTTCACATTCATTTCATATATATACTAAATTACGTTTTCCTAAAAATAGCATGTTAGTTTCGATTAGTCTGCGGTTTTAAGATAGTAAAAATCAAATTTTGATAGTTGCATTCTGAATTATCCTGTGGCTCATCGGTAAACATTTCCTTTTTTAAAAATACTTCTGCAAATTAATTAATTTTAGGTACTTTGTTGTTGTAGTGCCCCTATCCCACACACTTAATAAGTGTCATTTATACTATAAACACACTAAAGCTAAACAAAACTATTTTGATTATCATTCATACATTAAAATTAAAAAAATTACATTTCTAACTCTGGTTTTCATGGTGAAAACCAAATTTTGATAATTGCATTCTGAACTATCCTGTGTTTCATTGGTAACCATTTCATTTTTATAAAAGTCTTGCTGCAAATTAAGTAATTTTAGGTACTTTGTTGTTCTTATTCACTATAATTTCTTTATATCTCTATAAATAATTATTGTATGTTCAGAAGATTGGCTTCATATTATGCAGAAAAATCTAGAATCAGTAAGTTCAGACTCTGATTTAGAGTGAAGACAGTCAAAAAGATAAAATATATTAACACAAGTTTGGTTAAATATTTCGGTTGAAAAAAAATAATTTTCAAGCTATAATTTTTTACTATTAAATTCAAATCTAGCATTTACATTACATAGTTTGTAAATAAAAAGGAAAATAAGTAAGCATAGTATAAGTAGTAATAAGTTATTAATTTTCATGATGAAAATTCACTTGGACAAATTTTGATTTTTGCTCATTCTACTTTTCTAGTGAGTGTGAAAATGAAGTTTGATAAAGCAAAAACAATTGTTAACTCCAGCCACATTGAAAAAGTCCTGTGAGATCTGCCAATTGGGATGGAAACTGTTTTCAAAGGAAAAGAAGGAGAACATAGGAACGAGAAATAGAT
Source organism: Maratus michaelseni (assembly GCA_963931845.1). Taxonomy (NCBI): domain Eukaryota; kingdom Metazoa; phylum Arthropoda; class Arachnida; order Araneae; family Salticidae; genus Maratus; species Maratus michaelseni. Next base: position 79,776,716 of record OZ007600.1, read on the forward strand.
GACTTGGAGAAAATTTGCTTGTAATATGATAATATAAATAGTGATAGTTTGTGAATAAAAAAAAGTTTAATTTGATATGTTGCGATTTCAAATAAATGCAGTGGCTGTACCCCCGTAATGGTCTGTAATTTTTTGCCATGTTTTATTTATCTTATTCACGACAGCAGGTCATTTAGAGATCAGAAGACATTAAGGAGGACTGTTCAATGATTCGAAAACACCTGCTAGCTTGTTAAAGCTATGGGCAGGTTCTTTTCTAATTTCCTGTTTAAATTTGAATATTTTTAAGTGATTTTTTTTTTTTTTTTTTTTTTTTTTTTTTTTTTTTTTTTTTTTTCATTGGATAGTTGAGATTGACCTCAGCTATCTTATGCAAAAAAAAAAAAAAAAAAAAAAAAAATGTTTAAAAATATTCAAATTTAAATGAGAAATTAGAAAAGAACCTGTCCATAGGTTTAACATTAGCGAGCAGTTGTTTTCGTGTCAGTGAAGAGTCCCCTTAAGCCTAACGCCAATCATTCTCCAGAAAAGAATTGCAAAAGGAAAGTTGCCATATAAGGTAAGGGCAAAGTGTCTTGCTTTGCCACCTGGCTCAAATGACTCAATTTTTAGGAAGTTTTATTTATTTATAATAATTGAGTTTTGTTTTAGCACTTTTAAAACTAGTGTTCCATGTTTGAGATATTTTAATAAAATACTATTTATAAAATAAATTTACAAATCTTTAAAATCATTAAAAATTAATTTTAAAGGCTTTGTGAAACAATTAATAAAATCCAATTAGAATTGGAATTTTAGTAAAACATACATAAATTATTGTGATATTTGAAAGCTAAGCTCTTTTAAAATTTCTATTTCAAATGCATTAATTGTACATAATTTCGAGAAAAGAATAGCTTTCCTGACTTTGTTTAATGCCTTTGTAAAATATTATTGACTGTTTAAATGGCCATTTCAGTGGCACTTTCTATTTAAAATTGCCATTAAAAAGTAATTTTAATTAAAACTTATTAAAATTTAATGAAAAATATGATATTAACTGAATAATATAGAATTCCAACCAAGTGTTTATCCCTTTGTATACATGAGTCTCTGATTCAGAATAAATATAGTCCTAAAGATAAGATATAATTTTTTTTCAAAGAAAAAATTTGAAACTAATAAATTTTTGTATTGATTTTTGATAATTTTTAATATAAAGTAATTCAATTTTAAAAGTTTTACAACAGGTGGATTTTTACATAAGTAATTTTAACGAATTGTTTTCAATTAAATTTTGCCAGAAGATTACTTTTTTTTTTTTTTCAAAGTTTATATAAATACAATTAAATAAATCTGAAGATCTATATTTATGGTAAGAGCAGAAAAGAATAAATTCCTACAGCTACATGTTATTTTTCTTAAATTTTTAATAATGGTTAAATATTTCTATTGATTATGTGAAAAGAAATATATAAAAAATTGGTAATATGGCAAAAAAAAAAAAAAAAAAAAAAAAATGCTGTATGTTACAATTTTCAATCTTACCACTTCCACAAATTCAAATTATTATGGATATAATATAATTTTTTATTTTTAATGAGAAAAGTAACATTTAATTCTTTTTTACATTTTAATGTTTTCACATAGAACACTGAAACTGAAAAAAAGAAAAAAACATCAAAATGTAGCTATTATAAAATTTTGAATAAATTATTTTATTAATATTAAATTTAATAAAATACTTTTTTAGCATTATTTCATTCATAATCTTTAATATTACAATTATATCTAATGGATATAATAATAAAAACTGAGGCCTTTAACAAAACAGTTAATCCATGCGGCATTTCAGATGCTTATATATACATGGATTAGCTAATTCAAAGCTGGACTCATCAATATAAAATGGTAAAATCTTTTTTTTCCTAATGTAAAGAGTTATTGATTTCTAATACAGTCAAACCTCGTTAACATGAACACGCTTAACGTGAATTACTTTTAACATGAATTATTTTCATAGTCCCCTATAAAAATGAGTACAAAGATTTGATACTGATAACATGAATTATTGTTAACATGAACAAAATTTTGATTCCCCTTGAGGTTCATGTTAACGAGGTTCGACTGTATTTTGCAGGTAATTAATATCTCCCTAGATGAGAAAAAAAAAGATTTGCCATTTTATAGTGTTGAATCCAGTTTTGGCCAATATCGGTTGGTCTGACGTTCACCAATATCGGTTAATAATGGGTCCCGATATAGGCTGATATTGGAAAAAAAGCTAGCCATGCAATATCGACCGGTCCGGTGTTTACCGATATTGCAAAATCGCTGTTTCCGATATTGGCCGATATTGCTGTGCTACCTGGGTTTGTACGTCAACACTGTTTGCCAAGAAAAAACAGTTACCATTAATTTACACTATTAATCTTACAAATTTATATAAATAGGCATATATATCAGTTGTGGTATCTAAAGAATGCAAAATGGTTTTAATATATTGTTATTTATCACACTGAACAATAAAACTTAACAATAGGCCCTAACTTAATTAGGCATCATAACTAAAATTTTTAACAGGAATCATAGAAATGTTGTGTGTTTGAAGTTCCGAGCGAACTGCAGAATGCTCATTTCCCATCATGCTTCTTTTCTTGTCGTTGCTGCGATTTAGTTGCTTCGTTGTGTAATGCTTTCATAAGAATTGTCGTGACCCCTCTCCCACCTGTCAGCAAAAATAATCAAACCTTGAACCCCTCCTTACTGCTTACATAATACTTGAATGGCCCCTTAGCGTTATTTTTTATTTTAAGAATTGTACATTTGAACATTCAAAGACACTTGTTTATAGTTTGAAATCATCAGATTATTTTGCTTTGATGGATTTGAATTGCACCAGATGTTCAATATTATTGGGATATTTATTTTACATCAATTTTATAAGTGAATACCAGATATCTAGCAATCAAAACTTTCTTTTCCTACCAAACTGTCTTTTAAAAGTTATTTGAGAGCATGTAAAGATATGTTACTTTTATAATTAACGTATTAGCAGTGCTTAATTCATGCTGGAGCTCAGCTCTGGTACTTCTTTATTTTCAGTGAACACTTAAATATTAGCCAGAGCTTATAAATATTGTACACCAAAATATTCGTGTATGTTGTATATTGTTGGTTGTTAAAAAAAATGCTTAGCGAGAAAGATTTTCTGAAATTTTTTTTTATAAATGTTTTTGCTATTTGTTCATTCATTCGATTTTACTGTATATATATATATGCATAGTTACCAACTAATCCTTATTTGTGTTACCACTAAATCCGGATAGTAGTATTGACCTTATTTAATAGCAAAATTCTGCAATTAAGCCATGTCAAGATTAAGCGAATGTAATCAAAGGGGATTTCGGAAGTAGCGGTAACAAAAAAGTGGAATAGTTAACAGCTATTTATATACATAGATATATTTTTAAAAAGATCTTTTTTGCTGAAGAAAAAATATGCTTTAAATTTTGCAAAGAATGTATGAAATACAAATATGTGGATGGAGGGAGTGTTATGCTATGTTGTTAGTGCAGCGGAATTTTAGGGCCCTGGTACTTTTTCCTTTTAAATTAAGACACGTGTATTAGCATAGAGTGGGCAGAGCCCCTCTGACAAGAAAATATTTGTTTATAAAAAAATATAATAGTACTAAGCTTTTCAAACCTGATATATATATATATTGTTCACCTTAATTATAAAATAATAAATGAATTTTAAGGTATTTTTCTATTAGCCACAGTAGATAAATCACCAAATATTCTTTATGGTTACAATAAGAAAGTTTATTATGAACCAAACCACACTCACTAAAATATGCTAACTAGCTGTGAAATTGCAGCATAGAAATATTTTAAACACTAAAAGATAGAAAATAAAATATAAATAAAAAATAAAGAAAGTAATAATTTTTTATTGAGAAAACAATTTAGAAATCAAGGATGCACAGTTTAAAAAAATGCTTTTATCGCCTTTTCTGTTTTCTTAAAAAGAAAGTAAAAAATGCTTTTTCAATAAATTCAGTAACTCACACTTTTTATCAAGTGTAAATCAAAGTGGTGAATTTTCCATTCAAATTATGGAGCCATGCCAAATTAATGCATTGTAAAAGAAGTTTTTTGAAACAAAATAAACAGAATCCTGAAATTAAGCGTGATTTTAATTATAAGCATTAAATGCTTTTAAAAGAATGTTTTTTAAAACTTTTTACTTTTATACTTATTCAGTAACAACTCTCCCACTTTTCTCCTATTTTAATTTTTAAACTATCTTAGGGCAACTCAGTGTACTTATTTGCATGTTACGGATGAAGAGACACTGAATAGTGTAAGCCTTGTACTGTTTGAACCAGTTGTTCAAATTCACAACACATTTGGGTACTTTATGTCAGCCTAACACATGAGATAAATTGCTAAATATTGTTGTTATCACCATTATTCATATTCTATTCATTTCTTTTGAAATATGGACTTATTATTCATTTTATTTAAAATATGAATTTTTCATTTAAAATATATATATTTAAAGTACTATGCCTTTCACTCATTTATTTAAAATAATAATAAAAAAAAAAATATTTTATTTCAACATCAAGGCATTGTTTTTAATTTAAGTAAATGAAAAATAAAAGGTGCTATGGCTGAAGGGGGAAAAAAAAGCTATTGATAAGATTTGGGCCCGGCTAACATAAAAGTACCCTTTTTTGTGATCTATTTGCAAAATCAGGGATTGCCCCTGGCAAAAATTGGGACCACTTCACAAAATTATTCTTAATAAAAGAAGTCCCTTCACAAAATTATATTTTTTATAAAAGCGAACACTTTAAATTTTTTTTTAAATTGTTGGGATTGCAAACAAAATAAGCTCACCAAAAAGGAAAACTTTAGCAGGAAAACATATATATATATATATATATAGCATAGTTTGAATTTAAAAGCAACTTGATTTTTTGGTACATCATTTTATTTTTCTCAAAACTATAATTAAAAAAAAAAAAGTACCCATGAGAGAGAGAAAAAAAAAAAAAAACCCTGCATCAAACTTTGATGTGGAATCAATCATATAGAAAAAATTTACAATTTTTTGTACATTTATTTTGCATTTTACTGTGAAGACTTTTTTTTTTTTTTTTGGGGGGGGGGGGGGGGTATCACAAAAAGTAGATGCAACTAAAAAAAAACATTCGATAATTCTACATTGTAGTGATTCTATGATAAAACAAGCTGCCAGTGTGATCAACAGATACATGCTTAAATAGCATGTACTTTGAAGAAGCCTCATGTGTAATGACAATCCTGGAAGGGCCCTGGAGTGAGTGAAAGGGTTCCACTTATCACTGTTTCTTAGAAGGGAAAATTACTTCTGTGTTTTTAAATAAATGATAATTATTTTTATTTATTTCAAAAGTATAACTGTACTGGTACAAAATTTTATACACATGTACAAATAAAATGTGTAGAGCACTGAAGTAAATATAAAAAACATACATTTAGATTTTTAATTTAACTTGTGTAAAGCAGAAATATAATTTTTTATATACAAGTCATATGGCACAAAAAATACTCTCAGATAAAATGAGCTTCCACTTAATTCTGAGTGACTTCGAAATCTTATGATCGTCATTATTTAAAAAATACAGTGTTCTATTTTTTGAAACCACAAAAAAAATTAATAGTTATCATTGATTTATTAACAGGAGATTAATATTTTTGTGGATATTTAAGACCCTCTAACAGCGAAAACTAGTCAAAACTTTCGATTATTTCTATACAAAATATTTGTTATTAACATGACAAGAGTAACAAATAATTATTTTTGTTTATGTTTATAATCATTGACAGCTGATATCGATCCGTAATTACGACGCTTGCGCAGTAAAACCTTGTCTATGATTGGTTGGCGTTTGGGCTTCTCAGTAACCAGTGAAAACGCTCTTAGGTTAAGGACTTGGGTCGCTGGGATTTTTAGATCGTTGGGTCGACCAGTGAAAACGCAGCTTATTACCTTCTCTGGTGGGGGGGTCTCTCTAAACCTGTTCCCCGACCGGCCGATTACAAGGAAAACGGGCAGGAGGCTCGTCAGTCAAGTGAGAGTGTCCAGACCTAAGTCTGACCTTAGGCCGAAACCAGTCCAGTGCATCTATGCGTAGCCAGAGTTTTCTGTGCCTGGCGATAGGAGCTAGCAGGCAGATTTCACCTAAATTTTACGCTACTAATCTCGATCGAGAACACCTCTTTGGCGATTTTGAAGGGAGTTTCCAAGTTCGACAGTGGTTCTAAAACTAATTTTCCGTTGTGTCTAACAGTTTTGTGATATGTTTTGTTTTTGTTTGTTTGTGTTGTATTGTATGTGAATGATCCTCTTAATGGAACGATCGGGGACCTCCCGTATTTCGCTGCGGGGCTCACCGAAGGCAAAGCCATTGGGAGGGGACAACCCTAGCCAAGCCGTGCCTATGTGTCAGGGACTGGTTTTCTTCGAAGTCCCGGGTTGGCGAGACGCTCCCCTTGCTCGCTGCAACAGATGAACTAATCGTTTTCTCCCTCCCTAGGACTTGATAATCGGAAGTTGCGGTTACAGTAATGGGTCGTGGAGGTGGTTCGGCATTGGCCTAGGACCCGGTTCCTTTTATGGGGTTCCGGCAACAAAGCCGTCGGACCACTTCTACGTCCGCCCAAGTGTTGTGTGGTGGTGTCCTCTGAGTTTGGGCTCCACCGCATGTTGCATCGACCTTTGTCGTCAAATAATTTGGGAAAGGGTCGAGAGGCGCAGGAGGCTCACATCCCCGTCTCTCTCCCCGGCTGAAGAGTGCAACCTGTGGAGGTGCACCGCGTAAACTGACCCTCTATTGGTCACGTCCTCGTATGAATTCACGAGAATCTGGATTCGGTGGTGGAGTACAACTGCCTTCGGCAGCCGTAGCTTGTCATTACCAATACGGTCTATGGAGCTTTCCGTTCTTCTTCAGTATTTATCTTATTTGGCTGCACTGAAAAATTTACTGACCAGGTCAGGTTACCAAATTCTAAGAATCAGTCCACAGCAGAAGGGAGCAATTAAAGATGCTAGCTGGGGAACTCACAATAGACATTGCAACCCTCCCCCCTTTTCCTTTCACCAAAGTCTCAAATTCTCACAAAAGCGATTCGCTCTCTCTATCTTAGCCTTGGAAATCACCCCCGCTCTTTTACACCCCCTCCCTCCCACTCAGAATCATACACAATTTTCCGTTCTGTGTGAGAAGCTCTTTCTTTTCCCCTTTAAAGATGGACAACAAAGAATTGAAATGAAATTGACGACGGCGCGGCGGAGGGGACTTTTTTACAGGGAGTGTTCATAACTTTCAGACTTACCACTACTCTAAATTTTACCAACTCTTACAAATAAGTATGGGGGGGTGTTACACCCCCAACCCCCCCCCCGCGCTAGGCACGCCCCTGCTCGCAACAGTGAGCGTTATCAGATTGCCAACTTTATGACGTCACACGCAGAAGTAAAAGTTTAATTTAAAATTACGGCTAATTAATTAAATTTTCGAACAAACGAATGTACGATAACAAATCTGTGTCCAAATATCTTTCATTAAAAAAAAAATTATGTAATTTGATGCAGTAGTTTGTTCTCACGAATTGTCGAAAGAAAACGCTTAGCGTTTCAAATATATAGATTGGTGGATTATTTTGATTTTTTTGCAGATTTTAACTCTCAGCCTGTTTTAAGAAAGGATGCATAATTTTCCAATAAAAAAATCCAAGATTTTTCATAATTTTATACAGCTTCTAATAACACCATTCCAAGTTTTTATTACTTGTTTTGTATCTTTCTTTATTCAAGAAACTAGCTAACCCGCCCGGGTCCGAGATAATACCAATCAGTTCTATACAAATATGAGGACTGAAATCTGAAATACCCTGTTCACATCGGACATTTAAGATATCTTAGACCGCCATTTTTTAGGTGGTACCCTCCCGGTATTGAATACCTGTCCACACCGCAAAATTCATCTAAGATAACTCACTGAACATCACCGTGTCCGAGATCTGAACAAACATAGAATGTGTCACGGTTTTTCTATATTTCCAGCCATTCGCCCATGGCAAATTTAGAAAAACTTAAAAGAAACGGGTTGACTCGTGCTTTGTTTCTTCTACACGGAAATACGGATAAAGGGCTTCTGAGCATGCGCGCGGATTTCAGAAGAGTGATTTTTTACTTGTGATCTTTGATCAATTTTTAATTAATAACTACTCTAATTTTCAAAATATTAAACTTATGAGGCTCAACTGCACCAGGAAAAGATTTGGACTACCTAAATCTAAATTTTCAGGCTTCTAGGTGGGCTACATTTTCCTAGCCATCGCCAACAGACAGACACACACAGAGCGAAACTTTGTTTTATTAGTATAGACTAGCTGAACCGTACGGCCTTGTCCGAGCCCGTGTAATAAACTTAAATCTCTGAAAAAACAAAACTTTGGCCACTGTATCCGATGGCTTCGGCACAGTATACCGGGCATGCTCGTACGCTCCGGAAAATCTTTTATTTCCCCCTTCTACAGCCAGGGGAGCATTCTGTTCTAAACAAACCTCTTTCCGAACGAACCGCTTAGACAGGTCCCCGCTGCCTACGGCACTATATAGTAGGCGTGCTACAAAATTGAGCTGGTTTGGAGAAGATGGGAACATTATTATTAAAATGACTAATTAGGAAGACCACTATGCATCTTTAAAAATTCATTTGTTTGGTTAAGCTAGGAAATTAATTACAAATTTGGCTTAAACTATTATTCGGAAATAGCGATAGCTGCTACTCATAAATTTACTTTAATGTTATAGAGGGTGACTAATAAGTTAATTATAATATTTGGAATCAGTTGCGTTGAAATCGGAAAGATAGTTGCTGAGTTACGGAAACAGGGCATAGTTAGAAAAAAAAACCTTGAAGGAGGGGCCGGAGGGCGAGGGAATGTTCAAGTGACCTTCAGCAAATAACTAATTAGGAGGACCACTATGCATCTTTAAAAATTCGTTCGTTTGGTTAAGCTTAGAAACTTAATTAGAAATTGTCTTAGACTGTTATTTGGAAATAGTGGTACCCGCTACTCATAAATTTATTTTGATGTTATAGAGGTTGATTATTGTCTGAGTGCAACGAAGACTCATACACAGCGCAGTGTTACTTTGCCCCATATATAGCTACGATGGATATTAAAACCTTTCGTCAAGCATAACTCAAAAAATATTTAACGGATTTCGTTCAAATTTTTACAGCAGGTACCTATAAAGGTGACAACGTCGTCTATTTATTACCAAGAATAAGTGTCAAACCGTCTGGAAGTTATATTAAAAAAATAGATAAAAAAGCACAATTAAAGTACATACGTCTCTAAATTTTGTGCGTACGTCATTTTCACCGGCGGGAGATTTTCGTAGACAATCGGAATTGAAAAGTTCATGGAATACATGGAGCAAAAAAATATGCAAGCACTAATATTCAGCACAATAAAATATACTTCAATTTAATAAAAATGGAAAGTTAATCTGGAATTTTTTCTGTTTGAAAAATATTAGAGATTAGTAAGAGTAGTATTAGTATTAGAGATTTGGCGTAAATCACACCATTAGCAGCTTTTTTATTTCGCGTGTGTATGTTAGGAGCAATTCTTTGATGTTTAAATAAAAGGTTTCGATTTGTGCATTATTTCTTATTTTCTTTTCCTTTTTAGTATTTTAAATGGAATTAGTGAAAGGCGTGTATTTTAAATTAAATGAGTGAAAGACGTGTATTTTTAATGTATGTATTTCAAATGAAATCAGTGAAAGATTTATATTTAAATGAAATGAATGCAATATGAAGATGTTATGAGAAAAATATTTGGCGATTTATCAACTGCGCCAAGTTAACATAAAAGTACCAATACATATGTGGGTACTTCTCTATTATCCCGTCGACCACTTTTCATAACAAAAAACTATCGCCAAATAAACGGGAGAACGTTGTCATTGAAATATCAAAATACATAAATAAATAAAATATAAGAATTTAAGGACACAATTGTTATTTTAATCAATGAAATAACTAATAAATCAGTAAAACATAATGAAAAATACACGCAAATGTCGCGTTAAAAGCCACTTGATGACGTAACAAACACGTATAATGCTTCTGATATCAAGTAAATGGGACTGCATTTTTGGCGTTTAATCTAACAGTTTGGCGATAGTTTTTTGTTATGAAAAGTGGTCGACGGGATAATAGAGCAGTACCTCTATGTGAAATGAAACAAGGCACAGATGTCATATACGAGGGCGCGATTTTTCCCTCCACCAGCTTGGGGAAAACTTTGTTTTTGAATATTAGTTACAAATAGTGTGACAAATAGTACACGTGATTTTTTATTTCAATATAAAAATAAAATAACGTAATAAATGAAACAGCTTCTATTATTTTAAAAAAGGAAATAAAAATAAATAAATAATAGTTTGATATAAATAAAGGCGCGGATGTCATATACGCACCACATTGGCGCGATTGCAACAAAATGGCAATTTTATGCCTCACATGGTAACCCGGTTATTTTGTTTCAATTGTTGTTTATTAACTTTTATTTTTTATTTTAATTCTATAAATTGTTTTTATTATATATATCAATATTTATTTATATCAAACTATCATTTATTTATTTTTATTTCCCATTTTTGAATAATAGGAGCTATTTCATTTATTACGTTATTTTATTTTTATATTGAAATAAAAAATTACATGCTATTATTGTATGGTATTTGTAACTAATATTCAAAAACAAAGTTTTCGCCAAATTGGCGGAGGAAAAATCGCGCCAATCTGGTGCGTATATGACATCTGTGCCTAAATTAATATTGATATACATATAAAAATAATCTATAGAATTAAAATAAAAAATAAAAGTAAACAAACACAATAAACAGTTTTCGCCAAAGGGGCGGGGGAAAAATCGCGCCAACGTGGTGAGTATATGGCATCTGTGCCGGGATTTTTACCCTTTTATCTGTGCTTTCGGAAATATAAAAAAATTAAAAAATTCTTATATCAGGTGTATAATGTTTTGCATTTTTATACGGACCACTTCTCCATTTTAAGATTTTAAATGCTTATTTATATCAGATATTTCTTTCTTGAGATTCCCACAAGTTTTTTCCGGTATTTTTTTTAGTTCGCTTATTAATTGTTTACAATTTGCCCCCCTGGCAATAACAATTATTTATCACAAAAAATGGGTACTTCTCTATTATCCCGTCGACCACTTTTCATAACAAAAAACTATCGCCAAACTGTAACGCTAAATAAACGGGAGAACGTTGCCATTGAAATATCAAAATAAATAAAATATAAGAATTTAAGGACACAATTGTTACTTTAATGAATGAAATAACTAATAAATCAGTAAAACATAATGAAAAATACACGCAAATGTCGAATTAAAAACCACTTGATGGCATAACAAATACGTATAATGCTTCTGGCATCAAGTAAATGGGACTGTATTTTTGGCGTTTAATCTTAGTTTGGCGATAGTTTTTTGTTATGAAAAGTGGTCGACGGGATAATAGAGAAGTACCCAAAAATGGCTTAGTTTTGTTAAATTTGTTTGTTATGTATTTTCATTTCTTATTAAAATATCGAAAATGGCAATAAAATTTTATTTTAGCACCGTACTTAATTTTTTTAAATGGCTCAAAAACATGGTTTAATAAACGTATATTTGTAAATATTTTAAAAAACATGTTTTTCCGCTCTCTAGAAAAATTTGTAAGATTCTACAACTGCCTTTGGCACCAACCAGTACATGATACGGAACTTTTCCCTATTCAGATACACAGAAGAGGTTGGTCACAAACAAGAGTAATGCTAGCAACAATATTATTTTAACTCTATAAGAGTTAGAAACAATAATGATATTAAATTCCCCGATTAGCTTAGGGCCCGATTACGGAACTTTCTCCTAGAAAAAAAAAACTGTAGAAGTCTTTTACATTTGTTTCGAATGAAGCTCGATCAACAAAGTATTAATTGATAATACAAACAACACTAATATTAACATGGGGGCAAAAGTTTGAATTTAAGTGTATATATTTGGAACCCCCCCCCCCCAACCACCCACCAAAAAAAGAAAAAGAAAGTTACAGAAATGAATTTAAAATGGCGTGAAGCCACCCTTTCTGACATAAGAAATTGGCTGCGAACCCGATTACGAAACTTTCACTTAACTTAATAACATGTATCTAATAGCCCTGAGGACAATTCCCTTTTCCCAGTTATACGGACCTTGGGGCTTTTTTAAAAAGCTTGACGCAGTTCGGGTTGAAGAAGTTGAGATTTACTGTCAAATGACATAAACTACTATGAAAATAAAACTGGTGAATTATTATGCTGGTTTATGTATGTATTTAAAAAAATTGCATCTGATTACACTCTTTAGATAAATTACTCCTGTTTGCATTTAATAACAGATAAACGGCTTCCGTTTACTAAATTGTTTAAATATTGGGAAGAGTTGGCGAGAGATAGATAGACGTGTAAACAAACGGGTAGACAGACGGGTAGAGAGATGGATAGCGACAGAGATAAGCTAACGGGTAGCGAAACGAATAGACCGACGGGTAGCGAGGCAGGTGCAAAAAAGGGTTGACAGAGGGGTAGTGAAATGGGTAGGGAGACGGGTGGCGTGGTGGATAGAGAGACGAGTACAGAGACGACTTGACAGACGGGTAGAGAGAGGTGTATATAGACAGACAGACGTGTTGATAGACGAGTAGTGTAACGGGAAGCGAGACAGGTAGAGACACGATTAAAGAGTCGGGTAGAAAGACAGACGGATACTGAGACGGGTATACAGAAGAGTAGAGAGACAGTAGACAGATGAGTTCGAAGAGAGACACAGCTAAGACATACGAGTAGTTAGACTGGTAGACACGTTTGTAGCAAAGCATGTTATCAATGTGGTTTGAAGTATACGAGTTTCTATAAATAGTTATACAAATAAACAAAGGAAATTTTTTTAATTCAAATATTAAATATTTGATTTAATATTTCAATATTTAATATTTTATTTTTTATTATTTTATTTAGACATTTGTCACAAAGAAAATGTTGCAAAAATTAAATTAAATTTGCGTTAAACTACGCTTGCTAAAATACGCTATTTGCTGCAAATCTGATTATGTGACTTTAAAAATATCGTTTTAAAAGATCCGGCGGTTTTTTTTTAAAGTTTTGAGCAATTCCCGCTTAAGAAAATGAGATTATTTGCCAAATGTTATAAAAAAATGCATATGAAAACATAACAGTATATGAATTTATATATGATATTTTGTAATTATATCATTTAATTTGCTATTTTTCATATGTTGTATCTTTATCTATCTCTTGTCTATCATATGCTGTATATTCACTTAGATTCTTGTTGATATCTTCTTTATATCGTAATTGTTAACTTTATGTTCTCAGCAATATCACTCAGACTAATCCCTTTGAGGGAAGTCCTAGTTAAGTTAAGTATGATGTTTGGAATCAGTTGCGCTGAAATCAGAAAATTAGTTGCTGAGATATGGAAACATGGTACAGTTAAAGAAAAAACCTTGAAGGAGGGGCCGGGGGGGAGGGGGCGTTGAAGTGCCCTTCAGCAACTGACTAATTAGGATGACCACTATGCTTCTTTAAGAATTCGTTCGTTTCCTTAAGCTTTGAACTTAATTACAAATTTGGCTTAAACTATTATCGGAAATAGTAGTAACCGCTACTCATAAATTTACCTCAATGTTATAGAGGGTGACCCTTAAGTTAAATATAATGTTTGGAATCACCTGCGTTGAAATCGGAAAGAAAGTTGCAAAGATATGGAAACGGGGTATAGTTAGAGAAAAAAACCTTGGTGGAGGGGCAGGGGGGGAGGGAATGTTCAAGTACCCTTCAGCAAATGACTAATTAGGAGGACCACTATGTATCTTTAAAAATCGTTTGTTTGCTTAAGCTAGGAACTTAATTACAAATTTGGTTTAAACTATTATTCAGAAATAGTGGTAACGGCTTTCTAGAAATACACTTCGAAGCTATGAATGCTGATTTTTACGATAATTTAGTAAAAATGGAACTGGTTTGAAGAAGTTCGTAACATTGTGAGCTGAGATTTAAAATAGCGATATTATCTATATAAAACAGCAATTAAACGCTACGGGTGAAGCTAAAAATGTTAAAATTGTTAAATGTAATTAGTTCTGTAGAAATCAGAGCAGTAGGTTTGGATTTATTAATAAGGGGGGGGGGGGGGGTCAATTAAGGAAAAAGCCACCGCTCGGTTTTGCGCGGTCAAGTAAAATAAATGTGATAATTAATAAAAAGTTGTGTACCTTTACCCCTCTCCATCCCCGCAAATGTAACAAATATCTGTTAAATAAAGTTTTCTGTATTAATAATAAATCTCTATCGCTATGTCATGTAAAAACAAGTTGGAAATTGTACGTTAAACGTGATAAATGAGGTGCGTTCGTTTCGTAGTATTACTAATTTTACAATGTAAAAAAATCATCGTTAGAATCTATACATTTTTTAATGTAACTCATTTCTCAAACAAACAATTTTTTTTTCATCTTTCTAAAAGTGTAATTTTTATGCAATTTTACTCGGAAAAATAATTTTGAATAAAAATGGTCGCCTGGCATATGAAAAAAGAAGTGGTTAACTTGTATTTGTATTCCTCAGTCACATGACTTGCGCTTTTATTATATAAATTACGTATGATAAGATTTAATAGAATAAAGGAAACTTTTATTAATATATTTTTCAGTTTTAATTCGATTTTCATAAAATTTGAAATGACTCGACAAAATTCTGCAACGATTCTATATTCTATATATTAAATTTCAAACCATTCGGTTGGGTAGTTTTTGCGCTGTTATATGTGGACAGACGGACGGACGGATAGACAGGCAGACAGACAGACGGACGGACTAGACGACGACTATAGGTGCTACGTATTTATATAATTACGAACGCACCTAAAAAGGAATCCGAATTCTAAGGATTTATCGTTAAATTGAGATAATCGTTAAATCGAGTAACATTAAATCGGTGTTATACGGGGGGGGGGGGGGGGGGGGATGGAAAGGCTTTTTGTGAAAACAGAAAAAAAAACATAACTTCTTAATTTTGATACATATCGAATCCGTTTAAAGTTATTATTACTTCTAGGAAAATGGCCGAAAATTTATGTATGACAGATTTTTGATTTCAAAAAATACCCCAAGGGGCGAAAAAATAGGGGTTTCAGAAGAAAAACATTCATAACTTCGTCAGTTCACAAAATATCAAATCCGCTTAAATTTATTATAAATCCTCTTAATATTATCTACAACTTTTATACTAACAAGTTTTTTATAGGACGAACTCTTACAGCAATAAATAAATAAATAAAGAAAATCCCTGCTGGCTCCGACTACAGGCAGAGGTATATTTCGAAGTGGGCGGTCCTAACTGCCGCATCATGGCATATAGGTCTTTCTTCTCAAATTTCCAATAAACAGACGCATCATGGTCTGTGTCTTCGAAATCTACCTGTGCCTGTAGGCGGAGCCGTCAGGGATTTCTTTTATAATATTTGTGTAAAAATTAATGTTCGTAAAATAAAAGTGGTGCAAAAATATTTCACTTGCTTTGTTATCATGATTTAATATTGCTTTAATGAATGGACATCAAATACTGGTAACAGACTTAACAATAAGCAAAAAAAAAAAAATCCCATACATATAAAAGACACAAAGAAAAGATTAAAGCATAAATTCGAAATTTATGTTATAAGAAATAATTTTTGAAAAATTGTTTAGATGATAAAGTGTTTTTGCATGAAAAACAAATACTATTTCTCACTTAGATATAGTTTTTAAGAAAACTATAAGTTCATATATCTTGAACTCTTAAAAATTTCCAAAACACAATACTGGATATAGTGAATTAATTAATTTGTTTAATTTCTTTCAATGAAATATTTTTAAATTTTATATGAAATGAAATTATATGATAATGACATTTCATGTAAATAAAAAAAAATTATACAATAAAAAAAAATTTATTAATTCACTATGTTTTGGAAATTTTTGAAAGAGTTCAACGTAAATGAACTTATAATTTTTTTGAGAATGCACCTAAATGATCATTAGGGGAAGTGTGCCTAATATCGCAACCATTTTGGAATTTTGATCTAATTCGGCTTGACTGCACAACAAATTGAAACTGACTGACGGTATGGATTCATAAAACATTCCAATAAAACATTTTTTGTTTATAATGCTTTTCAATAAAAGAAACGCATATACAGGGTGTTTCACAAAGGACCCCTAACTTTAAAAATCAATAACCCGGAAACCGTGGTAGCTAGAAACATGAAACCAGTGCAGGCCCGGACTGGCTCCTTTGAGGGCGCTCGGCTAGAGACTGAAAAGGGGCCCCTTACTGGGAAATTTAGAGGACATAGAATATTAGAATATTTACTTTTTTGAAAATTAGGTTTACATGCCTAAGAACCATATTTAGCTACTTTGTCACTTGGAAAATAGTTGGGTTAAAAAGTAAGCTTTCTCTGATGTAGTTTGTTTACTTTCACAATAAATATTTATATTATTTTTATATACCGTACCTAAACTAGTTCCATGCTAGAAAAAAATAAGTATACAAATTAATTACGAGTTGTTTATTACTTCAAAATGAGAGTGAGAAATACTTTTAGTTTTAGGCAACCAAATAACAGAAGTTGAAGCTCTAATAATCTGAATCCTTCTGTAATACCTAAGTAAATATTAAAGAAGAACAGAACGATAATAAAAAAAAGCATATTGAAAAAAAAACAATGTCCTCTTTAATTTTAATTTAATTGTTACAAATTGTAAAACAGGTTTTATAACAAAAAGAAAAATGGCTCTACAATACCTTGGTACAGATACAGCGAACTAAGAAAGTTCATGTGATTGTGGACAGCTGTTTACTAACCAAACGCCTTTTTGGTCAGTTCATCTATAATAGCATCTTTATCCAAGTTATAAAAAAAATCTTTCTACATTCATGAAAAGAAGATTAGAAATAAGGTATTGGTTGAGAGTATATCTAAGTCAATTCTTAACTATTTTAAATTTAGAAAACACACTTTCACAGGTGTACAAACTTGTAAGCTACATACAGGTTGGTAAACATTCCAGATTCTGAGAGTTCAAAAACAACAGAAAAAGCGCATGATAAACACAGAAAACATTGTTTCTTGTCAGAGAACCATAAATATTTTTGTCTATTTCAAATTCAGATTCTACATCGTCATACTCACATATTTCTTCAGCTCCATTCAGATTGTCTTGTTTTTTTTTATGATAGTTTTTTCAGCCATTGCAAAGCTTTCAGACTGATTTGCAAACTCTTTCAGCTCTATCTATAACTGACTTCTTTCCACTTTACAAAGATTAGAAATGCTACAAAGGACTTCCGCAGGAAAACTATCAAGTATTACAATTTCATTAAATTTCTTTGGGTCTAACCAGAGACAATCTACTGAAATTTCTTTGTTTGGACTAAATATTTCTTCGATACTTGCCTTGGCACAATCTAAAACACTGAAAAAGACCAATTTATAGTTTTGAGCTAGTTGAGATTCCAGGAGCCTCGTCCTCGTCTATTGATTTTTCACCAGGCATTACCTTTTTCTGTTAGGTTCTTTTTTCCTTGAAATCTAATTCTACTTCAACATCAATACTGTTATCTTCTAAGTTGCTATTAACTACCGTAATTTCGCGCGTATACGCCGCACCTCAGACAATTCGATTTCCTACCAGAATTTATTTTAAATAAAATGTGACTTACTTCTGCTTAGCACTTATTTAACTTCTTATTTTCAATAAAATTTCCGGTTTGAAAAAGACTTAACTAGGGTGCGGCGCATACGCGCGAAATTACGGTATACTTGTATAATATTTTGTTTTGGAATACAGAGCGTGAAAGTGTTTATCACTCCTTTTATCCCTTGTTTGTTGAAGCAGCTTCTCTACCAAGTTCCAGACTGTAGAATAGTCAATGGTTTTACTTTGTAAATATTTTAAAATAAGAGATATAACAAGAAATAAATCTAATAAAACAATAGACATAAATAGGATTACAAATTTATTTTCACTACAAAGTTTCTAGTATGTTAAAATACAAAATTTTATTTGCATTGATATAATTAATGTATGTAGTACACGGCATTATATATTCCTTATATTCTAATTACGTTTTATAAGAAATATTCATTTTATTTGCAATGTCTTCAGAATTCATAACATGCATAGAAAAGTATAATTTCTTTATTTATATTAATTACCGACAGATGGCGCAAAAATAATATTTAGAAATGAAGCATTATTTGTGTATGGAAGCTCAAAAATCCGCTCTCAGTCACGTGATTTGGACTTTTATTATAATGATTTTAGGGGCAAAAACAAAACATATAGTCCAGCATTAAGTGCTCAAAAAGGGCAAATTAAAGAAAGTTTTGGTGAAGTTTTGATATTTGGTACCTTTATGTTTTTTATGTCGCTGAACACAAATAAGAGATTTTCCAACAAAACATTTTCTGGGAAATACGTTATTTTTACAAAAAACACATAAAAACGGACATGACTCTGTTTTTTTTTTCTTTAATAACTCCAAAAATGTGCATTTTTCGTGAAAGACGAAAGTATATGAATTAAAGAGGATAAAATTTCTTACATTTTATGTATTAAAAGTTTTTTTCCTGATCAATAGTTTATCCGTGAGAGTGCCACAAAAATGGTGGTTAAAAGCAAAAAAGTGTTTATTAAAAGAAAAAGAAAGAAAAACGAGAATTACGGCCCTATACATCGATGTAACATGAAAACTAATCATTTTACGCAAACGTTGACCATTAATGATACTAAGGACTATGAGATTGACTACATTTTACAATGAAGTTGCCTGGTAACAAATACGACGACTCATTATGAATAATTATAATTAATTATAAATAATTATGTACATTAGTAAGTACATTTACATAAAATAAAAAAGCAAAAATCTTATTTTCGCATTCTTTTATGTGAAGATCTCGTTGTTCATCGACATCTACAACATAAAAAATAGACGTATGGAATTAGTGGGGCTTTTTATTACTACCAATATTATAGAATAAATGTTTTCTTAATGGTAAATATTTCATTCCTTGTGGCATGGTTTGTTCCTCTTCCATTGGGTCCACAGATTCAGTGGGTGGGCAATGCAGCTACAGTTCGGTTTCAAGGTAAACTCGTCTTCCTCCTCTTGACTCAGTTGTTGAAGCTCCCCTCGCAGTTGAGGCACATGTTAGAACAACAAAGACCTTCTTGCCTTCTTGCACCTAAAATTTCGGTTGCACCTAAAATTTCGGTATTCTCTGTGTACTTACAGGACACAAGCTTCAACAAAGCAGGGGGAGCAGGGGGTAGTACAGTAAATACAGGCTCAAGGCTAGCATTTGTTTTCTTCCATCCCCACTCATCAGCATTTTCTTTCAACCCCCAGCCATTGCTGGACTTGGTGATATACTCTTAAAGAGAGCTGTTGCGCTGCAACTGCAGATGATGGTAAAGCAGCAATATTAGAACTGTATCTAAAGAAAATTCTTGTACGAAATATACTTTAGGTAGTTCAGCGAAGGCACATTCGTCCCATCATAGCCATACAGTGAGACAAGGAAACGCTCCGCAGCAGCTGCAACCATCTCCTGAGTAGCGATAAGGTATTTGAACACTTTAACAACGTCTGCAACATATGGATTATTCCCAAGAATTTTTAGGAACTTCATTTTCCCTTGCATAAACGGTGCTGACTTTGTATCGCACCCGCTCATAGCATGTAGGAAGAGAATGTTTTCCGCAACCGTTGAACTCGCAGCATTTGATGGAGAAAATGTCAATGGAGAAACGGTGTCCTTCCCAGGTTTTAAAAAGAAAACGTTTTCAGCTTTGCAGAGACCTATCAAAATGACCAAGAGCTTTACATACCCCCCCCCCCCCAACTATATTCACCATCTCATTTTATGGAGCCAAGGACAAAGCAGTGTTTACAATAAAGGTGTCTGCGCATTCTTTTGCTTGCTTGCATGTAACATCTGGTGATGAAAACTTATCAATCATCATAGATATTAACCGACCCTTGTTTTTTGGGTTAGCAAGAAACTTTTCTTTGGACGTGGTAGGTATTGTTGTGCCGTCAAACAGTACGTCAGTCAAACCATGCTTCCTTAGTCGTCTCATACGCTCATCAGTTTTTTTACTACTTTGTACGTCATCAGGTTAGACATCAAAGACTAATGCCTGTGGTTGATGTTTTGACTGCACGTACTCAATATATTTGTCGGATATTAAAGAAAAAGAATGATTTTTAGACCAAATAGTCCTATGAAATTACAAACTACCATCAATGATGAATTGAACCCGGCCGCTGAACCGCTTGGTTGTTAGGGGTATGAATGTCTTGTAGAGAGTAGATTTGTTTCTTTTTGTTAAGCCATTGTTGAATAGGGACTCGGAATAAGGTCCTGGATCGTACGTCAAAAACTCCTCAATATCTTCATCCGAGTGCTTTGCAACCGAAATTCGTTGGAACAAAGTTGTGGGATTAATAGAAACCAATTCGTCGTCTACTCGTATTACAGTATCATACTGTTCATTACAACAAGAGATTTTATTCTGTCGCTCCGTTTAAATTTGACAGTTCCAAAGTCACCACCAACAACACTGTTCACGTCTTTAATGTCTGATTACCTAGACTTATGGCAGTTGATCCGTTTAGGCTAAAAATAAAACTTTTAGGAACATAAGTCCATGTCAGCTTTTATTAACGAAAGTGTGTTTTAGTTATTTTATTTTTATGTTATTTAAAAGGCAAAATAAAGTGCTATATTTTTGTAAAAGCAAATGGAGATTTTGATCCGATCCCACTTATGCTCATTTTCATTTATTTTTTAATTATGAGGAAAACAATGAGCCTCAGATGCATAAAATATAGTCAATCATATAATTTTTAGTATAATTAATGGTCAACATCTGCGTTATAACGCCCTTTCAAAGATAATCCGCGAAGTAATGATTTGGTAGCGAAAGGATTAAACTTCGAAAATATTTCTTATATCCAAAAGATCACTTTATTGAATAAACAAAGATTTTCTTGGTAGATAAAAAATAAAAAGAAGATTAAAAAGAAGAATTAATTTCATGAGTTTGTCGATATGACGATCGTTCGTTTTAAATTATCGCTCATTAGACTTCAGTGTCTGTTCAGTCCACTATAATTGAAAGTTAGATTTGTTTTATATTAAGAGTTTTAGTACTCTTCTCGATTCGTGAAAAGTTCACAATTCTCTCTCACTCTAGTAGGATTTTTATCCAGATCATGTGTTGCATCTCAAAAGGTTTCTCGTTCCCTGTCCGCACAAAACTTCTTGCGGCCGGACTTCCTAGCATTCGCCCGGATACTCGGCGTACCCTGTATTCTCGAACAGAGGTCTAGCACCTCTCTGCGTTTCTCTCGCAGTCACCCGGGTACTTGGCGTACCCTGTATTCTCGAATAGAGGTCTGCACCTCTCAGCGTTTTTCTCAATCTGAACTCTTAATTAAAATCCTTTCGCTCATGGTTTCCGCAATGGGAGAGGATTTTGTCCGAGAAGAGGCTTATAAGGACCACTTGTACCGTGAGACCATGACATCACCTGCAAACCAGTGTGGTATTGGTTCCTTTCTAAAAAGGGGAAAATAAGTAGTTGCACTTTGTGGTTTCTCAGGGAGATCTTTTTCTCATCAAGACAGGCCACCAGCAAAGTAAGTCCTGTCATCCTTGGTGGACAATGCTATCAATTATAATTCTAAAGTTTTCCTCTGTTCACAAAAAAAATTCGGGATTGCCACTATTTCGAAGCAACGCCGATGTGAGAAAATATGCTGGAAATGTTCTTTTAGAACTTTTCACACGAGAAGTTCTCATGCACCGGCACGTAAAAGTAAAAATGGATTCTTTTTAACGTAAAATGGTTAGTTTCCATGTTACATCGATGTACAGTGCCATATTTCCCGTTGTTTCAGTTTTTTGCTTTTAACACACATTTCTGTGGCACTGTAACATAATTAATTCAACGAACTGCTGATGCAACATGAATTTAATTAAGCTACGTCTCAGTACACATACACATTACAATTACAGAAAGAAGCTGCACACATAAAGGTTATAGTGGGTTATAGTTATGGTGTTGTAGTCAGGACTGCCCATTACTTTCCGGGGCAAGTACTTAAGTCCGGCACAAGGGCCATAAGACACCTTTTCTCACAAGGGAGAAAATACAAGAGCGTGTTCGCTCTACTGCAACAGAATTCAGAATCCTCTCTATGGCCTCTCACGTGTTGATTATATCTATTCAGAGAATTTCAAGTGTTTTTGAGAGTTTAGTATCCTGGGGATGAGCAGCTGGCGATTTTTAAAGTGGCTGAAAGATATCGAACTTCTGGACTCAAGTAGCTAGAATTTATTGTAACATTAGTGTCTATATAACGTCAGATCAAAGGAATAGTCTAAAATTTATACCTCCTTGAGAAGGCAATTATTCTCGAGATTTCTAGCACTTACATCTGGTACCAATCTTGCGGCTTCCACTGAAGGAAATAATGCTTAACATATGGTATACCACTCCAGACTTCCAATTAGTGAGTAAGGCTAGGTTTAATTTTAACTTATTAGAGTTCTGTTAATGAGGAGTCGTCACAGCACTCTCATGGCTACAGGCTGTCATGGATCAGAGAAAAAAAATTTCAAATTCATAAAATGTATGAAATTTTATTATCTTTGATTCATATACTGTCAACTTTCACGTAAAATGCATAGTTTTAGAGTTATTTTGGTAAAACAGAGAAAAGTCCGTTTTTTTTACATTTTTGTAAAAAGAAAAGTATTTTCCAGAAAAAAGTTTGTTGGAAAACCTCAGATTCGTGTTCAGCGACCCCAGAAAACATAAAAATACCAAATATCAAAACTCCACCAAAGCTTTCTTTTATTTTCTACCAAATGACTGGAATAATAATAGGCAAGAAACACAAACCTGGAATTGGCGACTCAAAATACTGTGTATGTGTAAAGTACTTTTGAGCTAATAAACCAATTCGATTTATCTTACCTGTGTATTTAATGTACAACGGGGCACTAGAGATAAGTTCGGGCTCTCTTTTTGGAGCCCGGGCCCGCCCGAGTCCGACTATTTTGGAATCCGAGCCCGCCCGAGCTCGAAACATTTTGTGTCATCAGAGCCCAAGCCCGATACCGAAAAAAATTGCATAATATTTAAAAATTGTTTCAAAAGTAATATCACATTTTAAAAAACTTTATACATGAAAATAACTGTTACTCACCAGCACATAATTATTTTTTTGGAAATTTACATTTAATCTTATCAAAAGAGAAGTTTTCTAGCAAATAAAAATATACTTCCTTAAAAGGATTCTCATATTTTTCTCTCCCAACAAGCAAATATGATGGATACATTAACGAAGTGAGTTTTATGAATAAAGGTATGGAATTTAAAGAAATTACTATTTCTATGCAGAAGAATCGAACAACGTTTTTCTACTTTTCATAAAAGGTGTACATCGTAAATTATAATTGATCTCTTAATTAAAACAATATTTCGGGTTCCTGAAAATCAGCTTTAATTAAAAATTTGACACCGTTATCAGAAAGATCGTATGCTTTTATATACGAAAAGTGGAAACACTGTTCGATTGTTTTCTATCGGAATAACAATACATGACAATTATATCTATTTACGAATGGAAGTGACTTCGGAAATATGCAGAGCAGAGCTTTAGCACGAACAGAGTTCACTATGAAAAATAGATTCATTAACGTTATTTTCATATGAAGAGCGATTATGACTCGAACCTCGAACACAGCATTAGACTAAAAATTTGCAAAACTTAAGCTAATGCTGAATCACTAAAAATAAAAGAAAATATTCATTTCGCATTAGATCTCTGAAAAAATAAAATAAAATAAACGTTCCAATTAAAAAATATCCCGTCACAAAAGAAAATCCAGCAACAAATTATTCGCGCCTCTTCCCACTGGTGCTATAACCCAGTCTTTGCGTCGCGTCGTCGCGTCAATGCAACACATAAATCTGCAAATATCAACAATTTTTTTTAAGGTAGCATTCTAATATACTAGAAACATTTTTTCTATTCATTTTGATCAAAATAGCATTAAAATGATTTAGAAAAGATTATGTAATGTTTTAGGAGAAAAAGAAAGTTATTTTTATTTCTTCTATATAAGAATAAATAAAATTGTCAGTTTCGGAAAGAATGAGCCCGTGACCGTCCGGGCCCGAAGATTGGTATAAAAATCGCCCGTGTCGGGCCCGGGGTAGGGCTTTCGGGCTCGGGCTGAGCCCGTCTCATCTCTACTGGGCACTGCTTAAAATTGATTGCAAACACGTAAAATTAGTGGGAAATAGTGAAATTTGTCTAATGTAACTAATCGTAATCTATTTTTGGGGCCCCTTTGGGCCGGGGGCCCTCGGCAATCGCCGACCAGCCGACCTGGCCAGTCCGGCCCTGAACCAGTGGCATGTTTATTAAAAAAATCGTAAGAATCTTATACATAAATCTCAAAATTTAGTTTAAAATAGTGCCGATAGATGGCGCTGCGATAAATAGACGCATCGCATAAAAAGTGATTCAATATGTGCACCTTATACTACGTTCAGATCGGATAGTTAAGATATTTTAGACCGCTGAACTCACTGAGTGAGTTCCAGAAACTCACTTAGTGAGTTCGAACTTTCCATTGCTAGATACAGTCAGTACCGCTCACTCTGATTGGCTCTGGAGGCCGATTGGCTGTTGAGTTTGCTTTTAACATATGCGCATGCGCACTGGACACGGTGATGTTGAGTGAGTTATCTTAAATGCGTTTGGCGGTGTGGACAGGTATTCAATTCCGGGGAGGTACCACCTCAAAAATGGCGGTCTAAGATATCTTAAATGTCCGATGTGAACAGGGTATTATAACACAACAGACATGTTGCAAACGCAGAATGAAATTTTCAGTGACTCTCTGTACTGTGTCACCGGAAATCGACACACAAGCTTGACAAATAGCCTCTTCGAGCTCGCCGATCAGATTTCAATGGCGAAATCTTGGACGGCTACTCTTTCTATGCTTCTGAACTCGCTTTAGAAGGATTCTTAACGCTCTCAACGCCATCTATCGGTGCTATTTTTAACTAAATTTTGAGATTTATGTATAAGATTCTTACGATTTTTTTTAATAAACATACTACTGGTTTCATGCTTCTATCTATCACAGTTTCTGGGTTATTGATTTTTAAAGTTAGGGGTCCTTTGTGAAACACCCTGTATATTTATAATATTTAAATAAATATGCAAAACGCCTTAGTACCAACTTTCCTAATATCGCACCCCCGTGCAATATCAGGAAGTGCGATGAATTATATCTTACGGCGTATACGTCGAATTCAATACGATATTAGGTAGTGCGATTGTAAGAAGTATGAGTTGTAACGTTACTTCATCACTAGTTACTTTGTTCTTCAGTGTCGATTTTGGAACTTCATAAAGTTTTGAAGCGCGTCCCAAACTCATTTCCTGGGATCCTTGGACCGTACTGCCTGAATTGCTTTAATCATAATATCTTCTTTCTACAGATTCCTTTTTTTTGGTCTCATCTGAAAAGAAAAATTCAATGATATACAAAATTAATCCTAATATCGCTCAGTGCGGTATTTGGAATAGTTAGTGGATGCGATACTAGGAACATATAAAAAAATTTAAATGGTCGCCATTTGTCAAATATTTTTATAAATGGTCGCCCACAAATGTCATGGCTACGTCGAGCTTCTGGTTATATTTTATTCAGGATGATCGTTAATGACCAAGCTGTGACTAGATTTCATTCATAATTGCCAATTAAGGTATAATTGTAGATTGTGGCCTGTTTTAGGCAATTTATCATTTAGGATTAATCGTTAGTGGCCTAATTATGTGCATCTTAATGTATTTATGTCTAATTGTGTTGCGGCCTTATTGTGGCCGTTGTGACACTTTTTTGACGTTGTAGTTACGGTCAGTGATAGTGGGCCTCCATTTAACAGTTTGGGCCAAGGCTAACGTAGTCGCGATACTCCAAAATGTATACACTTTCAGCACTCTTGT
The DNA here is from genome assembly GCA_963931845.1 of Maratus michaelseni. Classification (NCBI taxonomy): domain Eukaryota; kingdom Metazoa; phylum Arthropoda; class Arachnida; order Araneae; family Salticidae; genus Maratus; species Maratus michaelseni. The sequence goes on from OZ007600.1 coordinate 79,803,000, forward strand.
CGCCAAGTGAAGAAATCCGCAAAATCAGAAATATCGCCATTGGCAAACTGCGCAGCGTACATTCAATATTACAACCCTAGCAACTCCCTGTCTCTGCGTGCCGTTTCTGTAGTCCACGTGTATTTTTCTGGGATTTATTTTATTTATATAATATATTTTTTTATTTATGATTTACTTATGAGTATGCTTTTTATCAAATGTTTTGAAGTAGCGGGGAATATATTCACCCGTTTGAGAAATTGCCACAGGAAACATCTGTATGAAGAGAAAGGTCAGTGAATTTGCAATGTGTGTCTTGTAATTTTGTAAAAATATTATTTGTAAGGTGAATTCTAAGATGTAGAAATTGTATGCTGTTCGCGATAAGACAGTGATGATTATACCAACACAAATGAATGTAAAGTTATCTTATCGGCGTTTATATTTTCTGAATTGCTTACTTTTTAGTTTCACATATCTGTTACATGTTACATAGTGTGTTTTGAGTACTTGGTCTCGGCCAGCAAAATACTTTGTAGTTTTTATTAAAGCAAAGTGATTTGCATCCTTATTTTCTTGCACAAATTGCATGTTTTTGTTTTGACAATAATTGAAAACTTTGAATTTTATGTTCAAATGATAATTTACAAAATTTCATTTATTTTTAAGGTTTTAGGACCAGCGTCTACCGTGTATAAAATCTGCTGATTTAATTGAAAAGCTAAGTGAACAAATTTAATTTTTAAATTGCACTTACCCTAATTTAATAACAAAATTTTTTAATAAATAGCTGCTTTTATTAACATCACGTAATTTAAAAAAATTTAACATTGTAATCAAATTAGATTATTTTTAAAAACCGTGCTATGCATATTTTATAGTCTGGCAATCAACCAAACCAATCAAGAAGCAAGTAATAATATTACAGGGCATAACGAATAGAGGGGTTTTTTAAGTCACACAAGTTGTTAAAATTCTGTTATTTTCTGTCTTAATTGTTTGATTATTCATCTCTGACAAAACTGTGCATTAAAAAAAAAACTTAATATTAATTAAATTTACAGTAGTAAATAAACTAGTAAATCTACAGATCAAGAACTAAAGTGTCAATTCTGCAGTTTTACTTTTAAATCATTTTATTTAGTATTTGAAATACTCAGCCACACAGTTTCATTTATTTCATATTTGTAATGCTAATCACTAGGGATGCAATGAATATTCAGTATGTATTCGGCCATACTACCTACCGAATATTCGATTAGGCTGAATATCAAATTATTTGGCCAAATTTACCTATTAAAGAAAACGCTTTAAAAAAATATTTTTAAAACCGTAGATTAACATTATTTTTTTGCCAGGCAAACAACACTAAGCTAGACATTCCATTATTCAGAATGCAGTTGACAGTACACATATACTGCGTCACTGACTAAAATTCAGTCACTTCCAATGATTTCATATGAAGCAATGTTTATATGATGAAAATCTTGCTAAAATATCTTCACTATTATTAAAGTTGTGAACAAAAATTCAGGTTCAGCTTGAAGTGAAACACCCTGTATTTTTGATTGAATAAATGGATAACGATGCTGGTTTCCTGTACAGAAAATGTTTGTTGTGACTGCATTATCTCCCTTGAGTTTGTTCTAAAATTTTAGGAACACTCTGTACATTTCAAACCTCAGAAAATAATCATCCATTTTAGACCCTTCTGGGTACATTCAGAAACTTTATTCCTAAGTTGTCACTATTTGAATATTTTTTTTACTCGTTTCATGGCAAGCAAAACACTATATGACTGTAAAATAGTCTTTCAAAATTTCTTTTTGATTTTAAAATATTGTCCTCTAAAAAAACCTCATTTTTTAAGATTTTCTCTCTATATAAAGGGCCTAATAAAGAATGCAAAAAAAATAAAAATAAAATAAAATAAAATAAATATTGCTAAATTTTTATAGTTTGTTTTGACTAAAATTTTAATGTTTTTCATTTTATTACTTTATTACAAAGTGGCAGCCAATTAAGCCAGAATTTGGAAAAAAAAAAAAAAAAAAAAACTTATTACCAGGAAGAAGGAAAAAAAAAAAAACCCTGACAAACTCAGCTGAAAATGAAGCATTTTATTACATATTAATGGTTTAACATAAAAACAATTATAAATTTATATAGATCATTCTAAAATTCTATTATAACAAGACAATCTGTAAAAATGAAGCTCATGTTGTTAGTTTAAATTATTTTACAACTAAATGAGCATTCCTTAGGTATTTTTAACTATTTTTATTTATTCTAAAGGGTGCATAAAAACAGAACAAAAAAAAAATTGACTTTAGTGAAATATTTAAAGTATTAAGTTTTTTTTTTCTCTAAGAAAACATTTTAATGTGGGTTTTTTTTTTTAGAGGACAGTTGTTTTAGAATATTAGAAGATTTTATTGATGTATTTCAGTTCACAAAAGAAGCCATGGAGTTCTTTTTAAATTAAAACTGTTTTAAAACTATCCTTAAATTAGTCAAAAAATTTATTTATTTATTTATTTTTTTTTTTTGTAAAATTTAATTGTGAAAATTTTGTTAATCAAAATTGTCTTTGTGTTAAATATGATGTAAAATTATTTTAAAATTTAACTTTTAAAAACTTACAAATCCTGAAATATAGAAGTATTCGGCCAAGCACTTACTATTCGGTACATTCCTACTAATTACTACAAGTAATATACCAAGTAGTGTCAGGGAGTTTAACTGTTAAGAATGATGAGAAATAAGATTCCATTCACTAGTACTCCAAAACATTTTTTTAGTAATTCCTTTACTTCCCCCCCTTCCCCCTTGTCACAATAATTGGATAAATTTAATTCCTTTAAAATTTAGTAATCTTCTACTTAAAAAAGACAAATATTGATCTTGTAATAATGACAATATTAATTTAAACAGTGAATTATTCTCATAAATATTTTATTAATTATTGATATCCTAATTATTACATTTATTTGAAAATGACTATTTTGTTTCATCAGTGTGCTTTCATTAAATTCTGGTTCTAAATACAATCATCAAACAATTACCTGTTACTTTTTGTTGGGTGTCCATTACTGGAACAGAGAATGCATTGTTGGAATTGATTTATTTCTGTTATTTACAATTAAATTCTGATTTACATTGGGATGTGTGACTATGAGAATGAATAAATATTGTTGATAGACTAATATAATATAAATAAAACTAGAATGTAATTATTGTAACTATTAATTAAAAATATTTTTTAAAGAAATTCCTTTAGGGGTGTCCATTACTGGTATATCTACCATAGCTGTTTTTTGTTAGTTAAGCCTAACTGTCTAATTCTTTTATCTTATTTGGTCTTATTTTTCAAAAAAATATATAAATTTTACATTATTTTAAAGAAAAAAAAATAGAAAATTTATTCAGAATAAGAGTTGCAAGCAATATGATGGACTAAAACTCACCTGTTATTTGAATAATCCAAAGTTTCTTACTATCATAACCAAATTACATCAAAAAATTTCAAAATGGCTTCTAAGCATAACAGTACAGCAGTAAATATTATACTCTTGAAAAAATAACTGGCACACAAAACTGCTAAAAGTGAATAAAATTATCATTTGTATTAATTCCTTTTTGAATTATTAAACCTAATATAAATTAATAACAGGGCCGGACTGGCCAGGTCGGCTGGTCGGCGATTGCCGAGGGCCCCCGGCCCAAAGGGGCCCCAAAAATAGATTACGATTAGTTACATTAGACAAATTTCACTATTTCCCACTAATTTTACGTGTTTGCAATCAATTTTAAGCAGTGCCCAGTAGAGATGAGACGGGCTCAGCCCGAGCCCGAAAGCCCTACCCCGGGCCCGACACGGGCGATTTTTATACCAATCTTCGGGCCCGGACGGTCACGGGCTCATTCTTTCCGAAACTGACAATTTTATTTATTCTTATATAGAAGAAATAAAAATAACTTTCTTTTTCTCCTAAAACATTACATAATCTTTTCTAAATCATTTTAATGCTATTTTGATCAAAATGAATAGAAAAAATGTTTCTAGTATATTAGAATGCTACCTTAAAAAAAATTGTTGATATTTGCAGATTTATGTGTTGCATTGACGCGACGACGCGACGCAAAGACTGGGTTATAGCACCAGTGGGAAGAGGCGCGAATAATTTGTTGCTGGATTTTCTTTTGTGACGGGATATTTTTTAATTGGAACGTTTATTTTATTTTATTTTTTCAGAGATCTAATGCGAAATGAATATTTTCTTTTATTTTTAGTGATTCAGCATTAGCTTAAGTTTTGCAAATTTTTAGTCTAATGCTGTGTTCGAGGTTCGAGTCATAATCGCTCTTCATATGAAAATAACGTTAATGAATCTATTTTTCATAGTGAACTCTGTTCGTGCTAAAGCTCTGCTCTGCATATTTCCGAAGTCACTTCCATTCGTAAATAGATATAATTGTCATGTATTGTTATTCCGATAGAAAACAATCGAACAGTGTTTCCACTTTTCGTATATAAAAGCATACGATCTTTCTGATAACGGTGTCAAATTTTTAATTAAAGCTGATTTTCAGGAACCCGAAATATTGTTTTAATTAAGAGATCAATTATAATTTACGATGTACACCTTTTATGAAAAGTAGAAAAACGTTGTTCGATTCTTCTGCATAGAAATAGTAATTTCTTTAAATTCCATACCTTTATTCATAAAACTCACTTCGTTAATGTATCCATCATATTTGCTTGTTGGGAGAGAAAAATATGAGAATCCTTTTAAGGAAGTATATTTTTATTTGCTAGAAAACTTCTCTTTTGATAAGATTAAATGTAAATTTCCAAAAAAATAATTATGTGCTGGTGAGTAACAGTTATTTTCATGTATAAAGTTTTTTAAAATGTGATATTACTTTTGAAACAATTTTTAAATATTATGCAATTTTTTTCGGTATCGGGCTTGGGCTCTGATGACACAAAATGTTTCGAGCTCGGGCGGGCTCGGATTCCAAAATAGTCGGACTCGGGCGGGCCCGGGCTCCAAAAAGAGAGCCCGAACTTATCTCTAGTGCCCCGTTGTACATTAAATACACAGGTAAGATAAATCGAATTGGTTTATTAGCTCAAAAGTACTTTACACATACACAGTATTTTGAGTCGCCAATTCCAGGTTTGTGTTTCTTGCCTATTATTATTCCAGTCATTTGGTAGAAAATAAAAGAAAGCTTTGGTGGAGTTTTGATATTTGGTATTTTTATGTTTTCTGGGGTCGCTGAACACGAATCTGAGGTTTTCCAACAAACTTTTTTCTGGAAAATACTTTTCTTTTTACAAAAATGTAAAAAAAACGGACTTTTCTCTGTTTTACCAAAATAACTCTAAAACTATGCATTTTACGTGAAAGTTGACAGTATATGAATCAAAGATAATAAAATTTCATACATTTTATGAATTTGAAATTTTTTTTCTCTGATCCATGACAGCCTGTAGCCATGAGAGTGCTGTGACGACTCCTCATTAACAGAACTCTAATAAGTTAAAATTAAACCTAGCCTTACTCACTAATTGGAAGTCTGGAGTGGTATACCATATGTTAAGCATTATTTCCTTCAGTGGAAGCCGCAAGATTGGTACCAGATGTAAGTGCTAGAAATCTCGAGAATAATTGCCTTCTCAAGGAGGTATAAATTTTAGACTATTCCTTTGATCTGACGTTATATAGACACTAATGTTACAATAAATTCTAGCTACTTGAGTCCAGAAGTTCGATATCTTTCAGCCACTTTAAAAATCGCCAGCTGCTCATCCCCAGGATACTAAACTCTCAAAAACACTTGAAATTCTCTGAATAGATATAATCAACACGTGAGAGGCCATAGAGAGGATTCTGAATTCTGTTGCAGTAGAGCGAACACGCTCTTGTATTTTCTCCCTTGTGAGAAAAGGTGTCTTATGGCCCTTGTGCCGGACTTAAGTACTTGCCCCGGAAAGTAATGGGCAGTCCTGACTACAACACCATAACTATAACCCACTATAACCTTTATGTGTGCAGCTTCTTTCTGTAATTGTAATGTGTATGTGTACTGAGACGTAGCTTAATTAAATTCATGTTGCATCAGCAGTTCGTTGAATTAATTATGTTACAGTGCCACAGAAATGTGTGTTAAAAGCAAAAAACTGAAACAACGGGAAATATGGCACTGTACATCGATGTAACATGGAAACTAACCATTTTACGTTAAAAAGAATCCATTTTTACTTTTACGTGCCGGTGCATGAGAACTTCTCGTGTGAAAAGTTCTAAAAGAACATTTCCAGCATATTTTCTCACATCGGCGTTGCTTCGAAATAGTGGCAATCCCGAATTTTTTTTGTGAACAGAGGAAAACTTTAGAATTATAATTGATAGCATTGTCCACCAAGGATGACAGGACTTACTTTGCTGGTGGCCTGTCTTGATGAGAAAAAGATCTCCCTGAGAAACCACAAAGTGCAACTACTTATTTTCCCCTTTTTAGAAAGGAACCAATACCACACTGGTTTGCAGGTGATGTCATGGTCTCACGGTACAAGTGGTCCTTATAAGCCTCTTCTCGGACAAAATCCTCTCCCATTGCGGAAACCATGAGCGAAAGGATTTTAATTAAGAGTTCAGATTGAGAAAAACGCTGAGAGGTGCAGACCTCTATTCGAGAATACAGGGTACGCCAAGTACCCGGGTGACTGCGAGAGAAACGCAGAGAGGTGCTAGACCTCTGTTCGAGAATACAGGGTACGCCGAGTATCCGGGCGAATGCTAGGAAGTCCGGCCGCAAGAAGTTTTGTGCGGACAGGGAACGAGAAACCTTTTGAGATGCAACACATGATCTGGATAAAAATCCTACTAGAGTGAGAGAGAATTGTGAACTTTTCACGAATCGAGAAGAGTACTAAAACTCTTAATATAAAACAAATCTAACTTTCAATTATAGTGGACTGAACAGACACTGAAGTCTAATGAGCGATAATTTAAAACGAACGATCGTCATATCGACAAACTCATGAAATTAATTCTTCTTTTTAATCTTCTTTTTATTTTTTATCTACCAAGAAAATCTTTGTTTATTCAATAAAGTGATCTTTTGGATATAAGAAATATTTTCGAAGTTTAATCCTTTCGCTACCAAATCATTACTTCGCGGATTATCTTTGAAAGGGCGTTATAACGCAGATGTTGACCATTAATTATACTAAAAATTATATGATTGACTATATTTTATGCATCTGAGGCTCATTGTTTTCCTCATAATTAAAAAATAAATGAAAATGAGCATAAGTGGGATCGGATCAAAATCTCCATTTGCTTTTACAAAAATATAGCACTTTATTTTGCCTTTTAAATAACATAAAAATAAAATAACTAAAACACACTTTCGTTAATAAAAGCTGACATGGACTTATGTTCCTAAAAGTTTTATTTTTAGCCTAAACGGATCAACTGCCATAAGTCTAGGTAATCAGACATTAAAGACGTGAACAGTGTTGTTGGTGGTGACTTTGGAACTGTCAAATTTAAACGGAGCGACAGAATAAAATCTCTTGTTGTAATGAACAGTATGATACTGTAATACGAGTAGACGACGAATTGGTTTCTATTAATCCCACAACTTTGTTCCAACGAATTTCGGTTGCAAAGCACTCGGATGAAGATATTGAGGAGTTTTTGACGTACGATCCAGGACCTTATTCCGAGTCCCTATTCAACAATGGCTTAACAAAAAGAAACAAATCTACTCTCTACAAGACATTCATACCCCTAACAACCAAGCGGTTCAGCGGCCGGGTTCAATTCATCATTGATGGTAGTTTGTAATTTCATAGGACTATTTGGTCTAAAAATCATTCTTTTTCTTTAATATCCGACAAATATATTGAGTACGTGCAGTCAAAACATCAACCACAGGCATTAGTCTTTGATGTCTAACCTGATGACGTACAAAGTAGTAAAAAAACTGATGAGCGTATGAGACGACTAAGGAAGCATGGTTTGACTGACGTACTGTTTGACGGCACAACAATACCTACCACGTCCAAAGAAAAGTTTCTTGCTAACCCAAAAAACAAGGGTCGGTTAATATCTATGATGATTGATAAGTTTTCATCACCAGATGTTACATGCAAGCAAGCAAAAGAATGCGCAGACACCTTTATTGTAAACACTGCTTTGTCCTTGGCTCCATAAAATGAGATGGTGAATATAGTTGGGGGGGGGGGGGTATGTAAAGCTCTTGGTCATTTTGATAGGTCTCTGCAAAGCTGAAAACGTTTTCTTTTTAAAACCTGGGAAGGACACCGTTTCTCCATTGACATTTTCTCCATCAAATGCTGCGAGTTCAACGGTTGCGGAAAACATTCTCTTCCTACATGCTATGAGCGGGTGCGATACAAAGTCAGCACCGTTTATGCAAGGGAAAATGAAGTTCCTCAAAATTCTTGGGAATAATCTATATGTTGCAGACGTTGTTAAAGTGTTCAAATACCTTATCGCTACTCAGGAGATGGTTGCAGCTGCTGCGGAGCGTTTCCTTGTCTCACTGTATGGCTATGATGGGACGAATGTGCCTTCGCTGAACTACCTAAAGTATATTTCGTACAAGAATTTTCTTTAGATACAGTTCTAATATTGCTGCTTTACCATCATCTGCAGTTGCAGCGCAACAGCTCTCTTTAAGAGTATATCACCAAGTCCAGCAATGGCTGGGGGTTGAAAGAAAATGCTGATGAGTGGGGATGGAAGAAAACAAATGCTAGCCTTGAGCCTGTATTTACTGTACTACCCACTGCTCCCCCTGCTTTGTTGAAGCTTGTGTCCTGTAAGTACACAGAGAATACCGAAATTTTAGGTGCAACCGAAATTTTAGGTGCAAGAAGGCAAGAAGGTCTTTGTTGTTCTAACATGTGCCTCAACTGCGAGGGGAGCTTCAACAACTGAGTCAAGAGGAGGAAGACGAGTTTACCTTGAAACCGAACTGTAGCTGCATTGCCCACCCACTGAATCTGTGGACCCAATGGAAGAGGAACAAACCATGCCACAAGGAATGAAATATTTACCATTAAGAAAACATTTATTCTATAATATTGGTAGTAATAAAAAGCCCCACTAATTCCATACGTCTATTTTTTATGTTGTAGATGTCGATGAACAACGAGATCTTCACATAAAAGAATGCGAAAATAAGATTTTTGCTTTTTTATTTTATGTAAATGTACTTACTAATGTACATAATTATTTATAATTAATTATAATTATTCATAATGAGTCGTCGTATTTGTTACCAGGCAACTTCATTGTAAAATGTAGTCAATCTCATAGTCCTTAGTATCATTAATGGTCAACGTTTGCGTAAAATGATTAGTTTTCATGTTACATCGATGTATAGGGCCGTAATTCTCGTTTTTCTTTCTTTTTCTTTTAATAAACACTTTTTTGCTTTTAACCACCATTTTTGTGGCACTCTCACGGATAAACTATTGATCAGGAAAAAAACTTTTAATACATAAAATGTAAGAAATTTTATCCTCTTTAATTCATATACTTTCGTCTTTCACGAAAAATGCACATTTTTGGAGTTATTAAAGAAAAAAAAAACAGAGTCATGTCCGTTTTTATGTGTTTTTTGTAAAAATAACGTATTTCCCAGAAAATGTTTTGTTGGAAAATCTCTTATTTGTGTTCAGCGACATAAAAAACATAAAGGTACCAAATATCAAAACTTCACCAAAACTTTCTTTAATTTGCCCTTTTTGAGCACTTAATGCTGGACTATATGTTTTGTTTTTGCCCCTAAAATCATTATAATAAAAGTCCAAATCACGTGACTGAGAGCGGATTTTTGAGCTTCCATACACAAATAATGCTTCATTTCTAAATATTATTTTTGCGCCATCTGTCGGTAATTAATATAAATAAAGAAATTATACTTTTCTATGCATGTTATGAATTCTGAAGACATTGCAAATAAAATGAATATTTCTTATAAAACGTAATTAGAATATAAGGAATATATAATGCCGTGTACTACATACATTAATTATATCAATGCAAATAAAATTTTGTATTTTAACATACTAGAAACTTTGTAGTGAAAATAAATTTGTAATCCTATTTATGTCTATTGTTTTATTAGATTTATTTCTTGTTATATCTCTTATTTTAAAATATTTACAAAGTAAAACCATTGACTATTCTACAGTCTGGAACTTGGTAGAGAAGCTGCTTCAACAAACAAGGGATAAAAGGAGTGATAAACACTTTCACGCTCTGTATTCCAAAACAAAATATTATACAAGTATACCGTAATTTCGCGCGTATGCGCCGCACCCTAGTTAAGTCTTTTTCAAACCGGAAATTTTATTGAAAATAAGAAGTTAAATAAGTGCTAAGCAGAAGTAAGTCACATTTTATTTAAAATAAATTCTGGTAGGAAATCGAATTGTCTGAGGTGCGGCGTATACGCGCGAAATTACGGTAGTTAATAGCAACTTAGAAGATAACAGTATTGATGTTGAAGTAGAATTAGATTTCAAGGAAAAAAGAACCTAACAGAAAAAAGGTAATGCCTGGTGAAAAATCAATAGACGAGGACGAGGCTCCTGGAATCTCAACTAGCTCAAAACTATAAATTGGTCTTTTTCAGTGTTTTAGATTGTGCCAAGGCAAGTATCGAAGAAATATTTAGTCCAAACAAAGAAATTTCAGTAGATTGTCTCTGGTTAGACCCAAAGAAATTTAATGAAATTGTAATACTTGATAGTTTTCCTGCGGAAGTCCTTTGTAGCATTTCTAATCTTTGTAAAGTGGAAAGAAGTCAGTTATAGATAGAGCTGAAAGAGTTTGCAAATCAGTCTGAAAGCTTTGCAATGGCTGAAAAAACTATCATAAAAAAAAACAAGACAATCTGAATGGAGCTGAAGAAATATGTGAGTATGACGATGTAGAATCTGAATTTGAAATAGACAAAAATATTTATGGTTCTCTGACAAGAAACAATGTTTTCTGTGTTTATCATGCGCTTTTTCTGTTGTTTTTGAACTCTCAGAATCTGGAATGTTTACCAACCTGTATGTAGCTTACAAGTTTGTACACCTGTGAAAGTGTGTTTTCTAAATTTAAAATAGTTAAGAATTGACTTAGATATACTCTCAACCAATACCTTATTTCTAATCTTCTTTTCATGAATGTAGAAAGATTTTTTTTATAACTTGGATAAAGATGCTATTATAGATGAACTGACCAAAAAGGCGTTTGGTTAGTAAACAGCTGTCCACAATCACATGAACTTTCTTAGTTCGCTGTATCTGTACCAAGGTATTGTAGAGCCATTTTTCTTTTTGTTATAAAACCTGTTTTACAATTTGTAACAATTAAATTAAAATTAAAGAGGACATTGTTTTTTTTTCAATATGCTTTTTTTTATTATCGTTCTGTTCTTCTTTAATATTTACTTAGGTATTACAGAAGGATTCAGATTATTAGAGCTTCAACTTCTGTTATTTGGTTGCCTAAAACTAAAAGTATTTCTCACTCTCATTTTGAAGTAATAAACAACTCGTAATTAATTTGTATACTTATTTTTTTCTAGCATGGAACTAGTTTAGGTACGGTATATAAAAATAATATAAATATTTATTGTGAAAGTAAACAAACTACATCAGAGAAAGCTTACTTTTTAACCCAACTATTTTCCAAGTGACAAAGTAGCTAAATATGGTTCTTAGGCATGTAAACCTAATTTTCAAAAAAGTAAATATTCTAATATTCTATGTCCTCTAAATTTCCCAGTAAGGGGCCCCTTTTCAGTCTCTAGCCGAGCGCCCTCAAAGGAGCCAGTCCGGGCCTGATTAATAACTAAATGCCTCTGTTTTGAATACCAACAATAGCTTGCTTTTATAGCTAGCACATTTATCAAATGTTCACCATTTATCACATTATTTTACTTCATCTGAGTTTCTGGTCAGTATACTGAATGAAGAACTGACACTTTTTTTTTTTTTTTTTTTTTTTTTTTTTTTTTGTTATAGTGTGTGTGATAAGTTGTAAGATAATTATTTCTCACTTTACATATGGGTTGTGGAGCAATCTTATGATTTACTCATTAATATATATATATTATGAAATTTTAATTTAATAAACAATATTTTAGAGAGATCCTGGAATGGTTATCTACTTCATATCTAGTATATATTGTTATTAAATGGAAGTTTTATAATATATTTCTGTTTCAAACTTTTTTTCAACCAAACTTTTATTTATTATTATTTTTTTTTTTTTTTAGATTCAATTTTGTTGTTGTTAATTTATGCCCATTGGAGGATGTAGACATCAGACCAGGTCCTGAAGACATTGGATTCACCCAGATGTGCAGCTTCAATTTGACGAGACACCATGTGGGCAGCAGTCTGACCTAGGGTGACACTTGTCTTTCCCTCCAACTGAGAGTACTCTCCGCACCACAGATTTTGCATGCCAGTATGTGGCATCGCCAGGAGCCATCGTCTAAAGTATTAACCACAGCTGATGCTGCTTAACTCTTGTGTTTTGATGGGAACAGCCACTGTACAGCATTGTGACATGTTGAATAAATATTGCCTGCTGTGTATTAGTCTATTTGAATTTTATACGCAAGCAATATTTTTTCGACTACTGGAGAAATGTACACTATGAAGACAATGAAAAAGAAATGTAAAATGAAGAAAGCTCTGTTCAACAACTCATCTAGCAGGGAGAAACCTTTGCCAAAAGTATGTGTTTATTGCTTATGTATGATTTACCACACTTTTATTAATATTGCTTAAGATTTTTATTGAACTTAATAAAAAATTGTAGCACAACCCAGGGGGGACCTGTTGCCCATTCTTATTTCTGGCCCAAGTAGAATGTAAATACATATATTTTTTATATGTGAGATATACATTTATTTATTTCATCAATTTTAAACCCTAAATAAAAGTATGCTCGATATAAACTTTTTTAATTAACTTTTCAGCAATTACACAGTTTTAATTTTACAATTATGATAGTTCTTACACTATATACAGTGGATTTCTTAAAATTCGCACATTGTTGCAGATGTAAAGATTGAAACTTACAGTTGCATTCATTATAATTTCGAGTGCATTATTACATTCAAATTACTGTTTTAAAAAATATAACCAAAACAGTGACCAGAAATCTCTGTAAACTCTGGACCTGAATTGCATGTATTTGAGGGAGTGTACTGTATTCACATATGGCATGGAAGTTAAAATTCAATTTTTACTATGATTTTCTTCTAACTTGTCACTTTTTTACTATTATTAAATATCTTGCATTTGTGAAAGCGTAACTATTGTACAAAAAAAAGTACATGTGCTTACTCTTAGTGTGTCCACTGAAAGGTAAATTTGTGGGTTTTGTTTCCTAAAAAATGTTTAGGAAGACACTCAGTGTGACACAAGAAAATCACCATTTTGGCAGTCTGTCTTTGAGTGATTTCTATCCAGAATATTTACAAATTATCAAAAAATGTATTAAAATTTAACAAAATTTTTAATATGAATTTTCCTTGTTAAAGATAGCGGTGACCAAGATTATTGCCAAGTTTTATGACGTTATAATCATTTTAGATGTAGATGTTTGGTATATTTTGGACATTCATATCATTTTGAAATTTACTACCACTTTATGATTACTGTTACACAGATAATTTGGTTTAAATGCAACAAATTGTTGTATTATTGCTTTCTTGAAGGTTAACACTCAGAAAGAAAGTTGATCTTTTATGAGTTTCTTAATGTTTCATGGGGGGGGGGGGGGGGGGTTAATAATTGGTGATTTTGATTTAGGTTACTTTTAAAAACTGAATGTTTTTTAAAAATAATTTTGACCAAGAAAAATGTCATTCTAAGGAAGATAATGTTAGGCCTAATGATCTTATAGTCAAAAGTATCTAATTAACATAATTATAATTGGATAAATAAGTAATTAAATATATAGCTAATACTCATGAAAGGTAATAAAAATACTTACTATTTTATAGGAACTTTTCAATAAATATAAATTAAGGTAGTAATTTTGTTTTCATTAACACTACTACTATTTTGCCACACTTTGTTTACATTAAATAAAGAACAACAGGGGTCGATCCAGGAAAAATTTGGGGCCTGTTTAGGACCCCTTCACAAAAGTCTATTTAATAAAATGTGCCCCTTCACAAAAATCAATTTGATAAAATGGGCCCCTTCACAAAAATCAATTTGATAAAATGGGTTCCTTCACAAAATTCTATTCCATAAAAACTTACTATTTATTATTTATTTATTATTTTGTGATGTTTTAAAGTGTGTAATTTGTAAACAAACAAGTTCACCAGAGCGGAAAACTTCAGCAAAAGGATTTAAAAAAGTTTTTATTTATAAATGCTTGGTTCGAATTTGATTAACTGGATTTCAACTTTCGTTGTAAAATGTTATTTTTCAAAAAAATATAATAAATTTCACAAAAATAACCTTTACTTTTCACAAAATGGGCCCCAAGAAAAAAACCTGCATCGACCCCTGAACAATAAAGCTTCCTCTAGCTTTATTTTCAATTACAGATACAAAAGGTTTTGTAAAATAATTATAATACTCATGAGATGCCTAAAGACTATAGAAAAGACATTAATATTAATTTTTAAACTATTATATAAATATATATTAGAAGAAATATTTGTATTTTTATATATTTAAACTAGTCAAAAAGATTTATAAAAAACTTTGGTAAATCGATGTTTTAATTTTAAATTTCTGTAATTTGCTAACTACAGTAATCTAACACTCAAATACTTAAATGCATTTAAGTATTTGAGTGTTAGATTACTGTAGTTAGCAAGTTACACGTAAACCGTAAATTAATACATTTTATTATACATAGCGTGATATATTGTGTTATGTTATGTTATAACCATATTATCATGTAATTATGTTATGTTATAACCATATCAAAGGATATATATAGGGTAGTTGTGCCAGTAATGGACTCCCTTTCAGTAATGGGCCACTTTCAAAGTTTTTGATTTATAAAAAAATAACCAATAAAAATTTAGCCTTTTATATATTTTTTCATAATTCCTGTCCTCCTTGCTTGTTTTATATTCTAGGTTATTGTTGACACTCTTAATCAAACCAATCAGGAAGCAGAAAATAATGTTTCACAGTTCCACAGATTTTCTGTGAAAATCTTAATGAACATGCTAAGAGCTGGCTTCACTTAAACAATTCATATATTTTTAATTTTCTTGAAAAAAATGCATGTTTTCGTTTAGACAATAATAGAAAACTTTGAATTTTACATACCAATGGCAATTTATAAAATTTCATTTATTTTTCAGGTTTTACGACCATGGTCCATTATTGGAATGCTTAATTAGTCAATTTCCAGTAATGGACACCTCATGTGGACATACTGAAAAAGCAAATTCAGTAATGTCCGTAGTGCATTTTTTTTTTTTTAATTTAAGTGAAAAGCTAAGTAATCAAATATAATTTTTTAATTTCATTTACCAGAATGTAATACCGTATTTACCCGCGTATACGTCGATCCCGCGTATAAGTCGACCCACACTTTCCCGATCAAGAAATTTGAATTTTTATAAATCCCGCGTATAAGTCGACCCCCCACTTTTCCGATCAATAAATTTGATTTTTTTTTCAAAATACATTATTCAAAATCACCTAGAAAAAAAAGAAAGTATATTAAATATACAATAATAAAGGAACTTTATTATTATTATTTTTTTTTGTACATTTATTCGAAATCATCTGAAAGAAAAAGTACTAAATATACAATAATGAAGATAATAATATACAAAGTTAAACTGATTCGAGGTCCGATTCAATATCGGACTGGAACAAACACTTCACATAAGTCGTTCGTCGTCATCGGCTCATCATGATACACGTTTTCAATCTCTGTATCGCAACATTCTTCCTCGTCGTTATTACTTTCTTAAACGGCATCATCTTCTGTGCCGTCTAGTTCGTTGCTTATGCAGCAATTCTTGAACGATTTTATAATCATTTCGGAAGGAATTTTATTCCACGCATCTTTAAACCATTGGGCAATTAATGCAATGTCGGACTTTCTAATATTACCGCCCTTTGTTAATGTTGGACAACCGGATGAAATCCACTCTGAAAAAAAAAAATTAAGGACCCTCGCATAAGTCGACCCCCCCACCTTTAAAGTCTCTTTTTGTCCAAAATTTCTCGACCTATACGCGGGTAAATACGGTAATATATTTTTTTATATAAATAGCTGTTTTTATCAATTTCACGTAATTAATAATTTTTTTTAAGATTGTTATAAAATTATTTTTTTGTAAGCCGTACCTTGCATATTTTATAATGCGGCAATCAACACCCATCAGGAAGCAGAGAATAATCTTTAAGTGCATGGGAAAATGAGGGGCTCATGTGGTTCAAACTCGTCCCATTTAAAAAAGGACAATTTTTTAAATCGCACAAGTTCTTAAAAATCTATTATTTTTTGTCTTAAATGTTTCATTATTCATCTCTGACAAAAGAACTACATACATAAAAAATCACTATAATATTAAATTTAAAGTAGCAATGAAAGTAGTAAATCTGCAGATCAAGGGGCTCAAATGTCAGTTCTGATATTTTATTTTGAAATAATTTTATTTAGTATATAAAAAAACATTCAACCTACACTTTCATTTATTTGATATATTTTATACAAATTGCTAAAAGTAATATATAAAGCAGTTTTAGGAAGTTTAACTGTTAAGAATAAAAATAAATATGATTCCATGCACTGGTACACCAAGACACTTAAATTTTTTTTTTTTAAACTAACCCTTCTAAACTCCCCTCTCCCCCTCAATGACTTAATAATTTGATAAATATAATTCTTTAAAATTTAGTATTTTAAACCTTCTATCTAAAATAATTAAAATATCGATCTTTTGATAATGACAATAATTAATTTAAACAGTGAATCAGTCTCATAAATATTTTATTAATTATTGATATCCTAATTGTTAAATTTATTTGAAAATGACTATTTTATTTCATTAATATGCTTTCATTAAATTTTGATTTTAAATACAATCATAAAATCAATTATCTATTATTTTTTGTGGGGTGTCCATTACAGGAACAGAGAGTGTCCCATTACTGGAAGAGAGGGTGTCCATTACTGGAATTTTGGGTGTTTTGATACATTTCTGTTATTTGCAATTAAATTTTGATTCACATTGGGAAATGAGACTATGAGATTGATTAAATAATGTTGATAGATTAATATAATATTAAAAAAAAGTGGGCTATAATAATTATAACTATTGATTAAAAAATAATTTTAAAAAAAATTCCTTACGGGTGTCCATTACTGGCACATCTACCCTATATAATATATTTTAATGGAATATGTGTTCAAAGTATAAAGCATTAAACAGGCAGTTATTTTGAAAATCTCCCATTAATAAAATAGATTGAAATCACTTTTATTTTTTGAATGGATACCACCGAAACTTTAAATGTAAACAGATATGTTATATAACTGTTTAATGTTATTATAATATGCACAAACACATTAGAAATAATACACAGGTGCTCAGAGTTATTCATAAGAAATAAATATAAATGGACAGAAAAAACTCAGTGCTTACCAAACCTGAAATTGCTTTATTGCTCTCTGACTATTTTAAATGTGATATTATTAATCCATTAGTAAAATTTCTGGCTAGCAAGTGCACACTTTCAAAGCAGAAGAAGAAATTAAACTTCTACTTTCAAAAGTGACACCAATTAATTCAAAAATTGAATTAAAAGAAAAGAAAATGTCCATATTTCCCTTTATACTGGATAAGTCTTAGAAAATAATCACTGCAATTCGCGAAACACACGGCAGCTACACAACTGAAAATAACTGCAAACTAAACGATGACTCTTCTTCTATTTAACTTATGATATTAAGCATTTTTCTTTAATAGCGCAACGAAATTATCAAAATAATCAAAAACAGAGCGGAAATCTATTTTTAAAATATCCATATCGTCACATGCAGCTCAATCTCTGTACAGTAAATATATAAACAAAACAGCGTCAAAACTGTATACACTTTGTAGCATTGTTATGGGCAAATGCGCCAAATCCTTTGGCGAAATATTTTTCGCCAAGGAAGTGCTGAAAGTGTATACACTTTGGAGTATCGCAACGTAGTCCCCGAATGAATATACATTAAGCTCT
The DNA here is from genome assembly GCA_963931845.1 of Maratus michaelseni. Lineage (NCBI taxonomy): Eukaryota > Metazoa > Arthropoda > Arachnida > Araneae > Salticidae > Maratus > Maratus michaelseni. The sequence goes on from OZ007600.1 coordinate 79,821,262, forward strand.
TTCGGGTCACCCACGATTCCTAAAAGTGTTCTTTATAAGTCCCTTGAGGAGAGGGGGATAGTGTGGCTTTTAAATTTTCTTTATTTTAATGTTCGATTGATTGTTACTTTGTTAATCTATGAAGTTCCCCTTTTGAATTCTGTGAGTGCGTCAATCACCCTTTTCAGTGCCACCAATTCCATATTCTCTCTCCCCCTACGCCAGCCTCACCCATAGGGGTCTTTGCCAAGTTTTCTCCAACAGCAGTAGGATTGCAGGCAGTTCAGGGTCCACTTATCCCATCAGCTCCAGTGCGCTTCAGAGCTATTCACAGTTTTGTTACTTACCCATCATACGTAGTATAGGGTAAGTCTTGTAATCGTTTTGAAAATCGAAAAAATTTTTTGACGGATTTACACGTTTCAGACACTAGAGATTCCGAAAAACATATTTTTAGAAAAAAAAAAAAATTGCCGTCCGTCTGTGTGTCTGTAAACGCTCTATCTCCCGAAAAAATTGAGATAGAGACTTGCAATTTGGTATGTACTTAGTATGTAATAATGGAAGAAGCCTATTTCATTTCAATAACCTCGATTAACCGGAACAATTTTTTTCGGACTCTCGAAATACTCGTTCTGATGAAAGGTATATAAAAATTTTCGAAATTGTTTATTTTAAGAAATGAATATAAAATATAATAAAAAAACATAAATTTTGCATTAAGCATGAAGTCTCGATCGGATAATGAGTTGGTGAGATATTTGGAATCCTATTTTCCACACTCTTCGATTTTTCATGACTCTGTATTTCATCCAAATATCACTTCAAAGATATATTTTAATTGGAAATTTGACGCTTAATCCGATGAAATAAACCGCTAGTTAATGGATTATTATTTTTGGAGTTATAAGGATGTTTCTTTCAAGCAATTCAGTAATCGAGCCTTTAAAGTTTGTGACGTCATCAAGCCTCGATTTTATTCGAATTGCAATGCATTTGATAAGTAGTTTACACATTTTTATTTTAATATTTTACATTATGCATATCCATGATGGGTAAGTATTACGGTGGCCCCCAACGACTAGTTTTCTTTCTAGTATAATCCAACTTCTTTGGTCGAGACGTTGGTACGTCTTCTACCCATACTCACTCACATCCAAATTGGTTTATAAATAAGTGAGTTACAGCATGACAAATGTCAGATACATATATATATATATATAAATCAATATTTGAACGGGGGGTGGTTTTGGGTTCTGGGGGTCAGGTTCGGTGAAAATATACCACAATTTTCTGGAATTGCTTTCCTCCGGAAGGCTGCAATAGGTAGCTTTGTGCTTTTTGTATTGCAAGCTACCTAAAATTAAAGGGGAAAAAATCAGGCAGTACAAAGCAAAATTACAGAATTTGAATATCTAAAACTTTCTAACGCGATTACAATAAAAAATGATTTCAATGGCATTTTATTATTAGTTTGCAAAACTTTTTGCAACCCAAAATTACATGCAAACGCAACATTTACATGTAACTTACACCAAAATTAATTTTAATTGGAACCCAAATAAATATTAATTTGCACTGAAAATTATATGCAAAAGTAATGTTTGCATATAATTTTGGGTTGCAAAACGCTTTGCAATTGTAAGTGTTACGTTTGCATGTAACAGCAGAGCTATAAGGAAAGATCAGTTGACGTCACTCAGGGCAAAACTTTGACGTCACTCAGGGCAAAAGATGGTTTTGATTGGTGTACGAACAGGGACGAGTTTGTCTGATTGGCTGGGAGAGGGGGAGATTGATTGACGGGAGTGTGTGTTTGTAAACATGCCCTTTCCTTATAGCTAGAAGTAAACGACAGGGGGTGCTCAAGAAAATGTAGGGAGGGCTCATACTATTTCTCTTTCTCCGACAAATGCACACACAGACACACATACATATGTTCAAAGTATTATATAGAAAGGTAAATTAGTGCATATTCATATTATAGGCACTATATTTCTTATTAAACTGCTTATAATAACTTTATTCGATGCTAAGAAAAGTAAAGGCTGCAGACAGTGATGTAATGGAGGATATACGGTCGATACACCGTATACCTTCTGGATTATTTTAAGAATTACTGTATACCCTCTTCTCAAAAACACTATAGCATATACACTTTAGGGTATACCCTCTACCTACAGCGTATGCCCTCTGTTTTATTTACGACTACATCACTGGCTACAGAATGAAAAATTTAAGTGTATAATTATACCAGTGATATAATAGGTGATGATGTCAATAAGTAAATAAAAAGCTGACAGTTCACCTGTTCCAAAAGAGTTGCAACCTTTAATTTTTTTTCTAAATATTCCCTGGCCTTAAGGATTCTAAAGTTATGTATTTATAGGATAAAAAACATTAGAAAAATCAAGAATGTATTTTGCATTTTAAAATTATTTTTGTGTCTAATCAAATGCTAAAACCACTTGTATTTAAATTGGCTATTAGCTTTTTTCATTAGTATCATTTATAAATCAAGAATGTTATAAATATATCTATATATATTTAATTAGGATGACTCAAATACGAAACATAATGTTTATCATAAGCATCATATTTACTATTAAACTCATTAGAACAACTTTGCTTTATGCTAACAATGGAAAACGCTGCAAAATGAAAAATTTCAGTATATAACAACTGATGCAAAAGTTAATGTTTGCATCAGCAAAAGGTTGCTATTTCAGAGCACGTACAGGTATTGTTGTTGTTGTTGTTGTTGTAGTGGCGCCTTGAACACCTAGTTCATGGGGTATAAGTGTGGGGTGTGGCTCGTAGAATGTTAGAAAGTAGCGTGAATAATATATTTATTCTCATAGATAATCGTCTTTATAAAACTTATTAAATATCACAAAAATACAGCAGCCAAACGATCATTTTATTCTTTTTCTTTTAATTCTAATGACAACAAAAACCTGGACCGTTGCCAGATTTCAAATCAAAAATGTTCCGATAATTTTAACAGCTAATAAATAAAAATGAAATAAAATAAATGGAACATGGAGTTAATAAAATGGATATTCAGTTGCTTTAAACTGAGTAATCGAGCCACTACATTTACTCCCCTACCAGTAACGAACGTTACGTTAAAAAAAGGTAGGAAAGTACAAAACATATAGAAAACAATATATATACAAAATAAATACAATTTTAAAATTATTCAAAATATTTACAAAAGAAATAGTTATAAAACACTTCAGCAAATTTTTAGTCTCTAAATCTTACTGGAAGTTTAATTGTTCTACCAGTTCGTGATTGTTTTAAAACAGATACAGGCTTTTCCACTGTATTACCAGGTTGAATAAAGTTTCTATTGTTCAGATTTTGTGTAGATGAAATCTTAACTTGTAACTGGGTTGCTTGTTCAGGGTGTGAATCTATTTTGGGGTCATCTGAGAGAATAAATGCTGGTTTCAGTCTATCTATAGATACATTCACATTATTACCTTTAATTTTTATAGTGAAATATTTTGAAGAGCGACTAATTACTTCATAAGGACCTTCATATGGTGGTTCTAGTTGTTTGCGTACTCTGTCTATCCTTAGGAAAACGTGTGTACTTGATTCCAAATCCTTATGAACAAATATATTCGGAATATATTTGTGTTGAATTTTTCTTGGTCCAATTAGTTGAATCTGCTCTTGTAATTTATGAATAAAACTTCCTGGTGAGACTTGCATGGTACTCGGCTGTAAAAATTCACCGGGCAGCCGAAGTTTCTCTCCATAAACCATTTCTGCTATAGTATAGGGAGTATCTGTTCGAATTGCTGTGCGAAGACCCAAGAGAACTGTAGGTAAGGTTTCAGTCCAATTTATTTGATTATGCGCTTTCAGAGAAGCTTTTAGTGATCTGTGGAGCCGTTCTACTTTGCCATTGCATTGCGGATGATAGGCTGTTGTATGTTGTAGCCTAATACCGCATAATCTTGAAAGGGCTTGTACTATTTCTGAATAGAATTGACCTCCACGATCAGAAATGAGCTTTGAAGGTGTTCCGAATCTAGAGATCCAATTATTATAAAAGGCTTTTGCTACAGTCTCTGCCGTGCTGTTATCCAGTGGAATGGCTTCCATCCAGTTGGTGTATCTGTCGATGCAGGTTAAGCAATAGATGTTGCCATTTGATGGCGGTAGTGGACCAACGAGATCAATATGGACTACTCGAAATCTCTCTGAGGGCTCTTGAAATTCACCAATTGTTGATTTTGTATGACGAGTAATTTTTACTTTTTGGCATGAAATGCATGATCTAGCCCATTTTGTAACATCTTTATTAATGTTAGGCCAAATGAATTTTGATGTTATTAGCTTAACTGTTGATTTTACTCCCGGATGGGATAATCCGTGAAATTTCTGGAAAATCTTCATCCGTAAAGTATGAGGTATATAAGGACGAATATTGGAAGTAGAAACATCACACCACAGATTCTGACCAGACGGAAGAGGGTATTGTTTTAACTGTAAAGTTTTAGACTTTTGCAAATCTTTAATTTCTTCGTCTTGAGATTGTTCTTTTGCTATTTCATCATAATCGATTACTGTAATTTCTTCAAGTCTTGATAATGAATCTGCTACAATATTATTTTTACCTTTGACGTATCTGATGTTAGAAGTAAATTCGGAAATATATTGAAGTTGTCTGCACTGTCTTGGTGATGCTTTGTTAGGCTTTTGCAAAAAGGCATACACCAACGGTTCATGATCCGTATAAATCGTAAAGGTTCTTCCTTCAAGTAAGTATTTAAAATATTTTACCGATAAGTAAATGCCTAATAGTTCACGGTCGTATGTGCTATAATTCTGTTGAGTGACGCTTAACTTCTTTGAATAAAAACCGATAGGTTTCCAAGATTTATTTTCGTATTGGTGCAGGACAGAGCCTATGGCCAAATCTGATGCATCTGTAAACAAACCTAGAGGTAAATCAGAATTTGGGAAGGATAATAAAGCTGTATTTGCTAGATCTTGTTTGCAAATTTCAAATTGCTTTCGTGCTTCTTCAGTCCAGTCAATTTTTCTTTTATCTTTTTTCTTGGAACCTTTAAGGTATTCATGTAGTAATGCTTGGTGTTTAGCAGCATCTTTTAAATAACGACGGTAAAAATTAATCATGCCAAGAAAAGTTCTTAAATCATGAATGGTTTCTGGTAATTTATAATTTAAAATAGCTTGAACTTTTTCTGGTAAGGGACGTGAACCTTCGGGTGTAATAAGATAACCTAGAAATTCTATTTCTGGAACTGCAAATACTGATTTGGAAATATTGATTCTGAGGCCGTATTTGTGTAATCTTTCAAAAACTAAATTAAGGTGATTTTCATGTTGGTTTTCATCAGCAGAAGCAATTAGTATGTCATCTAAATATGGAAAAACAAATTCAAGATCTCTTAACACTTCGTGAATAAATCTTTGGAACGTTGCGGGGGCATTTTTAAGACCAAAACTCATGACATTAAACTCATATAATCCAAAAGGAGTAATGATAGCTGTCTTGCATTTATCCTCTTCTGCAATCGGTATTTGATAGTAAGCTTTAAAAAGATCTATTTTTGAGAACATTTTTGCACCTTTCAAAATATGATGAAAATCGTCAATTCTGGGAATTGGGTATCTGTCGGGAATGGTACGGGAATTAAGCTGTCTGTAATCACCACAAGGACGATAAGATCCATCCTTTTTAACCACTAAATGTAATGGACTTGCCCATTGGGATTTAGAAGGACGAATAATATCATTGTCGAGCATGTATTTAAATTCTTCTTTGGCTATTGCCAGTCGTTTTGAATCGAGTTGACGAGCTTTATTGTACACTGGAGGACCTTCCGTACAGATAAAGTGCCTCACATCATGCTTGGATGTTGAAATTAGCAAATTTGGCTTCGCAATATCGGGATACTTAGAAAATAAATTTTGAAATTTAACAGTTTTGTTTAATGTGCCAATATTGTTAAAAGCAATTGAAGAAACTTCACCTTTTACACAAAGTTTTGTTTCTCCATCAATTAACTGTTTATTTTTCAGGTCAATTAGAAGATTATATTTATTCAAAAAGTCTGCTCCAAGAATTCCTTTTGTAACTTTAGCAATCACGAAAGGGAATTGAAAATCCCTTCGAAATCCTAAGTCTAGATTTAGAATTTTAATGCCAAAAGTTTCTATTTCTGTTCCGTTCGCTGCATATAGCTTATAATCGGAAGATTCTTTATTTTTTTCAGTGGCTGGAAGAACACTTATATCAGCACCACTGTCAACTAAAAATCGCAAATTTGTTCTTAAATCTTTCACATATAATCGAAATTTGCGACAACTTTCGACATTTTCTGCAGTAGTGTAATAACTGTAACTGTAGTTATATCATCCTTATATTAATCGTAATCGTTTGTATCGTACTTGTTCGTTGTTTATGTCAATAAATGTCGTCTTCCGTGTTCTAAGCTTCGGCTATTATTAATTACAATATACAAGTTACCACATGGTGTCAGATTAATATTTTAACTTGTTTTAATTACGAATACGAATCTAAATTGCATTCGATCATGTCGGATGGCGGACTTCGTCCTCCAAAGCCATTGCAAATTACTGCGGATACAAGAGAACAATGGGAAGATTGGCTCCAAAGCTTCGAATGGTACGCGGAAGCAGTTTCGCTTAGTTCGAAAGGTAAGAAAGTGCAAGTAGCTACTTTTATGGCATGTATAGGCCGTGATGCTCAACAAATATTCAAAACCTTCACCTTAGAAGATGACGAAAAAGAAGATTTACAGGTCATCAAAGATAAATTTCAAGGATACTTTACGCCAAAAGTAAATTATACATTCGAGCGGTATAAATTCAACCAGATACATCAGAAGTCAGGTGAGTGCTTTAAAGATTTTTTAACTCGTCTTAAAATACAAGCATCTCGCTGTAAATTGGGCACTATGGAAGAAGAATTACTTCGCGACCGAATAGTAGTTGGAATCGACAATAACGATGTTCGCGAGAAACTGTTAAGTGATCCAGAACTGAACCTAGATAAAGCAGTACAAATCTGTCTCGCTGCTGAAAGTGCTTCCCTGCAACTAAAAAATATTGTTAGTGATAGCAAACCCGATTCATTAATTTCAAGTATTTCCAGTAAATTCGCGAAAGGGCAGAAAAACAATCATTCGAAAAATAAGTTAAACCCGAAAATCGCCAAATATATTAATGAGTGTAGAAATTGTGGCTCTTCCCATAAATTGAATGAATGCCCGGCTTTTGGCAAAAAATGCAACATATGTCAAAAACTTAACCATTTTGCTAAAAAATGCAGATCAAAGCAAAAATATAAAGTCCAGGAAATAGAAAAAATTGAAACAATGGCTGAGAGAGATGAAGACAACTATGTCATTGGAGCAGTAGACGCAAATAATAATGACGATTGGTTTGAAACAGTTGTTATTAAAAATAAATCCATTCCCATGAAATTAGATACAGGTGCGCAGTGTAACGCTATGCCGTATAAAATAGCTAAAGAACTGGGGTTGCAAATAAATCCCTCAACTGTCCGCAAACTTCTTACCTATTCTGGCCATGCCATAAATGTTGCGGGAGAATCGATAGTTCCCTGCAAAATTAAAAATAAAGAAATTCAGTTACGGATAATTATCGCACATGGTGGTATAAGCCCAGTGTTAAGTCGCAAAACATGCACAGAAGCAGGCCTGATTCAGAGAATAGATTTAGTAAAAACACTAGAAGAAGAATTTCAAGAACTTTTTCATGGAATCGGCTGCATCAAAAATTTTGAATATACAGCAGATTTTTCCACAGAATGTCCCCAAACTGACATTAAACCCCCTAGGAGAATTCCATTTTCTCTTCGACCATTAGTAAAGAAAGAACTTGACAAAATGGTCCAGGATAAAATTATAAAGAAAGTAGAGGAACCAACACCCATAGCTAGTCCAATGGTCATAGTAAAGCAAAAAGGAAAAATAAGGATTTGTATTGATCCGTCAGAAGTTAATAAAATTCTGCTGCGAAGGCATTATCCTTTAAAAACGCTTGAAGAAGTCACTGCTAATGTGAAAGGCTCCAAATACTTCACAAAATTAGATCTGAAGAAAGGCTTCTGGCAACTAAGAGTTTCACCCGCCACACAACCTTTTTTCACGTTCACAACACCCTGGGGAAGATATTCTTTTCTGAGAGTCCCATTTGGCATAAAGACAGCTCCTGAAATATTTCAAAACCATATGACTAAAATTCTTCAAGGCATTCTAGGTGTAGAAAACTCGATGGATGACATTCTAATCCATGCACCAGACATAAATACCCTCCGGTCTAGAACTAGAACAGTTTTTGAAGCACTCAAAAATGCAGGAGCAAAGTTGAATCGAGACAAGTGTGAGTTTGAAGTGCAAAAAGTGCAATTTCTTGGACACGTGCTTACTCCTGAAGGTATCACGATTGATCCTGATAAAGTCGCAGCTATTGATCGAATCAAAACTCCGTCCAGTAAGAAAGATTTGCAAAGACTACTTGGAATGATACAATATCTTCAGAAATTCATACCTAACTTGTCAGATAAAACCCACAACATGAGGCTGCTGTTGAAGAAAAATACCGCTTGGGTTTGGGATAAACAATTAGACCAAGACCTCTGTGAAATTAAAAAATTGTTGAAAGCATCTCCTACTCTTACATACTTTGATCCGAACAAAAGTTTTACAATCTCTGTAGATGCCAGCTCTTACGCTCTCGGTGCTGTTTTACTACAAGAAGGCAGACCCATCGCTTATTCATCCACAGCACTAAATTCATCACAACAGGCATATCCACAAATCGAAAAAGAGGCCCTAGCCATGAAATTCGGGTGCCAGAAATTTCACTTGTACATCTACGGAAAAGATGTGGTCATCGAAACAGATCACAAGCCTCTAGAATCTATTTTTAACAAGACCATCGATCGAATTCCCCCAAGACTCCAAAAGTTATTCTTAGAAGTTCAGCAGTACGGACCTAAAGTCAAATACAAATGTGGTAAAGAATTATATATAGCAGATTTGCTAAGTAGAGATTGCCACTACCAAGATTCTTTAGAAGAAAGCAATCTTCAAATCTTATTTGCAATTCCAACTACCAATAAAGGTTTAAAAGCTCTTCAAGAATTCACAAATACAGATCCAGAATTGACTTTAGTAAAGCATTTTATTTCAACTGGGTGGCCTCAAAATAAAGATTGTGTACCAAATTCATGCAAGAAATACCTTCCGTTTGTCGATGAACTATCCGTTCAAAAAGATCTAGTTTTGAAGGGACTAAGAATCATCATTCCAGAAAAATACAAATCCACAGCACTAAGGAATCTCCACGAAGGACACTTAGGTATATCGAGTTGTCTGAAAAGAGCTCGCGAATGCATGTTTTGGCACGGCATGTCGCAAGACATAATTTCCATGATAGAAAACTGTGAAACCTGTCAAAGAACTCAGAGAGCTCCACCAGCCGAACCTCTAATTCCAAAGGAAATTCCAAAACTGCCTTGGGAAATTCTCGCGTCCGATGTCTTCACATTTCAAAGTACAGATTATCTACTTATTACTGATAGCTACTCAGGCTATATAGACTTTAAACCCTTAAAGGACATGACAAGTAAATCCACTATCGAAATTCTGAAGGACTGGTTTAGTGTACATGGAATACCGAGAATTCTAGAGACTGACAACTGCGGCAATTACAAATCTTGGGAGTTTGAAGCATTTTCTCAACAGTGGATGTTCCACCATCAAACATCTAGCCCTTTATATCCTAAAGGAAACGGTTTAGCTGAACGTGCAGTCCAGACAGCAAAGAATCTCCTCCGAAAATGCAAACTCTCTGGTCAAGATATCAACATGGCTCTCTTGAACTTCCGAAACACACCCAGAGATAACCTCGGATCACCTGCCCAAAGATTGTTTGGCAGAAGAACGAGAACCACAACTCCTATAAGCGAAGATCTCCTAAAACCTATGCTCATACAAAATACATCTGAACATCTTGCTGAAGCTCGTTTGAAGCAAAAGTATTATCATGATGCTCATGCGAAACCAACACAAAGCTTGCCGCTCCAGCCTAATCAAAATGTCATGCTTCGAAAAGCACACAGAAATTGGATCCCTGCTAAGATAGATTCTCAAACTGCACCCAGATCTTATAACGTAGTTACTCCATCTGGCACATTAAGACGCAACTCTAGTCACATAAAGCCAACTGAAATTAAATTCAACATAGAAAGGAAGAGGAGTCTACCAATGGATGCAGGAAACTCAACACTACCAGACAAACCACCCAATCCTTCTCCCACACCTGACTCGTCCAGTTCTGTCACACATGATGCTAAACGCCATCCCGCCACTGTCACCACAAGATCCGGCAGAGTCATCAAACCTGTAAAGAGACTTGATCTCTAAAGTGAACACAGGATGATAGATACGAGCTTAACTTTCTAAAGAAGGGAGATGTAATAACTGTAACTGTAGTTATATCATCCTTATATTAATCGTAATCGTTTGTATCGTACTTGTTCGTTGTTTATGTCAATAAATGTCGTCTTCCGTGTTCTAAGCTTCGGCTATTATTAATTACAATATACAAGTTACCACAAGTAGTATGTGCCGCTAGATCTACTGCAGATCTAAGTTTTCCTGTTTGGAATCGGGTTTTTTGTTCCACGCACATGGCTGTGTGCATTTGTCAGGGAAACAACGATTACGGAAACGGAAATGAAAATAACAGAGTTTGCCGTTAGGATTGTAGCGCTGACGAGACCTGCTTCGGGAGCGAGAACGGTTTTCGCTATTTCGAAAGTTAGATCTGGACTGTCGTGAAACGCACAGTTGTGAAATTTGCTGTTCCAGAGAAGCAATTCGATTTAAAAGTTCATTATTGGCAAACGACGTCGTGCTATCATTAACAATTTCAGTTTTATTACTTGTGGCAAAGATTTCGGTTTTGGGATTCATATCGCTGATTTTGTCTGCCATTACAGCTAATTTATTTAAATCTTCTTCACTAACAAGCAATATATTTTTTATGCAATCGGGCAGTTTTTCAAGCCAAAGCGTTTTAATCAACTTTTCTGAAACATCAGCAGTAGCGACAGTTTTTAACTTTTGAAGTAGCTGACTAGGTTTCATAGTGCCAAGTTCAATTCCGGTTATCAATCGCTTAATTCGAACATTTTCACTTTCTTTAAATAAATTAAGCAATCTGGTTTTCGAATCGGAATATTTGGTTAAGCTTTCACTACTTATTATGTCCCAAATATTCTCTATGAATTTCGGCTCAAGTTGCGCAACTAAATAATTGAATTTAGTTTCCTCTTTAGTGATTTCGTTAATTTTAAACTGAGCCTCAACTTGATAAAACCAGATCTCTGGTCTATCAATCCAGAAAGGTGGAATTTTAATACTCACCTTGTTAACTTCCGGCTTTTCCGTGGAAGGCGAATCGTTCTTCTCCAGTTCACTGTCACTCGTAGACATTTTTTTAACTTAACGGGTCACCAGTTTGTGTGGGGTGTGGCTCGTAGAATGTTAGAAAGTAGCGTGAATAATATATTTATTCTCATAGATAATCGTCTTTATAAAACTTATTAAATATCACAAAAATACAGCAGCCAAACGATCATTTTATTCTTTTTCTTTTAATTCTAATGACAACAAAAACCTGGACCGTTGCCAGATTTCAAATCAAAAATGTTCCGATAATTTTAACAGCTAATAAATAAAAATGAAATAAAATAAATGGAACATGGAGTTAATAAAATGGATATTCAGTTGCTTTAAACTGAGTAATCGAGCCACTACATAAGTCGCAGACTCTTTATCCCACCTGCCGCTGCTAAGCGGCCAAGAGCACCGTCAAACGTCCTTACGTGCGACCCGTATGCCTTAGACTCTAAATAGAAAAGAAAAGAAAAAAAAAGAAAGAATTGATACCGGACAAATTTAAAAGGAAAAATACTTAAATTAAAGACACCGAAGAGCGGAGAGGGTGCGATAGGGACGTTTAAGCGACCGCGAGATCTTAGCTACGACCCGAATATGCTCATCTCATTATCTTTACCCCCCTTATAAGTACAGGTAGGATGTGTGCATATTGAAGCACTTATTTGCAGGTTTTAAATAAATACTACAGTTTAGTATTTATGCAAAGCTGTAAAAAGCCCCTAAAACTAAGTTCAATTCCCAGGGGAGGGGGGGGGGGCTCAAAAATTTCCAGGGTTGCTGAGCCCCCCCCCCCCCTGGAACAACTCTAGCTACGGCCCTGTGTAACAGACGTACAATTTTCTTGTACCGACAGCTGTGATTAGTGCCCTCTTTAGGCTTTTTAAGTCCCAATAACATGGAGATTTGAAAGGAGGATCCTTCTTCGAATATAATCAAAAGAGTTAAAATGTTTACAATACAATAGATGGGGGAATATGTGAGTTCCATAGTTTTTTTTATTTATATCCTTGTTTAAACCAAAATGTTACCTCAAAGAAAACGTTTTGTGTATAAAAGTTTTCCAGTGGCAACAGTTTACCATACCAATTTTTATGAACATGGAGTAGTAAGTAGAAAGGCCTCTATCATAAGAGGGTTAAAATCGGGTTACAACTTTCGAACAAATATGGCAGCTGGCATAGAACCGTAGACAGAAAGCGTCCCTAGTGGATAACTTACATTGGCTGATTCTCAATGATCAACTAGATGATTGGTGAAAGCAAAGGAACTGTATAGTATCATGCTACATCAGCGCTTCTATTTCAAAAAATTTTCGAGAACGATATTCTTCGTCCAAGGCCTATTTCGTTAGGTGTCCTACTACTCTCTGTTCATGCGAATTATTTTTTATTTATACAAGCGCCCCCTAGACTTTCGCGTTAAATTGACTAGTCACTAGTGTTGTACAATCCTTTGTCTTTCCTTTGTTTGCTTTTCTGTAGGTTTTATTTGCTTCAATGGCGCCTAAAAACAAAAAGAAAAACAGTTTTTACTTCTTTATGAAAGAAATAAAAGATAAAGAAGCTCGTAAGGGCTGCATTATATCCATGACACAATTGCCGAACTATGCTCATCCTATATGGAAAGTATGTTTATAATAGTTTACTTGTTTATCTGCAGTTTTACTTTCGTTATTTGTATTTTTATAAAATAACATTCTGTCATTGCAACCACTCTATACTTAAATTGAAGAGGACGTATAAGAAATTTTAAGAAATAGCTTTCACATAGCTGCCAATTTTGTAGTTTCAGCTCTAAATATAACTGGTGAAACCTAACATGTGTATATCTAAATCCTTTTTTAAAAATAATATGCAAAACGAGTGTCTTTAGATTAATTGTGTGTGTATGTCCGATTAATTGTAAAAAAATTGTCTGCATTATCCGTAGTACGCTTTAAACGATGTCGTTAACATTAATTTCAAATAGAAATGATGAGGAAAATCGAATTGTCCTCATTACCCGGAGCAGGTATGAAAGAGTTCCTCCTAAAGGGGGAATTTCACGTTTCATAGAACAATTTTGTACATTCTCTGAATTGATGCAAAGAAAAATATTGGAAACATATGGGATGGTCTGGGAAATTTAATCCCCAGACACTGTCTACTCAAACCCTTGGAGTTTGCTTCTGAACTACTGCGCAGTAGTGCTGTCAAATCAAGGGTGAGCTTATTTTAAGAGCATCTGAAAATCATATAAATGAATTTCCCCAAACCTGGGGAAAGCTTAAGACAAAACAATCAGCTACTCTGGGAAATGAGGGCAATTGCTGCTATTTTGCATACTTTGTAGTGTCATAATAAAAGCGAACTAAGACCCACCTTATAACATCTTAGAATATAAAATTGGAAAGTAGCCACTCTTTCTGTCAGATTAAATATAACATATGTTGCATTTAATCTGTGCTCCTTCTAGCATCTGGTGACATCCATTCAGGCACTAGACACACCTTCTAATATTGGGAAGTCATGAAGCTAAATGTGAGTTTCCTTCCTTCCTTCAAGTCATTCTTTGAATTTTGTGGGGATTTTTCTCTATAATTATTCTTTGCTCATGAAGTCTGCATTTTGCAACAGCTTCAAATTTGTTTTGAAATTGCTGCACATTGTTTATTAATTCTTATCAGCAATATTGGGCGATTGTGTTTTGATTTATTTGTTTGAAAATGTGAAAAATGTTTTAAAAGTATTTGTTATTAAAATAAGCTGATTGAAAACTATATTTAATTTGAACTGACCCAGTAAAAAATTAAATGCAGAATTCATGTATTGAGTAAAATGTGTTGAATATGATCTGTACATATTTCAATGCCCTTTCCCCCAGAAATCATTAAAGCTTAAAAAATTGGCAGTAAGTTATAAAATAACCCAGCTCAAAATCTTCAGCTGCTTTTTTCAATGCGGTAATAAAATCACAAAGTGGAAATTAGAATTCTTGCTGGAATCTACCTAATTTTTAAAGACAGTCCCACAAGGTATGCAGACTTCATCTTTGTTACTAGAGGTCTGCATGGGCCTTGCCTGTACCCGGGTCGGCAAAATGAAGGCAAATTATCGAACGGGCCAGTCAAAAAATAAATGGGCCAGAAGCAGATTGAACAGGTAAAAGCTGATAAAATGAACAATTTTCAATGGACATGACTCACATGAGAATAAATATAAATGTGCTGCACGAGCTGATACTAGCTCGACAACATCTATACAGAAATATAACATGTTTGGCATAGAACAGTACATAGTGTCTGAGCCCGGGCTTAATATTTTCAGCAGACTCAGTAAGCCGGGATCAGGCTTACCTTTTATTCTACATACGAGCCAGGACGAAACGACTTAATTATTCCCAGGATGTTTTGACTTAGAGCAAGCAATTTGCTTTGTAAAAATAGTACTGTAAAATTCCGAAAGTAAGCCCCCCTCCCACTTTTAAGCAATTTTAATTTTCCTTTCCATTCCCAAATATAAGCTTCCCCCAACAAACAAATTTTTTTGCACAAAAATTGAATTTAAAAATCCAAGGACGAGAATTTTCAATCTTTTCAAGTTTTTGGTAGATTTCCACTTTAGCTTTCAGATAATGTTAACGAAATTCCACCCCCACATGAAATGTCTGCTTCTCTTCTTTGCTCTCCCCAGTCCCCAACACAAAAAGTTCAAAATCTTGAGAATCTTAAATTCTTATGGCCTTCTTGTTGCTCGCTTGTAATATAACAATAAGTAAAAAATCAATTTAAAGATCTTTGGTATGAATAAAAAACAAAATAAAACATTTCTTAAAATTATGTAATTTCCAAAAACTATTAATAAATATTCAATGAAACAGAAATATTTAAAAATAATTGCTTAAATGATGCTCTAATCTTGGAAGGGATGAATGGTTCCAATGGTGAAACTGATGTCATCTTCGAAAAGATGCATTTTCATATGGACTTCAAATGTGATTCCATTCAGTAAAATGGTTCCAAACAAGCAACCAATTTCTAGGTTTTAAATTCTTTGAAGGAGTTACTGCCAAGAAAAGTATAGCAACGGTTTGTTTGCTGCAAATGTATTCTGGATAACTAGTTGTGCATTAAAATAACATACATTTGATCAGATTTGTAAAATATACGTGGCTGTGGTATTTTTTCGGATTTCAGATCATATTACATTGATTAAGAATCTGATTAAATCAAGATCAAAGATTAATCGGTTTAAAAAAGAAAATATGGGAATCCTTTAGAAACAACAGGTCTGCTTAAAAATCAAAATGTGCAATATCTAACTAAATAAGATTCCATTTAAGATCTTATATGTTGGCATCAATTTATACCATGGATTTTTACAGTGTTGTTTCTTTACATTTTTTACCTTTTTCAAAGTTTATATATTTTTATTTTCCTTAAATATTGTTATTAGGGTATTTCAATTAGTTACAAAACTCTCATTTAATGTTACAGAAAATGTCTTTAGCAGAAAGAGAGCCCTATGAAGAAATGGCACGACAATATAACAATGATCCTAATATGCGAGGAGGTAAACTAGCTTCTGATGGAACACGAGTTGAAGTGAGTTGATTTAAATTTTTGGTGGTATTTTTATGGTAAAAGAAAAATTATTAAAAACATGCAAGTTTTCATTTTTATAAATCTGTAAAACTATTTCTGTAACTAGTAACCATGTTTATTCATTACAGATATTTTACTTCAAGTGTTAGTATTCAAATTAATACCATAGTTTCCCCCATGTTTAAAGAGGGCATGGTGCTGCTGGTAGGAAAAGGGCATTTTTAGGTAGATTTCATAAGAAATACTACCTATTACATTCTCCCCTAAGTTGGAATTCCTGAAAAAGTTTTGCAGATCTACACCGATCATGACTCCTAGAACCCAAAACAATCCCCAGTTTAAAACTTTATCTATATCACCTTTTTATGGACATGATAACTTCCATAATTCTGCACAAATCTCTTCCAAACTGAAACATAAAATCTCAATTCAAGTTTGTGAATGGGCAAAATCGAAACAAGGGGGGAGGGGGGGACTTTTGTAAAAACAAAAACTTCATAACTTCTTAATTTTGATACATGTTGAATCTGTTTAAAGTTATTACTACTTCTAGGAAAAGGGGCAAAACTTTATGTATGACAGATTTTTGATTTCATTAAAAATGTCCCCAAAGGGGGAAGGGGGAATAGGGGTTTCAGAAGAAAAAATTCATAACTTCATCAGTTCACAAGATGTCAAATCCGCTTAAATTTATTATAAATCTTAATATTAGCTACAACTTTTATATTGACAAGTTTTTTATAGGACCAACTCTTATAGCCAAAAAAAAAAAAAAAATCCCTGCTGGCTCTGCCTACAGGCAGAGGTATATTTTGAATAAATATGGGCGATCCTGATTGCGGCATCATGGAAAATAGGTCTTTCTTCTGCAATTCCTAATAAACAGGCGCCTCGCGGTTTGTGTCTTCAAAATCTACCTGTGCCTGTAAGACGAGCCACCAGGTATTTTTTTTATTATTAAGAGCATATTTTTGATTCAGGGCACGTTTTAGATTTTTGAGGACACATTTTAGATTTTCAAAGGCATTTTTTTTAAGCCACTTTTAATATTCAAAAGTCTTGGACACTCTTTTCAAGGCAACAGTGGCAGTGGGTCAGTTTTTAATTTTATTATGCAAGCAAATTTTTGAATACAAATTGGAGTAAAGGCACTTCTTTTGATTGAAATGCAAGGATGTTCTAATTTTTTGGATGAAGGGCAAGCAGTGTGCTATTTTGTAAACCAAAGGGCAAACAAAGATCTGTGGTATTTATAAAAAACATAATAAACCATTTCTTAGAAATTGCATAATTTCCAAAAATTATAAATATTTAATGAAACACATATTTTAAAATAATTGCTTAAATGATGCTTTTAATCTTGGAAGGGATATGGAGAATGATTGAATTATTTTGACATTTTCCACTAACCAGCCCTTCAGGAACGTCCTCCTATTCCACTTATACGTTAATGTGTCTTTAATATTCACGTTTTAAACATGATGAAACTGACATCGTCTTTGAAAAGATGCATTTTCATATAGACTCCAAATGTCCACTATACAGTAGAATGGTTCCAAACGACCAATTTCTGGGTAGGTTTTTCATTATTTGAAGGAGTTACTGCCTATTCATTAATTTTAAGGCATTTTTCCATTAGCCTACCATAAGCGATAAATTGTCAGATATTTTTTACAGTTACAATTGTATACAAATTAAAACAATAGATTTAATTATGTGCCAAACCACACCTGCCGAAATAAGCCAACTGGCTCTGAAACTGCAACAACAAAATATTTTAAACATTAGAGTAGAAAATGTAAATAAAAAATAAAGTAATAGTTTTAAAAATATATACTTTAATCAATAGTTTCATAGTCATTAAATCATTTATATATGTTGAAAAATCAATTAGAAAGTGATAAAAATGAAAACTTACCGAGATTCCCGAACTGACATATTTTGGAGAGAGCGATTTAATAAATTTGGTAACTATATCTCAAATGCCACTGTAGAAAGAATCTTTTTCTAAAAATTTAGAGTCTAATTGACAATCTTAAAGAAGATAGCCTATTTATACAAAGACTTATCTATGACAAAATCTTCTATGGGAATTGTGAACAATTTTGAAATTCCAAAGAAACTTATTCATAGTTTCAAAAATGCATGTTCAGTGCTAGTTGATGCTATAAAATGAAGAAAAAGATTTAATAGGAAAAGATGCTGAAAAGTTTAAAAAAGAAAAGAAAATTGGCAGCCAAAGAAGTTAACAATAAAATTGAAGATATAAAGCAGAATGCTAAAAAGAAATTGAGATGTTTAATGGAAGAGATTAAGGCAATGAAAGAGTATTTTTTTTTGGTACTTTTTGGTTAGCCGGGCGCCAGTGAAATGTATATATCTATATATACATATATATGTATACATACACACATATATGTATGTGTATATATATGTATATATATATACATGCATATATAAATGTGTGTATGTATGTATATATATATGTATACATAGATATATAAATTTCACTGGCGCCCGGCTAACCGAAAAGTATCTTTTTTTTTTATATTTTTTATCAATTTCTTCTTTAATTATTATGCTTTTTAAATTTTACAAAAATCAAAAGTTATTAAATGTTTTGTAATGAGAATTCATCATTGGAATTCTACACATATGTTTCTTTACTTTAACTGTTATATTATTTATATATCGTAAAAACAGAGAGAAGCACCTCCGGCCTTTACAAGTAAAAAGTGATTTTTTTTGGGGGGGGGGGGGGATGCGGACCATCTCATGATTACATTTTGTAAACACAACATTTGAATGATTTGATTAGCAGATCATCAAACTCTATCATCTGTAGTGTAGATGTGTTGAAGACGACATCTTTATACCCATATGGGACGCAAATACTACATGCATGCATTTAGCCAAAGGACCTTTTCTACACAATGGCGATCACATGATAAATTGGGCCTAACATAGATGTTTTGGTGCTATAGCAGACAGATTATTTTGCTATTCAGTGAATTGGGCTCTTTGTTTGCACTTGTATGTGTTTAAATTTAGTCTCGTATTGTTTCATAAAATGTTGCCTGAACTTATAAAAAGCTGCACTGCTGGATTTAAACTGCAGGTTGTTGAAACAATTGGAAACTACGTAGCTTTTCAAATTTGACGGTGACGAAAAATGTGTTGGCACAGCGGTTCCCAACTTATGGGTCGAGGAACAATCAAGATTTGCTACAAAAATATACTTTTATTTCATCTGTTTAAAAAATATAACAAATACAATATTTTACAACTGCAATAATCGTGAAAGCTATTCGCTTAAACTAAAATTTTGTGAGAACAGTGTTTTCTTAACCTGTTCGGTACGGCTTGGTAAGATGGTTCACCGAGAGCGAAATATCCTTTCAGTACGGTGCTGGTGAAACTCCTTACCAAGGCATCCGACCCCCTTTTTGGAGGAAAAAGTCATTACTCAGCTGTCAGTTTCGACTCTCTCGGAGAAAGTTTCCCACCCACATTGGACGGAGGGGTCAATTTTTACAGTTGGCGATTCTTCGGGGGAGAAAAACAAGTATTTTGGCGAAAGCTTCTTTTAACACGTCAATACATTATCAGTAGATTTGAAAAGAGGAGCGCATTTTGCTAGAGAAAATTTTATAATCACGAAATCTTCTTTATTATGGCTCCCAGATCTAAGGGTCTCAGCGAAGCTGAGATTCTAAAGCTTATGAATGAATGCGATGCAGAGAATTATGCTGACAGTGATTCAGATTGTGAATTTGATGATCTTGAGGAATCTCTCAATTGTACTGCTGACGAGATATTAAACGAAGAAAATGTGGAAATACCTAGTAAAATGGAAGGATTTGAATGGAATGAAGCCAGTGAAAATGATGAGGTAAACATTTTGAAATTTACTGGGAATCCTGGAATATGCATTGATGTTTCAGAATTTAAAAATGCATATGATTATTTTAAAGTTCTATTTCCAAACGAAGTCTTAGAATTGATAAGCATGGAGACAAATAGATATGCCGAACAAGTGTTTGATTTAAGACCAGAGGAGAATGGTAAAAGAAAGCATTCGCCAGAATGGAGAAAAACAACACCTGAAGAGATAGAAATATTTTTATGTGCTGTTTTACTTATGGGTCATATCCACAAAGACAAAATTCATGATTATTGGTCTACAAATGAAATGATTGAAACACCTTTCTTTAGAAAATTCATGTCTAGGGATAGGTTTATTTCAATTCTAAAATTTTTGCACTTCACCAGTAATGATGAAAAACCTTCCAAGGAGTCATTGAATTATGACAGATAGTGGAAAATGAGAAAGCTTTTCAATATTTTGAATATTGTTTTCAAACAACCATATGAACCTACAGAAGAGGTTGCTGTAGACGAAGTAATTGTTAAATTTAAAGGTCGTGTTGCATTTAGGCAGTATATTCCTGAAAAACGAAAACAATGGGGAATCAAAATGTACAAGATTGCCGATAAAAAAGGATACACGTATGATATGAGAGTTTATCTGGGCAACGATAAAAAGAAAAGATATAAATTCTGCATCATATAATGTAGTTAGTACTATGGCTGACACTATCAAAGGAAAGGGGCATAAATTGTTCATGGATAATTTTTTTTCGTCTCCTGAACTTTACCGTGATCTTTTAAAGGACAAACACATCAATGCTTGTGGCACTGTCAGAAACAACAGGAAGAGTTTCCCTAAGTGTATATCACAACCTAAATTAAAGCGTGGAGAAATTCTTATACGATATGGAAATGGACTTACAGCTTTACGCTGGAAAGATAAACGAGACGTTTATATGCTAAGTAGCATGCACAAGCCCACAGAGCATAATGTTTCAAACGATGGAAAAAAACCGAAAATAATCGCTGACTACAATGAAAATATGGGATTTGTAGACCTGAGTGACAGGATGGCAAACAGCTATGCCTTCGAACGACGCACATTAAAATGGACTAAAAAATTATTTTTCCATTTGCTGGACATTGCTGTCCTTAATGCCTACATTCTATCACAAAGCACTGAAAGTCATAAAGACTTCCGTATGTCACTAATTAAAATGCTTGTAAAAAAAAGAGGAACTGTTACTTCAAAAACTGATACTTCCTCTGAGGTAACTAGTACTTCCTCTGCAGGCCACTGGCCTTTGGATGAGAAAAAATACCGAAGATGTGTTGTATGCTCTAAACAAGGTTTACAAAGGCGTGTAAAAGTAATATGTACAAAGTGCAACGTTACTTTATGCATAGATAAAAACTGTTTCGCAAAATTCCATACAAATGCAGCATTTTCTAGTCAGTAAAAATCATCAAAACTCACTCCAATTTAATTAAAAGATTTTCCATGCATCTCCATATAAATCTCTGCATTCGCATTCATTTAATTTAAATTCTCCATCAATTAAAACTAAACAGTCCTTCTCAGGGCTAAAAACAAACAGCTCTTTTCAGAGCTAAATTGGTTCCTTTGGAACCATACATAAATAAAAAATAGAACAAACAGACACACATTGAAACTTTCCCGTGCTCCTTCACATTATTATTTAAAAATAGCATAGTACCATGAAATCTAGACTATGCGCCCTCCACCCCCTTCACAAATATCCACCATACACCATATTTTTGTTTTTATAGCTTCAATGAACCCCCCCCCCCCCCTCCTCCCTCCCCACGCACACACACCTTCAGTAGAAAAAGTTTCAGATATTGAGAACTCTTAAAAAATTCTGCTGACCTATTTGTTGTTCTCTAATAATAATAATTAATTAATCATCCAAATTAGAAGCCCCTCTCCTCGGAATTTAAGCTCCCCCCAGTATACAAAGTTTAAAATATTTAAAACCCTGTATTAAAAAAATCTTCTGTTCTAAGTGGGGCTCTTTAGTAACAATTAATAAACAATCGGTTATCAAAATTATCAGTCCTAAAATATCCACTTCGTCCTTTACACACTCCTCCCAAAACAATTATACAAAATTTTAAGTCATTAAAACTGTGCGTTTGCCACATTTATTGCCCTCTAATAACAATAAATAAATAGCAATTCATCTAAATTACTCCCACACTCACTCCACCCCCCCCCCCCCCCCAAAAAAAAAAAAAAATCTTCCATCCAAAAAAAAAACAATATTTTTGCAGTTTGACGGTTTTAGAGTGCGCCATGCCATTTTCTTACTGCCTAATCCTGTATGTGGAATGTGTCGTATAATTTTTTCAGCATTCTGTGCCATATTCTAATAGCACAATGCTATTTCTGCACTTCGAAACGATTTTTACTCCCATAGAAATAACGAATTATTCTTTTGTGTGTGTGCGCGTGGAGGGGGGGGGGTGTTGTCCTTATAAAAACTAACAAATAAACGCTATAGACTCCACATTTCACAGGAAGAATAAATTTGAATAATATATATCAGTTTCAAATAATTTTATGGATCTCTGTAGAAATCAGCTGTAACACTCCTTATTAATTCGGGAATATCGTTTCCAAATGTATCAAATAAGCAGGCACTCTTACTTAGAAACTATGTAATCGAACGCTTTTTTTTTTCATTTTTCGTTAAAGGAAAAAGTTTTTTATAAAATTGCTATTAAAGTTGATGTTTTGAACGTAATTTCGAAATATGATAGCTCAGGAAAGGAAACTGCCGTCATGAGACAACAATTGCTTATAACTCAAGATGAAATTCATTTATTGAAAACAATATAAAAAAAAACTTTCATTCCAAATCACTTCAATCAGTATGCCTGTAAATTAAGGGTTTTTTGTTGGTGTGTGTGCAGTAAAAAAATGTACAAATAAATGCTATGCAGTCCATATTCTGTAGTGCACTTGACATCAATTTCAGTACGTTTTGATAGAGTGGAACATTTTTTGAAAAAAAATAATGATTTTTTTCTCTTATAAATGCAAAAACTTTTTTTTTATTTTGTGTGTGTGCGTATAAATTTATGTATTCACAAGCAAATTTGAGTACATACTACTAACTAAGGTATAGTTAAGCGGGAATATTATTTAAATAAAATAAAATTTGTAAATAATACATGCTCTTAGGCCATAAAGCTTTTTTTTTTTCTTCTTTTCATCGCCCTGAAAAGGAGGTTTAGAATTTATTACATAACACGTAATCTACTAAAAAAAAAAAAAAAGTTTTAAAGCTGTTCTGAAATTCACACTGGCTGCATTCTGACACATATTTTGTTTGAAAATGAATCAAGTGCTCGTATTTTCAAACTATAAAATCGAATGTGTTCTTTTTTTCGTCTTTCGGTAAAGACAGGAGTTTTTTTTTAGAAAAATTCTGTTAAAGTTAGTTTTCAACCGAATTTCCGCATACGATAGAGCAGAAAAAGAAAAAACTACCGTCATAAGACAACAATTGTGTATGACTGAAGATGTAATTCCTTAATCGGAAAGTATTAAAAAAAAACTATTTGATTCCAAATCACTTCCATCAATATGCCCGAAAGTATCATGTTTTTATGTTTAAAAATTTAGACAGAAAGTGACACTATCGGCAATAATCACTCATAAACTACTGTAACCGAATTCTTTTTTTTGTGTGAGTGTCCGTAAAAATTATAGAAGAAAATGCTATGCAGTCTATATTCTACAAGACAGTAGAATCTCCATACCATTTCCAGTATGTTTTGATAGCGTGTAACTTTTTTTAATAATTTTTACCTCTTATAATGTAACATAATTCTTTTTTTTTTTTTTGTATCTGTATAAATTTATTTATTCACAAACAAATTTTAGTTAGTACATACTAAGTTATTGTTAAGCTGATATACAATTTAAATAAAGTAAAATTTGTTAGCAGTACATGCTCATAGTCAGTATTGGTAATTTTTTGCCCCCTGAAAGCCCTGAATATTAGTTTTAGAATTAATTACATACCATATAATGTACAAATAAAAAAAATCTCTTAAACTTTAATATTATATTATATCATAATCGATTGTGTTTATAAATATATTATTATTATTATTATTTATAAATGTGAAAATAAATATACATATATTTAATTTTAGTTGATTTGTCAATACAGTTTGTAATGTGAGTTCATCTATAATATTTTAATAACTGTATCTCACAATGCTGATCAGGAAAATTATCAAAATACTTTGTCCTAATGATTCATTATTCATACGTACTAATTCATTCCCCGTGATCTAACACTCGTGTTAAATATAACATTGAAAGTGATCAAGAATGGGGATAACTGGCGAAAGTAACAACCTACTCAATACTTCCTGGAATTATACGGCAACCCTGGATTCCAATGCACACCCAACACTTCTCCCCACTTCTGGACAAAGGTTTCGGTCACTGCAATGTAAGGGGGAAAAATTCCAAGATATCGCCGTACTTAAAGTATGAGGTTTTAAGCTTCTATAGCCGGTAATAGAAGGTTAAACACTAGGTCTGTATTATGTTATGATTTCATTGTGAGACATGGCCACAGTCGTGCATTCGATGTTTTCAGTGCACTCAATGTAATGAGCTTGACACTGCAAGGAAAGGACGTCCACAAGTTTTATGTCCAGGACAAAGTTGATGCAATGATTAAAAAACTCGAACGATGGGGCCTGCAAAATAGAAGAAATAGTTTTGATGCGTTTTCTGTCTTGCGTGAGTTTCTGGAATAATATGAAATAAAAATCACCAAGGAAACGGGAAAAACCATGAAACCAGCACTTTGAAGCATTGGCATCTGGCCTAAGGTAATTTTTCAGTAAATTATAAGTAAATTCTAGGCTTTATTTTAATCTATTTCTTTTTTAATTTCAAGTAGCTGTAAGTATTTTAAATTTTTGTACTGGTTAAAAAGTGAAATGTTTTCTATTCGTTTACTAATAAAATAAAATTGTCGTAGGAGCTAATTTCCTAAAATTGACGAGGGTTAATTGTGGATTAGAAATCATTTTGAAGAAGAACATTTGGAAAGCCCAAAACCCTCTCAACACCTGAAGAAGACTCGTTAATTGAGCTATCTTGCTATTCGTCTTTGAAGACAGTTTGCGAGGAGAAATCCTTGATTTCCTTCTGAATGATTATACGAGCTGAATATCCAAAAATATCCAAATCTGCTTTGAGGTCCTTGATGGGGTTTAACTTTTAACTTGACATACTTGTGTGAACGTGCTTTTTCTATTTTGCTGTTTTTTAAAAACAAGTACAGAAACAAACTTCGTGTAGAAAGTGATTTAAAATTAAAAACCAGTTTTAACCCTGATATAGATGCCCTTATCGATAAACACCAGTGCCAGAAATCTCACTGATAGTAAAGTTGTGTTTTGATAATAATTAAATGTGTTTTTCATTATCTTCGTAATATGTGTGTTTTAATTATTCCCTTTACACACATTGAGATTAACAATTCTTGTTTTAGTTGATAGTGCAACCTGCATATGGAAAGGATCAGGTCCATAAGCTGTGTTTTTGGCCCATGAAATAAGACTAAAGCTCAATTTTGTTATACTGACTTAATTATTTCACTTTTTAATATTAGAAGGTTTATTTTGTACGATTTCAACAATACTTTTTGCATTTTGTTCGGATTTATGACTTACACAAGCCCCTGTGGCAGAATGTACGCAACGCTGCGACGGGCGTCGCAGACTTTTTAGGGCACCTGCATACTTAAAAACATACAGGGATGCCGTGGACGTGCTGTAGTGTGTAAATTACATGAAAAAAACGGCAAACTTTGTTGAAGGATCGCAAATAAAACGGCAAATTTCGTCGAAGAATGGCTAATTTCGTTGACAGATCGCGAAAAAAACGCAAATTTAGTCAAAAGGCTGTGAAAAAACGTGAATTTCGTTGACAGATCGCGAAAAAAATGCAAATTTAGTCAAAAGGCTGTGAAAAAACGTGAATTTCGTCAAAAGGCCGTAAAAAAACAAGAGTTTCTTTGAAGGATCGCGGAAAAATGCAGATTTTGCCGAAGGGTTACGGATAAAATGCCAACTTTGTCGAAAGATCGTAGAAAAAACTGTTAATTTCGTCGAAGGATCACGAAAAAACGGTCAATTTCGTCAAAGAAACAGAATTCTGCCGACAGATCGCGAAAAAACGGCAAATTTCGTCGAAGGATCTCGAAAAAACGGAGAATTTCGTCGAAGGATCACAGAAAAAACACTAATTTTGCCCAAAGGCCAAAGAAAAATCGTGAAATTCATCAAAGGATCTGGGAAAATGGCTAATTTTGTCGACAGATTGCGATAAGATGCAAATTTCGTCAAAGGGCCGCATAAAAACTTGGTTTTCGTCAAAAGACTGTAAAAAAAACCCTCATAAGTTTCGTTAAAGGATCATGGAAAATATGCAAATTTCATCAAAGGACCACAGAGAAAACGTAAATTTCGTCAAATGGCCGCAGAAAAAATGCTAATTTCGTCAAAGGATCACGGAAAAAGTGCAAGTTTCATCGAACGGCCACGAAAGAAAACAGTGAATTTCGCCAAAGGATTGCGGGGGAAAATAGAAACGCTAATTTCGTCAAAGGTTCATGAAGAAACGTGAATTTTGTGAAATAGTCCCGGAAAAGATGCAGCATTCTTTTAGAAAACAGCAGACACACAAAGTTCTATGCTTATTAATATAGGCATAGTTTTTAATCTGAAACAATATACTGAATTAACTTTTGAAAAATCAGGTTAACCCGAACCCAATTTGCAAGAATCTACACTCAGCCTGAAATCGACTGTAATCAAAAGCAGAGTTAATTCGACCTGCAACAAGAAAAATTATTGCCGAGAGGGGATTTTCTTCCCTCCCCCCTCTGCTGTAACCTTTCAGAATATTTGCTGTGAATTTCAGAATTTTTTTTTACTCAGAAAGGCAGATAAATGCTTATGTCTTAATTAATTAGCACTACAACTACGACAGCAGCGGGAATAGATTTATATTATATATTGCGTATTGCAGACTATTTTTGAAAACATTAGCGTTGCAGACACTTGAAGATAGTTCTGCCACTGGGACACAAGCTCAAAGTTCGTATTATTCATAGTTTTTTTATGAAAAATATGCAATTTCTCCTAATATTACCTCAATTATTTATATGAGCGCAATCTTACAACACTTTCTTCTTTACATATATTATAAAATACAGCAAAATGCACAATATATGTAAAAATAAGTGTTGCAAAGCTGCGTTCAGAGTAATATATTAAATATATTAAAAATTGACGTAAAATTAGGAGAAATTGCGTATTTTTCATCAAACTCCGAATAATACAAACTTTGAGCTTGTGTAAGTCATATAAATCCAAAGAAAATGCAAAAAATATTGTTGAAATCGTACAGGATAAAGCTTCTAATATTAAAAAGTGAAATAAGTAAGTCAGTATAACAAAATTGAGTTTGTCTTATTTCATGGGTCAAAAACGGCTTATGGACCCTGATCCTTTGCCTTTTTCCGTAGGATAGGATAGCCGATAACTTAAAGAGGTCATATAACATTTTCCATACTGATATTAGATACACCCTCATATTAGGTGGGTTGCAAAACATTTTTTTACTTAAAGGTAGGTTGCGTACCAATAAAGGTTGGGAACTGTTGTGTTAGAAGATTGTGAAAAGATAAAGAAAAATTGATTTGTATCATCATAGAACTGCAGTTTTTTTGTAACTCAAGGAAAACATAATCTTGGATGCCGATTTATCAGATAGTTTTAATGTTCATTCAGACGCTGATAATGATTCAGGTAAAATTGAAGATGAACTGTTAGTTATTTGATTCCACTAGCAAGGAATTGGATTTCGACAGCTTTATTTTATAATTTTGTTTATTTTTAAATAAGTGAACTTGCTAATATTTGATTATGTATTATTTTCTTCTGTTTTGCTTCATTTTTATTAAATGATTCAAAATTCGAAGGCTTTGTTTTAAAGCTTTGTTTATTTATTTAATTAAAATTGCTAATATTTGATATTTCAAATTTTTAGCAATTATGTATTGTTTTTATTTACTTCACTCTTATTGTTATTTTTATTTAAAGATAATTCAGTAATCAAATCTTTTGATACTATTTTACATTGTCTGGCTTATAATGCGGAGGCAGCCGTTCTGCGAAATCATTTTCATTTTCTAATTGTGCAGTGCTTTTCCCAGTTTTTATGATAAATAGTAAAATGCAGAATAAGTAAGGTCTTTTATATTGGTTTCAATAAATTGTATAACTTGCTATTTTTAAGTACAGTAATCCCTTAACATTCGCGAGTTTCGATTATTCGCGAATATGAAAATGCGGAAAAACTTACGCGTTTTTTTTTTTTTTTTTTGTGTCTCTTTCGTTTTCTGAATTTATAGTGGTTAAAGATTATTTTTATTCTTATCTGTTTAAAAATCAACATTCACTTGTGAACTGAAAAGGGAGCGAATATTTTAGGAAAGCAATATAACAGCAGCAGAATAGTCATTGCAATAGGCATATTAGTGGTAAAGTAACAGTATAGGTGCAGATTCCTAAAATTTGGAAGGAGCCAGTGGCTCCTAAACCCAAAAAATCTAGTGGCCACAATTGTGAAACAAACGCATAAAAACAATAGTGTTTATATGCAGTAAAAAACTCAGGAATTCAAAGTGTAAAGTAATTTAATATACGCACATGTACAACAAAATTTGACTGTTAAGTGTAATATAAATCTTAAATCATGTATAGTCAGTAGATAAAGTTGGGCAAGATACGGTTTTAAAAAAAAAATTTCAAAGCTAAGCAATCATGATTGCAGGGAATATTAGAAAAAAAATATTTCTTATTTTGATTTTGCCATACAAAAGTACATATAAAAGAAAATCTGAATGTGTGAGATTATTTTGCACTATAAAAATCAAAACACACTTGAAGCATTTTTCAATATGTATTTTTTTAAATCACAGACTATGTAAAATTATCAGACTCAAACTGTTACGAATAGCATTGCTATTCGAGTATATTTAATAGTTTGCTATGTTAAACAGATCATTCTGAAATGTTATTAAAAAGATACTAATAAAGTTTGTTGTGTTTTGGTCTTAATTAAAAAAAAAAAAAATCGAAATTTCACGATGGTGACTGGAAATACCAGAAATTGGTCACTTTTAAATCAAATGGCGACTTAAACACCGAAAGTTAGTGGCCACAGCAAAAAATTTAGTCGCCACGTGGCGACTGGCGACCATGAATCTGCACCTATAAGTAACAGGTGCAGGTTCTCGTAGAGATAGAGCTGAAGCTGCACTTAGATAGAAAATAAAAGCATTTCTGAAGCATTTAGCTATATTAAAATATCATGTATTAATATTGTATCGCATACTGACCCACTAATACATTTACATTTCTTTGCGAATAGAGAGAGAGAGAGTTGAAATTACCTTATACAAAAACCTATGCTTTTTTAGAAGTGATTATTTCTCCAGCCAGTTAGTTTGAATTATCTCCAATAAATAAATTTCATATTTATGAATATGTGTGTGCATTCACCTTCTACATATATGTTATGCATAACGTATTGTTAATACATAAATTCTTTTGTTCTTTGAAATGTTGTCACTCTGGTTAAAATTTTATGGAACATAACCCTTTTTTTAGTGCAGATAGATACTCAACATCCGCAAGGTTTTCCTCAAACGTAACCCTCGCGAATGTTAAGGGATTACTGTATAATTTCCCAGAAAAATGGAAGAAAAAAAAATTATTTGTTACTTAAATGATTGGAAAAAATTTGTTATTTAAATGATTTTTGTTTAAATATGTTGTAGTGTATTTTTAATATCTATTTTTACTAAATGACTGCATGTATCAATAGTTATTGCAAAAGGAATTACCCTATATTAAAATTTCATTATTTCACCAGTAACCAGAGACGGATCTAGACTAAATTTTAGCCAGGGCGAGCTTGTAGATTTGCGCCCCCCCCCCCCCCCCTCCCTGCTGACAAGAATATCAGAATAAAATCTGCATAAACAATTGCTGAAGGAAGTAATATTAATTACTCAATATTCAAAATCCGTATTTTTACTATGCATTTTTTCTATATAAAAAGTACAATGTTACACAATACAAAAATTACAGAAAATATACCGGTTTTAACATCTACAATACCTATTAAAGATTAACTTTGCGAGCTTTCTTTGATGCAATTTTTTTATTAAGTCGTCATAAGGTAATTTGCAAGTTATCTTATTTTCTAAATTTATTATACATAAATTGGATAATCGTTGTTCTTTTGTTAAATTTATTAGATATCTTTTAATCAATTTTAATTTACTGAAACTTCTTTCATTAGAAGCGACGGATACAGGTAATGTTATGAATATTTTTAGATAAGTAGTTAGATTTGGATAAGCATCCTGAAGTCCTATAAATTTATAATTTCAATAGCCGAACTTGACTTCATCTTTTGGTCTAACTCCAGTGCATGATATTTGAAGCTTCCTCTTTATCTATATAGTTTTTATACATATTTGCCAACTGCTCAGTTTGCGCTTGTAATTCTTCTTTTGACGTTTTTTAGGAAATGCCTTCCATGAAGAAAACTAAACATGCCATTGAGATTTTGAATAACTTCAAATGTGTTTCATAATTCAGTTAGGATTCTGTCCACTACTTTAACGATCTTTAGTTTGAATTTCTCTTCATCAGAAATAGCACTACTTTCATCTTCACAAAGCTCATCAAAAAAGCTCTTCTTTTTTTGTCTTCCTCGTTTCCCTAAATTTTGCCTCAATATCAGTAGCAATAAAGAGCGACCGCGAGCAGAAGGCGGGCATGACGTAAAAGTCACGTGGCGCCAGAGGGGTCTATTTGACTGATTTAGCGAAAGAAGGAGGATTGAGAGGAGGAACTTCAGGACCAAGTTATTTGATCTCAGATTACCATATCTGGCTAGTTAGCGCCTTTTGATGTAGAATGAAAATAAGATTACATTATACAAATTCGAAATTCTTTATCATTGTGATATGCCAAAAAATGTTTGGAAAATAGGAAGTAGTGAATTTTTATTGGGTGAATTCATTGTTGAGAAAATTTTTTGTTAGGGTATTTTAGGTAAGGACAGTTTTTACAGAGTGAGAGACCATGTGAATTAAATATACAAGCTAAACCATAAGCAATAAATAAAAATCTCATCAAAAAGTCACCTGTAAAAAATGCAGCCAAGTCTCGTAACTCATTTACCGTAAAAAGTACTGAGATCGTATAAAGCCAAGTTTAACTATCTTATTAACTCTGAAATTTTCATTCGCAAATCACTCCTAGTCTCTACATCTTTAGTTAATTATTATTTTGTGACTTGGCAATTACGTAGCACGAGAATGTGATGTATATAGTTAGTCTTAATCAAATAATACTATAACATATTAAAGTGTAATAACTTCCCTGTGCGTATATAATTTGCCTTAATTAAATTATCCCATCCTATTCCATAACATAGTAAGGTGTAATAACTTCCCTGTGATGCGTAATTGCCAAGTCACAAAATAATAATTAACTAAAGATGTAGAGACTAGGAGTGATTTGCGAATGAAAATTTCAGAGTTAATAAGATAGTTAAACTTGGCTTTATACGATCTCAGTACTTTTTACGGTAAATGAGTTACGAGACTTGGCTGCATTTTTTACAGGTGACTTTTTGATGAGATTTCACTTCTTTTTGTAAGTAATCCTCCTTTTCTTGATTTTCTCCTTTTCTTGAGATCATCCACTGATTTTCGCTAAGCCCACACTCTGTCCCTATTATTTACAGGTATCAAAAATTTGAAGCTTTAGTTTCGTTTGCAAAGTACTGTAGATAAAAAGAGATTTCAGGTTCCTAGGCAAGCACTAAGTTATGGGAGGGGGGGTGTCAAAAGTACTCTCAATTGCTGCCAGGTTAGGTGCTATCCATCTGAGATATTACTCGCAGCCCTGGATACTGGATATTTAACATAAAAGAACTTTTTAGTGTGAAAAGAAAGCCAAAATTAAAATTTCCGGAAATTTCCAATAAATCAAATTATATTCCTTTATTCGATGTTTTTTTTTCGTTTTTTTAGTCTTTTTTTTATTATTTACAGATTTTTTAATTTTTCCTTACTTTGTGTACTAAACCCTGCCTTTCTGCCAAATGTCAAGCTTCTAGGACTACAAAATCGAATAAAAAAAAAGGTCTATAACGTAGCCAGTCTATAGCGGAACTTTTCTATTACAAAATTCGTAAACAAAAGAAAAGAAAAGCATAATCCGGGGAAAATAACACAAAACAATAACGGAAGGTGTACTAGCTAATAGGACAATTATCTTAAAATCTATCTAAAACAAACTATCCCCATCCTGTGGGATTTGTTTTTCAATGTTTTACTTTATTTAATGCAAAACATAGATTGCATCCGACAACTCATAAAAAAGTCCTCCGGCCTGTACCGGCAGGAAAAGGTAGCTTTCCTATATCTTCGTTTTAAAATTTTATCTAATGTTACTCGAAAACAGCAAGTTAAAATGCAAAGAAACCGTTTACAAAAGATTCGTTTACACTGAATTTTAATAAGAAATTCGCCAAATTATTGAGCTATAGCCAAGTTGGCTTCATTTATGAAGACTTATTTTTGTCGCCAAATTTGGTGAGATTTCGCCAATTGTCGCCAAGTTTGGCGAGAATTTGGCGCTAATGGATATGAATATATAGTTTTATGCGTATGATTGGGAAAATGATTAGAACAATGAAAGAAAATAATTTGCGAGAAATCGCGTTCATTAAAACTTATAAATTTATATTAAAATCATTAAAATTACAGACATTACAATACACTTTCATAAAACATTAAAAACATATTAAAATTGGACGTTTCGGATTTACATGGAAAATCCCTCTTCAACAACAACATTTCACTTAGCGTAAATCATAGTTCAAAAATATCAACAAATAGAAAATTCAACGTATCAAAATTTCGAAGTCAAAGTTACAGTTATAATAACACGGAGTATTCATTCGGGATTGCACCTGCTTGACCATTATTGACCATAAATTTATCGTTGGTTTTTTGTAATGTGCTGTTTTGTTTCAAAATGTCAGCCACCCTAGAATTTCAAACTGCTCTATCTCGGCCAATTTTTAAGATAGAGGTAAAACAAAAAATGCTCTGGAATCCTTGTATCAAGTCCTAACACCTAATTAAAAAATAAACTTGATTTTTTAACTTTTTTGTATATTTATTTTAGTTTTAAAATTTTCCGTGGCCGCCATCTTGAAACAAGATGGCGGACCAAGCTGGCCAACGAACTCGGTCGAGGCATTGGTGAGCTTAATACACACAATTAGTTTCATCCAAATTAATTTATAAATACGAGCGTTATCGTATCAAATTATTTTCATTTTTTCAATTTTTTTCGAATTTTTTTATTTTTTTTTTCGAATTTTCTGGATTTTTTTAATTTTCCTTTTTCTGTATTCTAAATACTACCTTTATTCCTAATTTGAATTTTCTAGCGCAACAAAATCGGATTGTCTTCAAATTTTCGGTTTTTTTCAATTTCTTCGATTTTTACAATTTTGCTTTCGATTTTTTTGGTGTTTTTGATGTTTTCTTTTTCTGGATGTTAAACACTACCTTCACACCAAATCTTAAGTTTCCAAGACTACAAGATCGTATTATTTTCAATTTTCAATTTTGATGGAATTTGTTGAATTTTCGAATGTTTTTTTTTCGAATTTTCTGGATTTTATAATTTTTCCTTTCTTTGTATCCTAAACACTACCTTTTTTCCAAATGTCAAGTTTCTGGGGCTACGGGATCTACCCAATCTTTTTGATGACGCGTGAACGAGTGAGTAAGAAGTGACAAAAAATCGAATGTTTGAGTTCATATATCGCCTGAACTAGAAAAGACAGAAAGTTGTAATTTTAAATTTTGGTCCTGTGGGCCAAATACTCTCTATAATTGAAGTTTAAAATTTTTGGGATACTCCAGCGCGGAGATATGGGGGGGGGTCAAAAGTGCCCTGAGTTGCTTCCAGAAAAGTATGCTTACGGCTGTCCTCTCTCGACTTGGCGGAGGCACTGCCGTGCCTCCAGATTTTCAGTCAAATGTGCTTTCTTATTCAAGATACTTTTCGCATAATGTTATATCTTATATATATATATATATATATATATATATATATATATATTTTTTCAAATAGAAGTTTGAAAACTTTTTCACACACCGAAACATTAAAGGCAATTGAATATTATGTATTATTAAATATTAAGTTGCGATGCAGATATTTGTATAATGTTTCGGTGTTACTTAAAATATTCATGATATTTTGGTCAGTAAGATCTCTCGGTTAAATCATATTTTTTTAAAAATTGTTTTTATAAATTATTTTCTCAGAATATTTTAACTAGATTTTATATACACTTATATTAAAATACAAATATGCGATACCTGGAAACATTGCCCCACCAGTGGCTGAGAGGTTCTGCTCTCAAAGCTGGTAGACGGGAGGTGATGGGTTCAAACCCCTGTCGTGCTCGTCGGCCTAGCCGTTTGGAGTTTTCCGTGGTTTTCTTTGAACCTTGCATAAATATGGTTTAGGATCCCTTAGAAAGACCTTCACGGAGGACATTCTCCTCACCGGCCTACATCCCTAGCGCAGATAATCGGCCGTAACAAATAACAAACCAATCCACCTAAAAAATTCTCAAAACTTGTATTTCAATCTAATTTAAAATCATTTTACATAAATCATATACGTTCAGGAGTCGATGTAGGTTTTTTTTTTTCCCTTGGGGCTTATTTTGTGAAAAGTAAAAGTTATTTTTCTGATATCTTTTGTGAAATTTGTTATATTTTTGTGAAAAATAACATTTTGTTACGAAAGATGCAATCCAGCTACTCTAATTCAAACCAAGCATTTAATAATAACTTCTTTAAGTCCTTCTGCTAAAGTTTTCTTTTCTGATGAATTTTTTTCTTTGCAAATTACACATTTTAAAACTTAACAAAATTAAAATAATTACGGGAGAATATATGTTTTTAAGGAAATGGAATTTTGTAAATGTACCTATTTTATCAAGAGGAATTTTGTGAAGGAGCCTGTTTTATTAAATGGAATTTTGTTAATTAAATGTTGTAGAATGTTAATTGTCCTGTGCTGTCTGAATCGGAATGGAAAGAGGCGAAGATTTTGCTTCATTTACAAAAAAAAAAAAAAATCCCTGACGGCTCGGCGTACAGGCACAGCTAAATTTCGAAGACGCAGACCGTGGGGCACCTGTTTATTGGGAATTGCAGTAGAAAGACCTATTTGCCAGGATGTGGCAGTTGGGACCACCCACTTCGAAATATACCTCTGTCTGTAGGCGGAGCCATCAAGGATTTTTTGTTTTTATTTTTTTTTTTTACCGTAAGAGTTGGTTCTATAAAAAACTTGTCAGTATAAAAATTGTAGATAATATTAAGAAGATTTATACTAAATTTAAGCGGATTTGATATCTTGGGAATTGACTTCTGAAAGCCCCCTCCTCCCCCTCCCCCCCCCCCCCTTGGGGCCATTTTTAATATAAAAAATCTGTCATACATAAATTTTCGGCTTTTTCCTAGAAGTAATGATAACTTTAAACGGATTCAATACATATCATAATTAAGAAATTATGGGTTTTTTTCTGTTTTCACAAAAAGCCCCCCCCCCATTCCCCCTCCCCTGGTTCGATTTTGCCAATTAACGAACTTGACCGAGATTTTATGCCCCTTGATTTTATGTATCAGCTTGGAAGAGATTTGTGCAGAATTGTTGCAGTTATCGTGTCCATAAAAAAGTGACATAGATAGATAAAATTTTGAACTGGGGGTGGTTTTGGGTTCTGGGAGTCATGATTGGCGTAGATCTGCAAAAATTTTTCAAAAATTCCAACTTAGGGGAGAATGTAATAGGTAGTATTTCTTACGAAATCTACATAAAAAAAAATAAGCACATTATTAACAATGTTACGTTCTTCAGAACGCAAAGTTTTCTCTTTATCAGACATTTTGTGTTGTTCTGAAAAGAACAGTTTAAATAGAGAATAATGATAATAATAATCAAGAGCGCGAGAATAACAACCGTCTAGGACAAAAGAAAGGATCTCAATGACAGGACAGACGAGAAAGAAACAGAGATGGAAATGTATATCGCCAAAGGCAGGAACGCTCAAATATGTTACAACCCTAAATATTTGCTCTTCCACCGTCCGAACCTGTGAGAAAATGAACTCTTCTCGCAAGCGACTTTCTGAGCCGCCATCTCGTGCTGGTCGAATATTACCATTTGCATCCTGTATTGCATTAGTTGCAATACTTTCCCTTTCTGAATCTAACATTTTAATGAGATCATTTAAGTGTTTTACAGACCTGTCA
This sequence comes from Maratus michaelseni, assembly GCA_963931845.1. Lineage (NCBI taxonomy): Eukaryota > Metazoa > Arthropoda > Arachnida > Araneae > Salticidae > Maratus > Maratus michaelseni. Next base: position 79,857,699 of record OZ007600.1, read on the forward strand.
ATCATCATGTCTTCCCTTTGAAAAAGTTTATTCACTATATCGAGTTGAGTCAGCACTTTATGCCAGAAGTATGTCATTACTACGAATGCAAATTTGGTAATATTAAAGAGTAGTGAAGTAGAGTAGTGTTTTTGTTTCAGGTGTTGCTAATGGGTCAGTTTGTAATTCCTTTAGAACATTTATGATCTTTCCGATATGTTTATGAATTGCTGTTACAGCTTCACGTTTTAATGACCACCGAGTAGTACATTGTAATTTTAGTGAAAGAGGAACATGTTTTCTTAGAATGCCCCATCTACTAGTTGAGACACTAAAATATTTATAAAGGCAATTTAAGATACCAAAAAAAGTCTCAGCTTCTAGTAAAATTTTGGTAGCATTTACACCAACAAGATTGAGGGTATGAGCAGATCAAGGAACAAAAATGCTGAATCATTTGCTTGCAATATTCGGGTTTGGACTCCTTTATATTTTCTGGACATATTGGAGCCATTGTCGTAGGATTGACCCCTACAGTTATTTATATCTAGAACATCATTTTCTAATTTCTGTAAAATGAATTCAGTAAGGGCTTCTCCAGTTTTCTGGCTGACATTGAAGAAGTCAATAAAACTTTTGATTATTTCAGGACCATTTTCACTCATCTTTACATATCTAATAACCTGTGACATTTGATCTAAATTGCTTACACCAGGAGTAGAATCGAATATGATGGAGGAAGTATTTTGCTTCTTTTATATCACTAAAAATATGTTCTCTTATTTTCGCAGAAATAATCTCTAGAAATTCATTTTGAATGCCATGTGAAAACTAACTCAACCTCTCTTATGACGGTTAATATGATCGCGAAGATCTGCATGATAATGTGATACTAGCTCAATTATATTTAAGAAATTTCCGCATTTAGGATTAGAGAAATCAAGATTTTCATGTGATCCTCTTAGAGAGCAACCTGTCTTTTCCAAATACATTATTATATAAACTATTACATACAGAACGGATTTCCAATGAGTCTCCTCTTTCAAAATTTTATTTTTAAAATCTTTATCAATACCACCAACTTTAGAAAGTGAATTTTCGAGCGTTTTCCACGAACAAAAGTATCTTTTATGAAACAAAGAATTTTCGTGTTTGGGAATTCTCTCACTAAGTTTTTTCCACTTAGTCTTTTGCTAAAAATAACAATTTGTGCTCAGGAAACACGCTTGGAAATAATTTACATGGAATACAATATAATGAATTTTTGCTGGTGCTGTATAACAGCCAAGATAACAACAAGCAGTAAAGCCTCCTCTTCTCTTTTTTTTAGCTTTCTTTCTATAATAATCTCCCGAATGTCTTTTAGACATAACCGAAATAAAATACTTCACACGCTGTAAAACAACATAGAATCGAGGCTAACGAAAAAGAAAGGCTATCGCGGTGCTTTACACGTATCTTTTTTTACAGATCGCGGGAGTCACGTGATGCACCAATGCAGGTGTACGAAACGAGCATCACGTCACTCTAACGGTCTGTAAAAAAAGATAAGTGGAATGCACCGCAGTAGCCTGTCTTTTTCGTTAGCCTCACATAAAACGGTGTCGGATAAGAAATAATGCAAAATCTTTGAATTTTAAATAAATAAAAATTTTAAAAAAATACTGGTGGCAATGTGATATTTTGTATAATGTAATATAAATTAATTTATTTTTTATTTTTGATCCTTATGCAACGAAAGTAAACCACCGTTAAAAAAATAAAATTGAATATATTTTCATGTGAATTTTTAATTTTTCTTTATTCCTAATCTTTTATGATTCCTCATTTTTGCGCCCTTCCAAGTCTTGCACCCAGGGCAGCTGCCCCGGCTAACCCCCCCCCCCCCCCCCCCTAGATCCGTCACTGCCAGTAACCTGGAAATATCAGGGAATTTTAGCATGTTTTTGACCATTCCATATCTGTTATTATACTATTAACTATTGTATTATATTTTTAGCTTGGAACGAAATTAAAATTGTTTAAAAATCTTTTTAGAACTCAAAATTATTTTTTAAATCATGAGTGAAATTTACCCAAGTCATAGAACTATGTAACTCTTGGAGTGAAAAGTTATTGATCATTTGTACACTCTTTGATTTAACTTAAATTGGTTTATATATATGTAAAGATGGAAATTTGTAATGTGTTTTTCACTCATTACCTGATATGCTGGAATCGTAAAAATTATATACACAGGTATGTTTCTGATGACAATATAACATTTTAATATTTTTAGAACTTAATTAAGAATGAAAAAAAAAATAATTTAAAGGGATTTTTTTTCATTAGCACAGTGCAGGTGGTAAAGCATCAAATTCAAATATTCTGTATGGTTACAATTACAACTGTATAAGAGTTACTACAACAACAGTAGAGTTAATTATGCGCCATACCACACCCACTAAAATAGGCCAATTGGCTGTAATTCTGCAAAAATTAAATATTTTAAACACTAAAAAGTAAAAAATAAAATAAAAATAAGTGTAATGTTTTTTTTTAAGTATGCTTTTATTGTGCTATTTCTTTTAGGATAATTTATGGGAAGAAGAAGAAAAAGTAAGGCTTGAAAATAAAATGAAGCAAGATGTTAAAAGATTTTGTAATTCTGATTGTACAACTGAAGAGCAATTTTTAGGTATTGCTTGTTTTCCATTTTTAATTTTAAAAAAGGAATATCGAATGAAAAGGCAGAAACATTAATGTAAATTTATATTATTTTAGAATTGGCTCCAAAGAAACTCTTCTACTTCATCTCATTTAATATGCTCTGTGTTACTGATGAAGACAAGTATATACCAGTTGAAGTTGGCATTGTTGAGTACTCCATTCAGTATGGGATTCATAGACAGTATACTAAAATTATTTATCCTGGTATGTTTTTGTATTGCTGCCTAGTTAATCCATATTTTTCCTCATATATATATATATATATATATATATATATATATATATATATATATCAGGGTTCTCACAGACTCCTTGGAAACTCCTTAGAAATGAAAACATTCCCAAGTAGTACTTAGAACTACTTAGATAAGCAAACCACTCCTTAGAAACTCCTTAAATTGTATTGCAGCTTTGGACGCAAGCGATTGCTGCCGAGGGAAAAAAATCGGGATTATAAAACGCACGGTAAATCCTTTATACACGTCATTTATCTGAAGCACAGCATTGATTGGTTAGGATAATCTTATAGCAGGGCTACCACTAGGTCCGTTTTTCAATTATTAGGTCCGTAAAGACCGTTTTTCAACACTGTACTTTACTTTAAATTTTATCAATGTTTGGCATTTAGCCAAAAATCTCTGAAAAATCGCATTTTTCGCAAATATATCCCAAAAAATACTGTCAAATTTCGTCAATCGATCGCGGAAAAAATTAGTAAATTTTGTCAAAGGATTGTGAAAAAACTCTAATTTCTCCAACAGATTGAGAAAAATGTGGATTTCCTCAAAAGATCGAGAAAAATGCGGATTTCCTCAAAAGATCGCCAAAAGCGCGAATTTCTTCAAAAAATCGCGAAAAACACGTAAATTTCGTTAAAAGATCGTGTAAAACACGCGAATTTTGTCAAAGGATCAGGAAAAACACGCGGTTTCCATAAAAAGATCGCGAAAAAAACCATCAATTTCGTCAAACGATAGAAATAAAATGTGAATTCCCTCAAAAGATCACGAAACACACGTGGTTTCCATCAAAAAATCGCGAAAAAACGTCAGTTTCGTCGAACAATCGAAATAAAACGTGATTTCCATTAAAAGATCGCGAAAAAACACGAATGTCTTCCAGAAGATCGTGAATTTACCCCCAGAAGATCATGATAAAAAAAAGCGAATTTCTCCCAAAATATAGCGAAAAACACACGAATTTTCCCAAAATATAGCGAAAAACACACAAATTTTCTCAAAAGATCACGAAAAATGTGAATTTCCTCAAAAGATCACAAAAAACCCCACAAATTTCCTCAAATAATCGCGAAAAACACGCCAATTTTGTCAAAGGATCGCGAAAAACATTCAGTTTCCATCAAAAGATCGGGGAAAAAAGTCAGTTTCGTCAAACGATCGAAATAAAACATGAATGTATTTATTTCAATAAATTGATTTATCTTCTGTGCCACGCTATCCAAAATCATAAGTAAAATTTATGTAAATGATTATTTTGCGTCATATTATCCACTTGCATACATTTCCCTTTGTTTGGATACTATGACACAAAATAATCATTTATATAAATTTTACTTATGATTTTGGATAGCGTGGCACAGAAGATAAATCACTTTATTGAAATAAATACATTTCAATACATAATATAGGCTCAGTGAAAGTAATATATTTAAAAGTGTATTGAAAAATTAAAAGTATTGTTTGTATGTGTAAATATACTTTAGAAGACAAACCAAAAATAATTTTAATTGAATTTTAAAAGAATCCTATTAAATTCACGTCAAGGTGTCACTCAAATTTTGATATCATTTCTTTTAAAACCCATATTTTGAATTCATGAGAGATGTGAATGAAAAAGCATCAGCGAATAAGTTCTATATATTTTTTTCATATTAAGATAATAATTGCACCTGTGAATATAAATAAAACTAAAAAGAAAATTATGATTTAAAAAAAAAATATTAACATAGCGTCACTTAAATTTGATATCATTACTTTTAAGACCCATATTTAAAATTTATAGAGCCAAAACAAAGTGCTGCATCACAACTTTTAACCCGTTAAGGGTTTTTGTACTGATATCATTACTTTTTTAAGGTTATTGATGAAAATGTCAATTAGTCAAAATTAAGCATAGGGTATAAATTAATCATTAGAATAAAATTTTAAAGAAATGCTAAAAAAGACCCCTTGGACCCCAATAAAAATATGAGGGTGGTGGCCCAGGGAGAGGAATCCAAGACTCAACTTTTAAATTATACAGCGAGAGAGTAACACAATTAGAAGTATGAAAATGCATGGCAAAACCTGATTGTTCCATCTTCCACCGCCAGGGGGGGCACTCTGTTCTATACAAACATAGCTGAAATCTTTGAGGATGTCGATTTGGAGTCAAATGAGCCATACCTCGTCGTGATCGGTCCCATAGAACCTGATAGGAAAGCGCCCCCTGGTGGTGAAACTTGGAACTAAAATCGATATATCCTGTCGATGAATCAAACTACATTGTGATGGGACCTATAGAAATAGAGTTAGCTACAAAATCTGTTAGTTCTACCTTCCACCACTAGAGGGCGCACTCTGTTCTATACAAACATAGCTCAAATGTTTGAGGCTGTCGATTTCAAGTCGAATAAGCCATACCTCGTCGTGATCGGGCCCATAGAATCCGAGATAGGAAAGCGCCCCCTGGTGGTGAAATTTGAAATTAAAATCGATATATCCTGTCGATGCCGAGTCGAATAAATTAAACTGTATTGTGATGGGGCACATAGCTACAAAATCCGTTAGCTCCATCTTCCACCGCTAGGGGACGCACTCTGTTCTATACAAACATAGCTGAAATCTTTGAGGCTGTCGATTTGGAGTCGAATGAGCCATACCTCGTCGTGATCGGTCCCATAGAACCCGATAGGAAAGCGCCCCCTGGTGATGAAACTTGGAACTAAAATCGATATCTCCTGTCGATGAATCAAACTACATTGTGATGGGACCTATAGAAATAGAGTTAGCTACAAAATCTGTTAGTTTCACCTTCCACCACTAGAGGGCGTACTCTGTTCTATACAAACATAGCTCAAATGTTTGAGGCTGTCGATTTCGAGTCGAATAAGACATACCTCGTCGTGATCGGGCCCATAGAATCCGAGATAGGAAAGCGCCCCCTGGTGGTGAAATTTGGAATTAAAATCGATATATCCTGTCGATGCCGAGTTGAATAAATTAAACTGCATTGTGATGGGACCCATAGCTACAAAAATCGTTAGTTCCATCTTCCACCACCAGGGGACGCACTCTGTTCTATACAAACATAGCTGAAATCTTTGAGGCTGTCGATTTAGAGTCGAATGAGCCATACCTCGTCGTGATTGGGCCCATAGTACCCAAGAAAGGAAAGCGCCCACTGGTGGTGAATTTTGGAACTAAAATCGATAAATCCTGTCGATGAATCAAACTACATTGTGATGGGACACATAGAACTCGAGTTAGCTAAAAAATCCGTTAGTTCCATCTTCCACCACTAGAGGGCGCACTCTGTTCTATACAAACATAGCTGAAATCTTTGAGGCTATCCATTTGGAGTCGAATGAGCCATACCTCGTCGTGATCGGGTCCATAGAACCCGAGATAGGAAAGCGCCCCCTGGTAGTGAAACTTGGAATTAAAATCTATATATCCTGTCGATGCTGAGTCGAACCAAACTGCATTGTGATCGGACCCATAGAACTCGAGTTAGCTGCAAAATCCGTTAGTTCCATCTTCCACCATCAGGGGGCGCACTCTGTACTATGCAGACATAGCTGAAATCTTTGAGGCTGTGGATTTCAAGTCGAATAAGCCATACTGCATGGTGATTGGGCACATAGAACCCGAGAGAGGAAAGCGGCCCCTGGTGGTGAATTTTGAAACTAAAATCAATATATCCTGTCGATGTCGAGTCGAATAAATTAAACTGTATTAGATACCAATTAATCTCGGAAAAAATTGCAAATTTTGTCATTTGGCAGCGTAAAAATCATGAATTTCATCGATCGGCACAGAAAAAACATGTATTTTGTTGATAGGGGGAGAAAAGATCATAAATTTCATCGAACAGGCGGATAAAAATCATGAATTTCATTTATTAGCGCATGAAAAACACAAATTTCATCAAACACTCACATAAAAATTAAAAAATTCGTTGATCGGGCATGAAAAAACATTAATTTCGTCAAGTTTGCACGTAAAAATCACAAATTTCATCAAATGGTAGCATAAAAATCACAAATTTCATCAAATGGTAGCATAAAAATCACAAATTTCATCAAATGGTAGCATAAAAATCGCAAATTTCATCAAATGGTAGCATAAAAATCGCAAATTTCATCAAATGGTAGCATAAAAATCGCAAATTTCATCAAATGGTAGCATAAAAATCGCAAATTTCATCAAATGGTAGCATAAAAATCGCAAATTTCATCAAATGGTAGCATAAAAATCGCAAATTTCATCAAATGGTAGCATAAAAATCGCAAATTTCATCAAATGGTAGCATAAAAATCACAAATTTCATCAAATGGTAGCATAAAAATCACAAATTTCATCAAATGGTAGCATAAAAATCACAAATTTCATCAAATGGTAGCATAAAAATCACAAATTTCATCAAATGGTAGCATAAAAATCACAAATTTCATCAAATGGTAGCATAAAAATCACAAATTTCATCAAATGGTAGCATAAAAATCACAAATTTCATCAAATGGTAGCATAAAAATCACAAATTTCATCAAACGGTAGCATAAAAATCACAAATTTCATCAAACGGTAGCATAAAAATCACAAATTTCATCAAACGGTAGCATAAAAATCACAAATTTCATCAAACGGTAGCATAAAAATCACAAATTTCATCAAACGGTAGCATAAAAATCACAAATTTCATCAAACGGTAGCATAAAAATCACAAATTTCATCAAACGGTAGCATAAAAATCACAAATTTCATCAAACGGTAGCATAAAAATCACAAATTTCATCAAACGGTAGCATAAAAATCACAAATTTCATCAAACGGTAGCATAAAAATCACAAATTTCATCAAACGGTAGCATAAAAATCACAAATTTCATCAAACGGTAGCATAAAAATCACAAATTTCATCAAACGGTAGCATAAAAATCACAAATTTCATCAAACGGTAGCATAAAAATCACAAATTTCATCAAACGGTAGCATAAAAATCACAAATTTCATCAAACGGTAGCATAAAAATCACAAATTTCATCAAACGGTAGCATAAAAATCACAAATTTCATCAAACGGTAGCATAAAAATCACAAATTTCATCAAACGGTAGCATAAAAATCACAAATTTCATCAAACGGTAGCATAAAAATCACAAATTTCATCAAACGGTAGCATAAAAATCACAAATTTCATCAAACGGTAGCATAAAAATCACAAATTTCATCAAACGGTAGCATAAAAATCACAAATTTCATCAAACGGTAGCATAAAAATCACAAATTTCATCAAACGGTAGCATAAAAATCACAAATTTCATCAAACGGTAGCATAAAAATCACAAATTTCATCAAACGGTAGCATAAAAATCACAAATTTCATCAAACGGTAGCATAAAAATCACAAATTTCATCAAACGGTAGCATAAAAATCACAAATTTCATCAAACGGTAGCATAAAAATCACAAATTTCATCAAACGGTAGCATAAAAATCACAAATTTCATCAAACGGTAGCATAAAAATCACAAATTTCATCAAACGGTAGCATAAAAATCAAGAATTTTGGCAATCGGGTGATAAAATTTTTTTTTGTCAATCCGGCCCGTAAAAAGTATGAATTTTGTCGATGAGGTGCGTAAAAATTGTCGAGTCAAATGAATTAAACTGCATTAGATACCAATTAGTCTCTGAAAAAATTGCAAATTTCATTATTTTGCAGCATAAAAATCAGGAATTTCGTTGATCAATGTGCAAAAATCATGAATTTCATCGATCGGCACAAAAAAAACATGAATTTTCTCTATAGGGGGAGAAAAGATTATAAATTTCGTCGAACAGGCGGGTAAAAATCATGAATTTCATTTATTAGCACATGAAAATCGCAAAATTCATCAAACGGTCGTTATGAAAATCAAAAAATTCTATGATCGGGTATGAAAAAGTCATTAATTTCGTGAAGTTTGCACGTAAAAATCACAAATTTCATCAAACGGGTGCATAAAAATCAAGAATTTTGGAAATCGAGTGATAAAAATTTTTTTTGTCAATCCGGCCCGTATAAAGTATGAATTTTGTCGATGAGGTGTGTAAAAATTGTCAAGTCGAATGAATTAAACTGCATTAGATACCAATTAGTCTCTGAAAAAATTGCAAATTTCATTATTTTGCAGCATAAAAATCATGAATTTTGTTGATCAATGTGCAAAAATCATGAATTTCATCGATCGGCACAGAAAAAACATGAATTTTCTCGAATAGGGGGAGAAAAGATTATAAATTTCCTCAAACAGGCGGGTAAAAATCATTAATTTCATTTATTAGCGCATGAAAAAACATTAATTTCGTCAAGTTTGCACGTAAAAATCACTTTCATCAAATGGGTGCATAAAAATCAAGAATTTTGGAAATCGAGTGATAAAAATTTTTTTTGTCAATCCGTCACGTAAAAAGTATGAATTTTGTCGATGAAGCGCGTAAAAATTGTCGAGTCGAATGAATTAAACTGCATTAGATACCAATTAGTGTCTGAAAAAATTGCAAATTTCATTATTTTGCAGCATAAAAATCAGGAATTTTGTTGATCAATGTGCAAAAATCATGAATTTCATCGATCAGCACAGAAAAAACATGAATTTTCTCGATAGGGGGAGAAAAGATCATAAATTTCGTCGAACAAGCAGGTAAAAATCATGAATTTCATTTATAAGCACATGAAAATCGCAAATTTCATCAAACGGTCGCATGAAAATCAAAAAATTCTTTGATCGGGTATGAAAAAATCATTAATTCCGTAAAGTTTGCACGTAAATATCACAAATTTTTTCAAACGGGTGCATAAAAATTAAGAATTTTGGCAATCGGGTGATAAAATTTTTTTTGTCAATCCGGCCCGTAAAAAGTATGAATTTTGTCGATGAGGTGCATAAAAATTGTCGAGTCGAATGAATTAAACTGCATTAGATACCAATTAGTCTGAAAAAATTGCAAATTTCGTCATTTTGCAGCATAAAAATCAGGAATTTCGTAGATCAATGTGCAAAAATCATGAATTTCATCGATCGGCACAGAAAAAAACATGAATTTTCTCGATAGGGGGAGAAAATATTATAAATTTCATCAAACAGGCCGGTAAAAATCATGAATTTCATTTATTAGCAAATGAAAAACGCAAATTTCATCAAACGCTTGCATAAAAAAAAAATTCGTTGATCGGGCATGAAAAAACATTAATTTCGTTATGTTTGCACGTAAAAAACCCAAATTTCATCAAACGGGTGCATAAAAATCAAGAATTTTGTCTATCGGGCGATAAAAAAATGTATTGTCAATCCGGTACATAAAAAGTATTAATTTTGTCGATGAGGTTAAAAATAAAGGTAATATGAGTCAAGGGGTCTAACCTTATGAGTCTCCTTATTTTCTTTCTTGTTCGGATGCAAACAATTCATATTTTTAATCTGCATTTGGTCGAAAAATGAATTATCTTTAATTTTAAAAACGAGAAATTCGTAATTACATGTATAAAATTCGATTGGTATTTATTATTGGTATTTATGATTTCAAAATTTTTAATAAGAAATTGTTTTTTTGCTAGTATACAGTGGGCAAAGTCTCTAGCCATGCCAACCAACCAATCGGTTGCTTATGGATCTGCTTATGCTTATATCACTTATTCATATAGTTTAGCTTTGGCTTGCCTCTTATTAGTTTGTCTTGACTGCTAAATTTTTATATTTCACATTTCATAATTTTTATTGCAATACTTCAGGTAAGAATGCGTTTTAACTTGATTATTTCCTGTATTTATAATAATTTTTTGTTACTAACATTCTTATGTTTTAATGGGTGCAAAATTTAAGATTGGCGAAAAAGCTACTAAAAGGTTCTTTATTTCAATAAATTGTTTTATCTTTTGTGCCATGCTGTCGAAAATTGAAAGAAAAATTTATGTAAAGGTTTATTTTGCATCATAGTATCCAAACTAAGTGAAATGTATGCAAATGGATAGTATGATGCAAAAAAAACCATTTACATAAATTTTTCTTTGAATTTTCGACAGCATGGCACAAAAGATAAATCAATTTATTGAAATAAATACATTTCAATGCATAATACAGGCTTATTGCAAGTGATATATTTAATGATGATTGTACTGAATTTTGTATTGAAAATGGAACATTTTAGTACATATTAATGGTTTAGCATAAAAAATAATTTATGTAGGTCATTCTAAAATTCTTATGTAACAAAATCTGTAAAAATGAAGCTCTGTTTTGTCAGAATTCTGCAATTGTTAATTTGTTTTAAAACTAAATAAGCACTCCTTAGGTATTTTTAACTGTTTTTATTATTGGAAATGGTGCGGAAAAACAGAACAAAACAAACTTTAGTTATTTTATGTAGTAATAGGGTGGGTTTTTTTAGGAAACATTTATTTAACTGCGTTTATTTATTTTTTTTTAAGAGGACAGCCAAGGGTCGATGCATGCTTTACACTCACGCTAAAAAAAAAAAAATTTAATCGGTTAAAAAAAAGAAAAAAGTCTCCAAACTTTGGGGACTGTTTTTTCTTTTATGGCAACCTGGCTATTAAGCTTGTATTTAGTAGCTTGGCGCAGTCTTGGAAATCGTGCCATCCAAACAGTCGCCAATCTTTTGTTTACATTTTAGCGTGAGTGTAACACATCTGTTCAGTTATTTTTCTTGGGGCCCATTTTGTGAAAAGTAAAGGTTACTTTTGTGAAATTTATTATATTTTAGTGAAAAATAACATTTTGTAACAAAAGTTGAAATTCAGTTACTCAAATTAGAACAAAGTACTTATTAACAAAAACTTTTTACATTTACAATCACTTTGCTGAAATTTTCCTCTCAAGTGAACTTGTTTGTTTACAAATTACACATTTTAAAACATCACAAAATAATAAATATTTAATAAATAGTAAGTTTTTATGGAATAGAATTTTGTGAAAGGAACTATTTTAGTAAAAAGAATTTTGTGGAGAGGCCCATTTTATCAAATTGATTTTTGTGAAGAGGTCTGTTTTATTAAATTGATTTTTCCCCAAATTTTACCTGGATCGACCCTTGACAGAGCAAAATATAAATATGTAAACTTTATTCTTAATAAAACAAACAAATAAACTGATATTTTTTTTTATGTATATCAATATTTATTTACATCAAACTATCAATTATTTATTTTTTTAATAATAGAAACTATTTCATTAGTTACGCTATTTTATTTTTATATTTGAAATAAAAAAAATCCACGTGCTATTATTGCATGCTATTTGTAACTAATATTAAAAAAAAAGTTTTCGCCGGCGGAGGAAAAAAATCGCACCAACGTGGTGCGTATATATATGACATCTGTGCGGTATTATTGATCAATAATACTATATTAATAAAATAGATTAGCAGTTTCACACAGCTTTTTCGCCAATCTTAAATTTTGCACGCATTAAAACATAAGAATATTAGTAACAAAAAATTATTATAAATACAGGAAATAATCAAGTTAAAAAGCATTCTTACCTGAAGTATTGATATAAAAATTATAAAATGTGAAATTTTAGCTGTCGAGACAAACTAATAAATAAGAGCCAAGCCAAAGACGAACTAATAATAAGTAATAACAGCTAAGCCAAAGCTAAACTACTGTGGCTGTGGCTAAACTATCAGTCAGATAATCAACCGATTGGTTGGTTGGCATGGCTAGAGACTTTGCCCACTGTATACTAGCAAAAAAAAACAATTTCTTATTAAAAATTTTGAAATCATAAATACCAATAATAAATACAATCTAATTTTATACATGTAATTACGAATTTCTCGTTTTTAAAATTAAAGATAATTCATTTTTCTACCAAATGCAGATTAAAAATATGAATTATTTGCATCCGAACAAGAAAGAAAAAAATTTAACCATAATTTAATTTAATACATATTTTGGAATGTATAATAAACTGTTTTCATATTAAAAAAAAAAAAAAAATCTAAATAGTTCTTCAGCCACATATGATTGCGAAATCGCCTTTAACTATAACCGTGATACCCATGAACATCCTGACCGCGCAGGAATAAAAAAGGGTGATGCTGGATAGAACCTAAGTAGGTATATCCCGCATAACAGAATAATCAAAACAACGGCAACGATATGGGTGGCCGTGTTTACGAGGGCAGAAAGCAGACAGGCGCCGAAACTGACAGTTCAGCAATGCTGAACAAACAGGGATTTATGACAGACAATCTAGAGGGGTCATAAAACGTGCTAAGATATACATTGAACCGGCGATTCCAGGAAAACAAGGAGAGGAGTGGTACATAGGAGTCCCTAAGAGACGGAATATGGCTGGAGCGAATGACAAACATCGTGATGATCAGATATATGCGGCGACCAGTAAAAGTGATTCGAGAGAGCAGGGAAATTGAACGCCAACATCATCATTGGATAAAAAATCCTTAAGAGGAGGTAAATACTTTTTACACCCCTCTGAAGGGGAAAAATAACGAAAACTTCGCTTGAACTCAAAAAAATCACTTCCATCAGAAAATCCTTAAGAGGAGGACATCTTTTTCAGCAGCTTGCTACCAACATGAAAGTTGGCTTTTCTATATAGGCTGCAGTGCTATAGGCAACAGCCTACAATTATAATTAAGTCATTCAAACCTTTTTTTAAATATGTGCCCATGGAAGCAAGAACTACTGGTGAACTACTCTATGACTGCTATTCTCTTGAGAGGTACAGGTAGATATTATTCACCCAGATACTGTGTAAATATTTTTAAATTAATTAACGTTAAGAAGATTATGCTTCTCTTGCCATCCCCAGGATCAAGGATGTATGTAGAGGTTAAATTATTATCACAAACTTATTAAGCACTTACTTAAATTTAAATAATTAAAATAAGAACTTAATAACCTAACTGGTTAATATATGGTATTGTTAAAATGAAGTCTCGTGAATATAATGTGTATTACCTTTTTGTATAATTATTTTACTCTTTGTTTTTTTTTTATGTTTTATATCTATCTTATGTAAATAAAACCCTTTTTATTTTACCCTTAATTTAGACTCCAGCATTTATTTAGTGTATAGTGTGATGTTTAATCTAGAGTAATATATATGTTGATTTAAACTACTACTTTAAGCAAGATTTTACAGCGGGCTTGAGGGGTCAACCTTAAGGATAAGTTTCTTCAAAAAATAACACAACGCCGTACACCTTTTTTTATTTAATACAAAAAAAAGCTATCCCAGGTTGTACGATCACAACTTCCCCTCAAATTGCCGCTGAGATAATTGGTGTGTCTCTGAGAGGAGGAGTTAATTATTATGGGTTTGAGTAACGCCCTGCAAGTTTTATATATATATGTTTTAAATCTCTCCAACAGGTGAAAAGGCCGAAAATCTTTAATGTTAGTCTACCAGAAAAAGCATAAGAAAAGAGTCCGATTTTGAAGCTGGATTATATAAAAAACAAGAGTTTTCCTACGTTAGCTCAAAATCTGACTCTCTTCATCTAAAAGCGATTAATATAATATATTAATTTTTAAAAAATCGTTCGATCCATTTTCGAGATAACACCTCTGTGCCCATTACACCATTACATTTTCCATTTTCGCTTAAAAATTGGTTTCCAGATCTCAAAATCTACTGCATGTAGAAATCTATAAATTTCAGGATAGAGTTAGGCCATAGATATAAGACTAATGTGAAAAAATCGAAACGGTATGCCTCATATTTACTGAGATATTAAATGTCGGCGTTTCGATTTTCCTTTGATGTCCTGCTAGCTGTATATATGAGAATGACGGAATCTTCGGTTTTGGCTTACGGTTTTCGGTTTTTCGCTGCGTCACTCAAGAGACTACCGTCTCTTATGATACATAATAAGTGTTTGAGGTTTGACTAATCTCTGTTTATATGACCATTGGTCGCTGCATAAAAAAGTTGATTGTCTATTTTGTATTTAAACTTACAAAATCAGTAAGCAATATTTTGTGAATAGTACTGTGCAATTCCAAGCACTAACAATTAGATTCTAATAGAGTAAAATTTGTTTTTGTCTCCAAATTGGCCATTAAAAGTTGGAGTGTGCATACCACATAACGATGCAGTACATAAAAACAACAACAACAAAAAATTGCAAATGCTTAACATTTTTTAGACTCCTTGGATTTTTTCGGTACTCCTTGGATTTTTTCTTCCCAACTCTGTATGAACCCTGATATATTTTTTAAGTTAACGTTTTCTCAGAAAACTGCTATTGTAGACTAGCACAACAAGCATAAATATAACATTTATAAAATATCTGAAGGCAGAGATAAGCAATAGAAGGAAACAATACTTTTGATAAAAACTATTGCAGAAATATAACTGCCAGAAAACAAATTGTCACCTTAAGGGCGTATTCAAATCCAAACTGCTTATTTTGAGACACATTTGTAAATTCATTTTTGCTCTAAAATGCATCCAATTGGCAGGTTCTCTTCAGAAACTTTATAATGTCCGTATTGTCTCTATTTTTTGATAAAGGTAAATATATTTCAAAAACTGCTGTCAAAATAGACATTTTGAACCGAATTTCCCAAAGCGATAGCGCTGAAAACAAAAAAAAAATGATCGTACTGTGAAAATAATTGTCTGTAAATCAATTTCTAATTAATTGAATGAAAAATAAAAACATGGGGCCCTTATAAATGTCTTTATAAACCGCGCCGCCAAGTTTCCTGTTGTTACTTTTAAAAATGAGTCTGAAAATGTCTCAAAATTTGGAGTTGTTGAGCGTGGAAAAATATTTTTTTGAATACAGCCTTAAATCCTTTTATCACCTAGTAATTATTTATATATCTTAAAATATACTAAATTACAGTTTCGTATTGTAGATATTTTTATTTCATTGCTATAAACTGCCAACCTGATGAGCATTTAGTAAATGTGTACTAAATTATATATATCAGGGAGAATGATCCCTGAAGGTTTCATTAAAATCTGAAATGGTCAGGTTGAACATTGAAAATTTTTGGTTGATTTGACATGGAATGACCCTAAAGTTACAGTAAAAATTGATTGAAGATAGCAAAAGGCACACGCTAGAAAAATATTAACTATCATATTTTAACTGCATTAGACGATGACGTCATCTGCTTGAAAAACTTGAAAAAAAGAAATAAATTGAGTGCATTTATAATAAAATTTAATCTAATATAACAAAGCATAGCTTTTATTCTACACATGAAATACCACTGCTTCGATCAATCGATGGTGTCTTTTTCTCCTAAACATTTGAATTTTGCTTTTTAACCCTAAATATAAAATAAACCCACATGGAGAAATCATACTTTATTTTTTTTGTGCTATTTATTTTTTTTATAATTGTTTTATCATCATCTCAAATCATGTTGAGCATCATATAATCATATATCATCATATTTTATTTTTGTGGCAACACTAATTTGAGGGAAACTTCATTTATGAAAACAATGCCAATTTAAATTTTAATTAGCAGCAATTTTTTATCCCAAAACATGTTGCCAATTTAATTTTTAATTGGCTGCAATTTTTTATCCCAAAACATGTTGCCAATTTAACTTTTAATTAGCAGCAATTAGGGCATTTAAGATATTTTAAGTAAAAGCAAAAAAATGTGCAGCTCATGTGAGCACATACAAAAAGTTAAAAAATTGTACTTAACAATAATATGCTACTAGATATTAATGATTGATATATAGTAGCAATATTGATATTTTAAACATTCATGCAATGTTGTATACGTATGATATTTAATATGAAATTTTACACATCAGTGTAGTAGTTGAGGATTTGGCTAATGGTTTTTGACGTGTCTGTTTAAACTGTCAAAATCTTGCCAATCCTAATCAAATTACTGAGCTGAGTGTGAGCGGCTATGATAAACAAGATTGGCAATTGTCAACCATTTTTAGCAATCTATCTTCTGGCCTGGATAGTACCCACCTGGGTACTAAACTGAAAGTGTAAAGAAAAAGACAGATTTTCATTTTATGTTGAATATACGATTAATACCAAGTTAAATTAATTAAAATATATGTTGCATCAGAAGATGCTCAGAAATGTATTTTAATTTTTATCTTTATTTTATTTTTGATTTTATCAGTTTTGTTTTTACCAACTTGTTGAATCTTCATATAATACATGAATATACCGGGTGGTTATAATATAAGTATCTCTATCTGGATCTGTCTGTAGCTCGAAGGAATAACCGGAATGAAACCAAAATCGGTACACTTACTATTCGAGAAGGGGGAAGAAGAATGGAACAATAAAAATAACTAATTGCAATAATCGCCGACAGATGGCGCTTTTGAGTGTGAAATGTAATGTGTAAAATTATGTACCGTGGAGGTGTCACAAACCTCAATGACTTTACGGCATATCAAAACATGTGCGAAACATCACCCCTGGTGCGTTACATTCTGCAGTTGAGCACGTTGTGCACCGCCTGGATTGTGTCAATGGCCGTGTGGAACCTGAACATGATCGGCAACGCCTTGCGAAAGCGTAAACACACTCATGTGACATTTTCGAATAAATTAGGTGTGCCATCCAGTTTTACGCCTTAATTCTTTCTTCTTGTATTACACATTACATTTCACACTCATTAGTGCCATCTGTCGGTGATTAGTGCAATTATTTTTTTTATTATTCCATTCTTCTTCCCCCTTCTTGAATAGTAAGTGTACAGATTTTAATTTCATTCGGGTGATTCCTTCGAGCTACAGACAGCTCTAAGTAGGGATACTTATATTATAACCACCCTGTATAAAATACAAACATCTTCAGTACAATTGTAGAAAAAATAATTTATCTAAAACAAGTGTTTTCCTTCTGTTGATGTGGAGGGGGGGGGGGGGATAAACTAATCACTTGTCCATAAGAAATTTCTAAATGTACTGTTTTTAGATATAGCTATACATTGAGTTTTATGATCGATTAGTTAACCTGGGAAATACAGAATTAATTTCTTTCATCTAATTTCATGCTCTTGTACAAACCATTTTTTTTTCCCTGATTGAAAATTTATTTGTTCCTCTTTAATCACTCTCTCATGAAAGAAGTCTATCAAATTTGGAAATCTTATGATGTTCTTAGGGGAAAATAGTAATTTTTCAAACTTCTATCGCTGCTACCAAATGTACTTCTCATGTTAAATAAGCTAAACTTTATTGTTTGTTTGGCTAGTACTGAACTTAAAGAACATGCTATTGCAATTAAATTTCTATTTTCTTAAGACAACTTTTTTTTTAAAGGTCATCCTCCCACCGGATATGCTGGTGCAGCTAAAGACAGAAGTAAGTTTCTTTCTATTGTTTTTAATTTAAATTTGTTTTAATACAAATACTCAAATTCACTTATGCTTGTAAATTATGTTTTCATATTCAAAATTGCTTAGGTTTCTCTAATCATAAAAGGTAAATAAAATATATATTAAATTTTGTACTTTTCTATTTTTCCATCAACCACTTTCTATAAAAATTAATTTCCGTCAAACAGTGGGATTTTAGCAGCAAAAATGCATAAGGGTGACGTTAGGTGTTCATGTATTTCGGCCAATAACCATACCTTGTCAATGTATTCCGATCTGAATGATTGTCGGGAAGGTACTGTGATAAAGATATATCACAGTTTTATCTTTTTTAAGTATTTTATTTTTCAGCTCAACGTATTTCTGTATTTTTATAGCCTTTCCAGTTTAATTTGCCATTCCTTAAAAGCTATTTATCGGCAGTCGCGCACCTTGTACGTTGCTTTTTTGGCAAGGCCATCTCCCCCCTCATTGTGCTTTGCGTTCGTTGAATCGGCGATGTTGTTTTCTCTGCGAGGCATCTTCGCGCTTTGAGTTAGTTTCAATTGGCGCTGAGCTGCGACGTCATCGTCATTCAGCGGCTCTCGCCCCGCTCCTGTGTTGTGCGCATGCGTCACCGCTGCTCTGGTTCGGTGTGTTTTCGGGAGCTGTTTTGTTTTGGCGCTGCATCCGAAAGGGGCGTGTCTTTCAAATACAAATTAGAATCGTTCTTTTAATTATTAAATTAATTTGTTTCTGATTTGCTCTTTTTAATTTTCACGTAATTCCTAATCATCAAATTAGTTTAAATTAATCTTGCTCTCACATTTGTGCACCCCTCTTATGGGTATAAATACTAATGTCGCGCATTTTTCCAACAGAATTTTAATAAAAATGATGCTGTAAATTTATGATAAACGTCGTATGGTCTGGAGGCCCGCTGGCCTGTGCCGGCGCTCGCTCGTATCCTAGAATCGCGTAGCGCTGATTCTTTGGAGATCAATTTCGCGTTTTCAGTTTTCAATTATTCTATAAAATGCTGTTGTAAATTTTAAGTTTAATATTTTAAAAGTTTTAAATCAACTGGTAAATTGACTTCTGAATTAATTCTATAATTCTTCATGGACGCGGCCAGAAGGAATATTTAAAGATTCTTCGAAATTTACGAAATTTGAGCCAGTACTTTTTAAAGACTTGATGTGCAGCTTTCATCTCATCCTTCCTCCTTCAAGAAAATGTAATAAACATTATTGGATCCAACATATGGTATTCATCATTTATAGTCTGCATCTATTTCTTCACTCAAGTAAGACCGTTTAATTCATATTATTATTATTTAGATTCTCTTCTCAAAGAATATCGACCTAAAGAACGTCATGCAATTTTTTGCATTGGGTTATTGCTCACACATTAATATTCTCATCAAATGCTCTTCTCTTAAATAATTTCTCCTTCACAGGTACCCTTCTGAAAAATAAAATTTGTAGGTATGTCTCCTGTTCTAGAATTCACAGGATGAAGTTGTTCGCATCTAAATTTCTTGTTTTCATGTTTTGTATTACTACTGTTATAGTTGTTTTCTTGAGGGATATAATAAATGCCAATCATAATGTAAGTTTGAAAAGAACATTGCAATGCATTTAGTCAGAAAATGTAAAGAGATATAACCAGGGTGTCTAATCACCTGGAAAAGTCAGGGAAATTTAAAGTTTCTGAGGAAAAGTCAGGTCAGAAAATTTTGAAAATTCTGAGAAAAAGTTAAAAAATTTTGAACTTTCAAAAAAAAAAAAAAATGTTCCTTATAAAACTAAGGATCTGAAATACACCATTAAAACCAAACTTTACTCTTCATAAGTACTGTAAAAGAGTATTTCAACCTCTCTTGCAAACCATTTGGTCTACCCCCTTTCAGTCCTTCTTTGTAACTCTGAGATTTTCAGTTCTAGTTTCACTGAAACTTTCTACTGAATAGTGTAGGATTGATTAGGTGTTTCATTCTGCTTATTTATTTTTGTTTGGGAATTGAACATTTGTTAGCTTAATTTATTGAATATTTATTATTTGTATTAAAATATGTCAAAGCAATCTGTATTTAACTGTGATTGATGTGATAAAGAATTTCATCCTGATTTGACAAAATGGATAGAACCTGATGCTAAAAGTGTGTATCTGCAAAATGTTTAGCATGTAAAAAGTTCAACAATTTGTAAATTTTGCAAAATATTATGTAACAAATCAGTAATTTGTGCCTCACAATCAGTTGAGAAAATTTCTCCCTCAAATTGACAATTTTTAAGATTTTTTGTGTGTTACATCTCGATGCCTGGAATTTTTCTTTTATTGGTATGGAAAAGTCGGGGAACTCCATTGCTGATCTGGAATAGACACCCTGTATAACATACAAATTGCATATAAAAATTATATACAAGCTTGATATTGCAAGCCCAAAATGATATGAGCCAATTCTTTGGAATGTCTGTTTCAAATTTCATAACTGTTTTTCTTCCTGTCAGAGCAGTTCATTATTTACACCAAAAAAAAACTAATAGAAACAATATTTTTCTTTTATTTATTACTGTATATAATTTGGCTAAGAAGAGCTCATCATGCAACAAAGAAAAAGTAAAGTAATTGAAACTTATGCGAATGACATTAAAGCTATTTGTTGACAATTTATTTGGAAACTTAAAATTTGTCCATATTTCTATAAATTTAATTGTATAACTTTTTAAACAAAAAAGAAAATACTCCCACTCTAAAAAAAAAAAAAAAAAAAAAAAAAAAAAAAAAAAAAAGTACTCAAAAGGGGTTAATAGATTGTTGAAATTTTTAATTCTGTTCACATTTTAATTTATTTTAATAGGCGATCAGACACATGAAATTAGTGTATTTGGTGAAGAATGCAGTGAAAGAAGAATGGATATTGTGTATGAAGAAATTAAGTCATTTATAAGCCCTACTGGAAATGAAGAATATCCTCCTGTGTTTTGTGAAAGAAAGGAGTTACCTGTTACAAAAGGCTGTATAGACTGGATGTGTAAATCATTAAGTAAGTATATTTTAAAAATTTTATTTGTGATTGAAATAGTCTTGCTTGCAGTTGTTTAAAAAAAATCTAATGATTAATCTTATAACTGTTATTTGTCAATGTGATGTAATTTTTATTCTTATTTGTTGCGATTGTTTCATATAAATTATTTGAAAAAATAGTTACTATGTGTTCTTGTATATAATGCACATTGAGAATTTGTGAATATATTTTACTATGTTTAGGTATATTCGCTGTATAAACTGCAGTGCAAAGAAATGTTCATGAAATATGCCACGTGAAAATACAATAAAGAACATTGAAAAATATAATAAATAATATGAACATAACCTTTTTTGTATATACACTAGTGTGCAAAACTTAAGCAACAAACACAAAATGCAAATTTCTGAACACGTGAGTACTCAAAAGGAAATTCTATAAATAGCAAGTGTAGAAAATAGGTACTACCCTAACAGCACTGACAGTCGATGTGAAGTCCTCTTGACATCACAATTGTCACAGTCACTACAATGAACAGAAATGTGATATCTTTCATTCGTCTCATTTTCACTCTCATTTGGTCACTCCACTGAACAGTCACCATGACTGCTGCTTTTTGACGAGTCACCAGGTGACTTTACAATGAAGTCATCTTGTGACTCTCATGTGACTGTCATTTTGACACTCCATTGCTGCTTTTTGACGAGTCACCAGGTGACTTTACAATGAAGTCATCTTGTGACTCTCATGTGACTGTCATTTGGACACTCCATTGTAAAGTCATCATGATAGCTGTTCTGTGACAAGTTCCCAAGTGACAGAAAATGAAATCATCTTGTGACTTTTCACAAAGGAGTGCAATGACGACTTCACAATAGTGTCTATCACCAGAAAGTCACCATGCGACTTCATTGTGACATTATTTGGCAACTCATCACAATGCAACTCTCATAATGACTTCAAAGTTGTCTTCAACAGACATAGACTCTCATAGACTTTCATAGACAGTGACTTGAGAATCGAAAGGTGACTTCATTGTAATGTCACCTGGTGACCCATCACAAAGCTACAGTCACAATGACTTTTCAGTGTTAACAATCATTTGAGAGTAATAATGAGACAGTGAACAATCCCATATTTTGATTCACCGTAGCGATCGTGACACTTCTAACCATGTGTGACATCAAGGGGACTTCACATCGACTGGCCGTGCTGTTAAGGTAGTACCTCTTTTTAACAGACTCAAAAAAGGAGGAGGTTATCAATTCGACGTGTATGTATTTTTTTTTTTTTTTTTTTTTTTTATGTATATTCACAGATTACTCCAGAACTATGCGTCCTATTTATGTGATTCTTTTTTATTCGAAAGAGAATACTCTCGAATTGGTCCCATTTAAATTTTATGAAAATTGGTTGAGTACTTTTTCAGAAATTCAAAAACGAAAAAAAAATAAGCATTTTAAAAATAGTTAATTTGTTGGGCAGACTACTTTCATTTAATATCCTAAATTATTCTATTATGTGAATTTGCAAAGAAAAAGAATGACATATTTAAATCAGCTTTAACT
The DNA here is from genome assembly GCA_963931845.1 of Maratus michaelseni. Lineage (NCBI taxonomy): Eukaryota > Metazoa > Arthropoda > Arachnida > Araneae > Salticidae > Maratus > Maratus michaelseni. The sequence goes on from OZ007600.1 coordinate 79,880,541, forward strand.
TAACGGATTATAATTCTGCATGAATAAATTAAAAGGGGGGGATTAGCAACTGTCCCCCCCCCCCTCTTTATACTTAACCAATGAGCACTTTATCACAATGAACGTATATACTAAATTTTAAGCAAATCTGATATTATCAAGAGTTATTACGTCTGGATCACCCGTTGTTGGGCAGACAACTTTCAGGTTGCAAATAATAAAAAGACTGACATATTTAAATCAGCTTTAACTTATCGGATTTATTTTCATAGAACAAACTTTTTAAGATCCAAACAAAAACTAAAACTTTTGAGTGTTGCCAAATTTGAAAAGCAAAATTACATAATTTTGAATTGGATAAATATAATACAACGTATAAAATATAACGTATAATATAATACGTACGGATAAAAACTATAAATTATGCCACAACAAATCTACTTTTGAATCTTTTAAAAGTTTCATTTTTGCTGTTTCAGAGCGGTTTGGCATATTTTGACAAGCGTTTATTGGCGCATAATTAAATACATTGTTGTTACAACTCCCATACAAATGTACGAGTTACAGAAAATATTTGGCGATTTATCACCTGTGGCGCATTAGTTGGAAACTGCCTTTAAAATGTCCAATTATCTATATTATATTATACAATACAGTTGTTTATAAATGCTTCTGCAATTGTCTTTTAATATTTTTACTACATAATATTAACTATAAGAGTGACAATATAGACAGAAAGGGGTTACTCCGAAATAGTATTATAGGCGACATTGTTGGCACAGTGTATTTACCTTGTACGGATCGTAAAAATCAGTACACATTAAGCATAAGCACCGAAATCAATGAATTAAGCAGTTATCAAAATTGTAGTATAAAGCCCGATTATGACACATTATCCAAGACGATTAGGTGAGAATGATAAAATTTGTAATCATCCGTAATGGTCTACTGCCAAGGTTAGCGTGAATTAAAAAATATATTGGCAACAATATGGTTTAATGTTAATATATATATATATCATAAAAGGTTTTAAAGACATTAGATGAGAATAATGATAAATTTTCTAATCTTCGATACTCGAGTCTACTGCCAAGGTTAGCATGAAATAAAAAAGATATTAGCAACAATATGGTTTAATGTAAATATGGATACCACTAAAGTAATAAACTTTTTAACCAAAAAAAGAACAGACTTCAAAAACTACTAAAAAGCGAAAAATAAACTTTTTAACCAAAAATAGAACAACTTCAAAAACTACTACAAAGTAAAAAATAATTTTTTTAGATAAAAGTTAATAAGAAATTAAATCAAGAGCATTGTATTTACCATGCATATTATTATATTTATGTACATTAATTTGATTTTTTGGAGTCTGTGCCAGCCAAGCCAAGTACAAAATTCAAAACAAAATATCCAATATAAATCGTAACACACGTATAAATTATATCTACATAAATACAAGACAATAAAAAAATACATATAACATCAAATGGTAGAAAATACAATGATTTAATTGATTAACTAATTTCCAAAGCAATGTTTGTCGACATATAGTTGCTAATCTCATTTGAAAATACACATTTATAACATCAGATGAAATGTTTAAAAATGGTGACATGGCATTAACTTGGCTTGGCTGGCACAGACTCCAAAAAATCAAATTAATGTACATAAATATAATAATATGCATGGTAAATACAATGCTCTTAATTTAATTTCTTATTAACTATTATCTAAAAAAAAATATTTTTTACTTTGTAGTAGCTTTTGAAGTCGGTTCTATTTTTGGTTAACAAATTTATCTGGACTTGCTCTTTATAGAATTACCTTTTGAGTACTCACATGTTTCAGAAATTAGCATTTTGTGTTTGTTGCTTAAGTTTTGCACACCAGTGTAAATAACATGTTTATTAATGTAGAAATGTCATTCTTTAGCCTTTTTTTTTTTACTTTTCATTATATGTCTGGCATATAACACGCACATTAGGGTGGTCCTTATATGACCGATTTTAACTTTTTTAAAATTTTCTTCGGTCTCACTCTCAAAATTTGTTCCAATACAGTAAAAAACAAAGTACGAAAAGTTTGAATGAAAAAGAAATACATTTAGAGGTAGCTCAAGATTGCTGAAGTTTGGCGATTACACTTAAAAACATTGTATTATTGACAAAAGAAAACTAAGCCAAAATGGTAATTTTTATTATGATAGTAAATTATTTTCATGTTTTGTATAACATAAAAGCACAATATTAAGCATATAAAAAGTTTAAAGTTAGAAAGTATTAGTAATTAGATTAATTTAAGTCCATTTTTCTGCAGTAAGGATAAGCTTTCCAGTGTGACTCCACAACATTCACCAATAGCTAAAACTGAGGTTCATTTCGTGCGAGGATTCTAGTGTGTTCTTTGATCAAAGCAATACCTCTCTCATCATGATCATTCACCACTTTAACAGATTGCATCATTTCTAATGCAATCCTATAATCAGAGTTAGTGTACCAATGTTCAGTGTCTACTTGAAAGAATCCTTGGGGTAAATTCATTTCTTTGAACAACTTGAAATATTCTTTGGTAACAAAATCTTCCAACTTATTTTCATGAAACTGTTTTAGGGAGACAGTTATCTTCTTCTCGGGATTCTAATACAAGTACATGGCTATCGAAAAGGGACAGTCGAGAAAGATCTAACAAATTTTACGGATGCTTTGTAAATTTCTCAGATGCACCTTTTGCAATTTCTTCATATATTCTTGAATACTCTAATAAACTATTCATTAACTGAAAGACATTATTTGGTGAGTTTTCTGTTATTGAAGCAGTAATAAAAACTTTAAAATACACTCACTATAAAAACACAAACATCACGAAGACCGCTTTCTTCCTTTTTGGTAAGAATGAATTGGGACTTAAAGCGAATAACTTCAAAGAATATATCATCTTAGACATCCAAGGAACACGATACATTGCCCTTGGAAGCTAAAGACGAATTCCCCTGACAGGTATTCCTCCAAGGAAAATAATAAGTTCTGCAAATTCTTGATAATCATCTCTTGGTCCAGGTGCTGATGGTGTTGATCATGATTCTTTTCTACCGGCAAACTCCAAAATTTTATCTTTTACATTTTGTACAAGAACTCTAATATTATCTTTCAAACCTGTTTCAAATTTGTCTCCATCTAGAAATCCCCAGTACCCTTGGAAACGTTTGAATAAAGGTACTTCTGGACTTGATGACAAAGTTCACAACGAATTATGAAATACTTTTCCAATAATTTCCATAATATGATGACTGCAGGCAAAAAAAAAAAAAGTTTCTTCCCAAGCTTTTCTTGTATAAGGATACAAACACCTTTATCATTTCCAGTATTTGCTTATGTGGTATCAATGCTCATTTCAATCACTTTATCTGCAATATCCCATTCATTCAGAACTTTATAAATTGCAAGTCTGTGCTTTGCCTGTTGCAGAAAGAAGTTTAGCAACTGAGAGTACCAGAGAAATGCCTTTTCTGGAAATTATAATTGGTAGTTTATCTATTTTCTCTTTACCGATTAATTCTGGTAAAAGTTTCCCATTTCTATGGACAATGAGAGGAACATTTCTTTATAGCCATTCTTTTAATTTTTGTGATTGTTTAATTCTATTAACAGTTCTTTTCAACCAGACTAACTTCTTTAGTACATATCCCAAACTCTGCAATTTCAGCAACTACAAATACTGTCTGATACTTTTGTCCTGTATGATTTAGCTGTTGCTAAATCTGGAATTATAATATCCATATGCCCTCCCCTCTCTTAGCTTTGGATGGACCAGGATCTGATGCCGCATTCTATAAAAGTTTTATTTCCTGATCGTGTTGTTCATTTTCATTCCTTTCTATCTTCTTCATTTGAGCTATCTGTAGAAGATTCAAGTACTGCTATTTTTGTTTCTTTCTCCTTTGAACATTTCATTTTTTCTAATCTTTTCTTCAGAAGATTCTTCTTTTTATAAGCAATCAATTCCTTCCGCAAGAGATATATTTATGTCAATACCAATCATTGATGCTCGTCTGCCATCTTCTCGCTATGCTAGAAAGAAATTTCTATCGTCAACTATTTTGATTATGTTTAATGCATTGGCATGAGCAATATGAAATAAGTTATTTAATTTTGAAGAAAATGCATGCTTTTCAGTTTCCTTTGTTTTTCTTTAACAGTTTGCATTCTTCAAATAATTCCAGATATTTATTATCTTTATATCAGTCAATTATTTTTAGATAATTAACTTAATTACATTGGCTAATGCTTTTATGGATATGATAGTGTACATAAGTGACTTTTTAATACATTGAAATAATTTTATTACTAATGGGATTAGATAAATTTTTTCAAGTAAAAAGAGAAGAAAACAACAAAATGACCCCAAATTATGAAACTTATGCTTCCTTGAGCTACCTATAAATATTAGTTTTTAGTGATTAAATTTTACAAGAATTATTTTTAGATATAATGGAACAAATTTAGAGGGTGAGATCAATGAATTTTAAAACTTCAAAAATAAGGACCACCCTAACGCACATGCAAGTTTTGATCAATTTTTTTTTTAATGAAAAGTGCACATTATATCGGAGTATGCTGTATATATGCTAGAGGTGAAGCAAGTTTCGCCAAGCTCATCCTAAATTTTTTATACCAATCTTCAGGCTTGGACTCAAGGTGAAAATTTTAACAGATTGAGAAAAGGATAAAATAAATAAAAAATTGACAAATGCTCTGAGTTTTCCAAAGTTTTTACAGTCTTCTAAAAATCAGTTTGGAAGGGAATTGAATTGTTATAGACGGGATAAAAAAAAGATATATTCTATCCAATTCTGAAGCCTTGGGATGGTCAATTTTAGTAACATAAAGAAGCAGTGGTATACTTCTTTAACCTCTTTCTGTTTTAAGTCTTTTTTTTTTCAGAAGTGCTAGAAAACATTGTCCTTTTTGCCATAGTTCTACAATATTTTAAAAGAATAAGAATTGCGACTTTTGCAGATTTCTGATAGTGGTTGGTATAAATAACAAATTTGCTGTATTAAACAGTTTTTCAGGGACATGAAAATTGCAAAATATCATATTCTTGAAGAAATATTACAATGTTATTAACTATTTTTTGCATGTACTTTCAACTCCGACACTGATAACACAATTTTTTCAGCTCAGGTAGTCTGATTTCAAATCGTTAGGCTTGGGGCTCAGAAAAACAAGTGGGTAAGTGTGATCGAAGATCGCTCAAAGTGTTTCATTAAATATTCCTTTCAAAACACTTTATCCTTTCTTTAATAAATTCAAATAAATTTTATTAACAACAACAACAAAAATTAATGTTTTTTTTATAAAGTAAAAATTTACCGGTCTATTTTTTCATTTTTTTTTTTTAAATATCTAAACCAGCCTGATAGCGGGTGAAGCCCGCTATTATATTCTGTCATAATATCATCCGTCATACGGACTAAATGCAATATTTAAAAAAATAATTTCAAAATTAAACAAATTGTACACCTTTTTAAATTTTTAAAATGCAAATATTTCCATAATCTGTTTTTTATCATGATTCAATACATTCCTCAAACTCATATATTTACTATTCTCTATTACTCGTATTGATACTTGCTTTGTATTATTCTCAAGCATTTGAAAAATTCGTTAAACTTCCAATAGGATGTCAGATTTTCTTTTTAATTCTCTAATGACGTGATATTAATCTGCTTTGTGTATATACACATACTCATACTCCTTGAATTATTGAGAAATCTTAGACATTTTCCGTTTTATTACCACTATGTCAATCAATTTTATTTCATATTTATCTTTTTTTCAATTATTATATTTCATTTTCATTTTTCACGTGGAAATCGTCTGATAGAAAATTAATTATTGTAGAAAGAATTTCATTGTGGATTTTAAATTTTTGGCATCTGCTATAACGAAAAATGTTTAAATTTAATAGGAAAAGGCTGTTAGAATTTTGGTTTTTTATCTCTATTTATTAAAATACGAATTTTTCAAATTTTAATATTTTGAGCTCTTCACAGCTGGTATTCATCTATATACGCAAAGTTTCAACTCTTTAAGTTATATAGTTTTTGAGAATGGCTCTGTGACGGACAAACAACGGAGCGGTAGTAATAGGGTTTCGTGAGATGAACGAAACCCTAAAAAGCCTGTCACTCATCTCTAGTATACAATACAAGGCGGATAGGAAAATCTCAGAGCTACTGCTCTGTTTGCAAGGGGTTCAAATTATCAAAGTGTGATAATGGTATAGTAAAGTGACCCCAGTGGCAGAAACACCGCGACACGGCGACGTAGTCGCGGACAAAGAAAATCACTTGTGGACAGTTTTTGTCTACACTAATGAAATAAATTAAAAAAACTGTCTGCAATTTGTGAATTTCGGCAAAAGATCGCGGTAAAAACACGCGAATTTCGTCAAAGGATCGTGGTAAAAACACGCGATTTTCGGCAAAGGATCGCGGTAAAAACATGCGAATTTTGGCAAAGAATCGCAGTAAAAACACACTAATTTCGTCAAAGGATCGCAGTAAAAACACGCGATTTTCGGCAAAGGATCGCAGTAAAAACATTTGAATTTCGGCAAAGGATCGCGTTAAAAACATTTGAATTTCAGCAAAGGATCGCGTTAAAAACATTTGAATTTCGGCAAAGGATCGCGTTAAAAACATTTGAATTTCGGCAAAGGATCGCGTTAAAAACATTTGAATTTCGGCAAAGGATCGCGTTAAAAACATTTGAATTTCGCCAAAGGATCGCGTTAAAAACATGCGAATTTTGGCAAAGAATCGCAGTAAAAACACACTAATTTCGTCAAAGATCGCAGTAAAAACACGCGATTTTCGGCAAAGGATCGCAGTAAAAACATTTGAATTTCGGCAAAGGATCGCGTTAAAAACATTTGAATTTCGGCAAAGGATCGCGTTAAAAACATTTGAATTTCGGCAAAGGATCGCGGTAAAAACATTTGAATTTCGGCAAAGGATCGCGGTAAAAACATTTGAATTTCGGTAAAGGATCGCGGTAAAAACATTTGAATTTCGGCAAAGGATCGCGGTAAAAACATTTGAATTTCGGCAAAGGATCGCGGTAAAAACATTTGAATTTCGGCAAAGGATCGCGGTAAAAACATTTGAATTTCGGCAAAGGATCGCGGTAAAAACATTTGAATTTCGGCAAAGGATCGCGGTAAAAACATTTGAATTTCGGCAAAGGATCGCGGTAAAAACACGGATATTCGTCAAAAGATCGCTGTGAAAACACATGATTTTCGTCAAAGGATTGCGGTAAAAACCGATTAATTTTCGTCATAGAATTGTGGTAAAAACACGCGAATTTCGTCAAAAGATCAGGGTTAAAAACACGCGAATTTGTCAAAAGATTGCGGTAAAGTACGCGAATTTCGGCAAAAGATCGTGGTAAAAAAACATCAAACGATTTTGGAAAAAAATAATTGTGAGTGTCGTCCAAATTTACTGCATAAAAAGACTGCTAAAATATTGAAACCCAGTTCTTTTTACTAATGTCTAAAGATCGTCGTAAAACGAGAAGAAATGCTAAAAATTGCATAAAAAAATCAAAAATATATGGAAGAATTCTGGATTTCTTTTACTAATGTAGAAAATTTGCTGCAAAAAGGAAAAATAAAACATAAAAAATTAAGAAAACTAGTCCAAAAGTGGGCTTTGAAGTGCATAACTTCAGACTCTTCCTGTCAAATCTTGCAGCTCTGCACTTAGCGGTCTCTTCAGAAAACATCACACATAGACAAACATCTATGTTTAATACATAAATTTTAAAATCTAAAACAATATACAGAACCAACTTTTAAAAAATTGGGTTAACCGGAATCCAACCTGCAGGAATCTAAACTCAGCTCGAACTGAAAACAGTGTTCACCCGATCTGCAGCTGATGCAAGATAGACATTTTTCTCCAGAAGGAATTTCTGTAGCTGCATCAGGGGAGGGAAATTTCTCTCCCCCCCCCCCCCCCCCCCCCCTAAACTTATCCTTCCCATTTTAGAAATCCCACAAGAAGTGAGATGATGAAACGATATGTAACATCAAAAGTCATAAGCAAAATTAATGAGAATACATCAAGCGTACCCTAATTTAAATAAAATGATGAAAAATTCCTACTTTAGTGTATTATTCATTCATTAAAATTACATGCAAAATTTGCAGACAGATTATGAAATTTTAAAAGCTTGTCGCAGACAGCTACAGAACTTTCTGCCACTGGGAAAGTGACTATGCACAGCCTAATGCAACATAGTAGTGGTTTAATTTGTAAGTTATCAACTCTATCTGGAAAACTATGAAAGTTAGAGGAGAAATGTCAATTATAAAAGTGTAGAAAGACTGATTTAGTATGAACGATTTCTTATTACTCTGTATTATTATATTGTGTTATGATAAATGATTATTTTATGACATAGTGATCAGAGTTCAAAATTCTGAGTTTGAATATTGAATAAGAAATGGTTTATTAAAAGGTCCAGTAGCAGACTCCAGCAAACTAAAACTTGTGCTTGATCCAACATTCGGTCACATAATATCATAAGAAAAATACTAACCCTTAAAATAAACAAAATTTGCATTTACCAAAAAATTACAATTAGTACAGTATTCTAGATGCTACACTACAAATAATTACAATAATCTATAAAGGTCAATTTTGGCAATTGTTTTTTCATTTTAGGGTGTTATCATTGATCTGTAAGGTCCAAAATCTGCAGTGCCCACTGCATTGTTACTGCTACTTGGTTAAAAGGCGGTTGAAGTTGTTTCTATATGTATTTTTAAAATAAGTTACTTGTTAATAATTAATGCATTTTTTCAATAGGAAAAGAAAATGTTTTTGAGGTTTGGGACGCAGCATATCTATTACTGGAACTTGCAGCTGGAATTGGGAAGCCATTTCCTTCTTATACAATTGCTTCAGACTTGCTGAATAAAACTAGCTTTGATTATCACCCAAGCACTAGGTAATCTAAGCATTCGTTTAAAAATTCATAGAATGTTCTTATTGTTATATATCTTATTGAAAACGTTTTAAAAGATTATCAGACTTTTAATCTTTTATGTGAAGATATTGAAAGATTTATTTAATCCAGTGAAGCTCATAAAATATTACTAAATAAACAAAATTCTGTTGATTCTTAGCTTGTTTGCCTTTGCTTCCTATATCAATTTTTTATCTTCTTCCATTTCTATTTCGCAAGTAAAATGAGAGGATATTATGGGGGATAAAGTACTTAGCCCATAATTTGCATTTCAGTTACTTTATCATTATTAAAATGAGGTTTATTATCTGTGGCCAAAATAAACATGTGTTGCGATTATAAAATAATAATAATAAATAACCTTTAACTAGAATAAAGTTAATAAAATATAAGGGAGAGCAGGGGTTCTATGTTAATTGAAGTTTGGATCAATTTCTTCAATCAGAAATACAGTAAACTCTGTGTCGGGTGAAATAGATTAAGACCAAGAACATTTTCAGTCATAGAGAGCTTACTGTATTGAAAATCTTTGTCTTATATAGAATATGCCTCAGATAAAATTTACTGTATTTGAAACTTTGCTTCATATGTATGTCAGGATATATGTCAGTGTTTTCCAATTTGGAGGTATTTTTTCTTACATCTCTGTCATCTGAAATGATAATGAAACCAATTTTTCCATAAGATTCTGAAAGATTGATATTCTCTGAAGCTTATACCAACATTTGGTGTATAATTGACAAAAACGTGGTTGTTTTAAAAAAAGTTATTTTTTAGGTTTTATTTGAAGTTTAATTTACTATAAAAATAGTTAATTATTCAAAGATATAAATGTTGTTGATATAAGCTCCAGCAGAATATATTTAAAAAAAATAAGAATGACATTTGGTTGAGTAGTTCCATAAAAGTGATTTCACAGCTTATCAAACTTCATTCATGCTCTTAGTCATATGAAGGAAATTTTTAAATATTTTCATGTGAAAAAAATTGTGGAGCTTATCTTAAACTTCAATAAGTATAACAAAAACTCCTGAATTAATATCTATTTTAGTTCAAGAAACAAATTCTCAAAAATCAGAGTTACTTTTGGCCAAAGATAGTAAACCTTTCCTTAAAGGAATAGAAGAATCTTATTTGCTGAATGGCACCCCTTGTATACACGTAATCTGCTGAATATATGACACTACTTTCACATATAAAAACCATCTAATTAATGATAGAAAATAACGTATTGATATCAATATATATATATTTACTCTTGCTCAGTTTCTTTTTTAAATAAGGCAAAGAAAAAATTTATTATTGAAAATAAAATAAATGTTTCAAATAATCTTTTAAATCAAAATTAGATAAAAAAAAAAAAAAATAGTAAAATTTCTCTTGTTAATCATCACGTAATTTTCAACTTACTTTCTTTTATATAGTGTCTTGAGAGCTAGCTCCATGTGTCATTAAAAAAAAAAACTTCAGTGTACAATTCTCTTGTTTTAAAGTAGTTTTCCTTTTCAATATTCACAATTAAATACATATTTCAATTGAAAATATAATTATGCAGGCTTTTTAAATTTTGTCAACAGTAAATAAAAATGACTATTTCGATGTATGACAACTCCAAGATTCAGATAATGAAATTTTAAATAAAAATAAACCTAAAAAATAGTCTAATCTAAAAAATTATCAGACACAGCACATCATATTCTAGTTAAGTAAAGATAGCCTGCAAAAGTTAGTTAAATTGCTACACATATTTTTGATCTTATAAAACTTATGTACTGGCAAAAGTTAGTTAAATTGCTACACATATTTTTGATCTTATAAAACTTATGTACTGATCTTGCCCAATTTCAACATTAAATATCACTTAAAATAATTCTTTTATTTAAAAACTGTCTACTTCAGCATGTTAAGTCTACATTTCTCAATAAAAATACCAGTTTTGTTGTTTTGTATGAAATAGTTTTGGCAGTGTAAGTCAACAAAATCAATAGGACGTAATAGACTCAATACCAGCAGCATCTGTAGCAACATTAATAACTTTTTTTTTTTTTAGAATAGATATATAAATTTCTATCTTTCTAATACAGAAACTTAATCTAGACTCTTTTTACTTTTATACTCTGAGTACAGTATAACATCTTTAATTGGGAAATATTTGTAATTTGGACATTTTGAAATGCTTTATTCTTTTCTCCATCTTTATTTTCAATAAAAGATCATAGATGGCACTGCTACGAGAATGGAATATGATAATGGATTTCAGAAAACTTTTTTAAAAACCAATACTGTTGCTTAAATTGTCAAGATAAATTGCTTTTTAACATAATACTTATAATAATACATAATATGTGCTATTTCTCATGTAATAATAATAAAATGTTTGATAAAAAAATAATTTAATTTTACTTCATTTTACAAATTTAAAAATTAGTTGTAATAATTTTCTCTTATATGTAATTTATTATTTTCCACAATTAGCCTTGCATATTACCATTATTAAATATGATAAAAATAATAGTAATAATAAAATCTCAATTCAGTAAAATATTTAATTTTACTACATTTTTCTGATTTTAAAATTATAATTTGTTTCATATGTAATTTCTACACACTTTTTTTTCATCAAGTAAGATGAATTCTGAATTAATAATTTTGTTATTTTTCTTTATCTTTAAATCCCCCCCCCCTCCCAGAAAAAAAGCTTTAATTATTTTTATTAAGGCTGTTAGTCAGTCAACTTCCTAATTCCTTTACTAATGTTAGACATACAGGGTGTCCCACAAGGTACGCATTGTCAAATATGTGCAGATTCGGATAGAGCATGTCAATATGTGTATTTTGAATGGTAACATGTGGGGTCCCCGAATATATCCAAAATTTCTCAATAAACATTGATTTTTACTTGGTTTTTCCTCATTTCTTGTGTTTTTCATATGACAAGCTTCACACCTTACTTACACTATCACGCTATATTCGGGGACCCCACATATTACCATTAAACATACTCATATTGACGTGCTCTATCCGAATCTGTATGTATTAGATGCTGCGTACCTTGTGGGACACCCTGTACATGGAATGCATTCATACATTTTTAACTTTTTTCTTTCTTTTTAAAAGTCCTTTAAAAAGAATACACAGGAAAATAGAAGTATATCCTTTATATTAAAATATTATATCCTTTAATTCTTTTTAAAGGAAGTCTTTTTTTTTTTTTTTCTTAGTTGTTGAAGTATTTCTAAAATATATACTTAAATTTTATGTGAATTGTTAAAATCTTACTCAGTTTGTCAGCTTTTAACACATGAAATATTAAATTAATCATACATTCTAGAAATATTTTGAGAACCAAGAGACATCCTTAAGAAAAAGTTCACAGAAAAAAAGAAATTAAAAATATCAATTTCCTGAGGGGGTATTTTAAATATATGAATGCATTGGAACACAGGTTTAACATTAGCCAGGGGAATTGACTAACAGCCTTATGTAATATAAGTTTGAAATTTATACCAATTTTATATATATATATATATATATATATATATATATTTCTTTCTCCAAATTTAAGTTCCAGCATTTTCCATCTTTAAAAACAGAAATATATGCTCTTCAGAAAATGTTATAAATTTGTAACATTCAAAGTATAGTTTCAGTAGTCTAAAGTACACCCAGTAAGTTTTTGCTGTATTTGTTAGATTATAGAATATATTTTTCTAAATATAACTTGGAGGACAAAAGACCATATAAAAATTGAAACTTCTAGGGGGGGGGGGGAGACATTTTGGCATCTTAAATGGTTTTCAACATGGAGAATGTTTGAAATATTTTTGCAATTTAAAGTATACTTCTAAAATTTATAGTTTAACACGTTCGCTACCAAGGATGTATACATGGTGTCGCTCATTTGACATTCCATTGACTGTGCGTCCTTTAAGCAGAACATGTTCATTACCATTACTGAGCAAAATTACAAGCTCTACTGGCATTCCTATCACTTGGCCCTTATCTTTTATAAAGTAGGATGACTGATGCATATGTGGTGCCAACAGTCTATCAAATGAGCACACGAGCGATGCCACCTGAACGTCCTTAGGACTAAATGTTGAAAACTTGAGAATCTGATAGAACATAGTTTGAGTATGTTTTAACTCGATAGTGAGCACGTTAAGAATAGGCTAGTCAGCAATAAAAAGGGGCATTCTTATTCTTAATCTTTGCTTATTTTTTGACAAATTATATAATGTTGAATTGATGTATTTAGAGAAATTTAAAATCTCTTAAAAACCTTGGCTATATATTTTTTATTTTGAATTTAATGTTCATTTGTGAATATGGAGCCTTCTTTTTTTTCTGTAATTGTAATTTTAATTTTCAGATGTGAATTCCATGAAAAGAAGGATAATCATTTTTGTGCCTTATCATATTCTAAAAAATTGTGGTATGTATGTTATTTTTTGCTTGATACCTCTATAGGTGTATTATAGGGTTTCTTGATGTCATTCTTAATTTAAGAGATCACTTAAGGGGAGTCTTCAGTCACTTGAAAACACCCGCTCGCTAATGTTAAATCTATAGCCAGGTTGTTTTCGAATTTCTTGTTTAAATTTGAATATTTTTAAATTATTAACTTTTGCATAAGATAGCTGAGGTCGATCCTTAATATGGCTATTTTTAACCGACTTAAAAAAAGGAGGTTATCAATTCGACCCGTATGTATGTATTATGTTGTTCACGCATAACTCTCATAAATGTGCATCGATTTTGATAATTTTTATTTTGTTTGAAAGAGTAAGGGTCCAAGGTGGTCCCATTTCAATTTCGTCAAAATCTGATCATTAGAACAAATTATTTTATTCAAATTTCCATTATTTTGCTAATTTAATTTATATTTCAAAAAGTCCATTATTTGAATTGTTGCCAATTTGTAAAATAGCGCACATAATAATATTCCCTTTCAATAAAAAAAACGTATTTACACGTGACTATCAAAAACAGAAATAAAACTTTAAAACAATAATTAAATGATCACGTGTTAAAAGCAGTAAATGTAGAAAAATACGTTATAAAAAAATATACTTGCGCGTGAATATTTAAAAAAAGAAATTATTAAATTATTACACGTTCAAAACATTAAATGGGAAAACTTATGTCATATTTAAAATGCTCAAATAACATTACTTCCAAACAGTTTCAATTTCAAAACATATTTACGCGAGAGATTAATTTATTTGTAGCTGATATATTATGTATATACTAAACTATGAAAAGTCCTTCTGGTCTATACCGGCAGGAAAAGAGAGCCTACCTATTCCTTGGTTTTAAGATTTTAGCTAATTTTACTGCAAAACGCCAAGCTATAAAAATGGATGGAACCCGATTACAGAAGATTCAGTCGCAGTTCTCGTCAATATTGAATTTGAATCAGAATTTCGCCAAATATGCTAGCTATAGCCAAGTTGGCTTCATTTATGGCAACTTGTTTTTGTCGCCAAATTTGTTGATATTTCGTCAAATATTGCCTAGCTTGGAGAGAATTTAACGCTGGCGAACATGAATATATAGTGTTGAGAATGTGAGAGTTAGAACGATGGTTACAACAATGAAATAAAACTTGCGAGATAGCATGTTCACTAAAACTCTTAAATTAAAACCGTTTATGGAGGAATCCTTCTGTCTTGTTTCAAAATGTCAGCCACTCTAAAATTTCAAAATGCTATATCTCAGGCATTTTTTAAGGTAGAGGCAAAACAAAAATTGTTCCGATATCCTTGGATCAAGGCTGAACACTCAATTGAAAAAAACCTTTTAGGATTTCTAATATTTTTAACGACTTTGTACATCTTTTTGAATTTGAAATCTTTAAGTGTCTATCATAGCGCCTCCTTCTTGCCGAATATCCCCAAATTCAACTGGGACCTGCAGACCATAGTAAAAACCACATACAAAAAATGTGGTTCAGTACTGTGGATAACCTAATACTTTTCGATGATACAATAATTTAAATGGAACAAAAATCGCTATCACAGCGGCCGCTTTCGGCAGAATATCCGCAAATTCAAGTGGGACCTGCTGGTCACAGCCAAAAACCAATAAATGAAATTTCGTTCAATTCTAGGTTGCTTCATAACTTGACACACTTTTCATTGATACAAAGAGGGCACACACGGACAGACAGATATTTTGTAAAAACATGTTTTTCGGAATCTTTGACTCCTAAAACATATAAATCCGTCGAAAACCGGAAGTTGAAAAAATTTTGATCACAATACTTTCTTCTATTTAGATAGAAGAAGGTGAGAAAAGGAGGATGTTAATAATTTGACCCAATGTATGTATGTATGTTTTAGTCCTGTTCACGCATAACTTTCGTAAATGTGCACCGATTTTTATATATATATATATTTTTTTGTTTAAAAGTGTAAGACACCCTGGTGGTCCCATTTTAAATTTAGTCAAATTCTGATGATTAGAACAATTTTGTTGTTAAAAAATTTTCAAAATTAAAAAATGCATGGAACCCGATTACGGAAGATTCATTCCCAATTCTCGTCAATCTGAATGAGAATTTCGTCAAATTAGTCAACTATAACCACATTGGCTTCATTTATGGTAACATATTTTGATCGCCAAATTTGGCGATATTTCTTTAGTTGTCCAGATTGACAAGAATTTGATTCTGTCAAAGATTTTATTAAAAAATATTTATTTAATGGATAATTTTGGTAAATTATAATTTCTATTACAAATTACTTATTTATTCAGCAGATATTGAAATCAAGATAATTGTCTATTACTGTATTAATAACTAAAAAGTAGGAAATAAAATAAACTTTTACAAAAAAAATATTTACCAACTTAAAAAAAAAAGCACTAAAAAGTATTAAATAATTCTTTAAAATTCTCTAATGACAAAATGTTATCCATTAACCACAAATCTGATATCATGTGTCGGAATAAAAATGATAAATTTAATATGTACAGTTTAATACCCACCAAACATGGATTTTCGAGAGAATATATTTTTCAAGAGATGAATATACAGACTTATGATTCAGTTTACGAATATATACATATGAAAAGCAATCAATTACTTTTTGAAATCGGTGCCAAACAACCCCAATCGATAAATTAGTAGATACTAGGTACAATATATTCACAATTCTTACTAAACTTAAGGTAGTTTGGCACAGACTTCAAAAAGTAATTGATTGCTTTTCATATGTATATATTCGTAAACTGAATCATAAGTCTGTATATTCATCTCTTGAAAAATATATTCTCTCGAAAATCCATGTTTGGTGGGTATTAAACTGTACATATTAAATTTATCATTTTTATTCCGACACATGATATCAGATTTGTGGTTAATGGATAACATTTTGTCATTAGAGAATTTTAAAGAATTATTTAATACTTTTTAGTGCTTTTTTTTTTTTTTAAGTTGGTTAATATTTTTTTTGTAAAAGTTACTTTTTCGATTTCAGTTGCAGATTTTTTTAATAAAGGTACTTTCACTCTCGGAACCGGTTTTGAAATTTTATTACACGTATGTTGCCACTCTTTTATTTATAAAGGTACTCTACCATTGCTATCATCTGCTGCATTTGACATGCAGTAGATTTAGTAGTAGAAATATATTTCCTATTTGAAGAATAAAAAGTTTTGACATAATCCTGTAAAAAAAAAAAAAAAAAACTACACACGTTAAAATGACCATTTTTAGCTAAAAGCATTTCCTAGTGTATTAAAATTGTAGTGTAGTAAGTTACATTCAAATCCGTTCAGTGGTTGTTGAAAAAATTCTAGACTTTCATTCATTAAGACTAAAAGAAACGGAAGCTTCTTTTGTAAATTTGCCTAAGGAATTGTTCAGTACTTACCCAATGGATAATAACTCAAAGTTTCGTATTTAGTTTGAACATGTTGAGACATGCACACTCTCATCGAATCAGGGCTGCCGGCAGACGAATCTCAACACTTTTTCTCGTGGGAATAAATTGAGATATAGAATTGTTCTTTTTTTAGAAATGACCTCTCTTCATAGCAACCAGAACAACATTTCTCTTCAGATATAATGCATAAAATAACAATTTAAAACAATATGCCTTATAAATTAAAACAATAATAAAATTACCTGTTTTGCAAGTGGATAGCAAATAACATCTATAACATAATTATTAATGCCTGTTAAAATTTAAACATCAATAAAATAACTTCTCAGAATATTTTTCTTTTTTAATAAAACAGAAATGTGCAATTAATATGCATATTTTTCTGCAGACCACCAAAAATTCCTTGCAGAGCAATGGTGGTCCCCGGAGTACCAGTTGGTGATCTGTTTTATAGCATCAAACGAAATGTTATGAATTAGATTTTATCTATGCTAATAAACCTTATAAGAACTTTTTTTTTTTTTTTCTGTATTAAGTATTTCCAAAAACTTACGAATTGTCTTACAGAGAACAATTCTTAAGTACTAGTGCAAGTGAACAGAATATATATATTTTAAATTGCTTCAAAATAAATGTACCATTCTAAAACTTGATAAAATATTAAGTCATTTGAAATAATTTATGACCTTAATAGCCCAATTTTATATTTATTTTTCTCAATCTGTTTGGTGATATATATATATATTTAGCATTTTGATGTTACAGCTATCTATTGTCTGATGCAGTTTGTAAAATTTTCAATGTTGAGTTAACAGAAAAGCATATTCCAACAAGAGCTGTTGAAGAAAAGTCGTATACAGTGCATCTAGTCAAAGTAAGCAAATTTTGCTAATTTAAAAATTCTAAGTACTTTAAAAGCATTTTCTGTTTAATCTTTCAGGAAGCACTTTGTAGTTTGTTGTAGTATTTTTATTCACATGTGGTATTTTTACACGTGCAGTAGCTTCACTTTTACAAATAAAAGTAATTTTATTGCCTGGGTCATTCACTAATGTGCCAAATACAAAAATAACAGAAAATTTTAGAATATTTTTTTTTCTTTTATGAAACATTTGACGAATTATTTTTAGCACATGAAGAAATAAAATTTTCATGGCAAAGTTATTTTTGTGTAATTCTATTGATAAATGAACTCATAGAAATTTATAAAGTAATGATTTTCTTGAACCACAATGTTTAAAAAAAATACAACTTTTGGTTACAAACATGACAGCAAAAATTCATAATGGTTTGATTCTTATCCATAGTGAAGACAAGTATGTGAAATTTAAATTTCGATGCAGTTTTTATAAAGTGGTGTAATTTTTTTTTAAATGGGGGAGGGGGGGACGTTTATCTCGGTATTTAGATGTAATTGAATGTTTTTTCTTTCTGTTAAACATTTCTTTCATAAATGGTTAAGAATTTTTTTATGTGAAGTCTTTAACTAGTAAATACATAACTTATATTGAAGGTTTGCTTTAAAATATATTATGGCCTAATTTTCATCATAAATAATGATTTACTAAAAATAGTGTAAAGTTAAGAATGTCTCCCATGCAGTAATCGTAGATTTAGCTAATACTTATAAAATTTTGCTAATGATTTTCTTCTAGTTTGGCCAGTTTTTTGGCTAATAATGTAAAATTCCCTAGTGCAGGTGCTGATAGTAGTAATAATAATAAAAAAAAAAAGTTAAATAAACAATCATGTATATCAGTATTCAGTAGTAAACAAGTCAGAAATTGTATGTCAAACATGACAAATGAGATGTGTTTGTACTATAACTAGTTTCAGTGAAATAATTATATCGTCTGTTATTGTGATATGATTAATTTCCGTAATAAAATAAGTACATTTTGAGTTGGCAACATTTTATTTTTTGACATTTTCTGAAAATTCTAATGGGAAGCTTAAGCCTAGTTTTGAAAATTTCAGAACTTGAAATCCATATTTAGACATTTTTTTTTTTTTCCATTTAATATCTATTTCTCTGGAAACATTTATCCAAAAAATTGTTGGTAGATTACACAGTTGCTATAATTAAACAATTTTAGTGTACAAATTTGGTTTTTAAATTCAGTAATACAGAAATAACAACTCCATCTTATATATGACATAATCACCATGGCAACCTAGAATCAGTAACTATCATAAGGATTTAATAGAATGAAGAATGTGACTGTAACTTGGTCATAGAGGTTATAAAATGTCATATGACTATAACGTCATACATGTCATATAACTTGGTGATACATCTCGGCGATTTGACGATTAGTCCTCAGAAATTGTTATAACATGGTAGTACAGATATTTTTTTTTTAATTCAAATTACTTAATAAATAGTTTTAACATCTTTTAAGTTTTGATTTGATTTTCATAAAATTTGAAATGACTCGACAAAATCCTGCATCAATTATATTAAATTTCAAAGCATTGTGTTGGGTAGTTTTTGCACTTTTATATACGGACCAGACGATGACTATAGGTGCTACATATTTATATAATTATGAATGCACCTAAAAATATAATTTTTGTTTTTGTGCCAGATGCTAGACTAAAGTTTAAAAATATCATGTTTGTCAAATTTATGACAGCATGCTCGCTGAAAAGTTGAAGCAATTAATTTACTGTCATTTATATTTATCATATTACATACTGTTTTGTGTAAATATTTATATGCTGGTTATAATTTTATTATAATTCCTACATTTTTAGTTTTTTAAATCAAGCATTTTTGTTGATAAATGTCATTAGTTGGAAATATTTCAAAAATGATTTTAAACAATATATTCTGATTAGAGGTCTGCAATGTCTGCTCCTTTCTTGAAATATTTTTAAAGCATTTCGAAAGTAAATTTTGAAGAGATATCTGGTTATCATATTGAATCTTTCAGATAATTTCAATACTTGAATATAAATTTTGAATACAATTTTTAGACAATATTTTAAAAAGCTATTTTTAAATAAATATTTTGTATGTTTATTTGTAATAATAAACTTAATTACATTTAAGAAGCATACTTGACTATATTTTTAGAAGATAATAAATCAAGCCAATAGAAGTTAATTGTTTTTATTAGAAATATTAAGAAAATTTTATTGCAAATTTTAAGTTTATATTAATTTTGAATTTTCATCTTATTGAATAGTCTTATAATTTATTGCATTTTGTAAATTAAATCAAGTAATTCAAGAAAAATTTTTACTTTGCAATTCATCAGTTTTATACTGCTGTCATACTTATTTCAAGTATTAAAATTGTGGTAAGTCATTTAAAAAAAGAAAAAAAGTTTTATCAAAAGATTTTTTTTTAAAAATTGGTTATATAAAATATAGTTGAAGATATTAATACTTTTATCTTTTATTAGTTGTTTTCTGAGACTACTTTCATGTGAGATTTATAGAACCAATATCATTAACAAAAATTACCTTTTCCCTCCCCCCCCCCCTCAAAAAAACAATGATAAATAAATAAATGGTAGTTTGATTTTACAGTAGAATTGGTGGGATTGTGAATTGAACATAGTTTAGTTAATGTGTCTCTTAGTAAAAGGTAAAAGATGGCTTGTTGCCGAAACGTCAGTTGAGGCTTACTGTGGTGACCCGAAAAGTTTTTGGTTTCTGTCTGTCTGTCTGTTCCGCGATAACTGCTGCAAAAATGATCCGATTAGTTTGATTTTTGGTAGGTATGTTGGTGAGGTACCCGGAATTAGCTGTACAGTTTTTAGTTACGTTTGGTTCATTCGTTCGGAAAATATAAAACATTTCTTTTTAGGTCATAATGCTTTCCTATGGGAATTCAGACGATTTTGAAAATTTTCATCCATTGAAATAAAATGGCGCATTTGATTAATGTATTGAATGTGTAAGTTATGAAGGCTAAAATTTATCAAGTCAGGTCTTAAATTATTCAAATTAATTTGAAATTTTGTTAATACATTCGTAAGATTTTTTAAATTAGGTGTACAATGTTTGGTACAATTTTATACATCTGTTCTAATAATATAATACATTTTATTCTATCATTTTTTGCAAATTTCAAAATGTTTTTATTTTTATTTTCCTCTTTAATTTAATCGTAACCTAGCAACTACATTTTAAAGAATATCAAAATAATAAAATTCAAATAACTCAAACTATTTTGTTATAATATTTTATTCGCAAAATAAAATAGTTTTGAGTGATTTTAATATTTTATTGAAATAAATGAGAATTTATTTTGAAACAAGTTACCTTTTAGAATGATAACCGAAACATTTTTACATGAGATATTCATTTTCTGGAAGAGATATGGATTTTTCGTGGTTCAAAATTAGTATTACTTTTAAAATAGGATATAATATCTCGAACAATGAGATGGTTAATCTAAAGAAATTAGCTTAGTAAAACGCATCCATACAGCCTGAAATAGCACTATTACTTGGAAACTGAGATCATACAAAGTTATCACAAAAAATACTTTTTAGCGCCAAACCACGGTTGCTATTTAGTGAATTGGCAGTGGGCACGATTATGAATGATTACCCAATAAGTTTAAAAGTTTCTAAATAAGCCTATTTTGGGGAGATTTTAGTATGCTATTGCCATCTAGTTAGATCAGGATGTACTTAGGTGAAAGAAATATTATAGAATGACCATCAAAACTGTTTTCCGAAACAAAAGTTGCAATAGCACTAGATTTCTGAAATATATATAAGTGAAAAGATTCAGTTTACATTTCCATAAGTTGCTTTTGTACACGAGATATTATTCAACCTATTTATCAGATGAGAGTGTTTCGTGGTTGGCATGTAAGTAAATATTGCTATTTAGGCATTAGGATAACATGAAATTATTTTCGAAATTTTTGCTTATTCTAATAAAAAACCACTGTGTAGAACGAAATCAAAGATATACTAGAATCATTCACACAATTAATAGTAAATCACGAATATAAATTTGTTAAGATTAGGGGGAGGGTTCAGGGGGTCTCTGCCCCCCTGGAGAAATGTATTTTTTTAATCTAAAACATAGAATAAGAAGTTCATAAGAATGTCAGAATATTATTGCATAAACAGTGTTTAATTAAACGTTTCTAATTTCTGAAACCTTCAAATTATTTTAAAAGTGTATAAATATGTATGTAGTAATTTAAAAAATTTAATTTGCGGATTGTAAGATGTTAAATATTATGAAAAGTGAGATAAAAAAAAAAAACATTGACTTTCAAATCTGACGTTGAGGCTCCTGATCTGTAGATTTACTAGTATATAAGATAAACTACTAAATTTTATTGAAATGCAGTATACAAACTTTTTAATGGTCTCTAGAAATGAGTTGAACTTATAGGATTAAAGAACCATGTAGCAATAGATTTATTTACAGTGGAAAGGATATTGTCTAAAACCAATGATGAGTTAATGGATCTTCCTATTTGTATATTTCCTGTTTACTATTTGCCTGGACCGTGAGTGATGATAGTTTTAATATTTGAAATGTGAGCTTTTAACCAAAGATAAGAGTAGGCTGTTTGTGTTTAGGACTATAGAATAAAAATCTCTAATCCTTGTTTGTGTTGTGACCTTCTCATTTTCTTACATCCTTCTTTCAGGCCGACATAATTTCTAAACCTTTATGAACCTAGAAAAAGCTTGCATGGTTTCTAGAAAACTGATTGGAAGTGCAATGTGGGGGGGGGGGTCTTCTTTAATTACATTTCGAATATGCATTAGAGTAGAGGATTATTTACAATCTATTGGAAAACACTTTACGTGAATTTAATTTATTAAGCGAATTTATATTGAGTAAACACTTGTGGATTTTAAAATACAATGCCTCTCCTATAAATGAAACTGCATAAGTCTTATCCATCACCCCTCCTCTTTCCTTAAACCATGAATGTAATACACTTTACAAGTTCTATACTTTCAACTAATTTTCTGCACTTGATTTTGATATGTTTTAGATTTTCTGAAATGTCTTGTAATTATGCATTGCTTAAATGCTTATTTGATTATATTTGTCTCTATTAATCTGAAGCATGGTGCATATTAAATTTTGCAACTGCCAGAAATTTGGTTAACAGTTTTTGACACATTATTCAGATAAAAACATCCTCAGTCATGCACATTACATATCTTCATAAACGTGCCAAATTTTTTGCTTTAAAAAAAATATTTAAAAAACAATCGAATAAATGCTCACAAAAATAGTTCAATAAGTCAAATGCTCACACATTTTCCATATTTAAATTAGCTCTCATCAATAATTGCAAAATAAATGCTTTTCAATACCAGCTCCGTTATATTTTGGAGTAAAAAGTACATAATTATTATGTGAACAGGTTAAGATAGTTTAGTGATTAAAATGTTTCATAATGTAGAATCATATGATGCTCTATTTCTAGATATTTTAGTTATAATCCTGAGTAGTTGTCATATATGTGTTTTGTTTCACAGGAATCAAAGCGACATATTGATCTGAATCCAGTTAGACTTGATAAGACTGATAGTAAGTAAAATATTTGTATTTATTGTCTATTTTATGTTAAATATATATATATATATAGCTAATTGATAAAATATAGTTTAATTATACAGTAATAACTAGCCACAATGAACTTGCAAAACTTGAAATTGTTAGTTAGATTTTGTTTAAATAGAAAGTATAAAACTTACCTTTAATATTGTGTTCATCTTAAGGGGTTATTATTAGGGATGCAGTGAATATAGTAATTTTGGCCAAATATTCGGCAAACAGGTAAACTGAATATTTGGCTAAATATTTTTATGTTTCAGAGTTTAAAGGTATTAAAAAGTTAGATTTTATAACAGTTTTACCTAACATTTAACACAATTTCAGTTTGATGAACAAAACCTTTTTACAAGTAAACTTTACACACACAGGGGAAATTTAAAAAAAAAAAACTATGCTTTGAGTTATTACTTAAGAAAAGGGTAGTCTTAACTTTTTTAATTAATAAAACTTCAAATTTCATGGCTTCTACTGTGAATTAAAATAAATGGATAAAATTTTCTTGTATTCTAAAACAAATATTTATAAATCAAAGAGAAATTTTGAAGGAATTAGAAAGAAAATTGTACAATGATGTAGTGTTTATTTATCAGAAATGTACTAAAGTAAAAATTAAATAATATAATTTATTCAAATGGTGGACACTCAGCAAGAAGAACTTTCCTCCTTGATTTGATTTAGCAGAGAAGATTTTAAATGCAACAAGGAGCAATGTCTAAAGTAGGCGATAATTTTCAGAGGTTGGAAACGTACAGGGTGTTCTTAAACTATTGGAACAAACTTTCAAAGGAGATAATGTGGCCCAGACAAACATTTTTGTATATGAAACCAGCATTAACTTTGCTTGTATGAAATGTGATGACATCATTGGAAGTGACTAAGTTTTAATCAAGGACACAGTTTATATACTGTCAGCTGCATTTTGAATAATGGAATGTCTAGCTCAGTATTGTTTAGTTATGAACGGTGACAATTTCCAGCTTTTCTGGTCATGTCGTCATATTTCACACAAATTATAGTAAGTCTCTTGAAAATATCGTTACATTATCTTCATTATTGTTAAAATAACAAACGAAAATGAAGTGAGATACTACACTGTATTTTTGGCTGAATAAGTGGATTGCGATCCTGGTTTCCTGGACAAAAGTTATGTCTTGATGCCTATTATCGCTTCTGAAAATTTGTTTTATTTTCTTTAAAAACACCCTATTAGTGAAAAAGCAAGAAACAGATTATTACCAGACAATATTCAGCAACATTTATTTGTACATCATTAATTTCTATGAAGGTAATCATAATTTGTTAATTTCCTTAAGTATTACTTTTCAAACAACAAATAATATAAAAGCATTATCTTTTATTTAAATATGATTCTATTTCTTAATTATTCGGAAAATGTTTATTAATTCACAGTTAAAAGTAGAAGTTAAGTAAAAATTTAAGAAATACTTTTTTAAAGGTTTTTTTTTTTTTTAAACTTTATATTTCGATACTTGGCAGACTATCTTGATATTCGGCTATTCATAATTTCTTTATAAAATATTTTTTTTTTCTTCAATATTTTATTACTTATGATTGTAAATGTATATATTGTATAAACCCTATAGTTGCAGATTCACGGTCGCCAGTCGCCACGTGGCGACTAATTTTTTTGCTGTGGCCACTAACTTTCGGCGTTTAAGTCGCCATGTGATTTAAAAGTAATCAATTTCTGGTATTCCCAGTCCCCATCATGAAATGTTGATATTTTTTTGAAAGATTAAGGCCAAAACACATAACAAACATTATTATTATCTTTTAATAACATTTCAGAATGATATGTTTAACACAGCAAACTATTAAATATATTCGAATAGCAATGTTATTCGTAACAATTTGAATCTGATAACTTTACATAGACTGTGATTTAAATATATATATATATATATATAAACAAATGTTTGAAGTGTGTTTTGATTTTTATACTGCAAAATAATCTCACAAATTCGGATTTTCTTTCATATGTACTTTTGTCTAGCAAAATCCAAATAAGAAATATTATTTTTCTGATATTCCCCGCTATCATGATTGCTTAGCTTATACATATTTTTTTTAAACCGTATCTTTCCCAACTTTATCTTCTGAATGTACATGATTTAAGATTTAATTAATATTCAAATTTTGTTGTACATATGTTTATACAAATTACTTTACACTTTGAATTCTTGAGGGTTTTAAGTTTTTTACCCCGTATAAACACTATTGTTTTTATGCGTTTGTTTTATAATTGTGGCCACTGGATTTTTTGGGTTTAGGAGCCACTGGCTCCTTACAAATTTTGGGAATCTGCACCTATAATAAACCCTCTCCGCATTTTGGCAAATTTCCACTTTTATCTTATTACTTTTTTTAATCTATTAACCCGTGTGAAATTTCTGTTTCTTTTTCTGTCCACTTTACCCCACCCCATTACAAGAAAATTAAAATTTTGAATAGCTTAAGTTCTTTTTTCCTGTTTGTAGCTCTCTAGTAATGATAAATAAATAATCATCTAAATTACAACCCCCTCCCTCTGAAATTTATGGTTCCTATTTCTTCCTTTCTCAGCATACAATTTAAAAAAATATTTAAAACTCTATTAGAAAAAGTTATGCTCTGTTTATTGCTCTCTAGTTACAGTAAATAAATATTCGGTATTTTAAAATACTCTGAAATGTCTACTTACCCCTTTTGCCCTCTCCTGCCCTCCTCTACACACACACACACACACACACACACACACACAAAAAAAAAAAAAAAAAAAAAAAAAAACTATTTAAAGAAAAAAAAAAATTTCTTATTTTCTATTTGTAGTTCTCTAGTAACAATAAGTAAGTAATCAATCATCTGAACTACAAATCCCCTCTCTGAGATTTATTCTCCTCCACCATACAAAAATATATTTTTAAAAATTCTTTATTAAAAAAAAAAAAAAAAAAAAAATGTTGTCTTTGTTACTGTGTAGTAGCAATGAATAGTTCACTTTCTATATAAATTATCTCTTTAACCTCAAAATGTCCACTTTCCCTGTTTGCACCTCTCACCAACACACAAAGTTTAAAAACTTTCTTTAAAAACAATCTTCGGCTGTATTTGGCCTTCTTGGCTCTAGTAACAATAAACTTTGTGTGCTGTGCTGAGGAGGTAAAAAAGGAAACACTGTACAAATGTACTAAAGTCCTGCACGGGTCAAGTTGTACTCAACCCAAACCCAACAAAAAAAAATTTCATCAACCCAAAGTGAAAGAAAATTAATCCATATTTGAGCACAATTATGGAAAAAGTCTATAAATTATACCTCTAATATCAATTTTTTCTTTCTTGAATAAAAATGAACGCATTAATATTCAAATGTATAGTTTTTTCTTTTGAAAAATCAGATCAACTCATACCTGACCCGAAAGTGTCAAAACCTATTCCGAAAGATTTAAAGTCAGCTGAATGCTTGACGGGAGAAAAAATTAGTGTTGACCTGGCTGAAACTATGGGTTGGGTCAGGTTCTGATTTTTTTTCCATGCAGCAGCGAATTGGAAATAGATATTTCAATGTTTTCACACTACCCTATTCTACAGCATTTAAACTAATTTAGTAATTTTGTGTTTTTTATCTATATCTACTTTTAGTATTGTAATTTTTGTATTTGGTAATTATTTTGCTTCTATTTTAAATTAAGCTTGACACCAAACAAAAGTATTAGCATAAAAGAAAAACATTTTAAAATTATAAGTGCTATTTAAAAATAGATGTACATAAAGTGAAAGTTTGAGAAATATTGTTCGTATTAATTCCTTTATTTTCATTTTTAGATTATTATCAGAATGTTGAAACAGAAGAAAATAGAAAAGCTCCAAAAGCTTCTATACCTAGGCAGCCAGCTTCTACTTGCATTGCTGCAGAAATGAATAAGCTACATTTAAATATTACTGCTGCAACTGGTTAGTTTATTCTATTAATTTCAAATTGATATATGTTCTGATATCAATATACAATATGATTTGTAAAAATCAAATATTTAAACATTATAAGTTTTTACTATTATTATCAATCTTGTCTAAATATCTTGAAAATTCAAGGGCAATTTGCCTTTGTGTTTGTCATCATTATCTATCAATATTAAGACATTTTATGTGAATGAAAATTTTCAACTCTCTATTTTGTCATAAAAATAACTTATTAATGTTAAGAAATATCAAATTAATTTTTATTCATAAATTTTGATTACCTTATAATTGTAAAAAAAAAAAAAAAAAATTACACTATTAAGAAGTGGAATAATATTCAAAATAATGTTAACCATAAAGATGTTAAAATTAGTGTACACTCTAGAAAGAAAAAGCACAGGGTACTAGTCATTAAAAAGACCACTACTGAAGTAGAAGAACGCTGTATTAAGGTTAAAAATGCATTTCTGTATAGTAACATCTTTTTTTTTAAATACAACTTTTAGATATAATAGTTAAACATTAATTCTAATAATTCAATGAATAATTAAATTACAATAGGATTGATAATCTGATATTATTGGATAGTCTGATTTTCCTAGAGAAATAAGAGGGTTCTATGATTTTTGCAAATTTATGAGTACACACATACCGATTAAGAAGTATTGTGGTACACAAAAAAAGATTTTTACTCTGAAAGCATTTCACCATTTTTAAAGAATAAGTTGCACTTGGCCAATTTTTAAAAAACAGGGCCTTTTAACGACTAAAAGGAAATATTAGTTAAAATCAAGATTTAATGTTAGACAATAATATCAGATGTTTTTCTGCCATGGAAAATATTTTTTCTCCCTCTTTTTTCTAGATTAATTGAATTAGTATCTTCTAATTACTTTTCCAAGAGTTATTTTTAAATTACCGCAATAAAATAAAAGTAATAAAATACTTCTATTTTCGCCTTCAGTATATTTGTATGAAGTAAGTTGCCATCAAACTGTCAAAATAAATTGAGGTTTAATCTTTGAAAGAAAAATTTATTTTAGTGAGATCGGTTTGGTGCTAATGTTTTTAAGGCAACCCTGTTATATTCACTTTAAATTTCCATTGTTGCCAATATCGTACATTTTGAAACACGTTTGTTGATTATGCAATTTATTCATTTTTTATTTTATTTTTTTACATGTCTCTGTGAAAAAAAAAAAAATTGTAAACAGCACGACAACTATTTTTAAAAACATAGTACTGTGTACCTTGACAACATATTCAAATTTCTGACTTTCGGTCAATTTTTATGAAAATTCGAGTCTATAAAATAAAACAAGACAATGAATCGGACAAAAACATAAACATGCTAATTTTAGATCCTATTAAAATTAGTATGGAGCCACCTGTAGAATGAACCCTTTCCTACAAAAAATGAATTGTGAAAATCAGAGCATCTGTTTCCAAGTTATGCATAGACATACAATACATTAGAGAGTGTGTCTGTACACACTAAGGGGGTGTTAATGAAAGTTTATGTGCACTAAGGATTGGTGTCGGGCCCTTGGTGTGCAAATTCAGTCTCACGCAGTGCAAACTTGTTCTTAATTTATCCATTGGTGGAAACACAATGTAATCAAATTTAAATTGTGTATGGGTAGGGATGGACAGGATGACATACAAATTAATTGCATCTGCCTTGCATTTGACTGTTTTATTAAACAATTTAGTATAGGTAACGGATTACTGATTTATAGTTCTTTCCATGTTCATAATTCAAAATTTTGCTTGTATGCTGAAATGAGTTTCAATTCAAAGTAATCTCCTTAAATATCTTCATATCGTAAAACATAAAAATCTATATAACTCCCACTTCCCACCAGGGTTCGCTATAAACACAAAATAAACTTGTGTTAAATCAGTGCTATCTATTTTTTATCTTAATGCTGTCATATATTTAAAAAAAAATGGTTTTGTTTTATTTTGCTAGGGGGCATTATCAGCTTTAAAAAAAAAAGGTTAAGTTGATTCTGTCTTATCGAATTTTAACTTTGAGTGAGGTTGACACATGAGAAAACACATGCACACGCATTTTTTTTAAAAAGTCAAAAGTTGTATGAACACACAAATTTGACAGTAGCAGAAACTTATTCTAAAAATTTATTTTAAAAAAAAATACTTAACTTTGCTTAAAAGAACTATAAATATTACACCCTATATTTTCAGTTGAGAACTTGATACAGTAAGCCTTAGTAACATATACAAATTTCGTAGAGTTTCAAATAACACAATGGCACTAAAATGCATTGTAAATAATTATTGCCCAAAGAGAGTATTGTAATTGAATTTTCTTGTGAGGCCCTGTACAATAACAATGAATGCTATATACATCCTGTTCAAGAAAAAACATGCTGCAGGTGATTGTAACAACATATTAAAATTACATTATTATACACATGCAATGTTTAAATGTGGGTCTACAAAACTCTCATTTTAAAAGTGTGGTTCATAAACTTGTTATGTAAATTTGTTTCATAAAATCGTTTTATTAGGATTATATATATATAATACTCTCAAAAAAAAAAAAAAAAAAAAAAAAATGTATACACTGTTTGAATGATTATAACTTTAGTTTTTATTCACATAAATTTATATTTCAATTGCCAAAGAATCTGCATAAAATGTATAACTTTTCCTTCTACCACAGATGTTCATAATTATTACCGTTCAGGTCAATACACTGCTGATAATGGCAGGCTATTGATTCACAAACTTCAACAAACATTTCATTTGATGTAGTGTCCCATTCTTGCTCAATTGTTTCAGGAACATTGTCTATAAACAAACTTCTATTCATTTTAACCAATTAATTGTAAGTCACATAGGTGGATGTGCCTGAAACTCCCTGCAGTATTGTATTTGTACTTCTGCTGCATTTTCGTACTTCCAATAGTATTTTTAAATAATTTTTCTTTTTTTCAAACATTCATCTTGGTTCACTCATTATTTCCAATTAAATACTTCCTGAAAAGAAAGAAAAATCAAAGTTATGACCCATTAAACAGTGTATGTATACATTTTTTGGGACACCCTGTGTGTGTGTGTGTGTATATATATATATATATATATATATATATATATATAATATAAATGCTCAAAGAAATGCTATAACTTTTTTTTTTTTTTTTTTAAGTGTTAAAAATGAAACAAGGCACTATTATCTAAGCAAATACCTTTTATTAATACTCCTGCTAAACCTTCAGGTGTTCCAATTCAATAGTTTTATGCACTGGGCTCTTGGGAAAAAGCATTTATAGATTTTAAAAATATGTACAACAAGAATAATACAAAATAGTCCCATCAATACTATAAAATATATAAAAAATGTGTAAATTAACAATAAGAGGTATTATAAAAATTTTATATAAAAGTTGTATTTGTTCAAAAAAAGGTATGAACAACCTGTGTAATAGTTTTTGAGTTATATTACAACCAACAACTGTAAAGTTAATTTTTTTTTTTTCTTCTCTTATTTTGCAGTTCCTGGACATGGTATTGGACGAGGTACTAGAAGAAAGTAACTTGCCATATACGTCATGTGATCATAAATTTTCATGGAGTTTTTTACATTGGTATCTCAAATGGAGAGAGTATCATACTTTTTTAAATCTCAACTTTTGTTCATTCATATTTTTATCATCAAAGTTCATAAATATTTAATAGAGGACTTTATTGGTGCTGTTAAATATTATTGAAACTTTTATTAGACTCTGGTACCATTGGTGTAGATTTAGTTGATTCTACTTATCTTTATTCAAGATGTTTCTCTTTGAGAAAAATAAAGGATTTTTTTAAAATCTATATAATAGTTGCAAACATTGTTCTTTTTTAATCCATATTCAAGAATTTTTTTTTTTTTTTAATAAAAATTGTATTTTATTATAAAACATTAAAATGATTTGGTTTTTGCATAGTTAAAAAAATTGCTGTTTCTAAATATTATATAATGTGTTTCTTAATTTCTTGTGAAAAATTTCTTTATAATCCGAATTTTGAGTTGTCGGTACAATAACTTGAGTACTTTTTTGTTGAGTATTCTAAATTTTGAGTTAATTTTGAAATGTTTTAGAATGTAAATTTATATAAAAGGATCAGTCATTTCAAAAACTTATTGTAACTAAGACTGTAAGAAAACTTTTGTGCTTATACTGTTTTTGCTTGATATGCGATTTAGTGTCCTACAAATGATACAAAATTTGATATAAATAAATATATGTAAATTTTTATTTACACATAGGAGCTTACTTTCAAGGATACATTTGCATTAAAAAAAATGGATATGTAGTTGTTTTTTTTTTTTTAACTATGCTGTGTTATTTGATTCTATACCATGCAGATGATACAAAAAATGAAAACATATGCAATTTTTATTTACACATAAGAGTCTACTTTCAAGGATATGTTTGCAATTTTTTAAAAAGTGCATTAAAAAAAAAAAAAAAAAAAAAAAAAAAAAAAAAAACTGGACATGTAGTTTTTGAAATGGCAGATTCAATTACAATAAACCTTTTGATTATAGATCATTAATGGGAGAACTTGTAATTCCTTTTCCTCATCAGTTTATTTCTAATTTTTTTTTTTTTTTTTAACCTTGAACCACGTAATTTCAAGTGTTGCAGAATAATTAAGATGTCAGTTGATCTAACAGGCATGTTTTCATTTTTAATTCCAATGCTGTTTGTTTGATTCTGTGTTCTTTGCTTATTGCAGTTGTGAAATTGTTTTAATTTTGTAATTATCTTAATGTTTCAGTGTAGATGTAACATTCTTCCTCGATTATGTTTTTGTATACAGTCAAACGCCTTTTATACACTACTGAAGGAAGTAATATAAAAGTACAAAAGAATTAATAAAAACTGATCAAGTGATGGTAATTGACAATATATATAATCCATATTAGGCTTTTGTGAAGTATCCCATTTTTTAAATTGGTGGGTTGTAAATCGAATTAGAGGATAATGGATTTCCTTTCCCCCCCTCCCCCCCCCCTTATAATTTGTCAGTTAGCTCACTGTATTGCTGATATCTTTCTGAGTTTTCACGATATTTGACTGGTCTTTTTATATGTGTTGCTTTATAGAATTGACTACATTAAGCCAAATCATGAAAAAAGTCTTCCGTATAGTTCGTGCATGGACAGTTTAAAAATTATTTCATACAAATGCCTATATCTCATCAAATATTCAATATATTAATTATTTAATTGCGGTATGCTGTTTCTACTGTTCTTGAAGTCAAACATGTGCTTTACATCCTCAAACTTCAAGAGCAATTCATCAAGAGTTTCAGTAGATATTTGACAAACCGTGTAAAAAACGAAAGCATCCAGTTACTGCCCCATAATTTTTAGACTGTAGTGTATATACATCTGTAGATTCAATTAGTTCCAAGACACATTTGGTGTAATGCATCAGTGTTCATGCATTCCTCACAATTCAAATTGCAAATAAATTATTCCATGTGTAGGGGCCGCACTAAGAAATTTAGAATATTAGCCAATTTCTAAAATGTTAGCCAAAATCTTCAACTTCTTGTTATTTTGGAGGCTTTAAAGAATAAAGTTATAGGTAGGTGTAAATCTGCAACTGATCTGTTACTGAAGTGGGCTATTACACTTTGAAAGATTTCCCCTTGTCCTTCAGTGTATTTTAAAAATATCTTTAAGAAATTTTTGACTATTGTTCTTACTTCTTAAGGATTGGCACAAAAATAATCATTCACCAAGTATTTTGGCTATTTTTTCAGATTTACTTGTATTTGGTGAGTGCTTAACACTCTTCTTATTCCTGCATACAGCCAGGAACTTTCTCCTATATCAGCTGTTTCAATTTCTTTTCGAGCAACAACATTATTAGGAATTAAAAGGTGAGCATAGACAAAACAAAGCTGCGTTATTTGATTATGTACCATGCAACAGTACCTTTTTAAAACATAAGATTTTACAGTTTTAATTGAATTTGTGTTTGTTAGAAGGGGAGAAAAAAAAGTCATTTTTTATAATGAAACAAGTAGTAACTTTTTTTCAGACCCACTAGGCATTTTCATCGCAATGTATTAAAAAAGAAAGATAAGTAATAATTAGATGTAATAAATATTTTATTTTTAAATATTGGAATGCTTTGGAATCGGGAAAAATCAATGTATTAAAGATGCTTTACTGTATATAAAACTTGCATTTTAAAATTGATGTTATGCATTTTCCGTATAATATTTATCACATAAGTTAGAAATAATAAATACTTCCTAAAATGCTTCATATATAAACTGCATTAAAGTCTTTTAGTTATAACATTGTCTTTCCATTGAATAAATTAAAACATTATTTCAACTGTACAGGAATTTATATATAATTTTCTTTTTTTCTTTTTAAACTCTTAATATTAAGATTCTCATATTAGTTCTGTTTCTTTTTCTGGCAATTTAAAATAATTTATTTAAATTATTGGTGTTCTTATCAACAAAGAAAACAGAATTTTGTCAAGACAAAAGAAAATCAAAAATATTTGGAGCAAAATTTTCAGTCTTAAATGATCAGTGCTTTTTCTATTTTATGACATTTTAAAGATCTTGGTATTTGTTTTTTCTCTCAGTTTTCCTTTGTTCTTCTTTAATGAATATAATTGTTTTTTATATATACTATAGTCGAAAAACATACAATACCAAAGAATATTGAAACACATTGGATGTATAAAAGATTATTTTTTTAATATAGGTTTATCTCCTCCTCTCGCCCTTCCAATTTTAATTAGTTGGTATGTTGTTTTACTTTAAAATAGTAATTTAAAGAATGACTTTGTGCAATTGTTCATATTTATTAATTTATCTTATTTTTAAAAATACTAAAGACATTGCATTTTTGCAAGAAAGTGTATTTCTTTAATTCCTTTGTATATTTTTCTATGTAATTCACTAATCTTGCTACACATATCAAATCAAAACATTTTGGGTTTTATTTTTTTATTATTGAAATAATTGTTAATCTGATAATGTTCAGAAATTCTGTTTTATTTTATATTCTCTGTTGCTGAGCTGTAGCTGTGAAAATTGTAATAGGTTTTGCTTTAGGGTTATGCTTTACATTTGGTCATTTGTATATATGTAAACTGTTTTAATGTTTGTAAATGGTCAAAATATTTCTTTAAATCGTGTATTATTTGGCAAATAAAACTGTGATACATAGTTTTGTAGTTTTTATTGTACAATTTATTGTTCACTGCTTTAAAAAATAAAAAATAAAACTGAATTTAATAACTTTTTTGCTTATGTGCAATTGAAATCTAATATAAATTCATAGGTTTGGCTTGTTGTAATTCTTTATATACATGTACACAAGAGGTTAAAGTATACATTTACATAATGAATTTCAAGGTGTTAATAAATAGAACATTATATTAAATTAAAATCTTATGCCTAATGCATATCTTAATAAATAGAACATTGCACTCAATTAAAATCTTATGCTTAACGCATATCTTAATGCCAAATTGTTTTCTCCTTGATATCTATCTATATATTTATTTTTTTCTGATCAAGAAATTAACATACACATCCCTGCCCTGTTATTTTTTTATTTTATTTATTTTTGAGAAATTTTTTTTTTTTTTTAAATCGCACTTAAAAGGTTTAAAAACTTTTTACTCTTCTTTTGTCCATCAAAAAAAAACATTTAGATTTCTATTACGGCAAATACTCCAAGAAACTCGCTATATAGAAAGAAATACAATAGAAGAATGGTTTAGCTGTTATCAGTTGTGGTATGAGTAGTAAATGGTCAGACTAGCTTAGTTAAATCTAAAATATTAGCTAATTAAAGATTAGCTATAAAAAACACTTTTGCATTCGCCATGAATCTCTAATTGCTAGAAGATTGAAGAGTACATTTAACAAGGTTTTTTCTGTGGTAAGTTACGTAATCTCACCCATTAATTTCCCAACTTTTTTTTCTTTTAAGTTTGCAAAAAAATGGAGAATCAACCCAAACAACTATTTTTGCATAGGTGGCTGTCGGAAGGAAAAGTAGTAAACTGTACTTAGTACTGGGATGGGATATGAACTAAAACAGCTTTCAGTGAATTCCAAATTTTATTTAAAAGATTGCTTCAATAATTTCTTCTGGTTTATCAAGGTCTAGTATTAATTTCCTAAAAAGAAAAAGTTTAACCCCCCTTCACTTCCATTGTATGCATTAATGGATACATGTAGCATATAGTAAGTTTTTGGTGGATATATGTATAGCTATGCTAACCTTCTGGGATTTTTTCCATGTCAAATAAACTTAAAAATGTTTCTATGTGGTTTTATTTGATTTGGGGGGGGGGGGGGGAAGTTGGTTGCAATAATATATGGTATACTGTTATTCTGGAATTATGTATATTCTTGCATTTTAATTATCTAGGTTTATACTTTTTTCCTATATTTGTAAGGGTAATATATCTGAAGTCAAAAGTTAACACTTTTGATTAAAAATAAACATTCGTCTAACAATTTCTAAATAAAACAATATTGTCCCCTTCCTTTTCCATTGAGAGATTGAAGTCTCTTAAGGGGCGATCAAAAGGGAAAATTGAGACTACCAAGTAGATAAATTCCTTTATTTACTTCTGTGTTTAAGAATTCATTTTTGGGATCGTAGAAAGTGTCTTGCATTTGTACCTCTTTATATGGCAAACCTATGCTGCCTAGACCTATAAACTTGTACCTATTCTTTTTAGCTAGTTGGAGGACCTCTTCTGGATTAGAATTTATCACTTTCAGGTTTAGTAAAAAAATGTTATTCCCATTTAGGCTTAGAAAAAGGATTATTTTAGTGACAAAAATGAAAACAATATACAATGTGAAGTACTTAATTTATTCGAACAGACAGGCGATTTTAAATCTGGAAATCTCTGAAATTTCATACAAATTCAAAGTAAAACTTTGGTAAGTTTTGGACATAGTAGAATAGAATTTTTACTGTAGCAGTTATCAAGTCATGGAGAAATTGTTTTCTAAATATAACTTAAGGACTTGGGGGACCATATAAAAATTATTATAACTTTTTAAAAATGAATGGTAAGACTATTTCATCCACATTATTCCTGCCTTATTTTAAACACTTTTCAATTTACATGGCCTACGTATCTCTAACAAGTAAAAAAAAAAAAAAAATTAAAGCATGTTTCAATCTTTTTGTGACAATCCTGTATATCAGCTATTTTATATCAACAAACAGTATCTGAGATCTGATGTAAATATAGTAATAGCCAGAGATTTATTTTCTCTTTCGCCCATATTGTTTAACGTCTAAAGATACCCACTTGCCATCTGACAACCTAGCCAGTCTAAGACTGGCAAAGTTATTTCATCTGGTAGCAGAAGGGGATAAGCTTGCAAATAAGTAACATTGGCATGCCTCTTAATTCTAGGACAAATCTATAATTCAGGGATGAAAAATTTTCTTCAAACTTTTATAATTTTAATTTCCTGCTACTTTCTGCTCCAAAAATGTAAAAAAAACCTGAATTCTGCTGCAAACATGGAAATTTCATGCTCTAAGCCAGCGCTTCCCAACCTTTTTTCTTTCACGTACCCCTTGCTTAGGCTTTTCATTTCGAAGTACCCCCATTTATGATAAACACCCCCCCCTACATATTATTAAAGTTTTCATTTCCCGTGAATTCAAAAGCCATATTTTCAGAATTATTCATTATTATTTTCTATTCATTGAGGGAGCAGTGAGGTTTTCAGTATTTAAAGTATTATAATTCAGTATTTATCAGTTATGAGAACAGGCCTATTAACAGCTGCACTCAAGTTCTCTTGTATTTCAAAATAATCAGATTGTTTCGAAGAACTCGTAGTTCCCGAATCATCAGGTTGAATTTCAATCATAGTTGCAGTAATCTTAAGAGTTCCAGATTTCAACCAGTTATCCATTTTTCATTCGAATAATAAGTAAACACTTCAAATTAAATACTCATTGAAAGGAAGGAAGCTTTCTGATTAGTATAAGTTAATGATATAACTCCGCCTATTCGAAAATGAAAATAAGGGCCTGCTTTTCAGCACATTTTAAAATAAAACATTAAAATCAGAAGCTCTGGCGTAACTTAGGCGTTTTGTAATTATTATTAAAAACGGGGATAAAAATAAGGCGGGGGAATAGAACATTGTATAATGATCAATGGTAGTTTTCGTAAAGATTGGGAAAATATATAAGTACTCATGCGATATGACTAGCAGTGGGCGGAGCTAATGACATACAATAATCAATGGATTATTAAGGCTAGTGGGCTTTTACTCTCTTTTTGAGTGTAACATATTGGAGTTAAAGTGACATATTAGAGTTACACCTGAGACTAACTTTGTAATCCAAAACTATCAACATTCTTTATGTGTTTTCAGTTAAACGATTTTTGTGATTTCCGCCATTACCGATATTATTTTAACGTACCCCCAGCAGTCCCGCCACGTACCCCAGGTTGGGAACCGCTGCTCTAAGCTATTAAAAGGTGGGGAGGTGAATATGGTTGTGGATCATTACTGGCAAAAAGTTTTTTCGCATTAAACATGCACTAAAGTTTTCAAACCTCACTAAAGTATATTGTCATTAGCATATGATAATGCAGAGTGCATTAGTGCACAGGCATCAGAATGGAAAGTGCAGGAGAAAAAAAGAAGCCATTCTCTCAAACATGTCATGCCTATGCCCCCTATTCGGGAAATCACTTCCTGTGTAGGAAGAATTGCTAACTAATTTTTTTTCAAAGTTACAACTCATGTCACTGTCTAACAAGGATAATTGCCAAGAGATTCATTCACTTTGCTATTTGGTGAAAAAAAATCCCATGAATGCTGGTCTATTTTGTTTCTTTTCTCACTTAATAGCAGGAAGCTTACTATCTTTTTCACTGTCCTTTTGCCATTTCGAGGTAATTTATTGCCCTAGGTGACAATTGAAAAATGCTGTCCATTCATTTTATTACAACTACTTTTTTACATCGATTTCTGGTCTTACAGGGAGCGAGATTAGTCGTCTTCCTGGGACACTAAACACTAAGGGGTGGAAAATACACAAAATAAAATACTGAGTAAAAACATTTCTTTTGTTTTTGTTGTAAGTGACTATTATAATTTTGAAAATTAGTGTTAGGTTCAAGAAAGTGTCTAGACGTAAGAAGAAAAGATTGAACAACAAGAAGGGTGGAAAAAAAGTGATAGTTCCACAAAACTGGCTGTAGATAGCATACAAAGTTGTTTTACGATATTTAAATTCCTTGTTATGTCTACAGAAAATTCTGGTTTGAGTTCAGAGAAGAAGAAAAATTATCTAATTAAATTTGAAAATCCAGGGAAGGGCAATTCCCTTTTCTTGTTCCATTTGCAGGTGCCCATGCTTGTAAAATGCTTTATTTCAATTAATTTACATGTAATTAATATGTCTAGGCTAAGTTACTGCTACTAATACCAATTGCAATCAATATTTTTCTTCTTTCTATTCATATTTTAACTACATCTTGATGAGAATTTTCTTATTTGGTATATTAAATTAAAGCTTATTTTTATTACTTTTATCAGTCTGCATGGTCTGTATTTTATACTTAACTAGAGGGCTCTACTCACTGCGAGCTATGCTGACCAATCCCTCTTCTGACACTGCAAACTAAAAACATGCTAATTTGATCAGCTCTAAAATGATTATGAAAGATTAAATCAGAGCCATCCTTAGGGGTGGGTGACAGGTGTAGCCGCAGGGCCTCGCGTCTGAAAAACAAATTGATGCAAAATAATTATGTATTTTGTTGCGAGTTAACTATTCCATAATAAAATTTAGAATATATGACACTTTGGTCCCGTCAATGCCATTTCATCCCCTCCCCTAAAGCTTGGACTCTTAATTGTCGCTAAAAAAATCGTAATCTTTAATACGCCACTGTGCATGTCATTAGAGCACGAGCTTTTTCAAAAACCGATTACGTTGTGAGAGTAATGTTGCCAATTTTGAGGATGTTTTTTTATTCAAAATAGCTATACCAGAATTTCTGAATAGTACCTTCACTTTATTTAATCACATAATGTCATTAAATAAAGCAAAAATTACTATTCAAAATTTCTGGTAGAGGAATAAAATAACAGCTAAATTGGCAACATTAGTCGGAAAGGAAGCCTTTGCAAAAGTTCTTGCACTTGGCCTCGTTTTCGCTAATGACGGCTCTGGATTGAATTATAATTAAACAACCAGTGGTGATCTCCTGTAATTGAGTTTCTATTAATTTTCCTTTGACTGAGGGATTTAAGGCCAAATCAACTGCTGTAGAAACAGCTAATAACTTTTTTTTGCAATCAAGTAAGATCAATTAAACATTTGAAAATCAACTTCTGTAAAATGTCTAAGTAAACAATGCCGCTGCATTTGGGAATTCTATAACAATGGTATAAGAAAATTGTTTTCAGTAAGACGTTTAAAATGTATCCCTTCCAATATGACATAATTTTCACCATACTTTTCTTCCTATTATTAAACGTAAAAATATAGTTTTTAATTGAAGGGAAATATTATTTACGTTGTTTTAAAATTTACAACAATAGGTAAAAGATGACGTCGAAATAAATGAATCTCTCATGTAAATATATTTTTAAATTGAAACTGACAAAAACGTCTGTCTGAGTGTATGTTGCCACTTTCATATAGAACGAGGCTAACAAAAAAGAAAGGCTACCGTGGTGCTTTATGTGTATCTTTTTTTACAGACCGCTAGAGTCATGTGATGCTCTAATCCACCAATGCAGGTGTACGAAAAGAGCATCATGTCACTCTAGCGGTCTGTAAAAAAAGAGAAGTGGAATGCATCTAGAAAACAGTATATAAAGATTTTCTAGCTTGGAGCAATCGAGGTAGCCTTTTGCTCGAGGCTGATCTTGGTCACCGCTGTGCACATTTTACACAACACTTTGATACTAGAGGTTTTCTTGGATTTGATTTTTACAAAATTTCCCAGTTTCTTCCCCAAAGTATCGGGCTTTTTTTTTTGCAACTCTATTTTCGTTGAATCTCAGATCCCTACATGAATTGATTTGTTTAAATTTTAAAAGGCTTGCAATGAATTATTTTATCTAATTTCATTGGTATTGTTTAAAAAATAATTTTGCTTATGACAAGGCTCTGGAATTGAATTGGACAATGTAACATAATTTCTAAATAGTCATAATCGTAAAACAGAGGTAAGAGAGCAAATTCTTAGATAAGTAATGCTACTATGCGATATTCCTATTTTTTAAAACAAACACATTACAATGGTGACATACAAATAATAAAATTTCATTGGACAAGATGATTTTGGGGAAAAATTGTAAGGCTCGGGAAGCCTGCTATTATCGCCGAGCTAATGTTTGTTGAATGGACCACAAGCATTTTTGATGTCATCCAATGTCACGCTGGCGTTTTTCTTTTATACAGCTAATTAACGTCTCTATTTCCCCCCACAAGCATTCGAGAAGAGCCAATCAAAT
This sequence comes from Maratus michaelseni, assembly GCA_963931845.1. NCBI lineage: Eukaryota > Metazoa > Arthropoda > Arachnida > Araneae > Salticidae > Maratus > Maratus michaelseni. Next base: position 79,921,498 of record OZ007600.1, read on the forward strand.
ATGGGCAGGGGCGGGGTGTTGGGGGTGTAACCCTCCCCACACACACACTTATTTCTAAGAGTAGCACACCCCCCTGCAAAAAAGCCCCCTGTCCCGTCGTCAGATCTTTAAAAAGGAAAAGAAAGAGCTTCTTACACAGAACGGAAGATTGTGTATTATTCTGTGTTAGAGGGAGAGGGTGATGTCCAGAGCTAAGAGAGAATCGCTTTTCTGAGAATTTGAGACTGGTGAAAGGAAGGGGGGGGGGGGTTGCAATCTATATTGTGTTTCCCCATCTAGCATCTTTAATTGCTCCCTTCTGCTATGGACTGATTCTTAGAATTTGGTAACCTGACCTGGTACGTAAATTTTTCAGTGCAGCTGAATCATTTGATAGACTATTTCTTACTATAGAATCTATAGTATAGACTAGCGTCTCGATACAGCTCTGCTCCCTATGGAGATTTTTCGCTACGCCTCTTGGCTCTAGATTTGGCGGTTACTTGAGGTTGCTGCATTTAAAAGACGAAGCCATGGACCGCGACTACGTTATACACAGCCGGTGCATGATGTTTAAAACGTCACATGGAGTGGATCGACTTTACACGGCTATTGGTGCAAAACTGGGGGTGCGGTGCTTTGCACCAATCGCCGGCCGTGTATAACTTAGGTCGTGCATGGACACAGAAGAAGAGCGCTTTACAAAAGTTTTGTTTTTGTCGCATGATGGCGGATAATTCAGCGTAGTCACAGAAAAAAAGAAATTTATATCGGCACATAACAAAATTTCATCTGAATGAAAACATAGTACTCCAGAAAGGAAAACGGATTCAATGTTCTTTATGTTGATATTTCTGCATCTCTATTAGAGATCTGTATATTCATATTCAAACAGATCATCCAGATATAAAATTATCTTTTGAAAAGGCCCCTGTATACCACTTCCCCCCTCCAAAAAAAAAGGCGGTTTTATTCTTTAAATTGTCATAGACATATGAATTTTTGTAAACAGGTACATCTTGAATAGTAATCAAGCTTAAAGTACTCCTTTATTAAAAACTTTATTATAAAAGAGATGGTGCACCTAAAGCCCGCCCCCCCCTCCTCTGACAAAAAAAATGATATTTTTGATTATGTGCCTTGAAATAGTCATAGACACTTGAAATTTTAATCCTTAGGTAAATCCTTCATACGGCACATGCTATGACAGTTTGAAGGCAGATAACAAGTGTTACTTTTTTGTCAGCGGGTGGGGACGACCCTCTTTAAAACCCAACCTTTGAAAATTCCAAAATCGGAGTATTTTAGCATCATCAGGTTCTAACTGTGTCCGGAATTTCTAGTGTCTATTACTATTTGAAGACAAAGAAAAATATTATTTTTTGTCACAGGTAGGGGGGGGGGGACTAAGAGTCGTAAGTCTCTTGAAATTATTTTCAGTAAAAGAGTACTTAATATTTCTTCACAGTATTGTAGAACAGTTGACTCCGTCGCTGAGGGGGGGGGGGACTATCACAAAGCCTTTCTCACCCCCGATCCCGTACTTGGCAAAATTCAGTTCACACCCCCACACTAAAAAAAGCCTTCGGTACGCCCCTGAATACGGGTAATTTCCCACCAGAATTGCGTGCTCTACCGCGACCTACGATATACACGGCCGGTGCATGACGTTTAAAACGTCACATGCAGTGGATCATTTTTGCACAGCGATTGGTGCAAAGTGGCGCGCCCCCCGTTTTGCACCAATCGCCATATAAAAATGATCCACTTTACGTGACGTTTTAAACGTCATGCACCGGCCGTGTATAACGTAGGTCGCGGCTCTACCCCCGTTCGTATGGTCCATTCTTTCTCTAGAGTTCTTTTATATGAGAGTGGCGACATAAAGGCAAATATTATTGGTCGAAATTATTTTGGAGAAAACGAGTCGCAAGGATCTTGACCAGCCTGTCATTATCGTTAATTTAGTGTATGTTAACATGTCCCACTCGTCTAATCAGTAGCGTAGCTAAGGGGGGCGGCCGCCCTGGGCACCGCTGCCAAGGGGCGCCAAATTGAGAGGGGTTTTTAACCGAAATTATCTCTCATATTTTGACAATAAATAAAAATTGTTGAGCTTTTTTTGGGTGTGAATGTTTTCTTTAGTAAAACAATTTAGTATATTCAAATAATGAAAAAAAAAAAGCTTCTGTAAATGTTTCTAGGGATGGCTCAACACAGTTCGTACTTTACATGATTACGTACCTGAAAGGAGGCGCAAAATGATTAAATGGACGAGTGAGGGACGCGCAATTGAGAGACGCATTAAACCAAAACTTGTAGGAAGCCCAAAAAGGTCTAAGCGATAGTTTTGAGCAGTGCCCTAAGAGGAAAACATTTTAAGAGGTCCTATTACTTAGCGCTTTAGATCTTCAGTTAGTCGAAATTAAGCATAGGTTATGAATTAATCATTATAATAAAATTTTAAAGAAATGCGTTAAAAGTGGGGGGAAATGTTTATAAAAGGGCCCTAGGACCCTAACAAAAATATGAGGATTGTGGCCCGATGAGAGGAATTAATATAAAACTTTAAAGTTATGCATATTGAGAGGGTGACACAATTAGAGAGATGAAAAATGCACAGTGAAAAAAAGTTCAAGGGGTCCCGGATCGGGCCCCAGAGTTTTAACTGGGATGTTGAAATGGGGGAATAACTAAATGGAGAAAACGCCCCAAAAGGTGGAAAATTGGATTGAAAGGGGGACAAGTTATTTATAATTTAGAACACAAAAACATAAAGGGGCAAAGTCTTAAAAAATTAAAAATCTGAGCCTCGGGTACATCAGGAGATGCCTTGGACTACCCACACCCAAATTTTCAGACTTCTGTGGGCATCTAGATTTCGCTAGCCATCGCACACAGATAAACAACTTTCTTTTATTAGTATAGTTAATTAAGTTCTTAAAATATTAAAATGCTGTATTGTCTTCTGAATACACCTGCGTACATAATTTTTATAATTCTAGTCTATCAGGAAGTGGGTGAAAAATCAATTAGAAAATTCCATTTTTACATTACAAAAAACAAGTTAATTGAAAAGGAAATACATAAAAATAAATTCATGTATTATTAATGAAATCTTTGTTTATTGAGTAAAGGCACAAGTATAATAGATGAATTCCAAAGTTAAAGATAACGCTTATAGATACTTTTATAACTAAACATGTTTTATTAGATCTTCAGATATATATTTTTTTTAAAGAGCAAAATTTTATAAAATAAATAAAAATAAAAATTCATTAAAACTTTCAGAAAACGTGCAGTCCATATCAGGGCTTAATTTCTAACAAAAAAAGAATAGGAGCCTTAATATTCTGCAGTACTAACACAAGTAGCACACCCCCTCCCCCCCTCCTCCGCCGTCACTCCAATCTGCATATTTATATTTCATACATTATTTTTATAAATTTTAAAGCATTGTTTTTTTATTTAGCAAAATAAAAATTTTAAATACATCTATCTGCATTTATATACTTAGCTATTAACTATTCCACTTTTTAGTTATTACTACTTCCAAATAGAAACCTTTGCCCAGTGGCGTAGCCAAGGGGGAGGTCCAGGGGGTCCGGACCCCTCCCGAATGAAGTACTGGTTTACTGAATCATGGATAACAAAAACAGCAAAAGCTGCTAAAACGGAATCGCTAAGAACCTATGAACAATTTCGCTTTAGATAGGTGCCTGTCTTAGCAGGTTAAAGGTATGTCTTTCGTAGGACTGTGAAGGTTTTAAGTTTAAGACAGGTTTTCGTTTACAGAAGTGTAATTAATTGTACCTCTAAGGTACACTATCTCAATAAGATGTATTGTTCGTTTCGTCGAGATACTCAAACTCTTCCGTTTAAAACAGGATTCCGTTATTGAAAGCTTCGGCTTTTACAGGCTTTACTGCATTATAATGTGTGTTTGGAAGTACAATAAACCTTATTAAGACGCAATCGCTGCTGTGATAAATCCCGTTTCAGACAGGTTTTCAGTGGATGTAATTGTAAATTAATCAATATCAGGACCATGTAATGCTTTCTTTTAAGATTCCGTTTTCGCAGGTTTTATTATCCTTATAACATAAAAAGGTATATTTATATAAATACAGCAACACTTGGGAAAACAGCGCATACCTATAACAGAATGCTGATTTAAACGGAAATATTCCTTGGTCCCATTTAAAAGAATACCATACAATTACACCTGCTAAGACGAAAACCTATCTAAAACAAACATTTTTACGACTCTCTGCGATTTTATCTCGGTAGGTTTTACTATATACATAATCTGAGGGAAAATTCTGGACCCCCTCCGAAAAGAAATCCTGGCTACGCCTCTGCCTAACCTTAATGTTAATTAATTGTAGAATTCTGTGATTAAATAAGCTCAGGATTATGATTCGGAAATGGTGTTAACACAAAAAAATAAAAAAAAATAATAATAATAGTTCGCAGCTATGCAGAATTACAAAAAAGACTCTTTATTCAAGACTCTTTATTCTTATCAAAATACCATTAAAATGATTTGAAATTGAAATAAATAAAATTTTGATTTTAAGACAGATTGAGCTCGAGCCTGCCCAAACCCGAAGACTGATATAAAAATCGAGCCCGTTTCATATCCATCTCTTACGTGAGCGACACATTACGTAACTTATAAGTGTTTTGATACAAAAGAGGGCAAAAGATTGGAGATGGGAGGGAAAGGAAAGGGTAATTTAGGATTCGTTTTGCGGAAGTGTTACTGCGCTGGGCTCCGGAGCACAGTGTTTATGAGATCCGGTGAATTCTGGCCAATATTTAAATTTTCACTAAAAATAAAGAAGTACCGGAGCTGGGCTCCGGCGCAAATTAAGCCCTGGTCCATATGCTAAACTTTTGGAGATTTAGTATATTGGAAATCAAATTCCTCGCTCCTTGTATCCGGGATTTATTATAAGTCAGATATGCTATTGCAGAGATCATTTGCATACTTTTTATGGCTAAGCCACAATATTATAAGTTTCGGGGACGCAACTGAAGTTACGCCGCTACTTTTAAAGAACAAGCTCATAAAGTTTGTAAATAGTTTTTTAGATTGCTTTTCAAACCAGGATTAGCCATCATGGTTAAAAGAAAGCAAAAGAGACATAAAATAACATAATTAAATCTGAATGGACAAATATATATCTCTTTCTCTTTGGGCTAATCAATGTAAAAATTTTACGGTAATAAAAGTTTGCAATTAAGGTGCACATATGTAAGTTTTAAGATGCAGTTTTTATTGATATTATTAAATGGTTTTGTGAAAGTTTTATGATTTAATCAAGCAAAAAGGTAATTCTTTAAGTAAAATTCATTTTGTGTTAAAAATATTTCATTGAAAATATTTTAAAGAAAATTTCAAAATCACACTTTTGTATAATTATAAACTTTTCGCAACATTTTTCTTTCATACTTTCCTTACAAATCTACTCTATAACTGTAAATGATCAAATTTTCAATTAGTTAGTTAAAATGTCATGACAAATGTTAATTAGTTAAAATGTCATGACAAATTTTAAAATAAAATACAAAAATACCTTTTTGCTTTTAGAAAAAAAAACTATCTATATCGTATTTTTAATTTTACGAAATGCACCTTAAGGCTGGGATTGCGGTGCCTCGCTTAAGATCAACTTAGAGACTTACGATATAAACAAAACGTAAACGGCATAGACGCTTTCAGTCGTGACGTCAATGATGACGTTTTGCTTGGAAACTGACTCCAAACAAATAGTTGCTATGTTGTATTTTCTATTATGTTTGTATATTATACCTAAATCTTATGATTATATCTCACGGCAAAGCGTTTTAATACATTATATGCAGTGGTAATATTTTCTACGATTTATATTTAATAAGAAATGACACATAGCAACCGTTTGTTTGGAGTCAGTATCCAAGCAAAACGTCAGGACTAACGTCACACTGAAAGCGTCTATTACAGTGCCTCGCGATCTTACGACAGCTTCGAAGCAGCCGTAAGTTAAGACGCAAGTGGATGCGCGCGCAACCGAAACAAATGTAACTGCGGCCTCTGATTGGCTGACTGCAGGAGGACTTACACCGAAGCACGAGGACTTACGCTGAGGCACCGTAATACGAAGTTACGACTGATCGCAGGAACGCCTATCCTACGATCGAGCGTAAGATACGGTAGAGCGAGGCACCGTAATCCCAGCCTAAAAATTTCAAAAAAAAAAAAAAAAAAAAAAAAAAAGAGTCAATTGAAAAATATTTGTTGCAATTTTATCACGTAGGATATATGAAACTCCTTGTAATTTTTAAAGAGTGTACGCACCTTGTAAATGAAACAAGGCAGCAGATTTATTTTTTCTATAATCGGGTTTAATTTAGGAGTTTTCGCAAACGTGATTTCTAGCAAATAATTTACTTTCATTATTTGTAATCATTGTTGCTACCTTCATACTCTTAAAACTACATAGCTACACAGTTAAACATCTTGGAGATAAAAGTAGGTCACCAAAAATGAAAATATGTCATAAATGGAAATGTCGTCATAAATTCGCGATAGCTGATAATTTTTCAAAGTCCCCAAATATTGACGAAAATTAGGAATTTTCTATTATCGTGTTCCACGCATTTTAATTTCGTGTGTTTGAGTAAAATTCGTTTAATTCTTAAAAACAAGGAAGAGGAAAGTTACCTTTTACTCGAGTACAAGGCGGGAGGACTTTCCTTCCGTCTTGAGGAAAAATTTAATTGTTTTTTTATTGGGGGGGGGGGGGCGCAAAATTTCCTCCTGCCCCGGGCGCCAAAAAACGTAGCTACGCCACTGCGTCTAATCGAACTCTTCCTGGCGAGTGTCGCCAAGTTTCTGGAATGTAGATTTGCTGTAAGAAAAAGGCAGACGTAACTGTGGGTAAATCGAGGGTAACAGAAAAGACAAGACGCCACACTACCTTTCGAATCAGACCGCTAGAGTCACGTGATTGTGTTTTCGTGCACCTGCATTCGAACATCACATGACTGAAGCGATCTGAATAAAGAGACGTGTATAACGCACCATGACAGCCTGTCATTTTCGTTAGCCTCGGAGTTAAATTACTGTGGGGAAACAAGAAATGCATCTCTGTCTGTATAATTCGTATTGTAATAAAGAAAACTTCAGGCGATCTCTGACTGGTCTACGATTAACAAGCCTGTGCACGATAAGTCTATATCGCCTTGATGTCCCTGCAATGATCGCTAAGGCAAAAATACATTAAGTATATTTGTTGACGAAAATGTTTGTTTGCAAATATGTACTATATTTATAGTTTGGACAAACATGTGAGTGTGAACGCGACCTGCGGCCGTATTCTCCCCTCACGCGGAATCGGAATATCGTACTGAATTCGATGATTCCAGGTGTTATTTCGAAGATCGCGATTCTCCCCTCAAAATCCGGAATTCAGGCATTTCGGAAATGTGGAATATCCTTTACTTTCTTTCGGCTGCTCAGAGGCAGCCGGAATATCGTTTTGGAAGGGGGCTGTTCAGAACAGAAGATCAGGCGGCGCACGGGCGATGGAGATTAAAATATCGAGTGAGTCAACACTGTGAATGAAATTGAAAGGCCTGCGTTCGTTATCATTGATTTGGACATCCAAATGAATGATAATGATCACGGTCCTTCATTTGACTAATTAGCGTATTTTAATGATATTTTGTTAAATTAAGAAGTGAACTTGGTGGCCGAATGGTTAGAGCACTGCTCTTGAGTCTGGAGGTTGCGGGCTCGGTCCCCCAAAATTTCTGTTTGATTTTTCTGTTTTTTTTTTTTTTCATTTAAAAATGTTTAATCGGTTGCTTTGTATTTTTCATGATTAATGGAATATATTTTATAAAAGCAAAATTTGATATTATTAACAATTACTTATTTAATTAAATACGACAAATTCAGCTATTTTACGATTAAAATTTTACATTACAGTGTCTTTTAATATTTAAACATTATTATTATTATTATTTTCTTTTTAGCAAATGTAAAATAAGAAATGAAAATATAGTCAATTTGCACGAATTTCTCCATGTTTTTATAATGAGTACTTCAACAGTGAATTTTTAGTACGAATAGAATGCAAAGCATATTTTACAATGTAAAAAATATTATAAAAATAAAATGTAAAATATTACATTATTTAAACTAGAAATATCAGTACCTATTTTTGTAAAGAGGTAAAATACATGTGGTTTACCTTCTAGTTTCGTAATGAATATAAATAAAATATAGTTAGAATGTTTATAAATTTTCTACTGAATGTGCAAGTATTTTAGCATTTGTTTCTCGTGTTTTATGATGTTTATTGCAATATAATAAATAATGCAATTTACATCGAAAAATGAATTTCAAGAAAAATAAATTTTTAGAAATTAATAATTATGTTTCAACAAGGTTGTTATCGAAAAATATATTTTAATAAAATGTTTAAAAGCTTTTTTATCAAATTTTAACAAAGATTTTATTTTACTATTATAAATAAAGAAAGAAATCTTTTAACATATGTTAAAAGATTTATCGTAAATCAAGGTCGTGATACCAACATATGTTGGTATCACGACCTTGATTTATTAACATTCTATTTATCCCAAAAAATATAAAGCAACTGATAAATAATTTTTAAATTAATAAAAATAGGTGAAGAAAATCGGAAATAAACGGCGAGCATTCACTTTGTATCCATACTTTTCAGGTTCATCTGTGTAGGACAACCCAAACGTCAGTAAAGTACATAACAATTTTTGGTACTTTTCGGTTAGCCGGGCGCCAGTGAAAAAAAAATATAAATATATATCTACATATATGTTTGTGTATATATGTATGTATATATATATATATGTGTGTCTGTGTATATATTTATATTTGTTTCACTGGTGCCCGGTTAACCAAAAAGTACCTTTTTTTTTTTTAGAGTTTACATTAATTTTATTGAAACCACTAATACCGTGTTTCAGGAATTCGGTGATCCGAACGTCCTTTCCCTTGTTAGTTAAAGGTGCACTGGTTATAGAAAATTTAACTTTATAATATTATATGCATTGTTTTGTACAATATATATATTTATGTAACTGCTATCAACTAAACTAATATATCAGTTTTAGTAGGTGCTGTAGTTTAAGAGACATATAAGTTGACAGCAGTTATGTAACTATATGATGTATATATATATATATACACATCATACTTTCGTATTCTATTATTTTTATGTTGGATCAAAGGCTTAAAAAATCAGTTTAGAATGTTAAAAATTTAAAATTTTTCAGATATCCGATCATGTTGCTACAGCTGTATCAATCAACCTACCAAACCAAGGACACAAAAAAGCCCAATCACGTGATCAAATCGCCCACAGAATTTTTGTGAGTCACCCGCGCGCAGCGCGCGCTAAAAATTTGCAGGTTATGAACGCGGATCGGGCTATCTGATCACGTGATGCTTTTCATGAATGTTTCAGGTGTTTATTATGATGAAATAAAAATAGATATTCCTATTATAAGATCCTTTTTTTTTGGAGGATAAAGATGTGTAGTCGCTAGTTTCACCTAATCCGAGCCACAGAAGCTTAAAATAATTGAAATAATTAAATTATTTCAATATATTAAATTATTTAAATTTCCGATAAGACCTACTCCATAACCCTTCTCTCCATCGCGCGCGCGCCGCGCGATCTTCTTTCCTGAACACAACCAAGGTGGAATCTCTGTTTGCTAATAATGGTGGACGTAAGCAGTTATTGTTGATGTTTTTTGTGTAACATTTGTAGAGTTCATTTCTTATTTTATATGTTTTTTTTTTTATTAATTCCTGTTGGATAATTAAAATGTGAATATTTTTATTTTCCGTTTTTTTCAAATTGGTAAGTAATGAATATTATTATCTCCTGAAGTAAAATATTATTATATATTGTAATAAGTTCAAAATTTTTCTATGACAGATTCTGTCTCCTTTTCACTCCGTATATTTGTTTGTTTAGAGACATGTATTAAAAGTATCTCTATTTTTTAGAATCTAAATATTGATATGCCCCCCGAATTGTTTAAAAGACTTGGTAATATTTGATTGGATCTGTTTAAAATATGCATCTTTAGATATTTTGAAGATTTTTTTAAAACTAAATTTCATATTTCTGAATAACCTTTGTACATAACTAAAAAACCTGTGCTGTACATATCTATACATATTTGTGTGATATTTTATATGCTTGTGTGTATTAGAACTTTTTAAAACCTATTATTGTAATGTAATCTAATAAAGTTAAATAATTGCCTTATGTTTTCACATTTCACTGCTTAATAAGTCTTGTATCCTACATTATCACATGCAAATTTTCGTGTGATATTTTAAAAATGAATTTGGCTTAGATGCTTTACACTCACGCTAAAAAAAAAAAAAAAAATAATCGGTTAAAAAAAAGAAAAAAGTCGCCAAATTTAGGGGATTTTTTCCTTTAATGGCAACCTAGGCATTGTATTAAGTTATTCGTTTGGCGCAGTCTTGGAAATCGCGCCAACCAAACAGTCGCCAATCTTTTGTTTACATTTTAGCGTGAGTGTAACACATCTGTTCCTTTCAAATATTTATTTGTTAAATACTAATTGCTAATAAATCAGAAATTGGTTCAAATTTGTCATAAAATATTTAATTGACCACTGGTGCCAATTTTATCACTCTCATAATTTTTTGGAGATTTGTTATTTTCTTGAGATGTAACCAGTACAGTTACCTGTTCAACATATAAAATAACTAACCCTAATCAAATATGTTGCCCCCCCCCCTTTTTTGGGGGGCAAAATTACTTTTATATGCACTACATAATATAAAAATGCCATTTTATTGAAGGCTTTTAATTGCAGAAGGACATTCTACTATATTTTTTCAATTTAAATTAATCTTCATTGACTTACTCATACTGGCTAAACATACTTATTTTATTTTATATTTAACTTAGTCTTTATTTATTTCTTATATTATGAAAAAAAAAAAAAAAATCGCTAAATAAACAGTTGCAATGTTATAAATAATTAATGCTATTTTGATTCTAAATTCAAAATCTTGAGTTTCTTTATTTCTAACTATGTACTTGAAAACAGCCTGTGTATGGGCTGAAAAATACTTGCTGCCTTTTCTGAAAACAACTTTCACAGTTCTCACCTTGCATCAATATAATATAATATCCAAGTGGAATAAGCTCAGTCGCTTATTTGTTTATATTTTCGAATTTTTATGTTCATGTTGCACGTTAACGAATACAGGTAGAAAATAACATAATTATTAAAAAATCACATGTTATTGTTGTATAATAATTTCTTCAAATAAGACTTTTTTTTTTTTTTTTTTTTTTTTTTTAAAGCAAATCTTTGGTAGTGCTGTTAATCTTTTTATCATTTTACAATAGTAATTTAGCATTTATTGGAATCTTGTGTTTTTTAAAAAGCAGAAAAAGATTTTTTAGATGTTGAAACCCTAGTATAACAGTTGTGTGTAATATTTGTTAGCTCAAATATAATTTGTAAGTTGCATTTTCAATTTTTTGTCCACTGTGAAGTATACGTGCATGAGTATCAGATCCAACAGCAAGGCTTACGAGTTAAATATCACACCCCCAAGCCCAAACTTTACCTAATGTGAATACTACACAAATATAAAATTTTTCTTTTGAATGATTTGTAAAAACTTATTGGAGTCAGCAGTTTTTGGTTTGGCAAAAACAAAGTTCATAATTATTAATAAAAACTTCCAGTTGGTGAATTTCACTTGTATAAAAAAAAATCATGCTGGCAAATGAGACCCAATGAAAATAAGGATAAGTTTAAAGTCCCTATAATAATAAATATTTTTTGAACATTGAAAGGAAACTTATTTATCTTAAAAGTTTATTTTCTTTTACTTCATTTTATCTATTCAATGTATTTCAGAGTTAAAAAAGTTTTATTTAAATTCTGATTTAGATGTGTTTATCTTCCAAGATATAGATTTATCTTACAGCATAAGTCATCTGTTTAAATGTATTTATCTAATAAAATAAAAAATTTGATTTTTTTTCTTCAAAAGTATATATTTATTATTACTGTTCTTTTAAAACTTCCATTATCAAAAATTATAGAATGCTCTCTGTGGAAGATTCTTCGATTTAAGTGTATATTTATAAATTTTTAGGCAAATACTGATATATATTGATAAAGTGATCAAAAGTCTTATGATAGAAGTAGGGAAACTGCCGTAGACCCTAGTTTTCTCATAGTTTGTTGTGTAAAATGCTGTTTTGAGAGAATATTTAGCGAATAATGTTCTTTAAAAAAAAAAAACTAGTTTCTAGGGTGCATCGATTTTATTTCTTATATTACTTCTAGAAACAAATAGAATATCATTCCATAAAAAGTTCAGAAGGAGATTAGTAGATCTGGTGGATCCTGTGGTGCCTGAATCCTGAATAGATGTTTGATTGCTCTCAGAAGATCACAAGTGTGTAGTTTTATTGTATAATAAGTGACTATCATTAGTGATCTTTTGCAAGCAAGTAGAATTTGATGCCTTTTGACTAAATGCTACTTTTGGAAGGATTGTTGATACATCTTTGCCTCGAAGAAGTACAACTTTTAAATCTGCAATATGATACGAGTCCCACTGCTATGCCAAAAGAGAGGACAGTGAAATAAGTTTAATGAAGTAGCATCAAAAATAATATTGTTGCTCCCTACAAACTAGTTTTTTTTATTACATTATACTTTCTAAATTAGGTTTTCTAAAAAATAGCATGTTACACTACAAACTCTGAGAACACAACAAAAAAAGTAATTACAAAAATTATTTAACATATTTTTAAATGACCATCATGCAATAATGGACAACATTCTTTCTTTTCGTTCGAGGCTATAAAAAGCTAACTGTTTGGGAAAACATTGAAAAATTGTTCCATTTGAAAACATGTTCTTGAATAATACTTATTTTTTATTCTGCTACTGAAATGATAGCAATGTATGCAATAGATCTGTATAATATAAGAAAAATAAATATTAATTTAATTTCTGATTAATTTACTGTTAATTATTGAATGTATTAGAAATATAACGTTAAAATAAATTATTGAATCCATTGGACACTACACTGTTAACTAGTTATTTTAAAAAAACACAAATTGCACAAATTGTGCCTATTAGTTGCTAAAATCAGTGTAAAAATTGTTTTAAACTCATAAAAGAGCTAAAATCCTACATGTTTCGGCTTTAAACTTAAAGCCATCATCGGGGAAGAGGAACAACACAAATGACTACTGATCTTTAAATTTTCGACACGAGAAAATTGAAATCAACAGATTGGAATTGATTTCAATTTTCTCGTGTCGAAAATTTAAAGATCAGTAGTCGTTTGTGTTGTTCCTCTTCCCCGATGATGGCTTTAAGTTTAAAGCCGAAACATGTAGGATTTTAGCTCTTTTATGAGTTTAAAACAATTTTTACACTGATTTTAGCAACTAATAGGCACAATTTGTGCTTTTTTTAAATAAAATAAATTATATTATAACTATTGTCTATAAAAATGAATAAAATTTCAAATGTTCAAATTGAAGTATGTTTATAAATTATGTAAATTAAAACTTATTTACTAAAATATATTCTTATAATCACAATTTCTATATTAGTTTTTAATATTTAGAAAAATTTTCATATAATTTTTGCAAAACATGCTTTTATGAAATTTTTCATTATTTAATAACTAAATAATGAAAGAATATGCGTTTGTTTTCATTAATTTGGTTTTTGAGCTTATAAGCATGGCAGAAAATAATCTGATTAAGAGAAATAGTAAAAAATCCTTCGTTAATTCAAACTGTTCATTCTTATAATTATATTTACTCTAAAGGTATGTAAGAATAATTAATAGGTATAGTTAATTTGTTATTTGTTTGTTTAACTAATGAAATGACTTATTGCAATTTTTATTATTCTATAATTAGTAACTATAATGTTGTTAATTAATTATAAAAATATAAATTATGCTTCTTAATCAGTGATAAAAATTGGAAAATGAAAGGTAGGTGTCAAATATTCATTTTTAGCATTATATACTCCTTTACAGAAAAGCACAAATATTTTGCTTTTGTTTAAAATTGAAGTTCTTAATCTACCAGATTAAAATTATTTTAAGCAACTGTAAAGCTGATATAAAGCATTTTTAAGTATTACTGTATTTATAATTGAAAAATGCACTTAATCATGTAAAACAAAATTAAAACTGGATAACTTCCTACCAAGTCAGTAACAAAATTTTATCCCTTAACTGATGACACCTAAGAATTTAGTAAAAAGAAAAAAAAACTTATAATTTCATTACAGTCGAATCTTGTTAATATGAAATCAAAAGGACCACTTTTTTTTTTTTGTGTGTGTTAATCATTAAAATAATAGTACCATCTTATCCGTTGGTTTTTATTAGTGCTAAGTGATTTAATGTCAACAACAATGTTCGACTTTGTACATAGATTGTATATGCATGTGTGTGCAAAGCTGGGCATCCATTCACAAAATTGGTGTCATCTGCTTTTGCAAATTCTTTACACATGGTGCATGTCATCAAATTTTGCTCTTGTGTAAACAAGGGATTTTCTTTTTTTCCTTTCATAAATGTGTTGGAATATAATGGAAAAGTACCCAAAATACTATCTTTGAATCACTGAACCAAGACAGATCATTTAATTGACATGTTACAGGTATTCTGAAAAATTAAGATGTAATAGTTTGCCACTTTGTACATTAAAGAAAAGTCAAAGGAATATATACCTACAGAAATAAAAGTTGATTAACATTACAAAAAAAAAAAAAAAAAAACTATTTGTCTTTATATAAATTAGATTGAATTATGTTTTTGGTTTCTCATTTATGATAATTATAAGTATGTGCAGAACTTATTTTAATGAAATATCTTTATCACAAACATATTATTTCTTATGAAATTTTAGCAATCATAGCCATCGTCAATGAATGTGTTATTTAATAATTCAACAAGTAAACAAGTAAAAAAAAATATATATATACTTTGTGTGTGATTTTATTGGTTTAAAGAAAAGAAGAATTATAAATTAAATGAAAGCAATTAAGAAAAAAAATCAAAATTACAGAAAATTCAACATTTCATTTTCTAACAGCATTTGTATTATAGAAATAGATTTAAATCTTAGCTCGAGTTTTCTTTTTCAACTCTGAATGATAAAAATTTTAAATTATCATTGTTGTTTTGAGTTTATCAGAACTTACGATATATAGCTAATTTAATCCTTAAATCTTGATCTGAAACAAAAAAACGGGGGGGGGGGGGAATCTCTGATCAGTTGAAATTTTTCTTTCTTTATGAATTCTAACACTGAAGATTTAAGAAATGCCCTAATGTTGATATGTATTATTTGATGGCATTCTAATATTCTTCAATATCATTATTGTTTTAAATTATTAGGAGATTTAAGATATTTTAAGTAAGAGAAAAAATGTACAGCTCAAGCAACACTTTCAAATCTTATATTTACTATTTAAGAATACACAATTTTACTTTTAAAATTTTACCAAGTTACAAAATTGCAGTTATTAATAATACTTTACTAAAATATTAATTACTGATATAAAATAATAGTGATATTTTAAACATTGCTGTAATGTTGTAATACGTGTGACATATAATGTGAAATTTTAGATATCAATGTAGTATCTGAGGTTTTTGACAACATGGTTCATACCATGGTATAAACCATCAAAAACTGACACATGTCAAAAACCTGCCAACCATGATTCTTTATGAAAGGAAGAAAAAACTTAACTGAAGTACATATAATATTAATTATTATTTATGTGAATAAATATCAATTTTTATTAAAGTCTTATGTGAATTAGTTAATTTTATTTAGTTAAATCAATATGCAAAAGAAAATTTTAAAAAGCTTGGATGATAAAAACAAAAACCTTTCTCATTTAAAGTAGTCAATTTTCAACCCAAACAATAAGTGAATACATTGACAAAAGAATTTTAATTGCATTGAATATCACCTATGAAATGCCATGACAGAGAATTTAGTCATTTGTTTATTAATTAGTGTTTTGTATCTGCAGCCTAAGCTCCAATATCTTTTGTGTAAAAACATTTGGTGCATTAGAATGTTGTTTGTGAATTTTTAGCACATGAAAATTTGCCCTACCTGAAGTAGGTTATGAAACGCATACACACACGTAATTTATGTACAAATGTATATGCATACATATATATAATTTTATTGTTCAATTTAACTGAATAATAATCCACAGCAAAATTAAACAAGGTGCTTATTAAACACTGGTTGGTACAGCAAAGAAAGGAGGGGGGGGGGGGAATTGAAGCCTTGGAGCACCTAAAAATTGATAAGATGCAAATTAAACATTGTATTAAAGTGATGCATGATGTGTAAAAGTCAACATAAAAAACATAAACCGCTAAAGATATTTTAGAATGCATCTTCTTCAAGAACTTAAAACTGCTCAATAAAATTTATTTTCACTACTTGTGCTTTTCATTATATAATTTTTTACACATTCATACTCAAAATATTTTAATTATCTGTAAAAAATGGATTTATTCATTTTATAATCAATAATGATTCAATAACCCTTCTTATTTGAAGATCCTTCCTGCGCCACTATATTAAAGATAATTAAAATTGCATTAACAAGAATAAAATGTGGAATGACTATTTGAAAAACTATACTTTAAAAAAAATGAAGAATACATGTAAACTAGAATAGGAACAATTTTAATATAACACAAAATGTACTTAATACTAGAATGCTAGCATTATCTGCATCTGCGTGTTATTTCAATAAGAAGTGTACATCAAAATGACATACACAAATATTCTAAGGCTACGTACAAAAGTATGTCAATAGTACAGTAGAGTACACAGGATTCTGTTTTTTTTTTTTTTTTTTTTTTATAGGGTGGGAGGAGGGGGGGGGGGGGTTACTGAGCTTGGGTAATATGTGGGGTTGTGAAAATGGCTTAAATTGTGAGTCCCCCTGCAGTAGCATAATTAGCAAGAAGTTTTAAAGTGGCAAGATAAAATAATGATTTAGCTAAATAGTATTAACATAAATCCACAAACTTGTATAATAAATATATAAGTAGCTATTTTTAACTGATGCATTTGTAAAGTAAATAATATAGCCAGTGAGTAAATTTACACTAATAATATATATATATATATATATATATATATATATATATATATATATATATATATATATATATACTATCAGTATAAATTTATTCTTTAGATAAATTATAAAATAGAAAAATAAATTAAACTTATGTAAAGATTCAAAAACTGCATTGAGAAATTCACTTTATTTAATATAATTTATTATTTATTTGTAATATGTTCTCCATAAATCGTGAAATATACTGGTTTAAATTTTGGATCCAATATCATGAATTATTTGTTGATCGAAGTACAAAATTAATAAAAATGATAACAAATGAATATATAATAATTATGCCTTTAAAACTCAGATATAAACAGTTCAATAATAAGAAATTAGATTAGGTGTTAGATTAATCATCCGATTTAAATATTTCATATTTAACGTAAGAATAAATACACCAAGAAAAAAAAACGGACATTCCCTCCTCCCCCTTTTAATCTTTTTCAGAAATATCCCCTGCAGTATTGAAAAACATTTTATTTTCCTTTAGGTATTCATTCCTTTACTCAAATTTATTAAATAAATGTTATTTTGATTAAATCATAGTAACCAGGGAGATAGAAAGAAGGAGAACAAAGATAATGTTTCTACTTATGGAACTAAAAGCGGTACCTAGTATGGCGGCGTTTCTGGTCGTTTGGGCCTTTAGGAAGTGTAGCGCCCTCTATCTCTTTACCATGCTCGAAACCAAAATGCAGGAAGAGCAGACGACAATTTGTCATGTTTGGCAGGTCACATGACCGGCCTTTGGGAGCACCAGCGCCACAAACTGGGTACTCATTCCCGGTCCATGTTGTGATCTTGAAAGCCTATCTTCACTGTTCTCCTTCTTATTTCTATCTCCATGATAGTAACTATGAACATCGTCACTAGTTAATGAAAAAATAAATAAACATGTGCAGTTGCATATGTTTACGTTTATTCTGATTGGTTTTTCACACTTCTTATGAATTTGAAACGTCACTTCCTTTGGAATGTTGGGGAAGAAATATCGATGATTCCGAATCTGGAATCGGACTAGGGTAGAATCGCTCTTTCCCACCGAACCGGAATCCAGGCCTGATTTCGGATGAACTGAATTCCGGTTTCGTTCCACTTCGGTGGAATGGGAGAATACGGCCCGTTATACACGGCCAGTTCATGAATTTTAAAACGTCACATTTCAAAATGATAGGCACGACGCTTTGTACCAATCGCCTTGTAAAGAGGATCCACGCCGTGTCATGTTTTAAACGTCATGAGCCGGCCGCAAACCATACATTGATTCATGTACAGAGAAAAATAGACCAATCAGCTGGCGCTCTGGCGTTTCAGAACTCTGCCCCTTGCTTCGTTGGCGTGTGGCGTGGCGTGGCATGCCATGGTACGAAACGTTGCTCTTTCGTTAGCCCAAGAAGGAAATTTTTACTTTTGTTGACAAATTAATTATCTCTTCAAGGATCGATTGATATTTACTATTGATGATTTACCCCATTCTTTTAAGAATGAAATTATCAAGATTAATGATAACTCATCTATAATAGGAATGAAAACTAATACCAGTTAGAATGTGAGAATATCTCAACCAAATTGAAATAAAATGTTTGCTGGTAATATAACATGTTTATAATGTATTCTAATTAAGGTTTTTATGTTTATGAGTTGTGAGTAATATTAATTTAAATAAAAATGCTTTCTTGCACCAACACAAGGTGTAAAAGAAATATTAGCTCTTGCTGCTTTTCAGTCTCAATAAAATCTGGTAACTGCGGAAACCTGAATGTTAACATTAGGTCAGTTAAATTTTGCCCAAATTCTTAAACAAGTTGTTTACAATACAGCATCGATAATCAATCGCATTAGTGTTGAATGTTTATAAAATATTAGAATAAGTTTATTTCAATATTAATACATTTCGAATGTAAAGTATTATATTTTCTTGGAAATAACAGTATGTAATGAAATTATAAGGTCATGTGTTTAACTCATGAATTCACAAACAATGTCCTTAATCGAAACAACTGCAGTCTTAAATTTAGTCTTTAAATTATGTTATTTAAAAAAAATTTCTATGTTGTTTCTCGTACTGTGATTAATTACAGTGATTGCAGTTATTATTCACTTACAGTTTGTTAAATAATAACTTTTGTTTATATTGAAATAAACTTATTCTAATATTTTATAAAAATTCAACACTAATTTGATTGATTATCGATGCTGTATTGTAAACAACTTGTTTAAGAATTTCGGTAAAATTTAACTGTCCTAATGTTATTCAGGTTTCCGCAGTTACCAGATTTTATTGAGATTGATGACAAGCAGCAAGAGCTAATATTTGTTTTAATAACCTTGCGTTGGTGCAAGAAAGCATTTTTATTTAAAATAATATTACTTACAACTCATAAACAGAAAAACCTTAATTAGAATACATTATAAACACGTTATATTATCAGCAAACATTTTATTTCAATTTGGTTGAGATGTTTTCACATTCAAACTAGTATTAGTTTTCATTCCGATGAGTTATCATTAATCTTGATAATTTCATTCTTAAAAGAATGGGGTAAACCATCAATAGTAAATATCAATCGATCCTTGAAGAGATAATTAATTTGTCAACAAAAGTAAAAATTTCCTTATCAGGCTAACGAAAGATCAACGTTCCGTACCATGCCATGCCACATGCCAGCGAAGTAAGGGGCGGAGTTTTGAAACGCCAGCTGATTGGTCTATTTTTCTCTGTACATGAATCAATGTATGGTTTGCTAATATGCAGCCAGGTATCTAGTGTTGCCTTGGTATAACGTAGGTCGCAGTGTGAGTATGCACTTGTGCATATGTCCCAATCTTATATAATAGAGCTACTCTATGCCTCACTTATCTAATCGAATACGTCCAGTCGAGTATCGCCAAATTCTGGAATGTAGGTTTGCGTTTGCCATATTTTGGACTAAAGCGTCTATCTGAGCATTAATCACTCTCTTATAGAGGCACCCTAGAAACTTGGTGGGTATTTGTTTACAAACTGATTTTCATCTATTTTGATTGGTTAGGCAATAATACAGGCTGACAAACACGAATATAAAAGTTGCAATCAGCTGATCAACCATTGTACTTCACTTGGAGGTCAGAGTAAGTACTTCCACCAATCAAACTGCCTATTTGTAGTATGTGACCTTCAACCTGACGTCAATTGGGATTTAAACGAGGCTATCGAAAAAGACAGGCTACCGCGGTGCATCCCACTTATCTTTTTTTACAGACCGCTAGAGTGACTTAATGCTCTTTTCGTACACCTGCATTGGTGCATTCGAGTATCACGTGACTCCCGCGGTCTGTAAAAAAAGATACGAGTAAAGCACCGCGGTAGCCTTTCTCTTTCGTTAGCCTCGGGATTTAAAACGGCCTTTAAGCTGCGTTTTCACTGGTCGACCCAACTACCTAAAAATCCCAGCGACCCAAGACCTTAACCTAAGAGCGTTTTCACTGGTTGCAGGGAAGCACTAGCGCTAACCAATCATGAACAAGGTTTTACTGCGCAAGCGTCATATTTACGGATCGATATCAGCTGTGAATGATTATAAACATACACAAATAATTATTTGTTGTCCTTATCTTGTTAATAACAAATGTTTTGCGTGGAAATAATCCAAAGTTTTGGCTCGTTTTCGCTATTAAAGGGTCTTAAATAATGCCACACAAAAATATTAATCTTCCGTTAATAAATCAATGATAACTATTAATTTTTTTGTGGTTTCAAAAAATAAAACATATTTTTTTAATAATGATGATCGTAAATCATAAGATTTCGAAGTCACTCAGAATACAATGAAAGCTCATTTTATCTGAGAATAATTTTTATAGCATATGACTTGTATATCTAAAATTATATTTCTGCTTTTCACAAGTTAAATTAAAAGTCTAAATATGTTTTTGATATTTACTTCAGTGCTATATACAATTTATTTGTACATGCATATATCATTTTTGTGCCAGTGCAGTTATACTTTTGAAACAAATAGTAATATTTATCATTTATTTAAAAACACCTTTCAGGATTGTCATTATACATGAGGCTTCTCCAAGGTACATGCTAATAGCATGTATCAGTTGATCACACTGGCAGCTAGTTTTATCATATAATCACTACAATGTAGAATTATAGAATGTAGTTACATCTACTTTTTGTAACACCCCCAACCCCTCCCCACAAAAACAAAAAAAAAAGTCTTCACAATAAAATGCAAATTAAATGTATTTAAAATTGTAAATTTTACTGTATGATTGATTTCACATCAAAGTTTGATGCAGATTTTTTTTTCCCATCTCTCTCATGGGTATTTTTTTTTAATTATGTTTTGCGAAAAATAAAATATTGTAACAAAAAGTCAAATCCAGTTACTCTTAAATTCAAACTGATATATATATATATATATATATATATATATATATATATATATATGTTAAGTTTACCTTTTTGGCAAGCTTATTTTGTTTGCAAATTACACATTTTAAATCCCAACAATTTTTTTTTCTTTTTTAAATGTAAAATCACTTTTATAAAAAAAATAATTTTATGAAGGTACTTCTTTTATTAAGAATAATTTTGTGAAGTGGTCCCAATTTTTGTCAGAAGCAGTCACTGATTTTTCAAATAGATCACAAAAAAAGGTACTTTTATGTTAGCTGGGCCAATATTATATTATCTTGCCAATATCTTTTTTTCCCCTCCAGCTATAGCACCGTTTATTTTTCACTTGCTTAGATTAGAAACAATGGCTTGATGTTGAAATAAAATATTTTGGTTTTTTGTATTATTTCATTTATTATTATTCTTCTTTTAAATAAATGTACTTTAAATATATGTGATATGTGTATTTTAAATGAAAAATTCATATTTTAAATAAAATGAATGATAAGGCTATATTTCAAAAGAAATTAATAGAATACGAATAATGGTAATAACAACAATATTTAACGATTAATCTCATGTGCTAGGCTGACATAAAGCCAACATTGCATTTGGCAAAGATTCCGATTTTTTGTTGTGATAGTTCGTTAAATTTAAATGGTTTTACATCATTGTTTTTTAAAATGTATATACATAAATACTTTAAAATGTGAAAAAATAGGGCAAGTATATGAATTTTTATGCAATATTGCTTAAATAAATGCATAATTTAGTCATTTTCGGTGGCATGGATGCTATAAATGGTGGTTTATCGCTCTTTTCTAGCGATCGTGAAAGTGTTACATTGGCGATATGTTTATGGTGGTTTATCGCTCTTTTCTAGCGATCGTGAAAGTGCTACATTGGCGATATGTTTTTGTTTATTTTGTAATTACGATTAATAATGAAGGGGCAGATATTTGTATCAATCACACAAGTCAGATGTATGTTCCCAATAAAAAAAATAATAACGAAGGCTTCTCTTAGTATTTGATTAATCTAAATTGTTTAAAAATCAATACTAAAAGTTATACAGAAGAGTAAACAATATTTAATTTGTTCCTAAATGTAAACTTAATATGTCATTTATTTGTATTGTTTTATTTATAACATATTATTTCTTTCGTTTAGATTTTTCACTTGAAAGTTAAATCAGATTTTTTTAATTAATTATCCTTACCAAACTTAATAAGCTTAAAAAGATTGTTATAAAAATAACAATGTTAATAAACTTAAACTGTTAAACTTGCATTTATATTATATTAAGCTTAACTGTTTACATTAAACTTTTTCTCCTCATCATTCAAAATATCTTAAACGTTTAATTGTAAAATTTAAAAATAAAGTACAGTTGGAAATTTTTAATTAATAATCAAAATAACTGTTGAAGATTTCAATTACAAATAATATGAGGTTGTGAATCAATATTTTATTTTCAATATTGTCACAATAAAAAATAATTTAGACTAATGAAAAAAAAAAAAATCACTCATTTACATGAAACTATTCCAATGTTCTACTACCAACAACAAATTATAGTGTAAACATTAAAATTTCAAGAATTAGGGATATTACATCAAATATGCTGCAGTCAATCACTTAGTCTTATAGTTTTTTCACTCTAAATAACAAACAATAGAACCTAATACTATACTAATTTGTGCTCTAAATAGCGTCACAAAAAATAGAGTGAACACTAAATTCTGCAAATTTATTCACAGAATAAACATAAAGAAGTATTTTGTTTTCTTATTAACAAAGGTTTTAAAATATTTTAGTATTTGATTTCAATAATAAATAAATAAAAACCCGTTTTTATATTTTTGAATGTAGTTAAAAATAAACATAATTTGAGAATAGTAAATATTTACTGTGTATCGTACTAAATAATGTTACAAGTTTTTGAATGCATCTTTACATATATGTGTCTAAAATATATAATTTTTTTTTCCATACAACTATGGTTGTTGTATTTTTAAATTGTAGTCAGAATAAAATAAGAAATAATGTAAATAAATAAATACTCTATTTTTCGCGAAACCTTGAATGTTAAGTGTGTGTATTTCATAGATTTGACAGCATCAAATTTGTAAACAAACAAACTTCGCCAAGCAAAGGCGCCAAAAGTAAGGGTTAACTTACCGGAAGTAAAAGGCAAATGTTTCTACATTAGTGTCCTCGGCTTGAGGTTTACAGAAATTCAGTCTATAAATAGCTGTCAACTATTCCACTTTTTTGTTACCAGTACTTCCGAACAGAAGTCTTCGCCTAATCTTGATGGTTTAATTGCAGAATTTTGCAATTAAATAAGGTCAATATTACTATCCAGATTTAGTAGCAACACAGATAAGGATTAGTTGGCAGCTATGCATATATATAAAGTAAAATCTAATGAATGAACAAATAGCAAAAACATTTATAAAAAAAATTTCAGAAAATCTTACTCGCAAAGCATTTTTTTATCAACCAACAATATAAAACATACACGAATGTCCTGGTAAGTTGTGGTGCACAATATTTATAAGCTCTGGCTATATTTAAGTATTCACTGAAAACAAAGAAGTACCAGAGCTGAGCTCCATCATAAATTAAGCACTGATTGCTAGATATCCAGTATTCACTTATAAAATTCACGTAAAATAAATATTTCAATAATATTGAACACCTGCTCCAATTCAAATCCATCAAAGCAAAATAATCTGATGATTTAAAATTATAAACAAGCATCTTTGACTGCTCAAGTGTACAATTCTTAAAATTAAAAATAACGCTAAGGGGCAATTCAAGTATTACATAAGCAGTAAGGAGGAGTTCAGGGTTTGATTATTTTTGCTGACAGGGAGACGAGGGGAGGGGGATTATGACAATTCTTATGAATGCATTAGACAACGCAGCAACAACAAGAAAAAATACATGATGGGAAATGAGTATTCTGTAGTCTGCTCGGAACTTCAAACACGTAACATTTCTAAGATTCCTGTTAAAAATTTTAGTTATGATGACTAATTAAGTTAGGGCCTATTGTTAAGTTTTATTGTTCAATGCGATAAACAACAATATATTAAAACCATTTTGCATTATTTTGATACCACAACCCCTATATATGCCTATTTATATAAATTTGTAAGATTAATAGTGTAAATCAATGGTAACTGTTTTTTCCTGGCAAACAGTGTTGACGTATAAAATGTCAAAATCATACATAAGCAAAAAAAAAAGGAGGGGGGTTACTATTTGCTTATTTTTTCTGATAAGGGAAGGACGGGGTATAAAATTACTAAAAATATGCTTATGGGTATACTTGAACGACCTCCTAAGGTCACTTGAGAGATAACATCACCATATAACTTTTGTTTAATTCATGTTCGACGAAAAATATCTCTTCTCTGTCAGAACCACCAGCAAAAGGGAAAAGGTTGCTAGAATTTACCAGAAAATGCATATCGCCAAAATTTCACAACTTTGCGATTTTTCTTAGCAGGAAAATTCCCCCCCCCCTTTTTTTTTTTTTTTTTTTTTTTGCAGACAAAAGCATTAATTTCAAGCTTAAATTGATTATTTTTTTAGATTTGTGTGATAAATGGGCTATATCAATGTATATTTTAAATATTAATACTAGTTGGCGTTGCCCGGGCCCATAATAATAAATTTAAAAAGAAACATCAAGTTTTTATTATTTTATATCTTTAATCAGATTTCGTATGACATATTTTAAAATGAAAAATATTGATATTTAGTGATAAAAGTGCTCATATTCTTGTTTACGTATGGTTGTTTCTTAGTTTTAAAATAAAAAGTTCTTTTTGTCTGAACTCTTTGAAATCTTTATTGGTGATAAATAAACGGTTTTACAACCCGTGTAAAAATTTTGGGAAACAGCAATAACAAAATAGTCTTCATTTTAAAAACTCTCTGACATTTCAATCGGTTATAAATATAACTGTATCCAAGCTCTCTTTAAAATTTTGTCTGAAATTATATTTTAAAATGAAAAAATTGGCGAAAAAATATTAATATTTATTTAGTGATGCACTCATTTTCTTGTTTACATAGGGTCGTTTCATAGTTTTAAAATAAAAAGTTCTTTTTGTCCGAACTCTTTGAAATCTTTATTGGTGATAAATAAACGGTTTTACAGCCTGTGTAAAAATTTTGTGAAAAAATATTGTTATCTAGTTGTAAAATAAATGTTTTCTTCTCGCTTTTTTTTTTTGTTTGTTTTCGTGTCGGCTCCTTTAACATAGCAATAAAAAAATTGTTCTCATCTTCCGAACTCTCTGACATTTCAATCCAATATAAATATATAACTTTATCCAAGCTCTCTTTAAAATTTTGCGAAAAATATGCATATTTAGTATTGGAACAATGAGTTCTTAAAAAAAAAAAAAAGCTTCAGCTTTCAATCTCAGAGCAAAAATATATTAGAAGGTCTATGCTTAATGCAATGATGAGGTGACTCCATCTGTTTGCAATCAACCCTTTTCAATTATCCTAGGCTACACAGGTGAGGGCTAATACATCAGGTTTCCCCTTTCTGAGGGGAGAAGCCTTCAAAAAACGTTGGCGCATGTGCAAAGAGACGATATTCGTGTGGAAAATTTGACAGAATGTGCTTTTAATTTTAAAACTAAATATATTGTTGATCACATTACATAATTTATCATTACAATAGATATTAGACATTAAAAAAATGTATGCATGGCTTTTTTCTGTGAGATGTGTGTTGGAGGTGAGTGGGTGCATTCTCCTAAACATTGTGTAAATCTAAGGAGACAAAAAATTTAAAAGATACTTCCTCATTATAGTGGCCTTCACAATTACTATT
Organism: Maratus michaelseni; assembly: GCA_963931845.1. NCBI lineage: Eukaryota > Metazoa > Arthropoda > Arachnida > Araneae > Salticidae > Maratus > Maratus michaelseni. Next base: position 79,947,993 of record OZ007600.1, read on the forward strand.
ATCCCACAGTTGTAATGATTTTGCCAATCTTATACAGTAGACTTCCTTAAATCTGTGTAGCTTAAAACCAGAGGTTATGCAGATTTTAGAATTTTGCAGATTTTTGGTCACTGTTTTATTTACATTTTTTAAACAATAATTTGAATTTAATAATGCACTGAAAATTATAATGAATGCTTACAGTAAAATAAAATAAAAAAATTAAGAAAATTTAAAAAACATTTAAAATATAAAAGTAAAGGTCAAGTAAATAATTATTAATGCTTAATTAAATATGATAATGATGAGATATTTTTTTCTTAAATTATTCAGTGAAACTCACCTTATAAATGTACACTAATAATTCACATAAAAATCTTAAAATAACAAAGTTTTCTTTCATGTTCAGCCGTGCTTAATAACCAAAAAAGCTTGATTATACAATAATTATTTGGTTAAAAAAAAAAAATAATATTGCAATCGCCACTGATATCAGCAGTATCTAGAATTTTTTCAGAAATAAATTTATACTTTCTTCATGAGAAAACACGAGTTGAATCATATCAAACAGAATTACATATTAAAATGTGTACAGAATGATATAAAATTTTTAATAAACTAAAATTTTACACTTACATCTTAATTGTAAATTTCATTGTTTACATCAGGAACGATGTGCAGATTTTAGGGTGTGGATTTGAGGAAGTATACTGTATATATGTATATCCTAAATGTACCCAATATATATATATATATATACTAGCAGGCTTTGCCCGCTACGCTGGTCGGTTCTCCAAACGAAATATACCCCTGAATTTGGTCATCTTGTGTTTTAAAGCAATATGCACCTTTACTTTGATTGTCCTTTCGCAATGCTGTAAAACGAAATAAACGTCATTGCTCTGTTATATTTTCTATTTTTTGCACAAAATTTGGCTATTAAAGACCAACTTCTTTATTTAATCATTTACAGTATGATTTGCTGAAGAATTATGTAACAATATGCAATATACTAAAATTACCCCTAGAAATTTATTAATGCAAGTTCAATCGAAATCCATTCTGCAGTATTTTTTATAAAGGCTAATGTTTCACGGCTTCAACTGATTATAGAAATTCCAACCCTAGTTCTATAATTAGACAACGTAGAACTATTAATAACGATAATCATTACAAAAATATGCATTATCTCATTAACAATAGGACTTAGAAGAATGAACTTTATACCATTCTATTCAGCATACAAAAATACATTAAAATATATTGTAATTGTCACTTAACTATAATACTCGATTTTTAAGGAATTTTTTTTAAAAGTTTGTTCATTTTTTTACCTCCTTTAGGGTTGGAGTTTTTGAAAATCCCATCTTAGTGCGCCTCCACATACTAAGAAGTATTTTCCCCCCAAGTTTCGTGTTTGTAGGTTCAGTAGTTTGGGCTCCGCGTTGATCATCTACCCAGTCAGGATTTTCATTTATATATATAGATAACAGTTTGCGGGAACAGATTTCGCCGCATTATCTTATAACAATGAAAAGAAGTCCGTCGCGTTTTATCGACAATTTGAATTTCTTCCATTGCTATAATAACGCGCGTATGTACAGAAATTATCATTTGTAATATTAGAATTTTGTGGTTTTGACGCCAAGAACGTCGCCAAATTTGTAAAATATGCCATATCTCACTAACTATAGGACTTAGAAGAATGTACTTTGTACCATTCGATTCAGCATAAAAAAATACATTAAAATTAGTTATAATTTTTTTACTTAATTGTAATACTCGATTTTTAAGGAATTTTTTTAAAGTTTGTTCATTTTTTTACCCCCCACCCCACTTCTTAGGGGTGGAGTTTTTGAAAATCCCGTCTTAGTGCACCTCTACATACTAAGAAGTATTTTTCCTCCAAGTTTCGTGTTTGTAGGTTCAGTAGTTTGGGCTGCGCGTTGATCATCTTCCCAGTCAGGACTTTCATTTATATATATAGATAATGCACTACACCAAAACTATCTCTGAAAAATTAACAATGCAAGTTTCATCGAAATCCATTTAGCAGAATCTTTTAAAAAGGATAATGCTTCATAATCGGGTTCAATTGATTATAGAAATTCCCCCTAATTCTATAACTAAGCAACGTAGAATGATATGTTATGCACTAAAACCTTGCTTCAAAATTTAGCTAACTAACAGTGCAAGTCCCAACAAAATTCCAGTTATAAGTGGCCGGATCGAAATTCCCCTTTGCATTATATATATACAGTAGATAGGTGAATGTATCTTTCATAATCATCTTGTCCTGATGATAGAAGTGGAATTTTCTTCTTGACCTTCTCGAATTTTCAAAAAGAAACTCTGCACACCCTCCGTAGCTGTAACATATACTCTCTAGTATACACCCTCTGTCTATAGCGTATATGCACAGTTTTTTTACTACACCACTGACAACTTTCTCCCATAGCTCCATAACTAAACAATGTAGAAAATCAATCCCTGAAATATTATCTAACTAACTGTGAAAATTCCATCAAAATCCGTTCAGTAGAACTTTAAAAAAGGTAATCTTTCATAATCTGGTGCACCTAATTTTATCTAAAACTTCCCCCCGTAGCTCTATAAATAAGCAATGTATAACAATGTGCTTTCTTTTTAAACCTTTCTAAAACAAATTACCTAACTAATAGTGAAATCCTATAAAAATCTGTTCGGTAGAACCTGAGTTTTAATCAATCTGATTGAAATACGAATTTGCGTTTTATAAATATTGTAGATGATGATGACATGATTTCTGTAATCGGATTCGTTGTCAAGCTTTTGCTTCAGAAAAGAAACGCAGAGGAAAACTTATCTACAGATAATTGCCAACCATCTCCACAAAATTGCGTAACTAACTGTGTAAATCCCACCAAAGTCCGTCCAGCAGTTTTAAAATTATAAACAGTCGGAATGAAATACGAATTTGCATTTTATATATATAGTAGATATATCTTTCATAATTGCACTCATCTTTCCCAATCACTTTTCCATTAGCTCTATCACTAAGCAACATAGAATGATATATAATAGGGTCATTAGCCATACTTGAAAAGTCACTTCCATCAAAATTTGTCCAGTAGCATTTTTTTGTAAAGGTAATCTTTAATAATCGGGTTCACTTAATTTTAGAGCTTTCCTCTGTATCTCTATAACAGAGTAACGTAGAATAGCTATACTCTATAAAACCTTTCAAAAAACATTACTTAACTAACAGTGTAAAACCTAACAAAATATCATGAATAAACGGATTAAAATATGAATATGAGGTTTAGAGTCATAGTAGATGATAATATGATTTTCTGTAATAAGATTCATCATGAAGGTTTCGCTTCAAACGTAAGCGATGCTTTTGCTCATTGGATACTTCTCTATTATCCCGTCGACCACTTTTCATAACAAAAAACTATCGCCAAATTGTAAGATTAAACACTAACAATGCCGTCCCATTTACTTGATGTCAGAAGAATTATACGTGTTTGTTACGTCATCAAGTGGTTTTTAATTCGACATTTGCGTGTATTTTTCATTATGTTTTACTGATTTATTAGGTATTTCATTAATTAAAATAACAATTGTATCCTTACAGTCTTATATTTTATTTATTTATTTTGACATTCCAATGGCAACGTTCTCCCGTTTATTTGGCGTTACAGTTTGGCGATAGTTTTTTGTTATGAAAAGTGGTTAACGGGATAACAGAGAAGTACCCAACATGGTAGCTAAAACTCCAATTGGCGAGGTATCTGATTGCGGGAAAATTAGCCCGAAATCGTATGAATAACTAACAACCCAAAGAAAAGGGGAAACATGGATGAAGACTGAAAACAAATAAAGAAGCAATATACTTGTATAATACTAAACAGACCTTCGAAACTTTATTTTAGCAATCACGTTTTATTTTAAATCGTGGATTTTGTAGAATTAATAATTATACACAATTACATAAATATCCGTAAGAATAATATTCCATTCCCAATTGAACAGTTAATGTTTCTATCTGTAAAAATAAACAAAATAATTAAATAACAAAAAGATTTAATTTGAATTTCTTCCATTGCTAAAGTAACGGATGTATTTTTAGAAATTCTCACTTGTATTATTAGAATTGTTAGATTATGACGTCAAAGACTTCGCCAAATTAGAAAAATGTGCAATATCTCACGAACTACTTGACTTATGAGTATTTAATTGATACCATTCGATTCAGCATACAAAAATACATTAAAATATGTTATCATTTGTCATGTAACTACAATACCCGATTTTTAAGGAATTTTTTAAAAGTTTGTTCCTCTTTTTACCCCCCTTAGGGGTGGAGTTTTTGAAAATCCCTTCTTAGTGCGTCTCTACACACTAAGAAGTATTTTTCCTGCAAGTTTCGTCTTTGTAGGTTCAGTAGTTTTGGCTGTGCGTTGATCATCTAGCCAGAAAGGACTTTCTTTTATATATATAGATATATATTCATAATATTTATGTCTAAAATATCATATATACATCATAAAATGTCAATATGATTTTAATGTCATATATGTAATATAACTTGGCGATACATTTTAGTCGCCGCTATCTATATCAAGGAAATACCATATTAAATATTTTATTACATTTTAATTAATTTTTTGATAATTATAAAATACTCTGGATAGAAATTACAGACTGCCCAAATGGCGATTTTCTTGTTTCAAACTGAGTGTCCCCCTAAACAGATTTAAGAAAGGACAACACGGACTGAAGCCCCATGAGTTATGTCACAAATTTTAATACAACGTTTTTTATTAAGTATCATAAACGTCTTACGGAATATTAATAAAAATGGGATAAATTATTACAATAACAATAAACGCTTACTTTTGGTAAAGCTTTCTCCCTGCTAGATCAGTTGCTGGTGAACACAGTTTTTCCCATTTTACAGTCGAAAAAGCATTGCTGGTGTATACAGTTCAAATTAAGCATCAATATACACTAAGCAATATTTATTCAACTATGCCACAATGCAGCAGTAGTTTTCACCAGAGAATGGCAGCTAGGTAGCATCAGATGAGGTCAATTCTTCCGAGGATGGCTCTTGGGAAGGCCATGTCAGTGCTACAGACTTGCACAAAAAAGTAGCGGTGTAGAGAGTCCTCTCACTTGGAGGTCCGTAGATAAAAGATAAATGCCAATCAAGCCATGTGGTATCTCGTGAAATAAATTTCACATGTGGGTGAACCCAATTCCTTCAATCACATTGTTAATCACAACTACAGTTGTCCAGGATACAACAGCAAAATTGGCTCTAAAAAGAGAGAAGATTTCAGATTTTAAAAGTTTGGTTGAAGTAAAAATTAGGCTAGAAATATTTTATAAAATTTTCAGTTTAATAATATACACCATATGAAGTATAGATAATGATAATTTGTGAGCTTTTCCAAAATATTGTTCATTAAGTTAAAAATGTCATAAAATATATATTTATATTGGCACAGATGTCATATGCGCACCACCATTGGCACGATTTTTTTCCCGCCAACTTGGCGAATAAAATAAATATTTGTTTATTTGCTTTTATTTTTTATTTCAATTCTATAAATTATTTTTATTATGTATATCAATCAATATGCACCACATTAGCGTGATTCCTCCCCCCTTCCCCCCCAGCAATTTGTCAAAAACTTTGTTTTTGAATATTAATGTTATAATGTATGTTAACGTTTATAACACTAACGTTATAATGTATATTAACGTTATTTTATTTTTACATTGAAATAAAAGATCACGTGCTATTACTGCATGCTATTTGTGACAAAGTTTTTGCCAAATTGGCGGAGGAAAAAAATTGCGCCAATGTGCTGCATATACGACATCTGTGCCTTTATATTTTACAGTTTTTTATTTAAAATTGACTCACTCAAAAAAAATTCACTTTTAAATATTAATGATAAATCATAAAATGGTTTCCTAATCTATTATTATTCTCAAAAGGTGGGAGCAAAGCACAGATTTTATTTTTTATCTAATACAGGAGATGCTTAATTTTCTTTAATTGCATTCTGTTTTTAAAAAAACGTTCTTGGTGTTGTCAAAAACAAGAATACACATCATTTACTTTAAAACTTTATTATAAATATTATTATTATTTAATATAATTACCTATAAATAATCACTTTTGGACATCCATAATGTTAACTGACAAAACAAAAAATCATTGTATGGTTTATTTATGAGTTTAAAGAAGAAAAAACACATAAATTTTAAAAAAGGACATATTGTTTATATTTTCATGCAATAAATGGCAGCAGTGAGGGTTATTTTGTAGAATTAAAAAGGAATAAATGTATTGATATATATTTTGTCCAACTGTAACGATCTACACAACAATATTAATTTTGGAAAGTTGGATGAACAGAAATATCGGTAAGCACTTTAATCATTATTTATTTGTTCTGAAAATTAATTTTAAAAAGTTTTTTTTATGGTTTTGACATTTTAATAGTAGTAAATCTCTTATTTATTGCTTACAAAATGGTGATGTCCAAAACATGTAACGATCGCCATACCGATTTTTTCAGCGATTTAATTTATGTTTAATAAACCCTACTGTCTTAAAATATCAGAAATATAATAAAATATAGTCTTATTTTTTTAAATTAAGTGCTTTTTTGGTGAAATACGTCATATTAACTTAATAGAAAAGCAAAAACTTTGTTAACCACACGTCAACAATCATGTAACGATCGCCATTCCAATTTTTTCCGCGATTTAATTTATGTTTAATAAGCTCCACTGTCCTAAAATATCAGAAATATAATAAAATATAGTCTTATTTCTTATAATTAAGTGTTTTTTCGGCGAAATATGTCATATTAACTTAATGGAAAAGCAAAAACTTTGTTAACCACATGTCAACAATCATGCACGATGGAAACAAAATGGCGGCCGTCGCGATCGTTGGCCATTTTGGACATCTCTTTTAAGGGAATATAATAAATATTTAACATTTTTTATTATTATTTTGAATAATGTAGTAAAAATTATGATTTATCTTATTTAAACAAGTTGAGAACACCTGTGATTTGAGTATATGGCATAGTGTTTCAAATGCTAAGAGTAAAGAAATTTTTACATAATAAAAATCTATTGCAGATTAATTTTAATATTGAATTGTAATTTGAAAGTAATGTCAAGTGTTTCACTAAAAGTTAAAAGAAAACATATATATATTTTTAATGTGTGTGAATAAAAATTGTCTAATTCAACATTTTTTTTTTCAAAATGTTTAATATAATTTTGTAATTTGCATTAAAAAATAAGTCAATTACATTTTTTTTAAAATTCATATTAAAGTATGGAAAAGTCAAATTTATGTAATCTACAGTTCATCCAATGTCCAAAATATGTAACCTACAGTTCATCCAATGTCCAAAATGTGTAACCTACAGTTCATCCAATGTCCAAAATGTGTAACCTACAGTTCATCCAATGTCCAAAATGTGTAACCTACAGGTACCATAATTAAATACTTTAATTATTAATTTTTAATGCAATTTCCTGTCTTTAAATGAACATATACTATATTATGAACTTGTAAACTAATGGATTAAAATATATATTTTTTTAATTTCATGATTTTTAAAATTTATTAAAGTTAACATTTAGTGTTCCCACATTTTGAAAATCACTCTAAAACAATATTTAATTATCTTTAAACATCTAAAAATTAATGGATTTGTTTTTTCATATTGGTAAGTTCACAGCACTACTGTCAATCTGCAGATAATGAATTTTATCATCTATCTCTCAGACATCATTACACAAGCATAAAATTTCAAATAACAGATGTTGCATAATGCAACACTGTATCAGTTTAAAAAAATTATCACTAGAATATTCACTAAATTTTGTTTTCCTTATTAAAATATAGTAGAAACCTAAACTGACTCAATAACATTTATCAGGATATAACGATCATCTTATAACTGATACAATATAAATATAAAACTATTTGTAAAATGCAGTAGAAAATGTTACATAAGACTAAATTAAATACAGCAAACTACGTCTAAAACAGAATCGACCAGGATCGAGAAAATTTTCTATCATAAAGAATATTCTACCTTAGACAGTGTATAACTCTATTTATAATGGGGACTTTAAAATCTTTTTGCATTACACAAAGTTTATTGTACACATAAAAGGTCTAACCTAAATCATAAAGTGGTTTCTGTTATTCTAATGCTAATTTGTGAAAGAATACCATTAAAAAATATTTTAAACATTATTTGCAATGTGCCAGTTTGTTTATTTAAGCTTAGCATGCTATTAAACATTATTTTTTAAAGTTACATGCCTTATAAATGTTTGTTTATTTCCAATCTAATTCTTAAAATTTTCCTAAAGAAAAAGATAAACACAGACTTGGAACTAAATTTCTCCTTTTTTCTACATTCATAATTAAGAAAATAATAAGACTGAAGAGTAATCAAAGAATCCAAATCTAATAACTTGTTTATAATATTAAACCTGCTGCTTTCTTGTTGACCAAATAAAGTACATATAACAAATTCAATGGGATAACTCTCAGATTCGTTACTCCTCACTTTAGAGAATACAGAATATTTTTTACACAAAAAGAGCATTAATTCTGATCAAAGTTACAGGATTTGTGGATTAAACTATGGTGAAATAAAAGTTAAATGCCATTCGAATTGAAATATCACATGAAAACATTGCTCAATTAATAACACATCATACATGATAATGTGTGCCAATTCTTAGAGATGTCTATTTAAAAAAGTTGTATATGATTGCAATTGAATTAAATTTTATACAAAGTTTTAAATCTTCATAAAAGTTTCAGCATGAATGGAATAACAAAAAAGATTAAACTCAAATATAGTACATCTGCAGCTGAAATGCATAAAAAAAAGAAAAATTAAACAACAGAACAGCAGAGTTTTCTTTATATAGCAAAGCTAACAAGTAAATCTCTGAAAAGGCAAACTGTTTTGAAATTAGTAATACATATTTCACCTTTAAAAGAGAACATGATAATACAAAATACACTGTCTTATTTAATTTAGAGAAATTTTGTTTACATGCTTGAATAAACATGAATGTTCAAGTATTAACAAAACTGGATTGACGTTTGTCTTTAACTAATTTTCAATTTAAATATCAATGGGCTGGGCTACAGTAAACAAATCTTTATTAATACTTATAATTATTTTAAATGAGAAAAGAGAAATTTAATTCTAAATTACCGAAAAACACATTATCAAATAAGGATATATAATAAATTAAAATCAATGAAACAAGTATATTTAATTCATTATGAGAGAGAAATATCCATAATCATAATATATAATATTTTTATTTACTTTTTTTTTATTGCTAACATTCAATCATAATAAAATAATTTTGAGAACTGCACTTTATGTATCCATTATTACATCAGAAACGAAATCCTTAAACGAACTATATATTTAGTATTTTAATATTAATAAAAAGCATCTGATTCATTACCAAAAACAGAGATATTTATCGTACAAAATAAGTGCAACAATAAATCTATACTGGATTGCTATTTACTAAACGGAAAGACATTAATAAAAGATATAAAATTGTTAAGAAAACTCACTATTTTGCTTCAATCACAAAAAATTGAATTTCTTTTTTCAAAAGCTGAATAATTCCAAAATAAATATTTATCCGTCGCCATTATGTATGAAAAAGCTCTTTTCTAATTGGCTGAGCTTGGGTTAGATGGGCTTAGGATTGAGTACTGATCAAACCTTCAAAATCGCTACCTAACTGCCTAAAATCTTGGGTTTAGGTCGAAAGTTGGGTAAGTTAGGCCTTGGGTCGACCAGATGAAAACGCAGCTTTAGAGGCGCTGTTCGCAGCCGTCGCGTCGGTACAGGAAAATTGTCCCTTTAACGAATGCTACAGTGCCACTGAAACCTTCATTTATTGTAAACGCGTTAATTTTCACCTTGTCATATAGGGCAGTTGCAATCAGCTGATCAACCATTGTATTCACTTGGAGGTAAGGGTAATTCCACCAATCAGAACTGCCTATTTGTACTGTTTACCTCCAACGTGACGTCAATTGCAACAGCCCTATTAACACAGAACACAAATATCACATGATCTGAAATTGTGTAAAAAGATAATCATTATGAACAAATAACGAGAAGTTATATCTTTTTTCCACCAGATAGCGTATTCGAGCAACTGCCCGTTGAAGTGATCACGTGATTATTATTGATTGATTATAAACTGATCTATTATTATAAATTATTACTTTCATGCGTTAAATGATTAAAAAAACATTAGACTGGCAATTATAGAAGACTTTTCAAGTGTTTTTTGTCCATGGCAGTACGACGTGGTCATGACCTGTGACCTGGGAGCCCAACCGTTTACGTGTTCGAATTACTATTTCGAGTGTTGGCAACTTTCCAATTGTACCCGCCAATTTATGTTATTATTTTGGTTTCAAATGAAAAATCGTTGGACCTTAATTACTTCAATGTTCTGTTTACGCTTTTTATACAGTTTTATTTTGTAATTCCGATTTACGATGAATGGAGAAAGGGAAGATAAAGCATGTTTACAGATGATTTTGGGTATGATACCTAAAGACATGAGGAACTTTCCTAAACAGGTTCAAACGCATATCACCGATTTCACCTATAGTATGAAAGATCCTCTCTTCAATAAGGTTTCAACCCCTGTTAATGCCATTTTAAATAAGGACATAGATATGTCTGATGACAATAAGGTATTCTTCCCGACAAATATTGGTGCATTGCCGCCGGGAATGCCTGATGTACAATCTATGGAAGTTGATCTGATTGAATCTGATTTAAGTCTTATGAAAAGTTTTCCAACAGCGGAAGAAAATCAGCTCCAATCATTTGATGAAAAACTCTTTTCAGCTAAATTTACAAATTTGAGTCCAGAAACTATTTGTTCAGAAACTGTTAGTGTACAGTGTCTCGAAAGTATTGCCAGCTTGGAAGAAAAGTGTAAAAAAGAAGGACTGATATTTAACTCTGGTGATCATGAGGATGGTAAATATGATTTGTTTGATTAATTACCATTAATGTATTACCATTACCAGTAATGATTAGATCTACTTTTAAATTGCACATGTCTTGTATCTAAAGAGGTTCTATTTATATAGTGTTGATAGGGTTTTAATACTAGTTTTTAGGATTATATTGAAATTGTGTTGCTCAAAATTGCCAAAAATCGTGCTGTCATATAATTAATTTCCTCTTTTTTAATTAATATTTTGTTTGTTGTAGTTTAAAATATTTAAAAACAGAAAGCACTCTTATCAAAATTAGACATTTAGCTTCACTGAAAGAATGAAAATGTTACTTTATATGAGTGTGAATCGGTGTAGCTCATTTCCATAATTTTTTCATCATGTACGCATACATGTGTGTTAGTTTAGATTTATTCGATTAACAGTAACTTTTCTAAATACAAATGCAAAACAAGCTGCAAATAATGTTTGCTTGTTTTGTTATTTGTGTTACTAACTAATGAAATTACTTATTTGCAGCCAGTGGCGTATCCAGGATTTAATTTCGGGGGGGGGGCTGACTTAAATTTCGATAATGTTCTGAGTTTTACGAAATATGTTGAACTGTGTTATAAACAGAAATCATGTTTGATAATAATAAGGCCGTAGGCAGAGAAAAACGGGAGGGGGAGAGGAGGTACGGGGCTGAACTCCAGCACCCCCCCCCTCTCTAGCTGAAATCAGTTGAAAAGTGATAATGGATTGTTTCATATACTTCAATTTAAAAGAAAGTCATTGTAGCTTATAATCTATAAAGTTCTCTCCTTCTCCCCTAAATTCTGGCTACGATTCTTGCTTGACAATAAATTAATTTTGCTTGGGACAATTTCAAACAATTTTTTTTTCTATTTTAGCATCAATTCCCTATTACTGCCAAGGCACGTGGGGCACTTTCCCAGAACCCACATATTTAAGGGGCCCAAAAATTTATGGTGTTTCAAATCAATTTTATTGTAAACAATCCTAATAGATTAAGAAATTAAAATTTCTAGATTCATTACACAACTTATGTAAGCTAAAATTGTCAGTGATATCATAAGTATTATAATTTTTCTTCTCATTTGAAGATTTAAGTTTCTCATAATGTGCCCAATTTATTTCAGCTTCTTCATATGTGTTCTAAACTTGTTTAAAAATGTTTTAATTTTATGACTATCTTATTTATAAAATATCATTTTCTTTGAGTTGCGTATGTTTTTAAAGTTCGTGCAACATTAGTTCATGTTTATTTAACATAATATTTGAGTCTGTCAAGTTAATTTTTACGAAGAAATTTCAATAATAATAATAATAATCCAACTTCAGTTCACATTTATTCTCAGTCTTTCATTCAAATGGGTGCATTACATAGTTACATTCATACACTTCTCATTCACAGTATTTGTAAAAATGTGATAATCTACGATTAGGGCCAAAAATATTTTCTGTTTCTATGGCCCAAAATTTTAATGTCAGGGTCTGTTCAGGATAAACAAACTTTCTTTGCAAAATCTCTTTTTTTTAATACCAACAAAAATTTAATTCAAAATCTTAGGGGTAGAAAGCATTCCTTCTTCATCTCCCACTTCCCTTTGTATACATGCTCCTGGGATTTTGATCAAACGTATGGCTATTAACCTTCAAGAAATATATGTTAAAAAAAACTCATCAAATTTGTGAAGGAAGGGAGAAGTTAAGAATTAATTGGAAACTAAACATCAGATTTCCCCTTTTTAAAAAAGAGTTAAAGTTATTGAATTATTGCTAACAATATTACTGGACTTTTTAAAATAAACGATAAGTAAAATTGTAAGAAAATTTATTTTTAACCTGTGAATTTATTTAATGCTATGCTTCTTTTGTTAAATATTTCAAATGGTAAAAATGCCGATACTAAAGTGTGTCGTGTCAAAATAAGAGCGATTAGAAAAGAGCACTATTCGTAATATTGTACTTTCATAGAAGAGTAATTAAGAATTTTTATCTTTTGATGGATCACTCGTACACTGAAATATTAAAAAAGGCATCTTCCTCCCTGCTCATCAACGGGAAACTTTCTGACACATTTTTAAACTCAAAGGCTAATTATAGACTGGTAGGCCTGACTATGGAAGAGATTTGGAATCGAGATGAGTTTTCCCTTCTTTGGTAAATTACTTATCGAGTTATAAGTGATTCTGGTAACATATTAACGACTCTTTCGCGTTTCTCAGGCTGCCGCGTCGTGAATCGGAATCAAAACGCCAACTTGGACAGTGCTTTCTGAAAGATTTTCTACCTTTCAAAAAAAAAAAAAGAGTAAACGTGTTTCGATTGCAAAGTTTCTGAATAAAAAGACCTGTGAATTTCATGCCTTTCCTAGCAAAAATGAATTAAAAAATATGTCATAAAGTAGCCAGTTTGTATTGGAGAACAGCCTTAAATCTGGAAAAGCAATTAACGTAAATAAAACTAGTTCGCTAGTAAAAAGACCAGGAACAAACAAATCAACAGGAGATTATTTTTTTAGTATTACTACTGGGCATCTTTAAAAGACCCTTCCAAAACCGAAAGTCAATAATCTTGCTTGACATTGCCATTCACAAAAAAAAATTCAGTTCGTACATTCGCTGATTTGGCGATAATGTTTAATGCCACTGCGCACTAATATACCACCTTAGTCTTGGAATCAATTGTTGAAGAGAGTTAAATATTCTTTAAATTAATTAAACTATTTCTAGATCTTGCCAATTGAGCATATTATACATATTCAATTATCCACTAAAACATGTGTGGAACTGTTTTTCAGTCATTTGAAAATAGATTTTGTGATCTCAAGTAATTTTGATCGCAGGACTGAGAGGCATATGGGGCTAACGAGAAAACAAATTCGTTGCGCGCCAGAAAATAAAACAAATTTATCTCAAAAAGAAAGAAACAAAGTCAGTTTTTTTTTATTTCATTGCGACCACTTCGGAAGGGGAATGGAGCTGTTATCCCATACCCCTCCCTTGTGTACTAATATGAGACTAAAGAAAATAGATTGGGTTGTCCATTGCATGACAGAAAAAATAGTTCTAATTTTATCTCAAACATAAAAAGAAAAATCGGCACTTTTTTCATTCCATTTTTGGAGATGCGGGGTCTGTGCCCCATCAGCCCCTTCCCCCTCTTTGGATATGCTGTGGTGTTACTCTGTACTAATATGGGAGTAAAGAGAAGAAAGTGGGTAGTCTGTTGTATAACAAAAAAAAAATGCAAATTTATCTCAAAGAAGAAAAAAATAGCACTATTTTTATGAGATGTTCAACTATTTGGGGAGGGGGGGGGGGCTGTAACCCCATCAGTCTCCTTTTCCTTTTTAGGTATGCTCTGATGTCAATGTCAACTAATATGGGGCTGAAAAGAAGAGAGTGGGTAGTCTGTTGTATAACCCAAAAAAAAATTACAAATTCATCTCAAAGAAGAAAACAGCACTTTTTTCATGAGATTTTCTACTATTTTGGAAGGGGGGGGGGCTGTAACCCATCAGCCCCCTTCTTCTTTTATGGTATGCTCTGATGTCATTGTGGACTAATATGGGGTTAAAAAGAAGAGAGTGGGTAGTCTATTGAAGGACAAAAAAATAATACAAATTTATCTCAAAGAAGAAAAAAACAGCACTATTTTCATGAGATGTTCAACTATTTGGGGAGGGGGGGGTGCTGAGCCCCCTTTTCCTTTTTAGGTATGCTCTGATGTCAATGTGGACTAATATGGTATTAAAAAGGAGAGAGTGGATAGTCTGTTGTATAACAAAAGAAAATACAAATTTATCTCAAAGATGAAAAAAAACAGCACTTTTTTTCATGAGATATTCGACTATTTCGGGAAGGGGGGGGCTGTAAATTCATCAGTCCCCTTCCTCCTTTTAGATATTCTCTGATATCAATGTGAACTAATATGGGGTTAAAAAGAAGAGAGTGGGTAGTCTGTTGTATAACCAAAAAAAATTACAAATTTATCTGAAAAAAAAGAAGAAAACCACTTTTTTCATGAGATTTTTTACTATTTCGGGCGGGGGGAGGGGGGCTATAACCCCATCAGCCCCCTTACCATGTTTATGCTGTGATGTCAATGCAGACTAATATGGACTAACGAGAATGGCTAATCCGCTGTGTAACAGAAAAAAAATAAAAATTTATCTAAAAAAGAAAGAAAAAAAGCACTTTTTTCATTTTACTCTTGACAATTTCGGGGGGGGGCTGCAGCCCCATCAGCCCACCCCCTGGATACGCCACTGTTTGCAGCTTTATTAATTCTGTAATTACTTACTGCTCCCTCTAAGCCATTTTTTTAAGGGTACAGCACCTGCTCTTTTTTAAATTGGCAAAATGCACCCTGCTTTTTTTTTTTTTTTTTTTAAATAGTGAGATTCATATTTAGTTGTACCCAGAGATTTTTTGTAAAAAATTTCCTATACCAGAGTATTTCTAAATCTGTGTGTCCCAGACCTTGAAAAAAATAAACTTTATTTATTTAGAAAAACAGGAGTTTATTAAATCATGTTAATAATTTAATATTATTAAATTTCTTGTAATTCATAAAATCAGTAAAAATTAATGTAACTTTATTTATTGTATTAAAAAATTATGTACTTTTTTCCCCTTATATCATTACATTTCTTCATGAAACAATGTCCTTTTCTATTGAACTAGTACCATTTTTGGGAACTAACACCCTGCCCCTTTTCCTTTCTAGAATGAAAACAAAATTATTAATTATCATTTTAGTAGTTAAAGCATAAAAATGTATATTATTTTCCTAATTAAAGAGTTAATTATTTAATAATTATTAATTTTAAGCTGTGTTTGTTAACAATTTAATATTAAAGCAATTATTAATAATTTTAATAAATATGAATATCATTAATCTACTTTAATATAGTTTTACATAATTATTACAAAGTATTAATGTACATAACATTGTATGCTACTAACTAATGAAATTACAAATTTCAAGTTTTTATAATTTCTGTAATTATTAACTAACAATCTATAATTTTATTAATTAAAGCATAAAAACATAGATAATGATAACTAATTAGAAGGTCAATTGTATTGGAAAGCTGAAATTCTTGGTAGCTATTCTGTATTTTAACACAAGAAAAAAAAATCATAAAAATATGATTTAAATTTTTAAAAAGAGAAAAGATTTTTTTTAAATAATAAAAGGTTTGCTTCAGCGGCAATTTTTTTTGTAATTTACAATAAGTTGTCTGAAGAAATTAAACTGTTTTATATGTTTATATTGAAATAATGTAAGCTGAGTGCTTTAACCCATAATATAATAAAATAACATTATTGGCTATGTATTTATACTTTAATTCTACTTTTATTGAAAAAAGTTGCTCATGAAAAGAAAAATCGTTTAAAATCTAAGAATTTTAAATGTAACTAGCTACAAAAATTCCAATTATGAAATATCTTTTAATATTTTCTATATTAGTTTATTATATATTATGAAAGGAGCAATCTGTTTTGTAAAAATTGTTGACACAAAATTTTATCTGCTTATTTATGCCTGCACATATTGCATGATGTTTTTATAGCTTATAATCTTTTTTGAAAAAGCTAACATTCACAGTATTAGTCATTGTGAATGCAATTAGAACTAAATAAATTAATGTAATAATTAGTTCTTTTAAAGATCTAATTTGTGTAACATTTGGACCATTAAAATGTTCTCCTGAGATGATTATGCTTTAAATGAATTTAATTAACTAAATTTTATAGGCATTTTTATACTTTTTAAATCAGTAAATATTTAAATAAATAAATGTCTTTTTTCTTTAAAAAGATTTTATAAATTTTATTTGGAAATAGAAAAGTGGAGTTGTGCTTAAAAATAAAAATGTGTGTTTGGAACATATGAAATTTCAATCTATATATATGCATTTGTTTCACAATGTGGCCACTGGATTTTTTTATTTATTTAGGAGCCCATTCCTCCTTCCAGATTTTAGAAACATGCACCCATAGTGTGTATATTCAAATTTTATCATAAACAAGAGCGAAAAATCATGTGTCAAGCATAGATTATGTAACACTTTCCAACGCTTCCAAAATAATTTTACAAATCATACCGTTTAATAAGCTAAAAGATAACATCTAAGTAATCCGAATACTTTTCATCAACCCTGTATAGGATCTATAGATTTGTATATATACTACATAGGATGCTAAATTTTAGTTCAGTTAGGAAACGCGTAGCACAGTTTAAAATTCTCCGTCTGGAGTTAAATAATACGGAAATGTGTTCGCGAACTTTTGTGCTTCCCTGTATAGTATCTACAGAATTTATACACACCACGTAATAGACAAAAAGCGAGTTAAAATTAAAATCGCGTTCAGTAACTTAAAACGCACTTCCAGGAATTATTGTTAACAGACAGTAGAGAATTCTTTTGTGTGTCCCTGTAAATGAACGATGACTGCTATACACACAATATTCTGTAGTAAGCCTCTTGTAATGCACTTTATATAAATTTCAATGCGTTTAAAATAGGGAAACATTATTTAAATAAACCGCAGACGATTTTTCTCCATAGACGTAATGTAACGGAATTCTTTTGACTGTCCCTGTAAAGTAACTATAAGTGCTATGCACACACTATTCCATATTAAGCTTCTTCTAATGCACCTTAGTGATATATATAAATTTCAATGCGTTTAAAATAGTGAAACATTATTTAAATAAACCTCAAGTGATTTTTCCCCATAGACCGCAATGTAATGGAATTCTTTTGAGTGTCCCTGTAAAAAAAGTATAAGTGCTACACACTTCCGTTGAAATAGGGAACATGCTATAGATAACGACTATAACATATAAAAATTGCAGAGCAATCCGAGCATATTTGCGGGAGTTAGAGCTTAGAGCATGGCCATACGGCCAGACAAACCGAAGTCATAAACACTTTTCAACTAGGTTGGAAAGTGTTAAAAACAGCTCTAACAATTTTGATTAAAATTTTGTATCCTTCTGTTTTGGGGTACGACAAGACCATTGAGCTAGGTCGCATTAGGCTATAAAAATAAATCAATCAGATTTTCTTTTATTTAAATCAGATAAAAAAAAAAAAAATTAAATTGGATTTTTATGACTTTTCCCCTGCGTTAAAATACAGAATAGCTACGAAGAATTTCAGCTTTCCTAACAATTAACCCTCTTGTTATTAACTTTATCTGTGTTTTTATTCTCTAATTAATATAATTAAATTTTTTAGTTAGCAGTGATGCCGGGAATGCACTACAGCATTTTATTTAAGCAAAAAATTGGAGAAGGGATGCATTAATATATCATTTTTATAGGTCCTTCAGGATGCATAATTTTTTTTGTTGAAAGATCGCAGAAGAAGTATATGTTATATAAAATACATTAAATTCTGTCTTATTTCTAAAAGAAGGTTCCTTTTTGCAAAAAAGGACCCAATTTTTTTGGAAGTGTCCGAGTCCCAGGGACCATGGATTTTGAAATCTTGGTGGCATCACTGATTAGTAATTACAGAAATTATAAAAATTGCAAATTATTAATTTCATTAGTAGCATACAATAATATTATGTACATTAATACCTTGTAATAATTATAAAAAAAATATATTAAATACTCAGGGCTCGCATTCCCCCTAAAATTCCTAAATTTCTTAACTATTATTTTATCCCCTAAAATTCCTAAAATTCTCCTAAAATTTTCTTCTTGTTCCTAAAAATTAGAGATCGCCAAAATTTCACCGAAAAATATCGCGAATTTCGACAAATGGTCACCGAAAAAAACGCGCATTTCGTCAAAAGATCGCTAAAATAACGCAAAGTTCATCAAAAGATCGTGAAAAAAAACGAAAATTTCGTCAAAAGATCGCGGGAAAAAAACAAATTTTGACAAAGAATTAGGAAAAAAACTTAAATTTCATCCAAGGATATCATGGGGGAAAAAAAAGCTAATTTCGACAAACAATCCTGAAAAAAAAAACTCAAAGTTCATCTAGGGATCGTGACAAACACGAATTTCTTCAAAGGATCACAAATTTTTTAAAAACATCTCGGGAAAAAAAAACTAGAATTGCTTAAAAAGATCGTGGAATAAACATGAATTTCGATAAAAAAATTGTGAAAAACCCTTCAAATTTCATCCAAAAATCAAAGAAAAAAGATAATTTCGTCTAAGAATAATGGAAAAAACGTGAATTTCATCAAAAAATTGTGAAAAGAAAAGAGCAATTTCATTGAAGGATCGCAGAATTTTGTTAATCAATCGTGCATACAAGGTGAATTTCGTCAAAGGATAGCACAAAAATACAAATTTCGTCAAAAGATTGAAGAAAAAACGCGAATTTCGTCAAAGGATCGCGAGAAAAAGCGAATTCTGTCGAACGGTCTCGGGGGGAAAAAAGAAAAAGAAAAAACAATGAATTCCGTCAAAAGGTCCTAAAAAATATGAATTTCGTCAAAAGATCACGAAAAAACACGAATTTCGTCAATAGATCACGAAAAAACACGAATTTCGTCAATAGATCACGAAAAAAAACTCTAATTTGACAAAAGATCACGAAAAAAAACGTGGAATTTTGTCAATAAATCGTCCAAATAAGGCGAATTTCGTGAAAGAATCGCAAAAAAAATGCATGTTTCGTCAAAATATCGCAGAAAAAATGCAAATTTCGACAAAAAAGTGTGAAAAAAACCTTTCAGAAGTTTTTCTGTGAGCTTCAGAATTTTTTTTTTTTCTCATAATCACCCCTGCTTCCTGCCTCTTGTTATCTATGTTCACCGAGAACATCCAAAAGAGAGAGAAGGAGAGCATTCATTCTGGTTAGGCTCAATGATCCAGGAACTCTAAATTCTAATTAATACAATTGCAGTAAGCATAAGCTGTCAAAATGGTTTGTAATATGAAGCCGGTTATTGCGCAAATTTAAATGTCCTCATTCACAACAAACAACACAAGCACATGGAACAAGGGCTGAATTCATTGGATTGATGGGAATATTCTTTGGCAGTGTACCACCTGTGCCTGACTAGCACAAAAATACTGTTATTATATACCTGAAATGTTAAAAATATCGCAAATGCCCCTAAAATTTTCCTAAAATTTGAGAAAAAATTCCTAAAATTTTGAAAAATCCTAGTGCTTGCCCTGAATACTATTGATATTTATAATTATTAAAATTATTAATAACTGCTACAATATTAAATTGTTAACACTGCTTAAAATTAATAATTATTAAATAATTAACTCTCTTATTAGGAAAATAAACTACCTTTTTGTGCTTTAATTACTAAAATGATAGTTAATAATTTAGTATTCAGATTACAGAGAAAAATGGGCACAGTGCTAGTTCCTAAAAAGGGTGCTAGCTCAGTAAAAAAAAGCATTATTTCATCAGGAAATATATTAGTAATGTTTAATAACAATACAAAGGAAAAAAGTAGGGGAGACCGGTACACAGGGGACCATTTTTCAGTTAACATTTTTTTTAGGAGACCACTTTTTTAGTTAAATAACAGACTGACCGATCTGTATGAAAATATTTTTGAATATTCCTTAAACCTTCTTACATCCATCATAATTTTCTCACAACATAGTTTTCAATACATTTAAAAAAAAAAAAAAAAAAAAAAAAAAATTATATACCCTTGTAAAGTGGACCACTATTAGGTATTGTCTAAAATACAATATAAATCTATTTTTCATTAATCTAATTATTTTTTGTTGCCCCTTCACCCGCAAAATAACATAGTAATATAAATTTTGAAACAAAAACAAAAAATTAATTATATTTTGAAAATAATAACAGATTAATACAGGAACAATTGCAATTTAGTTGAAGTTATTACTTAAGTACAAAAAAATCTGCGCACATTAAAATTTGCAAATGAAATTCCAAAGTACTTATGAGTAAGATTGAGCCTGGAATTATCAAGAAATAATTTTGGATCTGAGAGCAACATTATGAAATCATTGACATCAACAGCAGATTCATCTACAGTTTCAGTAGAAATAAACTGATTTCCTCTCAATTTGCGTCTCATGAATCTTACTTGAATAGAATAATCAACAATTAGACTACAGTTATATTTATCAAAGGCAGTAAGTACACAACAAAATATTTCTTACTATGTTAAATAAATAGTTATTTTTATTTGTTTACTTTATTTTACAGTTAAATCTACTTTAAAACAATCTTTCTTTATAGAAAGTAAGCAATTATTAAATATTTTGAACATTCTGCATTACAGGAGCAGAGTGGATTGTGGACCACTGTGCCCCAGGAGTGGGTGGTCCACTGTACCCCATGTTGAAGTTCAATAAATAATCATATTAATATTGTTTATAGCTTTCTTTTAAACATATTAACTTTAAAGTTAAATAAAAACAAGTACCTTAGCTTTGCAAAAAAGCTGTTTTATTTGATTTATCTACAACCTTTAATTACTAAAAAAATAAAAATTTTTACTTTTAGAGTTTTAGAAGCTTAAAACAACCAATCAGGATAAAATAGTTCAATCTGAGCTAAAAAATAAAAATATGATGATGAAAAATTTTATTTTTAGAAGCTCAAAACAACCAATCAGGATAAAATAGTTCAATCTGAGCTAAACATATTTTTTGAAGGCTATAAATAATCATTGCAGTGCTGTTGTCTATTAGGATAGAAGAGAAGCTTTAAAAAAATTTAAATAAATAAAATATTAGGGGGTGGTCCACTGTGCCCATAGGTCCAGTGTGTACCAGTCTCCCCTATATAATTTTTTAATAAAATGAATAAAGTGACATTAATTTTTACTGATTTTTATGAATAAGGTACAAATTGAAAAATATAATTATAATTAAATTACAACATGATTTAATAACTTTGATTTTTTGTAAATAACGTTCAATATTTTTGCAAGATGTTGGGCACACAGATTTAGAAATACTGTGCTATGGAGAAGTTTTAAAAAAAAGATCTCTGGGTAAAATTCAAGATAAATTTCACTATTTAAAAAAACAAAAAACAATGCATTTTGCCAATTTAATAAAGTGTAGGGCAGGGTGTTGTGCCCTTAAAAAAAATGGCTTAGAAGGAGCAGTAACTAATTATAAAATTAATAGAAACTGTAAAATAACTAATTTCATTAGTTAGTAGCACAAATAACAAATAACAAAATAAACAAATATTATTTGCAACTTGTTTTGCATTTGTACTGTTAATCGCCTAAATCTAAACTCACACACACGCATATATGTGTATGATGAAATAATTATGAAAATGAGTTTCTCATTCATATATAATACAGATACAGAGTAAATATAAGAATAGCCAGTTATATCTGAAATTTTCAAAACATTAAATAGCAGCACTGTTCAGTGGAGATTATTAGCATTCAGCGCTTCAAATTAGAAAGAAAAAAAAAAGATTGCATCCTTTTAAATCCCTATACTAATTTATTTGGTGTATATATGAGTTTAAAAGTGAAAAAAAAAATAAATTATCCAACCTCTACTGAAGAAGCTGTTCCTGTGCTTAACATGATTTATACAAATCAGATCTTTTTCTCTTATACATTTTGTTTTACAATGGCCGTTGAGCAGATGTTATTCTTTCATTCTTGTTTAGTTCTGTTCTAATTTACTATAAATTTATTATTGCAAAAGTAAGGTACTAGTTATTTATTCTTATACTTGTAGAAATTTATTTATTATACTTGATATTCTTATTTTATGTAAAAGAAGGAGTAATTTGATATCTCAGTAAATTTTCATACAATTAACTTTTTAAATTTCAAAAAATCATCATTTTTTGGCATATAAATGTTTTAAATTTCTCAAGTTCTATCAGGCGTAGAGAGTTGTTTGACCCCTCATTTTAAAGAGAATTTCATAAGGTTTAATTTGATATGCAAGTTGACTATGCATGATTTTTAAAAAGTTAATTTAATTTTAAAATTTAAAATTTTTTTAAATAGTGTTTTTTAAAAATTTTAAAAAGAAAAATATATGTTTTTTTGTAATATTATAATCTTTAAATTATGAAAGTTTTAAAGTGGGATCTCAATGGGATCAGCAGTTATAAAAAAAAATAATGTTTAAAATGAATAAAACAATGATTTCTTTAGCACAATCATAAAGTTGGCAAGGTGTCAACTTTAAATATCAGCCCCAATTGGTGTTTAACATTAGTTTTTTTAACATAACTGCTGATCCCATTGAGATCCCACTCTAAAACTTACAGAATTTAAAGTTTATAATACTACAAAAACATATAATTTTTTCAAATTTAAAAAAAAACTTTTAACTTTTTAAAAAAATTTAATTAAATTAACTTTTTTAAAATCAAGCATAGTCAACTTGCATATCAAATTAAACCTTATGAAATTCTCTTTAAAATGAGGGGTCAAATAACTTTCTACGCCTGATAGAACTTGAGAACTTTAAAATTGAAAACATTTATACAAGCCAAAAAATGATGATTTTTTGAAATTAAAAAAATTAATTGTATGAAAAATTACTCAGATAAAAAAATTATAAAAGTATATTCTCATTTGTATCATCAGGGAGATTGATTCCTGTAAGTTTAATCAAAATCTAAAATGGTCAGGTTGAGTCACTGGTTGATTTGACATGGAATGACCCATCATTTTTAAATAAAATGCCCAATAAAAACTTGCTTTTTAAAAATTACTCAATGAATTTATTCATATTTTTTACAAGCTTAAAAAAATAAGCTTAGAAAGAATTATTGAAAGCTTTTTTTGTTTATTCATAAGGTAAAATAGCCATAGAAACTTTCCAAATTATGTTCATCTTAGATTTTATTATTTTTTTTATGTCATTTTAAACATTTAGAAAATTTATGATTTTTAAAAAAAAATCAGTTGATTAAAATCATGATTCAATCACCAATTTAAATTACCATATATACTCGTGTATAAGTCGACCCCCTAACTTTAAAATGCAGATTCTGCAAAAAAAAATCAAAAATCCGTGTATAAGTCGACCCCCTAAGTTTTTACTTCAATTTTGCATAAAATCAAGAAAAGATGTGAGAAAAACGCGCGCTCCATATGGTAGGAGAGATTCGCCAATGCGAAAAAGTGGTAAGTAAAGAAAAACAAATTAATGAAATATTTTTTAATCATAAATTATTATTGTTATATTTTAAATATTATTTTATTATTCTTACATATAAAAAGCCAGAATTTTGGCAGTATTTGAAGTTTTTTTGTTGTTATTTTAATTGACTCGCGTATAAGTCGACCCACCAATTTGCTTGCCGAAAATTGTCAGAAATTCCTCGACTTATACGCGAGTATATACGGTACGGTATCTTATTAAAATCGTTGACATCCTAGGTCGCATGTTTGAGAAAATTCGATTAGTGGGTCATTACAGTTCAAGTTAATTTTATTTAAAGAAAAAAGTCTGTAATGATTTTGACTAAATTTTTTATACTGCCTGCCGTTTTGGGATACAAGAAGACCATTGGGCTAGGTCACGTGTTTGGGAAATTCAATTAGTGGGTCATTTTGTGGTCAATGCATTTCAATGGGAATGAAGGTTGAAACTGTTATTAAGTTGATGAACAGTGGCAGTAAACAAAATCTCAAAGTTGGTAACATTTTGCCATATTTGGCAAGATTTGGCAGGAAAATCGACTTTTAAGATTACCAATGGCCAAAACACATGCTGGGCGGTGCCAAATAAACAAATCTTGTCAAGTTTGCGACTTTTCGGTGACATTTGGCAAAAAAATTGACTTTAATCATCTGGAGGAATTTTCTAGAAATTCCCACTAGGAGCTGAGAACCATGATTCAACCAATCAGAGTCCATAGAACATTCTTGAAAACAGAATTCAACCAATCATGGTGTATAGAACTTATTGTTATATCGTTGTTGTAGAGAACTTATTGTTACATGTTATACAGAGAATTTATTGTTATATCAAGTTTAACACAAAGCTAATTTTAACAGAGCATAGTTCGGTCTTCCAGCTGGTGAGGTATTTGAAAAAGCTTTTGACATAGTACATTCACATTCGTTGAAACATGTTTTTTATTTTAAAAAATTTGCAGTTAAATAGAAATTGATGAAAAAATATATAAGCAAATAATCTCAAATATTGCAGTGCGAAAGCCTAGCACGAATTTACTGGTTATGATATATTTTATATTTAACATTGAAATTTAAATTGCTATATGTTGCATTTTACAAATACTTTTTTACACTAATTATTTTAAAATGTAAGTTTTGTCTATTTAAAGTGAGTAATCATTAAAGAATGAATCTAGATTAATGAAAAATAGATTTATATTGTATTTTAGATACTACCTAATAGTGGTCCACTTTACAAGTATATATAATTTTTTTTTTTTTTTAATGTATTGAAAACTATGTTGTGAGAAAATTATGATGGATGTAAGAAGGTTTAAGGCAGGGTTGGCCAAAAACCGGGTTTTTTTTTTATAAAACCCAAAAAAAAACGGTTTTTTTGGTTTAAACCGGGTTTTTTTGTATCTTTTTTAATTACATATATGCACATCAGTAAATAAAATTTAACATTGACAAGAATGATTAATATTACAATAACAATATATATACAGTCGAACCTCGTTAACACGAAATCGCTTAACGCGAAATTTCGCTTAACACGAAATAATTTTCAGGTCCCATCAGATGAGTCTGAAAATCAATGTTAATTCGTTTAACACGAAATAGAATTTCTGAAAATCCCGCTTAAGGCGAATTTTTTTTTTCCGCTGCAAAGTCAAAACATGATTGATTCCTTATGCAATGTTTTCGATATTTCAAACTTAAACGTCACATACTCTTATTAAAAGTGGAATTTTCTCATGGTTATGAAAACGATTTAAAGAGAAAAAGGGTTTCAGAAAATTCTGAATTCATGAATAATCCTTGCTTTTCTTTGATCTCTGATATGTGCAAGTGTTCCCACATTAACCATATGAGCAATAGATTAGTCACAGTGAAAGTTTGGGGAAGGAATTTCTTTTTTTTGAAAGTGATTGTTCCATTACTCGGTTGACTGTATTGACAGTAACATAAACTATAAACCGGGGCTCTGAATTGTCCTATCTGTGAGTGAAAGAAGTGACTATCTCTACTTAACTACCTAACTAACATAATGGAAACGCTGTTCACAGTTGCTTTGTTAGAATTCTGTGAAAGATGAGTCGAAAACAGCAAGCAGTATCTTAAGAAACTAAGCGAAAAAATTAAACAAAGTAGCGATAAAGTGCTGAAAAAAATCACAAAATGCGGCGAAGTATGGGATACCTACAATTCTTCTACAATTTTAAGAAATCGCGAAAAGATTCAAGCGGTTTATGCTGTGAGTTAATTCAAACCAGTAAGAAAACGAATGTGTAGAAGAAAGAATGAATAAATTGAAATTGCTCTCTTGCGGTGGATAAAAGAGGCAATAAGCAAGAATATTGTTTTAACTTTTGCAGTTTTGCAAGATGAAGCAGAGGCTTTTGCTGATGCTCTCGGTGAGAGCGATTTCATATTTTCTAACGAATAACTGACAAGATTTAACTAGCGTCATAGACTTGTCTGCAAAAAGATATGTAGACAAAATCGGTAAATTCTTTCTTAGACATTGTTTTTTCCAAGTACATTTGCATAGATGAAGATGTGCTGACTTCGGATGTGACGACAGACGAAGAAATAATTACTGAAAAATAAAGATGACAACATTGAAGTGTCAGACGAGGAAGAAGAAATTAACACAGAACGGAAAAGTTTAGTGTCAATAAATGAATCTACCGCAGCATTGAAAACTGTACAACGTTTCCTTATGGATCAAGAGGATACTTCTCGAGCTTTGGACAAATTATATTAGGTCCATACGTTCCTAAAAAAAAACTCTACAAAAATTGAAGCCAAAGTCAATAACGGACTATTTAAAAATATGATTAGCATATAAATAAAATTATTATTGCCTAAAAAACGATAATTAATTTGTTAATGAAATTTACTATTTCTTATTAATTTATGATTTTTTGAGCAAGGATATATTTGTACGTTAATTTATTTAGTTTTTATATCTAACACAGATGGCGCCACTATTATGACGGTTAACACGAAATTTCGGATAACACGAAAAAAATTCCCAGTCCGTCCAATTTCGTGTTAACGAGGTTCGACTGTAGTCTGAATTTCTAAGCGTGGTCCCTGGCTCTGCTATGAGCTGTGACCATATAAAACTTGTTGATTTTCTCTGCAGTGCCTATGGTTGTATAATTTTACAATGCATGCATCAGTATTTTTCTTCGCTACAAAAAGTATTCAATTTTTTATTCAAATAAGTAAAAAGTTATGTAATAACAGGGATCTGTTTAGGAAAAAATTGGGTCCTTTAAAGGACCCTTCACAAATTTTTTTATTTCAAAACAGGACCCTTCACAAAACTATTTTCACTAGAACAGGACCCTTCACAAAATTCGGTACTTTTCGGTTAGCCAGGCGCCAGTGAAATGTATATATCTATATATACATATATATGTATACATACACACATATATGTATGTGTATATATATGTATATATATATACATGCATATATAAATGTGTGTATGTATATATATATGTATATATATGTATACATAGATATATAAATTTCACTGGCGCCCGGCTAACCGAAAAGTACCCAAAATTCTTTGTCTTAAAAATAGGTTTTTCACGAAATTTTTCCATCTTTAAACTGAACATTTCACAAATTAATCATTTAAAAAGTAAAATCTGACCTGTTACTTTTAAATATATAAAGAAAATATATGTATTTTACACTCATATATCTTCTTAAAAATCTATAAACAAGAACGTGAATATAACGATCATTTCAAATTCACAAAATTATGTTTAGATTTTTCACAAATATAAAAGCTGTTCACAATTTCACAAAATCAGGACCCTGGGAAAAAAGCCTGGACAGACCCCTGAATAAATTAAAATTTTATATATATTTAATAACTTAGTTAAATTAGAATGAAAGTTTAATTTATGTTTTTATAAATGTTTCTAGCAGGGTTGTAATTTTAACCGGTCAAAACTAATTTTAACTACAACAGTGGTTAAAACTGGTTTTAACAATCTAAAACTGGTCAAAACTCTTATTAAATAGCTTTGGTTTACATAAATTTACCAAAATATTTTTGTGGATTTTAAAGTAAATATATATAATAATTAATATTATTAATAATTAAATATAGATGAAATTTTGACGCATGTCGTCATATTTGCAGATGACACAGATATCCACCATGTTGGCGCGAATTTTTGCCTATGCCAATTTGGCGCAAACTTTATATTTGAATATTAGTTACAAATAGCATGCAATAATAGCACATGATTTTTTATTTCAATATAAAAATAAAATAACGTAATAAATTAAATAGCTTCTATTATTTTAAAAAAGGAAATAAAAATAAATGAATCATAGTTTGATATAAATAAATACTAGCTGACCCCCGCCCAGCGTTGCCCAGGCCATTGATAATACATAATAATAAAAAAATCAAATTTTGGCTTAGATGTATCACACGCCCTCAGAAGGTGGCCATCTTGTTTGGCGATTTTGGTATTATGTGTAATCTCTAAAAAAATTTTTATTTTGAAATATATAGAGATTAAACATATATAAAAAAAAAGGAATTCAAGCAAAATCATGAAATTTTTAATCAATGCCCACTTGGCAAATACTTGTTAGCCAAACAAACTTGTCCGCCAAACAAGATGGCGGATTGAGGGCGAGTGATACACCTGTTCCCAAGTTTTTATTATTTTATATCTTTAACCCGTTTTTGTGTGAAATTATATTTTAAAATGAAAAATTCACGAAAAAAATTTATATTTAGTATAGGTGCAGATTCACGGTCGCCAGTCGCCACGTGACGACTAAATTTTTTGCTTTGGCGACTAACTTTCTATGTTTAAGTCGCCAAGTGTTTTACATGGATATCCCTTTTCCGCCCAAAAGGCAGATTTCCACTTTATTTTTTTAATATCCGGGGATTCTCTTTCATATTCAGCAATATTTAGCTCTTTTTTTTTC
Organism: Maratus michaelseni; assembly: GCA_963931845.1. NCBI lineage: Eukaryota > Metazoa > Arthropoda > Arachnida > Araneae > Salticidae > Maratus > Maratus michaelseni. Next base: position 79,977,129 of record OZ007600.1, read on the forward strand.
TGTTTTCTATTGTCCATAATTAAAAAATATGATTAAACATATTTGCAAATTTCCCGTTTTTTTTTAATTATTATTATTATTATTATTATTTAATCTGCAATGTCTGCAGAATCAGAAAAAAAAAATCATGTTGATATGCATCGCGAATGAACTCTGTGCCGATGGCATGCCACAATAAGCCCGCGACGCAGTAAAATTTGTGCCGAGAAGATAATAAATTTACAGCTCTGGGATTTTTCAGATACACACAGATATTGGCATGCGATTCTTCCACGAATTAGCAAAACTCCTCGAATTATCATTATTTATTTATTTATTTTTAAATTTCTGCAAATCAATTCACCAATCAGTCATGAAAAGAAATCTAAAATTTCGTCAATCGGTCGCGAAATTCGTGAAATCTGTCACTTAAAAATTTTGCAAATTTTGTCAATCGCTCACTAAATAAAACCACGAATTTCATCAATTGCTGATGAAATAGAATTTCACCAATCCGTCACAAAACAAAACCGCAAATTTTCCCAATTGGTTTCGGTGGGGGAAAAAAAACAAAAAAAAAACGTGAATTTCGAGAAAAAAAAAAAGAAAGAAGCACATCCATCAATTGGTCGCAAAAAAAACCGCGAAGTTTATCAATCGATTGCAGAAAAAAAATTTGTGAATTTCGTCAAGGAGTTGTGGTAATGAGACATGAAAATCGACGATCGGTCACAAAAATTTAATATTTTTTTTGTCTCCATAGGGATTTAAAAAATTCTTTAATAAAACCTTAAAAAAAAAAATCCAGTTGCAACGAGGCTTATAGTATTCGATTTTTCTCCACCATCCTTGAAAATGTCAGAAAATTTTTAATTTATTTTATTAAAATCTAAAACCTAAAAGAAAATTAATCTTCTCCATATTTTTTTCATATATATTTATTTTTAATTTTGATTTTTATAGACATATTTTCTTATGCAATTTTCCTACGCTGAGCTTTTATTTTCAGCTATAAAAAATCCTTTTTTTGGAGGGGAGGGTGAAGTTTATCTATAGATAAAAAAACTTTAGAGAATCGTTTATTCACAAAAGATTCAGGCCTTACATTACAAAATTTATTCCTACAAACTGTATGCAATTATGATGGGAAGATTCAATATTCCATTGTCCAAATTTAATTGAGAAAAAAATATTGTTTTTATGTGTTTGTTTCACAATGTGGCCACTAGATTTTTTGGGTTTAGGAGCCACTGGCTCCTTCCAGATTTTGGGAATATGCACCTATAATATTTAGTGATAAAAGCGCACGTTTTCTTGTTTTTTACCTAGGGTCATTTCATAGTTTTAAAATAAAAAGTTCTTTTTGTCTGAACTCTTTGAAATCTTTATTGGTGATTAATAAACGGTTTTACAGCCCATGTAAAAATTCCGTGAAGAAATATTGTTATCTAGTTGTAAAGAAATGTTTTCTTCACACTTTTTTGTTTGTTTGTTTTCGTGTCGGCTCCTTTAACACAGCAAGAAAAAAATAGTTCTCATCTTCCGAAGTCTCTGACATTTCAGTCGGTTATAAATATAACTGCATTCAAATTCTAAAATTTTGCGAAAAAATATGCATATTTAGTAGTGAAAACATGAGTTCTTTTAAAAAAAGCTTTAGCTTTCAACCTCAGAGCAAAAATATATTAGAAAGTATGCTTTCAATGCAATGGTACGGCTTCATCAGTTTTCAATCAACCCTTTTCAATACCTCCAGGGCTAAACAGGTGAGGGTTGGGTTAATCAATCAGATTTCCCGTTTCTGAATGTAGAAGCCTTCAAAAAAACGTTGACGCATGCGCAAAGAAACAATTTTCATGTGGATTTGACAGAATGCACTTTCCGTTTTAAATATATAGATTGATGTACATAATAAAAATAATTTATAGAATTAAAATAAAAAATAAAAGTAAATAAACAACAATACAAACAGTCAAAATAACCGGTTTACCATGCATGTGAGGCATAAAATTGCCATTTTGTTGCAATCATGCCAATATGGTGCATATATGATATCTGTGCCGAAATTTTTTTTGCCTTATGTAATAATGTTTCATACAGAAACATACATTTCATAAATCTCCTTTTTCTTTATGTAACTAATATGCATTACAATATTTGGTGGGCAGTCGTGAAAAATATTAATTTTAAAGTTTGTAAATTTCGTAACGCATCTGATGAATGGTTGTGCTAACTCTTCATAAGAAAAAAAAAAAAACCTTTTCTAAATTTGATCTCACCCAGAATTAACAATAAATTCCTCTTTAGCTTTATACAACAACACTGTAATTATTTTTTGAGGTCTAAATAAATTTCTGTTTCTGTGCTTAATGTGATTTAGTTTCCTTAACTTTTTATATAAAAGTAGATATCTAATTAAATTATTATTAAAAATATTTCAATACATATGATAGCGTCTTATAATTTGATTTTCCAAAAGTGGAAAGTTGTAAAAATTATAATAATTTTTGTGCCAACATGCCTATTTATAGTGTCATTCAATAAAAAGTTTGTTTTCCTATTAAATTGCACATTGTTTATTTTATATTAATTTTACCTGTTCAGTGACCGTTTCCTTTTATTTACTGTTTGTTTCAGATGATGACGAATCTTATGAGGTTGATCTTATCTATTCCCATAAAGAAGAGGAAGTAAGATTTATTTTTATTTGCATTTCTGTATCGTATAAAAGTTCATTTGAACTTTTCAAGCTATGCCATTTGTATCATTATCACTTTATAATTTAACATTTTTTGAAAAGCATTTTAATCTATAATATAAGCTGGGAATTATGCCTTTGTTGAAATATAGAAAATATAGTTGAATTTAAGCTAAAAAATAATTAGAAAAATAAATAAGTTTTTGAGGTGATGAGTTTTAATGAGTTTTAATATTTTTTAAATAAATGAGTTTGTAATAGGAAAGGGAAGTTGGAGTATATTTATTCTTCTGAAATTTATTTCTTAACCTTTTGAAAAATATTTGAAAAGTTAGCCAGTAGAGGGCATTAGCTCCCTGATAAACTTAAAGGTACCATTAAGGGCAGGGGAAAAAAAAAAAACCTTGTATATGGGGGTATTTATTATTGTTTCCATCTTGAATCACATAGATGGCAATTTAAAGCTGCAGAAAAATATGAAAATGACCTCCAGGAAATATTTTATTTGAAATAGTAAATATTAATATTTTTTTAAACAAAAAATACCACTACAATTGAGAAAATACCATCTATTTTTTTTTTTTTTTTTTTTTTTTTTTTTTTTTCTAAACTCTTACTGGGGCTCCAGAGATGTCAAGTTGAAAATACATAAAAGACAAAAAATGTGAAAACAAAGTACAGAAAATAATGCCAACAGTATTATCCAAAATGTATTGTGAACATGAACCCCCCCCCCCCTTTTTTTTTTCCTTTTAAACCCCGTTTAGCAGGGCTACGGAGTTCGTGGGGAAAATGTCCGACTTGGACTCCTGAAATTTTAAAGGAACCGACTCGGACTCTGGGATGGCTAAAGTACTAGTATTGCCTGTTGATTCCTATTATTCAGATTGCTTCATTGCTGTCATTTGATTTGAATAATAATAGTGGCTTTATTAAATTTGTCATTAAATAACGGAAATATTACTATTTAAAAAAATTGGCAACAATCAAGCAATTGGAATATAAAAAAAAATGGCAACACTGCAACCTGCTGGCACATTTCTGTTTGACCTTGAAGCATATGATGTGCATATCGACTGATAATTTTTTTTTTCTTCACGTTTCATTTTTTTGGATGAATTATGGGTGTAAGCTTAAGCTGTGATAGGTAGTCAAGACTAGGATTCATTTATTGCAGCAGCAAATTTTCAACAGCATTTTAGTATAAAAAAGTTTCACCTTTTTTTAATGCAGATTTTTTTTTTTTTTTTTAAATAAGGCAAAAATACAACATTAAAGAAGTGAATATAAAACATCACATATTTTTACTGAATGGTGTATACAAATTTAAAATTTTAAGTATAAATTTAAAAATTTAATTATAATTTACAATTTTAATCCTTATATATTATTTCTCCTGTCAACATCCCTTTTACGCAGAACAACGAATGAGATACCATATGAAAGGTTTTAGAACAGGCTTCTGACATAGCCCACTTAAAAATTCTTTAAAACATGTTTTTGATTAAAATTTGCTGAAATTAAAAAATTAAATCGGCATTGTTTTCATGAAAGAAATGAAAGGTTTTCCTGAAATTATTGTTGCCAAAAAAAATAAAATACCACATTATATGATGCTCATAGCAATTATTATAAAAAAACACCGCACGGGTTTATTTTATACTTATGATTAAAAAGCGAAATTGAAATTGAAATGTTTAGATTTATATTTCTAAGTCCCATGGTTTTCCCGAGGCGGATGACGTCATCCTCTAATGTAGGGGTGCACAACCTGTGGCCCGCGGGCCAAAAGTGGCCCGCGATCGGATTACTGGTGGCCCGCGGATCAATTTCGCCGATCGGACGCAAAAAATCGCGAATTTCGCCGATAATTTTGCCGATCAGGTGCGTATAAATCATAAATTACGCCAATCGTATGCGTACAAATCGTGAATTTTGCCAAAGGGGCGCGCATAAATCATGAATTTTGCCGATCGGACACGTAAAAAATCACGAATTTTGCCGATTGGGTGCGTAAAAATCATGAATTTTGCCGATCGGGCCCGTAAAAAATGTGAATTTTGCCGATCGGGCCCGTAAAAATTGCGAATTTTGCCGATCGAGCGCGTAAAAATCACGAATTTCGCCGATCAGGTGCATATAAATCGTGAAGTTTGCCGATCGGGCGCGTATAAATCGTGAATTTTGCCAATTGGGCCCGTAAAAAATCGCGAATTTTGCCGATCGGGTGCGTAAAAATCATGAATTTTGCCGCTCGGGCCCGTAAGAATCGCGAATTTTGCCGATCGGGTGCGTATAAATCGTTACTTTTGCCGAGTAGGTGCGTGTAAATTGTAAATTTCGCCGATCGTATGCGTAAAAATCATGAATTTTGCCGTTCGGGTACGTAAAAATCGCGAATTTTGCCGATCGGGCCCGTAAAAATCGTGAATTTTGCCAATCGAGCGCGTAAAAATCAGGAATTTCACCGATCGGGTGCGTAAAAATCATGAATTTTGCCGATCGGGCCCGTAAAAATCGCGAATTTTGCCGATCGGGTGCGTATAAATCGTTACTTTTGCCGAGTGGGTGCGTGTAAATTGTAAATTTCGCCGATTGTATGCGTAAAAATCTTGAATTTTGCCGTTCGGGTACGTAAAAATCGCGAATTTTGCCGATCGGGCCCGTAAAAATCGTGAATTTCGCCAATCGAGCGCATAAAAATCAGGAATTTCGCCGATTGTATGCGTAAAAATCATGAATTTTGCCGTTCGGGTACGTAAAAATCGCGAATTTTGCCGATCGGGCCCGTAAAAATCGTGAATTTCGCCAATTGAGCGCGTAAAAATCAGGAATTTCGCCGATCGGATGCGTAAAAATTATGAATTTTGCCGTTCGGGCACGTAAAAATAGCGAATTTTGCCGATCGGTTACGAAAAAATCGCAAATTTCGCCAATCGGCAGCTCAAAAATCGCGAATTTTATCGATTGGATGGGTATAAATAGCAAATTTTACCGATCGGATGCGTATAAATCGCAAATTTCGCCGAACAGGCGCGTAAAAATTGTGAATTTTGTCAATCACTAGGGAAAAAACTATGAATATTGTCAGTGGCGCATGGAAAATAAGTGCAAGATTTTTCTATCCTTGCCAACTGAAATGGGTTATACTAACTAAGGAGGTGGTTGAGTATAGGGAGCTAACTCACCTTTTAAAATTAGCATTTTTGTGAACTTTTAGGCCGATCCTCCCCCTCCTTCCCTGAAACAAAATTTTTTTCACCCTACGGACAATCCAGTCATTTTTGTGACTGACTTTCCTCTTATAAAAAGTTGTGCACTCCTTCTTGATATCCACATTTTATGACTGAATATGTTAAGAAGTACAATTTAGAATAATATATGTTTCTCCTTCTCCCCACCTTCATTCATGAGAGCAGAATTTTTTTCGGCACTGGCAATCTTTAAAGCTAAATTTACTCCCTCAAATAAAGTCAGGGAGTATTTTCATTCTTTGAAAATAACTTAGCTATATCTCTTGTATAAATACAAACGTAAACTGTTGATATATCCTTGCCAACAGAACTTAATACGTTGACTGGGAAGGAATGAACTTAGGGGGCTACCCCCCCCCCCCCCGTCACACCTCCTGTAAACAAAATTCTACTGATGGTGGCCCTCGACAACTCAGTCATTTTTGTAAGTGGCCCTTCGCTTATAAAGGTTGTGCACCCCTACTCTAATGCAGTCAAAATACGATTGTTAATTTTTTTTTTCTCGCGCGTGCCTTTAGCAATCTTGGATCAGTTTTTAGTCTAACTTTGATGAAATAAATTAGATGATATTCTGGCGTGACTAAAAACTAAATATTGTTTGCAGATATTTTTATCCTTGCTTTTTCTTTAGAAGTTTAAACCTGCATCTAATAACTATTACATATTGATAAAAAATGATACTTCTCTATTATTCCGTCGACCACTTTTCATAACAAAAATCTATCGCCAAATAAACGGGAGAACGTTGCCATTGGAATATCAAAAAATAAATAAATAAATAAAATATAAGAATTTAAGGACACAATTGTTATTTTAATTAATAAAATAACTATTAAATCAGTAAAACATAATGAAAAATGCACGCAAATGTCGAATGTAATACCACTAGATGACGTAACAAACACGCATAATGATTCTGACATCAAGTAAATGGGACTGCATTTTTGGCGTTTAATCTTACAGTTTGGCGGTAGTTTTTTGTTATGAAAAGTGGTCGATGGGTTAATAGAGAAATACCTAAAAAATATTAGATTTCAGTGCGAAATTTTCGCACGGGCCCTCTGGTAATTTTATATTCACTTCTTTAATGTTGTAATATTTCATGGTGTAATCGTCCAGCATTTATATTAAGGCAAAAATATTCCTATAAAATGCCTGTGGAACATTGTCTCTACATTAATCAGTTCTGGTCAAGACTGAAAATATTTTGAATATCCCTACAGGAGTTGTATAATATAGATGCATGCTGTGTGCGGAAAATTTTCTGCAAAATTCAGAACTTTGCAGAAAAAATTCTATAAAGAAACACGTAATTTTTGTTTTAATACCAAAAAAAAAAAAAAAAAAAAAAAAAAAAAAAAAAAAAAAAAAAAAAAAATCCAATTTTATGTATGATTTATTTACTGCGCACAATTCAAAGTTTAAAGATGCAAAACATTGTTGTGACATTACAGACACTTGTAAAGGGGTCAAAATATTGAGGATTGAGTTGTTTCTAAATGCATTGACAAAATAATTGATAAGAATTCAGCTCTTCCTATCATGGATTTTTAGCTTTATTATTTTTTTTAACCAAAATAATTATTCTGTAATTAATATTATTTAATTTTAAATTTAATTGGTAATTATTTTAAACTTACTGTTTTTAATTCATATCGTCAAAATAATATAACACGTAATTTTATTAAACATTAAATTAATTTACAGAAAGTTTTTGACCTAATATTTATGTGCGCAGAAAGTTCTTGATTTTATACAAGTCTCATCCCCCCACCCCCCCCTCCTGCCAGATACTCTATTTACAATCACATTCAAAATGTCTGTGATAGCTCAAAAACTCAGTTATTCATTAGTATGTGAAAAATTTCTTAAAAGTAATTTTAAACATGCAAATTTGTATTGGACATTCAAAAAATAGCTACATTTTTATAATTAATTTTTAATTTGCTTATATTTTAGGGTGACACCCACTATCTCGTAAAATGGAAGAATTATTCAACAGCATCAAACACTTGGGAACCCTCATGGCATCTAGACAACTGTGCTGATATGATTGAAATTTATCATGCAGTGAAAAAAAATACCAGAAAACCAATAACTAAAAGCATTCTGAATTATTTTATTCGAGACTTAATTTCTCGAAAACCTTATGACATTCTGACCTTAATAAAAGTATCCGCACTTTGCTCTGGTACATCAGAAAAATATGTTCATTCATTGAAACTCCCTCTCAAAGATTTGAAAAATAAAGCAAAAGAAATTCTAACATATCCAAACAAAAAACTAAAAAAAATGGAGGACAAACTCTATGAAATTATAAAGATTGGGGAAGCAAGAAAACGAGTTTTGGTCAATCTGAAAGAATGGGAGGATGATATTAATGCTGCAGATCCAGGCAGTGCTCTTGTCTCAGTAGAAAATAATGTAGATTTAGAGACATGTCCTAAAGATTTTAAATTTATACAAGACTATATTAATACAGTTATTTCTATCAATGTTACTCCTGAGCCTGTAACATTTTGTAGTTGTAAAGAAGATTGTTACAACACCAGAGATGATTGTTGTCCTAATGACTCTGAGGGCAGATTTTCATATAATCGCTACAAAAGATTGGTTTTACAGCCTGGATACCCTATTTTTGAATGTAATGATAAATGCAGCTGTCCTAAAACCTGCACCAATCGGATCGTACAACATGGTCAAAAGGTAAGTTTATTATTATTATTTATTTCAATTTATTTGAACTCTTATTTTACAAAAAAAAAAATAGAGATGAATTTTTAGTCAAAACAAAAGTGAGATATTATCTAATTATTTAGATTTTAGTTGTATTGAGTTTCACATGTTTTAGATAGATGCCAGTTAAACTAATGTCTAGTTCTACATGGATTTCTAATTTTACAAGTTTTTAGGTAGATTTCTTAAGAAATACTACCTATTACATTCTCCCCTATGTTGGAATTTCTGGAAAATGTTTGCAGGTTTACACCGATCATGACTCTAAGAACCCAAAACCACCCCCAGTTCAAAACTTTATCTATCTATCTATGTCACTTTTTTATGGACACAATAACTTCAAAAATTCTGCAAAAATCTCTTCCAAACTGATACATAAAATCAAGGGGCATAAAATCTCAGTCAAGTTTGTTAATGGGCAAAATTGACCGGGGGGGGGTGTGTGTTAAAGTTGTTGTTATTACTTCTAGGAAAATGACCAAAAATTTATGTATGACAGATTTTTGATATAATTAAAAATGGCCTCAAAGGGGGGGGAATAGGGGTTTCAAAAGAAAAAAATTCACAACTTTGTCAATTCGCAAGATATCAAATCTGCTTAAATTTATTATAAATCCTCTTAATATTATCTACAACTTTTATATTGACAAATTTTTTATAGGACCAACCCTTACAACAACGAAAAAAAAAAAAAATCTGCCGGCTCAGCCTACTTGACACCAGATTTCAAAGTGGGCGGTTCCAATTGCCGCATCATGGCAAAAAGGTCATTTCTTTTGCAATTTCCAATAAACAGGTGCCCCACGGTCTGCGTCTTCGAAATCTACCTATGCCTGTAGGCCGAGCCGTCAGGGATTTTTAGGTGCATTCGTAATTATATAAATACGTAGCACCTATTGTCTCCGTCTGTCCGCATATAACAACACAAAAACTACCCAACCGAATGGTTTGAAATTTAAGATATATTATCTTTGCAGAATTTTGTCGAGACATTTCAAATTTTGTGAAAATCGAATCAAAACTTTAGAAACTATTAAATAAAAACATTTATTAAGAAATTTGAATTTTTTTTAAAAATCGGTGCTTTCTTGTTATAGGAGCTTCCGAGGTTTAATCGTCAAGTGACCGAAATACTTATTTTATTACAGAAATTAATCTGCAGACAATATAATTCATTTCTCAAAGTTAAAAATCATCAAGATCTGAATATTTATATAACTAGCTATAGTACGAATGTACCTCGTTTGTCACGTTTGACGTACAATCTCCAACTTGTTGTATCTTACAATAAGTCTTCAAGTTGTCAGTCCTCATTCATTAAATTTGTAGCTCTGGGATTTTCACATATGCTCTTACGGGTAGACATAGATATTGGTATGCGATTCTTCCACGAATTAATTAAACTCCTCGAATTATTATTTATTTATTTACACTTACGAAAAATAAATTCATTAGTCAGTTATGAAAATAAATCTGGAATTTCGTTAATTGGTCTCGAACTTCGTGAAAACGGTCACAGAAAAATCTGCAAATTTCGTCGATCTCTTGCTGTATGAAACCTCACATTTAGTCAGTCGGTCGAGAAATAAAACTGTTTGAATATTTTAATTAACAAGTATTTAAGTGATATTTTGGTCAAAATTTGTGTGATGTTAACTAAAAATGCGCTATTCAAATTACAAGCTGACTTTAATAATGAAGGTATGCATATTTGTATAAGGCTTTTATTTTCCTATTAATGAAATTTTTGACTGTGATGTGGGATATCTTAATGTGCTTCATAAATAAAAGTTAATGTTATCATCATTAACATTATCATCATTAAGATATTTTTACTTTATGTTCATAATTTTAGTAACTACACTTGACAACTTTGAAATTATACATTTTGAAGTTTGAACTACACATTGGTATTCACAAAGGTTGGTATTGGTATCCTTTCAAAAAAATATTTGTTGAAAAACAGTTTCATTACATGGTAGTTTTTTCAAAACTGTAATTACTAATGACTAATTTAATTACTAATTGGAAAGTAGAATATTGTTTTATTAAAGTAAGAACTTTATCAATTACAAGCAGACCTGTCCAACATTGGCCGGGCACAGGATAATAACCTTCAATATACCTAAAATAACCTGACCGTTTCTAAAATATTTCTCGACCGTACTACGCTAGTCGGTTTTTCCAAACAAACTTCACCTCCTTCTATGTGCCAGGTTTGGGGGACTTATTACCGCAAGGTCACATGTGTCGTCATAGTAATGGTTTTTGGTGATAAAGGCTTAGGAAACCAATGCTGAAACTTTTCTTCTTTCTTCGCTATGTATCAGAGAGAAAAATCAATGGCCTTACTTTCTGTAATAAGTAATTACCCCCCCCCCTCTTTTTTTTTTCTCCCTCTTATTGATTCTTGAAAGTCTGCTTCATACAGGGGTACAAAATATAAGGTTGGGTGGTTAGGTATCAAAAAGAATTTGGTTGATTAAAAGAAAAAAAAAAAAACTACTCATTTAAAAAAAAAAAATAGATTTATTTTTAAAAAATCATGAAAAATACAAAATTTGCTGTACGATTCCCAATAAACTTTATTGAAAAGAGAGACAAAAACTACTATATCGTGTGAAAATCTTTCATTTGATTACATTTAAGAGTGGATCAAAATCGTCGACAAACTTGGAAGATTGGGAAAAATACAGGAACCATTCTGTTTAATATAAATAACAAAAAATCTAGTCTGAACCTCACATTTCATTCATAAATACATTCAGTCCTGTCTTCATCTATCCTTATCCAGACTTCTATGTGCAACAGATTTCCCTAGTCATTGAGAAAAAACAGATAAACATCTTTCTTTATTAACCTTTAAAAACACAGGCAGTTTGTAGTAACACTAAAACACGAGTGGCCTATTGTATGAACCAAGGAATTTTAAAGCCTAAATAAAATAACAACTTTTAATATCCTTGTTTAACCTAATGTCCACTAGTAGTATAAAAGAAATAAATATCAAATTGTTTAAAAAAAAAAAAAAAAAAAAAAAAAAAAAAGAGTAATTTAATTAGAATCAATATAACATGGACAGTTTGTAGTAACATAAAAATACGGTTGGGTTTTTTAATTCATGGGCGGAAGTTATCTCTATACTGTAATTTAAAATATAATATTGGATGGCTAAGGTATAGTAAGAAATCAGCTGATAAAAAACAAAGTCTTCATTTTCAGTGGAAGGGGGGCTTTAAAAAATATATATTTGAAAAATTCAAAAATCACTGTACAAATTCTGAATAAACTTTATTGAAAGTTCAAACTTTACTATATTAGGGTAAAATATCGAATTTGGGTTGTTTTTATGAATGGATCAAAATAGCTAATGCACTTGGAAAATCAAAGAAGTATGCAAAGCTTTCAGCACTATATGAAAAAACAAATAATTATAAAAAAGCTGAGGACCAAGTGCATTTGCATCTGTCTTTGTCTATCCAGAACCAAATTTGCAGATTTCTATGTGATCTAGACTTCCGTAGCCATTGCCAACAGACAGGCAAACATCTTTCTTTTATTAGTATAAATTTTAGATATTTATATAATGCTCTAAGTTTATTCATATAATATGTTTTCCCTTAGGTCAAAGTAACAATATTTAGGACTCGTAGCAAAGGTTGGGGCTTGAAAGCATCAGAACCTATCGAAAAGGGTCAGTTTGTTCTTGAATATCTTGGTGAAGTAAGTATTTTCATTTTGAAATAACAGTGTTGTAAGACATATAACCCTGTCCCTAATTAGGAATGTGTCCAACTTTTCTATCAAAGTCTTTTATATATATAATATATTTGTGACAAATGTAATCCTAATTTTGTGAATCTAAAATTAATGCTATTGTGTTATTTTAAACAAGGTCTTATTTTAATGAATTATATATATATAGATATGATTTATAAATGTATTAAATTTATTTTGAAGCAGGATATTTTGTTTCTGCAGTTATTTTAGTTGCCACTTCGATAAGACCATTTCAGTATAATTACTTTCTTCTCTTGATATGATTGTGTATCTGTTTAAGTTGTAAAAATGAAGTAACCTTTAAAAAACTGCACTTTACAGCAATGAACCTATAAAGACCTGTGTGACTATGAATGTTTTTAATATAGAAAAATAATTTGCAGGGGTCATACAGGATAATTTCTAACATCTGATGTAATTCTTGACCACTCGATTTTCATTTTTATTAAGTAGTTTTAAAATTAAACTGCTAACTGGGGATGTGCCAAATACTGAATATTCGGCCAATCAAATAGTAACTATTCGACCAAATACTCATGTCTTCAAGGTTTAAAGATATTTAAAAGTTAAATTTTCACAAGTAAACTTTAGTCTAAAAAAGAAAATATACATTGAGGTGTTATATATATATATATATTTATAAATGTATTTTCATACATTTATAAATTAACTTATACAATAACAAATTAAATTATACAATGATAACATTGGTGATTATAACTCATATATATATATCTATTTGCAATATATATAAAAATAAATATATATAGTTTTTATTTTTGTCTATGAATAATTAAAATTAACAAGTATTTTAATTACTGCATTGCATTAATTTGATTGAAAACAGTAGTAATACTATTAATTATCAACATTATAAATTTTGAGATATTTTGAATTGTTTATGAATTATTTAATTAGATATTTAAATTAATCTATAAATATAAAATATATTTACAATGTAGTATAAATTAAACATTAATTATTTAAAAACAAGTCTAATATATATTTAAGTAGTAGTAAAAATAAAACATTAATTATTTAATAAATGTCTATAATATCAGTGGATTAACACAGCTGGCAGCAAAAATAATTTGAATTAAAATAATATCTCTTTTACATAATATATTCTTGTTAAGAATATCTGAAATGCTGTGCAAGTTGAATTAATTCTGTGTAGATTTATTCATATAGTAGTATTATATTTTATTTGAATTTTAAGTAAAACTACAAGTTAGTATTGTTTTTTAAAGTTTATTTATATAAATAAATCTAATGAAGTGAGTATGTAACTAATAAAGTGGATATTTAACTAAATATTAATTATGAACTATTATAATACCAATAGATGGCGACACTTTACCTTTCAGGTAGTTGTAGATAATATTGTTAATATTATATTTAATTTAACTATAGAGGGAGCTATTGATTGTATATTAATTTTACTTTCAGGAATTAAAATTGGATGGAGTAATATATATTCACGGATATAAATTTGTTATAAGTGTATTAAAACCAGAATTATTTTGAGTGTTTTTGAATCATTTTGTGATTGGGTGTCATTTATGGGGTTGTGTTTTAAAAAAAGTGTGCTCTCAACTTGTCTTACAAATCATTTCTCTCAACTCGACTTAGTTAACATGTATGATGCATTGCCATGTGGATGTGAATATTATGTAGACGTTGTGACATTTTAAGGATTCTGTATAATTATTGTGAGTAAAATATTTTATCTACACTTTACGCGTTCATATTTCCAATTTTATTATTTCAAAACTGTTATCTCGTGGTAATTTAGTGAGGTGTTAATTACAGTTTTTTGGATAATCGATGTGAGTGAAATATATTGTATTTTCTTAATGGTTTTTTATTTCCTATTTAAATATTTCCAAATTTTAATATTTCCAATTGTTGTCTGGTAATAATTCAGTGTACCTGGATGATTCTACTGATCTTAGCATTATGCCAGTAGAATTATGAAACACTGAATTATTATTTAAAACACATGTGGGTGCATCCAGGCTGATGAGTACATGTGCATGTGTTTTTCCATGTCCAATTCATATTTAATTCTCATGTGGTCCAATTTTCCATTGTGTATGGTTCATATTTAATTTGTTAATCCATTTGTGTTTACTTAATTGCAACTCCAATTTATAATTTTTTTTTTTTTCCCCTTTCTCTCTATTTCTTTTTTCAATATTCTTTTGGTATGAGTAAAATTTGGCCAATTACCATTGAAGCATCAGCTATGGTAATATTATGTTTGCACATGTTAATTATTAGCTATGTGGTATTCTGTATACACAGTATCATTGATTATCTCTTTGGAGATTTAAGTAGAATAGAACTTGATATGTTTTTTGAAATTCATAGATATTATAATTATATATATATATATATATATATATATATACATATATATATATATCTAGAGTTGTATAATATAGACGCACGGCGTGTGCAGCAAATTTTCTTCAAAATTCGTAACTTTGCAGTAGAAAAAAGAAAAAAACGTAATTTTTGCTTTTGTATTTTTTTTAAAATACTAAAAAATAGAAAAAATATCAGGGGTCGATGCAGGTTTTTTATCTTGGGGCCCATTTTGTGAAAAGTAAAGGTTATTTTTGTGAAAAATAACATTTTGTAACGAAAGTTGAAATCCAGCTAATCAAATTCGAACCAAGCATTTATAAACAAAAACTTTTTAAAATCCTTTTGCTGAAGTTTTCCTCTCTTTTGAACTTGTTTGTTTACAAATTACACATTTTAAAACATCACAAAATAATAAATAGTAAGTGTTTATGGAATAGAATTTTGTGAAAGGATCAATTTTAGTAAAAGGAATTTTGTGAAGTGGCCCATTTTATCAAATTGATTTTTGTGAAGGGACCCATTTTATCATTGATTTTTGTGAAGAGGGCCCATTTTATTAAATTGATTTTTGTGAAGGGGGCCCATTTTATTAAATTAATTTTTGTGAAGGGGCCCTAAATAGGCCCCAAATTTTGTCTGGATCGAGCCCTGAATATTCCCCAATTTTATGTACGATTTATTTACTCTATGCGCACAATTCAAAGTTTAAAGATGCAAAACTTTGTTGTGTCATTACAAACGCTTGCGAAAATATTAAGGATTGAGCTGTTTCTAAATGTATTGACAAAATATTTGATACGAATTCAGCTATCATGAATCTTTAGCTTTATTATTATTTTTTTTTAACCAAAGTAATTATTCTTTTATTAATATTAATTAATTTTAAATTTATATGGTAATTATTTTAAACTGCTTTTCTTAATTTATTCGTCAAAATAATATAACATGTAATGTTATTAAACATTAAATTAATTTGCAGAAAGTTTTTGACTCGATATTTAAGTGCGCAGAAAGTTTTTGGTTTTATACAAGTCTGTATATGTATATACCTTTGTATGCAGAGTTTAAGCACATTTAAAAAAAAAGTAATCTTCTACAAAAAGCAATCTTGCTGCTTGATAATGCAGGAGCACATCCGGATGAAAATGTAAAGTCTACTGATATAATATCCAATGCTTATTTCTTCCACCTTATACAACATCATTGATACAGCCAATGGACCAAAGTGTCATTGAATCGATGTAAAGACTTTATCGAAAAGCTTTTATTCGAAATCTGCTACTCACTGATAATGAATCAAATGTCTGATTTTTGGAAATCATACAATATCAAAGACTTGGCTGATGCCGCCTGGAATGATTTTTCTGATGAGACTGGAGAAAATTGTGGGCTAACATTATTGATAGACACACCTGGTGATGATTTGGTGATATTGATCTTGGTGTCAAACGTACCATGTTTAAAAAATATTTCTGCAGATGAAATCACAGATGGGCTTAATTGTGACAAGAATAATTGGTTATGAAGAATTAAGGAATGACAAAATTATTCAAAATGTTTTGAATCTAGAGAAACCTAAAGCGGATGAATGTGATGAATCGGGAAATGATGATCCAGGAGTCAGTCATGCAAAAGTAGAGACTACACTCTGTGATGTGCATTAATTGGTTAGATATGCAAGAGGAAGCAGGTGCAACACAAGTATTTTTATTACATAGAGTTCGTAATCTTGCTGCACAGAAAAGAGCAAGCAAAACACAAACAAAAATGTATAATGGATTACTTTAGATAAAAACAGTTACAAGAGATTTATTCTGTAAAATTCTAAATTTGTCTCATAAATTGATTTATTATTATCAGCTGTCTTTCGATTATCCTCCACACTGTCAGTATCGTGAGTGGCAGATAATCAGAAGTTTACTGTATATCAAAATATCAGATATATTTTATGATTTTTCATGATATTTATGAACGCTTAGCATCATCCATTAGGGAGAATGACTTTAGTGTAAATAAAAAAGAAAGTTTAAATAGTAAATGCATTCATGAACTTTTGAAATCTGTTGAAATTTCTGAACAAGCTGAAAGACAAATGATATAACAGTATTATTAAAATAAAGTAGCAAAAAGCCTGTGGTATTACTAAAATTAGGAAATTGTAATAATGATTAATAAAAATATTATCTACCAAGTACATGTTTGTTATTTTCACACACACACACACACAAAAAAACAAGCTTTTTGGGGGAAAAAAAAAATCTTGAAACTTGTTGTTGCCCCATTAGCATAGCTTGTGTGTATGTTTGCCTTTAACTTTCATATGATGAATTTTTGTTCAACTAAATTTGTTTAAAGTTTAATGATTATAAATTTAGTGCTTTATTGTGTATGACAGTTACATTTTAACTCCTTGAAAATATCATGGATTCCTTCATTTTTTTTCGGTATTGCATTACTTTCCTGTTGACTATTTATTTACAGTAAACAAAATATTTCGCCAAAAATTTTACTTAATCCAAATAATTCATAAGCGTAACACAACGCTCATTGTCAGTTATGCCACTACATGAAACAGGACACACAGGATGTGCATATTCTATTTTTAGGTGCGTTCGTAATTATATAAATACGTAGCACCTATAGTCGTCGTTTGGTCCGTCCGTCTGTCTGTCTGTCTGTCCGCATATAACAACGCAAAAACTACCCAACCAAATGGTTTGCAATTTAAAATATATTATCTTTGCAGAATTTTGTCGAGACATTTCAAATTTTATTAAAATCGAATCAAAACTTTAGGAGATATTAATAAAAATATTTATTAAGAAATTTGAATTTTTTTTTTGTTTTAAATCGGTGCTTTTTTGTTATAGGAGCTTCCGAAGTTTAATCGTCAAGCGACCGAGATGCTTATTTTATGACAGAAATTAATCTGCAGATGATAAAATTCATTTCACAGAATTAAAAATCATCAAGATCTGAATATTTATATAACTAGCTGATACATATATATCTGAATATTTATATAACTAGTTAAGATATTTGTATGAACAGTGTCATAAAATATATACTTAACTAGCTGTTTAACCCGTTCTACGCACGGGAGATCATGAATTTAATTTTAAAACGTGTGTACGAACGCACCTCGTTTGTAACGTTTGACGTACAATTTCCAACTTGTTATTTATGTTATGAATAAGTCAGTTTAATTTTTGTAATGAAAGGTATAAGAACTATTTGCCGTTTCTCTGTTTTTTTGTCACACTCTGAAAAAAAGTATTCTGCAATTTAAAAAAAAAAAAAAAAAAAAAAAAAAGCGTACCTAAATGACCTGATATGAGACTATCTAAAATCAGATAAACAATCATGATACTATGTGAAAAATCATGCTAAGTTAATGTATTAAAGAAGAAATGCAGTTTGGTGGCTTTAAAATTGTATTAGTAAGGGGGTGGGGGTTAGGCTGGTGAAAAGAATGGACACTGTTTAAATGAAAGAAAACATTGTTATATCTGTTACTTGTATTTGTTAATTTTCTGACTATATATAAGGTTGCAATTGCTTCAAACTTCCATCATTGTTTGAGTTATTTTAAACTGTTTGATGACAAATTTTGTTTCACACATCTATTTGAAAATCTTTAATAATTGACGTCAAAAATTATTCCAGGTTACAATAAAAATCTTATGAGTAGTTTGTGATGTCACTCTTAACCATTATTGGCGATAAATCTCTCTGTTTGGTGACAATTATTTTTTTTAATATCTGGTTTTATGGCTGATGAGAAAGTAAACAAGTACCTTTGTTTTTTTTTTTAAAGTTTGTATCAACCTTCTTTAAGATATTAAAGTAATAAACTCAGATCTACTGTATAGTATTACTTTACTTGCTGTATAAAAACAATGTTTCCCCCCCCCCCCCCCCCCCCACCAAAAAAAAAATCAATCAATCAATAAACCTATGTTCATCTTTAATTAGTATGATCTGTTTACAGTGTTACCACAGTAAAACCTTATTTTTTAATTTCCAAAATTCAGCTTTTCTGCAATATACAATTACAAAATATGCATATAGTTTAAATTTTTCTTACAATTACATTTTCCCATTATTTATATTTTATTTCTTTGGCTTTTACGAAAATGTTTTTTAAAGAATGAGGGGTGGGGAACATTACTATATAACATTTCAGCATATTATAAGTATTGTTTCAGTCTATTGCTGTTTGTTTTACTACTGTTATTACTATTTTAAATATTGTTTCTAATGTTTATAGAAGATTTGCTTATTTATTTACTGGCTTTTTACTTATGAAATGTTTTTCTATTTCAGATTATTACATCAGAAGTTGCTGAAGAGCGTGGACGTATTTATGACTATGTTGCCAGAAGTTATTTGTTTGATCTTGACTATGGGGTTGATAATGCATCTTGTTCTTACACAGTGGATGCTGGACATGTTGGAAATGTTGCTCACTTTATAAACCACAGTGTAAGTTTTTTTTTTTTTCCTTCTTCTCTGACCTAAACATCTGTTTTATTATATAAATTATGTCATGATCATATTAATTGTGTAATATTGCTCATGCATATTCATTCTTACCTTGAGTAAATTACATTTAGCAGTGATGTCGCTAAGCTTTTGGAATTCTGGGTCCTTGGGACACAGACACTTCCAAAAAACTGAGTCTTTTTTTATAAAAGCGGGCCCCTCCTTTTAGAAATAGGTCATATTCAGTGTATTTCATAAGAAATATGCTTCTTTTTCTTTTTTTTTTTTTTTTTTTAATTTAAAGATTATGTATCCTGAACAACCCATCAAATTTTTTTTATGCATCCATCTTCCAATTTTTTGCTTAAATGATGAGCTGTACCACATCACCAGCATCACTGGGAGTCAATTTTTTTTTAATCTAGAAAAAAGTTTTACTGAAGATATTTTCCTAGTCTAAATGCCTATTTATATGCAAATTTTCATTTATTTTGTTTGTGCACAAAATGCATCATTCTTCAAAACTTATTACATTTAAAAGCTTTTAGTATGCATCACATTAACTTGAATAATTTACAACTCCACTTACTTTTCACATTCCATACTTTTGAAAGAAAATTTTGATAAATAACAAGGATTGACATAAATTTCGCATGAAGACTATGAGAAATTTAAATTTGTAAATGATATTTCATATTAATGTAACCATACATGCCCTGACAATTATCATTTTTCAATATTTCGGTTTTATTCTTAGCTGCCTTAGAGCATTCTAATGAACAATTGAAAATGTTTAAATCAGGTAAATGCAAGGCATAAAAAAGGCCAGATCAGGATGAAACAAAACATTTTGCAAGCTAGTTATCAGCCCTCGTATGGCATAAGAAGTTCACCATCCAAAATTCGATTGTAAATGCTTCCATTATTAGGGAGTTTTGGGGGGTTTTCTACAGTAATCATTTAATATTCTCATGAGTGGATTTTGTAACAAGATGAGACTACTTAACATGCAGCCAAACCAACATTATTATTATTATTATATTTATTTTGTGTGTGTGTGTGTGTAGGGGGGGGATTAAATTCAGCCCCCCAAGCTTACCAGATATTAGTTCAATTGAAAATTGGGGGATATCAATAATAATAAAAAAAGACAAACACTTTGTAAACAAGTCCTACCAATATTATGATATGTAATTCACTGTCATAGATTTATGAGACAATATGTCTCATGGGTTGTTGGAGCTCTTTTATTCATTGACATGCCAAGATTGCTGAAATATGTTATCTGAGCTGGCAATAGGATTAAAAAAAAAAAAAAAATCTATGTTGTATAAATTAGAATTAAATTAGTTGAACAAAATAATGTAAGCTTTATTACACTATGCATTATGTTTGCCAATTATCTTGCTTCCTACTTTATAATGCAGTGATGAACTTTGTCTTCCTACAGCCACATTATATTAACAACCACATCAAGGCTTCTGCTGTTATTATATTAGACTTTTTTTCCCTCTAAAGCTTATGTATTCAGTATAAGATTTTTCTTGTTTGTGTATTAATTATGTAAATTTCTTTTATTTTTAGTGTGACCCGAATCTCCATGTTTTTGCTGTCTGGATTAATCAACAAGATCCCAATCTTCCTAGATTAGCTTTTTTTGCTAAAAGAAGAATAAGCAAAGGCGAGGAACTAACGTTTGACTATAAAATGTCTAAAGATCGTTTTAGTGAAGATAGCGCTGAAGATGATAGAATTCCTTGTAGATGTAATTCAAAAAATTGTCGGAAATATTTATTTTAATGTTTTTATTAGAACTAGACTTTTGAAAACAAGTGCCTTTAAAATATTTAAATTATTTTGTAAGTATATAACTTTTTTACCTTGTTGGAAATGGTGAAATGAGTTTTTGAAATGTGTTTGTAAAATGTATTGAGACTTTGGTGGTAACTTAAGATTATTGAACACTCTCACATCTTGTTGATGGGTTTTTATCAACTTGTCTGTAGATGTTTTAGCAGCTAACAAGACTTAAACTGATAAAGATGTTAATTTAAAAGGTAATGTATGAAATAATTATGATGTAATGGCTAGAGAGCTATATCAACTAGCAAACTTTTCCAGCTTCACAAAAACATTTACATGCAGTAGATACTACACACCATTAGACCAAAAGTTGTACAGATTTGGATGTTTGCATAATGTAGATCATTTCACGCATACTTCTTATTTATCTTTTTAACATAGTCCAAATGTGTATGGAACAAATCATTTTATTAACTCTTTAGAACAATTTTAAATACATTTAAAAACAAAAACAAAAATATGCAATTTAATAGAATTTATTATTTAAGGAAATGGAAAATATTTAAATAAATTAGCAATATGTCTTCCAAAATTTGTCAGTGATAATTTATTTCAACAATTATTTATTTCGTTAAAACCTTTGAGTTAAGAAGATAAAGATAAATAATGTCTTAAATGTTGCCATCTAGAAACTTCTAATATTTCTCTAATGTGCGCATGAATATCTTAATTGCAAAACTTACTCTTTACATTTGAGAAATAATATAGTTTTTTGACATTCTACTGTATGATCGTATTTGAGAACAGTTATAATTATGGCTTCCCCATGTGAATGGGGTCACTTATCAATTGCCCTGAAATTTATAATCGTATATTGGATGTTTTTGTGGAGTCTAATTTCAACTAAAAGTGATAAGGTTCGAGAACTATCCAGTTTTTAAGTTTAATCTTAGCCTGTTATATCCATTTTCTTATGCTGAAACATCTTCGTCAATTTAAAATAAATTGGATGGCTACAAAAATAATCTACAAGCTTTGTGCTTGTAAAAACTTAAGTATGACCCCATTGATAAGCATTGTATTTTTATCCATTAGGTGAAAATATTGTGTTTTTTAAGCCTAGAATATTGTTACAATATCATTATTATCAATGTCCATCTGCTTAAAATTTGTAGTTTCTTTATTAAGAGATAGCTTTTTTTCTGCATTATTTGTAAAAAAAAAAAAAAAGGCGTATTTATCAATTGCATAGATAAGAAACTTTGATATTTTTCAACATCTCAGATCATAATTTCTTTTTTTTTTTTATTTCATTTGATAGCCAGAGGCATCTTTGTTGACATATATATATATATATATATATCGAATTTTGAAAATATACAAATAGTATTGTGATTAATACAGTTTCACAATACTTTTGATTGTGTATATTTTTATGAAAATTTACATTAATGAATTTACATTACCTTAAAGATTTTCCTAAAACACCTATAAAATTCAATAGAAATAAGAGAAATATTTCTGCAGTGTATTTTATAAAATTAAGTGTTTAGTTTGTTATAAGTAAAATAAAAATTGTTTTACATATAATATACAATTAATTTAAACCTTAGAATAACATTGATTATATTTTTAAAATATTGATAAATGTTTTTGTAATGCATTTTCTGAAATTATTTATACCACAGCCTAGCGTTTTTGAACAGTCTACAATTTTCAATGAATAATTTAGTCCATATTTTTCACCAAACCATATTGTATATTAAAAAATGGTGAATCGCTAAAAATGCTTCTATTTTTAATGGATTTCATGAAATTAGTTGTATCATAAATAAAACAGTTGGACAATTTACAACTGGGAATAAATAATTACTATAATATTTATAATATACAACAATAATTGTTATATTTTTCATTGCTAAGATAATTATGAAGTAAAATTTAGTTGATACCTAAAACATAATTTTACTTGGAAAAATATCTAATAGGTGTCACATATGTATATGTATTATAGTAAATGTGCAGTTTTTTACCATTTTCATATTGGTGGATGGTTTATGTGTAATCATTATAGTTAAAAATGTGGAAATTGTACCATTCTTGTATTTATATATATATATATATGAGTTTTCTGTATAATTTTATGATTACAGGAGATAACTTTATTTGATATGTTGCAAATTTCACATCGTATTTAGATATCATACTATTTACTTCATTGTCCTATCTCTTACTCTTCTGTAAAGAAGATGGAGTAAATGTGGAAATATAAAAGAAAAACCACACCTTTTAAAAAGGGACATTTCCACTTTCTCCATTCTTCCTGTACATAATATTAGTGTGTTTGCGATTTTATATTGAATGTTAGGTTTTGTAAGTCTGTTTCATCATATCATATTACATGTGACTACAAAATTTTCAAAGGAAAAATTGTTATAATTTTTATTCATATCACCATTAGAAGTAAAAAAAAAAAATCTAAATTAGATCAGAATTATAATTGCTATGTGCTTTAATTTGGAAACATTTTAAATATATAAATTTTTAATTGTAAAAAACAAAGTTTTAATGAATGTTTTTAAAAAGAAATTATAAAATATTAATTCTCAGTACAGTAAGCCCTTATTAATCTGGACTAATTTGTAGCTTTAAATCATCCATATTTAAAAAAATTAAACTTAACCAAGGTACAGTTAAAACATCTTGTACAGTATTCCCCCCCCCCCCCCCCCCCCCCCCCAAAAAAAAAAAATGTTCATTTTACATTTAGAATAATATAAAAGGTGAAATTATTTCACAGGAAAGAAATCAGGATATTTGGTTCTAGCAATCTAATTTCATATTGTATTATTTAGAACAATGGTTCTCAAACTTTTATGACTCATGTACCCATTGCAGAATTACATGTGCCTGGTGTACCCCTCTCCCCCGTTCCCTTTTAACATAATCTATACAGTAGCAAGTTTTTTAACGTGACACTTGCTTATTTACCCTTGCATATTTATTGAATATTTGGTGTTAGTTTGCTGGGGTAGAGTCACAAATCAACTTCAAAATTTAATGTATTTTCCTATTTTGTTTTTAAAACAGTCAGTAACCTCTTTCATTAACTCATTTAGTTGCAGTGCACCGTGCATTGGTTGTTGAAAATACTTGTGTACTCCTAGGACATGGATGGCAAACTTTTTTATAGGGATGATAGAGAAGAGCATTTTAGATGCCAAAAATTCACAAACAATATCTATCAATACTGTAACATGTCAAACTTCTATAAAGAAAATTTGCAACATCCTCTGCTTAAACAAAACGTTGGTTTATAGAATCAGTCATTAAATTTAATGAAATTTTGATTAGGATGAATTTATTTAAGTGGCATACACTGCAATATTTTAATTTATCGTTGATGTAACAGTTAACTTACAATAATTCAGTTTGCGTAAAAAATGTATCTGTAATTTATTAATAAGATTTTTACTTTTGTGCGTTCGATGGAGTATCGATTAAATGCTTTACACCTGGTTTATATTTTGTTATAATATACATAGCAAAATTGGGTCCACTGGTCATTTTATTGCAATGATGTCTTGTAAAATTCATTTGAAAAAATAAAACTTTTTTAATTAATACAGAACGGCAAAATAGTTGCTTGTCGAAAATGCTGCATGGCAACACAGAAAAACAAAATTTTCTGTATTGATTCATGCAAAGTTAGTTGTATTTAGTTTCTACATGTTAAACTTCATTTATTATAAAAAGAAGAAAAATGAATTTTGTCTATATAATGAAATTTTAATTTATTTAATTTTTAAAAAAAAGTATAATCTCTTGTTGCTACTTTTAGAACTAATGTCTTGAACTATAAATTCATGCAATGGCCTCAAATGTTTGCTTAATATACAGGTGTGTTTTTATTTTTTTAAATTTGCTTTAATTGAAGTTTATTTATTTTCTAAAAAAGACTTGTTCAAATTAAGCAAAGTCTGGATTACTAAGATTTTACTGTATTTTTATCATGACAAAATAAATAGTTAAAAGTTGCATGTAATACTTTAGTATGAACTCAGTCTATCTATTGATATTAATTCAGCCACCATATAATATAATTAGATGTCTTTAATTAATGCTCTACTATCTTTTTAATGCAAGTTTTATAATCATCATCTGACTCTTAGACATCTGAAAAGTAGAGATGCAACGGATGTCAATTTAGCCGGATACCTGCTACAGTATGTTTCAGTTGCTTCTTCTTTCTTTCTTTTTATTTATTTATTTTTAAAGAAATTAAACCTGGGTTCAGATTAGCTAGCTATTACTATATATATTTTTTAAATCTTATTTTAAGTTCTTTATTAACAATTATTTTTATGATTATTTCAGTTTCTGTACCAATATTATAATTATAAATCATTAGTTACATCAGCATTAGCTAATTAGCTTAGTAATACTAAATTATTTTTATCAGAAAAACTTACAACTGAATACATTTGAAAGAGAATATTTACTACTTTTATGTTCCTTTTTTTTTTTTTAATATTCAGGCCGTAAACTCCCCCTCATTATCTATTATTGCTTTACAAGTTTTAAAGACAAGTTTCTGTTCATTGCAGAAAACTTGATCTTGCTAATTTCTACTAACATAACAACTTCATAATATAATAACAAGCTAATATAGTAGTTTAGTAACAGTAGATTATTTTCATAAAGGGAAATAAAATGCATTTATAACAGAATGTTTTATTTAATATCTTTATCTTCCCTTTCCTTCGCTTTACCTTATAAAAACAAGTTTTGTGTGTGCGAACAAAACACTTGTTCTTGCTTGCTACTAACATAGCAAAAAGAAGTGTTTCATCTTTAATAAGTTATTCTCCAACTTTTGCCTTTGAACCGTGCCTGTTTCTCATATATGCAGGTACATATTGTATGAAAAATTATAGTTGTTCACATGTTAAATTAATGCATTGTATTTTGCAGAATTAAATTATTGACTTTATATACTGGAAATTTTAACAATGATCAATAAAAGCATAGTATGGCTTTATAATTTCAGGCTGGGTGTACTGCTGTATAATCATAATGTCCAACTACTTCCAATTATCTGGCATACTGGCTGGATCAGCCAGATACCTGTTGCATCCCAACTGAAAAGCATAGAAAACCTAGATTTGTTGCAGAGACTGAATTTTCCCCATTGGAATTTACAGTTATTACTATTCTTATTGAATACCTTATTATGTTGAAAGAGTATTTAAAATTCAGTACTATTGAAGTTTCTGAGACATAATGAAATTTTGGTACTATTAGAAATTATCCATTAAGTTTGTAGAAATTTCAATTTTAGATTAGATTATAATTTTCATCATAATTTTATCATTATTCTGAATTTGACCTATGGTATACATTGTGGTCAAAATTTTATCCTTGCTCTCTTACTTTTAAATTATAAAATATCTTTTCTTCTTATAGTCATTCTATTGTTTTTGTTCAGCTTGTAATTTTTTAATAATCTGTTATGGAATATGTGTGCAATAATTCTCAATTGCAATGTTTATAACGCATATAAAATGAAAGAATTTTTTTTTCACTTTTTATATTCATCAATGCATTACTTTATAATTAATTAAACATATTATTAATTTTCCTTGGCATCAGTTTGTTGGGTCTCTTAATTTATTTATTTGAGGCCTAGTAGTCGTTTTCTTTGTAAATGAAAATGTTCCTTACTTCTGTTGTAGGCTATACTGTCCCTTCACATTCTTTCTGAATTAAACCATTTTTTTTAATTATTATTATTATTTTGAGACTATCTTAATTTTGGTATGCTGTCTAGATATTGTGTAAGAATGTAAGTTTTTGTTTAAAAGGGTGTTGTGTAATATATTTGGATACTTTTAAGCATTTTGAAATAAAATTGTGACATGTTCAGTGTGACTATAATGTAAGTGTCCTGTTGACTTTGTAAAAGAATAAGAAAAGTATCTTTATAAAATATACTGTCATTTATCTATTTTTAATGTAATTTTTATATCAAAATTAATTAAAATTATTTTCATAATTTTTTTTTTTTTTTGTGTTTTCTTTTTTATTCACTTTAACATTACATGGGTTGTTTATCTTAAAAACCTTGTTCAACTGAAAACTTAGAAACATCATTACTTTAAAGTGTTCAGTTTTTTAAAATCTTCCAATGGAGGACTGAAACATGAGAGAGATAACTTCTGTCATATTTTATTTAATTATAATATGAACAATTCGTATTAAATGGTTTTTAAAAAAATTCCATATCTACTGTGCAGGGATAGATATTGATTTTTCTGTAATTTTCATGTAATCATTTTATTTAATACCAGTCGAAAGTCCCTCAAGTAATAGGTAAAAATTATTTTAAAATAAATTAAATATATCTTTATCTTCCATTTAATGAATTAAGATATTGAAAGCATTAAATATATATAGTAAAACTAGGAGGCTCAGCCCCCACCCCCCCTTACTCGCTAACACTCGCCAACCACCGTGAATTGTGAAGCAATTCACATTAAGACCTCTATACGCGGTTTCAGTTCACTTCGCTCTTTCGCCTCTTTTTGTTTTTGCAGCAATTCTAGCCAGAATAAGTATTACCGTAAATCATTTTAACATGAAATTGACAATTTTTTTTAATGTAAAAAAAGTAATTGAAAACACAATTAAAAATGCATTCATTTAGTGGTGTTATCAATGGGCATAAATCATTTAAATACTATGAAAAAAGGATCTTGGAAACCTATAATATTGTACAGCGCTGCTTAAATTCATTAAAAAAAGCACTACGTGATAGAAAGATAGTTTATATATATCATCAATCATTGTTTAAATTTCGTCTGGCATTTTGCTTTTCTAATTGATTATAGATTTTTTCAAGAGCAATTATTTTTACTTCATCAAGACAACAACAGATGGCAGCAGGTGCATCTAGACAGTTGATATTTTTATTCTCTCCGATTTTCGTGTGAATGAAATTCGTAAATATATTCTAAATAAGAGTTGAGAATTCATTTGAAGTTAACGATACTACTCATAATTAAAATGAGGAATCATCCCAAACGCTTTAGATTACGTACATGTTATTTTATTTTTAACAATTGCTAGTTTGAGTTTCACTGCAATCACTCTGACCACCATATTGGAGGCGGAGCTGATCTTACCCAATTTAGTCTATTCATTGATCTGAGCTCTGGAAACTATGGTTGTTGCCAAACGATAAGCTAAAAATTCAGCCTTATTTCTCTGCCACGTAAGAGAAATATATGTATATATAGATTGTGTGCAATAAAATCAACAATGTTGTATAGTCATTGAAGAAGGGGCAAGCTGTATGTAATTAATCTCAAAATGCATTTTCAATTAATGGAGTGAAATATTCATTAAAAGTTGTTAGTTTTGAAGTTATGAAAAAGGTTGGCAACCCAGCATTTTACAGCAGGTTAAATATATAGTTAGTAGGTTAAATACAATTGAATAAATTTAATTCCATTTAATTAGATAACTTTTGTAAACTAAATGCTCTGAAACTATAGGTTATGACCCACCAGTGGATTACATGCAATGTTTTGGTGGATTGCAAATTGATTGATTAGTTTTTCAAAAACATTTTATTAATTTCATATGCTGTAAAATATAATATGTTTGTGATCCATGTATACTGTTTTGGTGAACTAAAAACAGCAAGCTTTTATGAAAACTTATTTTTCACATAATAGATTATATAAAAACCTATTACCTTCGCGAAAAATGTTCAAACATTAAGGTGGGTTGTGTAACAATAAAGTTTGGGAATCACTGTTTTAAATTACTAACACTACACTATCAACAATATCAAATAGCACCTTTGAAGATTAGGATTATTTGATTTTTTTTTTCTGTATTATTATTTGCAATTTTTAAATTAAATAAGAATATTTATCACTAAATGACATCCCAGCTAACTCTGACATTGCATGTATTATAAAAGCCAATCATTCAATGTTAATCATTCTTAATGATTATCAAAGGCAAAAACAAATAAATAAAAGAAGAAAAGAATTGCATTTATAGCTGAGATTATTGATACTTGAAAGAATCTGGTTTCTTTTCTCCATAGATAGCAATGTTCCTCATTCTTCAATGAATGATTAATATAAAATGTTTTACTGAATTATAAAAAATATTTTTTATACATTTTGTGTTGAAGTAATCCTATCTTTTAATTATAAAATTAAATTAAATATTTTAAAAATTTAGCTATTTTTTTTTATAATTACATTTTTTGTATGTAAAAGCTATTATGTCTATTAAAATGAGTATTTTTTTTTTTTTATGCAATACGTTTCTGCACATTTTCACTATAAAAATTTACAGGCATGTAAGATTTCCTCTAAAAGGTGGGATTCCTCCTTTTTAAAAGCAATTTTAGATAATCTGGATTGATTTAAAAATAGAAAAAAATATTGGGAGTATATATATCAGGGAAAGGTGGGGTACATGTTTGAGAAATTAAATACTCCAACTTATTTTTCAAACCTTTGAGTTTCATCCTTTTCATTTCTTCATGTACTACTGCAAAGTTAGTTTATGTTATGAGTATGTGAAAATTGCATGATGATGAATCAGCGATAAAAGGAAGAAGAATTCGTGTAAAGTTCCTTTTGAGAGGGAATATCTTGGCTCATCACTACATAGTATAAAACAAAGTCGCTTTTTCTGTACCTATATCCCTATGTACGCTTAAATCTTTAAAACTACGCAACGGATTTTGATGCGGGTTTTTTTAATAGATAGAGTGGTTCAAGAGGAAGGTTTATATGTATAACACGACGTTCTACGTAGATTAGTTATTGAATTATGATAGAAAGTTTTGTTATTTTGGCCGAAAAGGTTACCATTGCTATTTTTTTGGCGATCATTATTGTTGCAGAAAGAAATGAAAAGGCTATACATCTCCAAAAATAAAAGAAAAACTGTGTTAAATTAATTAAAAAAAAGAAAAGAAAAAAGAGTTTTGATGAGAGAATATTATAAAACGAAAATATTTAATTTAAACATGATTGGGAATGTTCGCAATGCTTAAAAAATTATTCAAGGGGCAAGATTGCTATCGAAACAATATTTCGCTATTTATCTTTTGTTTTTGGCGATTTTGATTTTACTTTTGATCCTAAACAATTTGATTTTAAGCCAAAAGGTGTCTTTTTTTTTTTTTTCTTTTTTTGATGCAGAAAGAATTGAAATGGCTATACAGCTGGAAAAATAAAAGAAAAAGCTGTTATTAATTTTATTTTAAAAAAATAAAGGAATTATAGGGGGAAATTCGAAAATCAGGTGATATTTTTTTTATCAAATATTAGCTTTTTCAGTATTTGATTCGGATTATGAAAGATTAGCCTTCTGAAAAAGTTCTACTGGACGGATTTTGATGAGAATTGTATTGTTAGTCAGATGCTATTTCAGGAATGGTTTTAATGTACTACATATTGTTCTAAGCTGCTTAGTCAAACAGTTGTGTGAAGGTTATACAGTCAGGAGAACCCGATTCCGAAAGATTAGCCTTTTTGAAAGTTTTTACTGGGCGTATTTTTTGCGACTTGCATTGTTAAGTAGATAATTTGTAAGGATGGTTTTAGTATATTTTATATTGTTCTGTTTTAGAATTACGTGGAAAAGTTCTATAATCAGATGAACCCGATTATAAAAGATTAGCCTTTATAAAAACTGCTACTGAATGGATTTTATTAATTAGTTTGCATTGTTAGTTCGATAATTTTTAGTGATGGTTTTAGTATATTGCATATAGTTTTATCATTCTTTAGCAAACCTTAACTGTAAATGACCAAATAAAAGAGTTGGTCCTTAACAGCTAAAATTTTGACTGCACATTAGAAAATATAATAGCGCAATCACGTCATTTTTCAGTAATGTGGAGGGATATTCCAGGTAAATATACAGATTGCTTTCAAATACAAGGTCAAATTAAACGATGTATTTTGTTTGCTTCAAGGTTCATTTGTAGAAACTGACCAGCGCAGCGGGCGTAGCTTGCTAGTTCATATATAAATACCTTTGGGCAGTAAAGATGCTTTGATAAATGTGTCAGCATATCGAAGCAGAAGTATGTAGTAAAGTGAAATTTAAAACAAAATTTATAAGGGAAGAGAAAAATCAATACTTTTGGATTATAGTGGTCTCCATAATTACGATTATACCCAGTTGCAGTCAGTTTCACCAAGCTCGTGAAGTGTGAACGGAGCATGCCTGTATAGTAGACGTATAAAAATAAATACTATTCCATTAACACTTTCAATGCGGAATTTTTTTGGGGGAGTTAATGCCTTGTGTGGAATATTTTGACCAAAAAAGCGACATTATTTATCTGATTACCGGACAGAATTTTCCGGTACAAATCGATTTTCCCAAAGGGACATGACTTTCTGAACGACCGAATACAAAACTAAAAATCATATGTTATGGTTATACGAAAAGCACGCTACTGGTTTTGGTTATAGCCAAATTACTGCATTACGCAGGCGCAATACGTCATCACTGCTAAGCCCATGACGCACTACAGTGAGCACAATACACGCCGTGAACGCCTAGGCGACGCTTAATGTAGTCTACAGCACCCAACTCCTAGATGTCGACTCTCGCACTAAAAGGGTTATACAGGGTGGCTACAGATTCTGGAAGTCCGAGAGGTTTATCAACCTGGAAAAATCAGGGAATTTCATGAAAATCGGGTAAATTTGTCTATATGTGAAAATATTTGTATTTTTGCATGAGATTGATTCGTCGACAACCAGGTGATATTTAAGCCGATAATCGTACATGATAAAGAAAAGTAAAATTTTTATATATTTTTTAAAAGATGCACATGATATGAGTTTTTGGTATTTAACACAAATTAAGGTGATCAGATGTCCTCATTTTCTGTGGATAGTCCTTATATTAAAGGCAATTAACACATTTTTTTTTATTTTATGATACATTAGCATAAGCTGACCATGTGGCCAGCTTAATTCAATTAGCTATCAGGTCAGATATTATAGATATGTCTTAGAATTGATTTTGAATATTCTTCAGAAAATGAGGAAATTTTCTGGTTGCCATATATTCATTGGCCACTATATGAAGTTGTTGGACTAAATTTTGAGTTCATATTAATAAAACTGAGAACCAATACTTTATGAATATTGTGCAATTTTTATGTTTTTCTCCCAAATGAGGCATTAGCAAGCTGTGTAAGTGTGTTGTACGAGGTAGCGGCATACATTAAAAATTACCATATGTGTATTGTTAATAATGGAAATCTGATAAAGGTAGTTAGGGAAAAATCAGAGAAATCTGATAAAGGTAGTCGGTGACAAATCAAGGAACTTTTTTTTTGCAATTTCTGAAGCCATCTTGTTAAATAACGTAATATTTTATATTAATAAAACTATATTACAATGTTTCACAAGAATAACAACTTTTTAATGTTACACCTTACATTATAGACCATATTTTCAAAATTGCTTTATTTTTTTTCCTAGGTATTTTTTGTACATAAATTTTGTATCGATTTGAGGAAATGGCGAGCTGTGCCTTGTTTTTATTGTACCATTTAGCAGACCCCCACATTCTTTCAACATTTTGTGTATGAACACCTGTTATTGGATGAACAAAATTGTACTTATGGTTCACAGTAAAGTGATTGTAATCTGCTTTTTCAAGCTTCTCTGAATTATGCTCTTTTCAACGGTCAGCCTACATTGTTGATCCATCTTCTACATGTCCACAATTTTTTTGCATCAGCATACTAGCATTTCTATTTGGGATTTGAACGAGAAAGCATATGGCCCCAAAAATCTACTGTTGGGGAAATATCCTGCTGCTGTATTTTTTTATTTCCCGACATACAAACTTTCATTGATCTTGACAATTTTATTGGCACCACCAATTTGTCCATTAAATCATTGTATTAGGTTTACGGAATGCATTTTCATTCATATGGAACTGTTTCTTACATCATTTTACGGGTTTTAGTGCCCCTGTCCCAACAGTACATAAACCTTAAAGACGTTACAAACGGTATTCTCGAAGCATGAATTTCCAACATAAAGGCCTCTTCTTTATAATTGGTAACATACATTTTTATATCATGGTGATTTTTGCATAGTTGTTTGTTGGTTAAAAGCCCTCGCTTTTGAAGACACGAGATTGCATCTATTTTTATAAATCAAAGATTGTTGATTTATAAAAATAAATGCAGGCAATTAAAGAAAAAACAATAACATATAATGTAAAAAACAAACAAACATGTGAAATATGTTCTGGAATGTCAAAGAAAAATTAATATGATGATAGCATATACACGAGCTGCTTTTTTAGGACTACAAACATTTGAGGAGATTTTACACCTAACTTGACAATATACCTCTGTCACTTGGTGATTCATTGTTGGGGGCCGCTATAACCCAAAAGTACCAAAAAATCTATAATATCAAAAGGAAGTATAAGTTATGAGTATTATTAGCCAGTTAGTAAGTAGGATACTTCTACTGTAAATATCTATTAAAATAAAATTAGATTACAGGAATTTGTCGTCATTGTATAACCTGAAAATTTCCCACCTTTTTTTTTTTCCTTGAGCCACTTTCATGCCTGAATTTAAGGTCTGTCTGAATGAATTGTGTTGTCCAAGATAGCTCAGTTGGTAGAGCATTTGCACAATAAACGAGAAGTCCTAGATTTGACTCTTGACCTATTCATATCATTTCTTTATCAATTAATTTGATTGAGGTGCTAGTAATAAAGTACAAAAAATTAATTGCACTTTAATACAAATCGGTGAAATAATAAAAAATCTTTATTATTTTTTTCTTTTAGATGCTTTAAATTTTTCCATCTGTAACTGAATATTGTCTATGCCAAATTATGCATTCATTCAAAACATAATGTGTTTTTGTTAGAATAAA
The DNA here is from genome assembly GCA_963931845.1 of Maratus michaelseni. NCBI lineage: Eukaryota > Metazoa > Arthropoda > Arachnida > Araneae > Salticidae > Maratus > Maratus michaelseni. Next base: position 80,011,202 of record OZ007600.1, read on the forward strand.
CATTTTAAAAAATGAGAAAAAACATGGAAAGTTAACTTTAACAGTTTTATTTGGTAGTCATTGAAATTTTAAATAGTATTGGGAAATCAAAAAGTTATGAAGAAAGATATAATGCCTTTCAGATGAGACTGATTTTTTAAAAGTGAAAATTTATTTCACTTATTTAGTAATAATACATGCTATGCTAATAGTGCCCATTTTATTGCATGCTAATTCTTATACTCATAGATTTGTGAAAACTGTATTCATGGTGGCTACAGATTCTGAAAATCAGGGAAAAGTCAGGGAGGTTTATCATCTGGAAATTATGTAAAAGTTCTTGAAAATCAGGGAAATTTGTCTATATGTGAAAATATTTGGGGTTCTGCACAAGACTGATTAGTCGACAAACATGTGATATTTAAGCCAATAATCATACACAATAAAAAAAAGTAAAATTTTTATATATTTTTTAAAATATGCACATGACATGAGTTTTTGGTATTTAACACAAATTAAGGTGATCACATATCTTCATTTTCTGTGGATAGTGCTTATATTGAAGTCAATTTACCCATTTTTGAAAAGTTTATGATACATTAGCATGTCCGGACCCACAGCACCTCTAAAAAGACACACGTGAGGCAAGAGAATCTCGGCGCAGTAGCGAGCACCAGAGATTGAACATCCTTGAAAGACTTGGAAGTCCGTACGGCTACCAAGCATGATACCACCCCAAACAAGAACTCCAAAACGGTCCCTTTCGATGATGTTGGAGGGGATATTACATGTTCCCTGCTCTCTCCAGGCGTGTATACGTCCAGAATCACTCATCATATTAAATCGGCTCTCTTCCGTAAAGAGTACTCGACCCCACTCCTGTTGTGTCCAATTCTTATTTTCCTGACACCACAGAAACCTGCGTCTCCAATGAGCAGGCGTTAGTGGTACACACCGTACTGGTTGTCGTGCATGCAGACCACCTTTGTGCAGCCTCCTAGCCATGGTAAAACGTGATATTTGACGTCGAGTAGTCTGCTCTATCTGCCTTGCGATTTCTCCAGTTGTCTGATGTCCTAGCGATTAGCGGAAGAGTGTCTTAATCACTCGGCCACGTAGGGCCCCGTTTCTATTATGGATAACAAAACAAAAAAAAAAAGAGAAAAATCTCTTATTTATAGTTAGCATGCATTTCAGAAGAAGAGTAATTTTCACTTTATAACTACCTATAAGGCTTGTCCAGTGGAGTTAACCAAAGTGACCGATGTATGTCACCGGTTACTTGCAGCTTGATTCTGGGATGGTACGAAACGAAATTCAGTTACTATCATTTTCTGCCAGATGTGAAAATAGGATCGCGACCTATGTTATACACGGCCGGTGCATGACATTTAAAACGTCACATGGAGTGGATCTTTTATACACAGCTATTGATGCAAAACGATGGGACCGCCGCTTTCGTGTAAAAATGATCCACTTCATGTGACGTTTTAAACGTCATGCACCGGCCGTGTATAACGTAGGTCGCGATAGGATACGATACGATCACTACTAACGAAATACACGGCTGGTTCATGACGTTTAAAACGTCACATGGAGCGCGACCTACGTTATGCACTCCCGGTGCATGACGTTTAAAACGTCCCATGGAGTGGATCATTTATACACAGCGATTGGTGCAAAACGATGGGAGCGCCGCTTTGCACCAATGACCGTGTAAAAATGATCCACCTCATGTGACGTTTTAAACGTCATGCACCGGCCGTGTATAACTGCGACCTGCGTTATACACGGCCGATGCATGACGTTTAAAACGTCACATGGAGTGGATCGACTTTACACGGCTATTGGTGCAAAACTGGGGGCGCGGCGCTTTGCACCAATCGCCGGCCGTGTATAACTTAGGTCGCGCATGGACACAGAAGAAGAGCGCGTTGAGTTGGGTTGATTATTGACGGCCAATTATCTACACTTGGGATATAGGCCCGGGGGGGGGAATTGCCCTTCGTGGGGGTCTTTCTAAGGGAACCTAACCCGTATTTACGCATGGACGTTTTAAACGTCTGGCCGTGTATAACGTAGGTCGCGCATGGAGCGGGTCATCTTTTCACGGCGATTGGTACAAAGCGGCTCTATCATCGATTTGTGCCAATCGCCGTGTCGCGTTTTAAAAGTCATGAACCGGCCATGTGTTTCGTTGGTCGTGATAATGTGTTTTTGTTGACGTCACAATTCGCCTCCTTTTCATTTTGTACCTTCGCAGAATCGAGCTGCATGTAACCGTTGAGATTAGTCACTTTTGTTGGCTCCAGTGGACGCGCTCTATAATGAGCTTCTCTCTTTCAAGCCCACGAACCCGCTAAAATTTTTCCTACGATATACCTGTTTAAGATATCCTGCGCCTAGACGATATACATTTTTATCTTTTTTAACCAAAACTTTTATCAAAATAAGAAAACATTCGTAAAAATTGATCGGTGTCTATTTTGCGAGATTTCTTTGTGTTTGATAGCTTGCACAGTAGCGTGTTGATTCGATTCTAGAAGATACTTGTACTAATACTAGAATGATAATGCCTTTATAACAGAATGGAAGTTTTTGTCCAAAATATGGCAAACGGCATTACAGTAGGAGGATCTAATCTAAGGAGACGTCGTTTATCAGTTATCACGCAATTTGAAACCATTCCTGATAGAGCACGGAAATGTTACGTCACGCTTCAGCTGCTCAGTTATTTGGGTGGCAGAAACCATCCCTATCCTGGTTTATTTTTCTCTAATAAAAATGTATTAGTGGACTTTTATTCCTCTACATTAGTTTGGCAGATGTTTCAAGTTTGTTCGATCGATCTTAAAAGCGGCAACATAAGCATAGATGCATGCTATGTAGATCACAGATTAAATAAATATATATGTATAATTAATCTGTGATGTAGATGAACATTGTTGTGGGGCCTTCGTGGTCGAGTGGTTAAGACCATTCCGCTAATCGCTTGAGAGGGTAGGAGTCACGTCGGCGAGTTCGACTCCCGTCAGCTTCATTGCACACATTTCATGGAGCGGACGGTTGTAATTCTCTGCTGTTTAAATTTCCTTGTGGTTATCCCGTCCTTGTGTATGACCGATGACTTATAACAAGGCTACACTAGATACCAGGTTTGCTTATTCATTATCATGATGTCACAAATAGGCACGTCGCCATGATGACTCCTGCAATGATTGCTACTAACAATCCTACAATACGGGCTGACTCACGTCCCAGATTAAATTGACATACACTGTTAAAAATCTTCAGCTTTTGCTGAATAGTCACTCCATCGCTTTCTCTATTTTAATATCTCTATTTTGACCAATGAAAATGCTCCATAATATAGTAAAGTAACCGTTTACTCTTAAAAGCACTGGAATGTGTCTGCAGCAAAAGGTGAAGATTTTTAACAGTGTATGTTATACTCAATCTATGGACTCACGCCGCCATTTAATTGTCGTAGGAGAAGAACGATTCGCCTAGTTGCGTAGGCAATAATCACTGATTGGTCTAAGTGTGCAACAAAATGCTTAATGATTCAGCCTTGATACTCTTGACAGTAGCCCTAATCGCTACTACAAAAATGTAGTAGTAGATTATTTGATGGAAGTGTTGTGTCTTATCACAACTAAAAATCACCTCTTCAAAAATATATTGGACTTCATAATAATTTCTCATTAAAAGCAAAATAATTGTTAATCATTTACAAACATTATTTACTTCTATAAAATTAATTTCTTATCTGAATTTGAATAAAAAATTTTTAATTATATTATTGTGCAATATAAGGATAAAAGGTATTGATATTTCTCATTTCCAATATAAATCATAATAATTAAATTCTCACTGAATAATTATTAATTTACTTCTTACATTTAAAACTTTCTTCTTAACTAAAGTAACATCATTTAATTAACTCCTCATTTTAATCTATATACAGGTTGCGTTGTGTTATCAAAATAATAAAAAAAACTACAATAAACCAGATGCTGGGCCTAGAAAAATGTGAAGTGATCAAGACTTAAACTATCATAAAACTGATGATCCATTTGATGGTTATTGGTTTCCTCCTAAAACTAATATGATTTCCATGACAGAACCAATTATCAAAAGAGCCAAAGGAATATCAAAATTTATCAATTAATAACAAGGAATTAGAATTAATAGAGCTTAATTAAATTTATACTTCTATAAATTAACTTTAATTTGATTTTTGAAATATAAGTGATTCTGTCATAACTAATTTTGTTTTCTTCATGGTAATTATTGAATGTCAACAATCATAGGAAGAGTTACCAAATTAAATAAAAGCTATTCAAAATAACATTAATTTACTAATTATCCAAATTTAAATTAAAATGCTAACAATTGAAGGATTCACTTAATAAATAGAAAATTTAGTAAAACTAACTCTTCCGATGATCGCTAACATTCATCTGAAAGGGAAGGTACATATCCAACACTTAAGAATAAGGAGTAGCACTGCAGGTAATGAGTACAAAATTCATTAACGTAATTAAATTTTGTTTATTATGGTGAGCATAAGCAATTCAAGTTACAATATCATTTTTCAGAAACATCATAATAATTTCTCCTTCCAACATATATTTCTGAATATTCCGACAGTACATAGTCATGTCTAAGACATCAATAACTTATTAAACATTGTCTGAAGTACTTAGTAGTATTAAATTAACATTATTAAATATTCCTGAGAATCATTAAAAAATTACTCTATTAATTCGGAGCTGCTGGTTTACTTAATTTAAAAAGATACAAGATAATATTTTAACTTAATAAAATCAAGCATAATACTTGTTAGACTGGAATTAATTCTCCATTTCATTTTAAAGGAAAGTGTTAGTAAACATGCATAATATTAAAGAAAAGAAAGGAAAGATTATAGTAACTTATCATTCTGGGGCACCGAGCAATTACTAGTTCAGGCAGACTTCAGGAATTAGGACTTCTCTCCATCTCGATTAGAGTCAGAATCTGTCTCTCCACTCGATTTTTAAAAGCACCTCCTCTCAGCTTCTCTTGTGCTTGATCACTTACTTTTGATCTTTATGCGCGTAGGGTAAATAGTTACATGAATGTCTTGAAGAAAAACTTTAATTATGAGGAGCTATTGTGAAAAATCATCTTAATCTGAGCAATAGAGCATCAGATTCTTAATTGCATTTAATCATTTTCCTTACTTAAAATCATTTAAGGTTTATGATTAAAAATGCATATGTATCTCTACGCACATGTGGTAAACTCATCATCTATTCCCTCCTCGCCACTGTCGGAAGTCTGTGACGTTGTTGATCACGTGGTGACGCTAAAGGGTTATTCACACTTTGATTACTTTACCAGAAGGTCTCGCTCCGGTCCAGTGTTCGCCGATCTTGTAAACAAAGGGGGAGAAAAAGGGAAAGAGAGAGAGAGAGAGAATTTTCACCACATGCTAGAAAGTAAATGAATAATCGTTTATATTTAATTTAACCAGCAGCCTCCATAAAAGCCTTTTAAAATACCAGCAACTCCTTTCAATTAATATTTAAAATATAACCACATATTTAAAAATATATCTGTTAATAATGGTGCAGCATGATTGTTCCAAAAATAAACATTTTCAAAATTAACGTTAAACAAGTTGAAGTGCGCTTTAATCAACCGATTAAAGGCCAATTCCAAAAACATTATGTTAATAAACAAACATTCAGCCCAAATAATACAATTATAGAATTAATCCATTATTTATTTAGAAACTATTGAACTTAGTGGACAGTGTGAATACTTTTTGTTCTGGTAAAATTCTGTGCCAATTTATTTTACACAAACAAACTTTCCCCGTAATTAAATTATTAACTATAATTAGAAAAACATCAATAACAATTTAATTGAATTGTGACTTAAATTAACTGTCAATTTTGCAACACAACAAATACCTCCCTTTCCGACTAAAATTTTAGCACAAAATTTTGCACAAGTACAATCTTCCATACCAGACTATAAAAACACCATAGATTCAGCATGTAAACATATCTAATCTATAATAAAATTTTCCTTCATAAAGCCAAGGAAGTGGCTGAAAACCAACAAGGACAAACAAATTGTCCAAAAATGCTATGTCAGAGTGTTATTGACTTAGCATGCATGAATAACACCCTGATATTGCAAAAAGAAAATCCCTACCCACAAAATTACAAATCCCCACATAAACAAAAGAATATATCCCCACACATAAAATTTAACATAAACAGGTCATATTGAATGACCTGGTATTTACAAAAACAGGATCGGCATCTTTCTCCCAGAACTGGGTGCATTTCCTCCCTTCATAGATCATCCTTGCTTCAACCTCATTGTTGGAACTCATTCTGTAACATTCTTCTTACTTAATAAGACATACAATTGCCTTCATTTAATTCCCTAATTCTTTTCTAACAACATACTAATTATTCATAAAATTCCACAACATCAAAATTAATTAGTAAAATTTTATAAACTGTGGATTCATAACTTCCATAAAAATTTTCTTAATGCAATTTCAAAAATCTTAACCACAGTAAACTAATTTATCTATCAACATATTCTAACAATATTCTAAGATAATTAACAATTAGAGCTTAGCAACAAGAAATTTCATTCTTAGGTAAATTGTAAGAATTTAAGGAATTACAGTATATAACTTTTTTCGATAATAAACCACATTGAAGTACACAAATATGAAAAGTTGCTAACTATAATTATTTAAACAAATATAAACACAAAATACGCCCAATTACTAGTCCTATAAAGCTTGTTAAATTAAACTACGAAATTTATAACAATAGCTTTTTAAGAAATATAACTTAGACAAGTATATGAAATAACAATTAACATACATATATATAATTATTTACATAAAATATTACAATTAAAATTTTTGTAAGAACGCTTAGGCAATGTTCTCAAATTGTAATCATGTGTTTTAGTATTTTGTATTAGTCCCTGAACCACAGGAACATTTGAAGTAATACCAACACTTGGTATAGACATAATAGAGTTACTGCTGATAGCATTTGTCGCTATCTCCTCATCATCACTTATCGGTGAATTGTCATGAACATCTAATGCACTAGGTGCAATTACTGGAATTGAGTTACTGCTGATAGCATCTGTCGCTATCTCCTCATCGTCACTTATCGGTGAATTGTCATGAACATCTAATGTACTAGGTGCAATTACAGGAATTGAGTTACCAGTATTTGTAGCATTAGGCAATTTCTTATGTTGTGTCGTTAAAATAATTGTAAAAGAGTTTCCTTTATGTATATTACATGTATCTTGATTGTTAATTTGGTTATGATTATTGGAGTTAGTTTGTTGATTAGAAGAATTTGTTTCAATTTGAGTTGTATTATTATTTTCAGTTTCATATAGTAAAGGAAAAGTAATTCTCTCCTCCATCCGTGTTAATCTGTCAACGTGTACTAATTGAATATCTTTTGGATTATTAATGTGCATAATTTGGAAATTAACTGGGCTAGTTTTACATTTAACTCTATAAGGACCTCTCTGAACATTCTGAAATTTCCTTGCCTGACCCTTTTTGAGCGCTGGAGTGTACAATAGTACTAAATCCCCAACAACAATTTTCTTATCCATTGCTGTCCTATTCCTGTAACTTTCCTGTTTCTCTGCGGCTTTCTCTAAATTATCTCTAATTAGCTTGAATGCCCCTTTTAACCTAATTTCTATGTCTTCACTATACTCTCTTGTATCTGCATAAGAGAATTTTTTCTCATTAGCTAACAAATCAACTGGAATCACCAAATCTCTACCATAAACAATATGAGCAGGAGTATCTTGAATTGTTGAGTGTTACGATGTTCTGTAAGCCAAAAGGGCTGAACTCAGATACTTATCCCACTGATAATCAGTTGCTGTAACCAAATGCTTAAGTGCATTAATGATTGTGGCATTCGCTCTTTCTACGACTCCATCAGAACTCGGATGATATGCCGTGGTAGTATGTTTTTGATGTGATAATTTCCGTAAACCTTTTGTATAGCTTCAGACAGGAACGGTTTCCCCTTATCCGACACTAGATGCTCTGGCACTCCATGAGTGGAAATAAATTTTTCTAAAACTTCTGCCACCGAATCTGACTCTAAATTTCTAACTGGATAAGCCTCTGCCCATCTACTAAAATAGTCAGTCATAACTAGAATATGTTTATTTCCTTCTAAAGTTACCGTCAAAGGGCCAACAGCATCAATTGCTATCCTCTCAAATGGGCGAGTAGCAATTGGCATCCTTTGGAGCGGTGCCTTATGACCTTTCTTGTATCCTCTCTTCATCATACATGAGATGCAAGATTTAATATGGTTTAAAACATGTTTTCTCATGTTGTGCCAAAAGTAGTTTCTACGAATTTTGTTAGTCGTTTTCATAAACCCAGGATGTGCTGAGGCGGGCGAATCATGTGCGAGATTTAATATTTCAGGAATTAAATATTTTGGGACTACAAGTTTATCTTTAATATTAAATTTGGATCTAGAATTTTGGTGACAGTAAAGAACCTTGTTTTTATAAAAGAATGTGTTTTTACCTATTGTGATGTTTTCTTGATTTCCTAGTAAATCTGAAATTTCTTTACATTTAGAATCTAGAGATTGTAATTCTGTTAATCTTTCTTCTGAAATATTGTTAAGTGAAATAAGACAATTTTCTGTTTTTACTACATTAACTGCCCTTGACAGCACATCAGCAGGAATGTTGTCCTTCCCTGGTGTATGTTTTACCTCATAATCGAAATTTTGTAGGGCAAGTGCCCACCTAGTTACTCTCCCACAGTCTTTTAGCTCAAGTGCGCGGGATAGACTCTGCTGGTCACAAAATAATGTAAACTTTCTACCATACAAATATTGTCTAAAATGTCCTACTCCCCACACAATTGCTAAAAGTTCTCTCTCAAAGACTGAGTATCTTGTTTCGGCATCTTTCAGTGTTCTGCTAGCAAAACCTACCGGATGTAAATCTCCCTTATCATCATATTGACTTAGAACAGCTACAGCACCAATAGCATACCCAGATGCATCCGTGTGTAATATGAAATCTTTGTTTACATTTGGGATTATCAAACATGGTGACTTGAGTAACCCAGCCTTTAAGGTTTCAAATGCCTGATTACACTTATCATCCCATATAAAGTTCATTTTATCTTTAGTTAAATTAGTTAAAGGAAGTGCTGTTTCTGCAAATTTACCTAAAAATTTTCTATAATAATTACAAAGACCTAAGAATTGTCGAATATTTTTCTTATTTTTGGGAATGGGGAATTGTTTTATTGCTCTTAAATTTTTATCTTCTGGGAAAACTTTACCATCTTTAATGTGAAATCCTAAATAATTAATTTGGCTTTGAGCTAATTGGCATTTTGAAGGGTTAATTTTAAGGTTATGGCGATTAAGTCTACTGAATACAAGGTTAAGTTTTTCTAAATGTTCATTAAAAGTTTTAGAAGCAATTATTAAATCATCAATATATGTATTAATATTAAGCTGTTTAAGCCCTGCCAAAATTACTTCCAATAATCTTTGGAAACTAGATGCAGCATTGCGTAGCCCTTGTGGCAATCTGTTCCAATGAAAAAGACCAAAGTCAGTGCAAAATGCAGTCTTGTGTCTGTCTTTGGGATCTAGATGCATCTGCCAATATCCCGAACAAAGATCAAGACAAGAATAAAAATTTACTCCTTCTAAAGAGTCAATTAAATCAGAAATTAAGGGCAAAGGGTATGAAGGGGTTGGGTTTTAATATTTAATTTCCTATAATCACACACTAATCTATATGTATTATTTTTCTTTTTAACTAACAATACTGGAGAAGCATAAGGTGAATCACTCACTGAAATTATGCCAGCATCCAATAAGTCATCAACTTGTCTTTTCAATTCCTCCTTAAGGGCATGTGGTGTTCTATAAGGTCTACTTCTAATGGGAATTTCATCCGACAGATAAACTCTGTGTTTGATTGTATCACAGCCTGTTAAATCTTTAACCTTATCAGCAAAAATATTTCTATGTTTATTAATTAATTTTAACATTTCTTCCTTCTGTTCCTCATTTAAATGTTTTAAATCAAATTGACCACCAAATAATTCAAAATCTTTATCTATTTGGCTAACTTCCACAGAATTAACATTTTTATTTTCTATCTCCAAACCTTCCACTTCCTCTATATTTACAAGTTTAGTACCCTTATTAATATACACAACATTATCGGTAAAATTAGCCACTTTGATCCAATAATTACCTTTAGCATTAAAATCATTTACAGAACTACTTACCGCCCAATTACTATCATAAGAATTCTTAGTAGGGGTATCAACACTAAATCAGATTGTTTTTGTTTTTTGTTAATTTGTACTTCAACCAACAGTTCAGCTTTAGGAGCTATTTTATATTTTCTCTTACTTTTTCCTACATTTATATAGTCAATTTCTACCAAATTACAAGAGTTATGTCTAGCATAATCAGAAAAGTTGATATTAATATTTCCAATTTCAATGGCATTTTTCTCAAAATTAATTTTAACTTTATTTACAGTGAAAAATTCATTTCCCAAAATTACATTGTAGTCTTCGGATTCTAATTTATTGATGACATAGAATTTAGTATTTATCATTTTCCCTTCTAAGTTTAAATTAAGTTTTACAAGGTTAGTTATAATTGCATCATCCCCAGTTACACCAGTAATTTTAAGAAAGCAATCCTCTATACTCTCTACTAGTTTATTTTGTAATAGACATTTCACAGTTTTCAAATTTATTAAATTCACTGTAGCCCCTGAGTCGAGTAATCCTTTTAAACTATAATCCCCAACTTTGAATTCAATCAAGGGTAAAGAGTGACCCAAACTAACCACAGAGTCTGATCTCATGCACAAGGGGTTATTTTCCAAACTAGACTGTGCTTGTTCTATTTGCCCCTCTCTGAGTTTAAAGCATTTGTGTCTTGTTGTGTAACACCTTTACTTCTACAGTTTTTGCTTATGTGACCAAATTTTCCACAAGAATAACATTTAATTTGTGGCCTATTTCTTTGAAATTGATGAAACTGCTGCTGCTGTTGTGGTGGTTGTGTCATTTGTGCAAAATGGGGTTGATGACTATACATTGGTTGTGTCATCGGTGGTGGTTGTTGAGTATGAACTAACATTGTAAGTTGTTGTACCTGCTGTTGTAGTTCTAATATCTTTTTGTCCGACTCTAACATGTTCATTTGTAATAATTGTTTGATCTCTGCTAGGTCTGCATTAGTTTCATGTTTAACCTCTGAGAGTGCTGTAGCAACATTAATCTCAGCATTATGTCTGTCGTAGGACAAACACTGCTTTGCCAAATCTCGTTGAAATTTTTTGGATTTTGACTCATGATAAATCTACGAGTAGGCGCATTGAGTCCCTTCAGTGCCTGATTGTACAGCAAACTCTCTCTAACTGTGTCCTCGTCCTCTTTCGGAAAACATCTATGTGCTAAACCTGATAACCTGGCTAAAAACCACCGAGTGGATTCAGAGTGTTTTTGAGTGGCCTGTGTAAATTGCAAGATTTTATTTTGCCCATCTCCAATTTTATCAAATCTCTTTTTTAATTCCTGTTTTAATTCATCCCACGATTTTGTTTTTCTTATAGTGGGGTGGAATTTAGCAAAAGTTGACGCTTCTCCTGTCAACTTCATTTTTGATGCGGATATCATATGTTGATCTCCCCATGATGCCAAGTGGCCTATGTCCTCAACCTGTTCTAAGAATTCATTAATAGTTAATCCCTCCTCATCTCCAGCAAAATTTGGAAGCATTGCCAAATATTCAGTAAAACTATTAATTTTGAATTCAATATACTGTTGTGTTGGCTCTGTCGTAGCTGCATTCCTTTCTGACTCGCTTACTACACTAGCCCCTGTAACATTTTGAACATTATTTCCACTTAGCATCCCCTGAGATCCCTCTGCATCATTTTTATCATTTAAATTTTCTACAAGTGTTGGCGGCACATTATTACTAGGCTCACCTATTTGTAAGTTTTCTGAATTCTTAGCAGCCATAATTATAAATTTAATAATAATTTACCCTCCAAAATCAAAATATAAAATACATAAATAAAACAATAATAATAAAATTTCCACTGTCCACCAAGGTAAATTATTAATTATGAGCAATAACATACAGAATCATCTGAAATAAAACCTTTCCTGCAGTGCAAAAATATTAACCATAACTTTTAAAAAAAAATCACTAGGCCAGCACGGCACCAGAAATGTGTTGTGTCTTATCACAACTAAAAATCACCTCTTCAAAAATATATTGGACTTCATAATAATTTCTCATTAAAAGCAAAATAATTGTTAATCATTTACAAACATTATTTACTTCTATAAAATTAATTTCTTATCTGAATTTGAATAAAAAATTTTTAATTATATTATTGTGCAATATAAGGATAAAAGGTATTGATATTTCTCATTTCCAATATAAATCATAATAATTAAATTCTCACTGAATAATTATTAATTTACTTCTTACATTTAAAACTTTCTTCTTAACTAAAGTAACATCATTTAATTAACTCCTCATTTTAATCTATATACAGGTTGCGTTGTGTTATCAAAATAATAAAAAAAAACTATAATAAACCAGATGCTGGGCCTAGAAAAATGTGAGGTGATCAAGACTTAAACTATCATAAAACTGATGATCCATTTGATGGTTATTGGTTTCCTCCTAAAACTAATATGATTTCCATGACAGAACCAATTATCAAAAGAGCCAAAGGAATATCAAAATTTATCAATTAATAACAAGGAATTAGAATTAATAGAGCTTAATTAAATTTATACTTCTATAAATTAACTTTAATTTGATTTTTGAAATATAAGTGATTCTGTCATAACTAATTTTGTTTTCTTCATGGTAATTATTGAATGTCAACAATCATAGGAAGAGTTACCAAATTAAATAAAAGCTGTTCAAAATAACATTAATTTACTAATTATCCAAATTTAAATTAAAATGCTAACAATTAAAGGATTCACTTAATAAATAGAAAATTTAGTAAAACTAACTCTTCCGATGATCGCTAACATTCATCTGAAAGGGAAGGTACATATCCAACACTTAAGAATAAGGAGTAGCACTGCAGGTAATGAGTACAAAATTCATTAACGTAATTAAATTTTGTTTATTATGGTGAGCATAAGCAATTCAAGTTACAATATCATTTTTCAGAAACATCATAATAATTTCTCCTTCCAACATATATTTCTGAATATTCCGACATTACATAGTCATGTCTAAGACATCAATAACTTATTAAACATTGTCTGAAGTACTTAGTAGTATTAAATTAACATTATTAAATATTCCTGAGAATCATTAAAAAATTACTCTATTAATTCGGAGCTGCTGGTTTACTTAATTTAAAAAGATACAAGATAATATTTTAACTTAATAAAATCAAGCATAATACTTGTTAGACTGGAATTAATTCTCCATTTCATTTTAAAGGAAAGTGTTAGTAAACATGCATAATATTAAAGAAAAGAAAGGAAAGATTATAGTAACTTATCATTCTGGGGCCCCGAGCAATTACTAGTTCAGGCAGACTTCAGGAAGTAGGACTTCTCTCCATCTCGATTAGAGTCAGAATCTGTCTCTCCACTCGATTTTTAAAAGCACCTCCTCTCAGCTTCTCTTGTGCTTGATCACTTACTTTTGATCTTTATGCGCGTAGGGTAAATAGTTACATGAATGTCTTGAAGAAAAACTTTAATTATGAGGAGCTATTGTGAAAAATCATCTTAATCTGAGCAATAGAGCATCAGATTCTTAATTGCATTTAATCATTTTCCTTACTTAAAATCATTTAAAGTTTATGATTAAAAATGCATATGTATCTCATCTACGCACATGTGGTAAACTCATCATCTATTCCCTCCTCGCCACTGTCGGAAGTCTGTGACGTTGTTGATCACGTGGTGACGCTAAAGGGTTATTCACACTTTGATTACTTTACCAGAAGGTCTCGCTCCGGTCCAGTGTTCGCCGATCTTGTAAACAAAGGGGGAGAAAAAGGGAAAGAGAGAGAGAGAGAGAGAGAATTTTCACCACATGCTAGAAAGTAAATGAATAATCGTTTATATTTAATTTAACCAGCAGCCTCCATAAAAGCCTTTTAAAATACCAGCAACTCCTTTCAATTAATATTTAAAATATAACCACATATTTAAAAATATATCTGTTAATAATGGTGCAGCATGATTGTTCCAAAAATAAACATTTTCAAAATTAACGTTAAACAAGTTGAAGTGCGCTTTAATCAACCGATTAAAGGCCAATTCCAAAAACATTATGTTAATAAACAAACATTCAGCCCAAATAATACAATTATAGAATTAATCCATTATTTATTTAGAAACTATTGAACTTAGTGGACAGTGTGAATACTTTTTGTTCTGGTAAAATTCTGTGCCAATTTATTTTACACAAACAAACTTTCCCCGTAATTAAATTATTAACTATAATTAGAAAAACATCAATAACAATTTAATTGAATTGTGACTTAAATTAACTGTCAATTTTGCAACACAACAGAAGTGTTTCTTTGTGTTCATGCCCAGGACCGTGCGAAGAGAAAACTGCGCCCGGGGCAAAGTTTCAATTTAGCGCCCCCCCCCCCCTTCATCTTCTTTTTGTGACAAGGAAACACAAAACTGATAAAGTACAGAAACAGAAATAAATTCTATTGAATAAACATTTCTTGTTTATGTTGGAACTTTAAAAGGTTTAATTTTAATTCAGAAATTGCAAACAACTAAATAGCATAGGAGAAAATTGCACTTTTTTGTTGGAGACATCATGATATTTTGAGACAGAAAAAAAAGAATGACAAAAAGAGAAAAAAAATTCCCCAGAAAATGATCGATGACCAAAAAATGAATAAATAAATAAATTAAACCGTCGTTGGTAGCATAAATTTGGCGCCCCCTCAATTTCCGCTCCCGGGGCGAAGGCCCCCTTCGCCCCCCTCTTCGCACGGCCCAGCCCTTTCCTTATGCTCGTCTTTAATGAGTTGGACAAAGTCCAAAATCGTCTGGACTATGTCGCCACTCTGAAATGTTAAAGGTACTCTAATTAAATGATGTCTGCAACACCACTGAGGGGCTGTTCAGAACAGAAGATCAGGCGGCGCGCGGGCGATGGAGATTAAAATATCGAGTGAGTCTATACTGTGAATAAAATTGAAAGGCCTGCGTTCGTTATCATTGATTTGGACATCCAAATCAATGATAATGATCACGGTCCTTCATTTGACTAATTAGCGTATTTTAATGATATTTTGTTAAATTAAGAAGTGAACTTGGTAGCCGAATGGTTAGAGCACTGCTCTTGATACTGGAGGTTGCGGGTTCGATCCCCCAAAATTTCTGTTTGATTTTTCTGTTTTTTTTTCATTTAAAAATGTTTAATCGGTTGCTTTGTATTTTTCATGATTAATGGAATATATTTTATAAAAGCAAAATTTGATATTATTAACAATTACTTATTTAATTAAATACGACAAATTCAGCTATTTTACGATTAAAATTTTACATTACAGTGTCTTTTAATATTTAAACATTATTATTATTATTATTTTCTTTTTAGCAAATGTAAAATAAGAAATGAAAATATACGCCGCTGAAGTGTGACGTTTCAACATGGCGCTGGGCATAAACAGACCAAAGTGCCCATTGATTTAACGTAGGAGTGAAAAAAGAGATTATTTTATAAATATTAATGATCATTTTTAAGCTATTAAAAGCATCTTTCCTCATAGTTAAAGGTATGATTTTTATTAAGAAGGCACCAAACTTTTCATTGTGGACTTCATTTTTTTAGAATTAATTAAAAACTATTTAGCTGAGCTCCATAAGAGCAGCGATGGCGGCCATTAATGGATGATACTTTTGAATATTCGGATGTTTCTTTAACATGTTTTAATGATTTAAATATTTTTAATGGGTGTCTATAGTATTCAGGCGTATTCTGCATTAATATTTTGTGAATCGCACTGTATTTCTGCGGGTTTTTATTTTATTTTTTATGTAGTTTGATTCATTTACTTTATTGTTTATGTCTGAATCGTAGGATAAGAGCGATGTTTACATTACGTTAAGATTATTTTCTTTTCGAATTTATGAGAAATTTGCTATTTTAATTTAATTTACTTACTATTTTTGCTGTGTGTGAAATGTTTTTTTCATGTTAACTGTGCTACTTTTCTATATTTGATTTTTAATGTTGCTTCATATCGTTATCCTAAAAATTTTCATACCATCAGTAAGCTTTTGACAATACATAATATTAAAACAACTGTGTAGAGGTGTCCATTAGCATTTATCCATAAATTTTGTATTAGAAATTCTGTGACTATGGTCGAATAGAAATTCTTCAGAATGTAAATTTTTCTCTTAGGGTTTTCTTAATGTGTGCGATTAATTTACTCTCTTATTGTTAAAAAGCATGCATTAATTCTATTTTTATGTATAAAAATGAAGAAAATACATAGTAATATTAAGGATGTAAGTGTGCTCAAAACTAAAACAAAATAGTTATTTAAAGAAACTTTCTGATTATTACCAAAGCCTGATTTAAGCTGACTGAGCCATGATCCTGTGGCTCCCATGTTTTGAATAAAAAAATTCTGGATTTTCAATGTTTAATAAAAGAATTTTGCCCCTTCGTAACAAATTCTGAAAGTTTGATACTGTTCATATATATGACTATTATGTGTCTATGAATGGGTGATAATAGTTTGAATATTTTGATGTTTTTCTTCAGCATGTTTTAATGATTTAATTACTTTAAATTTGGTATCTATAGTATTGAGACATAATCTACCTTAATTTTTTATGCAAATTGCACTGTATTTCTGATTACCCTTTATTAATTTTATTTTTTTCAGTTTGATTTATTTACTTTGTTTATTTATGAATTACAAAACAAGGGTTTACATTAAGTCGATATTTCTCTTTTTATATTTATAGAGAATTTGATATTTTAATTTCATCTAATTAATATATTTGCAGTTTAGTGTGTTTTTCATTTCCATACGAACTATGCTGCCACCAAGCTTAAATACTAACTATACTGCCACCAAACTTAAATACGTTTGGGCAAACATAGCAGTTGTTTACATTGGTTGTGTTACAAAACAAGTGTGATGTTTACGGACTTGTTAGTTCAAATAACTCACTTTCATTTTATTTAGAAGTAATTTGATGTTGAATCGATTTGAATGGGTCAATTTTTTTTATGTGTTCAGTTTTTGTGGAAATTGTGTACAGTTTTTTATACTTGTATAAAATGTAATTACAAATTTGTGAAGAGATTTTTAACAGGCACAATTTTAATGTACAGATGTATATAACTGCATTAAATTTATTTGTATGCACATTTATATTTTTAGGTTATAGGAACTTCGAATGAATGACGAGGCCCTGGGCCTTTCTTTAGCTTGATTGGGGTTATCATAATAATTGCAGCGTGAAAAGAAATAAGATATTTTACCCTGTGCTTTATATATATGATTGTCAGTGGTTCACATTTACAGATTGTCTCTCATTATCGTTTTCTTTTAATCAAGATTTATTATTTGGATAATATATGTAAACTGGTACATTTTCAATATTTGCAAAAAAAAAAATAGGTGGAGAGATGTGATAGCTGATCTATTAATCTTTTTTATTATGGAAAACTTGCATGATGAAATAGTAACATTTCTAAAAGTTATTAACCATTGGGAATATGGTTCTTGTTTTCGGTCGAGAATAGATAGATTTCGTAAGAAATACTACTTATTACATTCTCCCCTAATTTGGAATTTTTTTTAAAAATTTCAGATCTACACCGATCATGACTCACAGAACCCAAAACCATCCCAGTTCAAAACTTTATCTATCTATCTATCTATGTCACTTTTTTATAGACACGATAACTCCAATAATTCTGCACAAATCTCTTCCAAACTGATGCATAAAATCTCGGTCAAGTTCGTTAATGGGCAAAATCGAACAATTGGGGGGGGGGGGGGGGGGGGGGGGCTTTTGGTGAAAACAGAAAAACCATAATTTCTTAATTATGATACGTATAGAATCCGTTTAAAGTTATTACTTCTAGGAAAAGGGCCAAAAATTTCTGTATGACAGATTTTTGATGATATTAAAAATGGCCCCAAGTGGGAGAAAGAAAGAGGGGTTTCAGAAGAAAAAAATTCCTAACTTCGTCCATTCATAAGATATCAAATCCACTTACATTTATTAAAAATCCTCATAATATTATCTAAAACTTTTATACTGACAAATTTTTTATAGGACCAACCCTCATAGCAAAAAAAAAAAAAAAAAAAAATTAAAAAAAAAAAATCCCTGCCAGCTCCGCCTGCAAACAACTTAGGTTTTGAAGTGGACAGTTTTAACTGCCGCATCATGGCAAAAAGCAATTCCTAACAAACAGGTTGTGCCCCACGGTCTGCCTCTTCAAAATCTACCTGTGCCTGTAGGCCGAGCCATCAGGGATTTTTTAGGCTGGATAGTTAGGAATCTACTGGATTTTAATATTGTTTTTCTTTTAATGATTGATTTTTATTATATGCCAAATAAAATGTTCAGATTTTTCTGTTTAATTATATTTTATTTCTTCTAACAGATTCTAGAATAGTTTTGGAGTGTTTCTGAAGAGTACGAATTTGTGAAGAAGAAAAAAGTAATAATAGAGTGAAGTTACAAAATTAGCGTTGTGCTTTTAAAATATGGCTTCATTTTATGATGTAACGCTTTTCTTTTCACATAATCCCAAATTAATTAGACGAGGTGAAGTCCATTTAAAGTCATCACATCTTCAAAGCTTCAATTTTGATCCAGAAAATGAAGAAATTCATGGACGAGTACAGGCTTCCTTACGTGATGAAATACATTCAACTCGTGTAAGTATTACACTGTTTGTTATAATTGTACTAAAAATAAAAATTACAGTTTCGTGTAGTTAGACCAAATTATATATATTTATATATTGTATGTGTATATGTGAATTGTTTCTGAATTAAATTATTTTAGTGTATGGGTTTATGTCAGAAAAATTTTGTCACTTTATTTTGTATTGCATATTATGGATGCACAGAGTATTCGGTTAGGCCAAATGTCAAACTATTCGGTCTGCCAAATATCGATGTTTTCCTTGACCACATTATCTATACTGAAAGTTTGTTCGAAGATGTATGAACACCCTGTATGTTTACAACCTCTGAATATGAGCGCCCATTCCAGACACATGCTCTCTGGTTCATTTAAAAACTTTTTTGCCAAAGGAGCAGGAAAGTTATTCTTGCTGATTTGCCAGCATTTTAATGTATTGTATTGTTTTACTTTAGTCCTTCCTGACAAATAAACACTACAAAATGTTTCATGTAATTCATTCAAAAAATTTCTTTGATTTTAAAGTATTTGTTATAGAATATAAGAACATTTTATAAATTTATTTTCATTCACAGAAGCTACAAAGTTTAAAGCTTTATTAATTATAAAAGTTTTAAGACTATCCTCTTTTTAAGTTATAACTCAAAGCACAGTTTTTTTTCTTTGTTATGTAAAGGTTTCTTGTAAAAAGGTCTAGTTCATAAAATGGTAGTATCTGTATTAAATATTATGTAAAATTCTTTTATAATTTAACTTTTAATGCTTTTAAATTCTGAAATATAAAAATTTTCGGCCAGCCAAATATTTGGTATTCGGCCTCACTGTTACTATTCTGCTAGCCGAATATTCGGTATTCGGTTTACTTGTGGGCCGAATATTCTGTATTCGGCCAAAATCACTATTCGGTGCATCCCTAGTCCTCTGCCACTTGCCACTGTAACAGAATGCTTCACTTGATAAGTAAATGAATGATTTGTATTTTATAGATTTTATAGCGAACAGTTGAATTTAGAGGAATGCAGTTACAAAAAATTTTTACTATTTTGGGACATATAGAAAAAAAAAAAAAGAGAAGGGTACATAAAGCAGTTAATGATAAATTTTTCAGTTTTTCATGATGAAGCTATTTTGCTTGTATTTTATTATTACAGTAGAACTCCAATTATCCGAACTCCAACTATCCGAATCGCTGATTATCCGAATAGCTTTCAGAATTTCAGAAAAAACAAATTAAGACGGAAACGAACTGCGATTCCCAAAATAATGATTCTGTCTACGCGCGCTACTGTCTTTTCCGCCGCGAAGACCCTGGGTTTCAAATTCTAAATGATGATGAACTCATTGAAAGTGTGAGAGAAGAAAGTGTCAAGGAAGAAGATGACCTCAATGTCGAAGTTGAAGCATACACGGGACCATCAGCTAGTGAAGAATTTGCCGGCCTTAAAACTGCGTTGAAGTGGATGGAGCGTCAGCCCGAGTGTGACCACATGCAACTTCTGAATGTCAAGCGGATGCGCGACATAGCTCTCCAAAAACGGATGAAGAAGACTGTCAAACAGCTTACTTTGAGCGAGATGTTCAGCAAGTAATGACTTTCATTTACAGTACGGTACGCACATACTGTACTAATGTACAGCACTTGTAAATACGCTTAACATGGAATAGTGTTGCCTTTTCATTTAATTAATTAAAAGCTCTTTTTCTTTAAAAATAATTTCTTTTTCCCATTTTCAACATACATACAGTAATTAATTAAAATATACCCCTCTTTTTTTTTTTTGGAAAAAATCCAATTATCCGAATTTTTGATTATCCGAATAGGGTCCGGTCCCAATTGATTCGGATAATTGGAGTTCTACTGTATTTATTTACAGCGTATTTCTGATTAACAAAATTGCTAATTTTGGTCAAACTTCAGCAAGAACCCTGCATCTGTCAGATTTTCAGGACAATTTTCTCATATCCAAATCAAATCCAATTTTCTCATATCCATTTCTCATATCCATTCACTATTAGGTATTATCTAAAATACAATATAAATCTATTTTTCATTAATCTAATTCTTTTTTGTTGCCCCTTCACCCGCAAAATAACATAGCTCAAAACAACCAATCAGGATAAAATAGTTCAATCTGAGCTAAACATATTTTATAAAGGCTATAAATAATCACTGCAGTGCTGTTGTCTATTAAGATAGAAGAGAAGCTTTAAAAAAAAATTAAATAAAATATTAGGGGATGGTCCACTGTGTCCATAGGTCCAGTGTGTACCGGTATCCCCTATATATGGCACACACAAAAATGATCATATGTTATAAATTTAAGATTTGTTTAACCTTTAGTTATTTTTTACATTTATAAGCAATTAAAATTTAAATTATATTAAAAAATAAACATACTGTAAAATTATGTTTCAAATTGCCCACAAAGCATAAAACCAACAAAGTGAAAAATTGTCCAGGCCGCTGATGGAACCCAGATACTTTGGAATAATGCTTCAAGACTCTACCATTGAGCTACAAGGACAATACCCAATCTGGCATTTCTCACTCTAATATGTCAGAAAGGCTGCAACTTGCAGCACTAGATGGAAAAGTCTCTAAGAGCACACAAGTGTGTGCTCTTAGAGACTTTTCCAATAAATTAATTCAAATTATGTGTTCACCTATGCTGGGTTTAGTGTCGTTTTATGTATGCCACAAAGATTGTGTACTCTTAGAGACTTTTCCATCTCATGCTGCAAGTTGCAGCCTTTCCGACATATTAGGGTGAGAAATACCAGACTGGGTATTGTCCTCATAGCTCAATGGTAGAGCGTTGGGGTGTTATTACAAAGTATCCGGGTTCGATCCCCGGTCTGGACACTTTATTTTAACACACCGGATTTTTCACTCTGTCCGTTTTACGCTTTGTGAGCAATTTGAAAAATAACTTCACATGTTTAACATGATTCAAATGAAAAATCTCAGTTTTTTTCACTGAGCACAGGAGTTTGCAAATTGACAAGCAATACACAAACTTGAAAAATTTTTGTTAAGATAAAACAAAAGTTATGGGGGATTTCGTGTAAGATCTGAAAAGTTTTTACACGCTGTATAGCCCTTTCCACATGGATTCGGGCACGTGCAATTTCTGTTGTATATTTTACCTCGTGATCTGTAAATTGAGGATTCAACAAAAAAGGTGGCAAGTTCAGCATAACCCCCTTTGGCAATAGGTCTCTAATTAGGAAACCTTTGTCTGCAATGATTAAATCTCCAGGGTTCAACAATTCACAAATACCTGATTTTTCAACGATCAGCTTGTCTGAATATGAACCTGGAAATAAGTCACTGCAGAAGCAAATTCTCCCACTAGGAGACACAGCTATTAAGGCTTTAGCAGTTTGCCCCTTTTTATAGCTGCTGTATGTCTGCTTTTGTGCATCCATATTACTCCTTGGAGTTTCAATTTTAATCTCTGTGCAATCTAACAAAAATCTGCAATTGGGGAAATCGGCAGAAATTGGTGAGGTTTCTTTAATTTTATGTGCAGATGGTAGATTGTTATCCTCAACATACAAAAATTTATACATCGATTCATGTATCACATGAATTAGTGTATAAAACACATTACGAATGGTGGTGATTGAAACTGAATATTTCACTGCCAAATCTTGAAAATTATAATTTAACCGAAGTTTCTGTAGAGTAATGAATAGTTGATCTTCTAAGGGAAGTTGGACGGTCCAGCCATAATAATAATTGAATGGGAATCGCTTAATATAATTAAGCAGAGCAAAAAATACCCTACTATTTGGTAGTCCGGTATACATCAGTACAAGTTCTTGGTCATCTTTAATTCGGCTAAACTTAAAATACAAAAGATTTTTCTCCAACTCTTCTTTTAGCACTGTATTTTTTCCTTTCAGCGTTTCTACCTCACTCTCAAGAATGGCAACATCACCAATAGTATTTTGTATTCCTGAAGGACCTGGATTATTTCCAGGAATAGTTTTCACTGAAAAGAATAAAAGAACTTAATTATACATTCATTTCAATGAACTTTTCACATTATTTAGAAATAACAAACATTTTTAGAAGCAGATTTTTAGCTTTTAATAAAAGAAAAACATTTGTAAAGAATATATATTTTTTACATTTTTTAATCAAATATATAAAAAAAAAAAAAAAAAAAAAAAAAAAAAAAAAGATTGCTGTGGGTTAGTCATCGGCAATTTGAACAAATCCATTTGTTGTAGGAAAAGTGTGCATTTGTTTTTTAAAATGCTTATTATCTTTTTGATGTTATTCAAATGAAAAATTATTTATTAAATAGAACTATATTTAATTGTTAAATAATGCTATAAAATCAAAATTAATACTATTCTAATTGAGTAATTTGTCATAAAATCACAAAGAATGGAATACCTATACAAATGATATTTCAACAATTGAATTACCAAAAATGATGTTTACAGATTTCAATGTTCATGTTAACTTCAACGGAATAAAATCAAATTTCTCAAACTTACATTTTCTATTTTATACAAATTAGTAATAAATAAATAAATAACCCTTTCAATAGACAATACATAGAAATGAGCATAGGTAACGCAAGACCATAGCCCGATTACTTTTTTCCTCATTTTATTTTTTTAGGACAAGGGTCAACTTTATAGATTTTGAGGTATCTTTCTTTTAAATGAAAGCATATAAATATATCGTTTTCTAACTTATTTTTCACTGAAGGGAAGGAGGGGGTATCCTTATCTCGGTTGCTGTCTTGACGTGGGGACACGAGAAAAGAAGATGAGTTAGTAAATGAAATACAATTTTCAGTAATGAGGGAAGGGGCCTCAAAGTTTTCAGTTGTCCCATGCACCACAAATGCTTCTTAAACCATTCTGAACTCAAATGATACAAATAACAAAACTGTAAAGTTTTAATGTATATAAGATTTTCTCTTTGAATAATTCATAAAAAATACAAATGTCACATATATGCATTAAACTTACTTCTCTTAACTCTTTTCTCAGGGCTTGGAAAATGAAATTCTTTCTCTTGCCGGTATGAAAAAAGAGTTGGTCGATTATTTTTATTTCCATCTTTAAAATGACAACTACACAATCTGGAATCATTGGTTGGCTTCTTATCTGCTCTCCTAAAAAATGTTGACACAAAATCTAATTATATATGCAATTCAAAAAATAAATTATTAATAAAATGAAATCATAATGAGGTAATTGTAGAATGTTGTTGTTACATACATGATAAACATTTCCCGCTTTCCATATTTTAATGAAGCATTTAGATCAAAAACCTTACTAAAAAAATTGCATTCTAACTTGGTTTGATTTTTCACATAAGAGTTATTTGTGGGTGGACATTCTGTACTCTTCCTACAGGTTATGTTCTGGTATATTTTTTCTTGCTGTTTTCACAACTATATCCTAAAATAGCAGCAGAAAACCAAATCCTGTCCTATCTTACCAAAGCCTAAATTTCTCTCAATAAAATAATATGGGTTTAATTTTGTTTTCCAAAATTTCAACTCATTTAATTCCAACAACTTTCCTAATCGAATCCTACGATCCCCAATCATTTCTATATTATTTAATTTCAATTAAATCAATATATTTTTAAAAAAGTTTTATTTCGCATCTGTTTGCGATACAGAGTATTTATTCTTCTGTATGATAATGCTTGACCTCATCATTGCAAAGATTTTTTGCTGTGATTTTGATGGAAAGTCCTGCAAGACCTTTCACTGTAAGATTACTGTTTTTGAACCATTCAATAGGAGGTGATTTACAAACAATAATGAGGTTTGGACCACCATTTGAAAATGATTCCATACTCAATTACAGAGATACTCTTCTCAGCATATTCACAATCTTGTATAATTTTTTTTTTCCTGTTGGGTTAAAAGAGGAATTTAAAAAGAAAAACTGAACCAAAAATGAAACAGAGAAAAGGGAAGAAGTTCTATAAATTTTTAATTTTTCCTGTATGTTTTTTACAGAATTTACAGTTTTTATGCAACATTCAACAGACAACATGCATTTTTACCAAATCATTAATTTTCATCGTATCCATCTATAACTAAATAACTATTTCAAAAATTGAAAATATAGCTAATTATACCGAAAAAAAAAGTTTAATTATTAAAAAGGAAGCAACAATTTTACACAACAATAATTTTTTACATAAATTGAAATGTGTACATGTGGACATTGTGATACAGAAAATACAGACAGTTAAATTATATAATTACCTGGACATATCTGTCCACAATGCTCTTAGTTTTTTCTCCTGCGGAAATCTGAAAAACGAACATTCATTCCTTACAGTTTGGTGGCTGCAACAGGCTGCAAAACAGATGACCATGTTTTTTGGAAAATCTATATCTATTCTTTAATCTGTTATAACAAATAAATTAAATATAATTAAAAACTTTATTTTCATATTTATATAAAATATACATGTATCTATCAAAATTTAGAAAAAAAATAACATTCAAATGATAGATAATGCTCTTTGTTAGAGGAGAAGTAACCCTTGTCAACTGATACAGCCAATGAAAAACATAATGGAATTGAACTTCAATGTGTACTAAAAGTACACACTGAAAGATAGTGCAACTCCGGGTTTTGTACACTTTTACCCCAATTTTTGAATAGAATTTTTCTATTTAATATTTAAATAGCAGAAATTGTAGACGCCTCACTTAATTGCAGGATTTGTAATACTTTTCCAGCATTTAAATAAAGCGAAAAATTCTATTAAAAAATTGTAGTAAAAGCGTACGAACCCTGAACTCACACGAAAATTAACCTATAGTATATCTGAATAGTGACTAAGCTAAGCCAATTAAAAGACAATTCACAGAAATGGGTTTATTTACCAAAATTGGATATCTGCTCTTTTTCAGAGAGTTAGGTACTATTTCACAAGTGAGATTTTGATAATAATGATTATATTTTTTAATACACACAAAATAGGACTGAGAACTGGCATTTTTTAGATTTGTATAGGAAGATTTTTGGTCCTTTTTTAAAGGAACTTTCACAAAATTTAAAATAGGACTCTTCAAATTTTTTTAAAGGACCATTCACAAAATTTCTGCCTTATAAAATGGCCTTTTAGAAAGATTTTTCATTTCAAAAATTGTCTCTTCATAAATTTAATCAATCATCTTGTCACAAAACAGCAAGCATTATGAAAGAACAAATTAAATAGCCATAGTAGAATGTAAATATGTATATATTATAAATTTATATCTAAATTTAATGCAGTTATAGGGATTTGTTTATTAATTAAAACAAATTATATTGTTCACAAGTATAAAAAACTGTTCAGAATTTTTACAAAACAGAACTCCATCAAATAAATCTGAACCCATTCTGGATTATTTAACATAAAATTACTTCTAAATAAAGTGAAAATGGGACATTTTAACTGACATGACTGATGTAAACAATAACTATTTTTGTCTAACGATATTAAAACATGGTTGTAGCACAGTTCTTATAGAAATGAAAAACATAGTAAAACCACAAATGTATTAATTAAATGAAATGAAATTATCAAATTCCTTATAAATATAAAAAGAAAAAGAGACATCTCAACTAAATGTAAACATCATCCTTGTTTTGCGATTCAGCAGTAAATAATAAGATAAATGGATGAAACTAAATAAAACTATAGATATAGAAATACAATGCATATCACAAAGAAATTAATACAGAGTTTGTCTCAATGTTACAGATACCAATTTGAAGTAATCAAGTAATTAAAAGATGTTAAAGAAAAACATCAGAATATTGAAACTATTTCATAGCGATAACCAACATAAAAACACAAAATGATAATGGATAACAATCGTTGAAACCTTTACAACTCAGAAACATAAGCAATAGGGAAAAAAAGCACATGATAGATCGTTTATTCCTTTTTACACTGTCATTATAATGGAAATCAGAGCCTGGTCAAAATAAATAATTTAAACAAAAAAGGCCCAGGGCCTGGTCAATCATTCGGAGCCTACTTTCCTATTGTCACAAAAAGTTAATATTTAATAGTTTAGACTATACAATATATATATTAAACATTATATATATATATATATATATATATATATATATATATATATATATATATATATATATATATAATTGATAAAAACAATATATATATATAAAGATAAACATATATATAGTTGATAAAAACAATATAGGGTAGATGTGCCAGTAATGGACACCCTTAAGGAATTTCTTTAAAAAAATGTTTAAATTAATAGTTATAATTGTTATATTCCACATTTTTTAATATTATATTAATCTACCAACAATATTTAACCATGCTCATGGTCACATTTCCCAATGTGAATCTAAATTTAATTGTAAATAACAGAAATAAATCAAAACACCCTAAATTCTAGTAATGGACACCCCACAAAAAGTAAATAGATAATTGATATTATGATTGTATTTAAAACTAGAATTTAAAGAAAGCATATTAATGAAATAAAAAAAAGCTGAATTTTTATTGGTTATTTTTTTATGAACCAAAAACACTGAGGGGTGTCCATTACTGACAATCTACCCTATATATATATATATATATATATATATATATTGTTTTTATCTTAGCCTTTAAAAGTACAAAATATAGATTGCAATCAGTAAAAATACAGTCAATTAAAATATAAGCTTTATGAACAGGAACAACCTTTCAGATTTTGATTGCAGGGGGCAAAACTTTTTTTTTTAAACATCGCAAACCCAGATTTTGAACTATTTTTTCTTGCGTTCTTTATTTATGCTTTATTTCAAAGAAATATTTATAATGTTATAATTTATTTAAATGCAATCATTAATATATTGGTTAAAACATAAGAATGCATTCAAATAATAACAAAATAAATTAAGATACAGAAAATAATTTAAAAGGCTAAAATTGAGAGAAAGCAATTGCCCTAGCCTGTCCTTTCTAAATAATGACCCCCTTTTTTACAGAAATCCCAAAGAAATATTTATAATGTTATAATTTATTTAAATGCAATTAATAATATATTGGTAAAAACATAAGACATTCAAATAATAATAATAAAAAAAATTAAGATACAGAAATGATTTTAAAAGGCTAAAATAAAGAGGAGGCAATTGCTCCACCCTGCCCTTTCTAAAAGACGTCCCTTTTTACAGAAATCCAATTTAAACAGGAAAAACAATCAGTAGGCGAAATTAAATTATCAAATGTCTTATAAAAGAGAGAGAGAGAGACATATTAACTTAATGTAAACATAGCTCTTGTCCTACGATTAGGATATAAACAATAAAGTAAATGCATCAAACCAAAAAAAATAAAATAAAATCCGCAGAAATACAATGCGATTCACATAAAATTGATGCAGAATACACCTGAATACTATAGATACCCATTAAAAATAATTAAATCATTAAAACATGTTAAAGAAACATCCGAATATTCAAAACTATCGTCCATTCATGGCCGCCATCGCTGTCCTTATGGAGCTAAGCTAAATAGTTTTTAATTAATTCTAAAAAAATGAAGTACAAAATGAAAAGTTTGGTGCCTTCTTAATAAAAATCATACCTTTAACTATGCAGAAAGATGCTTTTAATAGCTTAGAAATGATCATTAATATTTATAAAATAATCTCTTTTTTAACTCCTACGTTAAATCAATGGGCACTTTGGTCTGTTTATGCCCAGCGCCATGTTGATGACGTCACGACTTCAGCGGCGTATAGTCAATTTGCACGAATTTCTCCATGTTTTTATAATGAGTACTTCAACAGTGAATTTTTAGTACGAATAGAATGCAAAGCATATTTTACAATGTAAAAAATATTATAAAAATAAAATGTAAAATATTACATTATTTAAACTAGAAATATCAGTACCTATTTTTGTAAAGAGGCAAAATACATGTGGTTTACCGTCTAGTTTCGTAATGAATATAAATAAAATAGAGTTAGAATGTTTATAAATTTTCTACTGAATGTACAAGTATTTTAGCATTTGTTTCTCGTGTTTTATGATGTTTATTGCAATATAATAAATAATGCAATTTACATCGAAAAATGAATTTCAAGAAAAATAAATTTTTAGAAATTAATAATTATGTTTCAACAAGGTTGTTATCGAAAAATATATTTTAATAAAATGTTTAAAAGCTTTTTTATCAAATTTTAACAAAGATTTTATTTTACTATTATAAATAAAGAAATAAATCTTTTAACATATGTTAAAAGATTTATTGTAAATCAAGGTCGTGATACCAACATATGTTGGTATCACGACCTTGATTTATTAACATTCTATTTATCCCAAAAAATATAAAGCAACTGATAAATAATTTTTAAATTAATAAAAATAGGGGAAGAAAATCGGAAATAAACGGCGAGCATTCACTTTGTATCCATACTTTTCAGGTTCATCTGTGTAGGACAACCCAAACGTCAGTAAAGTACAATTTTTGGTACTTTTCGGTTAGCCGGGCGCCAGTGAAAAAAAAATATAAATATATATCTACATATATGTTTGTGTATATATATATATATATATATGTGTCTGTGTAAATATTTATATTTGTTTCACTGGTGCCCGGTTAACCAAAAAGTACCCTTTTTTTTTTAGAGTTTACATTAATTTTATTGAAACCACCAATACCGTGTTTCAGGAATTCGGTGATCCGAACGTCCTCTCCCTTGTTAGTTAAAGGTGCACTGGTTATAGAAAATTTAACTTTATAATATTATATGCATTGTTTGGTACAATATATATATTTATGTAACTGCTATCAACTAAACTAATATATCAGTTTTAGTAGGTGCTGTAGTTTAAGAGACATATAAGTTGACAGCAGTTATGTAACTATATGATGTATATATATATATACACACATCATACTTTCGTATTCTATTATTTTTATCTTGGATCAAAGGCTTAAAAAATCAGTTTAGAATGTTAAAAATTTTAAATTTTTCAGATATCCGATCATGTTGCTACAGCTGTATCAATCAACCTACCAAACCAAGTAAGACACAAAAAAGCCCAATCACGTGATCAAATCGCCCACAGAATTTTTGTGAGTCACCCGCGCGCAGCGCGCGCTAAAAATTTGCAGGTTATGAACGCAGATCGGGCTATCTGATCACGTGATGCTTTTTATGAATGTTTCAGGGGTTTATTATGATGAAATAAAAATAGATATTCCTATTATAAGATCCGTTTTTTTTTGGAGGATAAAGATGTGTAGTCGCTAGTTTCACCTAATCCGAGCCACAGAAGCTTAAAATAATTGAAATAATTAAATTATTTCAATATATTAAATTATTTAAATTTCCGATAAGACCTACTCCATAATCCCTCTCTCCATCGCGCGCGCGCCGCGCGATCTTCTTTCCTGAACACAACCTGAGGTTGAACAATTTGAACTAAAACAAGCCCGTCTAATCATCCGACATAGAACCAACCAGCCAACCAACAAAACATTACCGCATGGTTTATTTATGTAGAAATGGGGAGAAAAAAAATTGACATTAAAATTCAGCGTTTGATCAGCTTATGTTTAAAATCCAACGAAAGAGCGTTTTTTATTGTTTCAGGAAAGACATCTCGCGATCAGGTTTGTTGAATAAATATGCTGTAAACTAACTTTTTAGCCGTGTTTTTTTTTTTTTTTCGAAATGTTCCTTCAAAAATCTTCTAATACTTGAATTTTTTTTTCGAATTCATTTTTCCATCTTTGTTTAAAAGGTGTTAAAATAGTTTTGGTACTTCTTTATTTTTCTCAACCATTTACTGTCAACAAAGTCTATTCGTCAAACACTGTGATATAGTGCCAATAATGGGAACAGATGTGTTACACTCACGCTAAAATGTAAACAAAAGATTGGCGACTGTTTGGTTGGCGCGATTTCCAAGACTGCGCCAAACGAATAACTTAATACAATGGCTAGGTTGCCATTAAAGGAAAAAATCCCCTAAATTTGGCGACTTTTTTCTTTTTTTTAACCGATTAATTTTTTTTTTTTTTTAGCGTGAGTGTAAAGCATCTAAGCCCAATAATGTATAAGCCTGATGTTGTTTCGTTGTTGCTGATTGTATATATTCCATTTTTATTTATTTTTTGATAAGCCAGTTTAGTTTTTGTAATGAAGGTTATAAGATAACTGCCATTTCTTTGTTTTTTCTCGCATTTTGAAATAAATAAATAAAGATCTGTGACTTAGAAACAGAATATGCTGTTAAGTATTTCAAGATTATGAGATTCTGCCATAAGAAAAAGTGTGCATTAGGCTCAGTATCAGATTTTATGTGGAAACAGTTAGAAATTTTTGTAATCTATAAAATAAAGGAATGTGGTTCGATGGCTTCAAAATTGCATTTGTTACTATACTAAGATTTATTTACAGCTAGTAAAAAAAAAATGTATTAAGTTCTTGGTTTGGCGCGGGCTTGAAAATCGCACCAACCAAAAAGTCGCCAAACATCTCTGCATAAGTGTAAAGCATCTGTTCCAAAAAAATTAACACTGTTGAAGGTGGAAGAAAAACATGTTATGTATGTTACTTGTATTTGTTCATTTTCTGACGATATAAAAAAAGAACCTGCTCCTTAAAATGTCCATCACTATTTGAGTTAAATCAAACCATTTAATGGCATATTTTCTTTAATATCTGCATATACAGTTGAACCTCGTTAACACGAAATTGAACGGACTGTGAATTTTTTCCGTGTTAACCGTCATAATAATGGTGCCATCTATGTTAGATATAAAAACTAAATAAATTAACCTACAAATATATCCCTGTTCATAAAATCGTAAATTAATAAGAAATAGAAAATTTCATTAACAAATTCATCATCTTTTTTTAGGCAATACTAAATTTTTTTACTTGCTAATCATTTAAAAAAAAAGTTCGGTATTGACTTTTGTTACAATTTTTGTAAAATACTTCTTTTAAAAAGGTGTGAACCTCATCTAATTTGTCCAAACTTCGGGAAACATCCTATTGTTCCATAAGGAAACGTCTTACAGTTTTCAGTGATGCGGTAAATTCATTTAATGACACTAAACTTTTCCATTCTGTGTCAGTTTCTTCATCTTCGTCTAACACTTCAATGTTTTAATTTTTTTTCAGCAATTATTTCTTCGTATATCGTCACATCATCTATGCAAATATACTCGGAAAAAGCAATGTCTAAGAAAGAATTTCCCGTTTTTTGGCTACATATCTTTTTGTAGACAATTTTATGACGCTCTTTAAATCTTGTCGGTCATTCGTTAGAACATATGAAATTGCTCTCATCGAGAGCATCAGCGAAAGCCTTGCTTTCTCTTGCAAAACTGCAAAAGTTAAAACAATGTTCTAGCTTCTTGCCTGTTTTATCCACCACAAGAGAGCAATTTTAATTTATTCATTCTTTCTTCTACACATTCACTTTCTTATTGGTTTGAATTGACTCAAAGCGTAAGCCGCTTCAATCTTTTCCCGATTTTTTAAAATTGTAGAGAGAACCAATTGTAGAAGAATTGTAGGTACCCCATACTTCGCCACATTTTCTGATTTTTTCAGCACTTCATCACTAACTTGGTTTAGAATTTTTTGCTTGATTTCTCTGTTTTCGAATCATCTTTCACAGAACTCTACAGAGTAACTGCGAATAGAATTTCAATTATGTTAGTCAGGTAGTGAAGTAGAGATTGTCACTTCTTTCACTCACAGATAAGGTGGAATTCTGAAATCTGGTTTATGGTTTATGTCACTGTCAATACAGTAAACCGAGTAATGGAACAATCACTTTCAAAAAAAGAAATTCCTTCACCTAAACTTTCATTGTGACTGATCTATAGCTCATACGGTTAATGTGGGAACACTTACACATATCAGAAATTTAAAAAAAGGCAGGGATTAGTCAGGAATTCAGCATTTCACGATTTTCTGAAACCCTTTTCCACTTTAGATCTCTTTCAAACCATGAGAAAATTCTATTTTTAATAAGAGGATATGACATGTAAGTTTGACATATTGAAAACATTGCGTAAGGAATCATGTTTCGACATTGGAGCAAAAAAAAAATTTCGCCTTAAGCGGGATTTTTCGAAATTCTATTTCGTGTTAAACGAATTAATTAACATTGGTTTTCAGATTCATCTGACGGGACCTCTGTATTATTTCGTGTTAAGCAAAATTTCGCGTTAAGCAGGTTCGACTGTATATCTGAAATCTTTAAAAATTGGCTTGTCAGAAATTAATCTAGATTATATTAAACAATAAAAAACAAGGAAATAACTTATGAAGTATGCTTTGACGTCACATTTATCCGTTATTGGTGATAGATAAATTACACTATTTGGTGACAGATCATTTTTATGGCAAGTGGTCCAGAGTAAACAAGTGTAATAAAATCCAATTGTTTTCATTGCAAAATTATAAAAACTTGGTTACTTCCATACCACCAATTAGATGGAAAGGCAAACATCCAGTTTAAAGATAGAAATGGAAGAATCAATTAATTACTAGGGATACCACTACTCATGTACAAAACTTGTCTCTGAAAATTTCAAAGCTGTCAAAATGTTTATTGGAAGTTTTTTCATTCAATTTTTCTTTTCATCTTGTGTAATAATAAAAGAAATGTAGCAGCTTATAATAACTTAAAAACTAATATTAAGAACATGCAGTGAAAATTAAAGAAGTTCAAACATATAAATAAACAAATTTCAGAATTTGAATTGAATCTTGGGACCTAGACATTTTAAAAAAAACTTGACCTTTTCTTTTTTTTTTTTTTTTTTTTTTTACAAAAGTAGGTCTTTCTCTTAGAAATAAGACATATTCAATGTCATTAATTTAAATACAAAATATTCATCTTTTGCAAAAATATATTCATCATGGAGGACCCACCACATTTTTTTTATGCATCCCTTCTCAAATTTTCTGCTTAAAATGATTCACCACAGTGCGTTCCTGTCATCACTGAATTTCCAGTGAACTGAAATTATATATATATATATATATATATATATATATACAGTCAACTCCCTCTAATCTGCACAGCTTGGGACCAAAGGTTGTGCAGATTATAGGTCATTACTTTGTTTATACACTTTTTACTCCTGTAATTTTAAATTAATTATTAATGCATAAATCAATTGGTAATATAGAAAGATATTGTAAAACATGGTGTTATTTAATTAAAAATCACAATATTATTAAGGAAAAATTATTTACATTTTATTTTACAATTTCTTTGTTTGTCTTTACAATTTTCAAAACATAGTAATCAATTGTCATTTGTTTGTGAACTTTTGACTTTTGGTCTAGTATTTGTTCTTGGAGTCTATGTATAGTAATTATTTCTAGTTCTGAGAAAAAAAATTTGTTTCTGAAGAAAATCCAGATATTTATAAAACACATATCTAAGTCCTGCTCAAGAGTTACTTTTTCACCTTCATCATCATACTCTGTGTCAGAATTATCCTATTTTCAGTTGAATTTAACAGAGTAGTACTTATAATTTCATCATCTGTAAAACTCTCTGTAATTAGAGCTTCATCTTGGGAGGATATCCATTCAATTAGATATTTTCTCCATTCAGGAAATTAGGCACAACAGTTAGTGAATTTTTTTGGTTTTTAGTTTTGTGTTAGTGATTTTTTCTGCAGATTTCTGTTCAAAGTCAACATCATCACCATTACTGTCTATAAATAAAGATGCTGGCCACAAATTATGCCTTGCAGCTTGCATCTAATAAAGTGTCTTTGCATACAGAGACCCATGCATCAGCCAATAGAAAAATATAGCCCTTAATTGTAAATTGTCTTCTATACTCCTCCATATTAGCCAATAAATCAGAGGTTATAATTCTGTGCATAAATTCCATTTTGTATTTTCATTTCATGCTACAAATAATTCCCTGATCCATTGGATGAATAAGAGAATTTTTATTCTGAGGTAAAAGTAATGTAGAGACGTTGTCTTTTTGTAATATTTTTGGATGTGCAGAACAACTGTCTAAGAGCAATAATATTTTATAGTTTACAGGTAAACCGGCTTTTGTACTACAATGCATATAAGCTTCATTTACAAAATGGTTTTTAAACCATTCTGCGAAAATTTGCTGGTTGACACCGTGCTTTATTATTGCTACAATATGTAAATTGCAAGAGTTTTTTTTCTTTCGGCGGCATTCTCAAAGATGTTATTGTACGAATAAACCTTTTCTGTGTAACTCATTATTTGTGTTTTGATATTCTTAGTGTTTCACAACAAATTTATTTTTAACATCAGTCAAAAGCCAGTGAGAACCCCGGTGTCAACATTTATCGTTGTCCATTGACTAATTTAATAAATCATTAGCTCTGGAAATACAGTTTTGATAGTAAAAAAATTTCAAAATTCTTCAACTTCTTAAAAGCAATTTATGTCAAAATAGCTATTTTAAAAAAGTTTTCGAGGCTTACATTTTTATTCGGTCCCTGGGTTCTATACATTATATTAAAAAAAATCTATAAATGTAATAAATTCTTTTTTTACGACCAAAACTTTCTAAGTTATGATAGTTTGGATTTTATGGAATTTTATTATTTTCTGGCATTAAAAACGTGTTTCATCCATATGTGAAAAGTAAAAGGAAAAAATCTTGACAATAGTGTGTTTTTTTGTTTGTATTCTATACGGTTTCGAAACCCTTGACAAGTCAAACAAGCAGAAGTTTGTACTGGTCCATTGGCATATTTAAAATGAAAATCCCGCCCAATTCTCAGTAAATATTAGTAGGTACTCCGTACATAAAGAATTATAATTCATTTCATTATTTATTATGGTACTTTTTGGTTAGCTGGGTGCCAGTGAAATATATATAGACATACATATATGTGTATATATATATATATATAACAGTCAGTACCGGCTACATGGTCACCCACTTATAAGGTCACCCCGCTTATATGGTCAGTTTTCTAAAGTCCCGTCTAACTTAATAGGGAAAACGTGTTAAAGCGCACCGCTTATATAGTCATTTTATTTTCCCGGTTATTGGTTATATGGTCTTTTCAATGAGGTTTTCGGCTATTTTTTTTAAATAGTAACTTTTGTAACATTTCTTGAGGTGGAAGGAAATGAGAATGAGTAAAAGAAAAAAAAAGTGTGACGCCGGAGAGGACTTGATTCCATGCCTTTATTTCCCTCCCCTCCCCTCCCTGTCAGCGTCATTTCTCTTTTGCGTTGAATCATCGTCGACGGTACCCCCCCTCAATTCTCTTCCTCCCCGAGGACAACGGGTGCGTATCTGTCTGTTTATTGGTTGGAGGTATCTCTCTTTGTTTAACAAGTGCGTTAAAATTGAGACAAAAATAATAAAGGGAAATTTTGTTTCATATGGATCAAACGCGTCGAATAAGAACACTCATTTTATATTATGGAAAAAATGAACTTATTGAAAAGTTTAAAAATTCTAATCTTTCAAAAGCTGCATTCGCCAAAGTAAATTTGATACCCCGGACGACATTATACAACATTTTAGCAGCCAAACTTTACTCCCCAAATGTTCAAATCTGTGATCAAGAAAAAAAAAAAGTCAGCGCTTGTCACCTTATAAAAATGTGGATAGGGCTCTTTTATCATGGATTAAATATGCACGATCACAAAATACTCCTATATCCTGGAATATTTTGAAAGAAAAATCCTTGGAATTTGCTAATGAATTTGGCGAGTCAAGTTTCATTGCTAGCAATGGCTGGCTACAGCGATTTAATTCAAGGCATAACCTATGCTTCAAAAATTGTTCGCAGAAGCTACTGATTTTGACAGGAGTTCCTCAAAAGAATGGAAAGATGTAGTATTGCGAGACATTCTCGAAAAATATGAACCTGCCAACATCTTCAACGCTGATGAATGCAGACTTTTTTATAGTATCTTGCCAGACAGAACTTGTCAAAGGTGAAATATGTATAGGGGAAAGAAAAGTAAAGAACGCTTAACCTTGTTGTTAGCTGCAAATATGGATGCATCAGAGAAAATTATTCCTTTGGTGATTGGAAAATTTCTTAAGCATCGGTGTAGGAAAAATTGCAAATCTTTGCCTCTATTCTACAATGCTAATTCAAAGGCATGGATGACAGTGGACATCTGGGAAAAAACGCTTAGGAGGTGGGATTGAAATTTTTTAAAACAGAACAGGAAATTTACACTAATTGCAGGTGATTGTGCTGTGTACTCCACTCTTGATAGCTTGAAATCAATTGAACTCGTTTTCTTGCCTCCAAAAAGCACGTGTGTATCACAGCCTTTAGATCAAGCCATAATCCAGAACTTCAAGGCTACCTATAGAAAGCTTCTTCTGCGAGATATGATTTCTGCTGTTGACCGAAAAGAACAATTCCAAGTGTCCGTGTTAAATGCAATTTTTTATATCGACCAAAGTTGGAATATGGTGTCACAGAAAATTATTGAAAATTGCTTCTGACATGCTGGATATCACAGTTCACTAAAGTCTGCAGAATTATCGGAACACTTGGATGGAGATCTCCCCTTAACTGAACTAGCAGAAAAACTGTGGAATCGAGGTTATTCAATTCCAGACGAAAATCTGAATGTAAGGATTGATGACGATCTCGCTACTAACAGTGAAGCTTCAATATAAAATATTGTTTCTAATGTGTTAAGTTTGAATGCCGAAGGAAGCGATCATGAGGATGACAGTGAATGTGAAAAGAAATCAGTATCAACATCAGATACGCTTAAAGCCATAGATGACCTCAGATTTTTTTTTATTAATTCCGAAGCAGCAGATGAACATTAAAAGCTATTAGGGACTTAGAAAGAGTTGTATTAACAACCAAGAAAAGGAGGCAATCTTGCATACCTGAATATTTTAAATAAGTGCATTGAATATGGGTGCAGTGCACGTAATTATGCGTACTGAACTTAGATTGGTAAGGTAAGCTAATAAATTTCCCTACAACTATTGCATATTTGTTACTATAGTTTTTAAACTTCGCAAATTAATTTTTAAAATGTTCTTAAAAATTTAATTATTTGTTTGTGAGCACTATATTCTGATAGGTGAATATAATCCTGCCATAATTCAGGGTTCATACAATTCAAGGACTTTCAAGCACCTATTACCAGGATTTTCGTAAAGTAATATTTGGCTTGTTTAATGAAAAAAAAAATTATCTTCAGATATAGCGACCCACCGACCAGTACTCTAATAAATTTCTGCTACTAAAAAACTTAAAATCTCCTGAATTCCCTGATGCGTACGAACCCTGTAATTAAATAGTGTAATAATTGTAGTATTGTTCCGCATATATGGTCACCCCGCTTATATGGTCTAATTTTTCTGGACCGTTGAGCTGACCATGTAACCGATACTGACTGTATATATATATATTTTTCACTGGTGCTCGGCTAACTGAAAAGTACCTTTATTCAGGGGTGCAGAATATGTCCGATCCGGCGATCTAGGATCGGGGGAAATTTGAGCCATCTGGGGAAATTTTGCGAAAAAATATACAATTGATTTTGATTTTAACAAGGAATTACATAATTCCCTGAGATAGAAAAAAGATCTGTATGGCAACTTTCACAAAATCGATCTCAGAATAATATGTACCGTATATACTCGCGCATAAGGCGTGAAATTTTAGAAAGATAATCCGCTTCAAAGTGGTGGTGAGGGTCAACTTATACGCGGGACAAAAAAGTCGAAATTTTTTTTTCCTGGTTAGAAAAATGCCGCGTTCCGGAGTAATTAACGCAGTCTCGATCCTCCGAATTTCTAAGGCTTTTTCTAATGAATTATCTTCGAAAAAAAAATTAAGTACATTTTTTATCTGGTATAATATTCTGACATTAAAAAATCGGACACAAGATTTAAAATTCAACCTGAAACCTAAAAAAATTAAAATCAACTTGACCCGCTGTGAAAAAGATAGTCAACCCTATCCGCAGCAAAAAATTAGAGCCAATCGAACCAACAGATCGGATAAGGGTAAAAACGTATTACCCTACCCGACCCTAGAGCTCCTATAATACAGGCTGACGCATCCTCGCAGATATGTGTCTCAAAGTCGAAAAACCAAGCTAATTTTCCGCCATTTAACATCCAGCCTCTTTCAGAAGGTGGAGGAACGAGGCCTTAGGCAACCCCAGCTCCGGCAGCGGTAGATTGAGATGCTGAACTGAGACCCGAATAATGCGAAACAAAATGGATATGCGTCAGCTCCTATTATAGGAGCCTTACCCGACCCGATACATTGCTCTAACGGGAAGGATCGATTTTTAAAACATCCATGTGCATTCACATTTATCCATAAAAGTCCACATATATTTTATACTGCGTAATTTTGCATGGATAGTCTACACATCGCATAGTTTGCAGTAGTAGCGGAAAAACAGCCATAAATTAAACACTTTTAAGTATTTAATAAGATAATATATTAAAGGATTTTACAAACTGCAAATAGAAGAAACAAAGAAATTTTTAAAAATGGTAATACTTTATTAATTGTATTAAAAAAAAACTTTCTGCTATATTTTTAGCAGTTGTAATAGACTTGATGTAAATAAAATGAAACATCAAAATCTCTTGTTTTTCTATCAAATCCAGAACTTATGAATCACTCTGCTACGTTGCGTTAGTAGGCCGTGACCTTTGGATATTCCTCACAGCCGCTAGCAGTTTCTGTTGACACTTTCTCTCTTTGCCTGCTATCGGCATTTTGGACTAGTATTTTTTCCCCCAAATTCTAAAACTCCGAGAAATTAAAATATCTTTATTAAAATTTCACATTTTACTTAATGAAGATAGTAAAGTACGTATCTCAAAAATCACCAAGATCGGAAAAAAACTTTCAGAGATATTAAAAGAAAAAAAAATTAAATGCACAGAGCAAGTTACATTCATTTATATTTTTCTCTTCCTTGATTAATTGTAAAAAGAGGAACGCTCAGTGACAGAACTATCTTCAAGTGTCTGCAACGCTAATAATGTTTTCAAAAATAGTCTGCAATACACAATATATCATATAAATCTATTCTTGCTGCTGTTGTAGTTCTAGTGCTAATTAATTAAGGTTAATTAATTAATTAATTTTATCAGCCTTTCTGAGTGAAAAAAATTCTAAAATTCACAACAGAGGGGGGAGGGGAGAAAATCCCCTCTCGGCAATAATTATTCTTGTTGCAGGTCGGATTAACTTTGCTTTTGATTCGAGTCGATTTCAGGCTGAGTGTAGTTCTTGCAAATTGAATTTGGGTTAACCCGATTTTTCAAAAGTTAGTTCAGTATATTGTTTCAGATTAAAAACTATGCCTATATTAATAAGCATAGAAATTTGTGCGTCTGCTGTTTTCTAAAGGAATGCTGCATCTTTTCCGGGATTATTTCACAAAATTCACGTTTTTTCGTGAACCTTTGACGAAATTAGCGTTTCTTTTTTCCCCCCCGCGATCCTTTGGCGAAATTCACGTTTTTTTTCAAGGCCCTTCGACGAAATTCGTACTTTTTCTGTGATCCTTTGATGAAATTAGCAGTTTTTTCCATGATTCTTTCATGTAATGGTATTTTTTCTGTTGCCATTTGACGAAATTTGCGTTTTTTTCTGTGGCCCTTTGATGAAATTCGCATTTTTTCCACAATCCTTCAACGAAACTCATTTTTTTTTTTTACAGTCTTTTGACGAAAATCTATCAACGAAATTAGCCATTTTTCCAGATCCTTTGATGAATTTCGCGTTTTTTCTTTGGCCTTTGGACAAAATTTGCGTTTTTTCCACAATCCTCTGATGAAATTTGCCATATTTTTGAGATACTTCGATGAAATTTGCCGTTTTTTCAAGATACTTGATGAAATTTGCCATTTTTTAGAGATCCTTCTACGAAATTTACCGTTTTTTTCCGAGATCCTTCGACGAAATTTTCCGTTTTCTGGCGATCCTTCGATGAAATTTGTGGTTTTTTCGCGATCTGTCGGCAGAATTCTCCGTTTTTTCGCAATCCGACGATGAAATTTGCCGTTTATTAGACGAAATTGACCGTTTTTTCGTGATCCTTCGACGAAATTAAGTTTTTTTTTCACGATCCTTTGACGAAGTTGGTGTTTTCTCCGTAGCCCTTCGACAAAATTTGCATTTTTCCGCGATCCTGCAATGAAACTCAAGTTTTTTTGACGGCATTTTGACGAAATTCCCGTTTTTTCACGGCATTTTGACTAAATTAGCGTTTTTTCGTGATCTGTCAACGAAATTAGCCATTTTTTGTGATCTTTAAATGAAGTTCGCGTTTTTTCCGCGATTATGCGACGAAATTCGTCGTTTTTTTCGCTATCCCTTGACAAAGTTTGCCGTTTTTTCGCTTAATTTACACACTATTGCGCGTCCGCGGCATCGCTGTATGTTTTTAGTCTGCAGGCGCCCTAAAAAGTCTGTGACGCCCGTCGCAGCGTCGCGCACATTCTGGCATGGGGGAGGAGCGTATTAGGTTTTGTTTTATTAGAGTTTAGTTTTTCTAAATTCTAAAATCCCAATAAATTAAAATACTTTTTTTGGAAAATTTAGCATCTGATAAGGATAAATAAGTGTAACCGGCAAAAACCTAAATTGGAGATACACATCCA
This sequence comes from Maratus michaelseni, assembly GCA_963931845.1. Taxonomy (NCBI): domain Eukaryota; kingdom Metazoa; phylum Arthropoda; class Arachnida; order Araneae; family Salticidae; genus Maratus; species Maratus michaelseni. Next base: position 80,052,834 of record OZ007600.1, read on the forward strand.
TAAGTATTAAAAGAATTTTTTTTTTCACTCATTTCTTTCAGCATTATTTTTTCCTGACCGAAATATGGTTAAACGTTTTGTTTTTGTTTTAAGGTGGTTCTCAAATCATCTGCTGAACAATGCAAAACTTTCAGACACAATTTCTGACTCATTTTTAAATGCAAAGGCTTAAAATTGGCAGACCTGAGTATTAAAGCGATTTAAAATCGTAATGAGTTTTTCATTTTGACTGTCTCAGAACAACAAAAAGTCATTCCCAAGCACATGAAAACATTACAAAAAGTGAGTGTTTCAAATTCTCAAGAAAAAATGTTAAAAACCTCTGCTCAGTGATTATTAAACAGCTTAAACAAACAATATGTGAACCAAAAATTGTAAAACATATGGGACAATGCTTCAGTAGTAAACTCATTTTGAGCCCTACCCCATCTTTAGAAAAATAATCAACTCAAAAAGATCCCACACCACCATTGGTAGAAAACTCACTACAAGCTCTCACTGAATGGGTAAGCAAAAATAGGAAAGAATTTAAATTTAATAATGAGAAAACTTAATCAGTAGACAACTTTGAAAAAAAAAACATTCTAAAAACCGAATTTAATAAAAAAATCCTGAATTCTGAAAAGAAACCATCACTTCTAGATCAAGAAAGTGGTATTATAAAAGAAGCTTTTACCAATCCTGTATACACACTGATGTGCCAGAAATAGTTTACCTCCTTGAAAATTTGCAGTGAGTGTGTTTGTGAATCTGTTGGCTCTGTTATTGGAAATCACATTTATAATAGAACCCTAAAATCGGATAATCTCTTTCATGAAGTTTTTATATCGTGGAATGGACCTCCAGTACATAAAGCTACGGAACTATTAAAAGCATCCTTAAACAGACATTTTCATGGTGGAAATTATCATTTCACTAGATTTTCGTATGGATTGGGGGAAATGTTGGGAGTAAAAACATTTTCTGCACCCCTGCCTTTATTATTCAATTTTAATTACTTGTATTTAATATTTTGTTAAGATACTTTGACTTTCAAATAAAAATAAAGTTTTAAATCAAATTAAGAATAGTAATTTTTAAACTTCAAACCGAGTGACAAGACAATTGCTTTTTCGGACTATTGACAATTCAGACAATTGCTTTTTCGAGTGACAAGAGGGTGCACAAACTTTACTTGCTCTAGGTCGCCGAATATATAGCTACACCACTGCAGATATGTATAATAGAATTTATTCATATGGTTTACCCCTCAAAGAAACATGCATGACAGTTACAGACTTAATGTTGTTATACTGTATGTTTTTATTAATTTTTTTCTTATTGTGCATTATCTTATTATTTTATAGATTCCATTGTTACACCATGTTTTCCTCAGAGTTAGAGAACAAGCCAAATTGCCCAGTCCTTCGATTCTATGGTGTTTCAAAAAAGACAATGGATTCAACTTGTAAGTCTCTTTCTTCAATAATAATTAAAATAATAATATTTGTATATATAAGATGTTCTTAAAAAAAAATATGTAATTTCTTAGTCTTTCATTATTAGCTCTTTTCATTATACTTTCTTTAAGAAAAAAGAAAAGTACCTATATTATGCTTCTTGGAGGCCAGCAAGCATCCAAGTCCATGCTCCCTCCCTTATTCGAATCTGTAATTTTTGTACCTTAAGCGATTTTAATATGATTTTTTTTTTTCTCTGTGATTTAAAATAATTCCACATTAATGGAAAAAAATTTACTTGACATATTCACTGCCAAGTTAAAATTAACACACTCGAACTATGTTTCCAGGGCCGTGTGAAGAAGGGGGCGAGGGGGGGGGGGGCCTTCGCCCCGGGCACGGAAATTGAGGAGGCACCAAATTTATACTACCAACCATGGTTTAATTTATTTATTTATTCATTTTCTGGGGAATTTCTTTTTCTCTTTTCATCATTCTTTTTTTTCTGTCTCCAAAATATCATGATCTTTCCAACAAATAAGTGCAATTTTCTCTTACACTATTTCGTTGTTTGCAATTTCTGAATTAAAATTAAACCTTTTAAAGTTCCAACATAAACGCAAAATATTTATTCAATAGAATTTATTTCTGTTTCTGTATTTTTTTGTGTTACCTCTCCCAAAAAGAAGGGGAGGGAGGGGTGCCAAATTGAAACTTTGCCCTGGGCGCAGTTTTCTCTTCGCACGGTCCTGTATGTTTCATCAGATTCTAATGTTTATGCTCAGAAGACGTAAGGTGGCATCAGTGGAATTGCATTAGTGGACCTTGGTAGCAAACGTGTTAAGGGTAAAAGTTTTCTTTTCCTTTTTAAATACAACAAGGCATCAACTTATCACTTCTTTCAATTTACCTGCTCCCCTTGGATTTCTTTTTCCGTTGCCAATAGAATGTTAACGATTTTAATCAGATGATTTAAATCATGATTTAAATCAACTGATTTAAAAAAATCATTGATTTAAATCAAAAATTTTCTAAATGTTTAAAATGTCATAAAAAATAATAAAATCTAAGATAAACATAATTTGCAAAGTTTCTATGGATATTTTACTGTATGAATAAACGAAAAAAGCTTTGAATAATTGTTTCTAAGCTTAATTCCTTAGGCTTGTAAAAAAATTTGTAAAAAATTAAGTTTGTCAAAAGCAAGTTTTAATCATTTTATTTAAAAATTATTTTTAAATCTATTATAATTTGCAATGTTAATTATGACATTATTAAAGTAATTATGCTTTTAAATAATCAAATTATATCAAGTATAATAAATTTGTACTAGTAAAAGAATAAATAACCAGTACATTATTTTTGTGATAGTAAATTTATAGCAAATTAGAACTAAAGAAAAATGAAAGAATGACATCTGCTCAGCGGCCATTGTAAGACAATGTATAAGAGAAAAAGATCTATTTGGTATGAAAATGTTAAGAACAGTAAAAGCTTCTTCAGTAGAGGTGAAATAATTTAGATTTTTAATTTTTTCACTTTTAAACTCATATTTATACCAAATAAAGAAATTAGTTAGGCATTTAAAAGGATGCTATCCTTTTCTTTTTTAATTTAAAATGCTGAATGCTAACAAGCAATGTTGAATTCGGGGGGGGAGGGGGGCATTGAAATGTCTCAACCCCGTGGAGCATTGAAATGTCCCCCCCCCCCTGGAAGATTTGAGATTTATACTTTTAATGGCCAAAATTTGCAATTTCCACTCTATAATGTCCCCCTGGAGCCACAGAAATCCCTCCTGGAGAAAAATGTCTGAATTCAACACTGCTAACAATCCCTACTGAGTAGTAACAATGCTGCTATTTAATTTATTGAGAATTTCAGATAAAATTGGCTATTCGTATATTTACTCAGTATTTGTATGTGTGCATGAATGAGTAACTCATTTTCATATTTTTTTTCATCATACACATACATAGTTTAGATTTAGGTGAAAACAAGTTGCAAATAATATTTGTTTGTTTTGTTATTTTTGCTACTAACTAATGAAATTATTTGTTTGCAGTTATTAATTTTGTACTTACTGTTTCCTCCTCTAAGCCATTTTTTAAGGGCGCAACACCGTGCTCTTTATTAAATTGGCAAAATGCTTTTTTTTTTTTTTTTTTTTTAAATAGTAAAATTTATTTTTAGTTGTACCCAGAGATTTCTTGTAAAAAGCTGCTCCATACCATAGTATTTCTAAATCCATGTGCCCAAGACCTGGCAAAAATATTGGATTTTATTTACAATAAACAGGAAGTTAATAAATCATGTTGCAATTTAATTATATTTTTCAATTTGTAATTCATAAAAACCATTAAAAATTAATCTCACTTTATTTATCATAAAAAAAAATATATATACTTTTCCCCCTTTATATCATTACTAAACACATTACTAATATATTTTCTCATGAAATAAAGCCTTTTCTAGTGAACTAGTGCTCTTTTTGGGAACTAGCACTGTGCTCCTTTTTCTTTGTAGACTGAATACTAAATTATTAACTATCATTTTAGTAATTAAAGCATAAAAATGTATTTTATTTTCCTAATAAGAGAATTAATTATTTAATAATTATTAATTTTAAGCAATGTTAACAATTTAATATTGAAGCAGTTATTAATAATTTTAATAAATATAAATATCAATAGTATTTATTATAGTTTTACATACCTATTACAAAGTATTAATGTACATAACATTATTGTATGGTACTAATGAAACTATTAATTTGCAGTTTTTATAATTTCTGTAATTACTAATTATAATTTTATTAATTGAAGAATAAAAATATAGATAAAGTTGCTAATAAGAGGGTTAATTGTTTTGGAAAGCTGAAATTCTTCGCAGCTATTCTGTATTTTAACGCTGCGAAAAAAAATCATAAAAATCCGATTTAAATAAAATAATCTGATTTTAATAAAAATAATCTGATTTTTTAAATAATAAAAAAAAAATCATGATTTTTTTTACACCCTAGTTGCCAATGTTATGTTTTGAAGATCAAATGGGCTTCTTTCCATTTAATTTTTGCAATGTGTTTTCATAAAAATTTTAAGTTTAATTTTTTTTTCAGCATGTATATTAATGACATGAAGCTTCAAATTTTCTTCTGATGCTATCCTTATTTGTTTGAAGTTGCCATTTCTGATTAGTAGTTTTTTTTTTTCATTTATTTTAATTCTTGTCAATATGGATATTTTATAAATATGTTGATTAATCTGCAATTAGGTCCACTGCCAAGGTTGATATCAATATGAGAAATGCTAACAACAATGTGGTTTAAAAAGTGAATGTGGATATCATTAAGAAGTTGCAATAAAAAACAACTCTCTTGCACCGAAATACACTAGCTAAAATATGCAAGTTCAGCTGTCAGAGGATCTGATTACAGAAGATTAGCCTATATGTGTGCAAAAATATGACATACATTTACACAAAATCAATATTTTAATTATTTTAGATTTAAGACACTGAATTCTAACGAGTTTCAATTATCAAATTAATGAGATAACAGGTTTGAGGGAGGAAAGAACCTCCTCCTCATATAATAAAAAGATTTTTCAGGAAATAAACAGTCTTAGAGTCAGGGTTGATAAAAATCATGATTTTTTTTAAAAAATAAAAAAAATCGGATTTATTTGATTTAAATCTGATTTTTTTTATTTAAATCAGATTTTTTTTATTTAAATAAGATTTTTTTTATTAATATTTTTTGTATACTGTGCATGTATTTATTCATTTTCTCTGCATAAATTTACACATTTCTATTAATTTTATTATAGTTCCTAGATCAAAATTAAAAAAAGACTGTTGCAAACAAATTTGGATTTACTATCATACTTTTCTACTATTAAATTGTTATAGATAAGATATACCTATGTGTCTTGTGTGTATCATTTCTAGTTACTATTACATTTTTCATTAAAGTATTACTCCAATAATATACATAATATCTAATTACATAATAAATGCAGCAAAGAATGCTAAATATAATATGTATATTTTAACCAGAGTTGGCCAATTTTTGCCTAAGTGGAAAAAATTGTCCCGGCAAAAATATTTTTTGCCATAATTTTTGCCACTGGTTAAAATTTCTAGTATATTTTAAAACAGGGTTTTAAGGATTTTATTTAAATTACATTATTTCAATGTTTAAATCATAATTTTAACAGATTAAAATCAGTGATTTAAATTACAATCTTGATCAACTTCCGTTTTTCCACTTTTTGCCACTGTCCTGACAAAAATACATTTTGGAAAATACAAAAATATATTTCCAAAATACATTTTTGAAAGGTAAAAAACAAACCTCATTTCAACAGATTCAGATTCACTGTTATCTTTATCCCATAGACTGTAAGTTTCTTTTTTTTTTTTTTTTTTTTTTTTTTTTTTCCCCCACAATCTCCACCATTTCTGCACTACATGGTTTACATATTGCTTTCACACATTTTCCTGATTTTTTTTTCTTCTCTTGTAAAATAAAACCACATTGGATCTTTCTTTTTGCCAGCCATTTTTTTTATGTATCAATGATCCTAAAGCTCTCTGTACTGATATTCTTGACCCAACTTGTGTTTCCCACTGTACTATATTAATGATTACAAAACAGTTACAAGATGCAAAGTAATCCCACAACTAAAAGTACGAAGCTATCAATTGTTAGTGTTATCCAGCCCTCAGCCAATTTTAGCAATCAATTATGCTTACTTAACAGTAGAGATGACTGTTTAGCTTAGAAATAAGGTATAATAACATATCTTATATTTTCCATTGCTGTAAACTATGAATTCTAGGAAAGGAAAGGGCAATGGGATCAGTCACAGGGATTAAATTATTTTCAGTTATAGAAGAAACATGAAACTGGAATTCTATAATTCTGTGTTAGACCAACAGTCTAAATATTTATTATGTTACAATTTAGTCCTTGGATTGATCATATTATATGATCAATACATCCCCCATCAGCATATGGGATATTGAAATTTGCAGATCTAAGCAACTAAACATAAAACAAACTTTTGTATTGTGTATAATCTATCTTACATGAAGTAATTCTTCACTGAAAATGCTATGAAATAAAGTACTATTATATTGAATATATTTAACTTTAGCTTCAACATCTAACTTGCAAAAATTAAGTGATCATCTAAGAAAGACAAAAGTTTAAAAATGAGAGAGCATTTATCAGTATTTGTTTTGGGATACACCATGGATAAATAATATTTTGAATGTAGTGTTGCATTTACTTTTATAAGTTGAAAATAATTATTTTATGAAAGTTTTATTTAACATTTTTAAAAGATAATTTTAATCTGACATGAATTATGACATTTATTTGAACACAAATGATTAATTTAATCCTTATTCAGCTTGTAAATATCAATGTTAAAAATACTGATTTAAATCAAAGATTAAAAAAAAAAATCATTTGATTTAAATCATGATTTAAATCACGATTTAAATCAAACTGATTTAAATCAAACAACCCTGCTTAGAGTATCAGTTCATATAGTCGTATGTGTCACTTCAATTCATACGAGTAAAATCTTCTGAAGCTACTTAAAATCTTATTTACAATATTTCTGGGTACTTTTATGTTAGCCAGGTGCAGATGATAAATCGCCAAATTTCATTCCCATTGCCATTGTTGGCATTGCATTCATTTCATTTAAAATATAAACTTTTCACTCCTTTCATTCAATATACATAACTTTCATTTAAATATGTTTATTACATGCATTTAAAATACATACCTTTCACTCATTTAATTTAAAATACAAATAAATAAAAATAGTAATAATATCATAAACCAAAAACACTTTGTTCCAATTTCAAAACATTGTTTTTAATTTGGAAAATAAAAGTTGCTATTGGTGAGATTTGCGCCCGATTAACATAAAAGTACCTAATTCTGATATGAAAAAAATGAAACTGAATTGAAAGTTTGAACTATCAAATAAAATGAGTTCAAAGCAAAAGTGTGTTATATTATTCATATTCATATTATTTATAATGTATGAATATGAACAATTCATATTATTTATCGTATCATGTCCACACATGCTTTATGCTTTTATTTATCTGTACCAGTAGGTCTGTTGTTATCTTTTACCAAATAATGAAAAAATATTTCATTTTGTTAATAAAGATATAACTCAATCAATTAACACTATTCAACCATACTTATGTAAAAATTACTATGCTTGGCTGATTTTTTTTCTTTTTTAGGGTTATGTACTTCAATAGAGAAAACGGAATCCCGATAAGATCACTTTGTTGTCCACCTGTCTGATAAGACCGTTTTTTTTTTTCCTTCAGGAACAGCTGAAAGTATCAAGTTGTAATTAATATCAAATAGTATGGTCCATGGTCCCATTGTCTTGTAAAAATTTTGAGCTTCTAACTCCATGCAATAAAAAGTTACTGCCTTAAAACAACATTTTTTTTTCATACAAACTCGCTCTCAAAACCTATAGAGTACTTCCTGTTGACCTAGATTCAAATTGGAATTAAATTCTTGAAATTTGGCATGAAGGAAGGTCTTATAGCATATGTAAAGGAAAAAATCCAAAACTCATTAATTTAATCATTATAATTCTATATCTATTTCTTCGTTACAAACTCATCTGACTGTCTGTCTTTCAAGACCATTTTTTTTTACAGGAATGGCTAAAAGTGTCAAGTAAGACAGTTGAATGTTGTTGAAATTAATATGAAATAATATGTACATGCCCCATTGTTTTGGAAAAATTTTGAGCTTCAATTCAATGTAATAAAAAGTTATAGCCTTAAAACATTTTTCAATATTTGAATTTTCCACAATCTGGGTCCATGCCAAATAAACATATTGTAGGCGAAATTTGTTTATATTATTCTGTCCATGCTGTAACTCATGTAAATATCTTGTATTGCCATTGCCATGTACTTGATAATGTTATTGAAATTTACTACAGCGTGTATAGCATTTATAGTTTATTTACAGGGACACTCAAAAGAATTCTGTTACATTATGGTCTATGGGGAAAATCATTTGCGGTGTATTTTAATGTTGTTACTCTGCTTTAAACATAATGAAATTGATATGCATCACTGAGGGACACTACAAGATGCTTGCTGTAGAATACAGTGTGCATAACATTTATTGTTTATTTACAGGGACATGCAAAATAATTCGTTTACAGTACTGCCTACGAATGATAATTGCTGGAAGCGCGTTTTCAACTGTGGTATGCATTTTTAAATTTAACTATTTTTATTGCATATTACTTGGTATGTATAAATTCTATAGATCATATACAGGATTGTATAAAAGAATTCGAGTACAGTTCTGCTTATTGACGAAAATTGCTGAATGGGAATTTTCAACTGTCTTATATTATACGTTTACTAACTGAACTAAATTTTTGCATACTATGTAGTATATATACAAATCTGTAGATCATATACAGGGCCTCACAAAAGAATTCAGATATGTTTCCGACTATAAATGGTAATTGCTGAAACTGGGTTTTTAAATGTGTTATGTGTTTTCCAAACATAATTTTTCGCCTTATTAAATGGTGAAGTTTTGTTGCAGTATTTTTAATGTGTTAGAAGTGTTTCATCTTATCTATGCATAATGCATGATTTTTCTTTGTTGTTAAAACATTCATTCGTATTCCCATTCTTTTTTTCAATTATTGATGAGGACATATAAAATGAGTCCTTTAGATTAAGTACCCAAGTCAGAATGCATATGTAGAACAGGCCAAATCAAATCAGATACAAAATTTCTGGTTTTGGCAGATGTCCAAAAGTGGCCTACACATTTCTGAATATGAGAGAAAAGTTTGTAGTGAAAGAAATAGAACTTTGTTGCTAATAAATAAAAAAGAAATTAGTAAAGGAATGTGTGAGTTTTGATATTAGGTTTTGTGCGTATACATTTTTTTCTTTGCAATGCCATATTGGTACTTCAAAATTCAAAAATAAATATTTTTACCATATGTGCTTTTATGAACAAAACAAGATATCATAATACGAATTATATCTTTGTTTTGCAAGACTATAATATTTTTCACATTTTGTTCGTTATTTGACAATTGCCAAGCTCTGTAAACTATATTAAAACTTTCCAAAAAGTTAAATCACTTTTTCATGAAAAAAGAAAATCTTGAAATACAATGTGATTTTTATGTTTAAAGACTGCATTACTACACTTTTTGATTTGAAACAAGCAATTTATCACATTTAGTGCTTTAGTGCAAAATTGTGTTTGGTACCCTGTTAACCAAAAAATACTGAAACTTTTATAAAATTTATGCATGTCTTGGTTTGACCCCTTTTTATAATGAGCAGAAACTGAATATGTTAAATTCTTTTATCGCTATTTTTAATTAAAATGGTCAATTTTATGAGAAAATTTTATTAAAATATAATATTCTAATATCTCTTTAATTAAAATTAATTATTATATTGGTAATATATAATAAGCAGTGCTTTATTTTTTATGTTATTATATTTATCATTGATGGCTAAAAATTTTATTTTACAGCATTTGTCATAAAATGCAGCAGTTCTTAAAGAAAAAATACTCTCGCAATTATGCATTCTGTGAAGAGGATGTCTTTGCTCATTTCCTTGCTTCAAATACTATACAATTTTGTCATTATAAGTAAGTATGTTTATATTCAAAAGTATGATTTTATGAATTATATTTTAAGCATTTGTTACCAGAATCAGACTGAACCTAAATTGTTTTTTCAGTTTCAGAACAGAACTGAAATTATTTTTCTGTTCTGGAACTGATTCATGAAAATATTTTTGCTTTTAAAAATTAATTTTATAAAACTTTGAATATTTAAAAGACAAATTAAAATACAAACTATTGACATCATTTACTTCTAGTCTTAAACTTTTTTTTGACACAAGGCATGTCAAAAGTTGAATCAGAAATTACTGTGTATAATGAAACTAACTAGTTAACTAACAAATTGTAATTTATTAAATGAAAAGCTAAAATTAGGAAAAATAAAGATATTTATTAACCAAGGGATAGGATATTATTAGCTAATGAATACACTGAAACTTCAGATATACATTTACTGAGTTGTACGTTTCCCTCAGTTATACGTTTCCCTCAGTTATACGTTTCAACTCAGCTGTCCCAACCACTTGCCATTAAAAATTAGCTCTTTTATACATTTTGAATTACACATTTCCCTCAGTTATACGTTACGCTTTTGCGTTCCCGGAAGATTTTTTTTTTTCATTTATACATTTTGAAACCGGAAACACTGACGACGTGTCCAAGGATTCTGATTTGAAAGATTCCACTCAAACTTCAGAACAGCTGTGAGAGCTTTTGACGTAGTAAAGCAGTTCGTCAGTAGTAAAAGCAGTAACAATAAACCAGCTGAATTATTAACAGAAATCCAAAGTTTGAGAATGAATTTTTTCGAACCTGAGAAACAACCGAAGATTAGTGATTATTTCAACAAGATTTAGTAAACTACTGAAATGTCTTTTGGTAAATGATTTATATGCCAAGGCGATTCCAATGATTTCTTTTAAGTACTCTATGTGTATTAAAAATAATTTTAATAAAGCTTTTATGATAAAATAACTTCATGTGTACTTTTCATATGTACTTTTTTTCTACTTTGTTCCATTTCTGAAAATTTATGTCATGGGTGCAGTACTACTTAGGAAACTTCTGTTTTAAGTATAAAAGATAACAAACTCCTCAGCGGATCAAAGTTTTCACGATAGATTTAAAAAAACGTTCCGGGAAACCATTAATTGAGTTGTACGTTTTATTGAGTTATACGTTTTGTTGTCCGGTCCCGGGCAAAATGTATAACTGGAGTTCCACTGTAGTGCCATTTTGATGCTTGATCCCAAAGTACTGGCCTGTAGCGCAAGAAAAATGGCAGCATGCCAAGTAAATTTCCTCATGCTTCCTCAAACAGATTTAAAATTTTCTGTTAGTGGACTATTATTAAGTTTAATATTATTGAATGAATACTATATGAATAAAATTTTAATTAATTTTTATTTTAACATGTGTAGTTTTTATTTTTCATTGGATTTAGCAATTCAAAAATATTTTCTAAATATTAATGTTATATTTTAATAAAAGTCTGGAAAGATGGTGCAGTGGGTGAAGCTAACAAATATCGAGGGCTAAGTGAATACATTTTTTTGAACGGTGGTGATAATTCCTCTCATCTCTTTGTTAGAGATTTCGTAAGAAACTAAATTACATAAAGCACAAATTAGCAAATTATATGCCAGTTTGATAAACTGTTATTAATCTTGTTTTAGTTTACTTTACTTATTTTTGTTTTTCTTTTTTATGTACATGAGGCTTAAAAAGATTTTATTTAGTGATAACTGAAGTAACAGATTACACTACCATTCAAAATTCACGTTTTTGTAGATTCATATTCAGTGACTATGACCCACTGATTTTTTAAAAATTTATTTTTTAATATGCACCAAGTTCAACAGAGATATTGTTTTACAGTGATTGCCAAAATAACAAAATACATTTACATTCGAAATTTATGTTTTTTGGATTCATATTAGCCAAACCCTATAAGCGATAAATGTTGCATTGATGTAATCAAGTATTAGTGGCATGGAAGTAACATCTGCAGTTCTAAAACATTAGGTCCAGCATTTGAATCAAAATGATTCCATTGTGACAAAAGTTTATAAAAATCCCCTCTTTAAAAAAATAAAAAAAAATTCTGCACATGTTAAACAGTGTTTGAAGAGTTGAGTGGAGTCACTTCAGATTTTTTTAAAACCAATATCAGGATAACATCTTTCCAATATATTTCTTAACCATTTTTTTTATATTTCTGGAAATGGATCACCAAATCCTCCGTTGAATTCAATCTTTGCTCTTATTTTTACTTGTATTTTATCTTTCTTATTTTCTTTTTATTAATTTAATTTTTAAATTATAAGCAGAAATGCCATGTTTTTTTTGTTTTCAGTCCTTACAGTTTTATTATTAGACTATTTAGAAAAATAGGATTTTATTTTATTTTATTTTTTTTAAATTACATAGTATATATATATTTTTAAATAATAAAAAGTTTTTTGCATTCTTTCCCTGAATAGATTTGATTGACTTACTTTTCGCTTCACTCATGCTTGTTTCACTCATGCTCGCCTCAATGATGTAAACAAAAATATTTGCAAAATCATATATTAGGGTAAAAAAAATAATAAGTATGCATATGCACTTAGTTATAATAATGGAAGAAAATAACAGAAAATAAAATTGATAGCTAACTATGAATGGACTAAAATATTTCAACTGTTTTCAAGTAAAAATATACATCAAACACATTTGCTAACTGACTGTTCTGAACAGTTAAAACAATATTCAAGAGACAATGTTATAAAATAACATTTGCTTCAAATTTTACAAAAACTAAAAAGAAATTATTCAACTGCTTAGATTCGGCTACAATGAAATATATTTGAAATTAGTGGTCTGCATGGTTCTGGAACTGGGCTCTGGCGAAGAATTTTTTCACAGGTAATCTTGGGCCAATTTTCCTTCTTGATTAGTGAAGAAAGTAAATGACAAAACAACATTCTTTGTTTCATTTTCTTTTTTCTGTTTATTAAGCTGTTTTATATGTCATGTATTTATAGTAAGTCATAAATCACATGAAATGTATTTTGCCAGAGTGTTGTTGTGAATGACTGATTATTCTTTTAAAACTTACATGTACTAAAATCTTATTTAGTAACATGAATATAAGTAAAATATTGTCCATTTAGATAGATTTTTAAGCAGACAAAAAGTTTTAAATAATTAAATAAATGAGTTAAAAAAAAAAAAACTGCTATTTTTTGTCTGCAATATTATTTGAGAGACCAACTAAAGTAAATGCTAAAAGCAGTGAATAAAGAGGTTACAAGTTTATTACAAAATTTTTACTTTCCCCTCTATTACTAGAAATTCTCTCCCTCTTTTTTGGGGAGACAAAAATTTTAGGAGAGGTTTAGCTGACTAATTACACTGGTTTACAAATTTAAACATTTTTTATATACTTTTGATGAAACACCTATTTTCCTATTATACTACCTCTTACTAATGAAAGGCGACATTTTAAAAAAATCTATCACGTCACATTTTAAGAATTTTTACATTTTTCAATATTTACATTTTTAATTCTATAATATATCTATCACGTCACATTCAATTTACCGGCATTGTCAAATTGGATTCTATATTGTGTTTTTGTGAACTAAAGTGGTTTTGTTTTTGATAAAATGTCTAATAGAGTGCGTAAATTAAATTCTGGTCATTTTTGTTACGTTTGTGGACAATTTATATTCGCAAAAAAAGGAAGACCGATTTCGGAATGTTCTAAAACAGCATATGTGCATTATTTTGGATTCTCAGTGATTAATCAAGATAAAAAGTGGGTGCCACATGTTTTTTGTGAAAGCTGTAGGCTAACTCTTATATGCTGGGCTTTGAGAGAAAAAAAGTATCTTCAATTTGGATCACCAATGCTGTGGAGAAAACCTTCAAATCACGAAAATGACTGTTATTTTTTTTTTTGACAAAAACTGCAGGTTTTAATTCAAAAAATTAAATATCCTGACATTCCACCAGTCTCAAAACCGACATCACATTCAGAAACTCTGTCACATCTCGTATGTCTAGGTATGTCAAGTGCAACTTGCCAAGATAGTAAAGATCTGCTTATGGAGGATGAAAACGATGACGAATTCATAATCGAAGAGGATAAATCGCCACATTTAATAAACCAAAATGAGTTGAACGACCTTGTGCGAGACTTGCAACTATCTAGACCTAAGGCAGAGATTCTTGCCTCTCGTCTACAACAGTAGAACTTATTGACACCAAATATAAAATTAACTTATTACCGAAATCGAAGTAAAATTTTCAGCAGTTATCTCACCAAAAAGGACAGTCGTCCATAAATTCTTAGGAAATCATAAAGATGAAAATTATGAAAATAATATTGCTGTTTTATTAAAAAACTATCATGCAATGGGTGTGAACATGTCTCTGAAGGTACATTTTGTCCATTTACACCCGGATGTTTTTTCTGAAAACTTGGGAGCCATGAGTGACGAGCAGGGCGAGCGTTTTCACAAAGATCTTAAACTTTTTGAAGACGGACACAAAGTTTTTTGGGACTGCAGTATGTTAGGGGACTACTGCTGGTTTATTTTAAGAGAAACAGATCAAGAAAATTATAAAAAGAAGAGTAAAATCAATCATTTCTAATTTTTTCTTTTTATATTTCATGTTATTATTTTTTTAAGTATTTAATAAATATTTTTTTAACTAGACGTGACAGATTTTTTTCAATAATTTTCCCGTACTCAATGCACTAGAACAGGGTCGGCGAACCTATGGCACGTGTGCCCAAGATGGCACGCGAGATGATAGTTTTGGCACGCCGCTGATTTAAGTTCTAAATCAAAATTCAGTCAAACTTCATTGGCAGTGCAATTAAAGAGAAAAATAAACTGTCGACGTCTATGATTAAATATGTCAGCAAGGATTCTGAAACTACTGTCGCAAGTTTCTCGGCTGCGAATGTCATTGCCCTGAATGGTAAACTTTTCTGCGGCGGAAAATTTTTGAAGGAAGCCTGGTTATAATGCGCTCCACCACTTCCTGGCAAATTTAAAAATAATTCAACGAATTAAAGATATCCCTTTATCAAGGAATACAGTGAAAGATAGAATCCTAAAAATGGCAGAAAATGTAAGAGAGCAACCAAAATCTGGTATCAACAGCAACAAAAATATGATATATTCTCATTTTATCTCATTATGTCTTGACGAAAGTACAGATGAAACCAAAGCTGCTCGTTTAGCTGTGTTTGTATGATATTTTGTTTAAAATGACATGAAGGAGGAATTATTATCATTATTATTACTCTCAACTACAATCTATGGCGCAGATATTTATACAGTAGTTATAAATTCACTGATTGAAAATGAAATATATTTGTCTAAAATAGTTTCTGTTACAACTGACGGGGGCCCTAGTAAGGTGGATAAAAAAAATGTTCTTTTTTCAGTTTATTTCAAACTCGCATTGAACATATTATTCTTGAATTTCACTGCATCATACATCAACGAGTTCTGTGTGCAAAGGTTGGTTTCGAATCTCTTGGTGACATCATGGTTGTAGTTACAAAAACAGTTATTCTCATATCGTCACAGGCTTTAAATAAACGAAAGTTTGACGCTGTGTTAGATGAAGTCAACTCTGTGTGCAGTGGATTACTAACATATAACAATGTTCGCTGGTTAAGTCGCGGCAAAGTACTACAAAGATTTGTTGATTGTTTGAAAGAAATCCAACTTATCTTACATGAAGAAAGTAAAATTGAAAAATATACGCAATGGATGGATGTTAAATGGCATAACAAAAATGATTATAATAAAATTATGTCCACTTAGAATTCAATTTCAGACACTTTTAATTGTTTGAAAAAGTTAGTATTTCCCATGTTGACAATATTTCCCTCTACTCATGCTTGTGAATAATTATTTTCAGAGAAGAACAATAATAAAAATTCAAATCGAATCAACTTGTCAGATGAGTCCAGTTCATGATGCATTTTATTAAAAATAACCAATTATGAGCCGATATCAATCATTTAGCATCCAAGATGCCACATTAGAAATCACATTAATATTTTTCAGTACTTTACTTTCTTCTTTTTTTAATTACTTTAAAAATATAACTACAGTGAGCCATTGTTAAACCGTCACGTGCTTAAAGCATCACTCCGCATATTATGCCAGTTTCTTAAAGTACCAAACAAAGAGATAAGGAAATAGCGGTAAAAAATCTTAATAAATATTGTCTCGGAAAATATAAGATATGTTAAGCCGCCATTTTCGGTTAATTACTTTTTTTACTACAAACGACTGCTGCAAATTGAAAGAAGTAAAAAACATTTGTGACAATGAGTTAAATGAGAGTATTAACAAACTCGGTGAAGATAAACAAACACCCAAATTCCAAAACGCTGTGGCTGCATTACGTGCATTACAAAGTTTTTAATTTTCTTCTGAAAAAAGAATTGCAAATGCTTATGAAATTAGAATATTACATTGAATCAACGAAAACCAAAGAGAAAACAGATTTCTTTGAAGACCTTTTAGGTAATGTTTTTTATATTTGCTAATTTCTTCCTATGCATTATAATATATTTTAAAAATAATAATTTGCCATTTAATAGCAGTTGTGAATCAGGTATTTTGCAGATATGATTCATAAATGGTTTTATTTAAAGTGTATTTTCTCATTGTCTATTTTAAAATAAAATTACCTCAATTATAAAACCACCACCCTGCTATGTATTATCATAATTATTACGGTCATTTGGCTAGTAGTTGTTTCGATTTAAGTATTTAATATTTTTTTACAATTACTATAATAATTTCTTATATATTATCTTCGTTCTATACTTATTACCATAATTAATTAATCTTTTCATGTGAAAAGTTGTTTTGGTTTTAGTTTTCAATTTAATTGAATGTGTATATTGATATTACCTGCAGGTATGTTATCTATATTTATGTTAATCTACTAACAATAAAAGTAATTTTATTCATTATTTTTATAGTTGTTTTGGTGGGGGTTGGGGAGGGGGGGGGGGTTGGCACGCCATGGTCCCTTGAAAATATTTTTTGAAACAAATTGGCATGCGGATGTGAAAAGGTTCGCCGACCCTGCACTAGAATCTATGAAAAAATACACATTTCGGCAAAAGTATATAAACCATGTAAACCAGTGTTATCTATTGTTACTACAAAATAAGGATGCACCGAATAGTGATTTTGGCCGAATATTTAGCCTGCAGGTAAATCGAATACCGAATATTCGGCTAGCCAAATAGTAACTGTTAAGCTGAATACTGAATATTCGGCCAGCTGAATAGTAACTATTTGGCTGGCCAAATACTTTTATATGTCAGAGTTTAAAGGTATAAAAAATTTCAGTTTTAAAACAAAATTTATAATATTTAACACAGATACTTTCATTTTGATAAATAAGACCTTTTTACAAGCAAACTTTACACTAAAAAAGATCTATGTGCTGAGTTATTATGTAAGACGAGAATAGTTTAAAAAACTTTTTTAATTAATAAAATTTTTAATTTCATGGCTTCTTTTGTGAATTAAAACAAATGAATAAAATGTTGTTACATTCTAAAACAAATATTTTAAAATCAAAGAGAAATTTTGAAGGAATTGGGGGGGGGGGGGGGGGGAATATCAGTCATATATTGTTTGTTTGTCAGGGAGGGACTAAAGTAAAAAATAAATATGTAATGCAATCTATCAAATGGTGGGAATTCAGCAAGGATAATGTTCCTGTTCCTTTTGATTTAGCAAGGCAATTTTTAAATGTGCACCAAAGAGCAGTGTCTGAGGTGAGCGATTATTTTAGAGGTTGCAAACATACAGGTTGTTTCCAAAATCTTTTAACAAATTTTCAGAGGAAATAATGTAGTCAAGACAAACATTTTTTGAACAAGAAACATCTCAATCCACTTATTCCATCAAAAATACAATACTTTCAATCAAAAATACAGGGTGTGTCACTACAAGCTGAAACTGAATTTTCTTTCACAGCTTTAACAATAATGAAGATATTTTTCTGAGATTTGCATCATATTAATTTTGTTTGTATAAAATGTGATGATATCATTGGAAGTGACTGAAAGTTGGCCAATGAGACAGTATAAGTACCGTCAGCTGCATTCTGAAAAAAGCAATATGTAGCTCAGTGTTGTTTAGATATGAATGCTGGTAATTTCCAGTAGATCATTTTATAATATTTCACAGAAATCAAATTAACTAAAATATAGTTACAATATCTTCATTATTGTTAAAGTAACAAACAAAAATCCAAGATTGGCCTACAATGAGATACACTGTATTTTTGACTGAATAAGTGGATTGGAATCTGGGTTTCCTGGACAAAAATTGTCTGTCTTCTCTTGATGTCTATTATCACCACTGAAAGTTTTTCCATTTTTTTTTAGAAGCCAGAAACAGATTATTTACTAAATAATGTTCAGGAATTTCCATAAATTTTTATGAAGGATATCATTACGGTTAATTTTCTGAAGTGACACTTTTCAAATAGCAAATGAGTAATGTAAAAGCATTCTCTTTTGTTTAAATATGATTCTAATTATTCTGAATATCTTTGTTGAATGATTGTTAAAAGTAGAAGTTGTGTAAGGTTTTAAAAAATATTTTTTAAAAGGTTTTTTTAAGTATTCAGTTTGGCTGAATATTTCAATATTTGGCAGGCTGAATAGTTTAATATTCGGCAGACCGAATAGTGCATAATAGGCATAACTGAATATTTGTCAGTATGGCCGAATACCGAATATTCGGTGCATCCTTACTACAAAGTAACAAATAGGGCATATAATAAAAATTAAAGGCTGAATTTACTGTAGCAAAATTCTAAGAGGACGGTAATTTATTTATTATGTGTTATATTACAATTTTATACAAGTTAGATGTAAATAATTAGCAATATATTGAATCATACTAGTCTCTCTTGGGTGTACTAGCGAAAACAGGCTAGTTCATTTGAAGCACATCCTATGATTGAAAGAACAGGAAGGATAAAGTTATCTTTGTTCTCTTTGTTGGAGAGTTTATTAGGGATAAACATTTTCATGTTATTCCTCTTTTATGCTCTGTATGAGGGGCTATATATTAGTGTAAACAGTACAAATAGGTTTCTTTGTGAGAAATCTTTTATATATGTATGTAAAAAAGAAATTTCAACAATTTTTAAAAAAATTTATTGTGTGTTTTCTTTTTTGTTTTAATTAGTGATACATCATCTGTATTGGGACAGACTTTTAGTATGTTAATTATTCAAGACTTTGAAGCTATAACTCCAAACATTTTAGCAAGTATTATAGAATGCATTGAAGGTGGTGGCATAATTATTATGATCCTTCCAACTGCACAGACATTACAAGATATACCTTCTTTGAAGATGGTAATATATTTCAAATTGCTGTTACTGTATTAACTATCATATTTTTTCACACTTTTTTTGGCCACCATTAATTATTTTATTTTTTATTTGTTTTTTTACAATGCCAAACCTAAGGGGGGGTGCAAAAAATATGAGAGCTATTTTCTTTAACTGTTTACTGATACAATTTTTCTCACAAAAGATTTGGAACACCTGAAGAACTGTTTGTTTGTAAGATGAGTGATAATATTTGAATGAATAATTAATGTTAGCTATGAACTGCTTAGGTAAAAGACTATGTTGTATGCTTGTAATTGTAACATTTTAGATGATATAGCAGAACCATAATTTAAAAAATTTCTAAATATACCTTATAAGTTCTACCATTATTTGAGGGTATTTCTTAGATTTATAACCACAAAATGTTTTTATGAAGTTGCTTGCTTCATATTTTTTATTGCACCTTTATGTGTCTCAATTATGCCAAATTTACTATTAACATTTATATCACTGTTATTTTTCCTCAAAATTTAAAATTTGCAGTGAAACTGTTATTTTTTGCAAGCATTATAAATTGAGAGCATGGAGAATCTAAGGAAATTCAGACAAAAATTAAATTAAAGGAATTGATTAATTTTCAACACAAGACTCTAATATATCATATGTTTGATTATTCATTGGAAAATATGTGCACTATTCACATGTACCAAGTGAATTGAAAAAAAATCTTGACAAATAAAATAACAATTTTACTTTATTTGATGGATAGAACCAAACTGAAACGTAGTTTTAAACAGACTGTAATATAAATATTGTGATGCATATGCAATTAGATTAATTAGTAATATGTATTACCATTTAAGTAATTCAATTTGACTCAAATTCTTCTTGTGAAATTTACTTAAATTGAAGTGTCTAGCCATCTGGAAAAGTCAGGGAAAGTTACCATACCTGAGAAAAAGTCAAGACATTTTTTTAATTATAAAACTAAGGATTTGAATTTACAGTGCTAGGAAAATCTAATTTTGCTCTTCGTAAGTACTGTAAAGAGTTTCAACCTCTTATGCAATTTCTTTTGTCTACCCGATTTCATCCCATCCTTGTAACTCAGAGAGTTTCAATACCAGGTTCACTGAAACTTTGTACAGTTTTTTAATATTGATTAGGTGATTCAGTCTGTTTACTTATCTTTGTCTAGGAACTGAACACGTGTTAGCTTAATTCATTGAATATTTATAATCCGTAAATTGGGCTAGTTACAGAGTAGATACATTACTGAAATTTTTTTTTTTTTTTTTTTTTTTTTTTTTTTTAAATATGCTAAAGCGATCTGTATTTAACTGTAACTGGTGTGATAAAGAATTTCACTCTGATTGGACAAAATGAAGGGCACCTGATGCTAAATTGTGTATCTCTAAAATGTTTAGCATGTAAAAAAACATTCTCATTAGGATCAAGAAATCCTTAATCATGAAATAGATATCTTGGTGCTCAACAAGTTGTAAATTTTGCAAAAAAATTGTTTCAAAAATCAGTATTTTGTGCTTCAGTATCAGATATGAAAGTTCCACTCTCAAATTTTAAACCTTTAAGAATTTTATATGTAACATTGCAAAATCTTGATACCTGGAGATTTTTTTTATTTGTGAGGAGAAGAAGGAAAAGTCAGGGAAATTTGTAGCTGAGTTGAAATAGGCACCCTGACAAATATTTGTATTTTACCGAAATTTTTCTTTTGGAAGTAGGGGGAGGGTGGCGGGGATGCAAAAAATTTGTAGGAACATAACTTATGTAAATAAATACGGTAATTAATAACTGTTTGAATCACTTTGATTATTCTCAAAAAGCTTTTATGTGTGGAAAATCTAAAATCAATTTTGTAGCAAGTTGTTTTAATAGAATTACTTTAAAAGCATAAAAAACTTTTTAATAACACCATAAAATAAGAAATGCACAAGCCCTTTCAAAAGAACTTTATCTTTCTTCGTCAGGTGAAAAGAAGACTTGCTACCACTTTGAAGGCAGGAGCATGACTGAAAGGAAATGGGATCCTTTCACAAAGTTCTTTTGAAAGCTCTTGTGCATTCCTCATTTTATGGTGTTATTAAGTTTTTTTATGCTTTTATGGTATCACATCAGTTTGTTCAATACTTTAATGAAAATTACTTTCTTTTCATTAAATAAAAATTGTTTTTTGTAAAAATTTAAAGTACAAATTAAATTTAAATAAAAAGTTTAATTTATATTTGAGAAAACCCTAAACTCTATTATCATCAAAACAATGTTAAGGTTTACTGTCAGAAATACTACTTTTTTCAAAGAAAAGAAGCCATGAAAAATATTAATTTTATGTGTAATTAATTAATATTATTATTTAAAAAAATAAATAACTTGCTTTATGTTATCATTTGGTCTTAATTATATTTATATATCTTGTAGATATAATATAGCTTGAACAAGTTACTTAAGTAAAAAATTTAAAAGCATTTGATTAATACCTGAAACTTTGTAATAATTATATAAAAGCATTTTGATGTATGATAATAGAGTTTTATGGAAACAAATTTGTTCAAATTGATTAAACATACTGCATTGTGAAACACTACATTGTATATATAGAACTGTTGAATTCAATAATTTTTTATTTAAAATACAAGAAATAATAGTTTATATATTTTTCTTTTAGGATGCCCATTCAAAATATGTAACATCTGCTT
The DNA here is from genome assembly GCA_963931845.1 of Maratus michaelseni. NCBI lineage: Eukaryota > Metazoa > Arthropoda > Arachnida > Araneae > Salticidae > Maratus > Maratus michaelseni. Next base: position 80,075,060 of record OZ007600.1, read on the forward strand.
ATCCCAGCATAGATCCCGTATTTAATTTTCGTCTTGTGCTATCGTTAGCTGATTGTAATACTTGTATGATTTTAGATGATGGTCTGAAAATTCTCCATTGCTGTACAGATTTGGATTCTGTTGATGCTTCTAAAGCTTTGGTAACACTTTTAATTTAAAATTTTGCTTTTGACACATAGTGGTGTAGTCATTTTAAAAATTATGGGAAGAGCTCAGATAGTCATTTTCAAATAACCAAAATAATTGAACAATTGGAATAATAATAAAAAAAAAAGATTAAGTATTTACAAGAATAATTAATTATTCAAATTAGTTATTAATATCTAATAAAAAATAAATATCTTAGTTAATTTCAAAACAATGAATAAATAATTTAGTAGATTTTGCAATTCCCGTTCTAGTGATGAACCCATAGTGAAGATTTTTCTAAAATCGTTTTGATTATTTATTCAATAATTATTTTGAAAGTTTATTTTTTAAATGCATTTTGAAGTATCTGTTATAACAATCCCCGTTAATCCGCGATTTTGAAATTCCCGTTCTTACGACGAACCCATAGAGAAGATTTTTTAAAATCTTTTTGATTATTTATTCAATAATTGTTTTGGGCATTTATTTTTACGATATTAATGCGAAATTATTATATATATTAATGCGAAATTCTCTTGCTAGCATTGCAATAATTTTTTCAGAGCACTGTTCCCCTCAGGGCTGTGCAAAATGGGAGGGGGGGAGTGGTGGAAGCTCTTGCACCGGGTGCCAAAAATTGATTGGTTGGTTGGTTTTATGACGGTCGATTATCTACACAAGGAATATAGGCCCTAGAGGGGATTGCCCTCCATGGGGGTCTTTCTAAGGGATCCTAACCCGTATTTACGGCAAGGTTCGAAGAAATCCACGGAAAACTCCGAACGGTTAGGTTGACGAGCGTGACAGGGTTTGCCAAAAGTTAAGGGCTGCAGTATTCATTCTGCTATCTCATTTGTTTAGTCGGTAAAATTCTTCTGAGAATTATTTTCTTTCACCAGTTATCAAACGTCTCACTTAAATATAGCTTAACCTAGTTAATGAAACTTTGTAAGAACATGTATACAAATAATATATATATAGTAAAAGCTGGATTATATGGCATTCAACTAACCGGAAAAATTCGAGAGCTCCTTTATTTTTTTCTTCCCATAAACAGGTGAAAATTTTTACTGCTATTTTAGGAACTTTACTGCTAGCATTCTCAAATTATCACCGCGACTGATTTGGCTTAAAATAAATCTATGTATGCTCATGACAATGAATGTTATAAAATATAAAGATAACGTAAATAAAAAGTACAGCTGGATGGTACAGAATAATTGTTCAGAATTATGTTGTGTCATCCAACCGCAGCTGTTTTTCCCGGCGATAAAAAAGGAAGAGGAGAAGGGGAAAAACGACATGAGGAGAGAAGAGACACTAATTAATCCTTCGGCACAAGAAGCTATGGAATTGCATCTCATAAAAGAACGCTTCATGAAAAAAAGAGAATTTTCTTTCAGACAGACAGACATTAGACATGCCATGCGTTTCGTAGTATTCCTGACACATCGAAAGGAACGCAATCAAATGCCCAGTAACTGCTGAGAAATTATTTATCCCAAACTATTTTTTCTTATTATTTTACTTACTCAAGAATAAGAAATCATTATTTTTAAAGAATTATTTACTAAGGTCTTTATCCTATATTATATTTTAAATACTATATTTACTCAAGAATATTATATTTTTTAACTGAATATGTTTAGAATATATACACTTAACTGGGGAAAAAAAAAAAAAAGATACTGCAGGGTAAGTTAGTTTCTCTTTCATTTTTGTTTTATTGTTGTATTTTTATCACTTCAAACATTTTCTTTCCAGTCGTCTGCCGAGAAAATATTTTTCAGCGGAATAAACAGCAAACAGAAGTACTGAAATGATACCCTTTTCTTTACACTGAACCCATTATTCAATTGAAAACACTCTAGATTTTGTAATATGACCCATGTAAAAATATTTTAGCTGACAACAATTACTGCAAAGTGCAAAGGCAAGTTTTTAATTTCAATTTTTACTAATAAGTGACAGCATCAGAAATTGTGTGATATTCTATTATTTTTTTCTATTTTAAACTTAAGAAATATATAAGTTGCAACAGGTAACAAAATAATAATGATAATAAGTTAAAACCAATTTTATAATTTTCAACAAAATTGTTTTTCTTAATGTGGACATTTGTTTTCATAAGAGAAAAAAATTCTATAAAAAATGGTGCACTTTCGCACCAAAAGCAGGGGAAGGGTTAATTCTTAATTTAATTATATGTTTATAGGTATCTTCACTTTAAATCTGTATGTTATTAATCCAAATTTGTTCTAAGTATTCATAATAACAAAAATAAAATATGCATAGCTTGTGATCTGCAACAGTTTCAAAAGCTGTGTATATCATTTGCAATTTTCTATTGATAAAATACATAACTTTTCTAAATCCTGTGTATTTTTTCTTTAAAAAAAGATATATATATATATATATATATATATATATCTTTTTTTAAATATATATATATATATATATATATATATATATCTTTTTTTAAATATATATATATATATATATATATATATATATATATATATATATATATATATATATATATATATTATATATTATATATATTTTATATATATATATATATTTTATATATATATTGTCTGAAATCTTAATAATTTTTTTAGGTTAGACAAAAGTTAGCTAGCGTAACCCATAGTAATTCATCTCAAGGTTTGGACAGAATAATAACTCTATGTTGTACAACTGATCAAAGCAATGCTCTTCAAACATTTATTAATGTCTTAAAAGAAAAATCTACAAGATCTGTCATATCTTTAACATCAGCCAGAGGAAGAGGGAAATCTGCAACATTAGGACTGGCAATTTCATGTGCATTATATTTGAAAAATTCTAGAATTTTTGTCACGTCACCTCATGTTGAAAATCTGCAGACCCTTTTCAAGTTTATAATCAATGGAATAAAAGTTTTTGAATATAAGGTAAGATGGTTTTACATATTTTATCTGTTATATTTGAACTTATTATCTGAGACAGAAAATTATTAGTTTGCATGTTGTCCGAGGAAAGTCTGGAGATGCAGAGGTACAATCAGCAGAATGAAGGAAACTTGCCATTTTGCAATGTTCATTATGTTTTTTAATTAATATCTTGGCTAATTTTCAAAAAATGAAAAATCAGTACCAGGTACATTCGGTCCTGTTTTTGTCTATTCTCATCCAGGTCTTCAGAATGCTATGCGTGATAGATTTCCCTAGCCATCGTCAACGGACACACAAAAAAACATCTTTCTGTTATTAATATAGAGCACCTGGTAGACCGATCATAGCTCAGTGCTATTTTTCTACATTCATATTGTATTGAAAACATTTTATTATTTAAATGTATTTTTTTCTACATGAAAATGTCATTTCTAGTTTCTAAAAATAATGCTAATAAACCCTAACAATTCGTTTTTTGACTTTATCTATCATTCTGTATCCATTTTCTCAGTACTGTCCAGGAAACAGTTTTGACCCCAGTGGCAGAAAGTTCTGTAGCTGTCTGCGACAAGCTTTTAAAATTTCCTAATTTGTCTGCAAATTTTGCATGTAATTTTAATGAATGAATAATACACTAAACTAAGAATTTTTCATCAGTTTATTCAAAATAGGGTAAGCTTGATGCATTCTCATTAATTTTGCTTATAACTTTTGATGTTACATATCATTTCATCATTTCACTTCTTATGGGATTTCTAAAATGGGAAGGATAAGCTTAGTGGGGGGAAGAAATTTCCCTCCCCTGATGCAGCTACAGAAATTCCTTATGGAGAAAAATGTCTTAATGAAAGTCCTGCATCAGCTGCAGATCGAATTAACACTGTTTTCAGTTCGAGCTGAGTTTAGATTCCTGCAGGTTGGATTCGGGTTAACCCAATTTTTTTGGTTCTGTATATTGTTTTAGATTTAAAAATTTATGTATTAAACATAGATGTTTGCCTGTGTGTGATGTTTTCTGAAGAGCCCGCTAAGTGCAGAGCTGCAAGATTTGGCAGGAAGAGTCTGAAGTGTTGTTTTGTCTGAAGTTATGCACCTCAAAGCCCACTTTTGGACTAATTTTCTTAATTTTTTATGTTTTTTTTTTTTTTTTTTTTTTTTTTTTTTTTTCCAGCAAATTTTCTACATTAGTAAAGGGAATCCGAAATTCCTCCATCTATTTTTGATTTTTTTATGCAATTTTTAGCATTTTTTCTCATTTTGTGACGATCTTTAGACATTAGTAAAACGAACTGGGTTTCAGTATTTTAGCAGTCTTTTTATGCAGTAAATTTTGACGACACTCACGATTATTTTTTTCCAAAATCGTTTGATGAAAATCAGTTTAAAAAAAAAAAAAAAAATTTTATAGCGATCCTTTAACGAAAATCGCGTGTTTTTACTGCAATCTTTCAACGAAATTCACGTGTTTTTACCGTGATCTTTTGACGAAATTACGTGTTTTTACCATTATCCTTTGCCGAAATTCATGTGTCTTGAAATGAAATTCTTTACAAACAAATCTAATGTTGGGAGTGCCGTCTGCCTTTGGCAGTGCACACCCTCGAATTTGTATGATTTTATGTTTTTTATCCAAAATCTATCCAAACGAACCTAAAATTGGGGCCCCATTACCTTTGGCAGCATGTACTGAGTGTACTACGCATGCTTTGAACTATTTTTTCAAACGAACCTTGAATGTGTATTATTTTATATTTTTAAACAAAAATCTATTCAAAACCAAATGCTTTGCTTTTGTCTGCGTGAAGAACCATGGACAGTTCAGAGATGGGCTGGTGTAATTAGCAGAATGAAAGATGCTTGACGTTTTGCAATGTTCATTATAGTTTTTAATTAATATCTCAACTAATTATCAAAAAATAAAAAACTGAGCCTCAAATGTTTTCAACCTGTTTTCATCCATTCTCATCCAAGTTTTTAGACCTCTACATGCAGTAGATTTTCCTAACCATCGCCAACAGACACATATACAAACATCTTTCTTTTATTAACATAGATTATCATGTTTTTCAACAAATAAGATAACAAGGTATAAGTCCCAACATATAGTTTAGCTGATGCTAAAATGTTATAGTTAAAAAACACCCTGGCAAAGTAGAGGTTGTATTGTTGTATTTACATTCATTTGATAAGAAAAAGTAAATAAATAAAAAATAATGGGGTGATCATCCCAAAATGTATTTAAGCTATATATCTAGAACTTAGTGTAAAATAAATTTTTATTTGCTATTATTTTTTCTAGGAAGGAACAGATTATAGTATAACTTATAGAACATACGAAAACCAAAGATTGATTTCTGGAATAAATATTTTCCATGATCAAAGGCAAATTATAAATTACCTCTTACCTACTGAGTTTTCCCAAGTTGGATCATCTGACATTGTTGTCATAGATGAAGCTGCTGCAATACCATTACCAATTGTCAAAAAATGGCTCAAGTCTGATCTGCTTTTTATGGCATCTACAGTTAATGGGTTAGTAATATCAGTGAGCTTTTTCAGATTCTATTTTAGCTATATTATGTTATTTTAACTGTATATGTAAAATATATGACGCTCTGTCTTATTGTTGTACAATAGCTAATTCCTAAGTTCTCAGTTTTAGAGTTATAGTTCCAATTGAAAAAAAAAATGTTTCAAGTGTTATAATAATAGTTATATAATAAATTCTAATAAAAGTTTACTCTATATTTTAATGAATGATATTAGCATCAATACATACAAAGGGTTAGTGCAGAGTTTATTGTTTTCCTTTCTATTAATTTCATTATTACAAGTACAGCATTTATGATATTTTTCTCGGTTATGACTTATGAGGCTTGTTACCATGAGTGAGGTGTTTATTTCATAAATCATGGTATATATCACTAAAATTTCTAGTCACCATCAAACTTTTTTTTAAAGCACCACTGGGATGTGTGTGTTAGATTTAAAGAAACAGAGTGTAAAGTATTAAAACAATGTGTTAAGTAATTAAATATTATTAATATGTTTTCATATATCTATGTAGTTATGAAGGAACTGGAAGGTCACTTTCTTTGAAACTTATGAGTCAACTGAGTGAAGAAAGTCAGCGATGTTTACCTTGTAATGGAAGTTTTAACTCCTCTGAAAAAAGTAAATTTTATTTTAAACTTTTCAAGATAAGATAATTTATAGTTTATTTTAAGTGCAATAAGTGATGCATTCTTGATTTTCTGTATTTTATTACCAGGGTCCAGATGTTGATGAAATTTGCATTTTTGTAAGATAATTTTTTTAGAGGTTTTTTAGTAAACATTATATTTTTGGAACATTTTTTAAAGTTATAGGACATTATTTGATTTTTTTAATAAATAAAACATGACATTTCATACGGTTTACATTCTCAATTTAAAAAAAACCCAAAATATCAAAGCATAGTTTCACAAATAACTCACTTTACTTTGTCTAAAGTATTCTTTAGGAAAAAGTTCTAATTTAATGTCATTGCTCTGTATCGCCTCTTTTACAAAGTAAAAAGGGATGCCATGTTCTAAACTGTGTTCAATACTTATGTAGAGGAGTATTTTCCCCATTTAGAATCACTTTCTTTTGTGGAATAAAGGCCCAGAAGTGAAATTGCTTATCAGTATTTTGAAATTTTTTTAAAAATTTCATTTTGTTCAAGATGCAAACAAAACATTTCATAATGTACTTTCACTAATACAGAATTAAGAAATTGCTTAAACATTTGTCTATTCCAACCGTTTGCAAAATTTTATATCTAAAGAGTGCATTGTTTATGTTTACAGAATATTGAAAACTTATTATCATGAGATTGATATTTCCTCTCTCTATTTTAACATATAGGATGAAGTAAAAAGAAAAAAAAACCCGACCATGTGGACATATTTCTAAGACTTTCTTGTTGTTGACCATTTTTAGATATTCTTAATGATAATGTAAATTGTGATGCAGGAAAATTAGAGAAAATGTAATTTTGCCTTTCAATTATTAAAAAAAAAAAAAAAAAAAAATCTGTGGTGCTACAATTCATTAAATATCCTGGCCTACAGTGCCCAAGTCCTATTTTTTTTATCCTGGGTCCTGAGGTGCTATGTAATATATGTCCCGGCCATGTGATCAGCCTAACACTAGTGCCTTAGTGTTTAGTTCCCAAGTAAGCTTGCTACTCATTTTATCGACCCCAAAGGGATGAAAGGTTAAATGAACTTTGCCCTGTCCACAGCTCAGAATCGATCTGGCGATCCATGATGTGATAGACAGACATGCTGACTACTATGCTTTACACCTGCTGTTTTACACCTTTCAGTTATAACTGACATTTAATTTTATAGATAAAATTTGAAAGAAGGAAATACATTTTAAATATTTATATTCTCTAAATTTATAACATACTTCTAAAAAGTTTGAATAGGAGTCAAATTACTTCTGAAATATTTTTTTTCTTCTCTTTGGCTAATTCTGGTTCTAAGTTCACAATTTTCCCACTCATTTGATCCACTGTTAGTTAGTTCATAATGGAATTAAAGAACATTTTCTTTGTTTACTTCAATGAAGCAGGAACACTGGACAAAAGATTAAAAAAAAAAAAAAAAAAATCTTGTATTAATATGTACAGATTCGATATTCTTCATCTGGCAACTTCTAGGGCAGCTTCTGTAGGGGAAAATCTTGATTATTTTAGGAAAAATACAAGCAGTAGAAAATATTTTTAAGTATAATAAAATATTTTTAAGATTTTTTTTTTTTTTTCATTTTAAAGACATTTTTACATTACCTCTTTATACTTAGTTATCATTTAGAACATTTAAAATTGTTAACATATGGTTCTTTTTTTAAAAATTATATATTGTGGCTTTTGTATTTACAGTCTTTACTTTGCATGAAATAACCTTAAATGAAGCCGTTCGTTATGCTGATGGAGACAGCATTGAAGCATGGTTGAATAAATTGTTTTGTCTTGATACTGAAATAACATATTTGAGTGGAAGTGCTCCTGACCCAAAACACTGTCAACTGTATCCTTTTGCAAAGTGTATCATTGAATGTTTTATCAAAGAATATAAAGTTAAAACAAAACTATGAACTGCATATCATCTTTTGAAGTCTTGTGTTTTACTATCTTTAAACAATAATGCACAACATTTGATTCAATCATAAAACCATTATATTTTATCGATCGTTAGATGCATATAAATAAGAACTACGAGAAGGAAAATGACGGGCCAGTTTTGCTCTAAAGTGTGCGGGTGCTGATGAGAAGATCGCTAAGGTAAAATGCTTGCAACCCTACTGCTATTGGCTGCTTGGAATTTCACCCCTACTGCTATTGGCCTGCTTTGAATTAGTTTCGGTTGTAAATGAAAATCAAAATATCCCGTAGCAAACAGTGAGCAGGGAAGATACTGTGTAAAAATCCCCCTTGTCTTCCTTCTCGTTCTTGTTAATTCTATGGTTAGATGCAATTACAGTATAAAGTTCTTTTAATAATGTTCCAATAATGTTAATTCTTTTCCGATAAACATTATAACTGTATCTCAATTTCTATTGAGTAGAAATGCATCGAATTTTTATTTGAGCTTATTTATAATAATAATAATAATAAATACATACATGGTCCTATTTTGGCTTTGAGTAATGAGTGGGCTTGAAGATGCTTTGGTCTGTTCATTTAAATTAAATGCTCTAGTTCACCTTAGTTTGTCATGCTTTGATGCCTTTTACTTATTTTTTAACCCCTTTAGAACCAAAGCAGCACATTTGCATCCAAAAGGATTCTCCCTCTCCAGCTCAAGGGCGAAAATATACATTTGGATCAAATACTTCATTGGGGACCAAGGGTGTATATTTGTCATTGTAATGGGAACGTTTTATTTTTAAATACAAGATGACATTACTTGTCCATATTTTTTGTAGCAATCATGCTATGCTGAAAAGGGATACTTGCCTGTAAGTCTTTCGTAAAGTTTGGGATTACTGAGGGTTAGAAGTTTATTGCTTTTAGTTTTAATCTGCTTACCATGGTGAAAATATTGTGCTGTCTCTTTCAAACAGAATTGTTATACAGAAAAGGGTTTCTTAAAAGAATTTCCCAAATTTATGAATAAAACAAACAGTGATATTTCAGATGATGACATCGAATTTATATAAGCTCTTTAGAAAATTCAAATTGTACAGTAGCAGAAGGCAGTTCTTCAATTTTCTGTCAATTTTCCTAATGGAAACTTAACATTGAGAAATTGATGAAAATTAATTTCATGGGAAAACCAACACTGAATATCGATAATTGTGTTAACTTAGAGTCTAAACAGATTTTTTTTTTTTTTTTTTTTATGTTTTCTCTTAAAGTATTATGAGAAAAAAAAAGATAGTAGAGAAAACTAATGTTTTTTCCAGACATCAGTAGGGCAGCACAGACATCAACATGCAGAGGTTTTTTTTTTTTTTTTTTTTGGGGGGGGGGGGGGGTATTTTGTGAAAAGTAAAAGTTATTTTTGTGAAAAATAACATTTTGTAATGAAAGATGAAATCCAGTTACTCATATTCAAACAAAGCATTTATCAATAATAACTTCTTTGAGTCCTTCTGATAAAAGTTTTCCTTTCTTGTTAACTTATTTTGTTTGCAATATTGCACATTTTAAAACGTAACAAAATAAAAATAATTAATGAAGAGTATGTTTTTAGGGAATGGAATTTTGTAAAGGGGCCTATTTTATTAAGAGGAATTTTATGAACGGGCCTGTTTTATTATAAAAAAATTTGTGAAGGGTCATGTTTTATTAAGAATTAAGAGGAATTTTGTGAAGAGTCCTGTTTTAATAAATCGATTTTTGTGAAGGGGGCCTAAATAGGCCCAAATTTTACCTGTATCGACTCCTGATTAGTGCAAAGTAGATGAAAATCATTGTTGAATTTCAAAATGGCTTTAGTTAAAAAAATAATGAAAAATATGTGGGAGAAAAATCAACAAAACTGGGCACTACATATCTCTAATTCCTTTAAGGCATTAATGATAGTCATCTTTCAAAACTATATGTAGATAAAAATTAAAAACAAAAGGTCATAAAAAATGTATAGTGAGCCTGAAAAAAGAGGCAAGATATTCCTTATAAATGTAAATTCTGCTATGTTGGTCTTTACATTGACCTATGTTTTAAAATCTTTCCTGCATTGCTCAAGTACTGATTTACTATTTGTAAATGTTTTACTTAATTATTTTTACATTTTGTATTTGTAAAATTTGCATTGTAACTTTAACTTTTGCTTAGATATTATGTTAATAAAAAAATCTTATTCAGCTATCAGAGAGTGGCTGAAAATTTTCTTCAGCAGTTGACTGCGTTATTTGTATCATCACATTACAAAAATAGCCCAAATGATTTGTTCATGTTGGCTGATGCACCCTCTCATCATTTATTTTGTTTACTGCCACCTGTTAATAAAAATCTGCAGTGCTTGCCAGATGTACTCTGTGTTATTCAGGTAAGTACCTTTAAATTTTTGTTATGAAAAAAAAAAAAAAAAACTCATTTTGGAAATTAATTATGGAAGAGCTAATAATGGAGTGGAAATAATTTTATTTGTAACCTATTAGCTATGAGCACGATCATATGGACATGGTAAAAACTAAAAAGTGCAAAGTACATGTCAGTAAATGGTGATAAAACATCATTTTTTAAAATGTCATATTTTATTTTTTTAATCATATTTAAGAAATGATATTAATTAATTTATAATTAATTTTATTTAGGGAGAGGGGGGGGGAGGGGTTATTACCCTCCCTCCCATTCTGACATTAATGAGTTAATGATTTTCTTTTAATGGAGGTGCCATAATGTTTTATATTGAAAAGTTTAGATATCGCAACAACAATATCTAAACTCTGACTCAGTCGATATATCCCAATAACAATAATATTGTTTTACAATCACCGCAATTTCAAGCCCTGAAAAGCAGTGACAAATATCCTATACCAATATGTCCTTCAATCCTTCTTTCATCCCATCCATCTATTTATTCACTGCCCTGCTTCATCCAAAACAGAAAATCTACCTCCGCTGATTATCCCTCTATCATATCTCAAAGTAAGGAATATCCCAATATATCACAATACATTCAATCTTTGCAAACCACAAATTCTACTGTTTGTTAGAGATAAATACTGAATAACACTAATCATGCGTTCCTTGTTTGACTGCTGTGATTGGTCTAGACATATTGCAATATCTCTTGGCTTTTGATATATCATGTCCAATAAGATGAGCTTGAATATGTGTTGGTTATTGCGTAGTATTGATTGATACTGCTTGCTAGAGTGCAGTTTCTTGGATTCGGAAGGAATTTATATCTGCCATTAAAATTAGTGTCCTGAATTGGGTAGATTCAGTCTTTTTTGGTTGCCCCGTTCATAAAAAAGGTACTTTAAATACATTGAAAATTTTTACGGTGAATTTCACTAGATTATCGAAATTTAACTTATTGCTTATTCGAGTGGATTTTATTAGAAAATTAAATTTCTGAACGTGGAAAGAGAAATGTCTATCAGTTATTCCGCAAAGAAAATTTTTTTTTGAGTGAGAAATACATAAATAATTTAAACGATGTTGAAAAAAGAAAAAAAAATTAAATTATATGGTTGCCGTGAGTAAATTTTGTAGTAAATCGTACGCTTCTCAAAATACACAATATTTTTGAAATTTCTTAAATTCACATTTTTAGTCATCCAAGGTAATCCTTTGCTAAATTGAAAATAAGAAACGATAATGATCATTGATAAAATGAAGTTTTTCAGGATGGAGTGATTTCTTTATTCCAAGATTAAATGAAGGATATATGACAAAAGGATTGTGATGTACCGGTGGTTTGGCCCGGGCCCATTTCGTGTACAGAATAAACGAAATCAAGATCAGTCCCTCCAAACTCTTATTTTAACCAAGTAAAACAAAGTTTAATATTTTTAACCAATATTAACAATTAAATTCTATGAAACAAAAATTGTATACATATTTGGACAATTTTGAATTTCATTTATTTTATTAAATGTGTTTTTTTATCATAGTGATGAAAATGAGACTAAAAAAAAAAAAAGATTAATAGAATAAAATGAGAAGAAAAGAGGAAATACTATCTTTAAAGAAAAGCTTTATGAAAGTAATGGTTTAAATGCAAATAGTTATTAAACAATTAGTTTATTTTCTTTGAAATATTTTGTTTAAAAACATAAGACATAAAAATTATGTTCTATGAGTAAATAGATATAAAAATTTTAATTAATTACATTCAATTAAGTTTTGTATTTAAATTGTTTATACTATATTATTTATCTTTAAAAAAACAGCAGATGCTCTTACTCTCCCCAGTCCCCCTTTAAATTAGAATCGCAATATATCAGCAATATCGATATTAATTTGTTGATAAATTGCAATTTTTAAATTTTGGATATCGTTCAGTCCTAATTAGCGATAATTGCTGTAAGGGAATTTTCAGTTAGGGTATGTGATAAGTTTAGCTAAGTTATTAGGGTAGTTAAGTTAAGCTACATTGTTGCATACTATGCTATGTGGAGTGTATAAATTCATATACAGGACTACAGGATCATATACAGGACTACACAAAAGCATTTGTAAACATTATTGTGTATGGGTGTGAATTTCTTAAAGGTGGCTTTTAATTGAGTTATGCACAGGTTACGGAAGGGCGGCCTGCCTTCATGCCCTTTTTAGATAAAATCCCACCCCCCTTGCCCTTTTTCTGGGTAGAATCCCACCCTCCTTTCATTCCTTGGTAAAAGCCTGCCTTGTTTGCATTGTACTTTCAAAAATTCTTTACCTATCTTTTCTTTTTAGAACTCTAGTATAGTACATCAGGAGTATATCTTCTCTTTCCCTCCCACCCATTTTATTTCTCTCTGAAATGTCCTGGTATGCCTAATCTTGGACTTTGTGATTCATTCTTTCCATTGAACAAGACATAAAGGGCAACTAGGTCTTTGATTCACCTTTTCTAGTGAACTAGTATTAGATCAGATGTTCTGGCCTTTGACCACGTGGTAACTTACACAAGTTGTATAAAAAAAATGAGAAGTAGCTTTAGAACTTTTATTGCATAGTTTTTTCAACACGTTTTGCTAAAACCAGGAAAAGTTATCTGGTGAATAAAAGTTTTAGAGAGAAAAGTTTCTAAAGATCATAGGAAAAGGGGGAAATGACTGTGTAGTAAATAAGGTCAAAGACTATTTTACAATAAAAATTCGGAGCATGTTTCATTTGACTGCTTTTAATACTTTTCTTACAGTGAAGTTATGTAAATATTATTGTATTCTTATAACTATAGAGGACTTTAGTAGCTATAGTTTCTTTAAGCAGTTGCCAGACTCCCTTCCCGCCAGTATATTGGTGTACACACTTATTATAAAAATGCCCTTTTTATGAAATGATATACCCTTTTCAACAAAATTGCCCTTATTATGTAATGTGCCCCCTGCCCTTTTTTATGTTCTACAATGATCCCTGTTATGCATTTTCCAGCTGAACTATTTACTATACTAAGAGATGTTTGTTTGTAGAATATAAATAAATTCATATACATGGCTAATCAAAGAACTGGATGCATTGCCATCTATGGGTGGTAATTTCTAGAAATGTGTTTTTAGTAGTGTTATGCATTTTTTGCAAGAATTAAATTTTATCTTAATGTGTGGCATGTATATAACATAGAAGATAACATACAGAGTTTTATAAAAGAATTCAAGTATTTTTCTATCTATTGACAGAAATTGCTGAATGTGAATTTTCAACTGTGTTATGCTTTCTTTAACTAAACTAAATTTTAGCATATTATGTAGAATATATACAAATCTATAGATCATATACAGGCTGCACAAAAGAATCCAAGTACATTTCTGGTTATGAACAGCAGTTTTTTTTAAATTCAGCTTTCAAATGTGTTATGCATTTTCTAAATTGTTTATTTGGACATCTTCTTTATATTATTAAACTGTGAAGTTTTGTTAAAGTATTCTTTAAGTGTTGGAAAGTGTCATAATCTATGCTTCATGCATGATTTTTCTTTCTTGTTTAAAATGATTTAGGTTGCTCTAGAAGGTAAAATATCAGAAGATCAAGTCGTTCAAGAATTCTCTTATGGAAAGAGAGCATCGGGTGATTTAGTACCCTGGATTATTTCCCAACAAGTTAGTGTAATTTTTAAAACTATTATTGTAATTTGTTTGTTTCATTCATTTTTTTTTAATTAAAAGTTTTCACTTACTTATACAATGCTAAATTACTAGGAATAAAAAATATAATAAAACAATACTTCTTTTCTTAGAAGAAAAACTCATGATCATTGTTATTATTTATTTGCTACTGTAATTGATTTTTCACAAATTACAACTCTTGGATCTTTAAATTTTATACAAATCTCATAAGAATAATATTTTGCATTTAAGCTACTTTATGATGAATTACAATTTTTTAAATCTGTTTAAAATTCTTCAGCCATATTTTCTGTATCCGTCTGTTTTCTCTGCCTGTTACTTGGTTTATCAAGTTTTACATCAAATTTTAATTTTCAATATTTAAACGAGCTGTGCCAGGGTGGAAAATCTGGAAAACGGGGGAAATTTTATTGATACATGGAAATTTCCATACTACTCACTGACAATTTCTTGGAAGAGAATCAGGGGAGAGCAGTATTTCAAGATCTGTATCAAACGGCATTAAAATAAATTTCTTGTGCTATGCTGTGCTAAAATCACTTTTTGCAGATTTTGCACAAAATCTGTCCCAAATTGCCATTTTGTTTCCTGAAGAGAAACCATTTAATGAGATAGAAGAATAACTTTCGATGTCACAATTGTAAAAATATCATTGTTTGAAAAAGTCACATGGAAAAATGACCTGGAAAAAATTAGGGAAAGTGAAAAAGTTCGAATTCTGGCCAGCTTATATGCCACTTTTATCCAAAGAAAAAGATTGTTATTATGATCAGTAATTGAAAAATATTATATTCTTATGATTTGTGAAATGTTGCAACTGCTCTCCCTCCCCTTCTCTTTGGAATGGAAAATGATTCTATTTTTACACTTATTACAGCTGTATGGCTTGTTGTAAACTTCTTCACATTAAATCTTTTTATTTTTATTTATTTATTTTTTTAAACCAAATTTTATATAGGCCATTGAATTTTCCAAAATTATAACTTATTTGAACTTTCTGCCATCACAGATATTTATGTAAATTAAAATTTAAGTATCAAATATTGTAATAAGTTGATTTTTTATGATGAAATAAATTTTAAAATGCTTTTTATATTCATGTGTATTTTTGTTTTAGTTTCAAGACAGTAATTTTCCATCCCTCTCAGGTGCACGTATAGTTAGAATTGCTACTCATCCCAATGTACAGAGGGTATGTAATATGTTGGTTTTTTATAGTTTAATATTCTTTAAGAGAATTGAAAATAATTACAAGGGGTTTAATTAGAATAATTTTTTTAATTTATAGATAAAATTTACATTTGAAATTACTGATTTAAACCTTTAGAGCAGGCATTTAAATGGCCTGTGTACTAGCTTACACGATGAGTGCCAATGTTCACTGTGCAAAATACTTTCTCTGTTATCTTTTTGACTTTAAAAGCATGTATGAGATGCTAGGGATATAAAGCTAGCATTTTTTGAAACCCTAATAAATCTAATGGGTAAAGCTTGTAATTTTAATGTTTTCAATAAAGACTAGTTTGTAGCTGTTCGACTGCTCACAAATAAGTATATTTGAAACTACTGATCTGAGAACTCGTAGATTACTTCCTAGTAAAGTATCGATACACTAGCAAGCGAAAGTCTTTTGTCAAATCTATAAATTAATAGTAAAGAACGAAGTATAATGATTTTTTATCAATGGATACTGGATATTCTTTACTTTTATTCAACTCTTCTCTAATTGCAGTTGCTGGAAATCTTCTATTTCATTTACTCATGAACACAATATGTTTGTCTTTCCTATTTGATGCACATTTAGGCCATCCGCAACGATTTCTAGTTGGATTTGTTCCTGTTTCTTTCAATCGAGCTAATGTGTATGTTATGCTTGATTTTTGGATTCTTAATGTTTTGCAATTTTTACATGGGTATAACCTTCTTGAGACAGAATTTCAATTTTACTATGACTTTGATTGCATTCACATTTTTTCATTTTTTTAAAAGTTATTTACAAGCAATCAATATTAACTGCAACAGAAAGTAATATTAATTAATCTTTAATTAGATTAAATATTAGAATTGCAAAACATAATTTAATAATTAAGTAATCATTATAAAATTAGTATACTTAACTAAATTTAGCAATATACACATCAAACCCCAGTGGCAGAAAGTTTTGTAGCTGTCTGCGCAAGCTTTTAAAATTTCATAATCTGTCTGCAAATTTTGCGTGTAATTTTAATGAATGAATAATGTACTAAATTAGGAATTTTTTATCATTTTATTTAAAATATGGTAAACATGATGCATTCTCATTAATTTTGCTTATAATTTTTTATGTTACATATCGTTTCATCATCTCACTTCTTGTAGGATTTCTAAAATGGGAAGGATAAGTTTATTCCGCAACCAGGGGTGATTCTAAATAAAAAAAAAAAAATAATTTTCTGAAATTTACAGAGAATTTTATGAAAGGATCCAGGGGGATGGGAGAGAAATTTTCCTCCCCTGACGCAGCTACAGAAATTCCTTCTTTAGAAAAATGTTTTAAAGTCCTGCATCAGCTGCAAATCGGGTTAACTCTGTTTTCAGTTTGAGCTGAGTTTATATTCCTGCAGGTTGGGTTTGGGTTAGCCCAATTTTTTAAAAGTTGGTTCTGTATATTGTTTCAGATTTAAAAATTTATGTATTAAACATAGATGTTTGTCTGTGTGTGATGTTTTCTGAAGAAACTGCTAAGTGCAGAGCTGCAAGATTTATAGCAGGAAGAGTCTGAAGTGTTGTTTTGTCTGAAGTTATGCACTTCAAAGCCCGCTTTTGGACTAATTTTCTTAATTTTTATGTATTTTTTTTTCTTTTTGCAGCAAATTTTCTAATTAGTAAAAGGAATCCGGAATTCCTACATCTATTTTTCAATTTTTTATACAATTTTTAGCATTTCTTCTCTTTTTGCGACGATCTTTAGACATAAGTAAAAGGAACTGATTTTCAATATTTAAAGCAGTCTTTTTATGCAGTAAATTTTGTCGATACTTACGATTATTTTTTTCCACAATCGTTTCATGAAAATCGCGTTTTTTTTTACCCCGATCTTTTGCTGAAATTCACGTGTTTTTACCGCATTCCTTTGCCGAAATTCGTGTGTTTTTATTGCGATCCTTTGTCGAAAGTCGTGTGTTTTTACCGCGATCTTTTACTGGTAATTCGTGTGTTTTTACCGTGATCTTTTGCCGAAATTCGCGTGTTTTTACCACGATCCCTTGCCGAAATTTGTGTGTTTTTACCGAGATCCTTTGTCGAAATTCGCGTGTTTTTACTGCGATCCTTTGCCGAAATTCATGTGTTTTTATCGCGATCTTTTGCCAAAATTTGCGTGTTTTTACCACAATCCTTTGCCGAAATTTGCGTGTTTTTACCGCGTCCTTTGACGAAATTTCATTAGTGCAGACAAAAATTGTCCGCAAGAGATTTCCTTTGTCCGCGACTATGTCGCCGAATCACAGTGTTTCTGCCACTGGGCATCAAACTAGATATGAATACACAAAAAATGCGACCATTGAACGATCATTCTCTTTTCGGAACAGCGAAATTATCAGCATCATGTCCTGGCCAATAAGTTATCTTGATACTTTAATTAGTGTTTCTGTCCATTAATTCATCCTACCCCACCAGTGGCTGAGAGGTTGTACTCTCTAAGCTGGTAGACGGGAGGTGCTGGGTTCGATCCCAATCGCGCCCATCGGCCTAATCGTTCGGAGTTTTCGTGGTTTTCTTCGAGCCGTGGATTTATCCATGCGTAAATACGGGTTAGGTTCCCTTAGAAAGACCCCCACGAAGGGCACTCCCCCTGGGCCTATATCCCTAGTGTAGATAATTGGCCGTCAATAATCAACCCAACCCATTAATTCATCCAGTTTCGGCAGCAGTAAACCACATAGTAACATGTAATGTAAGTTAAGATCATTTAATTGCAGGGTTGATAAAAATCACGATTTAAAAAAAAAAATAAAAAAAAATCAGATTTATTTGATTTAAATCAGATTTTTTTTATTAATATTATTTCTGTACTGCCTATGTATTTATTTTATTTTTTCTGCATAGATTTACACATTTCTATTAATTTAATTACAGTTCCTAGATAAAAATTTAAAATAATTTAAATTAAAAAAAATTATTGCAAACAAAATCAGATTTACTTAAAACTTAAAATCATATTATTCTACTATTAAATTGTTATAGGTAAGATATACCTATGTATGTTGTGTGTATAAGTTTCTAGTTAATTTAAGTTATTAAAATTTTCATTAAGATATTACTCCAATAATATCTAATCACATAATAAATGCATCAAACAATGCTAAATATATATGTGTATAAATATACCAGGGTTGGCTAATTTTTGCCTAAGTGGAAAAAAACTGTCCCGGCAAAAACACTTTTTGCCATAATTTTTGCCAGTGGCAAAAATTACTAGTACAGTAGAGTATCTAAAATCTGCACTTCTAAAATCCGCAAAACTCCAAAATCTGCATGAGTTGCAAATTTGCAGTTAAGAAGTAATCTTTATAATCTTTGCTCCAAATATTATTGAATGAAAATAAAATTATTTTTAACGTAAATTTATTTGAATAAATAATAATGTTTATATTGGCACAAGATATTACACTGTTTATATTATAAATGGCCAACAACTCTTTTCACCCTATCTTAAAACAAACACCTGAAAAAAAATATGTGGTATGGGGTTACCAGAAAATTGTAAAATTCTTTTACTGATGGACAACTGCGCTGCTAATCCTGAATTAAATGGTATTTCAGATAATATTATTACAATGTTTTTGCTCCCCCCGCCCCCCAATACTACCTCGTTAATTCAGCCTATGGATCAGTGTATTATCCATAAAGTAAAATGCCACTATAAATCAAATTTTTTGAAGCAACTTATTAATGCTGATTAGCCATTTGAAACAATAGAAGAGCACAGAAAAATGTTCACCATAAAATACTGCATTTATTTAATTGATGAAGCATGGGCTTCTATTACAAAAGATACCTTGATCAATGCATGGCATAAAATATGGCCAGGATCATTATTTATTGAAAATGAAAATGAAGAAAAACATTTTTCAGGTTTTCCATTAACATTGCAACTAGCTAAAGCTTCTGAATTGATGAAATATGCAAAAGCCCAGCTTCACAAGGTTTTTTTTTAAAGAAGATGAAATTATGGAATGGATGAACCACACAGATGAAGTTTTAGTAAACTGTTTTGCAGATGAAGAAATTATTTCTTCAGTTATTAACCCACCAGAAGACTCTGAATCTGACAATGACTCTGAAGAAAAAGAAGGTTTGTATTTTTGTAAAAACTTTTTGAAGTTGTTGGAGCAGCAGAGTTGCATAGACCAACAAGAAATAATGACTGTTTACAGGATCCAAAAAAAACTTCATCAAGAAAAAGGGAAAGTTCTGAAGCAAAAAACTATACAAGAAATGTTCAAAAGTTATAATAAAAAATAATTTTGTATATTAAAATAATAATCTGCAGGTGAATTAAAGGTATTCAAGTTTTGATTTGTTTAAATTGAATTATTACATCTTCTTTTAAATGGACACAGGTAAGTTGAAAAAAAAAATCATTTAATCTAGGATCTGCAAAACTCTAAATTTTGCAAAATTCTAAAATCCGCACAGCCTCTGGTCCCAAGCTGTGCGGATTTTGGAGACTCTACTGTATTTTAAAACAGGGTTTTAAGGATTTTATTTTAATTACATGATTTCCATGTTTAAATCATAATTTTAACAGATTAAAATCAGTGATTTAAATTACAATCTTGACCAATTTCTGTTTTTGCCAAGTTTTGTCTGTCAAACTATCCTGACAAAAATACATTTTTGTCGGCAAAAAGCCAATCCTGATTTCAACTGATTCAGATTCACTAATGTCATCTTTATCACATAGACTGTAAGCTTGTGATGTTTTTTTTTTTCTTTTTGCCACAATCTCCACCATTTCTTCACTACATGGTTTGCATATTGCTTTCACACATTTTCCAGATAGTTTTTTTTCTCTCTCTCCTGTAAAATAAAGCTACATTGGATCTTTCTTTTCGCCAGCCATTTTTCTTATTATCAATGCATCCAAAAGCTCTCTGTACTGTACCTAGTATTAGTAAATGAGTCTTGTCCCAACTTGTGTTTCACACTATACTAATGATTACAAGACACAAGGTAATCACATAACTAAAAGTACAAAGCTATCAATTGTCGGTGTTATCCAGCCCTCAGCCATTGACAATTTCAGCAATCAATCATGCTTATTTAACAGTAGAAATGGCTGTTTAGCTTAGAAATAAGGTATAATAACATATCTTATTTTCCATTGCATTAAGCAATGAATTCTAGAAAAGGAAAAGGCAAAGGGACCAGTCACAGGGATTAAAGTATTTTCAGTTATAGAAGAAACATGAAACTGGAATCCTATAATTCTATGTTAGACAAACAGTCTAAATAATTATTATGTTACAATTTAGCCCTTGTATTGATCATATAATATGATCAATACATCTCCCATCAACATATGGGATGTTGAAATTTCCAGGTCTAAGCAACTAAACATAAAACAAACTTGCGAATCATGTATAATCTACTTTAGAGGAAGTAACTCCTCACTGAAAATACTATTATATTGAATATATTTAACTTTAGTTTCAATATCTAACTTGCAAAAATGAAGTGATCATCTAGGAAAGACAAAAGTTTAAAAATGAGAGAGCATTTATATATATATATCAGTATTTATTTTGTGATGCATTATGGATAAATAATATTTTGAATGTAATGTTGCATTTACTTTCATAAAATAATTATTTTCAACTTATAAAAGTTTTATTTAACATTATTAAAAGGTAATTTTTAATCTGGACATGAATGATGACATTTATTTGAACACGAATGATTAATTTAATTCTTATTCAGCTTGTAAATATCAATGTTAAAAATACTGATTTAAATCAAAGATTTTTTTTAAAAAATCATTTGATTTAAATCAAACAACCCTGTTTAATTATAAAATTATATAAATTAATTTGTTTTTTTTAAATCTTGGTATTGAATTTATAATAAAAGTAAAAGTAATCATGGATTACAATAACTAACATTTGCAAAGGCAAAGATAACAATTAATAGTTAGAACAGCTTTCGCCGCCCCAATGTTTGAAAATTTTCATGAGGATGCCAGATAAGTCCTTACATCTTCGTAATCAAAAGGGGAAGAGAGAGAGAGACGCTACAAGAAATTTCAAACCCCGAGCGTGGCTAGTAATCTCGATCATTTTCCTACTTTCAGCCAATCAAAAAATTTGTTGTTGATTGCGAGAATAAATTCACATATCATAGTCTACTTCTCAACTCCAGTACAAGAACGAAAACTGCACAAATTATTTTTAAATTGAGGATTGGCAATGAAGCTCAAAGCAGAAATAAGCCACAGTACATTGATTGACCCTGTGAAGTGAAACAGTTTTCTGTTTAAAAAAAGAGAGTCCTTTTGAAGAAGGAAAAAAGAAAATGTGAATAGAATAACGTTATGTTTTAAAGGAATATTTTAACTGAGAAAGGGAATACGAAAATTAATATTTAATATTGAAATAATATTTCAGAAAAGTAATTTTAAATTGAGGGAGGGAATGTGAAAAATAATAATTAAGATTGAAATAATATTTAAGAAAAGAAATTTTAAAATGAGAAAATTATAATTTAAGATTGAAATAAAAAATATTAAATAATTGAAATTTAGATATATTAAAATATAGATTTTAAATATTTAAATTAAGGGAAGGTTCGTCCTATGGGGTAACAGATATGGAGGTATATGTTGTGAGTTGCATTTTTAAAAACAGTTAATATAATTACTTCTGCTCAGGGCTACAGAAAAAGGGATAAAGCCATTATGAATGACTGGTACATTTCTCTTTTAGAGCATACATCATGGATTCTGTTTTTAAACAAAATAGCAAAATAAGTAGATGCTGAGCATTGCTTTTTGCATAAAATTTTCAATTTAAAATAACTAACAAGTAATTCTCTCTCCCCGCTCCCTTGCCCCCAGTTTTAAAGGGCTCTGTAGCAGCTAAAAGTGTACATGGATTTGACCACTGATTACCCCCCCCCCCCCCCCCCACCATGTGTTGTTAATATAGTGACGCTTAAGTATTAACCACTTTGTGAAAATACACAAATACATCAAACATACATTCTTGATTATTCTTATCAGTAATTTTTAATTGAAAATTATACCTTATTTAATCTAAGCTTTCTGCCATTCAGTTAGGCAAAAATTTCTATTTTTAAAATTCAGTGAGAAAAGATTAAAAATTCTGTAAAGAACGTTCCTCACAATGGGATTAAGAGAATACATATTACATTAGACAAGTTCATTTTCTTATACCATACTTAAGAGGCCCCATTCGCATCACTACCAGAGCTCTCTGGAGCTCTCACCAGAGCTCTACCAGAGCTCTCACTACCGGAGCCCTCTCTGCGGCTCTGCTTGTACTAATGAGAAGTTTTTATTTTTATGTTTACTTAAAACTTTGTTAGAAAAAGTTTCAATAATGGAATCTTAAAGGTAAAGTTTAATTATCTCACGTTAGACATTAGTGTTTCACTTTTTTTCATGAAAGTCTAACAGTTTAAGTAATATTTGTTGAATGTTTTCAATATGATGAGATGAACTGTTTATTTTTTACTATTGTAGTAGTTTGATTTATTAACCTTAAAATGCCTCAGTGGAATATTATACCACTCAAAGCAAGTTAACTTTCTGTTTTCATTGTGTTTACTGTACTACTTCAGCTTTATAAAAAATGACAGAATAAATTTTATTTTATATATTCTTATTAGTAAACTGTTCTTATTTAGATGGGCTATGGACAACAAGCGCTACATTTGCTGTTTTCATATTATGGAAAAAAACCAGAATTGTGCTTATCAAGCTCAAATATAAGAAATAAAGAATCTACACTTTTATTGAGTTTAGATGAATTAGAGCAAAATAAATTACATTACGTAGGAGTTTCATATGGTCTCACTTTAGAACTTTTTAAGTAAGTGATAAATTAGGTTATATATTTTTTACTTTGTGGATAATTGTAGGATAATTTCTGTTCATTTCACTTGCAAGGGTATAAGAGATGTTTTTATGACAAAGAAAACTGTATGGAGAAATAATTTATTTTATATGATGTTTCCATTATAATTTTCATTGTAATAATAATTTTAAATATGATTTTTTTTTTTTTTTTTTTTTTTTTTTGTATGCATAAAGAATGCAATTTTGCTGATTTTTTTTTTTTTTTTTTTTTTTTTGTTTAGTACAGCAGATTCCCAATTATTTGGGACCTGGAGTATGTCAGATAAACCAAATCATCAGATGCATTTTCTGATTGTACATACATTAAACTATAATAAAAATTGTTATAAATAAAAATAAATAGCTACCATCATAAAATAAAATCAATAACTGTTACCATAAAAAAAAATTATCCTTCTATATTAAAAAAAAGTAATCTGGAACTGAGCCAAAAACGATTTAGAAATGGACCAATCAAATTCTGCGTCCGGGTTATTCTCATCGCTTTTTTACTAGGGACTTTTTTGAGGAGCTATTACTTTTTTTCTAGCCATCCTACGGATTCGAAAATCATACCACCAGATGCGAAATATAACAAGCTTTCAGAAATTAAAAAAATTATCACGTTCGGACAGTAAAAACTCAAAAAATTCTTAAAATACAAGTAAAAAATCTTTAATTGAATTAGTCATTTTTTTATATTGTTGCCAATTTCTAAATAGGCGCAAAGGATTATGTTTTATCTCAAATAAAAAATGTATTTCCGCGAAACTATTAAAAACAATAATGAAAGTTTAAAATAATAATTAAATGATCACGTGTTGAAAGCAGGAAATAAAGAAAATTGCGTCATAAAAATTGTGTTTACACATGAATATTAAAAATAAAAAAGATGAATTAAATGAAAAAGCATTATAACCAGTTAAATGAAAAAGCATTATAACCTGATTACAGAAGATAGTCGCCGTTTGTGATATCATCATCATCATCTTTTTAAAACAGGATACATTACCAGGTTTTAAGAGACTGTGAAATCAGAACGGGGGTTGGTGAGCATAGCGAGCAGGGGGGCAGAGCGCCCTAGTTATTTTTAAAAAAAGGGAAATTTTAACGAGAAAATATAGTATTTACGTACTTTTTCATTTCTGTCATAAGTAAAAATAAAATAAATTCATGAGAAAAAAGGAAACATTTTTGCTTTCTCCTCAGTTGTGATTTGTATATGCAACAAGACTTAATAAAGATACTTACATTGCATCTGCTTATTTCTGATTTTTAAAATCATTTTTGTTGCCAAGGGAAATTAAAATAGGCAGGTGTGTTTGTTGGTGAAAATTATTCCAGATCTATTTTATATGATTATCATGAAAAAATTCTGTACTATTTAATGAAATTTAAAATGAGATAATTTAACTTTATTTTAATCATTTATGAGTATTTTTTTTATCATTTATGAGTATATATATATATATATATATATATATATATATATAACCATAAATAGTAACAGGCCGTTTGCTTACTATAAAATTTTGAATATATCTATTTATTTTGCTTTTTATCATTAGCAACAAATGTGACTTACTTCTAATGATATGATTATGAGTTCATCTATTGCGATTACTCAAAATCTGACATTGCTACATTGTGAATTCTAGGCATATATTTATAAAAAAAGTTTTCAAGTTAAGATTTAACATGTTAGATCAGCAATTCCCAAACTTTATTGTTATGCAACCTTAGTCTAAATTTTTTGAAACCTATCTAATATGTAGGAATACATGCTTTTGTATAATCTGTCATGCAAAAAAGGTGATCTTTCATACAAGCTCATTTTTATACACAAAAATAATATATGCACATCAC
Source organism: Maratus michaelseni (assembly GCA_963931845.1). Taxonomy (NCBI): domain Eukaryota; kingdom Metazoa; phylum Arthropoda; class Arachnida; order Araneae; family Salticidae; genus Maratus; species Maratus michaelseni. Next base: position 80,100,371 of record OZ007600.1, read on the forward strand.
AAACATAAACAAAGTATAAACACAAAAGCAGTAATATGTATTTCAAATGTGAAATTATATTAATGATAATGCAATATAATTATGAAACATAACCTTATTTTACTATGCATGGAAAAATACATCTATTAATATGTTTAAAAATGCACTTAAAGCGTTTTAATTCTAATCTCTAGTCTACAGTTTTTTTTTTTTTTTTTTTTTTTTTTTTTTTTACACTATTTCAAACACTGTCTTTTCACAAAATTGTTTATCAGCAATCCTTCATAAATTTTTATTTAAAAAATGTAATATATTGTGTTTGTTATATTTTTACAGCAGATAAAATTAATAACATATATTTGGAAAACTGATCGATCATTCTGTGACTCACCCAAACATCGCTTGTGATGGGAGTCATTGGTAAGTTGTGACCCATAGTTTGGGGATTGCTATATTAGAGAAATTATTTGGGTTGAATAGTTACAAAATTGACTATTGTAGTGATTTGCCTCAGTTGACAAAGTAGACTTTGAGAACTAGAGCAAAAAATTAATTAAACAAATAGAATATCCCCATAATTAACAAAATTTGTATATTTCAACATTTTTTCACATTTGTGTGTGTGCATATAACATCAGGTCTGTTTTTTATTTAGTCAATGACTAAAAATTGAAAACATTGATTCTTCTGTAATTGATAAAAGAGAGTGTGGATGTGTGTGTGTGTGTGGGGGGGGGGGGGGGGACAATAACTAAATGTAATTCTGTATTGTTAATGAAAATTTAATATATGTAAAAATTAATCTTTTGGAATTTTTTTTTAAAAAAAAAGACATTTATTTGTTGTATATTATTTTTCTTCTTCTTCTTTTTCTTTTAAACATCCCTGGTTATATTGTGCTTTTTTTGTTGGCTCCTAGCATACATGACGTTTTTTAGGTTTTTAAAATTTATTTTTGTGTATAGCATTTATTATGGATACATATTGCATAAATAATAATCTTTTAAATATTTTATTTTGTGATAGATTTTGGAAAAAACTGGATTTTGTGCCATTATATATTCGTCAAACTGCTGTAAGTATATTTTTATGTGGATTTTTTAATTTAGCTTGTAGTTAGTGTGACATTATTTTCTCTGCATAATGTATATTATATATATATTACGAATATTTAAAATTAATATATTATAATATAACTTGCATGTGCAATACATTAACAAGTACTTTGTGATATTGCTCTTTTCTGTTCATGCTTATGATATCCATTATTGCGATATCCATTTGTTAAAAAAAGAAAAACTCTGAATAAGTCTCAACTCCGTTTTCAAGATATCCATTTGTTAAAAAGCTCTGAATAAGTATTTTTAAATGTTATTGGTGGCAAACCATGCATAAGTAAAAAAAAAAAAAAATACTTTTGGCAAAACTTTAAAATTAAAATTACTTTTTTTTCTTAATTTCCCAAGAGTGCAAAAAATGGAACAAATTTTCCTTCTTGCTGCAAGAAATTATAAAATAGTAATATAAATTCTATCTAATATCAATTTTATCTTGATAAAGAAAGGTGAGTTTATTCATGTTCAAATCAGAGTAAAACTTGTGAAAATGGAACCTGTCTATAACAGAATCTTCCAATAATGGGGGGAAAAAAAGAAAGTTATGGTCCTGACTCCTGATGGAAGAAATTCCATACAGTTATAGCACTTGTTAAGGTGGAAACTTGTCTAAAATGGATTTTTCTTGGTTTCGGTTCCTTACAATTCTGTTTTTTGCAGTTTTTACTGTACATGGTTTTTCACCTCAATAAATACTCTGAACTTTCTTTTGTAGAAATCCAGTGAAATTAAACACAACCTTACAAAAGTCAGAAGCCAACCTCATTAATAATAATAAAATAAATTATAAAAACTGACCTACAGTTTGGATAAAATTGGGTTATAAAATCAATGCAGCACTCTTTTTTTGAATGAGTTATATATAGTCTTTCAAAGTTACCAATATAATCTCACAGATAACTGCCCCACCAGTGGCTGAGAGGTTGTGCTCTCGAAGCTGGTAGACGGGAGGTGCTGGGTTCGAACCCAATCGCGCCCGTCGGCCTAATCGTTCGGAGTTTTCGTGGTTTTCTTCGAGCCGTGGATTTATCCATGCGTAAATACGGATTAGGTTCCCTTAGAAAGACCCCCACGAAGGGCATTCCCCCCGGGCCTATATCCCTTGTGTAGATAATTGGCCGTCAATAATCAACCCAACTCAACTCACAGATAACTAGTTACATTGTAGAGTTGATAAAGTGTGATGATTATTATTTATTCTTAACCTTTTTAATTTTTAGAGTGAAACAACTGGTGAAAACTCCTGTGTTATGATTAGGTGTCTTGAAGAGCAAAACTCATCTTGGTTATCAGAATATTTATATGATTTTCTTCAGCGATTTTTAATTCTTCTTTCGTCTGCCTTTAAGAAGTTACCTGCTTACTTAGCCCTAGAAATATTGCATTATAGGAGAAGCATTCATCCAGAAATGAAAGGTCTGTAAGTTTTTTAAGTTAATTTTTTTGTAATAATATATCCAAAAATTTGATTTATCAATTGCATTGTTCAACAAGGTATCTGTTTCTCATGAAGTATGCAGCATGTTTTATGTATTAGGGAATGCTTAAAAAGAATACAGCATTGGAAGTTTTCTATAACCCACTGTCTTTGAAAAAAAATAATAATGTTAATTTTAATAGATTTTTGCATTGGGAAATATAATATATGAATTTTGTCATTTGAATTTAGTAATAAAATAAATGATTAAATGAACAATTGATAGCTAAAAAGTAAGATTACAATATTGAAAAGTTACAGAATTATTTTTAGAAAAAATTAAGAGAAATTTTATACACATTGAAATTTAGTATGAAAATTCATGAAGTTCTTATAAAGAAAATTACCACATTAAAATTTATTCAAGGTTTCAACAAATTGGCAAGGTTGTCAACAAATAAGATTTGTTCTACTTATTCTATTGGGGTAACAAGTCAAACAAAACATGTAATTTTTAGATTAAACACAAGTAAAATGATTATGTAATCTTATCATAATTATGAGACAAATGCCCAATATAGTTCTTAAAAGTGGAGTGTGATAGAAAATTTTTAACAGCATTTTCTTAATATATTTATACCCTGGTGATTGTGATCTAAACTGCAGAAAAGAACAAAAAATATGAAAATGACCTACAGAAAATAATTTTTTTGAAATAGTAAATATTCATATTTTTTAAATGAAAGTACCTGAAAAGAACCTTCCATAAGTGGGTATTTTATTTATTTATTTAATTTTTATGTATTTCCATCCCGGCTACACGGATGGTAATTTCAAACAGAAGAAAAAATGGAAAATATGAAAATGACCTTCAGACAATATATATTTTTTAAAATAGTACATATTCATATTTTTTTAAATGAAAAATACCGTTGAAAGTAAAAAGGAATTTTCTATAAGTGGGTATTTTTTGTTTTCTTGTATATCCACCTGGGCCACATAGATGGTTATTTTAACAAAAAGTCAAAACGACTTCCAGAAAATAATTTTTTTAAATAGTAAGTATACACATTGTTTTAAATTATAAGTACCTTCAGTACCAGAAGGTAATGTTCACTTTTTTTTTAAAAAGGATATTGCAGATTAATAGAAAAGGGCATTTTTGTCGAGTAAAGAGGCACATTTTGTTGAATGAAAGGATATTTTTGTTACATTTCTCATTGTATTATTTGTCAGTACAACATACATCAGTATTAGACATTTTCTTCTGGAAGGAATGTTTGCAACTCTGGGGGGATTTCACTTTTAAACAATTAAAAAGCATAAAATCCTAAATCTTCTAGAGGGCATATCGATGCACAGGAGGGAATATTCCCATCAGTTCACCTTCTGAATTCAACACTGGCATACTTAATTAAGGTAAGATGAAATTATGCTATATTTCTAAAGAGAGATGGTGAACATGAGAATCAGGTAAACTTACCATGGATTATATGTTTTGTTATGCAGAAAGAAACCCTACATAGAATTTTTCAAGGTACTTCTCTATTATCCCGTCAACCACTTTTCATAATAAAAAACTATCGCCAAACTGTAAGATTAAACGTCAAAATTGCAGTCCCATTTACTTGATGTCAGAAGCATTATACGTGTTTGTTATGTCATCAAGTGGTTTTTAATTCGACATTTGCAAGTATTTTTCATTATGTTTTACTGATTGATTAGTTATTTCATTAATTAAAATAACAATTATGGCCTTAAATTCGTATATTTAATTAATTTATTTATTCCAATGGCAACCTTCTCCCGTTTATTTGGCGTTACAGTTTGGCGATAGTCTTTTGTTATGAAAAGTGGTCAACGGGATAATAAAGAAGTACCTTTTTCCAAAAAAAAAAAAAAAAAAAAAAAAAAAAAGCTAAATAAAAGTGGTGTTTTTTCAAAATAGGAGGTTCATATTACCATGCTTAGAACCAGTATACAAATTTTAAAATCAATTTAAGTATTAGAAATGGCAAAAATGCTGTGGCGAATAGTTTTGTTTCGATAAATAATACTAATAGATGCACCATGATTGTAATTTTTAGATGCAAAATTTATAAATCAATAAAAAATTAGCTAGTTTTGTATATTTTCAATGATGATTGCAATAAATAATTTCAACAAAAAATATTTAATGACAACACCTTTTTATGCATGGGTAGGGCGGATTTAATCTTACAATATGTGACTCATATAGTGCAACCTAACTTCTGTTTTCTAAAATCCACATGTTTTTCCAAGAAAGAAGAAAAATCAAAGAGCGCCTTTTCCATAAAAAAAGGGCAGGACACATCAGCACTTAAAACAAAAAGGGCAGGGTAAGGTCTCTTTTGAAAAACATCAAACAGGAACACTACGAGAAGGGTATCATAAACTTGTATGTATTTTTCTCTTTTTTTCTATCTCTATAGGGGCCTTGGTGATTGTGGTTTTAAAATAGAAAAAAAAAAAAAAAGAACATTTACTGCCTCTGTGCTTGAAGAACTATGTTTTTCCCAGACATGCAAGGAAGCGATCATAACAATGTCAAACTGCAGAAAATTGAAGCTCGTTCATTAACGTATGATGAGGAGTTTTAATTAATATCTTTACTAATTATCAAAAAGTGAAATTTCTAAGTCTCAATTGCATTCGGGCCTGTCCTTGTCTATCCTTATCCAAATTTGCAGCCCATTATGTATGATATATTTCCTTAGCTATCACCAACAAATAAACAGACAGACACATTCCCGACTTGAACATTTTTCACTCAGTTGGAATTAAAAAAAAAGAAAAAGAAATCTCTCATCATTTGATTACATCTTAAAAGATGGAAAGTTGATTATTTTTTCTATTCATTTTCCAATTATGTAAATTAATTTAGTATTAAACCATGATCATGTTTTTTTTTTTTTTTTAAATAAAGTTTTGGTTGTATATAAATTTTTCATTTATGTATCTTTTTTATTAAATGTCCACTATAATAGTACATGCCACTCATCTTTTCACCATATCATATTTCTGGAATTGAAAAAAAATAATATAAATATTTTAAAACATGATCATTTCTATTATTTTAGATTGCTGTATAGATGTAGATATCCAATCTCTCCTTAGTCCATGCAGTATGAAGCGAATTGAAGCTTACTGCAATCATCTTGTTGATTATCATCTCATTATGGATTTGATGCCTGTGCTTGCCAAGTGTTATTTCTTTGGTTATTTTCAAGATTATTTTCTATCATCCATTCAAGAAGTAAGAACGCTTATTTTTCATATTATTAATTCAACAAAATATGTAATTGAAATATCATTAAATTTATGTTATTAAGTTTTTCCCTTAAATTCTCATAATCATTTAATTGATTCACATTTTACCTTAATTAATTACAAAAATGTTTTTTAAAAATCTGTATTTTTATTTCAGAAATTGAAATAAATAATGCTGATTTTTTTTTGTAAAGTAAAAAAAGTTTTTACATTTTAAAGCAATTTGAAAATTTTTTTTTGTTGGCTAAATAAATTTTTGTTATTAATACAGTTATAATTATTACTAACTATAATATTATTGTGCAAAATAAATAAAAAATAGTTATAACGGAAAAAAGAAAAGAAAAGGAGGGAGGTGAAGATTATAATAAAAAGCTGAAACAATTTTACAATATAGAGAATTAAATTAAATGAATGGAAGTGCTAGAAATTTAAAAAATAAATAAAGTCCTTCCGGCCTGTACCGGGAGGAAAAGGTAGCTTTCCTATATCTTCGTTTTAAAATTTTAGCTAATGTTACATGAAAACAGCAAGTTAAAATGCAATGAAAACTTTTACAAAAGATTCGTTAATACTGAATTTGAATAAGAAATTCGTCTTTTGAATAAGAAATTTGTATTGAAAGCTACCTAAAATTGTTAAACTGAACAATTTTTCTCATTTTGCAGAGAGCAACTTAACTTTATAGATAAGTCAGGCTTTTCATTGACAATGATATTACAATAATCCTTCATTTTTTTAAATTTTTGTACCACTTCAATCTTCCTCTTCTTTCTGCACTTGTTGTGTTTCTGATTGATTGTTTCCTCTTATCTCCTATTTGCCTATTGGCTCTTCTCTTCTTTTCCTTTCATTTTCTATTTCATTTCAATGTGCTTCTGCTCTTGAGATAGTACATCATATCAAGAAAAAGTCTTTCAGAATGTGTTATGTTATGTCTTCTTCACTTTTACTTACCCATCATACGTAGTATAGGGTAAGTCTTGTAATTGTTTTGAAAATCGAGAAAATTTTTTTGACGATTTACACGTTTCAGACACTGGAGATTCCGAAAAACTTATTTTTAGAAAAAAAAAATTTGCCGTCCGTCTGTGTGTCTCTAAACGCTCTATCTCCCGAAAAAATTGAGATAGAGACTTGCAAATTGGTATGTACTTAGTATGTAATAATGGGAAGAAGTCTATTTCATTTCAATAACCTCGATTAACCAGAACTATTTTTTTCGGACTCTCGAAATATTCATTCAGATAAAAGGTATATAAAAATTTTCGAAATTGGTTATTTTAAGAAATGAATATAAAAGACAATAAAAAAACATAAATTTTGCATAAAGCATGAAGTTGGTCGGATAATGAGTTGCCGAGATATTTGGAATCCTATTTCCACACTCTTCGATTTTTCATGACCCTGTATTTCATCCAAATTTCAATTCAAATATATATTTTAATTGGAAATGAGATGCTTCATCAGATGCAATAAACCGCTAGTTAATAGGATTATTATTTTTGGAGTTATAAGCATGTTTCTTTCAAGCAATTCAGTAATCGGGCCTTTAAAGTTTGTGACGTCATCAAGCCACGATTTTATTTGAATTGCAATGCATTTTATAAGTAGTTTACACATTTTTTATTTTCATATTTTGTATTATGCATATCCATGATGGGTAAGTATTATGGTGGCCCCTAACGACTAGTTTTGTGATGTATTTAAAAGTTTTTCCTCATGGTTCCCTATGGGTCTTATACCAGTAAATTATGCTAATACAGTTGTTGGTCAATAAGATGATCTTAATAAATTTATACATTTTATACAGAATCAGATTTCTGTTTTATGTGCTCATGCACCCAATGCACTCTGTCACCTATAATTCTAATAAAGAAATGGATGATTCAAAATAGAGGTAATGGCCATTTTTCTTAAACTAATAATGCCTCGGCCAGAGTTGGGCAATATTGAAAATACATGTATTTGAAATACATTTTCAAAATACATTTGTATTTTGTATTTTAAAAAGATAAAACTAAAATATTTTGGTAATGTATTTTGAAATGATTTTTCCATGTATTTTGTATTTTCAAAATACTCAAAATACATTTATCGATTTTTCAAACTGTTCATACAGACTTGAAGTTGATTTAAACCACAACTTGTGTTTAAACTGCAAATTAATCATTTACAACAGGAAAATATATGCTTGTTTGTTTTGTCTAGTTTTTGAATTTGTTTCTGGAAGTTAATATAAACATATTTTTAAAATCTGGTTCAATAAGGATTTTTATCTTCTGCCGAAACATTTTTGTTGAATGGTTATAATAAAAGCGTTTATAATTCTTAATGTTGCTATAGGAATTAAAAATTTTTGTTGTGTGATGCACAAGTAGGATCGTCCAGAGTTTTCCCGAGTATTGCATTTTTGAAGTATGTTAGAAGTGCAATGCAGTTAGTTATTACATAGATTCATGAAAATATGGATAATACATATTTGAGAACACTTAATGAAAGGAAATTAATTAATTGTGATATACCACGTTATGCGTTAGATATAAGTATACTTGAAATATTTTAAAGTAATATTTTTTTATGATAATTGGTGTAAGACCAAAACACTATTTTCCGACCGAAACTAACTGACCCTGGTCATCATTTCGAACCGGGCTTGGGCTTTACTTTTTCCTGAACACTCGGGCCAGACAGTGTCAGACTTCTTTTTTCCAGACTGAGCATTCTTCCTAGATGTCTGAATGGGAAGAAATTTTTATGCCCGGTCTCGACCTAGATCATTTAAAAATCATTGGCCCGGCCTGGCCCATCGAAAAATCAGTAAAATTTGACCCGGTCCAACATGCAAAAAAGTCATATATTTTTAAATCTTCATTATTCTACAGTTAAAATTTTAAATTTATACTTTTTAAAGAATAGTGCGTATATTTCTAGGCAATAAAATTAAAGTATATGAAAAACCTTCAAAAAGAACCCTGTCTTTTATGAAATCCTGTCTTAAATGGGAAAATGTGTTGATCCATGTAAAATGAATGTAATAATACATGTGAAAAGAATATAATGCATTTACAGCAGGTGATGTAACAGATAAGGTGGGAACTTGTCTGTAACGGATTATTTTTTCTCTGCTACATGATTTTCTTAGAAAAATTTTCTTTATAGCATTTTTCAGATTTGTAAGTCTCTAAGCCATGGAATATAGATTAATGATAATTCAAACATTTGCATACAAATAGAGATTCATAAAACAACAAACATAGTTTACATGGGCACAGGCAGAAATAAATCTAGGTAAGGGCAGTATTTTTAAACAGACGTACTTGTACTTTGCAGCTTTGGGCGCTTTTAAAAAAATGAAGAATATAAACATGAAAAATAGTTAAAATAAATATTTTTTGTCAGAACACCTTTTACAAGAAAATTTTTAACCACATCGGCATAAAAATCTTATCTTTTGTAGAAATTCACTTGGGCCTATTAAGTTTTTGTACGGTCCATGCTCAGGCTGAACGCCGAACTTTTAGCATTTATACCAGACCAGTACATTTTTAGTATGGTTTGGGCCAAGCTCGAACTGAACTTTTAGCTTTTATACCTGAAAGGGCCAAAATTTCTTTCTATGGGTTGGGCTGGTCCCGGGCCTGGAAATTGTCCGTGCAGACCTCTGCTTTCGGTTATGGACCTGTCCATACAGTAGATAAAAATTTATACTATGACATTGCAATTAAAAGATTTTTGTGTGGTACAAGATAATACACAAAAATTAAAATTAAAATGAATGTATTGTGTATTTTAGGTGCTAAAACCAATGTATTTTGTATCAAAAATGGTTTTACAGTGTATTTTGCCCATTTCTGGCCTTGGCCTATGTCCCCCATACTGATAATCGTCCATAACAAATAACAGTAGTACCTTAAACTGATAATGATAGAAACATACTTTGAATTACAAAAGTATTATATATATATTTTCATTTTCCTATAATTTATATTTAGAAAATGTTACTCTGAGTTTAAGAAGGACATTAAAAAAAAATCTCATTCTTTTACAACCAAAACATGATACTTTAAGTTTTATGAATTTTCAATGTTTCTGGCATTAAAAGGTAGTTTCTGGCATCTTTCTGTTTTTAGTGCCTGAAAACACTGAAAATTCATAAAACTCAAAGTATTATGATCAGTAAGTTTTGATTAAAAAAAAATAATGGAAATTTTAATGCCTTTCTTAGAACCAGGGCAGTCTTTTTCTAAATAAGCCATACTTGACTTTTTGTAATTAGAAATAAGTTTCTATCACTAGCGGTTTATATATAAGAGATAATATCTATTATCTCTATTTTAAATCAGCTCTATAGTTAATTAAAACAGGAATAAATAGAATATCTAAACATGAAAAGGAAGTATAATCCTAATTTCAGATTCAAAAATTAAAAATTTAATTTTCTACAAAAAGATTTAAAAAAAAAAAAAAAAAAATCTTAAGTTGGCAAAAACAGGACTGTGTGAGTAAAGTTCAAGCAGACCACTGCTAAACAACAACTCTTCTCACAAGGGGACATTGTCTATCATATAACATTGAGAGGACATAATATTATGCCATACAACCAGTATTTCAAACATTTGCTTAAGCAAAGAGTGCTGTTTCTTTTTCACCTTCATTCATAAATATTAACATTTATATTATTTATTTTCATTACTTTTTAAAAGTTTTTTTTTTAAATGCTTTTGTTTGTTTAAAAAAAAAATTTAAATTTAAAATTTAAAAAACTTAAATTAAGGAATTTAAGTTTTTTAAATTACTTTCTTTAAACTTACAATAAACAGTCGAACTCTCTTAATATGAGTACAGCTAAAAGGAGGACATTGTTAAGACGAGATATTTGCATATTAAGAATGGCTCATCATTTAAACTATATTACGATTTTCATACTTTTTTCAAGCTCCAAAAGCAGGATCATGTCTAATACAAGCAAAATATATGTTCAAATAATATCTGTTCACAGTGACAATTTTCAATATGATTTTTGGTGAAAAGTTAGGTGGAATTAGGAAAGAAATCTTTCTTATTGAATACTATTCTCTCTCAGTGACAATATTGTCTGTCAAAATGTAGTAATTTATCAGTTTTACCAGACAGAATTTGAATCTTCTAGGAGGTCCTCCTGGGAAGATAATAATTATTTGTTTTTAATGCCTTTTTTATTTGATGCCTTTAGTTTAATATTAAATCTACCAATTGACATCATGAGAATAGATCATTGAGAATTTCTTTGAAAGGAGTCGTGATAATTAAATAAATTATCTGAACCACAAGATCGTTGAGAATTCATAAAAATGCATTGTGAATTTATTAAAAGGGGGAACATTAACCCCATTCAACTCTTTATGGTCAAAAAGAGGATAAAATGTAATTAAATATCTTACTGAAGTTCTTAAAACAAAAAGGGAAAAGGAACAAAAATACACTTGATTCAGTGGAAATCGTTATTTTTATTAGACATAACTTTTGGAAGAGAAATGTCTATTTTGGCTATAAGCTTGAAAATCTTGTTAAATTAATTTAAAATAAAAATCCGGAGAAATCCTTAAAAACAGACAATCTTTTAATCTCATCTTCGGTTTCCCATAAAAAGAAAAGAAACTGCTATGCATCATCTGATCCCTGTCAGACTAAAAACTCATTTAAATTTTAATGAAACCCTTTTATATGAAACATCTGATGTCTTCAAATGTAATAAAACCTAAATAAATGACAATTTTCAAAAGCAATCAAACATGCCCAGAAAACAAAGCGTCTTTTGATATGCAAGCAAGGCACACATCCCTTCATTACATAATAAGCCAATTTTCTAAGGAGCAGAGTGTGTTGCAGAAGAAATAAAGTTAAACTTTAACTCTATTTTAAAAACAGCTAAAAATACTTATACTCAGGTCCAAAACATCTACCTGATGTTTGCGTCTGTTTTGAAGAATTAAAGATATCCCGTTTTACAAAGGTAGACATTTATTTCCACACAACAAATCAAATAAAAAACATATCTCCAATAACATTACAACGTCATTTCACTTACATCTGAGAAACTTCTAGAACATCTACTTTTTCTATAAAAATTAAAACGATAAAACATAAAGTTGCCACATCACAAAAATAAATTACAATAATAAAATAAAATCAACAATTCAATGAGTTTTTACATCAAGCAGATACAATAAAATAATGAAAAGCCATGTCACGCGATCCCACTCTCAGCGAAGTTAAAACTAAGGATCACGCGAGCTAAAATTAAAAAGTTTATGCAACATCCTCCCCCCTTTTTGAGTCAGTGGCAAACGACTCAAAAACATAAATTCCCTGATTAAAAAGATCAAGTCGCTTAGGAATCTTAATTAGTCGACTGGATGAAGTAAATTTCTTCTCAAGGATCTTCTCAGGACATGATGACTGTTCATCACATTCGGTCTCATTTACAGGGTCATTTGATCTCAACATACCTCCAGGCAAATTAATCTCTTTAGTAGTAATCTCCAACGGATAAATACGTTGAATAGGTCTTATGAAAATTCCTGAAGCCGTTTTAAGTCTAACTGTTCGGACCTTTCCATCACGACCTTGAATTTTTTCGATAACTCGCGCCAAAGGCCAATATAGTCTCTTTTTGAAATCATCCCCTATCAATACAACTTCTCCAATTTCAGGTTTTCGGGAAACTTTACCTTGAGTTTCTTCATTACTAACTGTCCTAAATATTCTTTTCTGAAACGACTTCTTAAATCCCTCAAAAGCTTTGTACGGTATGCGATTCTTTTTTGCAAATGTTGTGAATCAACTTCATTGATATCTGTTACGTCAGAACAACAATTCTCTTTTAGAAACATTGAAGGGGTTAAGGGAATTAAATCTTGAGAATCTTCCGATACATATGTTAAAGGTCGAGAATTAACGACTGACTCACAATCACAAATTATAGTTTCAAGTTCTTCGTATGATAACACAGATTTTCCCAATGTCCGTCTAAGAAGCTCCTTTATGACGCATACTAATTTTTCCCACCAGCCTGCCCACCAAGAGGCAGTAGGAGGGTTAAATTTCTAGAATATCCTTTTTGTATTCGTCTCCTTAAGTATCACTTTCCAGTCTAATTTTGAAAGCTCATTAAAAGCACCTCTAAAATTACCCCCATTGTCGGAATAAATTATTTCGGGCCTACCTCTCCTAGCTATGAACCGCCTTAGAGCTAAAAGAAAAGATTCCGTCGATAAGGAAGATACAAGTTCCATATGGACAGCCCTGTACACCACACAAGTGAACAAAGCAATCCAAACTTTTCCACCATCTTTTAGAAATAGAGGTCCCGCCAAATCAGTCCCTACAACCGTGAAAACAGAACAATTTTCTACGCGATCAGCTGGCAGAGGCACGGAATCACATCACATTGGCTTTGACTTATACCTTTTACATTTCACGCATCTATTCAACACTTTACGTACAGTCTTACGTTGTTTAGTTATCCAAAACCTTTCTCTCAATAATGACTGCATCATATGAAGTCCTGCATGGCAATTTTTTCTATGCACTGATTCAATTAATAATTCAGTAAATATACATTTACCAGGTAACCAAATAGATCTTAAAAAATCAGAACTGTCTTTTCGTTCAGTAATTCTTGTCTTCACTCTAATGATGTTTTCATTATCAGTAAATACATCTAGACAGTTAACAGTCTTTAAATCAGATAAATAAGAATTCTGAATAAATCTAATCAAACACTTCTCAGAACTTACAATTTCATGAACAGAAAGATTTTTACACAAATTAGGAGTGCTCCTACAGTTGTTAATAAAACGTAAAACCCAATCGAAAACCCGAATTAATTTATCATAATTCGAAAATCTTCCAACATCAAAAGGATCAGAAAACTCTGACACATTAATATTTATTAGCTTAACTTTTTTATGTTCATCATGAACTTCATTAGGTTCCCCAAAAATTTCATTAACAGGCCACGATTCTGGATTTTGCTTGAGCCATAAAGGTCCATTAAACCACTCAGAATCTAGCATTCGACTATGTGAACAACCTCGAGATAGTATATCCGCTGGATTCATGTGACCAGGGACATGTCTCCATGATTCAGATTGTGTCAGATGCCTGATTTCTTTAACCCGGTTAGCCACAAAATTAGACCATTCCCCGTGGTTTTTTATCCACCACAATGCAACTGTAGAATCACTCCAAAATGTAATTTTCATATCAAAAGCATTAATTGCATTACAGATGGAAAAGGCTAACCTGGCTCCTATGCAACACGACATTAACTCCAATCTTGGGATGCTCAAGATTTTCAAAGGTGCTACACGACTTTTCGCTCTTAAAAGAGTCAACATAATTCCCGATGAATTACGAGTTCGAGCAAAAACACATGCAGCATAAGCATTCTTACAAGCATCGACAAAAACATGCAAGTCGAATGTTGCATTTGAGCCTACATAACGTGGTATTGTCACATCTTTTAACAAATGCACATCATTTAACCATAAACAAAATTTATTTACAATGTCCTCAGGCAACATATCATCCCAATGAATACTTTGTTTCCATGTTTGCTGCAAAATTAACTTTGGTAGCAGTGTAGTTGGGGCAAGTATACCAACTGGATCAAATATCGATTGCACAATAGATAGAATCAATCTCTTAGTTACTTTAACATCACATGTTAACATATTTGCATTAATCTTACATTTTAGCGTATCATTATCTAAGTTCCATAACATTCCTAATAAAGATGTATCCCCGGAATGCTTAGATGTAAATTTACAAGCAACATTGCTTTCCCAACTACGTAAGTTAAAACAGCCTTTGGACATAATAATTTTAGCCTGTTCAATAAAATTCTCTTCTTCTTTTACATTATTTACACCAGTTATACAATTATCAACATAAAAAGAATTTTTTAACTTATGAGTCACTTTCTTGAAATCAGGTGAGGAATTGTTTAAAAGATGAATGATGGAAGCATTCAGTAAATAAGGAGAACAGGATACCCCGAAAACTACGCGACAATGCCTATAAATTTGTATTTCCTCATCGCATGGGTAAAAGAAACGCAAATAATCTCTATCTTTCGGAACAATACTCAGCTGAAGGAATGCTTTTTCGATATCGGTACACAAACCAATAGGGAACATTCTGAACCTGTCTACGATGTCTGGTAGGAATTCTACTAAATTAGGACCTTTCAATAAACACTGGTTTAAGGATGGCTTTCCCTTTTCGTTAGCAGAAGCATCAAATACGGGTCTTACTTTTGTAGTTTCACTATCCATCTTTATAACTGGTCTATGCGGCAAATAATGACATTGCACCCTTTCAATAATGTTTAATTCCTCCCATTCTTGAAACACCTTTTGATAACTACCTAGAAACCCACTTTCTTTAGCACGTTTAATCATTTTCTCATGACGCATCAAGGATATAATTTTGTTATCTGGCAATTGATTAGTTTCGTGTTTCCAAGGTAACTCTAATTCATACCTACCATCCGGAAGTATTGATAATTTGTTTTCAAAATCAATCTTTTCATCAGCCATTCAATTTTTTGTTTTAATATTTTCAGTAGGATCTGAAATACCTAAAGCCTCTAACTACCACAAATATTTTACTGAAATATCTTGCGCATGCAAAGACAGACTTGATAACACATTATCTGTAACATATTCGTTATTTATTTGTTTACCCATGAGAGCCCACCCAAGTCTAGTTTTGACAGCAGTGAGTCCCGAAGACAACTGTACAAATTCCCTTGTTAATAACTTCCCGATAACATCTGCACCTAATAACAAATCAATTTCATTTTCCTTACATATGCTATCAGTAATTTTTATTTTTCTCTGTTTTAATTCCTGCAGAATTTTAGGATCATTAACAATGGGTACAAAACCGCATATTTTTTCTTCCAAAAAGGCTTCAAGACAAAGTTTAAAAGTTCTATCTAAATCACCTACTTGCAAAGAAAAAACTGAATGAGATAATGGTTCCGTTTCTTTCCCCCCAAATAAACAATGAATAATTCTCTCTTCCCTAATCGGGTCTACTCTCATCTCCCAAATAACCCTTTCGGCCACATAGCTATGTTGTGAGCCGGAATCTACAAGAGCTCGAATTTTCTTTCTTTTACCTTTAACAAAAATATTTATACATAAACTTTGCAAATAAACATTATCATTACTATTATTAGAAAGAGAAGCCTCAGCTTTTGAATCCTTTTGTTTACACTCATTTTCTTTCATATTCTTTGAACACATTAACTTTAAATGATTACCATTATAAATAAAACATTTGATATTAGCTTTACATTGATTTCTTAAATGACCAATTCTTAAACATGCGAAACAAGCCTTTTTCTTTTGTACAATCAATTTTTTATCATTAAAACTCATTTTCTCTGCTTTAAAACATTTTGCACTAGAATGTGGTTTATCACAAAAAATACAAGTAAAAGACAACTTACCATTAGAAAACTCATTTGTACTTACTAACAAAGCTGCAGTTGACATATCTAAATTGTCACTACTAACATTTTTATTACAAACGCGTTTCACAACATTACCAGTAAAACCAGTTTGAGCTAATTTAATCATTTCTTCAGACTCCACTTCATAGCGAAGGAAAATCATAAGATTATCTAGAGTTCTTTCAGAATTCCTTGTCACTCCATCTTCAGGAACACGGCTTCTCTCCCATGCTCTAAGTATACTTTCAGGTAGGCAAGATTCCACTAGAGGCCCGAGAAAATCAGCAAACTTTTCTTTAGTTCGCCCAAGACTTTCCAATGCTCTCAACTTACTCTCTATGCTGTCGTATAGAACAGCCAAATCTGTAGCAGTACGTCCAGTAGTAGCATTCTTCATTACAAGATTCAATAGATCCCGAACATATATTTGAACCAATAAATCATCACATCCGAAACGATCTTTTAGTTGTTGCACAGCTTTTGGATAATTAGTAGCCATCAAGGGAAAACTGCTTATCAATTGAGCTGCTCGGGAATTCGGTGTCACACACTGAGCCAGGTATTGAAATTTATCTTCTTCAGCTAAGTTAGGATCCTCATGAATCTTAGAAAATTGGCTCCAAAAGCCCAAGAATTCTCTGGCATCTCCAGAAAATTTTCTCATTTCTAATTCAGGAAGTTTGAATTTTCTATTATTCTCTGGATTCGATGGCAAAGATGAAACTTTTTCGACCACTTTCGACTGATGTTCTTCCATTTTGCAGTTTAGTTTTCTTTTAAACTCAAATATAAATCTCTATCGGCTTCAGCTGCATTAAATTCAATTTCAAAATCATTTTCATTAAGTAAATCCAGGATCTTATCTTCCGTCAAACACAGCCTGTTAAATTTATCATCTAATTCATTTAACAAAATTTGACAGTTAATAAGATTAAATTCTTCATTTGTGATTTCTACTTCCACCTTTTCAGCAACTGCCGTAAATGCTGCCTTTTCATTTTTCTTTTTAGTATTTAAAGACTTCAACAACATTATCAATTCGTATTAAAACAGATCTTCTATTCATTCAAAACAAACGGTCCTGATCACGGACACCAAAATAAATATGTTGCAGAAGAAATAAAGTTAAACTTTAACTCTATTTTAAAAACAGCTAAAAATACTTATACTCAGGTCCAAAACATCTACCCGATGTTTGCGTCTGTTTTGAAGAATTAAAGATATCCCGTTTTACAAAGGTAGACATTTATTTCCACACAACAGATCAAATAAAAAACATATCTCCAATAACATTACAACGTCATTTCAACTACATCTGAGAAACTTCTAGAACATCTACTTTTTCTATAAAAATTAAAACGATAAAACATAAAGTTACCACATCACAAAAATAAATTACAATAACAAAATAAAATCAACAATTCAATGAGTTTTTACATCAAACAGATACAATAAAATAATGAAAAGCCATGTCACGCGATCCCACTCTCAGCGAAGTTAAAACTAAGGATCATGCGAGCTAAAATTAAAAAGTTTATGCAACAGAGTGAGCATGCTTATAGGGCAGGACATACATGGTGCCAAAGGTAGCCATGTCACCGCACTACAGAGATGCAGTGTAGCAGAAAAAGATGAAAAATTGGAACTAATACATGTCAGCTACTCATGCCGGGAGGAAGCAACTCACTCGCACAGTATATCGAACGCCATAGCAAGGCCTAGACATAAAATAACTTAGATTGATAAAATAAAATGCTGAGTCATGAAAAATTGTGAGAATTAAAAAAATAAGCAAATAATTTTTTACCCCACTCAAGAAAATGCATAGAAATGTCCCGAGGTTTTGAAAAATTGAAAGAAAGAATGGAGAGATAAAGGTGTTCCAAATACCATTCCTTTACAAGATTTACAACTGAGCTATTGAAAGAAAGGAAGGAGAGAGAAAAAAATTATTTATTTTTTCTTTAAATCCAGACTGTGAGTTTTATTAACAAGCCTTTTCTTGTTGCACTGTTAAGATGAAAAAGGATATATGAAAACAATAGTTCGAAAATTGCAGTGACTATAGCATTGTTAGCCAGGTGTTTTTTAAGAAAATTGTGATGTTATTTTTAACATTGAGGTAATTAGAGCAAGTAGTAGTTGTCATTAGTGCATTTGTGTATGTGTTTTTAAAAATTTTATTATCTGCATGGGTATTACAAGTAACAGTTAATATGACTTTTATAATTCCCTTGCTTCTCGTATTAACATAGTTAGACTGCATTTATATTTTAAATCATCTGTACGCATTATTATTTTTCAGACTGTCCTTTTAAGTATGAGTTTACAGAATAAATCAGTGGAAAAAGTAGCTGAGGAAATCAGTATGGAAACAACCCAAGTCATGGGGATATTTATGAAAATTTTAAAAAAGATTCTTCATCATTTAGGGAGTTTAGATAGGAAACTCAAGCCAAACCAAAACTTACAGGTAAAATTTAATTTTAATTATTCTTTGCTGATAAAGTGGTACTCATTAAAAAATTTTCAGTGAAACATTGTTTTGATTATTTTATATTTGTTTTTGAACTTTTCCATTCTTTTTTTTTCCGAGTATTATTTCTCTTTGTAAAGTTGCCAAAGAGAAAAAAAATAACAATGTTATAAAAATGCTTGAAATATGTAATTATTTTGAGTTTGCTATTCAGATGGGTTGTAGAATTTGCTCTGAGAGTCTGACAATGTTACTTGCTTTGCAGAAAATTGTTTTAAGATCACATTTGATTTGGGAATGAATGATCGAACTCATTCATGAATTATGATGATCAATGAAAAAAAAATCATGTGAATTAGTGGGCTTAATATGCTATTCTAGAATGTGTAGAAGAAAAAAATTAGTTATGTCACAATTCAAGAAGTGTCACACAAAATAAAGATAGTAAAAAATTTATTTTAAACCATTAATTTTTTTATGATTTAAGGGAAGGGGGGGGGGGAACACCAGTTTAAAACTTTAAAAAAATATATTTTTTTTCATTTTTTGATAGTTCCAGTTGCAGAAACATTGCAGCCTAGCAAGGGATGCAGCAAATTATTTTAGATATCACAGATTAATCTAACAGTTAACCCCTGACTGTCCAGCAAGAGGGCAAAATTTTAATGTTTTCTCTGTATTATATTTTTAATTTTAAATGCTAAAAAAAGTGATTAATCCAAAATTATATTTTTAAAAAAACTTAATTATATATATAAATGTAATCCTTGAAAGTATCAATCATTACTCAATGTATTAAAACCGCATTATATTGGTAGAATTATATTAATTTAAATAAGGCTTGTATTCAGGACTAAATTTTTAAGGAATAAAGTACTGGAGCCCTAATATTCTGCAGTACCAGCAACCGTAAACCGTAGTGTACCCCCCCCCCCCCCCCTTCCACCGTCACTCCAATCTGCATATTTACATTTCATACATTATTTTCAAAATTTAAAGCATTGTTTTTTTACTTAGCAAAATAAAATTTTTAAATACATCTATCTGCGTATACTTAGCCATCAACTATTCCACTTTTTAGTTGTTACTACTTCCAAATAGAAACATTTGCCTAATCTTAAATGTTAATTAATCGCAGAATTCTGCGATTAAATAAGCTCAGGATTATGATTCAAAAATAGTGTAAAAACAAAAAATGAATAATTTGCAGATATGCAGAATAGAAAAGACTTTCTGTTTACTCTTTATTCAAAATAGTATTAA
This sequence comes from Maratus michaelseni, assembly GCA_963931845.1. NCBI lineage: Eukaryota > Metazoa > Arthropoda > Arachnida > Araneae > Salticidae > Maratus > Maratus michaelseni. Next base: position 80,120,422 of record OZ007600.1, read on the forward strand.
AATAATTTGAAATGGAAATAAATAAAATTTTTAATTTAAGACAGATCGAGCTCCAGTCTGCCCAAACTTGAAGACTGATATAAAAATCGAGCCCATTTCATCTCTATCTCTTACGTGGGCGACACATTACGTCACTTTTATAAGTGTTTTGATACAAAAGAAGGTAAAAGATTGTAGATGAGAGGGAAAGGAAAGGGTAATTTAGGATTCATTTTTCGGAAGCATTATTGCACTGGGCTCTGGAGCACAGTGTTTATGAGCTCTGGTGAATTCTGGCCAATATTTAATTTTTTACTAAAAACAGAGAAGTACTGGAACTGAGCTCTGGTGGGCTCTGGTGCAAATTAAGCCCTGCTTGTATTACAGTAAAACCTGGAGCTTAGTGAACGTATTAACGTATCAGCGAGAGGGTTAAAAAAAAAAAAATGTTGGTTGTAAAAAAATATCTAAAATTTGTTTAATGTCTCTAAATTAAGGTACTTTTGTATGTTCTTTATAAATACAAAATTTGCTTATTTTATAGTTTACTATTATTATTATATTGTAGTAGACTTGATCTGACATTATTGACTTGCAGATAAATTTTGGTTTGCTGCAGATTGATGCAAAACTGCTACTGGGTTGGTAGTGTGTAGTGTCTAGAATAAAGCTGAAAAGCAATTTTTTTAAATGGAATTATTATTACAAATATCTCGCTGTAACTAAATGTCACTAAAGCAAGCTTTAAACACATTTTTTTTTTTTTTTTTTTTTCAAAACTATATTTTATCTAAAAGGAAAACTATCTAATTTCAGATTGCTGATAAAATTTCAATATCTTTTATGCAAACAATGGAGCTCCCCACACCATTTTTTACGAAATAACTGACCCATAATCAACACTGGTGTGTAAGTTAAAGAAAAAGAATACTTATTGTCCCCAAAAGAATTTTATTCAATTCAATTTATGAAAAGCAACTGAAATTTACAAGAATTCATTACTTTATATTTATCTCTACAAACATTTAACACATTTTTAGTTGTTTCAAATATTTTGGTTTTCTCTCATTGAAGTTTCTTTGACTTTTTATATAGATCATTTTTATAATATGAAAAAGGAAAAAAAGAATAATTTTGTTCTTTTTCATGTATAAGTTTTAAAATTAATTCCAAATAACCGTCAGTGGAAATATTTTTAGCTTTAGGCATCCACAAGAAGGGCAGGAGAGGGCAATTGCCCCTCACTAGATTTTTTAGTTTAATTAGCTAAATTTTGTTTTTCTCTCATGATTAAAAAAATAATAATAAAATTTATTCTTATCAAATGATTTAACATAATTAAATGCTAATTGAAAAAGGAATCAAGTTTTTTTCCCCATTAGGGGGAAGGTGGGGGGGGGGTGTCTGTGCTCCTTTTCAGTTGCAGATTAATTTTAGTTATGTTTCTCTTTTTATTTTTGGGGATGTCTATATACAGATTGGCTGTGCAACTATATTTTTTATTACCTGACAGGCATTGGCTTTCACTTAACACACAGTGATTTCCAATTCATTCTTTAAAAAGTTATTGTACCATCGAAGCATGTTTATTGGTTTTGCAAATTACGGGAAAAATCTAATTTTTTTTTTTTAACATAGGCTTGGCCTAACTGGTAATTTGCACTTGTAGTGCAAGTGTCTACAGCTTATCTCACAGCTCCATAAAGATTGTAACTTTGAAAATATCCCTAATGTATGTAATAATAATAACTATTATTAATTAGAATGTTCCTCAGATTTCTGGGAAATACCAAATAATCTTGATTATCCTACTTAAATATGCTTACACAAAATGCCATGTTTACAAAAATAAATAATGTATAGTGATTTACAAGTATATACTTGCTATTATTTGCAAGTTTAAATGAATACAGCAAGTCCCGTAAAAGCAGAACGTCTATAAAATAATGCCTTAAAGCTGTTCTCAGATTCAGAATGTCTACTTTCTGACACAATTAATTTTTGTTGATAAACAGGTAAGATTGGCAGGTGCTGTTATTTAGAAACTATGAAATCAAATAAAAGGCAGAACATCTTTCAGAAAATGCTGCCTAAATTTGTATTTTGAACAGCTTTTCTGTATGTAACAGCCCAATTAAGATTGCCATTAGACAATAATTGTTTATAACTCATTATAATTCACTATTACTCATTATAACTCATTCATTCATATAATTCATTTATAGAAAAGGAAAACTATTCTATTTTAAATCACTTCATTAGTCATGCTCGCCAGTGTCATGCTTTTACATTTAAAAATGAATCCATAAATGTGTCAATGTTCGCGGGGAAAAGTATATATTTTTTAGAACAACCTTAAATGCAAAAATTTCATTGTCCCTGTTATAGGATTATAACACAATACAGTTAGTTATAAGAGTTACTATATCTGTTAAAATGGAAACTTGTCTAAAATGGAATTTTTATCTGTTCTTTTGCGATTCAGACCTAGTAGATTTTACTGTACTTTGTTTGTTTATTTATTGATGTTACTTATTTATATTATTGTTATTTTGAATTCAATTCCCATTTTTTCAATTATAGATAAGCAATCACTACAGTAAAAATATTCAGAATTCATCGAATTGTGAAAGTTTCAGGTAATTTTCTTTTCATGACAATTTTTTTTTGAATATATGTCGGAAATTGTATTCTACATTCAAAAGTATTTATAATAATATTATTTTTATAAAATTTTTTATTAGTAAGTAATCATATTTACAATGTAGGTTGATTGAAAATTCCAAAAAAAATTTGTATTTTATTTTTTAAAAATTGATTACATTTTTCAAATTACATTATTTTTATGCAGTTACAGTAGAGTGTCTATACGTGAGTGGCAACATACGGGAAAAAATCTGATTGGTCAAGATAATTATTATTTTTTTAAATTGGAAAGCTTGCCATTATCTTGAACTTAGCTAGCCTGAAATTATGACTAAGCTAATATTTCTTAACTTGTCTAAGTCTTTGATATGAATAATTTACAATACAACTTCATGCTCTATTAAAAGCCAGTCATTTACATTTTTTTTTTAAATTCAGAAAATGGTGTTTCACACGGATTAATAATTTTGTAATCTTTCAGGTTTTTTGAAAATAATTAGGGAAATGTGGAGTTAAGTTGCATAAATGTTCTTTACAATATATTTTTACAGAGAAGGTAAAATAAAGATAAAAATCCTGAAATCAATTTATAGAAACAAAATAAAACCAGATATTTGTTCACCAGTTTTAATCACAGATGATAATCGTGGCTTAGCATGTATTCAAATTGATTTTTTGTAATAGTTTTTCTGTTTTAATCAGAAAATGGCAACAAAAAGATTTAATAATCTAAATATTTTCCCTCTTTCTGCATAACCATGAAATAATTTAGCTGCCAAAAAAATTTCACAAAATTAAAAAATATATATATATATATATATATATATATATATATGCCAATTGAAATTACATAGAGTATAGGAATGGTTGTGAAATGCAAACACAGCATCAGATTTTTAATATAACAGATTATGAATAAAAACTATTCTATTTCAAAAACTATTTTAAATATCGTAGTGTGACAAACTGCAAATTGTAGCTAGAAACTTTCTTTATCTGGCTCTGATAAGTTTAGCGTTTATTATGCAACCATTTCTGACCATATTCGACACAGACAGATACACAATTTTTTTTAAATGTAATTTTTGACTATACGTCATCTAAATAGTCGAATGAACTCAGAAATAGGTGTTTTTCTGAAAATCACAGACTTCAATTTTATGTATATGTATAGATAGATAGATATATAGAGTATTGACTTGATACAAGGTTTAAAAGTTCGCTCAATATTAGTCCATACATAAAAATTTAAGGTCTATCTGTAGATATAATAAATGGTTCGAAAGAATAGTTATTTAAGATAAAAATTTTTGAGAGAGTTAAAAACTCTAAAATACGTAATATGCTAAAACAATGTATAATGGGAAATATAATATAAAGATCATTTAAAAAGAGGTTAAAATTTACCTACAGTTACAAACCACTTGGCCATCATCAAGGGATTTCAAGATTCATACAGGCAAAGACTCAAATTCCAAAGTGGTTGGAATTCACCTGTTCAAATCTTTAAATCCCTTGAATGCCCCCCCCCCCCCAAAAAAAAAAAAAAAAAAAAAAAAATGTGGTTTAGCCAAAACTGATGGGAAATTTTAACTTCTTTAATTTTTCCTCCTTTTTAAATGTCTTTATAATTTTCATTTCCCATTGTACACTGTTTTAGCATATCATATCTATTATATGTATTTTAGAGTTTTTAACTCTTTACTTTATATAGTTATTTCAGGTTCAACAACTAGGTTATTCATAATTTAATATGCATTTTTTGTACTATTGTTTATTTTCTAAATTTCATTGCAGATTTAAAAGAAAAGATGAAAACCCAAATCAGAAAAAATATAAGAAACAAAAACATAAACCATCAAGCTGATGAATTATGTAAATTATAAAATGTAAATAAATATTTTAATACTTTTTCTGTATATTATTACTTAAAAAGTTACTGAAAATATTAACATCTGAAAAAAAAAAAAAAAAAACTAAGTTTAGCAATTTCCAAATAAAAAATTATGCTTTACATTTCACTGGGCAAGAAACAAAATTAAAATATTTAATTTTTTTTTTATTTTATTGTAGCCAATCCATTATTAAAAAAATCTGGAGGTCGAACAAAAATCATAAGCATAAGGCATTTATTGAAACATTCTAAGTAAATTGGAATTTTAATCATATTCATAATGCATTTTAATTTTTAATAAATGTTTCTTTTCTTTCTTATGATTTTTATTTGGCTTAATTTCGTTATCATATTGTTTTCAGTATTTTTTTTAAAGATTGGTTTTTGTCTTATTTCGATTTTCGAGAAATATAAAATATAGCTAATTTGCAAATAACGATAATACGTATTTTATAAATTAATAGCAATGAAGCCATATTTCTACAAAATATTAATTCCATGTTTTAGCTTTGAAGAGAATTATAAATTTACTTAATTTTGTAATAGTCTATAAAATTTTAAAGTAAAAAAAAAAAAAAAAATGCTAATCTCCATAGAATTATACAAATGTTGGAATTCTGTCTCATCTTACTATGAGCTGTCAATTTAGAAAGGTTATGTAAGAATGATTGCATGGTTGAAAAGTTTATTCCATGAGTTTCTTTTTAATACAGCTGGATTGAACAGTTAGTAATGAGAATCTTCTTGTTTCCATCATAACAAACTGTCTTAATTTTATGAATAGAAATTTTCTTAAAGTTATTCTTAAGCAGTCAGTCACCTTTTCCCCTTCAATGTTTTCGTATGTACTTGGATAAGGACATAAAACTTTAAAAACTTATAATCATGATGTAAAAACATTAAATGAAAAATAAATAAATAAACAATTTTTCAAATATTTTTAGCACAGATTTAATTCAAACATTTGATTGCTGCATTACTAGTATGGGGGAGGGCACTGTGGAATTCTGGAGAAGGGACTAGCACTTTTAGACCATTAATAAGCAAAATATTGGAAATATATCATATGGAAGCATTTTGGCGCTCCATGAGGAAAATATTTCTTAGACCATCTCCGGAATTTATTACTGATTTCTAGCTTCCCCTAAGACCTGCACTACACCTCTGCGACCTACAATTGAAACCATGTTCTTTGAAAACAAGTTGAGACAAATTTGAATTTAGGGGGTAACCCAGGGGTGGGGACATTCACCTCTGGAACATTATCCCCCCCCCCCCCCAGAAGATTTGAGATTTTATGCTTTTTAATGGCCAGAAAGTGCAATCCCCTCACCCTCCCCAAACAAAAAACGACTCTTATCATCTCCCCCCCTCCCAAGAGTGACACAAATCCCTCCCAGAGAAAAATGTTTGAATTCAACAGAGTTGAGTAAAGAATGGAAGCAATTTTTTGTGTGTGTGGTAAAGGAAACATCTACAGGAGACTACATTTAAAAATGTTATTTTGCTTAATAATAATTTAAAAAACTGTAGTAAATAAGTACATGTCAGATGGTAACAGAAATTGTATCTACCATAATTATCTGACTTGTTAATTAATTCATGTTAAGTTAAAGAAATGTATTTTTTAAAAGCGATTGAAACTCTCAGCATCGGCACTCATATTCTTGCATCTTAAGAATCATAAAAGTAACATTTGTTTACATAAAAGTTTAGAGATGCAAGAGATACCATTTGAATAGAAGTTGTGTTGACTTTCAGATTATGAATGCAATTTTGGAAATAGGGTTGTTTACATATTAAAAATTGTACCTACTTTGAATTTTCAAATGGAAACACTACTGACTTTTGACACCATAGATTAATTTCTTGGATCAAGGCAGCCCAGAGGAAGATATAGTTTACACACACACACATATATATATATATATATATATATATATATATATATATATATATATATATATATATATATATATATATATATATATATATATATATATTAATAACAGGACTGTGCATGGTATTTCACAGCCATGTTTTTTTTATGGTTGTGAGGAGAACATATTTATTTAAATTGCATTTGGAGAAGGGATTGCGGAGAGAAAGGTGATAACTTAAATGATGTAAATAAACTTTATTGTTATATTCCCCATGTTCCAAATGGAAATATTTATTTTAATAGCTGTGTGGCAACATTAAGTTTATGTATATCTTTTGGCATGGTTGCACTGATGCTGGATTTTAATTATTTTAATTACTTGCTTTGAGCAGTGTGAAATATGTAGCATTGCAGATAATGTTTTAATCTTTTTTTAACTTAAATATCTAAATAAGATAAATCTCAATTATTTTCTTTATATTTCTCTACTCTGATATATTCTAAATATTATCCGGTTATGGCAACCAGTACGTTAATCACACAAATTTATAAATAAGGTGGAGATAATGCCACGGCAGTTCTTAAGCCTAACATGTGAATAACTAGTTCAATAAGTCAGACCCTTAATAATTCTCAAAATGGAACAGGCAAAGATATCTGTTAAGCTTTTGTCTGGAAAGAGTGACTGACCAATTTGGAAATATAGAATTAAATTCATTCTGAATTATCAGGTGGATGCTCTAGAAGTGGTCGAAGGAAAAATAAAGAAACTATAGGAGCAGATTCAGTAGCTCTCAAAACGATTTTGAAAAAGTACGAAGGTGATTTTAAAGATTATAAGAAAACTAATAATTGTGCTATGATGGTTTTTACAAACTTCTATGACCAAAGATACTTTTCAAAAAGTAATGACATTAGACAGCAAACGAGTTGTTTGGTTTGAACTTCACAAAATATTCAAAATTCATCTGATAATCAGTTATACAATATATGGTTACAATTCATCAGATTTAGTTGGTTAAATGAGGACATGGCAGCTCATCTGTCTAAATTTTAAAAGTCTGTAAAATGACCTGAACAGCAGTGTAGAAAAAAAGAAAGAATAAAATAGGCTGCTGGAAATGCTGTTAATCTGTAACATTCTAAATACTCTCTCCTTAATTATTGTTCTTTCAAATCAAGTTGGTTGCTTAACCGATGAAAAGAGAACTCTTAGGCTTTCTTACATTCTTAGGTTAATACAACACAATTGTGTACTCATGAAAAAGAATTGAAAAAATATTCTTTCCCAATGTTGCTAAAATGTATGTTGCTAAAATGTCTGGATGTTGTTATAAAACCTAAATTTTAAGTCAATTAAAAGCAAAAAAAAAATTATAAATAGGGAAAAAAATCACCAATAACTGATAAATTTCAAGTAGGTTACTTCTAAGTGATGAAAAGAGAACTCTTAGGCGAATTGACAGCACAATTGTGTACTCATGAAAGACAATTGAAAAAATATTCTTTCCCATGTTGCTAAAATGTCTGGATGTTGTTATAAAACCTAAATTTTAAGTAGATTAAAAGCAAAAATTTTTTACAAATTAAATAGGGAAAAAAAAATCACCTATAAGCGATACATTTCGCTAGAAATTTGAATTTTATTCACCAAAACCATACGTTCACTAAAATATGCCAGTTGTACCTGATTACGGAAATTTATCAGCACTTTGTGTATAAACACATACTTACACAAGCGCATGCATACATGCACACACACATGCCGAATTTGGAACCAAAAGTTGCCAATAAGAAGGTTAACTTTGACAATTCGAAATTTTAATTGTAATACATTTAAAAAATATATGCAGGATTTATTGCTTAACTGGCAAAGGTACTTTCTTCTGCTTATATTAAAAAATATTTGTTCTGCTATATTCGCTAGTTTAATTGGATTTTTACAATGATAAGAAATGATTGCATGGGCAACAAATCTGAGAATGGACGTGAAAGTATTCTAAAAAAATCTCTAAAAATGAAGTGTTAGAAATTTAAATTTTCAAAAACACACGGCATATTTAACTTTTTTTTTATTTTTCCTACAAAACAGCAAAATATGAGGCAAATGTTTACCTTGTTTCCAATATTTTTTCTTATTGATTTTTTCATTGTTATAATTAGTGGTACTTCTAATTCTATTGCTTAAAAAAATTTGTGTATGTCTTGATAAGATTCTGTCTCAAATAAAGTAAAAAAGAAAAAAAAATCCAATTTTTAAAAATTTGAAGTTTAAGAAAAAGAATGTTCTGGGGAAGCCTGTGCATGCTGAAACTTTATTCTATGCCAAACCTGAATTTTTTTAAATTGCAATTTTTTTGCATGTTTTTCCTGTTAGCCTTTAATATTAGAAGCAACGTACATACCATTTTTTAATATTTCAAACCTGTGAAATGTTAGAGAATATGTCATAAATTCCCACTTTTAAAAGTGTTTTTTTATAAATTTTTTCATCTGTTCTACTCTTTTAAAGATTGAATTTTGTAAAATCTGTGCTTCATTAACATTGAATTTTGAAATTATGAAACAATACCTGATCATATTTGGATTCTATAATAGAGGGTGCGACATTAGTCATGCCTTTTTATTTGTATTTTGTAATACGTCTAGTGATATCACTAGGCTTTTGAAATCCTGGTTCCTGGAACCCAGGCACTCCCAAAAAACTGGGTCATTTTTATTTGATATATTTAATACAAAATATGTATCTTTTCCAAACTTCAATGTAAAAAAATATGCATTCTGAAAAACCCATCACAATCTTTTGCTTAAATGATGTGCTGTAATGTATCCTTGGTGTCCATAGTTTTGTGCTGCATACGAATATGTACTGAAAGTTCATACTGGTAACTGAAGCGTTGTCTCCTTCTCCACTATCCCAAGTTTGTTTATAAATGTTCACATCTAAATTTACACCACATGCAATGAAACACCTCATATCAGGAATGATTAAATACATTTTTAATTTTTTGCTTTCAGTCACACCAGGGTTTGGTGATATATATCTAATATCCCCAGCCGCGTCCCCTTGAAAAAAATTTGCTTTATGTTTAAAGATGAATTTTTAACTGTAGAACTAATAATTATGTGAGACAATATCAACTTAGAACAGCCATTGAAAGATAAACTGTCTAATTTAAGTAAACATTTATTTACAACTTTATTAGAAAGAATTTTTTGGGGTTTTGGTTTAGCACAGTTTAAACTACAGAACAAGTTAGGGAATAAAAAAACACATGAACATACATTTATGTTCAAATTTTGAATTAAAGAAATTATTTTGTTTTTATAGTATTGTATAAAATAAAATTTTCATGATACTTGAAATCCTATATTTTGTTTTTCAATGAGTGTAAAAAACAAATTGCTTCTGCTTTCAATTAATTGATCTTCAGTTTTGTTGTAAGTGGGGAGATGAAAAAAAAACATTTAGAATATTGTTTTATTAAGCTGTGCTGTTAAGTACAATATATTGCAGTTTCCAATTTATATTAAGTCTGAAAATATTTATGATTAGCCACAAGTTGACTATTTTGAAAATATCAGATATATATCAAAATACTGAATATTTTTTATATTTTCGAAAATATGATATTTACAAAACCCCAAGTCACACTGTATTTATGCTTGATTTTGGTTGTTTTTTAAATCAAGTACTAATTTGTATTTTTAATTTTCAATCACTAGTAGAGTCCTGCATTGGATTGGGTAATCCAATATCAACCAGACCTGAACCAAACCCCAAGTTGGCTTGACACTATTGTTTTCTTTGTGGGTCAAGTCGACTTTAATCGTTTTTCGGGCTTGGGTTATTTTCATGTCGGGATCGGGTCTAATTTTTCAGATGAAAAAAACTATCTATTTGAACATTATATACGTTCTTTTTTCTACGTAAAAGTTAAAACTGATATTAGAGATATTATTGTAGTATAATTTTCCATAATTGTATTAAAATATGTATTTTTTTTTCTTTCATCTTGGGTTTGGGTCAGATTATACCTGACCCCTGCAGCACTCTAGTAACCAGTTTTAAATTTATCTTATAATTCTAAAAAAAAAAAAGAAACAACATGACACTTATATTGTTTGGCATAAAAAATAGAAAACTACATATTATTAGTATCTCGGTGAGTCTGTCTGTCTGTGTACACCTCATGCTGTGATGGATAAGACCAGTGCTACAACATTAGGCATGGAGATACTCCAAGGTGTATCTGAGAACCCCTCAAAGAGATCTTTTAAAAATTCAATTTAGATTTTAAAAATATGAACTTATGGAATTTTTGTACTAGATGTTTTCTTTCACTATCTGCATCTTTGTTCTTCAATATTGTATAATTTGCCTTCCCTTTCCTTTCAGATAAAGTTAACATCAAAACTGTAACATAATTTAAAAAAGAATATCGTACTTTTTTTTTTTTTTTTAAATTTCAATAAATATCAAACTGCAAACAGTTATTTTGTTTCTTTGTATTATTAATACAGAAGATTACTATGTGACATGTTTGCAACACCAAGGAATTTCGTTTAACAGAATAGCCATCTTAGTAAACAAATTCAAGACAAGATCTTCCATTCTGAATGATTGCCACCACAGAGAAAGGCCATCCACATTGAGGTGCTAGAGAATATTGAAACCTTTGCAAATTCATTGGTTATGTATGTAAGGGTTATCTTTGACTCCATTTTGAATGATCCTCTCACTTATTCTGGACTTTCAGCTGCCAAATGCAATTTTCAATGGCAAAAGCCAAATTGATCAATGGTATAGGAAACATTTGTTTTTAATTCTTCTAAACGATATAAAAATACATTAAACACAATACCTTGATGCTAGAACATATCACACAATTAAAAAAAAGAATTTACAATGACAAGGAAGGCCTTCATAAGTGCATAACTCAGAAAAATGTGAAAAAATTACAGAATATTCTTCTTGTGAGGATATATATGCCTATAAAAAAATTTCAATATAGTGTCTATAAAACAATTATGAAAATTTTATTTATTTGGCGATTTATTATTGGTTGGCGACACAAAGAATATAAAAATAAACTTTTTTATGATACATACTCTTTGAGGGAAAACATTTTATTCTTCATACTGCACTAGTTTCAATAAGTTTCACTTAAATAAATAAACTTTTATAACTACAGTTTTCTCATATACAATTATATGTATATATTATAAAATTTAATAATCGTAAGGACTGTTTCCTAGAAATCTGCACAAACTTTGCAGTTGCGCAAAATAGCAAAGGAATCCGAATTGGGCGAAACCTGCACATGAAATGTTGCGTTATCATATATAAGGGCACGCCTGTTAGCCGAGAATTCATTAAGTAATTTGAGTGTGAGAATAGAGTCGAAAGAGGAGTGTCTGTGTATATGTGTGTACACATTTTATGAAGGCAACATTCATCATGAGAAGAAGTTCACCATAAACTATTTTTTCACCGAAATTATCTCCAAACAACAATATAGGATAGTCTACAATGTCACGAGAAGGGACTCCTGGCTGAAAGACAACAGCCAAAGTTACAGCAGTTGAAACGACTGTTTGACAAGAATGACCAAGTAACAATTCGTCCGACAGCTGGCAAATTAAGTGTTTCACCCGGCTACCTACATAAGACAATCACCAAGAAGCTTAACATCAAATATTACAAGAAAAGGGTCATACCAAAATGAACAGAAAAACAAATGGTTGCCGTGAAAACGAAGTGTGGTTCAGTAAATGCTCTGATCGAGCATTCATCTTAGATGACAAGTCATACTTCATGCTCACGGTAATGGTGGCTACTACACATCTGATGTCTCCACGACGCAACCTACCATCAAATTCATTACTAAAGCAAAATTCGAAGACAAGATCCTCAATTTGGCATGAGGTACTTTTCAGTTTAAAAAAAACAATAATGAAATATTAATTTTCACATTTACAGTTGGCTACTTCAAGCACCTGCCTTTTTACACATATGACCTCGTGATTCATGTTTTCAAGTTTATTTTCAAAAATTTGTGAGAATATTTTTGTTTATTGTTATCTATCTTAAAAATGGCGCTGTATGAGCGTTGAAATGTATGTCGATCATTAAAAGGTTTCTATAAGCCTTTTGTTGTTTCTATTTGTATCACTTAAGCATTTTATCTATATTTTAATTATAATTAGTGATCTTATTCTGTGATTATGAGACAAGGTCCTCGTTTGGATTGCGATGGGCCCGAAAGGCTTCAGTTGTTTGTTCATCTGCTGTCAATGGGAAACGATGTTTGAATGAGTGCATTCGGTGTCCTCTCATCCCTTACATCGGTGCCAATTACAATGATGGTGCTTACATCTTCTGGCCAGACTTGGCCAACAGTCATTACTGCAAAATCGTTATCAACCACTTGTGCCAGCAAAACATCACTTTCGTAGAGAAGTCCGAAAACCCGGCCAACGTTCCTGAAATTCCTTCAGTTGAGCAGTTCTAGGTGTATCTTAAGTCTAAAGGCTGGAAAGCAAATAACATCCAGAAATTGGTCAATCGAATTAAATTCACTCATGGACCTAGATTTTGTACAACGTCTAGCAAGTACCACCAACAGTAAAATCAATAATGTCCGACAAAACAGTTTAATTGAAACCCAATAACTGTTTTATAGAGTAATGTGATTACTAAAGTTACTTTACAGTACCCATTTGTTTTCTTTGTCTCGTTTTTTCATAGCTTTCTCATCAAGAAAAGTTTGTGCAGATTTCTAGGAAACAGTCCTTATTATATGTTTATGAAAAAATATAAATTGATTAAAATTGTTCAAACACAAAACTAAGGTCTGATTCAGAGCACTGTATTGTTACCATGGAAACAACGATATTGAATTTAATTTTATAATGACAGCGTTCTTAATCTGTCAGTTACTTTTAAAATTCATTTAAAATTTATCCTGCCGATGACTGTATAAAATTAAATAACTGCAGCAACATGCATCTTTTATGCACTATATAAGCTTACAGAAAAAATAACAAACTATTTAATCGTTTGAGTTCATTAAGTATTGCATGTTTAAAAACCTAAATTCTCTAAAATCACTTGCATTTGGCGAGGAAAAAATGTTGCTTGCCAAATCGCGTCTTTTTGTGCCAAATACTTAAAAGTATTTTTTTTGTACAGATTTTCTCCTGCAATTCCGCAGCTAAATTTGATTGATACTTTATAACATACATGAGTAGTTTCATTAGCATTTATTTCAAAATGTTTTGAGTATGCACTTTAAGGAGACCTTCCTTGTTAGTATTACCAAAGAAATTGATGATTAATCTTAAGTATGTTTTAGGCTATCCTTTAGTTTCCATCACCAGATACCTTATTTTTTTAGAAAATGTCATTTGTAGCAGCTCTTTGGGTGTTAACCCAGTCAGACATTTATATATAAATTTCCAATAGGGATTAATAGCAGACATTATTACCAATCAGTTGGTACCAGTATCTTTTTTATATTTTTTATGATAATTTATGGATGCATGGGGATATATCCCCCCCCCCCCTATGATAGTACATCTTTTTTTGCCTTTTTATATTATTTTTTGAAAAATGTTAAGTACTTCTGATTTGAATTGCACATTTGCTTGAAGGTGTGATTTTAAGAATGAAAAGGAAGAGACAAAAAAATAAAAGGTATTTTTAAATTTATTTCAACAAGTACAAATTTTTGTAAATAAAACTTTAAAATAATTTTGTAAAACAGACAAACAAGCAAAAACATTAAATTAATATAAATTTCTTTGTTAAAATATAAATATTCTTAAAAGTTATACCAATCCAGGTTGAAAATTTTCATCATATATAACTTAGAGCAGGGTTTGTTCTCAACTTTAGACATTTAAATATATAAATCTAAAAAGAAAAAAACAAGAACGAAAAATCATGCGTCAAGCATAGATTATGTAACACTTTCCAACGCTTCCAAAATAATTTTACAAATCATACCTTGTAATAAGCTGAAAGATAACATCTAAGTAAACAATTTGGAAAACGCATAACATATTTAAAAACGTAATTTCAGGAATTTCCAACATATACAATATTCAGAAAAATATCCGAATACTTTTATTCAGCCCTGTATATGATCTATAGATTTGTATATATACTACATACAATGCTAAATTTTAGTTCAATTAGGAAACGCGTAGCACAGTTTAAAATTCTCCGTCTGGAGTTTCTGTCAATAAACGGAAATGTGTTCGCGAACTTTTGTGCTTCCCTGTATAGGATCTACAGAATTTATACACACCACGTAATAGACAAAAAGTGAGTTAAAATTAAAATCGCATTCAGTAACTTAAAACGCACTTCCAGGAATTATTGTTAACAGACAGTAGAGAATTCTTTTGTGTGTCCCTGTAAATGAACGATGACTGCTATACACACAATATTCTGTTGTAAGCCTCTTGTAATGCACCTTAGTGATATATATAAATTTCAGTGCGTTTAAAATAGTGAAACATTATTTAAATAAACCACAGACGATTTTTCTCCATAGACGTAATGTAACGGAATTCTTTTGACTGTCCCTGTAAAGTAACTATAAGTGCTATGCACACCCTATTCCACATTAAGCTTCTTCTAATGCGCCTTAGTGATATACATAAATTTCAATGCGTTTAAAATAGTGAAACATTCTTTAAATAAACCGCAAATGATTTTTCCCCATAGACCGCAATGTAACGGAATTCTTTTGAGTGTCCCTGTAAAAAAACTATTAGTGTTACACACTTCCGTTGAAATAGGGAACATGCTATAGATAACGACAATAACATATAAAAATTGCAGAGCAATCCGAGCATATTTACGGGAGTTAGAGCACGGACAGACGGCCAGACAAACCGAAGTCATAAACACTTTTCAACTAGGTTGGAAAGTGTTAAAAATAGAACTTTTTTTATATGTTAAATTAATTTTAAAACACTATATAATTATTATATCTCTTTTTAAATTAATTTGTTAAATACATAATTAAAGGAAAAAAAATAATGTAGACGTTAAGAAATAAATATGACATTATTTCATGTTTTCTTTTTTTTTCTTATATTTTTTAAGATTTATTGTACAACATTTGCTAATAATATGTAGCATTTATAAAATATACTAAAGACAAATTTATAGGATGCAAACTGTCATGCTGAGGCTCCTTGAATATTTCTTATTGCAAGATCATAACAAAAAGAACAAACCCTGATAACCATTAAATAAAGTTAAAAAAATA
Source organism: Maratus michaelseni (assembly GCA_963931845.1). Lineage (NCBI taxonomy): Eukaryota > Metazoa > Arthropoda > Arachnida > Araneae > Salticidae > Maratus > Maratus michaelseni. The sequence continues at coordinate 80,136,110 of OZ007600.1, forward strand.
AATACAAGTAGGCATTTAATTCTCAATCAGAAGATAAAATATGAATAGCTAAAAATTCTAATAGCTGATGGCAGTGAATGAACAATTTTATATATATATATATATATATTCAGTATATATAAAATAATTTTTATGCAACACATAATCATTACAAATAACATTATATTCAAAATTTCTTATTGACACCAACCAATTATTTAAGATATTACCATACAAAACTGATAGTTTATTTATGTTTTTTATACATATGTACATTACTGATTTACAATCTTAAAAAGAAAATTGCACAGCTAATACTGTTAATTTTCACAGGATCTTTATACATGGGTTGAGTTGTTAAAAATTGCATATTTTACTATAGGAGAAAACCAAGAGTCTGCCATACTAAACATCTATGTCCTTTTTATACACATTGTGGCTAAATAAAATATGTATAAAAATAACATTAAGAGGAAGTATGTACACTCATAGTTTAAAAAGGACATTTAATTAAATTTTATAAAATTGCTACTCATAACTTTTATGTACAACTGCAAAATCTAAAAAAGAAAAAAATCAGTAGCTTATTTTACACACCACAGATGAATGATTTTATATGAATGTTAAATCTCACAAATTAGTATCATCCCAATACATCAAATCATAATCACCTATTTTTCCAAAATTTTAAAATACAGCATAAATATTATATCCTCATATTAGAAATACACCTTTTCTCTCCTTAAGAGAAAAAATGATACATACTGCAGTAGGTGTTTCTTTTATAACCTTTTTACTCGTTAAAGTCAAGGATTGATCCAGTCAAAAATTGAGTTCTCTTTACAGAATTTCATTTAATAAAAGTTCACAAAATTCCATTCCATAAAAGTAAACATTTCATATACTTTTTATTTATTTGCAAAACAAAACAAGCTACTAAAATAAAAGAAGCTTTAGCAGGGGGACTTAAAAGACATTCTGAACTTTTGTAGCGATGATAAATTTTTATGCACACATAGACAACTTAAACTAGGAACTCTAGTTCAAAGTAATTTTTGAAGTAGTAGAACATTTAAGCCCAAATGAGAATTCAGTTGGGCTTTTTGCTCCAATGGGACTTTTATCCAATACATCTATTAATAATGGTATCTTGTTGCTTTATCATCTTTTCAAAACACTGCTAATTTTATGAAATGGAATATGTTTTAAAAATGAATATTTTCTCAACCATTTATGTTTAGATAGGTTTTATACTGTTGAAATCTGTGAGGTAGAAAATTTTACACAAGTCTCTTGTTTATAGGTGCAATCACAATATATTTAATCTTATTTTATAAATAATGAGAAACAAAAAAACCACTATCATTTGTTAAGCTGAGTATTGTTGTAAATATTGGCTAAAAGATAAAATAGTGGTCTTTTGGTATTTTTAAGATTTTAATAATTATGCCAAATTATGCATTTTTAAACTCTGATGTGGGAACATCTTTCATACCACTATGTTTAAAAAAAAAAATGGTGGATTTAGAATCAGTTTAGAGTTTGTACAAAAGAGTTACCTAAGTGTAATTTAATATATCAATTTATTTTATCGTTATTAAACTTCATATATATATATATATTTACATATAATAAATTATTTAATGTTATGAGAAATTCATTTTGAGGGGCAAGGCTTAATTTCTAACAAAAGTAGTACCAGAGCCCTAATATTCTGCAGTACTAACCACCGTAGCATATCCACTCATCCCTCCACACACGTTTGTATTGATATATTATTTGCAAAAACTAAAGCAGTTTTTCTTATGCAAAAGAAAATTTTAATATTTCTTTTATTGTACGCATACATGCAAAAATGTCTAAGGAAACAAAATTGCATTAATGGTAATGAGATAATACTATATATGCATAAATTGACTGCTTTAATGAAAAATATTCTCCATAACATATCACGATTTTCATCTTTTCCTTTAGTTTTTAATTGGCTGTCAATTGTATTGTAATGGCCACATGCTAGTCACAAATGGATGTATAACCTCGGCTCAAATTTGTTAATAGAAGGGCCTAATAAACATCGATAATGTTTTGATAATAACTGAAGCATTTTGTAAATTGTAGAGCAAGGAAAGAACACAAAGGTGTACGAATTGAAGGGGAACTGAAATAATTTAGAGGTTTTATTTTTTCAGAAGCACTGGCATGCAGTATTTATGAGCTCTGGTGATTTTTGGCTAATATTAAAATATTCACTACAAAAATAGGAAGTACCGGTGTGATAAACTCTGGAGAGTTCCTGTGCAAATTAAGCACTGTTGATGGGCATAAGTAAGGATATTTCTTACTGCATTACAACTATCCCCAAAAATTTATAAATGTTTTTTTTAAATAGAAACTGAAAATTTCGCAATGAAGATTGTTGAAGATCAATGAAACACCGAATTTCAAACGTAATGTAGAACTGAAATCAAGTCAAATTGTTTACATTCTTTTTTTAGAGTTTACCTCTAAGGAAAAAAACTGAACCCTATAAGGATCATTTTGTTGTCCATCTGTCTGTCAAGATTTTTTTTTTTAGGAACGGTTGATAATATCAAGTTAAAATTAATTAAATCAAATAAGGTCCACAGCTCCATTGCTTTGTAAAAATTTCAAGCTTCTAATTCTATGGAATAAAAAGTTGCAGACTTAAAACAGTTTTTTTTAATACAAACTCCTTCTCTAAACCTATATAGGATACTTCCTGTTGACCTACAATCTTGAAATTTGGCATGAAGGAAGGTCTTATAGCACATGTAAAGGAAAAAAATCTGAAAATCATTAATTTATAATTCTATGCCTATTTATTACGCAACAAACTTGTCTGTCTGTCCAGACTATGGAAAACTCACCGCTATATTCATAATTTAATTAATACTAAATTATTAATTGATGAAAGCGTATTAAAAAAAATATTTTTTTAATTTATATTTTTTACTTTTTAGTGTTTGAAATATTTTGTTGTTGCGGTTTCACAGCCAGATGGTACATTGTGGTGCATAATTAATTTCATTGTTTTGTAACTTATATAGTTATAACATATATTTGGCAGGCGGCTAATGGAAAAATGCCTAAAATTAATTTATAATCAAGCTCTAAACATATTAAAATGTTGTATTGTCATTGGGAAGACACCTTTGTACATAATTTTTATAATTCTAGCCTATCAGGAAGTGAGGGAAAAATAAACTGCAAAATTCCATCTTCACGTTCAAAACAAAGTTAAATAAAAAAGTGTAATAAATACAATTTTATAATTATTCAAAATATGTTAAGTATAGAAAATGATATTATAAATTAATGACTATATATATGAATATGAATTATGCTGGATCTAATGTTTCTTTAGCATTTTCAAAGTTTGAAAATACAAAATGCCTAGCATTTAATCAGTCGTGTATTGAACAATGTATTTATTAAAAAAAGTAAAGCTGTACTTTTATGAGAATGTTGAGTTGCAGTTTACAAATTTCAGATAAGAGAATGGTAGAATATACCAAACTACACCTGCACAAGCAAAAATAAGATTACATTTGTTGTTAGATCAACCACATTAATTAAATGTTGAATTCCAATGTGGTTATAAAAAAAGGCATAAAATCAGTGTTATTTGTTTGTTTTATTATTTCATATTGGATACTTTATTTCTTGGAAAGCACCCTACAGTTTAAAAGCAAAACTGCCCTCCCTCCCAACATTAAATAAAATCATTTAGTCCCAATGTATAGTTATAAGAGAACAATGCAAATGTTATTCATTCAACTTCTTAAAGTTTTAAAAGATACTTCCACAGTACTTATCTAGTTATCATAGTTAGACCAAAACACAAGTAGAATTATAGCATTCTGAAATTTTTTGAAAAAGTCGTGTTTTTTTTTTTTTTTTTTTTTTTTTTGGGGGGGGGGGGGGGGAGGATTATTATTAAGGAGTAGGACATACAATATTTATAAATACAATAAAATTCCAATATCTCTGCAGCACTTAAATTACTAGTCCAGTAGATTTTGAAAAATAAGGATCATACTTCAATATCATTGCCAGATTTAAACATGGGCCTGGGCCTAGGGCAGCAAGTAAAATTTTGAATGCTTGATTTTTTTCACTTATAAAGATTTTGCAAAATGAGGAAACTGATGATGTGATACACTATTTTTGGTCAAGTGAAAGCTAATTGTAATATGTTTCATATATTACAGAGATAATACATTCAAAATACTTGTTTGATTAAATTTACAATGTGAGATAATGTAGTAGATGACAGGTCTTTGTAAAGCATGAAATTTTTTTTTTTTGTAACTTGACACTGAAATACAACCAGTTATGTCCAATTATAAGAAATTCTCAAAACTAGTGTGCTTTAGAAGTAGCTTATTTTCTTTCTAGGCCTTGGAAGGAACAAAAAATAAAAAGGAGGAGGGCAGCAGATTTCACTGGGCTCCATAGGCACATAAAATGTAAATCTGCTCTTGTACATGACATGCAATACGAAATTAAGTGATCAAATTTATAAAAAAAAAAGGAAACAAATAGAATGAAAAAGTGTATTCAAATACCATTTTTCTTCCCTTTATTGTAAATTGTGCCAAGAAAATTAACATAATCCTAGAAAAATTATGTAATCCAATTTTTAGTGAGATTTAAAAAAATTATTTTATTATATTAATCATCATTAAAGAAAGATCGACCTAATAAACTTTAAATTTATGGCTTGGAAAATATAAAGAGCACCAGATTACAAACTTTACACTCCAAAATTGTTATTCTCTACACCAGTTTCCCAAATGCCAGGTTGTGACCTGGCACTTAACTTAAAAAACACAGTGCTAGGCTGCATTAAACAAAAAAAAAAATATATATATATATATATATAGAAACCAACTGGTAGTCAAACCAGACTTAATTAATTATCAACTTTTCACTCAAATTTCAAGAATATTGTTTACGAGAAACAGCATCACACTTCATATTAATTTGTTTGTATCACTCTTTTCATATTTTACTCAGAGAAATGCTTTTTTTTCTTAAATTAAGATATTTGAAAAATGTGTGTGGCCTTTTAAATTGGTTTGATTTTATCAATAGATTTAATTTACTTAGAGGTATTGTTGTCTATAAAAATAGGAGGTAAAAAAAATTAATTTGCTCCAAAGAAAAGGTTTGACAGTGAACCGGTGCCACTAGAAAAATAAGTTTGGGAAATGACGCTATAAACAAAATGCAGGCTAGTTAGAATATATATAATTTTTTGTTAATGATGGAGGTATTTGAAATTGATATAAAGTGGTATAATCATGTTCTATTAGGTTAAAAAAAGAATTGAACTACTGTAAGTTTCAGTCAAGTTTGACAGCAGATCATTACTGAAGATTTCCTTACTTTTATAGAAAGATGACTGGTAGCTCAATGATTAGTGCACTATGTTACAACACTATAGGTCCAAGGTTAACTTCTAATTTGAGCAAATTTTACTACTTTTTATTTCTTTGGGATAGATAAATTGAGCACCAAGCATGCTTGGGGAATTCAACCCTGGTTTTGACTGGGACATATGCTACATAGCAGCTCATACCCATGGTCGCAGGCTATGATCATACGTAGATTATAGTGCTGTAGTTTAGTATTTATAGAACAAAAATTTCGGGATCCGTTATTGAAATTTGCGACTTTTTGTTATTGGTACATTTTTACCTCTTTGAAGATGGTATTTGCAGATAGATAACTTTTTATGAACATAATAGGGAATTTTTAGTGATTTTTGTGAAAGAATTAGGCAAATTTTAGTATTTAACAAGAATTTGGGCGATTGCTTTGAAATTTGAGTCTACCAAATTTTTCAGAAGTGGCAGCTATCTAGTCTTTATAATGGCCTTGCAGAATAAAGACTTTATTGGGGGAAATAGACAATAATTTATGAGTCAAGTGAATTTTTGTCATATAGCTGAATTCTTTTGAGAGAAACTATTGAAAAACAAATAGGGATAATTTAAAAATATGTTGGCTTAAATGTTGGTTTAATTTATTGTAGTCAAATTTTTCCAATATCCTATATATTAAATGTTTTACACTTAAATAACCTGCATATTGCATGTTTATAACTTTATCAAAGAGTATCACAAATTCTCTTACTGACTTTTGAAAACAAACATCTAAACACGTTTTTTATAACGTCACCAAGTTTTTAATTTATCACAGTTACAATTTATATTATTGGAAATAATATAAATATTATTTTTTACTTTTCAACGATAAGTCTATGGTTTGAGAAGATGCGTGTAGATAAATTTGTAAAATAATTTAATAAGTACTACATAGTTGTTTAAGTAGAAATTGGATTGCAGTTTTTGTAAGTTCTATTTTTCTTTATATTGTTAGCAAATTTTGGACAAATTATTTAATAATAATAATAATAAAAAATCCTGCTATAGTTTTTTTAACATTCTTTTTTTTGTGTGTATATTTAGTTGAATAGTGAATAGCCCTCTTATGCATGGCTGCCAGTGGCGACTATTTTTTATTATTTTGTCTACCACTATTTCAAAACACCAATCTTCATGGCAGATTTCTATTAATCTTTGAGGTACATTGTTTTGATTAGAAAAATTAAAAAATCACCAGTAGCAGCTTTGTTCTGAAGATTTTCAATTAATCAATTCCTTTTGTTAATTTAGAAATTACTTCATTTCCATCACGCAAATCATATCCTTTCTTTTCTGTCATTTCTTTTGCTACATCCATTTCCAAATGACACTGGTTAAAATTCAGTTTCTTCTTCTTAGATAGTAGCTATGTTTTAGAAATCATTAGTCAAACTCTTTAAAGAAGAAATAAAAACTGACAAATGAGAATCTTTATATCTATTGATAATATAATTAACTTATTTTCAAAATTTGCCACATCTGAAATTACAAAACAAAGGAGTTTCTACTGTATGTATTCTTTTAGCATCTTGTATTAAATTTAGTATTCTTAGCATTTAAAAACATTATAGTATATTTATTGAAATCTAAATTCTTTGGTAAAAGTAGGTTAAATCACTTGCCAATCTATCTTTTGGACCATACAAGCAAAACTATTGATACTTAGATTTACTAGATGTACAGACACAATACTATGAAAAATACAAAATATTCAAATGAGAAATCTGTAATAATCACTCCTTTTTTTTTTGTTGCCAAGTTTGCTTTTATATGTTAAATATTAATTTTTCCCATGTCTGATGAATTGGTACAAATTTGGCTAAATGTACTTCAAATGTCATGATTTTAGGGCAATTGGTTTAGGCTGGATGTTAATATGTCAGTTGTATTTTTTTTTCTATGACTTGCCTGAAATATCCCCACAACCAAACACTATAAAAACGTTCAAAATACCAAAATCTTTCTTGCAAAATTATCTAACAGTGAAGTTATCTTAGATTAGACTCAGTGAAAGTTAAATTGTAAGTTCTCTCTCTTTGGTGTCATCCATTAACTGCAACACACTTCAAGAAGAGGGGGGTGGTTAAAACATTTGTAAAATTACATCTACAATGTGAAAACAAGGAATTAGGTATTATCTGCAAACAGCATAATAAAGTTTAAAAAAAAATAATCAGGAGGTATATTTTCTCAGTTTCTTTGAACTGCAACAGCTTGAAGTAAAAAATCACACATGTTCTTAATGATTTTATATTAATTTCAATACATAATAAAGAGAATATAACTTAAACTATAAATGTTACGATCACCGACCCCCGTCCAAACTCCGCAGGCTCTAACACTAGCAACAGTAGGTAAAAAAGGCTACTTCAAACTATGAATTAAATCTCTATTCAAATAATGAAATTTTGAATAAAAAATTGAAAAAAGTGTTTGATGCACAACTGACGATGATATTCTAGGATTGGATGAAAAGACTAAGTGTATGGCACGCATGCCATTGAAATAATATCAAGCACTGGCACCGAAGTTCACAGACTCAACATGCTTTGCGTATTACAGGTAATGAAAATGGGAGAATATTTTTATACAGCTGATTTTAATTTGTTAATGTTTTAATAAAAATTAGCTTTAAATAAAAGTTGGCAAAAAATGTGAAGCCACAACAGGGGAGGGATTAAGAAAAAACAACCTTGAAATTTGCATGAGATAATAAACAGATGACCCTTTTTTCTATGACTAGGGATCAATACATACAATACCCCTTTATTCATTCCTATTATACCCTATTTATTTAGTGACTAATGAGGAATCTTGCATAATCCTTATCTACAACACAACAGTAGTTTCTATAGATGATCATGGTGAATTTATCACAAATGACATGACATTTTTCTGGCAACAATAACTAATAAGGAAGACTTACTTAAAACAACATAAAGAGGTACAAAATTCTGTTATTTTTCTGTACTGTTTATATTTTTTGTCAACTAGAGAATGTTTTTATATGATAAATGTTATGATATATTCCTAATTAATTTGAAAATTTCTTTCTGGCTACTTAATTAATAATAATTTTCATAGATTAATGAATCAACTAAATTTAAAAATCACAACTGGAAAATAAAAAAATACACTATTTGTTCTTTCTGAACAACATCTTTAACTCATAGCTGAGGGCTTGATATTCTCACATCCAGGGCTTTACAAATTTGATAAAATCTGGCTGGTAACCAGCAAAAAATTCTAGTTGCCAAAAAAAAAAAAAAAAAAAAAAAATATATATATATATATATATATATATCCCTCACTGGGGGTGGGAGAATTCAGTTTATGTACATTTCTTAGGTCAATTTTTGTAAAAAGACAGATTAAATAAATTGATTGCCAGAGGCCTAAGTGATTCCAGCTCATATCTATTAAGAATTTTTCAGTCAGAGAGGTTACTTTTTCATCTTGAAAATGACATGATTTGTGGTATCACAAGAATTTTATATGAAACTTTTACGTTTGAGAAAATGTTTCGACATTGGTCATTAATTCAAATGCAACCTGAAAAATGGTGAATAATATTTTTTTATAATTAATGTACACATTTTGTCATAAATTGTAGAAAAACATTAATTCCAGGAATATAGAATTGAGATTCTATATTTATATATTTTTTCTGTTGGGGGACAACAGTGACGGAAACAGGGTTGTAGTGGGTAGCTGCTCGGGTACCAGCCCAGGCTTTTTTTTTTTTTAAAACCTGGGTATTTTACAACCATAAGCGCTGTAGTGGGTAGCTACCTGTGTACCCACCAGGGCTGGTTTAAAAAAAGGGGTCTTTTTACAACCCTGGGCGGAAAGGGGATAATTACCCTGGCACAAAATTTTAAAGGGGGTCAAAAAATGCATAATAAAAAACATTTTATAATAAACATAATAAACAACAACCATTGGGTGTGTGATATTTTTAATTGTCCTGAGTGCTCATAAAACCCACCATTTGCCACTGGAGACAAACAACCCTTTCTAACCCCATCCTAAGCTTTTATATGTTAAATATTAATATTTCACATGTCTGGTGAATTGGTATCAATTTAGCTAAATGTACTTCAAATTTCATGATTTTAGGGCAATTGGTTTAGGCTGGATGTTAACCCAATCCCACCTGTAGTTTCTTAAGTTCCATTAAGCACTTTATTTTCTAAGTAACAAAATAAGAATGTTTCAATAGCAAAAACATACTTGTTTCGCTTTTAACGATTTAAACAAGCATTTTAATATAGTTATCATGATAATTTTTTCAAATTAGTGTACAAAAACTCAAGGAGTTTAATTATTTTATTATGTTACCAATTTATTTAGCAAAATATTTAAAGAAATAATTTCATTACTAGTTCATTTTAAAATAAAATAAAAACAAACAAGCTTAGGTGAAAAAATATTTTTATTGGTTATGAAAAACCTCCATCTGTACATTTAAAATTTTAAAAGCTTTACTTAAACTAGCATGCAACTTGGAAAAAAGTTTTTATTTTTATTTTATTTTAAATTATACATTATTTTCAATATTGCACATATGTATCAGTCAAAAAAAAAAATAAAAATAAATAAACACAGATGTTCAAAATAAATAGAAAAAATGTAAATAAAGAAGAGGAAAAAATTTGAAAGCTTGAAGAATAATAGTAAAGATTGATACATTTATCCATATGTATATATATGTACATAAAAATAAGTCCAATTGACACACATTAAATCAGATAGAAATGTAGAATCTTTGTTTCACAAACAGCTTTGCCAGTAGCCTCTGAAAAATATACCTGTTTCATACTATATCTTCAACAAGTTCAATGTGAAATAGTCAATTTCCTGAGTTAATATTTTGATAATTATACCATTAAATTCAGTTCTGTTTGTTAAGATATTCAATATATTTTTTTAAAACTTTTAAGTCTTTCATATACTTTTTTTTTTTTTTTTTTTTTTTTTAAAGACACATACTTTTAAACTATATCAATAAATATGGTACTAGCCTGCCACTCTTCATTGTTTTCAAGTAAATCTTGTCCAATTTTGATAGGCATTAACAAAAAAATTAAAATAAAGTTAAAAAATATATATTTAGTTTTAAATGGTTGAGAAAACTATTTCTGGTTTTAACAAATTTCAAACAAACTAATGGACAATCTAACCACATACACAAATAGAATATAAACTAGAAAATAATGTTATACAGATAATATACATAACTTTATCTCTCAGTTTTCTATTAAACTAACATTACAGGGATAAGTTACTTATTTAACAAATTTTAAGAGCTGTTGAAATCTAAAGTTAAATTCATTGACTGACTTAAAGTTTTTTTAGACAAGTTAATGATTCAAGAAAAATATAAAAAATATATATATTTGGGTAAATACATAATAATAATAATAATAATAATAATTTTGCTTTTTAAAAATATTTTTCATTGATGTAAAAAATATATAAACTTTTTACTCATATTTGAGATCCCAGTAGAATACAAACTACAAATTAGAACACTTCCTTTAACATTCGTAAAAGGAAAAAAAAAACAATTGTTATAAAGTGTTAACATTTTGGCAATTAAAAGAAAATATTTGAAACATAAATGAATATTTGTATCATCCATTTTTTTAAATTATTATGTTTTTAACAAACATCTTTTGACTGCTCACAATTTATAACAGGAAATAAGTTGGTTATTTAATCTAATAATGCAATTTATCACAGTAATGAAAAATCTCCTGGGAATTATGTATTTTCTTACTGGAATAATTGCAGAAAATTACAAATATGTTCACAGATATGAAAATTTATTACTTTTAAAGAGTCAGGGGGAAATTATGAGAAATTACATTTCATACAGTTGAATTAGAACTATAGAGATGAGATAGACTCAAATGCAATTATATTTTAAATGGATTGAAGTATTAAAAAATGTTCATGTATCTCAAGTAACTTTGACAAAGTATAATTATTACTTGGGCTACTTATAAATACTAACTTTGACAATAAATATAAATTCCATGCTGAAACTAAACCTTCCTACATATATTATCAATAACACAGTGTAATTACAAAACTTGACTGTATTGGAAATGTACTCATAAGCTGAAATAAATTTTACACATGTAAATTTTTTTTTAGAAAAAAAAAAGAAAAAAAAGAAAAAGAGAGAGACCTAAATTCTAAGAAAATGAGCCATCACTCATCACTAGATTACATAAATTCTTTACAAACAGGATTTGAGAACTAAGTATGATCAATACAACAGTCCCTCCATTATATCACTCTTTCCGTGTCTCTTATATCAAGGAAGGAAAGTAGTAAAGAAGCTCAACATCAAACATTCTTTTAAAATAAATATACATATTATTATATTATTAACAATAAGTAAATGTAATTCTAGTTGTTAATTTATTGGGAAAATTATAACATGTGTATAAATTAGTATAAATTAATGCTTTGGACAAAAATATAAAATATTTATTTGTAGATTATCATCTTTCTTACTTTTTAAAATTGTTGTTCTCAGTTACATTGCGCAATATAATGAGGGATTACTGTATTATTTTTAAAAAAAAGTAAGCCTTACAAATCATGGCCAATTAAACAAGTTTTAAGCTGAATAAGAGAAATCTAAATAAAAGCTTCTTTGGATTTAATATTTACAAATAATAAACTTTAGCATCAGGAATGTATAATTTCTCTTTTACTTTAATTAATTTATATACATTAACAAGTTTAATTTGGCCAGAGTTCTTAGCCCCAGAATGATAATTATATATACATTTATGTTATGTATTAATGGGGACCATCTAACCAAATGAAATTCATTTTACGATGCACTTGAAGCCAATTTTCAAATAATCTACAAAAATAAAAATTTCTGGCATAAACAAATTATTTTCTCCTTTCATATTGAACAAATCTTATCAAAAGAATATTCTAAATTTCCAAAAAACAAATATTTTTTTGAATTTATGTTAATCACTTTGTCCGTTTTTCATCATTCATTGAAAAATAATCACATTGCTAATAAAATTGGAAAGTAAAATTGAATTAATGAAATCAAAGATGAAACAGACATATTTTGACAGACATTTTTAAACAGTGTTTTTGTTTTATTTCCTAAATTTTTATGAATTTACATTTTAATAATCATAGAAATTTTTATTTAACTGTTATAAAATGTATATTTTGTAGTGCTGGTATCTAGATGAATTTACTTCTTTGAATGTTTCTTATTCTTTTCTCATTACATGTTATTGTAAAATAAAATTACTTCTATTATAAAGTAAACTAGTGTTAAGGCTCTTAAACAAGTTTCAATATCATTGAAAATGATTATAACTAATTTAACTACAATAAATAACATATTTCACTTATAATGTCACAATCATAAGGTCTTCAGGAGTGACAGTCTAAGTAGTCAGGTAGACAGAATAAGTAGGTTTAATTTTATAAAGAAGACTGTAAAAAAAAAAAAAAAAAAAAAAAAAAAGAAGAAGAAGAAACAAGCCAAATAATTAATCATATTCATGCTATTTCTAAAGAAAAATACAAGATTTAAAGGGGATATATTTAAATCTAGATTTTAAAATAAATTAAATATATAATGATGAATTAAATGTTAACATAAATTAACAGTAATTACTTTAATAATAATAATAATTAAAAAAAATGCATGCAATCATAAAAACATATTTGAAATTTTATTAGAGTAAAAATTACAGGAAAAAAAAATCACTTTTGTACATTGAGGTGATGTAAGTCATAATATTTGATTCCTAAAATGATACAGAAAAAAAAATAACTTAAGGAATCCTTGATAAAAATGATAAACAAAATATTTAATAGCTTGTTTTAAATATATTTGGTACTTCTTTTTATATATAATAGTCTTGGCATAATTAATGCTTAAAAATGGCACAAAATTTTGTCAAATATTATAAAACAGCCACAAAAATGAAAAAAATGACCAATAACAAACTTTCTAATTTGCATGTAGTTTTTTCTTCTTTTTTTTTTTTTTAAACATTTCATCAGTTTATGAAATTTGTCTTTGCTAAATTAACATTTTTTCATTTTTAAAATTTCCAATACCAATCATATGTAGAAGAGAAACCTTAAACATGTTTCTTAAAATGGAGAATATAAACATGAAATAGGCTAAACTAAGAATTTTTTAAAGTAACTCAATTTTTTAACATAAAATGTAACATAGAAATTTAATAATTTAGAAATATTAATCGTAAGGGGAGCTCTGCCCTACCCCCTCTCTGAATTCCTTAATTTAGATAATTTGTAAGTATATGAACATGGTCAAAGATCCATAAGTCTCCCTGATGAAATATTTCCAGTTCTATTTTCTTTTAGTGTTTATTTTAAACTACTTAGAAAGAATATATTTTAGGCATGTGTGTGTGCATGCATGGGTGAAAGGAGGGGGGGGCTCCAAAAATCATCATACATAAAGAAAATTTAGTTAAATTTCAAAATTTGAGAAGGGAGAATGGCCTTTCCTCCTTGCTGATACTGATGAATGAGTTGTCAGAAAGTATTAGTGAAAAATTTCCATATCTTATTAAGATACTTGCCATTGCAGTTTTAAAAATGAAGTACCATATATTTGAGATTTCAAAGAGCAAAACCTAAACATAAAATAATTACACAATGGATGAACAAAAGGTGAGTATGACCAAGAATTTTTTTTCTTTTTTTTTAAGTGAAATTGAAAATTACCCTAGCATTAACCATTCAAATGACAACAAAGATTTCTTTGCAACCATAACAGACTTATTTGCACTAAAAATAAATAACACAGAAAGCAATAATAAAACAAAGATATTAAAAAGAAATATACAGCATAGTTTAAATAAATAGTACATTCATATATAGCTAAACACAGAATATAAATATATATATATTTATTTATTTATAATCTTTATAATATAAAGGACAACTTCTAAAAACAATCAAAATATAATTTTTTGCATATGAGAACATGAAACATAATATTAAATATATATTTGAAACTGTACAAGAATATCTTGGAACATGCCTGTTTATCTGATCAAGCAACTATAATAAATATTTTTTCTTAATAGAAATTTTGCCAATTTTCAAAAATATTCAGGCAGTTTATATGAATGTACCGGAAGTTCCAAATTAAAAGACGATGACTGTTCTTCCCTTTACGAGCATATCCCTATTATGAGGAGGGAAACTTTCAAAAAGAAGTAATTGGGTCAAAATGTAACAAAGAGAAGCAGTTTGAACTACAAAATAATCCCCATTAAAATCAAGTACAAAAAGGTCTTGTGAAATCTGTACATTTTGACGACTATGCAAAACTGCATCATTCTTTTTTTTTTTTTTAAAGAACTTTAAAGAACAAATGTATTCTTATTCTCAAAATTCTTTGAAAGAAAACACACTTGTATTTAAAAAAAAAAAAAAAAAGAAAATCTACATATATTAACCAATTGAATCTTTCTTATAACCTGGAAATGCCTCCAAAACAATCCCCGATGAAGTGCTGCTTACATTAAGAAATGACTTTGGATCTGAAACATTGTGAAAGACCTTCAAATGCTGTGAAGCTAATAATTTTGCTTCTAGTTCCTTATGATTTTTAAAATTATATTCACATCCATAACAATGAAATGAACAATTTCCTTTAGGTTTCTTATTAGGAGAATTTGGTGGGGAAGCAGTCAGATCTATAATAGGTATAACAACAACTTCTGCAATTGTTTTATTCATACTTGGCTTCAAGGAGTTAGAACTTTTTACGCTGTCAGGCTTAAAGGACTTATTTTTGGCAGGACCGCTCCCCTTTAAGTTGTTTTTAAAGTCAACTTTAGTTTTTGAATTTTTATGGTTAAGGCAATTTGAATTTGGTAATAAATTTCTTTTTTTATCAGCAACAGTAGAAAAAGGGCGATGATATGCATGATCATACCGTGGGTTAATAATAAGATTAGTTTCAGCAAATACAAGACTATTACGCGTTTTAGTATCTAATGAATTAAGATAGTCTTTCAGGAAAGGAACTTTGATGTTTGTTCCAGCAACATAGTATTCACCACGACATCTCCGTAAGCCATGAAGCACATTATTCAACACAACCCAACTATCTCTGTACTTTTCAAAGTAAGTCAAAAACTGTTTTGGACTCTGTCCATTTCGATTCCTCAAACCTGATGAATTGCTGCTAAAAACTCCCTGAAAATTTGATTTTTTGCGCACACTCCTACAGTTTTCACTCTTATAGTTGTATGTTGGATCATCATTATCACTAGGTTCAGATGAGTCATCAGAACACAAATCTATATCCACATAAGTAGAAGAGTTTTGGTCAATCACAGTTGCATCTGAATCTGAACCCATTAAAGATGAGTCCTCTCCTTTGATTAAATCAGCAGGTATAGGACCTAATCTGGCTCTTTTGGCCATCCAGTACTTCATTTCATCATCGGGCAGTCTTTCGACTGATACAGCCAATCTTTTATTACACTTAAGAAGAAGCTTCCTGCTTCGTGTAGTTAAACCTGAAAAATATTGAAAGTTGTATTATTTTAAAAGGTTTAAAGTAATTAATTATAACATATCTGCCAAGCTGTAACTATCAAAAATAGGAAGACATTAACAGTTAGTTTTCTGAATTGTTACTTTTCAAACAGCAAATAAATAAATGTAAAAGTAATCTCTATTATTTAAATATGATTCTTTTCTTAATTTTCCTGAATATTTTTATTTATTAACAGTTAAAATTAGCAGTTATCTAAGGTTCTTAAAAATATTTTTAAAATCATATTCTTTGAGTATTCAATTTGGCTGAATAGTTTGACAGTCGGCCAAACTGAATATTTGGCAGACCAAACAGTTTCATATTCAGCCTAACCGAACATTCAGTAGTATGGCCGAATATATACTGAATATCCGGTGCATCCCTTACATTTATTATAATATGTGTAATAGTTTTGAAAATATAAATTTTTAAAATCCAGTTATTGATTTATGCTAACCCTGCACACTCAAAAATGTTTTATAATAATCTCTGTCATAAATATATTGCATTTTCCTGAATCCACAATCAAAAACTGCTTTATTATATAAATAAAACAGGCATGAAAGTGGGAAATAGGAAAAAAGGTGGAACATTTTGTCCATCTATAAAATGGCACCAAACTCTTATAATTACAATACATTTCAGCACATATTTATACAATAAAATGAAATTATAACTGTACATAGGATTATTATTTTCTTTTTATAACTTAGTATGTATTAAAAACAAAAATTAAATTTAAACTAACAATAAATGTATAGGTTCAAAGAATCAAAAAAGAAAATGGGAGAAAGTTTGCTAATGATGTAAATCCAAATATATCTGATCAACTTATGTGAAATACAATGATTAATGTATCGAAACAAATATTATTCTGGATGGTTTGGCTGTTTAAGAATTTTCAAAAGAAAAAAAAAAAACCTCTCCATGTTAAATGTATGCACATCAAATTTATATTTGCTCTAGAAATAGATCTCCAAAAATGCATCACTGAAATTTTCTTAAAGTGTGAACATGAATAGGACAAAATATTTCTATTCCAAAAAGAACCTTATAGTACCTTCTTCTCCCTTTTAAAGTCTAAAAAAATTTCACTCTAGAAAGACACTTTAAATAATTTCATTTAAATGACTTTTAGATGCTTATAATATAAGCTCACCATTGATTTGATAACTCTTTTGCGCAGCAATTCAGAACTCCAAAGATTTGAGTAGAGAAAATGTCTGATTATTAAATTTTTTAGACCCTCCCTTCCCCTTCTTATATACTTCCAATATTTTCTTTGCATTTTTGCATCCATTCAGAGAATATCCAAACTTTCTTTTAAAAAGGTGAAATTCCTCCTTTAGGAGGAACTTTTTCATGCCTGATAAAACCACTTAAAACAAGCTTCAATGAATTTGAAAAAGCATATCATTTAAATTCAGTATTTACAAAATAGTTCAAGGAAAATGTAATAAAATGTTCAGAGCGACTTAAATTACATTTGTAATTATGCTAATGATTGTAAAAAGAAACCCACCATACAAAATTTAGAAATTCATAAAAATATAAAAACTGTAGGACAGACATTAAATATCCAGACAATTGAAATCATTAAGTATTTTCAACTAACTTGAAAAATAAACCACAATTAAAAAAAAAAACATAAGCACATTTTCTCACACTTATTATTTTCTGCATTTTAATGCATCATACATAGAAGCTTATACTATTTAGTAAATAAATGTAATTTTTCTTTCATTTATAGCATTTTAAATCAACTGAGATAACAAGTAACAACAGATTCAATGATCTTGGTATCACATTTTACTATTTATTAGCATGATGAAAAATATGTCTATATATATATATATATATATATATATATATATATATATATATATATGCAAGAAATATGGAGAGGTTATATTTCCCTCTAGGTTTTAGATTTTAATACAATAAATTTAACATAAATTCTAACATTCATATTGTGTATGGAGAAATATCAAACAGGCTATATGTCTTGGTGTGACTTTTGTTAGCATAAATGATCTCCCCCCCCCCCCTATAGACGGGAAAAAAATGCAAATTTCATGACCGATTGAGTAGATAGATTTGCAATTGGAAAGAATGCAGTTGTGATTGTCACAATATTTTTTTCTGCAATTGCTTGAAAAAATTTGTAATTTTTTTCTGTGATTATTTGAAGAGATTTGAAATTTTTTTCTGCAAGCATTCGCCAAAATTTGTGGTTTTCACAACGGTCTGACCAATTTTGAATTTTTCCAGATCTGCTTGAAAAAATTCAACTGATTGACAAATTGATTTTGTAGAATTCAGCTAAAAATAATTTGTGGAAGAATCACATGCCCATACCTAGTGCTGCCATTAAGAGCATCTCTCAATAGTTCCCGAATTACAAATTTAATGTGCAAGACCCAAAATTATTTTATTCTCGATACAAGTTTTTCTGTGCCACTGGCTAATTGTATCACGTCTCCACTAAACATTTGCCTCACACATCAACTTTTTTTTTACCTCAATTCTTTGAAAATTGGAGCAGAAATACGCAGATGCAAGGAAAAGTTAAAATAGTCCTGTAGGATCTGCACCTACCCAAAGGGAAAAAAAAATACATATTTTAATATAACTTAAAAAAATATATTTTTTTTTGCACCATCTTTCTAAAAAGGTAAATACTATGCAGTTTTTTCCTAAAAATAATTGAGAAAAAAAAAATGGCTAGCAGGCTTCTGAAATGTGATGAAGTCAGCCCTGTATTGATTCTGGATGGTCACGTGATGTACATTTTTATAATATAAATTATAAATAGATGAGTAAGGGTTAGTTACCTGTTTTGATAGTAATAAGATTTTCCAACCTCTGTGTTCTGTTAAAAGTATATCTATGAGTTTGGTTAAATTTAAGATTCTTTGAAGAGTAGCATATAGGGTAATCTCTTTTGTCTCTGCACCGTAGGTTTGGATGATTAAACACATAAGAAGAATTAATTTGAAATCGACAAAAATTTTCATAACTTTTTATCCTCATTTCAACAGTTTGATCACAATAAATGTTTTTCTGTCCATTAGCTTTTAAAACTTTTAATCCCACAGAACAAGATACTGGCAATTCGTCAGGATATTTTGCATCGCTAGGTGATGCTTTTGTCCTTGATAAAAGCCTCAAGGGAAATGTAGTCTGTAAGTCATTTATTGGCTGGTTTTTAAACTTTTCTGTCGATACTAAATTCAAACATCTGGCAAAATCCTCTGAAGTGATGGCTTCTGCAGAAAAGTCTTCATCAGGTTCATCCCATGTTGGTAAGTCACATTCTTCAGACCTGGAAATGATTTTTATACTACATTGCAATTTTAAATAAAAATAACAAACAGTAGAAAGTTAATTGGAAGGGAAAAATAATAAGGATTATTTTTCAGTTTAGAAAGATTTTCCTTCAGGCCTAAAAATTTTGAATTTACATATCATTTCTGATGTCAACCATCCCTTCACTTACAAAAGTCTCAACAATGAATGAGGTGTCATACAAAAGGCTTTTGAAAAAGTTTTTCACATAGTACATTCACATTTTATTAAAACAAGTTATTTGATTAAAAACTGCAGTTAATTAAAAATTAATGAAAAAGAATATCAGCAAATAATCTCAGATTGCCATGTGAAAGTTTTGCACTGGTTTACTGGTCATGATATAATTTAAAATTTAATACTAATAAATAATAATTTAATAAACATACTAAATATTAAACAAACATTAATACAAAATATCAAAAGCAAAAAGCAAATTTAATAAAAGTGCTGGCAAATTTAAACATTAGAGTATGTTAAATTTGAGCTAATACAGTAAGATCTCAACTTATGTAAACAGGTAATTACATGCTTGAGCCCATTGTCTTTTTAACACTTTCCAACAAAGTTTTTAAAAATTGTTTATTAATTCAGTTTGACTCTCTTTCGATGCTCTAACTCACATAAATATACTTGAATTTCCATGCAATTGATATACACTAATTATGGTGATAAAATATTCAACATTATGCACATCAAGTTTACATTAAACATAATTTAATAAGTTTGTAACCCATGATTTCTGTAGTTGATTTTTTTTACCAACTTTGGAGTATATCAGTAAGTGCCCATTGTCAAAGGGAGAGGATGGGGCTATTTTCTGAACTTTACAATAATTTATAACATAATCAAGTAATCATGATTAAATGATTTCTTTTCTGATTATTTTTTAAAATCTGTAATCTTGATTAATGATTTTAAAACGCAATCGTAATCTTAACAGAACAATTACAGATATTGTTAATCTGATTACATTTTGACCAACACCGGTCTTCCGCTGGTGTGCCAGCTGACAGAAATCAGAGATGTTAAAATTGGTTGCAAAACTATGCTGTTACACTTTGGACTTTAGATTATATCACTCTTCAACACACTCAAATTTTCAAAAATACAATTGAGTTTTTCCACTTCAGACTCGCCAGTGTGTATATATATATATCACAGAACACTACCATACCCCATTCGGGAGAATTTAGGTCAACATAATTGTTACAAATTTACACCAGAGTTCCAGGTTTGCACTTTGATCACCGATATAGCAATTGTATAAAAATAAATACAGTAGATCTTTATAACACAATTCTATATAACGCAATTCTCCATATAACGCACCACTTCTCAGATGTAAACAATGAATTTTCAGTTAAGAAACACTTGAATTCCTTCATTATAAATAGTTGCTATTCTCTAGAGGACTCAATTTGATACATTTGTTCAACTTTATCTCCTTAATTCAGAGCTAATTGCTGAAAAAATTGCTATGATTTGATACAGTTGTGTACAGGTATGTTTGGACAATGTTTATAAAGTAAATTTAACAATGTGTGGAATGATCTATATTATGCAAAAAATTATATAATTTATAATCTGCACAACTCCTGGTAATAAAGAATGCAATATAAAGATACTCTAATGTATTTTGGTATGTTACACACACATTTGGCCATGTTTTACAAGCTAAATTTAATGATGTGTGAAATGTGATCTATATAATGCAAAATTCTATATAACGCACAACCTCGTGTTTTTAGATTTGTGTTATAAAGATCTTCTACTGTATATACTGGTTTTTCTGAGAAAATCCATTTAGGAAACATTTGTTGAAATGATCATCACACAACTTTTCTTTCTTTCTTTATCCATTTCAAATGATATGGACAAATTATAAATATATTGTTCTTTAGCTGACCAACGATAGTCTGTCTCCTTTTCTGTCATTGACTGTAGCCAAGGCATTGCAGAGGCTGCAATATACACATGCTTTTATTTATTTTGAAGAGACTATAATAGTTGTACTTTTTAGCAATTGTTTTATTATGTAGAAGGGTTTTTGAACAATTTGGGCAAGATGGTTAGAGAGCTAAATAGTAATTTTTTATAATAAAATCAAAACTATTTATAAATAGTGAACAAATAATAGAACAAAAAAAGCATCTCCTTTAAAGTTATATTGTGAAAGATGTAAGTATGAAAATTTGAGAAACTGAAAACAAAAACATACCCTTTTACAGCCATAAAACAATTTAGATACAACAAAAAAGGAGACTGCAATATAAATAATCAGAGCTGTCACTGCCTAATGCCATCGAAAATAGTTGCTTTAGTAGCCTACGATGAAAAAAATAGTAGTCAAAACTCAAAATTGTAGATTTGTACAAAAATAGAAGCGAAAACAATTATATGTTTACTTAAAAGAGAGAGGAAGGAGGGTTGATATTTACTTGAAATAAAATAACAACCAAAACTATTTTATGAAAATCCACATTTTATTCTATAGTTTATGCTACTACCCAAATTTGCCACTTTATTGTACTTTTATTACAAAATCCCATATTAATTACTTCTAAAAAATTAAGATATTTTCTAAATTATCTTTTGACACAGATAACCACAATGCAGTTCGGTTTTCACAAAATAAATTGAATATATGCTTGCACAGCAAACAAGAAAATTTTTTATTGCAGGTTATTTTTTTAAACTTTAATTAAATTTTATAATAATCAATGAACTAAAACATTAAATCTTTCTTTAAAGAATAGTTTAAGCATAAAGAGTTGCTTTTAATCAAGAACAGATATTTGCAACTTTTTTTGTGCATGCATAACTGATCTATTTTCTCCACAAGAAAGTTATAGTTAGGTAAAATAGCAAAAGTGGCATAAGTCTAATTTCATAGCCATCTATGGGTAAATAAAGCCATATAAATAAGAAAAATTGAACGCATAATATTATAAATTGTTATTCTCAACATTTTAAATCTTATTAATTTGAAAAATTATGCTAGAAAACATGGTTTTTCTTTGACAAACAAGACCTGACCAAAGCACAAGCCAATGGAACTCAATGGTTCTGAGCACACCGATTCTCAGAACTCCAAATTTAGTATGTATTTTTTATTTTCCCGTACACATATGGTGTAAAGAAAATACTGTAATCATGATAAAAACCAGATTATGGAAATATTGGTAATTTTTTTATATTTTGAAGGTCCCTAAATCCACTTTTGCTATTTTTAAACCTATCCTGTATGTATGTGTGCATGTATGGATTTTAATGCCATTAAGTTATTTGAAATTTAACGAAATTAGTATATGTAACTAGGACTTACTGCGACACATTCTCCATTGAAAATATGAGGTGTAACATTTATAGTTAATTCTTTTATATGACTGCACAAAAGAAACTGTCTATGGGCAGTAATTATTTAAAATGCATTTTAATGCCATTATGTAATTTAAAACTCTGCGAAATTTTTATATGTTATTAAGGCTTTCTGTGGTATGTTCTCCATTGAAAATATGGGATGTAACATTTACAGTTCTTTTACAACACAAAAGAATTCAGATACATTACACTTTATTGCCAATTACTCTTGGAAAAGATATTTTATATTACCTTTATTTAACTTATGCTTCATGTATTTTTTGTGTATGACTGTGCCTTCAACAAACTTTTCGAATGCATTTTAAGCTCACTCCCCACAAATGAATTTTGCTCAAATCTTCAGAAAAACCTTCCGCCATAAACAAATTTATATATTAATAAAAATTTTCTTAATTTTTTTTTTTTTTTTTAAACACTAACATACCTTTGGTGATAAATTGCATAGCTAAAATTTTAAAATGGATTTTTTAAATGTTTTCTCATATAGCAACTATACTCCAAGTTAAAATTGATAGGGTAATTTAAATTAAACTTTCTTTTATGCTGTATGACTGAGTCTTCAACTAACTTTTTGAATACATGTTAAGCTCATTTCCCATGAACAAATTTTGCTCAAATCTTCAGAAAAAGCTTCGCCATTGTCAAATTTATGTATTGATGGGAAATTGTGTAACAAAAATTTTAAAATTGATTTTTTTTAATGTTTTCTTATATAGCAACTATACTTCAAGTTAAAAATAGATAGGATAATTAGAACCCAACTTTTTTATGCTGATAACGCCCCTTAACAAGAAATATAATATTAATCAAATTTACACAAAATTGCTTTTTTATGTTTCACTGTAGGACGGGTGTACTGTAGAGATGAGACAGGCTCAGCCCGAGCCCGACATGGGTTCAATTTTTATACCAGCTTTCGGGCCCGGGCTCAATCTTTCGGAAACTAACAATTTTATTTATTCTCATATAGGAAAAATAAAAATAACCTTTTTTGCCCTAAAAGAATTACATATTCCATTTCAAGTCATTTTAATGTTATTTTGATCAGAATGTATAAAAGAGGAAATAGAATTTTTTTTTTTTTTTTTTTTTACTTTTCTAGTATTAGAATGCCACTTTAAAAATAAAATTTACAATATTTCTGATGCGATTGGCAACTGGGTGATATGGCGCTATTGGGACAGAAGGATATTTTTTATTTGGAACGTTTATTTTATTTATTTATTTATTGAAATCTAACGCAAAATGAATATATTTTTTCTTTGTGTTTAGTCACTCAGCAATAGCTTAAGTTTGCAAATTTTTAGTCTTCTATTGTGTGTGATTCATAATCGCTCTTCATATGAAAATAATGTTAGTGATTCTATTTTTAATTATGAACTCTGCTCATGCTAAAGCTCTGCTCTGCACATTTACGAAGTAGAGATGGGCAACATTGTTCCTTTTAGGGAATCGTTCACCGAAAGGAACGAGTTCTTTGGAGTCGTTCCGAAAAGAAGGAACGATTCCGAGAAAAAGGAACAATTCTGAAAAAAAAAAAAAGGTTTTCGAAAAAGAGAAACGTTTTCAAGATAAAAATAACGATTTCAAGATAAAAAGGATACTTTTGAGAAAAAAGGAACAAATCCGGAAGTATTAGAATGAACATGAAATCCATAATAATAATACTAATTTATTTTCTTATGTATTCGTCCATTTTCTTACGCATCCATCCGCCTTATTTTTAAATTTTTTGGACAGATGATTTCGTTTTCAAGAGTTAATTTCATTGATGAGTGCATGCAATTAATTAGCAATTATTTCTAATTACCATAATACAAGTACACTACCTGACTTTATGGTTTAGGGCATTAAACTCAATTCCTCTTGAAAATTTACCCCTGAATGACCTTTCATTTACCGCTATAGTATATCAAAGAAATTTTATTGTAGCTGTTTGTTTTGCCCACCAGGGTGGCGACCCATTCGAATTTCAGTGTAATCGGGTTTCCTCTTGAAAATATATCGTTGAATGACCCTCCATTTATACTATTAATTATTTTATGCAGGAATCTTTATTCTAGTTCTGATGTTTGGCACCAGGGTCTACGCAATTTTAAGCCTTATAATTAGATCCCTATTCAAAATCCACCCCAAGATAACCAACCATTCATTTACATGTCAGTCCTCGGAACCGGCCGTTTTCAACGTCACTCCATTTTGGTACGATTATTTGGAAATCGGTCATTTTCTCAGTCTGCCCATTTCTAAACAATTCCCAGGACTATCTCCTTTTAGTTATTAAGTTCATGCGTGAATAATATCTTTTATAAAATCAAATTTGGATACCTGTCGATTTGGGAAAACACAATTCATTAAACGAAGTATATTTGAGAGTCTTAATATATAACAATGTCTTTTCTGATTGCATTATCAATGCACAGCCGAAATCGAAATGCCTGCACCTGAAATCGTAAAATTTTAGTTGTTACTTCCTGTTATGACATAAAAATCTATTAAAAAGGTGTTTTCTGAAATTCAACTGTTAGGTGATTGAAAGTTTTTGAAAAGGTATACCAGTATATTTAAATTTAGAAATTGCACATAATTAGAACTGTAGATATTGAGATAAGAAACAAAATCATAACTATATAGTTCAATACGTTTCAATAACTTAACTAACTTTCGTCAACTTTATAGTTTAATACAAATACGATTTCAAATACACAAAATAAATAAGAAAATACAAAATACGACACTCTTAAAAAGATTTTATTTCAAAAATAGGAATATATAAAATTTGTTGATTTGGTGAAATCCCAAAATAATCCGCAACAAAAAAGCAGGCTAAAATGTTAGTACAACAAACAATTCAACAACAGTTTCATGATAGTAAAGAAAATTAACATCAATAATATAATACAACTAGGAATAGTAATTTGTTTCTAAAATTTTTCATTCATTGGTGTAAACAATTTTTTTTTAATCGTTTTTATTTTCTAAACAAAAGCAAAAAATATTCAAAGCTTGTCATCGTGATAACATCTGAAATATACTGAGCATATTTAAACCGAATTAGGACAGTATTAGGAAAGAATTCGATAATCAAGTACTGTTTTGTTGCCCCTATGTGATCACCTAATGATAAAAACCAGCCCTGTTGAAAGCAAAGGGGAATGGGGAGGCTTTTTGTGAAAACAGAAAAAACCCCTAACTTCTTAATTATGATACGTATTGAATCCATTTAAAGTTATTATTAATTCTAGGTAAAGGGCTGAAAATTTATTTATGACATATTTTTTATATCATTAAAAATGGCCCAAAAGGGGGGTTTCAGAAGAAAAAATCCATAACTTCGCCAATTCACAAGATATCAAATCCGCTTAAATTTATTATAAATCCGCTTAATATTATCTAAAACTTTTATACTGACAAGTTTTTTATATCACCAAACCTTATAGCAAAAAAAAAAAAAATCCCTGCTGGCTCCGCTTGCAGACAAGTTAAATTTCGAAGTGGGCGGTCCCAACTGCAGCATCATCGCAAAAAGGTGATTTCTTCTGCAATTCCCAACGAACAGGCGCCTCACGGTCTGAGTCTTCGAAATCTACCTGCGCTGTGAAAAATTTTCGTTTATTGACAGGTTGTGTTCCGTGAATTTTGATAAGAAAGTTTCCGTTTTGTTGGAAAAATGGAATCTTTCCCGTATATCTGTTGCTACCCAGCTAGAAAAAGTATGCAAAAAAAGTGCACAAAATCCGACCGTATTTGGCACTACTTATGCATAAAAACTGCAAACTGAATTGTGCACAAAAAGTGCATAAACTGTATCCCTAAATTGTACACTTTTTAGACTTTTAAGATTACAGAGTTTCAAATACGGAATTATGAATGTAAAAATCTATCATCCAATGGGATTGCAGTATTTTTGATCCCCACACATGCGCTTAAACTCCTTTGCGTCTGTATCGTGCCATTTATGGACTACAAAGACGGAAACATTAAGGCAACTCTGCTGCCAGTCTTTTTTCCGTAAATTGGCGGAATTTTTTTTCCCTGGCCGAGCCGTCAAGGATTTTATATTTTTCTTTTGACAGAGAGGATCCTCAAATTAAAATTATGCTTGATGAAAACATATGAAACAGTGAAATATTCACGAAAGTGCGCAACCATGCAATTATTAAAATTGATCGAAAATCAGTTCTTTCTGATAAAAAAAATCAGTTATTATTAACTGATTTAAAATGCAATTGTTCAGGGCATAGCAATGTATTTCTTATATTTTCAAAAATGTTTCAAATCAGATTTTAAAAAAATATATATTTCCCACTATTATTTAAAAAAGCATTTACTTTACATTAATTTTTTTTTTTAATTTTTTTCTTTCTGATCAATTTAGCACAAAAAGTTTCAATAGCAATGTAATTAAGTCGCAGGTGATAAGTACATAGCTAAATAATATACAATATTTTAACTGAAGTACAATAATATACTTCTATTTATCTTAATATAAATTTAAGAGAAAGTAATACACAGTTGTAGTTTATTAATCAATCGCTCCCCCCCCCCCTCGCACTTCTCTCTCTCTCTCTCTCTCTTTTATTATTTTTTTTATCACGTACACATTAGAAGGATTTTTTGGCCAGAAACTCAGCTTTAATAGAATCAAAATCTGCTATTTAAAAATAAAATAGCGTATTTTAATTTATTAAAACTGGCCAGTCTACACGAACAAGGACCGATTCCGAGGACTCTATCTTTTCGGAGTCTGTACTAGAAAGAAATGTACTGTAAAAGTGTATGTGTGGAGCAAAAGCAAAAATCTGTAGTTTTATGCCAAAAGTGGGACATTTGGTATCTTAGCCACTATACAGATAGATTAAAAAATCTTTTTTCCCCCCACAAATGGAAGTTTTTTGAGAGTTTTAAACTGAAAATGAAAAACTCAAATTGACAAGCTTTGGGATTGATAAAAAATCGGTGTCCTAAAAAAACATTAGCTGGTGATGGAAATGTTTCTTTTTTTAGTTTTTCTCCAAAATAATCCCATTTGAATGTATTTTTAGGTAAAATAGTAATGATAATTGCCTGATGCTAAAAATAGTCACTTTTAGTAGTATTTCATTTGCAGTTGGCTGCCCTGGATATTATAATAGGATGATGAAGCAATACAAAATGAAAACAAAATTAGATTAAAACAATGATATCATTAAAGAATAATAAGATATTTTTGAAAGCCTTACTGTATGCCTGGTTGTTCATCAGATACAACTTGTAAATCCTCCGATTCTTCTTTTGATTCTTTAGATATAAAAAAGAAAATTTTGGAAAAAAAAAATACATCAGTTCTATATTAAAATATAAGTAAGCATAAAATAAACCTGTCTTGAGAGGAGTAACATACATCTTTAAAAATAATAATAAATACAGTAAAAGAAGAGTCAATAAATACAGGGAAACAAAACAGAGGTTATGGTGATTATTTTTTTTTTTACAGCTGGTGCTAAAAATATACTTCCAGTTACAAAAAAATATACAAATCAAGCTAAGTTTTTAGATATGGCATTTCTTTTGCAATAGGCTGTATGCATATTAAAATATGAAATTTAAATTGATATACTGTCTTTGGATCCTATAAGTAATATTTAGAAAACTTATCC
Organism: Maratus michaelseni; assembly: GCA_963931845.1. Classification (NCBI taxonomy): domain Eukaryota; kingdom Metazoa; phylum Arthropoda; class Arachnida; order Araneae; family Salticidae; genus Maratus; species Maratus michaelseni. Next base: position 80,164,504 of record OZ007600.1, read on the forward strand.
ATGCTCTGACAAGTAAAACTGTAAAAATTACATTCTTCCATGATCAAAACTTACTGAGTTATGATACTTAAGAAATTTCAGCAATTTAGGTACTAAAAAATCATCTGTCCATGGTTATTACCGGAAAGTAACAAAATTTCATGTTTGCATTTCAAAACAAATACAACATCTAAAAGAAATATCTGATTTATATATTTTCATAATTGGTAGTATGTTACTATTATTAGGGCTTAAATAACTAACTCAACCAACTTCTATTTTGAATCACCTGGTATATTGCATTAGAGAATTTACATATGATTGAAAAATATAAATTCAAAGAACTTTAGTGATTTTTTAAATATTTTTATATGCAGCCTCACATTTGGTACAATAAGATTTTAATATTATATCTGATACTTGATAAATCTCATTTATCACCATACTTAATTTCTATAATCATTTGTACATTCTCTGTCCCCACCACTATTCATCGTGCTACTATTAACATATGACTTTAGACCCATCAAGATTGAACTGTTTTTCATCTGCCTAAAGTTATATAATACTCGCACAATTTGTGTAGGAATAGAAAAATTGCATAGAGCTGTCAAAATAAAGAACAGTCTGTCATGTTCTGGAGTGCTATGTTTGATCAAGATAAGACTCATGAAGTTATTTTTTCTAAGAAAATGAACTTAAAAGTGTTTACACGTATTTTAGAAGCACAAATTTTGGCATATGGCTGTTTTATGAGAGGAAAAAATTATTTTCAACACAACAATGGACCATGCCGCAAAAACTACAAAAAAGTGATTTAATGACGAATATCCCTTTATATTATATGATTTGCCACCTCAATCTCACAATAAGAATATTATAAAAAATTACTAGAGAGCAATGGTGAACTTTTTTTTTTTTTAATGTAAATGGCAAGCAATATTCATGCATTACAGACCTTGAAGCTTAGACCCAGGACAATTCCTGGGTTCTCCTTCACACCCCATCCCCTATACTCACATCATAATTATCAAAACTTGTTCCAAGCATGTTGAATCGTACAGCTGAGTGTCTCCAAAATAGATTGTTACATTTCTTATTAAAATTGTATACATTTGAACGTATTAGCAGTGTCCTTATAATTAGGACCACATATGGGTTTCCTTTATTATGTTTTTCCAATGGTCAAATATTGCTTATGGTCTCTTGTATGCATCAATTTAACCAGGACTTTTCTTTTCCGGCTATCTGCATCAATGTACAAATATCTAACCAAGTTTTCAATACATCAAAGCAAAAAATAGGAGCTCCAAGGGTAACCCACTATCACGTGGCCTCCTCTATAAGGAAATGTCTTTCATAACCTTGTTAATAGACTCAAATTACCGCTTGCCTGTTATCCATATAATTTGTATAAAGAAGCACAACTTTTTTTTGTAATTTTCTTTATTTCTTATATTATATATATATTAACAAACATGAACAAGGCATTCTTCGGATATAAATGCATAGTCAAGAGCATTTATTAATACTTAGAGATGTATAAAATTTATTATTCTTTACATTTTTTAGTATCCTTATAATTTTGGCCAGGGATGTAATTTGAGAATATGACAAACTATGAGCTGAAATGAATATCAACTGTTCATAAAAATCCAAGGATATCATAATAAGTTCTGAAAATTCCAAAACCTACCAGTGAGAAAATCTGATTCTACCAGTAATGCAAAAGAGAAAAAACATCGCAAACAAGAAGCTCACTGGAGAGGGCAGGTTAGGATCCATGACCAGAGAATATCTAGATTGGCAACATAAATTCTACTAGCAGACAGGATAGGATTTCTTCCAGGACGGTGGAAGAAACTAGAAAAAACTGAAAGAAACTGACAAGGAAACTAAAACAATGCCCAAAATTAAGATAAGATACACCAATTATATAAAAGATTTAAAAACAAAGCAAACAATTTTAATTAGTTTAACTTCATTAACCAAATGAATATTAATATTAGAAATTATTTATTTTATTAATGAACATTAGAAAAAAAAAATCAATAGATTTTAGCTAAATTGAACCAGAAACATTTAATTTTTTTTTTCAAATCTTCCCTTCTAAAAACCTCTTGCACTTGAGTACTCATCTACAATATTTTATTTCCCCTCCATAGTAGCTCTTGGCTCAGAAAATTGGAAGGAAAGAATGTAGTAAATCACAAGCATTCTGAGTTTCCAAGAAAGATAAGTTAAGCTTTTGTTGACCTGTCAGCAGTTTGGACAAATAAACAAAATATGATGGGAGAGGACAAACATTTGTTTTGTTATAGAATATTGCAACACGGTGAAGAAAATTAAGAATGTAATGTATGATATCTTTTTATACTATGCGTAAATACACTGAGTGGTTAAAAAATTAGAGACGTCTCTTATTTGAAAGTAAACGGGTCCAACAGGGTCGTAGAAGGATGTAACAAAGCAGAGTTGCTTATATAAGGAACTCTCAGCTTCGTACGATTTAGTTATCACGGAAGTTTCTGTAAAAATGGATTAGACGAAAGATTTAAGTGACTTTGAACGAGGAATGATCATCGGTGCAAGAAGAGCTGGTGCCAGTATCCCTAAAACGACAACTATTTTAGGATGTTCTCGTCCAACAGTATCTCGGATGTTTGGAGATTTGCAATTGAGAAAAAAACTTCAAGTGATAAGGACCATTCTGGTCAAAAAAGGCTGGCGAATGAGAGAGGTTAAGGCGAGTAGCACGCATAGTCCACAGCTACAAAATGACAAATTGCAGCTGAAATCAATGCTGGTGCATCACAAAGCATAACAAAACGGACTTTGGAAAGGAGGTGCTTTAGCAGCAAGACATTATCTATCAAAAGTGCCTTTGTTATCACAAAAAAAAATAGGAAAAGGCACCTGTTTTTGGCAAAGAAACCACAAAATTGGTCGATTGAGGACTGGAAAAAAGTACTCTGGTCCGATTAATCTAGTTTTCTGCTCCATCATGCAGATGGCAGGATCAGAATATGGCACAAACAGCACAAATTCATGGACCCCAGCTGCGAAATGACAACTCTTCAGACTGGTGGCAGTGGAATTATGGTGTGGAGAATGTTTTCCTGGAGTACATTGGGTCCCTTGATGTGGAGACAACTCTGAACAGCAAAGCTTACCGCTTACCTCAACATCGTTCCGATCACGTTATAATATTCCCTTATGGAGATGGTCACTTTCAGCAGAACAATGCACCTTGCCACCGTGCTCGATCAGTCTTAAATTGGTTTGAAGAACATTAGAGTTTAACCTGCTTTCGTGGCCAGCTAAATCTCTTCACCTCAATCTTATTGAGCATTTATGGTACAAAGTCGAAAGAACACTTCAAAACTTAGAAATGCTACCATCAATCTGACCCAAACTTACAGCTGCCATTATGTCAACATGGCCAACATTCCTCAGCAACAGTATCAGCAACATATTGAGTCCGTGCCAAGAGGAATATCGGCTGTGATCAGAGCTAAAGGTGAATCAACTCGTTATTAGAGGGTGACTCCAATTTTTTTTAGCACTCAGTGTGTATTAAGAATACACAGCATGTATACACTAACATTACTTTCACTACAATAATACCAGTATTTTTAGAATAGTAATTTTTACTTTATTTAATTGTATAAATTATAAGTGTTATGCATCTTTATAAATCCTTGGCTTAAAGCTTTCTTTAAATTTATGTAAAGGTATTTAGTTTTACATTAATGCATTTTGGTTTTTCAACATCTCTTGAATAAACATACTTGCGTATCTGAAACGGCCAGTGCTAACGTTCTCGTTCACGATCTTAAATTCAAAATACGTTACTCAGTAACAGTAAGTAACCTGTGATTTCAGGATCGCGCTAATCACCGTAGTCTGCTATTCGCAACTTGCGAGTATTCGTAGCCAATGGCGTTTCAGATGCGAATTTGTGTACCTTTAAATGGCAGCATATTTATGCAAAACATTTGCCGATGATGTGTTTAAAAGGATGGACTTTCCAGGATGTCATTCGCACTTTTCCATGTCATTCGCACTTTTCCTTCCTCCAGCTTGTAATGCTGGTTGCTTTTAAAATGTAGCTGCATATTATTTTCTTCAGTTTGTTCATTTTACAGCGAAGTTATGCTGTCTTATTGTCTGTCTTCTTGTTTATAATAAACTACTATGATTTTAAAGGAGCTGTTACTTTTAAGTCTTCCACATGTCACATGAAACACTGTTTTTTTATTGGTACGGCCAACAAGTGGTAGCAGAGCGCGGTTGTGATTTTTTGCAGTTTAAAGTTTGTTTTTGTGGAAGTGAAGACGTCGCTGATGTTTTCTTTTTCCGAAGTCGCCGATGTTTACTGCTGATGTTTGTTTCCCTGAAGTGAGCTTTTAAAGAGACTTTTGCCTTTTTCATTAAAGTGTTTTTCCCTACTAATTCGACGGAGGCCGTATAGAAAATGGAGTTTCAGAACGTTGCTCTTTTGACCTCTTCAAACTGGGAGACGTGGAAGGTAGAAGTTAAAGTTCTGCTAATGCATTATGGCACTTGGGAATATATCGAGAACAGCAAGAGTGAAAGCGGTGCAACATCAGACGAAACAGCAAAAACAGCTCCTGTGACAGATAAGCTGACATGGAGAGAACAGAGTGAAGTGAATTTGAGAAAAGCCCGGTCCTATACTATCATCTACCAGACCTTGTCATCGGAATTCAAGCCATTAATTTCGCATATAACGAATGGAGCTGCGGCCTGGAAGATCCTTAAAGAGCATTTTGAACCTACCACAAGAGCTCGTGTTATACAACTGCTAGATGATTTTTTTGGTGTCCATTATTTTCCTGGAGAAAATTTGGGACTTTTTTTGTGTCGTGTCAAGCAAGCAGCAGAGCGTCTGCGTGATGTAGGACATACCCTTCAGCCCTTGTACATGGGTTACCAGATGATTAGAAGTTTGCCCGAGGAGTTCCAGTCTACAGTCCAAGCGATTTACAGGTGGTCAGATGCAGAGTTTGTACCGGACAAGATCGAGGCTGAATTGCTACTGGAGGAGAACAGATTGAAACTGGCCAAAAAGGACATTTCTAGTTCTAGTGTTGCTTTTTCTGGAGAAATAGTAAAGTGTAAAACAGGTAAATTTAAGAATTATAATGTTAATCAAAGTAAATTAATAGGTCCTTGTTTTCTTTGTAAATCTTATGGTCATTTAATTGCTAATTGTAAATTGAAAAATCAATCTAAAAATTTTCAGTCTAAAAATTTTCAAACTAAAAAATATCAGTCAAATAGTAAATTTAAAGAATCTAGTAACGCAGAGTTAAAATGTAATGTAAAATGTAGTAATGAAAAAAACAATAGTAATGTTAAATGTAGTAATGAAAAAAGTAATAGTAATGTAAAATGTAACTTCTCTGAACATGAGACTAGTTTAATTGAAGTAGCTCAAAGTAATTTTAAAAGTAATTTTCTTGAGGCAAATTCATCTGATTTTGGCCAAAATAGTAGCTGGGTGTTTGATACAGCTGCTACTGCTCATTTTTGTAATAACAAAAATCTTTTTTTGAATTATGAGTCAGTTTCAAATATGCAGATGTCACTTGCTGTTGGAGAAAAAGAAAGTCCTGTTCAGGGAAAAGGTACAATACATTTTTTTATTAAATGTAAAGATGGAAGTTTCAATCAAATAATTCTTAAAGATGTTTTGTATAATCCTCATTTTCGTAGAAATCTCTTGTCTGGTAGTAAACTTGAAAAACTAGGCATAAATTTTGTTGGCAGTAAAGGCAAACTAATTGTGTATGACAAGGACTGGCAATGGTTATTTTATGCAGTAAGGAAAAATGATTTGTATTTTGTTAAACCTTTCAGCTATAAAACTTGTAAAGGAGAAAGCAACTCGGTTGACATTTCAGCTAACCAAATTGAAAATTTAAATTTGAGTAACTTGTGGCATGAGAGATTTTGTCACGTAAATAGTGAATATTTGGTTAATACTAGTAAAAATGAAAGTGTTAGAGGTTTGCCAGAGCTGTCAAAGTTAACCGAGGATTGCATCTCCTGTAAACTTGCAAAATCTAAGAGAGTGCCATTTAAATCAATAGGGAATGTTAGATCAAAAACTGCTCTAGAACTTTTACACATGGATTTGTGCGGCCCTTTACCTGTAGCATCACATGGAGGGAACAGATACTTTTTCACCATCATTGATGATTTTTCTCGTAATGTTGCAGTATATACCATCAGAAATAAATCAGACATTTTTCAGACATTCCTAAAATTTCAGAATAGGGCTGAAAGGTATTTAAGTAAGAAAGTAATTTCTACTAGAACTGATGGGGGTTTAGAATTCTGCAACAACGAATTTGAGAAATTTTTAGAGAAGCAGGGAATTTTACATGAGAAAACGAACCCGTACAGTCCAGAAATGAACGGTGTCGCGGAGCGTTTTAATTTAACTGCTCTTGATGGTGTTAAAGCTCTCCTCAATTCAAGTGGCTTATCACAAAAATTTTGGGCTGAGGCCTTAATGTGTTTTTCTTACACCTGGAATAGGATCTGTCACAAACAAAAAAGAACCCCTCTTGAGATGTACTCTGGTATAAAACCTTCAGTTTCTCATTTAAAAACATTTGGCTGTTTAGCTTATGTTGGAGTGCCCAAACAAGTCCGAAGGAAGCTTGATATGCGAGCTAAACTAGGGATTATGTGCGGGTATGCTCAGGCAACTAAAGGCTACAGAATTTGGTTAATAGATGAACAGAAAATTGTAGAAACCATTAATGTTCGTTTTGATGAAACTAAAAAAGGGGTAGATATAGCTTCAAAAATTAAAGAACCTAAATTAAATTTTTCACTTTTTGATTTCCCAGAGGACGGAAATATTTTTGATGTAGAACCAGAGATTACATCTGAATTGGGAGGGGCATCAGATTCTGACAAAAATTTAGAACAGAGTAGTTTAAAGACTTGTGCAACTATTCCTTGGGTACGTAAACCAGTACCTCGAAAAGTAGGAAATAAAACAGACATTTACTATGGCATCGAAGGAACCAATACTAGAATAAGATCCTTTAATGAATTGTTAGAATACTGTAAATTAAATAAAATTGAATGTGATAAAAATCTTTTTGACTTCAGCAGTAAAAATAAAGAATCCGGTAAAATTTCTAATTTTTTAAAAATAGATGAAGCAAACTTGACTGAGGTTAAAATCCCCAAAACTTACAATCAGGCCGTAAAAACCCCAGAAGCATCTAGTTGGAGGGACGCAATGAACCAAGAAATGAACGTTATGTATGGGATCTTGTGATACCTCCGAAAGATGCAAAAATACTTGGTAATCGTTGGGTGTATACCTTAAAAAGAAATGAAAATAATGAGATTGTAAGGTATAAGGCTAGGTTAGTGGCAAAGGGGTTTAACCAGGTTAAAGGAGAAAGTTACGATGAAGTTTTCAGTCCAGTTGTTAGTTTTTCAATAATTCGGTTGTTCTTTGCCATATTTTCATGTCTGTTAAAATGGGTTAATGTCCAGGTAGACGTCAACAATGCATATCTTTATGCTGGTCTTGATGAAACTATATACATGCACCAACCTGAGGGTTTTGAAAAAGAAAAAAATAAAGTTTGTAAGTTAAATAAGGCCATTTACGGTCTGCATCAAAGTGGCAGACAGTGGTTTTTTGAGATGGATGATGTTTTATCCAAATTAAATTTTTGCAAACTAGACTGGTGCAATTGTGTATATGTGTTTCATGACAGATTGGTTCTTTTGCTTTATGTTGACGACATTGTTCTTTTTGCCAAAACTAAAGAGGATTTGGATTTTGGGATAGATTTGCTGCAAAAACATTTTAACTTAAAAATTTTGGGTACGACTAGAAAGCTATTAGGCATAGAGTTTGAAGAGGTAGGAAATAGTTTTTACATACACCAAACATCTTATATTGAGAAAGTTTGGGAAATGTATTCAAATTTTAAGTTTCCAATTAGTTCTTTACCTATTCCTAAGGGCTTGGTTTTGTCAAAGCAAGATTCACCTTCAACCAAGGAAGAAATTGATAAAATGTCTAGATTTCCCTATAGAAATCTTATAGGATGTTTGTCTTATATAGCTGGAAGAACCAGACCTGATATCATGTATGCAGTAAATTTATTGTCCCAATTTCAAACCAATCCTGGCATTGCTTATTAAAATTGTTAGGTTATTTAAAATATACTAAAAATTTCAAACTTGAGTTATCTAGAGTTAGTGATTTAAACCTCTCATGTTATTCTGATTCAGATTTTGCAGCAAACAGAGACGATCGTGTTTCCATAGGTGGCTATATTTTGTTTCTGGATGAAACTCCTATTTCATGGAAGACATTTAAACAACAATGTGTAAGTCTTTCAACCATGGAGGCCAAATATGTTAGTTTAACTGAAGCTGCTAAAGAATTAATCTGGATAAAAAATGTCTTGCAAAATAAAATACTTAATTTAAGTTTGAGAGAATGCACTTTATTCTGTGATAACCAAGCGGCCATAGCTTTTTCTAATTCCCCTTTTGAAAACCAGAAAACAAAACATATCCATATAAAATATCATTTTTAAAAAAATCTTGTTTTTGATAAAATGTTTAAACTTAAATATATTCCTAGTAAACTTAACCTTGCAGATAGCTTTACTAAGCCACAAGTAAAAGAGCAGCTGATGAATTTTTGTAAAAGAATTTTTGATATTTAAATTTATGTGGGGGGTTATAATTTTTCTTACAATGTTATTCACTCTGGTCAAAGTCCTGCCAATAAAGTCTTATGTGACCTGACATTGATCAGATTGTTAGTTTTTGAACTTTTCAAGTGTAATTTTTTTGTAAACTTTTTGAACTTTTTCATGTTTATGCAAATTTTTCATGCTTTTGTAATATTCTAGAGATGATGAAAAAGGAGGCCGATTGTTATGCATCTTTATAAATCCTTGGCTTAAAGCTTTCTTTAAATTTAAGTAAAGGTATTTAGTTTTACATTAATGCATTTTGGTTTTTCAACATCTCTTGAATAAACATACTTGCGTATCTGAAACGGCCAGCGCTAACGTTCTCGTTCACGATCTTAAATTCAAAATACGTTACTCAGTAACAGTAAGTAACCTGTGATTTCAGGATTGCGCTAATCACCGTAGTCTGCTATTCGCAACTTGCGAGTATTCGTAGCCAATGGCGTTTCAGATGCGAATTTGTGTACCTTTAAATGGCAGCATATTTATGCAAAACATTCACCGATGATGTGTTTAAAAGGATGGACTTTCCAGGATGTCATTCGCACTTTTCCATGTCATTCCCACTTTCCCTTCCTCCAGCTTGTAATGCTGGTTGCTTTTAAAATGTAGCTGCATATTATTTTCTTCAGTTTGTTCATTTTACAGCGAAGTTATGCTGTCTTATTGTCTGTCTTCTTGTTTATAATAAACTACTATGATTTTAAAGGAGCTGTTACTTTTAAGTCTTCCACATGTCACATGAAACACTGTTTTTTTATTGGTACGGCCAACAATAAGATTAAATAAGACAAAGATTACAATTAAAAAATGCTGGTATTATTGTAGTCAAAGTTTAAGCCCCACCCCAGTGGCAGAAACACCGCGACACGGCGACGTAGTCGCAGACAAAGAAAACCTCTTGCGGACAATTTTTGTCTGCACTAATGAAATTAATTTAAAACACTGTCCGCAACTTGTGAATTTCGGCAAAGGATCGCAGTAAAAACGCGGAATTTCGTTAAAAGATCGCGGTAAAAACACGCGAATTTCGGCAAAGGATCGTGGTAAAAACACGTGGATTTCCACAGAAGATCGCGATAAAAACAAGCGGATTTCGGCAAGGGATCGCAATAAAAATACGCGGATTTCGGCAAGAGATCGCGGTAAAAACACGCGAATTTTGTCAAAAGATCGCGGTAAAAACAAGCGAATTTCGGCAAAGTATCGTGTTAAAAACACGTGAATTTCAGCAAAGGATCGTGATAAAAACACGTGGATTTTGGCAAAGGATCACGATTAAAACACGTAGATTTCATCAAAAGATCGCAGTAAAAACACGTGAATTTCGTCAAAAGATCGTGGTAAAAACACGCGAATTTAGTCAAAAGATCGTGCTAAAAACACGAGATTTTTGGCAAAAGATCGTGCTAAAAACACGCAATTTTCGACAAAGGATCACAGTAAACAAACAAAAAAAAAAACGATTTTCATCAAACAATTTTGGAAAAAAAATAAGCGTGAGTATCGTCAAAATTTACTGCATAAAAAGACTGCTAAAATATTGAAACCCAGTACCTTTTACTAATGTCTAAAGATCATCGCAAAACTAGAAAAAATGCAAAAGATTGCATTAAAAATTTCAAAAATACATGGAGGAATTCCTTCTACTAATGTAGAAAATTCGCTGCAAAAAAAAAAAAAAATAAAATAATAAAAAATTAAGAAAACTAGTCCAAAAGTGGGTTTTGAGATGCATAACTTCAGACATAACAACACTTCAGACTCTTCCTGCCAAATCTTGCAGCTCTGCACTTAGCGGTCTCTTCAAAAAACATCACACAGACAAACATCTATGTTTAATACATAAATTTTTAAATCTGAAACAATATACAGAACCATCTTTTAAAAAATTGGATTAACCCGAATCGTACCTGCAGGAATCTAAACTCAGCTCGAACTGAAAACAGTGTTAACCCGATCTGCAGCTGATGCAGGACTTTAATTAAGACATTTTTCTCCATAAGAAATTTCTGTAGCTACATCAGGGGAGGGAAATTTCTCTCCCCCTCTAAGCTTATCCTTCCTATTTTAGAAATCCCACAGGAAGTGAGATGATGAAACGATATGTAACATCAAAAGTTATAAGCAAAATTAAAGAGAATGCATCAAGCTTAACCTATTTTAAATAAAATGATGAAAAATTCCTAGTTTAGTGTATTATTCATTCATTAAAATTACACGCAAAATTTGCAGACAGATTATAAAATTTTAAAAGCTTGTCGCAGACAGCTACAGAACTTTCTGCCACTGGGAGCCCCACTATGCACTCTGTAATATAAGATAAATAAAATTCATCAAAATTATAACAGTTTTTTTAATTTTTTCATATTAAAATTTCTCTAGTTGTATATTCAAAAGTGTTGACCTTAGTGAAAAAGACTGCTGCAATTATAAATTTAGCATGCATAATTGAATTTTTAAAAGCCTAAAAAACATATGTTATAACATATGTAGTGAATTATTAATTAACAAATTTTCAAAATTAATTAACAAAACGCTATTTCTTCCACTTTGGAAGAAACTTGGCAACATTGCTAACGGGAAAAACCAGTTTCAGGAAGGCCAATTCACTTGGTACATTTTTAGAACTTTTTTTAATGTGTTCCTACATATTTCAGCTAGTTGAAAAATATGCAATAAAATTATGATCTTTAAAAGTTGGGCTCAATTTTAATATGTAGATGACATAACAAATCAAATTATACACACTTATAAAGAATCTTCCATGATGCAAAGTGGTATTACCCCTATCTCCTGGATCAATTGGGGATGTTAAAAGTCCATATTTTTTTCTTTTCTTTTCTTTTCTTTTCATTTTTAATATGTGTCCACAATATTTTCAAAATAATTCTGAAAGTTCTTATGACAATTATCAATTTTGGCAATTATTTGATAACAGAATTACATAAATGTTATTATATTTTTCAAGTTTTGTTTTCTACACGCACAATTAGCACACACTGAGATACCAAAATAAACACGTATGACAATTAAAAAAATATACAAAAATATTATTTAGAAATATTTAAATACTTGGTACTGGAATTACAAGAAATGGATTACATGTAATTCTGTTACCGAGCATTTAAAAATTTCCAAATAATATCCTTATATATTTTTTAATTGTTGTAATTTTGGTACGGTATTTTGGTTTCTCAGTATGTACAAATTGTGCTTGTAGAAAACAAATCTTGTAAAAAATAATTATCTTTATGTAATACTAATAAAATTTTACAAATTTGCTCTGAACCGTAATTTTATTACCAAATAATTGCACATTTAAAGTTATACTACACTTTCAAATTTACTATACAGATATGCTTTAAAATTATAATCAAAATGGAAAAAAAAAAAAAATCTGCATTTCATGAATAAGTTTTAAACAATAAAATAATCGCTAAATTAATTATGTCTGCATAAATAAAATAAAATTTAAATCAAAGTATGTGACACTGTTTAAAATAAATTATTCAGTAACAATCCAGATCAAATAATCTAACAGAGAATAAATAAAAACATACCAACATTAAAGCAACATGACCGGTTTTTTGGAGATGGCTCAATAACATTAACAGGACGGTAACCAAGACCCTATATATTAAAGTACAAAAATTTAAGTTTAATATATTTCTAGTTAGTTCTTTCCATATTAAAATTGAATATATATATTTACATTATTTTCAAAAATAGGAATAAGCAATAGTTATTAGACAATATACCTCTGGATTACAAAGACCTTAAATATATAAATATATGTGTGTGTGTATATATTATAACATAGGATAATAATTTTGTTATTTAGAAATGAAAATGACAGAAAACTTTTAGGCAGCTGACAGATCATTACACACACACTCCTTGCAGGGCTATAAGACATTCCCATCAATAGTAAGCTAAGACTAGTAAATCTGCAGATCAGGAGCCTCAACCTCAGCTCTTAAAGTCATTGATTTTTTAATCTCACTTTTCATATTATTTAGCATCTTACAACCTGCAATTTAATTTTTTTATATTGCATGTATATTTATAGGCATATAAAATACTTTGTTGGTTTCAGAAATTAGAAGCATTAAATAAAACACTATTTATGTAATGATATTCTGAAATTCTTATAAATTTCTTATTCTTGTAATTTTTTAGATTAAAAAATGATTTCATAATCATTTAATAACTGTATTTTCATAAAAATAGATAAAACTACAAAAAAAAAAAAAAAAAAAAAAAAGTATATAATAACTACATGTTTTTGTATATAATAATGTTTATTTTTATATGATCCTTGTAAGTAAAAAGTAAAGAATTTAGATTATTAAATATATGCAATAAATCATTAATGAATAATATATATAGAGAGAATGGAATTTGATGAAATGTTAAATCTCCACATCTTATAATTTCTTAGATGCTAAATTAATTTTAAGTTTGTTCTGAAAACTAAAAATAGTAAACTCAGAAAATTATAAGTATGGCACTTCATCTTTTATATTAATATGTTTACAGGGGGTGCAGTTTTTCACAGTTCAGGTAAGAATTTTTCTGTAATTTCCCCATGAAGATCTAATTTACTGGTATTTTCTATTGTTTTCCATAATTACAATGTATCTCTTCATTTTTTTTCCCCTCTAACCACTCTCGATTACTGTGCCGAAAATTATCGCCTCGCTTTTTGGAAAAACCAAAACTTAAATTGTTTATCAATTATTCAAAATTCTCTTTCATTCTATTTCAGAAAATTAAAACTTCTTTCGTATTTTTTTCTTTTTTGATTACACAGATATCTTACGATATCAAGCGTCCCCCTCCCCCCTAAAGTGATAATGTTATATGCATATGTCCCCTAATAGCATTAAAACCTCTTTGAAAGCAGGACTGAATCTCATCCTATATAGTAATGTCTTCTTATTCAATAGTAAATTTTATAGACAAACAAAAGGTGCACTGATGTAGTCCCCCAATCTCCGGATAACTTGCTGAAAATTTAAACCTATGGAATAATATATTTTTAATAACTGAATTTAAACCATTCATTTGACTCTGATACGTAGATAACATTTTTATCATTTGGAGCCATGGACATCAAAAGCATTACTTTAATTTCTTTCAAAAGATCAATGAACTGGATCATAGTATCAAATTCCCCCATTAAATCAAGGTGGACTCATTATACACATTAAAAACAACACAAATCTGAATCGTACTGTTTACAGAAAACCTGTCAAGATTAATGCTACAATTCCTTTTAATGCTTCAGCACAATTCAACTGCAGAATCACCATCTTTAACTCCTTTATTAAACAAGAGTTCCTAATTTGCTCTGAACTTAACCTTATTAAAGATTGTCAGGTTCCTGATGCCAGTAAGGCATATGTATTATATATCAATTGCTATTTTAACCCTATCACTGTGTCCTGGTGTCCACGCGGACCCCAAGCACTTTCAACAAGTTGTCAAAAAAAATCTATCACTCACTGAGTAGTTTCAGCCAGTGACATCTCATATCATAATGTTTGTAACACACGGTAAAAATTAAACTGAACAAATATAAGTGGTATTTGTTTTTTTTTTTTTTTTTTTTTTTTTTTATATAAATAGATAGCATATTTGTCCTGGGCAACAACAGGGCATGTTTCGATACGACATAGTGATAGGGTTAATTAATGATCTTTATTTATTATGTAGTGTACCTATATCTATGTATTTTCTTTTTTTTATTATTCTATGTACTTGGTGGAAGTATCCCATTTATCTACGTGATTTGAACCTTTTGAAAAGAAATTCCAAAAGGGCGGTGATTTCTTGGAATGGGATAGGAGTGACAAGGGAGGGAGTGTTCGCGAAGAAAAGCAGGAACTCGTGAACAAAAGGGGTGAATTGTTTGTCTTGGAATGAAGGAAAAAGACCAGCACGTGGTGAGGTCCATGAAAGTAGGGAAGAATCCCAGTAGTAGGGTTTAATCTAGAGCTAGCCAAATAGCCAAAAAGCTAACTGAAAGCACCTTTTGCCCCCAAAGCATTTAGTGGATTAGCCAAATAGCAACAGCCAAAAAAATATATATCATTTCCACTAGGGATGCAACGGATATCCGGCAAACATACTGTATCCGGCTGATCCGGCCACTATGCCGGATAATTGGCAGTAGCCGGATATTATGATTATCCGGCAATACATCCGGCCTGAAATTATTTCATTGAACTCATTGTTAAAATTTCCAGATTATAAGGCCTACAGTTTAATCTTGAAAAATACAAAGCATTAATTTATTAAACTAAAAATAATTTACTTATATTTGTTGCAAATTGTGTTTCAAAACCTATAAAAGAGCAAACATGCAGACAACTATAACTATTCATACGCACGTGCCTTCATATATGAGCAACAGACATGGTTAAAAAGGAAAAAGTGGCAGAATGGCTCATCAAATAAGAACCTTTTTTTGCTGTGTTAGTAGCAAACAATAAGTTTTCTGTTCCCGTAGCACAAAACTTGTTTTTATAGGGTGAAGTGGTGCATAGATTAGAATGAAGTTCAGGGGAAGAAAAAAAGAAGATATTAAATAAAACATTTTGCTACAAAAATATTTAGTTTTAAATTTTTTTTTCGTGAAAATAATGTACTATTACTAAACTAATAGTTTATTATTAAATTACTAATTTTGTTGTTATGCAATTCAGTTGTTATGTTAGTAGCAACAAGCAAGAACAAGTTTTTGTTATCCCAACACAAAACTTTTGTAAGTAGTAAAGCAATAAAAGATAACGAGGGTAGTTTACAGCTTGAAGATCTCACTGCTAAATAAAAAGGAGAAGTCAAAAGTATTAAATATTGTCTTTCCAAAGTATTCAGTAGTTTCTATCATAAAATTAATTTATTATTACTAAACTATTTAGCTGATACTATTTTAACTAAAAATTTAAAGTAATATAATTATAATATTGGTACTAAAACTGAAATTATCATAAAAATAATTGTTAATAGAAAATTTAAAAATTAGATCAAAAAGAAAATAACAGTGATAGCTAGCTAATCTAAACCCACGTTTAATTTCTTTAAAAATAAATTAAAAATTAAAAAGGACAGATCGAAACATACTGCAGCTGGATATCTGGCTGCAAGTTATGCCGGATATCCGGTGTCCGGCCAAATTGACATCCGTTGCATCTCTAATTTCCACTTTGTTGTTCCTGCCTTTTGTAAACCTGCAGTTGCCGCGTGAAAAAAAATCTCAACCTGCCTCTGTCCTGGCAACTCACTTCAAAATTTGTCTCGTCCTCTCTGTGCAAGCATCTTACAAATAGTATGACGTCATTTGCATTAAACAAGTATTGAGGAAATTAAAAGAGTTTGTTTATTTTTTGTTGATGATTCCAACTTAGGAAATGAAACCAAAACGGTTGATGAATGGAAGTTGTTCAGGCAGGTTCTGGCTACAAGGGGTCAAGAAATGAAACCAGCTGATTGTATTCTTTTTCCATAAAAATGGCATTACTGACATGCTTCCCAATGTGACTTCTTTGTATGAATTTGTAGCAACAATTCTGTTGTCTACAGCAGATTGTGAAAGGGGATTGTGTCTTGTGAATATAACAAAAACTGACTTGAGAAATAGACTGACAATCAAAAATTTAAGTAACTTAATGGTGATTAATTTGGAAGGGGAAGTTTGAAAAGAATTTCCATTTAAAAAAGCATTTGATGTGTGATGTATGGCCAAATCTCGAGAGGGTCAATCTTACAGAGTGGTGTAATGTTTATATATTGTATAATTACAAATAATACTCATTTATACAGAAATTTTGTATAAATAAAAGTTTTTTTTTCTTGGCTAAAGCTATTTTTATTTGGCTAACAGTTATTGGCTGCAATTAGCCAAAAAACTACAAATCTCTTTTTCCTAGATTAAACTCTACAGTAGCTTATAAAAGGAGGAATCGATCAGCAGGTGAGAGGCAGGGCAGACTTTTTTTTTTTTAAAGTATCTTACTTTCTTTTGATTAAAAAAAATTGGGTACTTTCGTGTAATAGTCACTGAGAATGAATCGCCAAGTGACCAAGATTTATCACCAAATTATAAAGCATGTATGACATTATGATATATTATTACTTTAAATCATTACTTTCATGATGTATATTGCCGAGTTATCAGTCATATATAACATATATATGATGTATACATAGGACATGTGCATAAGTCGTATATGATGTATATATATGAAATATAAGATGTAAATAATATGCATATAATGACATATATGAGTGTTTGGAATAATATGTGTATATATGATGTATATATAAGCTTTTCGATGATCTTGGCAAAATCAGAGCTGAAACCTTGGCATAATTGTAATTGTAGAGGCCGCTAGAACACGAAAGTACCAAAAAGGGTATTGGCTTTATAGTTTCTTTTCATTCTTTCATAATGTACAGCTAAAATGCTATTTTATCAGAGCTCGCAATTAACACATTTTTTTTCTGAAGCAGGTCAAATTTACAACAATAAAAGAAATGCCCTATCTCCTGAAAATGTAGAATGATTATTGTTTTTGTACCATAATTTGCCATATAACAAATTTATTAATTAATTTTTTTTTTTTTTTTTTTTTTTTGCATTTATTGTATTTTCTGTTTCTACACACTGCTTCTTTATCGATAATCATAGTATTTTACTAGTTTTAAAAATAACTTTTTTTTTTTAAATATAAATATAAAACTAAACTTTAATTTACATTAATTTTGCATGGGGGTTTTTTTCTTACCATTTTGTGTGTTTTATAAATAAATTTTTGGTACTTTTCGGTTAGCCGGGCGCCAGTGAAATTTATATATCTATGTATACATATATATACATATATCTATACATACACATATTTATATATGCATGTATGTATATATACATATATATATACACATACATATATGTGTGTATGTATACATAGATATGTATATATAGATATATACATTTCACTGGCGCCCGGCTAACCGAAAAGTACCAAATTTTTATATACTGACACTGAGTAAATAGTTTTTATGAATTATGGCATATATTGTACATTTATATTCAAATAACTTTTTATAGATCACTTATAAATTAATATGTCTTTAAAAATGGTTAAAAAATGAAATTCTTGCAACTATTCAGTATTGGCAGAGTACTCTGCAGAAATTGACATAAGTATATACATTGTACCAAGTATATACCGAGTACTCAGTACGGCTCTATATATAATCAATAAACAAATAATTTAATATTTATCAGAAGCAACTCAGTCCAGTGACTTCGAACATATTGTGCCCGGTACCACAACTTTATACCGGTGGTGGCAGTGTACCATTCTACAAAAAGAAAATATCTATTTCTGTTCACGAATGGCTGATTAAGATGGGGAGGGGAAAAGATACCACAATGGTAGATACTGCCACTGATCACGGATTCCCACCCCACTATATTAATAGGATCATAGTCACATTTAATAATTAGATAACTCAACATTCTATCTCCAATAACATCAAACCAATATATCGAAAAATCCACAGTGTTCCTATATTATTTGAAAGACTTAAATCTCTAGTTAAAATTAACATCCGTCTCATTGCTGCTCCCCTCCTGCAAACTAATTGATATCCCTTCTGGCAAGTTAAACCTTAACCCCCCCAGATCACCAGTTTCCAGTATTTACTACTGGTCTTTTATGGTCATTTCATTTTCCCTTTATCTCAGTCAAGGCAGAAAACACTGTAAGCATTTTCTTTGAAAATCCCTGATGATGGTTGACAGACCTCACAGAAGATGGCCGAAACTGTTAGACTTTAACAATTCACCAATTTATTTTAGTATTTTCCACATCACACTGTTTTTAACAAGTACAAGCACAGTTTATGTACATTTTTATATGTTATTTAATATGTTTGCATTAGGCTGACACTTGGCTGTAATTGATTGTTGAGGAATGTATAAATTGTGTGTGAACATTTCCGTATTTAACACTTAATTTTTCAGAGATATTATAGAAATATTTAGAAAATACAATACAAATATAAAATATTTACAGATATGCAAGTTGATAGAAAAGTAATATTAATAAAAAGTATTACAGTATAGAACCATTTATCCAGAATGGTTGGGGCCAGATGTATTCTGGATAACTGGTTGGATATTAAAGCATCATCCATTTGTAAAACATATGTGGCTGTGGCATTGTTTCTAATTTGAATAAAAACGCATAGAAAAATCACAAAAATTGGCTTTTTTAACCTTTAACATAGTGCACAACTTAAAAATTCATATAAAATTCCGAACATTAATACATAAGATGGAAAAATCTTCTAATACTTCTAAAAATAGGTAGATGTACTTAAAGTGATCCTCATTATTAAAATAATATAAAATATAATATTAAGAAATTAATTTATTATATATAATTTGATAAACTTTCATGTTTCTAGTTAGTGAAATAAATCATACAAATAAAAGAAAATCTTTTATGTAATTAAATGAATGAACACCGATATTCTCCCAAAGCATGACATGACTGGCATTGAAGACTTCTGCATCTTATTTTAACTAGTCTTCAATTCCCTCTCCTCACTTCCCACCCACTATTGGAAGGATCATCAGAGAACCTGAAGATGATGTCACAATTATCATTGCAACTGCCAGTATAGCTGAAGATCTTCATATACATTTCCCCTTCAGCTCTAAAAGAGAGATAAACTCTCGATGAATATCACTATCTTGAATTGAAAGGATGAGAAATACGCTTGTTTTAATGTGCTCTTACTCTTCACATTGTGGTAAGAAAAGAAAAGGAAAGAAAACAGAGCAAAATATATTTATACAAAAGATTTTTCATAAAATATCAGGCAAAGAGGCTCTTCACTTCATAAGCCGCCACTGCTGCAATCACTTTATGGATGTATAATAAAAAAACATGTCATCATGATAACGTCTGAAATATTGAACAAATTTTTAAAAAAAAATTGAGACTGTGTGTATTGATCTCGCAAATATCTTTGATGTGTTTGGTTCATTAATCAAGAAGATTCAGTAATCTGTTAGAAAATAATGGCATTCTGAAAATCCAAACATCATTAAGGTCAATGGGGTAATTTACACAGTTTATTAAAAAGAATTAATTTCTCTGTCTCCAATTAAAAATTTTAATTTTGCTGTTCAATTTCTTCAATTTCAATAACATTTTTAGAAATTCTTTACTCTGATAAGTGAACATACTAAAAGAATTTTGTTGGTATTCAGTGCATGTTTCTAGCTCATTTGACCTGTCAGAAATACAGGGTGTCCGTACAAAATGTGCAGGACAAGAATCCTCACAATGAGTACGTAAAAATTGTATCAAGACCCTACCTCGACAATGCATCATATTTGAGAGAAAAGCAAAAGAAAATGTATGATGTCACATACTCTCTAGCAGTTTGCTAGCATTATCATTGCATTGACCAAAAGTAAAGTACATATTGAAATATTCACAAATGGAATACATTGTCACTATGAGAAAATTGCTGGTAGTTTCAAGCTACTGCCTTTCAAAGAAAACTGAAAGGCAACTATTCATGTGCATATTAGACACACACCTATGGGGATAAAAATTTTATGTATTTAATTTTTATTAGATCTTGTTTCTCATTCAGTTTGCAATTTCACAGGATTCAATAAAGATTATTTTTGGTGCTCCTGATGAGATGCCAAACTTTTTTCTTTTGCATTATTTTAGAGATATGGTACTTTGAACACTTTTCATGTACTCTGAGCAAAATTTCGCATTCTGAAAATTTTGTGCAGTTTTATCCAAAAACCCTGTATATTATAGCTTATTATCATCATATGTCCTTGTGTCATCATAACATCCAAAATACTGGGCAGATTAGAACCAAATTTGGACAGTGGATTCATTTTGCTAATATCCTGGATAAATTCGTTAACCAAGAAGCACATTCCATTTGAAATAATCCATTTGAAAATAATGACCTTTTAAAAATCTGAATAACATTACAGTCAATGGGGCTATATTTTCAGTTCATTATTAATACATGTTAAAATTCTTCAATTTCAATAAAATTTTATCCGATGTATGTACTTTAAAAAAAAAAAAAAGAAAGAAATCTAATCTTTCGACTGAGTCTGAAATACAGTCGAACCTGGTTAAGATGCTCACAGTTAATATGCGATCCCGCTTAATACACAGATTTTTTCGGTTCTTTGAACATTGTCCATAAGACTAATGCAAAAATATCATGTTTAATATGCAAACTGTTATTAACGATCCTGCTTAATACGCAATAAAGCTTTGGTCTCTTGAGGCAAAAAATCTTGCTTAATACACTAATTCACAGATCAAGATGCGAATTTCTTTTCTCTTCGTGAGTGTTGCCAATTTAGTGCGATTTTTTTATTCCTACATCTACCACTATTTCTGAATAGTAATATTCAGCTTTTTAATTACAGGTTAATTAAGGGGAATATTACTATTCAGAAATAGTGGTAGATGTTTGAATTTAAAAAAATCTAGCTAAATTAGGAACACTGGAACTTGTCTTTGATCATGCGTTCTAATATTCTTTTCCTCTCACTTTTTGTATATGTTTTGACTGAATTAGAGAAACAGACAAATTTGTGTCACTTTTTTCATATTTATTCTTCTTTCTTTGTGCAGCGTATGTTGTTGTCACATTGTAAATGTGACATTTACAGCCCTTTTATGTCTAACTCGTAACCATGTGTTTATTTCCCATTTTAAATCTTAATTTTAATATTTTCAATAGTTTCACCTTAATATTCATGTTATTAAAATTATCATTCCCATTATTCAGCATTTTAAATCCCTTTAATTTGATACTTCATTTGTCTTTTCTATGACATTTCGTTCAATTTTTTAATTCATCTTTGAACAATGCCATAATTTGCTCTTTCTCCCATTTTGAGAAGGCGCTTTCTTCAAAGCAGTTTCTTTCTCCAGCGTTTCGGTAACCGCGTGCGACGCTAGGTTCATTGCTCTTTAGCATCAGCACGTGCATCCAATTTGGTGAATGTGCACCTGTCTGATATGATGAAATTACATATACACCTGGTCTCATCATTGCACAACATATATAAATACTATATACATACATTCCTAATATAGCCTTTACCTTTATTCAATAGTAAATAAAAGTTCACTCATATTTATTTAAATACATTATATTAAAGTTAACTTATCTCTCCTTAGTTTATAAATCTTATTGTTCCTCCGTTCACTTTAATATACCTTTTTACTTTTCTTGTTTATTATTTCTATCGCATCAAATTCCGTTCAGCTTACTTTGTTTATAATTTACAGACATCGTTTATCTTCCACTTGTGTAAACACCAAACATCAAAGATTGTATCTCCAACCAACCAATGTGACGTCATCAGCTGGCGACAGTACAAGTGTACTTCTTACATCATTTGAATTATGCATTCTTTTCGACCAATCAACTCATGACTTCTGCAGGTGTGGCGGTGTAGTCGTACTTTCGCTATTACATTAGTATATAACCAGTGGAATTCCATTCAAGCATTGGCTTCGCCTTGTTGTGTTGTTTGAAGCAGGAGATGCTTTTATATTTTAAGTTACTGTCTGAAAATGTCAGCAGTTTAGCAGAAATAAATGTTTAAATGTCTTGTTATATTAAACCTAAACCTTTTTTACAAGTATTTTAAATAAGCCTTTTATAAGTTCAGTATCTTTCCAGTCAGTACATTCACTTTTAGTCAGTTCATCTACATTAAGTCATCTCTACTTTTAAATGTAAGCGTTGGACGGCGATGTCATCATCCCTGTTTATAAAGAAGCAAGGAGATGTATGTATTTATCAGCCAAGGTATCTCGGCAAGCAGATATCGGCATTTTTTTACTTTCTTCCTTGAGTAGCAAATCTCTGGAGGGAAGGAAGCAATTTGACATCATCAACATCAGTTTATAAAAGGGCTTTTATTCAGAGTTCAGGGGTCGATCCAGGCAAAATTTGGGGCCTATTTAGGGCCCCTTCACAAAAATCAATTTAATAAAATGGGCCCTTTCACAAAAATCAATTTGATAAAATGGGCCCCTTCACAAAATTCCTTTTACTAAAATAGGCACTTTCACAAAATTCTATTCCACAAAAACGTACTATATATTATTTTGTGATGTTCTAAAATGTGCAATTTGTAAACAAACAAGTTCACCAGAGAGGAAAACTTCAGCAAAAGGATTTTAAAAAGTTTTTGTTAAATGTTTGGTTCCAATTTGATTAAACTGGATTTCAACTTTCGTTACAAAATGTTATTTTTCACAAAAATATAATAAATTTTACAAAAATAACCTTTACTTTTCACAAAATGGGCCCCAAGAAAAAAAACCTGCATCGACCCCTGGAGTTCCTCGCCATTCATTTTCCCCTCTCGCTGTTTAACATTGTATCCCATTTCATTGATGATATCATCTCCATCGTATCTCGTAATAGTGTAGAATGACAAACTGATTATCTGAGCTTGTTTACTTCAGGCATTCTGGTGTAAGTAAAAGCAGTATCTTTTAAACATTGATAGAGTTCAATTTTCCAGCATTAATAAAGCTTCATATTTACAATGAGATCTAAGCACTAATTTCACTATATCCCATAAATCTGTAAATTCTTTCAGTTTTAACAAGGCAAAGTAAAAATCATCCAATCGAACATCCTCAGTAAAAGAATCCAACTGTTCTTTGTAATAATTTTTTTAATTTTTCTAGAAACACTTCAAATTGGATTTTTGCTCGCTCTGAACATCCAGATGAAATATGTCCTTTTGAATACAAAAATTGAAGTAGATGTACCATACGTGTTTCACACAATACTGCATTATTTTGCAACAAAATAGGATTTAAAGATGATGCAGCTTTTAACACAGCAAAATTTTTTTTGACATTCTTTCACATTTTTTTTCTGTAGTCTTCACAAATTGAAAACATTCGGTACTTTTTGGTTAGCCGGGTGCTAGTGATGTATATACATACATACACACACACATATATATATATACACTACACATATATCTACACACACACACATATACATATATATATATATACACATATATATTTATATATATATATATATATGTATATACATATATATTTATATATATATATATATATGTATATACATATATATTTATATATATATATATATACACACATATATGTATGAATTTATATATATATATGTATATACATATATATTTATATATGTACATGTATCACTGGCGCCCGGCTAACTGAAAAGTACCAAACATTCTGCTAAAAAAAATCTGCTTTTTGGGATTCAGAAGCTCCACTGATATTTAAATTATCTGGCTGTGACTATTCCAATGTCAGTATTTTTTCGAAGTCTCAGATCTTTAGAACCTTTCAGATCAATCAAAAATAACTTCTGTAATGATGTTTTTTCGAAGTCTCAGATTTTTAGAATATTTCTGATCAATTGAAAATAACTTCTGTAATGAGTTTGCTTCTTCAATAACATTGTTTTTCACAATATTTTTCATTAACTGCCTAAGAAGACAAGAAAAAAAAAAAAAAAAAAAAAAATCATGTCAGAAAGGTATCATGGGCTTAGATGTTTGGAATTTTTTAAGAAAAGGTTCGAGGATATTAACAAAATATGACAAGAAGCTAAATTTTGCAAGAATCAATTTATCACGACATGCATCCGTTACGTCGTCACATGTAAAAGTTCCTGGCAAAGTTGTTTTTCAACATACTTTTGTCTAGAACTTGTACAGCTCGTTTTCTTAACACTAACATTTTCAATCCATGGAATAGCACAGAATTTTAGAGGAAATTCACAACTGCCAGTAATTTCAATGAAATTAGCTCATCTAGCTGGACTATCTTTAAACATCAAATCAACAGATCTTAATATAACATCTACTTTCCAGTACATTTGTGGCCATAATGAAATGCACCATGGACAATATGGAGTCCACAAATATCACAATCATTTTGCAATAAAATTTCCTCTTTCACATATTTTAAGAATTTCAAGTTTACATTTGGCCCATCCATGCTAATTTGCAAAAGCAATTTTATGTCCAAATAAGAAATGGCTTCTTTAAAATTTTCAAAGAGTTTCTGAGCTGAGGCCTGACCTAAATATACAGAATTCCAGTATCGTGATACCACTCTATTTGTTGAATCACACCAATATTGTATTATTAAATCCATTTGACACTTTTGAGAAATATGATTTAATGCTTCATCAAAGCACATGACATTTTTTGCTCTTCACAGACTTTTGAAGAGAGAGTTGGAAAAAGGGAGCTAATCCCCAACAAATCAAATAAGACTTTTTGTATGTCCCTAAAGTACATTTTTTAGCAATGTCACTGTCTGGAAACATATGACAAAATATCTCAGATACATCACTAAACGAATTAAATGAAGAATGTGATGCAACAAGTTTCATCGTCCACAAAATTTCTGCTTTGAATGTATTTTCCTGCATTACGAAAATGGATAAACCTTTTTTATTTTCATTAGTAACAGACGCAGAAGTTTATCAAGAAGTTAGTTTCTTATGTTTTTTATTCTTTGCACGACTTGTAACAGTTTGCTTTCCCGTGTTGCTCAAGCGGAAAATACTCTTGCAAAGTTTACAATACGCAGCAAATAGATTTTTTTGTAACTTCCGCAATCCAACCGGAAAAATCAGGATATACATGTGAACCCATCCAATCTGTATTGTTGTGAAAACAAGTCTTCATTCAATGTTTTAGTCTTACTGCCTCAGATACACTTTTAAACGCATGCATTCATTAACTTTCATTCATATTTCATCTTTATTTACATTCATTTAATCTTGGTATAAAGCTCATAAACAATACATATCATCAATATATTTTTATTATGAAAACGTAATTTCGGTAGTTAATATATATTCAACTTATCCATATTTCTTTAATTCTCTGTTTAATACTTATTGTTCACTCTTTAAATGCAGTATATTTTACTTTACAACAGGGTTCATACTCTCTTTACATGATAAAATTCAAGCACCTTACCTAAAATTCAAGCACCTTTTCAGAAATGAAAATTTTAACGTTACAAAATACTATGTCTGTTTGTATAACGCAAATGTATAAAGAGGGGAAAAAATTCATTTTCATATGTTTTCAGGTGAATGCCATACATAACATATAGTAGCGAAGTCTTAAATGTGAAATGTTATGAGAAAGTCTCCGAAAAATACAGAAAATATTTTTGCAGTATACTTTGAAAGTTATCTGTGCTAACACTAAACAAAAGTAGACGTTTGATAATTCTGTACTGCTATGATACACACAATTTTTAATTAAAAAAAAAAACTAAACTATTTTTCATATCTTACCTTAATTTGAAAACATCCACTAAATCATTTTACAAAAAGGTATATAAAAACACACACACACATATACAAAGAAAAATTTGCATGTTTCAGCATGAATAATTTTGCAGATGCCCAGTATCAGAAAATTCTCCAAGTGTCTGCGACGGATATTTCAAAAGGCAGAAAATAATCTGCAGGTAAACTATGTTACAATTCAGGATTTGGCGAGTCTTTGACATGTGTTCAGTTTTTGAGAGTTGAAACTTTTATGTCCAAAACCATCAGTCAAAAACCTCAAATACTACATTGATCTGTAAAATTTTACATTAAATATCACACATATGAAACAGTACTATATTACATGCAATGTTTAAAGTCTTTTAATCTATATCAATAATTAATATCTATTAAAGTATTACTGTTACGTGCAATTTTTTAACTTTATTTTTCGATATTTACCAGCAACCTATTGGCAAATTGAGTGTTTTTTTCCCCGTAACATATTGACGAATTTCACGTTTATTTTCCTGTAACCAACTAATGAATTTCGCGATTGATTTCCTGCGATAGATTGAAGAAATTTGCGTCCTGCTACCAATTGACAATTTTTTATTTATTTATTTATTTATTTTTTTTTTTTTGACGACCGATAAGCGAATTTATGAATTTTTTCTCGCACCTTACAGGTGAAACTCGCATGTTTCTTTTTATTATTATTATTTTTTTTTTTTACACGCGATTGTGGACAAATTTCGCAATTGTTTTCACGACTGATCGACAAATTTTGCCATTTACCTACAATAGCTTGACAAAATTTACAATTTTTTTCCCGCGTCTGAGTGCAAATATTTCTATTTTTATTTCTCGTGACTGACTGGCACATGTCACAATATTTTCCCGCAACCTATAGACGAATTTTGCTACATTCTTCTGCGCATGATGGCAGAATTTCGGGGTTTTTTTTCTGCGACTGACTAAAGAGATTCACAATTTTTTCCCGTAATCGACTGATGAATTTTGAGATTGTTTTCCCACGATCGATTGACAAAGCTCATGATATTTTCCTGCAACTGATTGGCGATTTTCGGATTTTTTTTCAGGTCTTGCTGGCAAAACTCGCGGGTTTTTTTTCACGTAATCGTAGACGATTTTTTGTAATTTTTCCCTGCGATCGACTAAAGAATTTTGCGATTTTCCCCCGAACTGACTTAAAAATTTTGTGATTTTTTCTTCACTCGAGCAATTGACAAATTTCGCAATATTTTCACGCGACCGTTTGACAAACTTTGCGAGATTTTTCTGTGCCCAATTGACAAATTTTCCGAGTTTTTTTCTGCAACCTATTGGTGAAATTCGCATGTTGAAATATGCCAGCGTCAAATTTTTTGCGAACCCGAAACAGACAGGGCATATATGCAGCTATAAAAAAACCAGGCAGGGCACATTTGCAGATATAAAAAAGAAACACACAGGGATTTCGCGGATTTTTTTCAACCACTTTTCACAGATTTTCTCTTTTGAACTTGCCGGCGTAATGCGAGCACAGTATATGAGCAAATGCTGTTGGTCCAGAGAACGAGGATGTCGGAGAGAAAAAATTGATAGTTAGTTTGCAATGAATAATGAGATGCGCAGTAGATCATTGTGCTCCTCCTAATGCGAAGCGAAAGTGGGGCTGCGGCAGCGCACCCGCCGACGAATTAAAAAAATCTGCAGAAGGAGGTGGAAAAGTCTGTGAGCTGAAGAAAGTTCCATGGAAAAAAATCTGCAGAAGGGAAAAAAAAAAAAATCTGCGGCGTACGTCGCCCGTCTCGAACTTTCTGCTACCGGGTCCAGATGTAATAGTGATATTGCCAGCATTTCATTTTTGCTTTTGTAATGAACTTCAAGAAATCTTTCTTGGAACTTTACCTAAACTGCAGATTTAAGGATTTTAAATATTTTAGAGTTTGAAACTGTGGTATAAGGGAAGTTTATTTTATATGTATATTTGCTTACTTTGAAATGACATTTTTTGTAGAATACTACAACATGGTTGGCGTCCCGATTTAGGATAATACACTACACATTACGAAAATCTATTTGAAAATTTTTTTACAAATGAAAATTTTCAGGAAGGAGGGAATTTAGTAAAAAATATCAAATGCAGCAATTTTTTTTTTTTTTATATAAAATTAAAATTTTAAAGAGTTTGAAATTGCAGAAGTGTGAGAAAAAAGAAATTGGGCATTAGGGGGGGGGGGGGATTTTAGATGATTGATTAATTATTTATTGTTACTACAAAGCAATGAATATGACAGACTTTCCTTTTAAATAAAGAGTTTTAAATATTTTAAGCCCATATTATAACACAATTAGGCGAGACTTTTTCTCTAAATAAATATTTTAAACCACTTTCTATACTGTAATAGTTGGGGGAGAAATGTTAATTTGAGAAGGAGAGGTAGATGATTAATTATTTTAATTTAATGTTATTAGTTATCAACAAATAGGGCAGAATTATTTTGCTTAAAATAAAGTTTTGAAAGATTTGAAATTCCGCATGCTAGAGGGGTTGAGCAAAGAGAGAACCAAAAATTTTGGAAGGAAAGGGTAGTTTGTAAGCCTGATTATTTATTTATTGCACAAGAGAGAAACAAGTAGGACAGGATAATTTTTTAAATATAAAAATACAGATTTTAAACTTCCTTGTATACTGTGGGAAGCAGGGGGGGGGGAAATTTAGATGATTGTTATTTATTTATTGTTATTAGAAGCAGTGATCAGTAGCGATCTAGGGCAGATGCCTTTTTAAAATAAATAAATAAATATAAAAAGATTTAATCGATTTGAAACACAGCGTGAGGGTGAAACAGAGCAAAGGAGGAAGCAGAAATTTTTTAATGGAAGAGGTTATTTAGAGGAATTATTTATTGGTATTAATGAGCAACAAATACGACAATTTTTTTTTTTTAAATTTTAGAAATAGAACTTTAATGATTTAGAACTACGTATGCTGGGGGATCAAAGGATATAATTGCTTATTTGCAGACTGTTACTATGCAGCAGCAATTAGAACAATTAAGAGAAAAATGAGTGAAATTGACTCTTGGTCAAGAAAAGTGCTGTTTGGTGGTGGTATCGAACATCGGGAAAAATTGTACTAGAATGGTAAATTTTTTTTATTGTTGTTCCATATTTCCTGCATGCAACATGTATTTTGAAAAATCTAGAATAAAATTTTCAAAAAGTCTCCCTTTTCATA
This sequence comes from Maratus michaelseni, assembly GCA_963931845.1. Taxonomy (NCBI): domain Eukaryota; kingdom Metazoa; phylum Arthropoda; class Arachnida; order Araneae; family Salticidae; genus Maratus; species Maratus michaelseni. The sequence goes on from OZ007600.1 coordinate 80,193,907, forward strand.
AAATAGTTGTCTATTTGTCAGAAATAGTTGCTTTTCAAGCCTTTTTTGCTTAAAAAAGTTGCCTTAGTCTCCTGAAGCTGAAAACAGTAGCAAAAAGTAGCATTTTAGTAGCAAATGGCAACCCTGCTATACGTACAATAGACGTTGCAATAGGTGTAGCAATATTGAAGAAACAGAACGTACAAAGGAAGAAAGATAAGAACGGAATTTCCGATCTTGCAGTCGGTAGTAGCAACAAATTACCCCTCTTTTCATTTTTCTTTTGCTAACTTAATCCTATAGAGGGAAGGGAGAAAGGACAAATGCTTCTACTCTGAACCCCTGAAAAGAAAACGATCTCGAAACAAATCTTTTCGCAGATTTTTTAATTTTTTTTTTTTTTAAAGCTTGGAATTATATTTTATTTCGAAAATCTGAATAAGAAAAATTAAGCACCTATAAAAAAAAATAACGAAAATTAAGCACCTTCATTAAAATATAAACAAATTCAAGCACTTTCAAGGACCTTTTTTCTCTCCTAAAAATTCAAGGACTTTCAAGCACCGTATGAACCCTGTTACAATAGTTGTTAATTTAAATTCTTAATAAACATTTAAATGCCACGCTTCAGCTATTCTCAGTCACGGCAGACGGCGATATTAGATTGAGACGATAATCGAATAATTGATTGGCGTAGTACGCTTGCGTTCCGAGAGATGGCGCCAGACAAGTTGTCTGATTTGCCGATCTCGTAATTATTCATGTTTTTAGTCACGCGTCACTTCCGTGATTGTTCTAGAATTGTGTTTTCATTGGCAGGTAGATGTTTGGCTAGGTATATATATATATGCAGTACTTCGCTATTCAATTCGGTTTTGTTTTGATTAACTTATCTTCACGTGAACAGTCCTCTTAGCTCAGTCGGCTGTAGTGATGGATTACGTGCTGTATATCTTGACGAAATTGTGTCCGTAAAATATCGGCAGCTTGGTATGCATTGTGAAGTATGTTTTTAGTTTATTTTAATTATGTACCGTCTACTGTCTTATAAGTTAAATAGTCAAGTGTCTGTATTGCTCAATATATAATGTTAAAGCTGGACTTTGCATCTATTCATTGTTTGTTGAAAATAATTCATTGAATGTCTTCAATTACAACTCTTCACACACATCATTTATGGACTTTGAACTTGAACACCATTTTAAAATCTGCAAATGTTTCATTCTGGTCAGAATTATTCAGCCATTTTACCTCATAATATTAGGCATAAATTTTAGCATATTGCTACATTGAGTTATCTGCTTCTTTAATAAATGTTACTTAGGACTTTGGCTTTAATTTATGCTGCCATTCCCTAACATGTATTAAATATGGACTTTGAAGAACTCATAAGAAATTTACTAGATTAAATTGTGCCTCTTATTGAGTAAAATAAAACAAAACGAACTCCAACATTTGTGAATCACGCACGCATCAACATTGTTTTGTTTTGGCGGTACCAGGTGCATGCACGCTGAAGAGAGAAAACGAACAGAAAGAACGTTACATGCAGTCACAGATGGATGGGATGAGTGCAGGCAGTTTGTGGATCCAGCCATATGCAAGGAAAGGGCTGTAGGTAGAAACGTGCTTTTACAAAGTTTAGAAACAAAGTTAGTTGAAAATGAATTTTCGCACCGCTTTCAGTTTTTCTATTTTTTTTCTTCTGCGGAGTGATGTTTTGAAAGCCGAGAAAAAATAATTTCTGTTTGAAAATACCAGAAACAAATTCCTATGTTTTCCAGACTTTTTAGGAAAATTTTCAAAATTCCCTGCATTTTTCCTGCTTTAAAATTCCCTGTGTTTTCCAGATGGTGTGGCAACTCTGATCTAGATGTCCAGAAAGTTTGAAACATTATAGTCGGCCACTTTAAAAATTCTCCACTAACTTTTAAAAATGGCCACTAATGAAACTGAGTCTATCAGCCACTGGCTACTAACTCAATTTCCCAGTTTTCACCTATAACGATTAGATGTGTATATAAGCTCAGTTCTTGCAACATTATGCAAATCCTGTTTAATATGTGACTTGTGCGTGTCCAGCCCCTTGAAATGTATCTTAACCGGGTTCGATTGTACTTGTTAGTTTTGAAATTGTATTTCCACACACAAAACAAACCCAAGAAGTTATTTTAAATCAAATCTGATAAAAATGATGAGAAATATTTTCTTATGCAACATATGCAAATGAAAGAAAAAAGTTGAAAATCTCCAAAGAAAATTTTAATTTGTAAAAAACCTTACATTTGAAATAAATTACATTAAAAAATGGCTGATCAATTAAATAAGCAAAATCAAATGTTAATAATAAAATGATACATATCAGAAAACATTAAGAAAAATTCAAATAATTTCATACATTAAAATAATAAATCCTAAATTTAAATAACTGTTGTTTGAAATAAAAATCTTGAACCAAAACGTGAAATAAATAAACTTTTTAACCAAAAATAGAACCGACTTCAAAAACTATTATAAAAAGCGTAAAATAAATTTTTTAACCAAAAATAGAATCGACTTTAAAAACTACTACAAAGTAAGAAATAGTTTTTTTTAGATAATAGTTAAAAAGAAATTAAATTGAGAGCATTGTATTTACCATGCATATTATTATATTTATGTATATAAATTTGATTTTTTGGAGTCAGTGCCAGCCAAGCCAAGTTAAAGCCCAGCGATGCCACAGACGCGCTATAGCGCGTAAATTATGCGAGAAATTGGAGTTGGGATGCAAAAAAATAAATAAATAAAAAAAATAGTTCTTATGCGTCTCATGGTATGCGTAATTTTTACATGCATAAATTCTTCGAAGAATTGCAAAATCATTTTGTCGAATAATCTGAAAAAACGGCCGAAGGGCCACGAAGAAATCGCCAACTTCATCAATGGATCGTTTAAAAAAACGGAAAATGGGCAATTTCATCGAAGAATCTGAAGAAACGGCAAATTTCGTTGAAGGATCGCCAAAAAACGACAAAATTCGTCAAAGGATCACCAAAGAACGACAAATTTCGTCGAAGGATCTTGAAAAAACGGTAAAATCCATCATATGATCTCGAAAAAACTGTAAATTTCGTCGAAAGATCTCGAAAAAACAGTAAATTTCGTTGAAAGATCTAAAAAAGGCAAATTTCATCGAAGCATTGCGGAAAATCGCGAATTTCGTTCATAGGCCAAGTCGTTCGTCCTTTAAAGACCAAGGAAAAAACGTGAAATTCATCAAAGGATCTCGAAAATGGCTAATTCCGTTGACGGATCGCGATAAAAACGCAAATTTCGTCGAAGGGCCGCGAAAAAACGTGAATTTTGCCAAAGAATCACAGGGAAAAAAATGCTAATTTCATCAAAGGTTCATGAAAAAAAAACACGAATTTTGAGAAACAGTCATGGAAAAGATGCAGCATTCCTTTAGAAAACAGCAGACACAAAGTTCTATGCTTGTTAATGTAGGCATAGTTTTTAATCTGAAACAATATACTGAACTAACATTTGAAAAATCAGGCTAACCTGAACCCATTTTGCAGGAATCTACACTCAGCCTGAAATCGCAAGTTAATTTGACCCGCAACAACAACAAAAATAGTGCTGAGAGTGGATCCCCCTCCTGCTGTAACATTTCAGAAAATTTGCTGTGAATTTTAGAAAATATTTTTTTTAATTCAGAATCACTCCTGAAACTCCTTTCCAAAGAAAATGTCTGATTCTAACACTGATCTATGTTGACAAACAATCCAATGGGAAGTTTAATCAAAGCATCCATTCACTCAACAAAAAGTGTCCCTTTACTCAACAAACGTATTCTTTTATCCAACAAAAATGTCCTGCCCCTTTTAAAAGAAATGCAAATATTAGTGATACTTGTTATATTTTACACTCAAATAATCATTATTTTATAATAAGCATTTACATTTTTAAAAAAAGTAAAGAAAATTTCTCTTAATAGTTTAAAAAAATATATATATCTTATTTGATTGGGAAATACTGGTTTTATTAATCATTATTTAATTATTATCAAAACAATAACTATTGCATTTCTCATTTATTTAGCACTACGATTCAAAACAATAACTATTGCATTTCTCTTTTCCAAATAAACAAGTTTCATTTATTCCTTTAAAATATGAATTTGAATTATTGTGGGACCCGCTTTTATAAAAAAGGGACTCAGAAATTTGAAAATCCTGGGTCCCTTGAACCCAGGATTTTTAGGATTCAGCGACATCACTGAAGCCATGTTACCATTTTAAAACATTTTATCTGATGTTATAAATGTGTATTTTCAAATGAGATTACCAACTATGTGTTGACAAACATTGCTTTAGAAACTAGTTAATCATTTAAATCATTGTATTTTCTACCATTTGATGAGTTATGTATTTTTTTTTTTATTGTCTCGTATTTATGTAGATATAATTTATGCGCGTGTTACGATTTATATTGGATATTTTGTTTTTAATTTTGTACTTGGCTTGGCTGGCACCGACTCTAAAAAATTAAATTAATGTACATAAATATAATAATATGCATGGTAAATACAATGCTCTTAATTTAATTTCTTATTAACTATTATCTAAAAAAAAAATTTTTTTTTACTTTGTAGTAGTTTTTGAAGTCTGTTCTATTTTTGGTTAAAAAATTTATTTTTCACTTTTTAGTAGTTTTTGAAGTCTGTTCTTTTTTTGGTTAAAAAGTTTATTTATTTATTACTTTAGTGATATCCATATTTACATTAAACCATATTGTTGCTAATGTCTTTTTTATTTCACGCTAACCTTGGCAGTAGACTCGAGTATCGAAGATTAGAAAATTTATCATTATTCTCATCTAATGTCTTTAAAGCCTTTAATGATATCTATATTTATATTAAACCATATTGCTGCTAATATATTTTTTATTTCACGCCTACCTTCGCAGTAGACTCGATTACGGAAGATTAGAAATTTTATTATTCTCACCTAATCGTCTTGGATAATGTATCATAATCGGGCTGTATACTACAGTTTTGATAACTGTGTAACTCACTGATTTCGGTGCTTATGCTTAATGTGTACTGATTTTTACGATCCATATAAATACACTGCGCCTATAATACTATTCGGAGTAACCCCTTTCTTTCTATATTGTCACTCTATAGTTAATATTATGTAGTAGAAATATTAAAAGACAATTGCAGAAGCATTTATATACAACTGTATTGTAATGTAGATAAATGGATATTTTAAAGGCAGTTTCCAACTAGTGCGCCACAGGTGATAAATCTGTTAGAATAAGTAATTACTAGTGTAATTACTAGTAATTTAAAAGGAGCAGATTAGCAAACGCAAATGGAGCGTATATGCTGGCGATAAGTTGCCTAATTTATGCATGAGAGAAAAGCTGAAAAATAAACTAGGTGAACTGTGTCTTGAAATAAATACAACTGTTTTTAAAAAGTAACTAACGTTTATTAAAATAAAAACAGAAATAAAAACTAAAAAGACAAATACAATTTCAACAAATTAAACAAATGAAAAATATACTTAATATAGACTGGAGCTTAAGAAACAATATATTTTTCATAAAGGAAATTACTATTTAAATTCAATTTACTTTAAAGATTAATAAAACTTTAAACTTCAATAAACAAACTAGCTGGCTTCGCCCGCCAGCGGGCCCCTAATATTAAAACCTCTAATCTTATAAAATCTCGAATCTTGTAAAATCTCGAATCTTGTAAAACCTCCAATAAGATAAACCTCGAACCGAACGAACCTCCGACCCGGGTCTTCGCTGCCTTCGGCACCGTATACCGGTCGTGCTACGCACGCACCGGATAATCCCTTAATTTGCACATCGATTAGTATAAACCTCTAACTGAACAAATCTCCGACCCTGGTCCCCGCTGCCTTCGGCACCGGATAACCCCTTAAATTGCACATCGAATAGTATAAACCTCTAACTGAACGAACCTCCAGCTCGGGTTCCCGCTGCCCCTAATTGTAAAATCTCGAAAAGCTATCAATGTCGAGTCGAATGAGCCATACCCCGTCGTGATCCGGCCCATAGAAACGGAGTTTGGAAAGCGCCCCCTAGTGGTGAAATGCGGAACTAAAATCGATAATCTCTAGTAAGCTCTATCGGTGTCGAGTCGAATGAGCTATACCCCGTCGTGATCCGTCCCATAGAAACAGAGATAGGAAAGCGCACCCTGGTGGTGAAACTCGGAACTAAATTCGGTAAGCTCTATCTATGTCGAGTCGAATGAGCCAAACCAGGTCGCGATGGGACCCATACGAAGGGAGATTATTTGAAAAAAAAATAGCAAATTCCTTAGCTTTTTCTCTTTTTTTTTTTCTATACAAAAATGTCCATTATTTAAAAAATTCTGAAACTTTTAAAAATAAATGTTCCTGCGTTGAATCATAAACCGGGAGTTCAAAAACTATATAGAATCCGATATATAAAAAATAGAAAAAAAAATTAATTTGATATCTTTTGGAGCTTTCGAAAAAGTACACACAGCAAGTATATTTGCAGTGCAATCGTCTGCTTCAAAACACAAATATCCTAGTAGAATAGAATTTTAACCATGAAAATATAATTATTTCTCAAAATAAATCATATTTTTGGAAAGCCCATTCAATTCTGTACGCAAAATGAACAACGATTTTTGATTTAAAATTGTTAATAAATAAGATATTTACGGCGAAAGCAAAGTCACTTATTACAGTTTGATTAAACTGTGCTTGCGCCGAAAAACGCTCATTTCTAGAAACGGGTTTCACAAAAGAGTTTTTTTTAATTGATAATAATCGAATTTTTTTAAGTCGAAGGCATCTTCTATAGATGAATGTATGCACTTTTAGCTTCTTCTCTCGGAATTTGTGTACTTCGATAAAAAAGTCCTGCGGCGGGGGCGGTTTACATTGGCAAATTAGAGGAAATCGTGAAAGTGAGGTATGGGAACGACCGGTTTCTAAAAGGTTAATGTACATATTTTTTAAAACTGAAATATATGTTTCGAAGAATAAGAACGTGGCTATGATCTGGTGTATTTTATTTGTCTCTATTCACATTTTCCGAGTCGATGCGGATTTTTAAACATGGGCCGAAAAACGAAAATTCACGCGAGTGAGTTTCAGAAACCATTTTTTTAGAAGGGTTAAAAAACGAATTTTTCGAAACTGATACCTGATTTTAAAAGGAAAAAGAACGTAAATTAGGCTCGGTATTTTTATTTTTTCGTATCTTGTTTAGAAGCCCAGAATTGAATTTTTAAAGATTGCAGAAATCGCTGAAAAACCGAAAGAGACTTACGGAAAAAAACGTTTTCGAAAGGGTTAACTGAAATATTTTTTTAAACTAAAGGTTTTACAGTGATCTCGAAAGGAGGGAAATGTACTTGGGTGTGATTGTTTGTTTTTTTGTTCTTTCAGAGAGCCGATGCGCGATTTTAAAAATCACAGAGAATCGGAATTTGCAAAAGTGAGTCTGCGTGCGAATTTTTTTCGAAGAGTTAATATTTGTATTTTTCAAAAACGATCGCAGATTTCGAAAGGATAAAGAATGTAGATCTGGTCCGGTATTTTTAGTTTTCATTGACTCGTTTGGAACCGCCGCAGCAAATTTTTCAAAATAGTCGAAATTGCCGAAATCGCGAAACGGTGAACGGAAAATATATGTTTTCGAAGGGTTAACTGACGTATTTTTTTAAATAGAAGGTGGAATTGGAGAGGACAAAGACCGATCTTTCATTTGGTGAAATCCGTTTATCCGAATCTTCCTTAGTCCGGCGGATGCGAGGCTCGGACGAAGGGAGAAAATCAAAAACACGAATTCGACGCTTTTTGATTATTTTTTTTTGAAAGGGTTAATATCGAAATTTTTTCGAACCGACAGAATCGTTAGAGACGTAAAAGTACGTTCTTTGAGAATATGTTGACGGTTTTTTCGTGTTTCTGTCGGTTCGCCTTGGGCGAGTTTAGACAGTCGTAAAACGGAACCGGCAGAAGCGATCTTTCCTTCTTCTTTTTGCGGAAGATGACGATTGAGCTCTTCTGGGCATGCGCGGAGGACTTTTCACATAGGTTTCTTTTGAAGCAATTAAAACAGCTTCATTCGTTAATAACTCCCTTAATTAAGGGCCGATTTTTTCGAAACTGCAATTCCTGAAGGCCCGGATTTTTCTGAATTTTTTGACACAAAAAGCGCTTTGCTACTCGCTACGCTCGCAGAGTTTATCCGGGTACAGATACACAGACAGACACACAGACGTTTACGAACATTAATAATAATGATTATAACTTTAAATATCCCCCCCTTTCAAACTACGATCCAATTTAAAAGATCGCTGGTCTCTGTTTCTACTTAACATCTGCCTTTCTGACATACCACGCAGTAACCGTCATTAGTATGCTGAAATTAACAAAGCTGACCAAACATGGCGAACCATACGGACCTTCACCTAAAGCAAGAGAACATGATGAATTCCGTAACACCCTGATTATCTGTCAGACTCTTTAAAGCGAGAAAACGAAACGAGAGACTTAAATAGATGTTAAAACTTAAGAGGGAAGAAACGTAAACTAAAACTTTATTTAAAGAAACTTAAACCATCAATTAAATAAAGTTATATGGATATAGAAGCAAACTCAAGAAAAACTAATTAAAAATAAACTTACTAAAACTTCACCGTGTGTTTCACCTCCTCCATTAACACTATATAAATATATGAACGCGACTTTCTGAAATCCATCTGATAATATTCAGAGGATGAATGATAAGTCAGTTTAAAAATACAAGAAGAGGGAAAAACTACATTGATAAAACAAACTGAACACTACATTCAAAATATTACATGCTGAACTATAAAATGCTACAAGCTGAACGTGTTGCTTTATCGGCCAAGATTTTTCAGATGCAGAGTATCGACATACCGCCATTTTCTTTCCTCCAGCTATCTAACTCTTTCATAGCTTAATCCACTTGGAACAGAAAATGCTTAAAACTGTCAAATACATCTTTACTTAAACTTTATCTGGCCATCACATTTATTAAACATAAAGTCTTTGCTTTTATAAAGAACTGAAAAGCACCATTAAAATAGAACAGGACATCTTTAAAAACATATCATCGTTACTAGCCGTGACTCAGAGGCGGCATTATGAATGTTGCCTTTCCACAGCACACTGACACAAAGACAAAATGAAACGAAACGAAGCTGATGAGAGATATTCAAGAGCTAGTATTTAAATGTATCTTTCCAAGTAAACATCCAATCATACGGCCTTCCATATATAATGAGAATTACGTCACTGCCGGTCAACTAAAAGATCGAGAAGTTCCTAGCAGTGGCGAGAGAACGATGAAGGAGGAAACAGATGGTCACGCCATCTGTTGTCGACTACCAGAGTCGCTCCGGAACATCGTAACACTTGACGTGTACGGGAGGGAAAAGCCGGTAGAATGTAAACAAAGCTACATGTGCCCTTAAAGATGCCGTGTAAGAGTCGAAATGAATATGCCAGGATAATTATAAAGATATTAAAAGGTAAGTAAACTAAATGAAATATTAATTACGATATTTAAACATTGAAATAAATAAATCATAAACCAAAACTATGTATGAGTGAACTGGAACTTAGAAGTAAATATGAAACTGATAATAACTTGAGAACTTAACATGAAGGTTAAATGAATGACTTAAATGAATGCTTTAAAAGAAGTGACAAGACTAAAAATGTGGACATGTATGGAATATTATTCCAACAAAATCGGCAAATATTTTCTGTAACTCGTACATTTGTATGCTATGGGAGTTGAAACAACAATGTATTTAATTATGCGCCAATAAACACTCATCAAAATATGCCAAACCGCTGTGAAACTGCAACAATGGTTCAAGATTCAAAAATAAGATTCAAAAGTAGATTTGTTGTGGCATAATTTATAGTTTTTATCCAGGGGTCGGAAAAACTACTTTTTGTTTGTAGCGAACTACAACTACAACTACTTTATGAAAAATGTAGTTAACTACAACTACTTGTTTTAAAAAGTAGCGACTACAAACTACTTTTTCAAAAGTAGTCACTACATCGCTACTTTAGTTATCATCGCTAATTAAATGCACCACAAACGATTTTCCCCATAGACCATAATGTAACAGAACTCTTTTGAATGTCCCTGTAAGCGAGATATAAATGCTGCCCACTTCCTTTTCAATACTGAACATTCTATGGTAAACTTCAATAACATATAAAATTTTCATGGCAATCCGAGTATATTTACGAGAGTTAGAGCACAGACAGACAGACAAAGCGAATTCATAGACACTTTTTAATTATGTTTTAAAGTGTTAAAAAGAGGAAATTTGAAAACAAAAATTGTAATAATTTTACAAATTTATGAGAGTGATATAGCACAGTAGCGCTTAAGGTGGTTCTCAAATACCTTAATTCCTTGTTCAACAACGCGAAACTTTCTGACACATTTTTAAACACAAAAGCATAAAATTGGCAGGCCTGACTATGGAAGCGATTTGGAATCGAAATGAGTTTTCCATTTTTTGATAAATAAATTACTTTTCGGGTTATAAGCGATTCGTGTCAGGTTTTTTCCCTTTCCCCTGCTGCGACGTTGGAAATTCGGTTGAAAACGCCGACTTTGATAGTGTTTTCTGAAAAATCTTCTGTCTTTACCAAAAAATAAAATAAAGAATAATGGAAAACGTATTTCGGTTACAAAGTTTCTGAATAAGAACACCTGCATTTTCAGGCGTTTCCGAACAAAAATGAATTAAAGAATATGTCATAAAGTAGCCAGTTTGGATTTAAGAACAGCCTTAAGAGCGGATAGCCCTTGGTAAATTTGAATATATATTATTTTTTAAAAATAGAGCTAAATAGTCCTATTTCTTTAAAATTTAAATATAGTTCCTGAAAGCAATTTAAAAATTGAACAAGATCATATAGACTTGCATAAGTTAAATCCTAGCTTTTCTTTTCCTTTCTATCTTTTTTTGTTTGTTTGTCTTTGAAAACACGAATTTCAACACACTGGGCTTTAGATTCATTCTCGAGACAAAGATAAAGATATTTCATTAAAACACCAAGCTATCCAGTATCAAATCAAGTATAAAACATTAGAAATAAATTATTTTAGCGATAAAAAACCTGTGCAGCTAAAGTAAAAATAAATAGCCATAAAAATAAAATTAAGCATTCGTAGGCATTTTTAAAAATATATTTTTATCTCCAACCACCTTTGTTTTTACGAGTAGTAATTTTCCAACTGGACGAAAAATGTCCGGGCCAGGATTCGAACCTGGGATCCCTTGGCTGAAGCCGCCACGCTCTACCACTGAGCTATCCCGGTCGAATCTGGAGGGCATAATTCATCCAGTTAACTTTATTGATCAAAGCATCTGGTCTGATATTTTAATCAGCTCAACAGAAAAGATCGCAGGTAAAGGAACTCCAGTAAACGCTGGATACGTGATTACGCTAGATTAATTTTAACACAATTATTTCAAATTGGTAAATAAATCATACGAGTAGTAATACTACTCATATGATTACTACTCGTATATTATTCTATAATTACTACTCGTATGATTTATTTACCAATTTGAAATAATTGTGTTAAAATTAATCTAGTGCACCTTTGTTTTACCTAATGGAATCTTCAAAAGGAAATGTGCAGTAAATTAACTTGTATGAAACATTGGACAAATATTTCACAACGATCAAAAGAGGTATTACTAAAATAATTTTTTGCGATAATAAACAGTTCGATAAGAATATTTTCTGAACCAGGGATCTTAATTCGAAAATACTCTTTTAAATGATTTATGAATTTTAATGAATAATGATTTAGATATTCGGTGTGAGATGCAATTCAGTAATTATTATTATTAAAGAAAATGCTAATTCACCTCAATGTGCAACTTCAGGTTGTAAGCACATGATTTTGATACTGATAACTTCTTATTAATTGGACAAAGTTTACATGTTACAGAACAATTACCACTTTCTAGTTGTTCTATAACTTCAAAATATTCATTATATGCTGATCAGGGCAGTTCTATACTGTTTTTGTGTGTCATTCTATGACATCAATCTTAAAAGAAGAATACTCTCATTAAAACACAAGATCTAATAATGAGTAAGAAGTCAAAGGGTTGCCAGCAAGAAAATTAATAGTTTTGATGAGTGAGTAATTTGCGGTTTATCAGCAAATTCAGCAAATAATAGATCACGGGCATGCTGACACGTTACGTTTCAGCTACTAGTTTGTTAGAAGGCAGAAATCGTTCCCTCCTAGTTGCACTTTTCTCTAATAATAAAATGCTGTACTACTTGTTCTTTTTCTGTGCTTTTTCGAATATATATATATATATATATATATATATATATATATATATATATAAGTATCATCATTCACTTAATTTACCAATTCATATAGATACAGCTTATTTTAAAACTTTAACAAATTTCATTATATATAATAATTATATAATGCATGATAACATGTTATATTTACAGAAAGTCGGAATACCACAAGGGAGATGTACATCTAGTATACTTTCAGACTTATACTTGTATCATTATGAACGTACTTTTATTAACAGTAATCTATATATTTAAAACGCTAAGTGTTTTCTTTCGACAATCCGTGAGAACAAACTACTGCATCAAATTACATCATACTTTTTTAAAATGAAAGATATTTGAACACAGATTTGTTATCGTGCATTCGTTTGTTCGAAAATTTAATTAATTAGTCGTAATTTTCAATTAAACTTTTACTTCTGCAAATGACGTCATAATCGGATAACGTCCACTGTTGTGAGTCACAGAGTTTATTATCTGAACTCTATGGTTGTGAGGATAAAAGATAAATAATAAATATTAAAAGAACGTGGCTTTTAGTCCAAATTTTTTAATTTGCAAGTTAAATTTCGGTAAAAATATTTATCCGCGTGTTTTATAAGCGAATAAAAATTCATATTTATTGTGACGTCACAGGAATATTGTCCATTGGGTTTATTTTATCTTTATGCATTATAATATTGTTGATGCCGTTTTCTTCATTACAATTAAATACAGAAAATTCTTTTTATTTGTATACATGGTGTTCAAGCATTAAAGAAATGTATATAAAGTACGCATGAAAAGTTTGCGCCGGTGAAAATGACGTTAAGCTTAGCTTGAAATACATTTTAACATTGATAAAATTAAAGAGAAAAATGTATATGATTACGTCAACATGACGTAATTTTAACTGATTTTTCAATTCTTAATTACAAAGATTAGAACTGGAGCCGTCATTGATTGTTTCATCTTGTAACCTTGATTACATGTTACCAATTACTTTTTTTATTATTATGGGTTAGAAAATTCCCCTTTTTAATAAAAAAAAAAATCACAAAAGTAAAGGATTTCAGGAAATTTAAAATTATTAAAAATAGTGTTATGGTAGAAAAAAAACCCCTTGAAATATTGATTGTATTTTTAGCTAGAATAAACAATGTTAGACTAATATTTTATAGGAATTATTTTGGTAGGTGTATTATAAGTTCATTTAACAGTTCCTTATTAGCGTAGTCTTATTTCTTTCACTGTGAATTCCTCTTTCGATGTTAAAATATGGATTTTCTACTTTTGGACGCCAGCCAAAATACAGTGGCAATTTTTAGAAATGTACAACTGTTGTGACAACAAACGGTGCTATTGCTTTAGCTTTCATCACGCTTACATCACTTCTAAATACTACAAATTACTATTTTTTACGACATTTTACAATTTCAACTCTTACATCATCAATTAGAAAAAAAAATTAGCTTTCGAATGAAGTTTATTTGAAAATTGCCGCCTAATTTAACGACATTTTAAATAATTTTCAAGCATGAAAAAGTTTTTCAATTCTATCTTATCAATGACCACCAGTTTGCTTCAATAATGTAAAATAGCCCCTGGGAAAGTTGCCACAATTGAAAATATATTTCCCTAACCATCATAAAAAGTGAATAATAATAAAAACAGTGATACATCATAAGATCAGACTATCCATAAGATAGAGCATTTTGGCGCTAAACGAAAATCTGTCAAAAAAAAAAAAAACTATTTTTAGTTATGTTGAACATAAATTTGATATGTTGAATTCGTTGATGTATATGTTCCAGCAAATATCAGAATATGTTAGGAATTGCATTTTTAAATTTTTTTAAAGATCCATTTGTCAACTGTGTAAGAGAGAAAATATGCTCAACTGTGATGGAAAAGGGATAATCACCCTGTTTATGTAAAGGAACCGAAGAAACCATACAAATAAATTACACTTGAAAACATTAAAAATCTCCCTGATCTGCAGATTGATTAATTACTGTAAAAAAGTTCTTCATATTTACATAAAAATTGATTAGCTTAAAATAATGGATGCGTTTTAGAAGATATGGATTTGTAATGAACAATGATTAAAGACGACATTTTAAAACTTTTAATTTAAACATTTTAAAACTTTTTTAACATCGAACTTCGACAGTGCTTTTGGGCAGATACAATGCACATGCACATACGAGCTCATTCGGTTGCATTATCACAGGGGGGGGGGGGGATGTATGCTTTATTTACTATGTTCTTTTATTTACTGAATATGAGATGAACGTAGGAATATACTATTTGTATGATACTTCTAGGTCCATGAAATTTTTTTCTTGCCGTGGGGAATATGGCGATAATGTCAAACTGATTTGCATTACACAGTTGTTTATGGATTGTTTGTTTGGAGTTTGCATCGGAAATAGCACTGTATTTGACTGGGGAAAAAAACTTTTAAAATATAATATTTGAAAGACTGTTTCATGCGCACCTGTTCTTAAATAATAAAGAAGCTTATTTTACTGATATTGTTATAGTATTTTTTTCCGTCAAGTTTTGACGGGTTCCCTCTAGTATACATTTATATCGTTATATTGATGACATAATTTTAATTGCCACTGATCACACTAATATTTCTATATTTCCAGTTGATTATCCTACTAATTTCGAATTAACGGAAAACCTGCTTTCTAACAATACTATTAACTTTTTAGATCTTAAAATTACACTTAAAGAAAACAAAATAATAATTGATCTATTTGATAAACATAAAGAATTTAAATTTAAAGTTAATTCATTTACTAATTTTAAATCATGTCTTCATAATTCTGTATATCGTAATATACTCCTTAATCATATTATAAAATAAAAAGTTTATGTTCTTCTCAACTAATTAACAACAATATTAAAAAACTTATCTATGATGCATTACAACATGGTTATCCAAAAAAATTCATTTATTCCTTAATATATAGTTAGTTCTTATATGATCTTTGCAACCAAATTAACACATGCGTTAAAAAAAGAATAAAAAAATCATATAATCTTAGAAAATAGTTTTAAAAAAATTATAACAGGACGGTTGGGTGGGTAGATGTTGGATTGAGGAGGTGTGTGGCGGAGTTGTATGGAAAAAACGCATGATTAGTTTATATTATTTTTAAAAAAAAGGGGGGGGGGGCATTTTGATTTACACAATTGTTTGATATTACACATTTTATAATAGACTGAGATGTGATATTTTTATATGTATATTAATTTAGTTATATTTACATATTCATTATTTAATTAGTTTAAATGAATTTATATGCATTAATATTAAGAATGTTTTTGATCTAATGATTTGGATTAATACCTACGGTGGACAATATCATATTAACTTCTAATATAATGTATACTTTTCTAAAGTGTTAATATAATATGTTTTAATTTTTATTAAACGTTCTACCCTTACCACTTATATTAAGTGTCTATAATTTTTTAACTTTGTATGAAGAAACATTATATGCTACTAATTCATTTCAATATTTAATTAATATTAATTTTAAATTCTTTGTATCTTAATTCAAATATTTAGTATTTTAATTTAATCCAATTTATATGATGTTGCATTTTTGGCACATTTATTTAATAGTTTTTGTCATTTAATGGAACATATATTTTTATGTTGCTTTAATTATTAATTTTTCCATCTTACATCTTATTTTTAACATAGAATTATTCATTAATACATCCATTACTTTAATGTAATTAGATATTCTATTTATTAATTAATTTCATTTATTTATTATTTAACTAATTGCTATCATTTAAGATAGTAATTTGGTTTAATTTTAATTATTAAACATTAATTTTCATCCAATACTTTTTATTCAGATTATATTCACTTTTACCAATATAGATGGCAGCCCGGGCGCAGAATCGGTGCAACGCTGCGACGCACGTCGCAGACTCTTGAGAAGGTCTGCAGCCTAATTTTTAACTGTTAGAATCGGTTCGCGATCGGACAAGAAAAAATCGTGAATTTCTCCGATCGGCTGCGTAAAAGTCGCGATTTTGCCAAATTTCGTCGATTGGACGCATAAAATACGCAAAATTTGCCGATCGGGTGCATATAAATCGCGAATTTCATCAATCAGGTGTGTAAAAATCTTAATTTTTGCCCATTAAGCATGAAAAAATCATGAATTTCGCCAATCGGACGCGTAAAAATCATGAATTTTGCCGATTGGGTGCGTATAAATCGCGAATTTTGCCGATCGGGTGCGTATAAATTGTAAATTTCGCCAATCGGGTGTGAAAAGATCGCAAATTCTGCCGATCGGGTGCGAAAAAACACGAATTTCGCCGATCAGGTGCATTAAAATCGCAATTTTCGCCGGTTAGGCGGGTAAAAATCACGAATTTCATCGATCGGAACAGGTAAAAATCACGAATTTCGTCAATCGAGCGCGTATAAATCGTAAATTTCGCCGATCGATTGCGTATAAATTGAAAATTTTGCCTAACGGACCCCCAGCTCCCCAGCACCTCAAAACAAAATTCTCTCTGTGCTATTAATGGTGGCCTTCGATAGCCCAGTCATTTTAGTAAGTGGCCCTTCGCTTAAAATGTTGTGTACCCCTATGTTAGAGTTTAGAAAAATAAAACTCTGCTAGAAATTATTTGCCTTGTGCCATAGTAATACGATCCTTGCCACATGCGATTGACGAGCTCCGATTCCCGAAACCGAATTCAACTGACATGCTCATTCGAACATCACCACCACTGAATTCCGGTGATGTGGCTGCTCCAACTCAATCGAAAACCACTTTTCTTCCTGCTCCATCGTAATCTTCTGCAGTGCAAGTGCTGCCACCCGATTTGGGCATGGCAAAATTGCTGCAAGTAACATTTAATATTATCCCATCTATATATAAATTTTGATATTATCACATTATATCAATCTTTTAAAAAATTTTAGAAGTTGGTGTTCAGGTGTTATTTTTACTGTTATTGTATTTTCTAACTTCAGAAATTTTGACAAATTTTATGAATGATTTTTCAGACAATGTATGGGTGTTAAAAATTCTGAGGACAAAGGTAAATTATTTTTAAAAGTACTTTCCTTTTATGTTAATCACAAATAATTGGGGGGGTGGGGGGGTCAAGTGCATGTAACGTAATGCGAGGGACGTTTGTCCTTAAGTTCTGCAGACTGTTTTTAAAGTTTCTACTTGTGTTGCAGACTGTAGAAAAAAATTCTGCTGCTGGGGATGGCAGCACTAATGTTCCTGTTTGCTTTACAATATTCATATTATTCTAACATCTTTACTGGCAACATAGTAAATCATTTTCTAATTCTAAATTTGGCAACATGTAATGATTTTTTGCAATTCATTCCCTAGTTTTGGTTGTGTTTCATGTGTGATAGAGATCTGCACGGGCCGGGCTCGGGCCTATTTTTCTTCACGGCACTCGGGCCGGGCCGGGCCCGGGCCATATTTTTTTCTGAAGGCTCGGGCCGGGCCTTACTTTTTTCCTGAAGGATAAGGCCGTGCCTTAAATTATTTTTTCCATACAGAGCCGGGACGGGACTGGTTTCATTTTTCCGCCTCAAAATTTGTAGTCCTGGTTTTGACCCGTATGAAAATCATTGTCTCGGCGTGCCTGGTCATTTCGAAGGTCAGTAAAATAGGATCTGGCATAAAAATCTTTGCAAAACATGCATACGTTTTTAAATCGCCATTATTTTATAATTAAACATTAAAATTTATTATTTTTAAAGAATAGTAGATTTATACACTTATTAAAATATGGCTAAATTAAAATATAGTAAAACGTGTGAAAAAGAACCTGCTTATCACGGAATCCTGTCTTAAATTGAAAAATGTGTTGATCCATTAAAAATGAATATACTAATACGTAAGAAAAGAATGCATAATACAGTTACACCTGATAAGAAGGCAAATTGTCTATAACTCATTTTTTTCCCCTATGCAATTCCATCTTAGAAGATTTTACTGTATAACATTTTTCTGATTTTTAACACTTCAATAAATGGAATCTGGATTAACAATATTGATGATAATTTAAACACATACATACAACAAATAGAAATTTATTAAAAAAATAAACATTCCAGCTTGCGGAACCTCTATAAAAATGAAGATTATAAACATGAAAAAAAAAAAAGGCTAAGATAGAAATTTTTTGTTAGATCTCCTCCTACGAGGCAAATTTTTAACCAAATCGACGTAAAAATTATATTTTGTAGAAATTTACTCGGGCCGGGCCGGGCTTGGGCCGAACTTTTAATTTTTGTATCGGGCCAGGCCGGGCCAAATTTTTTTTGTATGGGTCGGGCCGGGCCCGCGCCTGGAAATTTCAGCCCTTGCAGACCTCTAATGTGTGGTTCATGTGGTGCACAGGTATCTTTTTTAATCATAATGGATTTTATACTTTCTGACTCTATTTCATGATTTCTCTGTATATTATAGGTATGGCTTCTTTCCTTTTACTTACCCATCATACGTAGTATAGGGTAAGTCTTGTAATCGTTTTGAAAATCGAAAAAAAAATTTTGACGGATTTACACGTTTCAGACACTAGAGATTCCGAAAAACATATTTTTAGAAAAAAAATTTTGCCGTCCGTCTGTGTGTGTGTCTGTCTGTAAACGCTCTATCTCCCGAAAAAATTGAGATAGAGACTTGCAATTTGGTATGTACTTAGTATGTAATAATGGGAAGAAGCCTATTTCATTTCAATAACTTCGATTAACCGGAACTATTTTTTTCGGACTCTCGAAATATTCGTTCTGATAAAAGGTATATAAAAATTTTCAAAATTGTTTATTTTAAGAAATGAATATAAAAGACAATAAAAAAACATAAATTTTACATAAAGCATGAAGTCGATTGGATAATGAGTTGCCGAGATATTTGGAATCCTATTTTCCACACTCTTCGATTTTTCATGACCCTGTATTTCATCCAAATTTCACTTTAAAGATATATTTTAATTGGAAATTTGACGCTTAATCAGATGCAATAAACCGCTAGTTAATAGGATTATTATTTTTGGAGTTATAAGGAAAAACCTCTTTCAAGCAATTCAGTAATCGAGCCTTTAAAGTTTATGATGTCATCAAGCCACGATTTTATTTGAATTGCAATGCATTTTATAAGTAGTTTACACATTTTTATTTTAATATTTTACATTATGCATATCCATGATGGGTAAGTATTACGGTGGCTCCCAACGACTAGTTTAATATTGTATTTATTTTTTATTTTTTCACAGGTTTGATTCAATGTTTATGAGCAGGTAGTCCCAAAATCATATTCTTTAGCACTGTATGGCTAATATTATGATGAAACCTCTCATTTAATTTTATTTGTGGTATTTAGGCATTTGGGACTTGATAATTGTGTCTAAATTCCACAAATTTCATTTCATTCATTTAATTCTATTTATTCAATTTTTAATTTAATTTCTTATTCTTTTAATATGTTTTTGTTTCCATATTCAGCGTGTTGGGGAATCTTTCATTGACAACTAATTATTACATACTTAATCATTATCTCATTGTTTAAGTTGGTGTTATGATAATGTTTCATTTATGGTTATATATATATATTTAATTAGAGTTCTAACGATTTTAAACTGGCAGGTAGCGAGCAGAAATTTTGTTCGAAGGGGAATATTTTAGATGTTTGATTATTTAATTAATTTTACTAGACAGCAAAGAATACGGAACTTAAAAAAAAAAAGAAGAGTTTTAAATTTTGTATATGGAGAGGTGGGGGTGAGATTTTAGGAGAAGGCGGATAATTTATATTACTGATTATTTATCATCACTACAGAGCACTATTTAGGGCAGAAGATTTTTTATATAAACTTAAAAATAACTAATTTAGATTTATTTGTATGCTGGGGGAGGGGGAGGGAGAAGAGTAAATTATGGGAGGTTAGGGGACAATTTAGATCAGCCATACTCAACCTGCGGCCCGGAGACCTTTTATGTGCGGCCCGAGATACGTAATCAATAACTTCTATTTATTACATTAATTGTGATGTGTATAAAAGTTGTTAAGAACGTCACGTTATTTTACATATTTTCCTGGAAAGACAAAAACTGTCCTGTTATTTAAAATAATCTAAAATACCGTTTCCTTAGGCAAATGTTCTTTTTACATGTACTTCTATTTGTGCTATTGTGATGTATACATTTCTTAATCTTCAACACTAAACCAATATTATTTCAAATTTATTACATTTGCACTATACATTTCTACACTTAAAAAAAAAAGTGTTTGTATTGAGAAAACGATTAATTTATTAAAGAAAATCACCTTATTTTTTTTCTTTAGAACTTGGAAATGCTACATTGTTATAAACAAAATACGCCAGGTATTTTGTCTAATAAGCATTATGTTTAACTAATAATGCTTATTAGTGTTCAATGTTTACCACGGAAAAAATTGGCAGCAAAATGTTTTATAACCACTATTTGTACATCATTTGCAATTGAAATAGACCACAAAGTTTATTGTTTGGAAATAGTGGTGTGAAAAGTTTTAGTAATACTTCTTTTTCGACAAACGTTCAATTCTACTGATTATATTAACTTTATTATATAGATTTGTAGATACTACTTTTTTAAATCTTACTATTTAAATTACCTCTTTTTTACATTATAATATAATTGTGTTGTGGCCCGCCCAACGTTCCAATCATATGTTTGCGGCCCACGAGAAAAAAAGGTTGAGTATGGCTGATTTAGATGATTACTTATATATTATTATTATTAGGTAGAAACGAATGTAACCATTTTTTTTTTTTTTTTTTAAATAAAGAGTTCTGAATATTTGAAACTGTATGCTGGAGGAGGTGCA
Organism: Maratus michaelseni; assembly: GCA_963931845.1. Taxonomy (NCBI): domain Eukaryota; kingdom Metazoa; phylum Arthropoda; class Arachnida; order Araneae; family Salticidae; genus Maratus; species Maratus michaelseni. The sequence continues at coordinate 80,215,160 of OZ007600.1, forward strand.
AAAGGGAAGCGTAAATTTTGGGGACAAGGAAATAATTTTTATTTATTGTCATTAGAGAGCAACATATGGAGTGAAAGATTTTATTTTTGTATAAAAATAAAGATTTAAAAATTGAATTATGGCTTAAACTAACCCTAACATATGCTACTAGGGGGAAACGTGAATTTGAGAGGTTAGGAATAATTTAGATGATTTATGTTTAGATAAATCAGTTCTTTTTCTTTTTTTAAATAAAGATTTTACATTTCTTTGCTTGCTGGGGGTGGGAAAGGGAGAAGAAATTAGTCAGATAAAGACTTAACATAGACAGACGACTATATTTTGGTAAAAACAACCATAGTCGTATAAAAATATACTATATTGAGATGATTTCTATGGATTTAAATGACAATACACAAAGTTTCTGACACCCAAACTGTGAAAATGATAGTTAATTTGTGACCGTGCCTGTCGTCTATGGAGAAATCTATGATACTGCAACTGAGATTTGTTGCTGACATTCGCAAATTGTTGTAGAGAACATATTTCGCACAAAAGAAACAAGTTGTAATCACGTGATTTGAAGATTGGCACATTTTTACTCCCTCCTAAAGTAGCATCAAAAGTAGCGTTGATGATCGCTACAAACTACTGATATTTTGTATCGCGCTACTTCCGAGCCCTGTTTTTATCCATACGTTGTATTATATTTATCCAATTCACAATTTTATGTAATTTTGCTTTTCTAATTTGGCAACACTCAAAAGTTTTAGTTTTTGTTTGGATCTTAAAAAGTTTGTTCTATGAAAATAAATCCGATAAGGTGATTTAAATATGTCAGTCTTTTTATTATTTGAATCTGAAAGTCGTCTGTCCAACAACTGGTGACCCAGACGTAATAACCTTGATAATATCCGATTTGCTTAAAATTTTGTATATATGTTCATTGTGATAAGACGCTTCCTTGATTAGTTTTGGGGGTTCATTGGTTAAGTATAAAGGGGGGGGGGCAGTGGCTAATCCCCCTTTAATTTATTCATGAAGAATTATAATCCGATAAGTTAAAGCTGATTTAAATATGTCAGTCTTTTTATTTGCAAATTCACACAATAGAATATTTTAGGATATTAAATGAAAGTCGTCTGCCCAACAAATTAACTATTTTTAAAATTTTTTTTTTTTTCGTTGAATTTCTGAAAAAGTACTGAACTAATTTTCATAAAATGTAAATGGGACCAATTCCAGAGTATTTGCTTTCGAATTAAAAAAAAAATCACATAAATAGGACGCATAGTACCGGAATAACCGGTGAACATACATTAAAAAAAAAAAAAAAAAAAAAATACATACACGTCAAATTGATAATCTCCTCCTTTTTTGAGTCAGTTAAAAACATGTTTTTTGATTTAAGATAACTTCATTTTATGTCTTATGTAAGACAAAGAAGAGTTATACAACAGCCACTTTGGTTAAACTATCATTATTTTAACCCCTTGCTTTCTGTGAAAATCTATTTACTGGGTCATTCCATGTCAAATCAACCAGCCACTCAACCTCACCATTTCAGATTTTGATGAAACTTACAGGAATCATTCTCACTGATAATATAAATGAGAATATTCTTTTATTATTTTTTTTTTTATCTCAGTAAGTTTTCATACAATTAATTATTTTTATTTCGAAAAATCATCATTTTTGGCTAGTATAAATGTTTTTAATTTTGAATTTCTCAAGTTCTATCAGGCGTAGAGAGTTGTTTGACCCCTCGTTTTAAAGAGAATTCAATAAGATTTAATTTGATATGCAAGTTGACTATGGTTGGTTTTAAAAAAATTATTTTATTTTATTTAAAAATTTCAAATAAAAAAAATTTTAAAGTGTTTTTTAAAATTTTTGAAAAAAATATGTTTTTTTGTAATATTATAAACTTTAAATTCTGAAAGTTTTAGAGTGGGATCTCAATGGGATCAGCAGTTATGTTAAAAAAACTAATGTTAAACACCAGTTGGGTATAGGTGCAGATTCCCAAAATTTGGAAGGAGCCAGTGGATCCTAAACCCAAAAAATCCAGTGGCCACAATTGTAAAAAAATCATAAAAACAATAGTGTTTATATGGGGTAAAATGCTAAACAAAAAACTCAGGAATTCAAAGTGTAAAGTAATTTATTTAATATACAGACATGTAAACAAAATCTGAATATTAATTAAGTGTAATATAAATCTTAAATCGGGTGGTGGTGGTTGCTGCTCTTGGAATTTGGTGAGATTTTTCCAGTTTAAAGTAAAGTGTTACTTCGTGTTTAGTATTGTGAAGTTTTTCCTCTGCCGCTGTCAGGATGTAGGCTTCGATAGAAGCTCAGTAACATTTTGGGAGGCGGTTCCCGTTCCGAGTGTTTCGGTACTTTTGAACTCGTGGCATTTTAGTCTGCCTAAACTTTCTTTTAGTGGACTTCTACTGTTTAATTTTGTTGTTGTGTTTGACTGTTGTAGTGTTGTCGGGCTTCTGCTGACAGACTTTATGTCGCATGTGTCAGATAATGCAACAACTTCTAGTTTACTAAATTCATCTGTCATCGGTAAACTCAAATGTTGTACCACCGACTGACTTCAATTATTATAAGAGTGTATCCTCTGGCGGATTTAGTCAATTTTTCAGTACTTAGCAGTACTGACGTCATAACTATATTCATAGAAGCTAATTCAGGGGCTTTTCCTACTATTCATCCTAAGAAGTTAAAAGGGGACCTGGAGAATCAAATAAAAAACTATGCGGCTATTGACAGCATAAAATTGACCAAACAGGGTAAAATAATCCTTTTCACTCACTCTGTCGAAACGGCGACTCAGATTTTACAACTCACTTCGATAGCCGATATCCCCGTGAACCCTCGAGTGCAATTCGAAAGTATAACGACTCGATTTCTTCTTTACGGAATTCCTACCGAAGTTTCTTGCGAAGAAATCGCCGATGAACTGATATATAACGGAATCCACGTTCTCGAAATTAGACGGTTTCTACAGAAAAATCAAGGCAACTCTGTCCCAACAAATACAGTCCTGGTCACTATGCTGGGAACCCAACTCCCGCGGGAAGTACAAATTTACTATCAAATTCATAAGATTACTCTGTTTATTGACCGGCCCCGGCCCTGCCTCAACTGCTGGGAATTTAATCATAGTACTAAGTCGTGCCGCAAACAGAAAGTGTGCCGTAGCTGTAGTAAATCACATGAGGGTAATTGTCAAGTTCCTACCCCGACATGTACTAATTGCCAGGGTGAGCACACCGCGGACGACAAAAACTGCCCTGTTTACGAAAAATAAATTCGAATCCAACAGTTCAAATGCGAACGCCATCTCTCCATCGCCGAAGCCCTCGGCTGTTTTGCGTGGCTGAACGGCAGGAAACAAATTCGTACGCTTCGAAAGCTAAAAATCCAAACCCTTCTGACGCCGTCACACAAGCTGGACTCCAAGCAACATTGGATCAATTTACTAACAACATGTACCAACTCTTCCAGTCGTTATTGGTGAAACAAGCTACACAATGCTGGACTTTTATTGAACAAGCATCAGCTGTCTTTGAAGAAAAAGTGCAGGCGATCCACAGCACAGTTCAAGATCTCAACACTACCATTACCTGGCTGTACAAAAGACGCAACCCCCTCCACCCACAATTCCTGTGATCCCCAAAGCAACCTTACCGGCTAATGACAAACAGAGACAAGACCTTGGAAATAATGACAACCTCCCCTCTTCTTTGGAACCAAACTTCAAGAAATTTCGTACGACCTCCCCCACCGAGCAAGACATACCTAAATTAAACACCATTACTCTTCAATCTGAATCACAAGCTACTGATGCCAGTCTGATGGACCATAGCAAGTCCCATCCTGTTTCCCAGTAATTTTCTCTTCTTTTCATGGGCATTTCGTTAGTCCAATGGAATATCGGGGGAGCTCGGGCTAATTCAGCCTGACTCCATCATTCTCTATTTTACTCAGCGGACATCATCGCCCTTCAAGAAACCTTTCTTAAGCCGGGATCGGGTTTCAAATCCCAGGGAAAACAGTATACAGGCTCGACCGCGGTTCTAGGAGCGGCAGCAGGCTGATTACAGCGGTTAAGAATACCCTTTCATCCCATCTTCTCGCTCTTACAGTTCTTTCAGGCTCTAACGAGGCGTTAGGGATGGAAATTTCCCTCCCCCAACAACTTCAGACTGCAGGTCATTAACATTTACTCCCCCCCTGGCAAGTTGGAAATACCTTGGTTAGATAACATTTTGGGGTTTTGTCGCCGGCCATTTGTTCTCGTTGGGAACTGTCATGATTCCAGTTTGGGCAGTAACCACGATACCCCCCAGGGCAGCATGGTTATCGATTGGCTTATCCAAAATAAAATATGTCTTGTTAACTCACATACGCCCACACATGTTTACGCGGGTGGGGCTTCTCTTCTGGACCTCTCCATCACATCGGCAGATATATTCGTCGATGCCAGCTTCGATGTTCACCCAGACACATTTGATAGCGACCACTGCTCTGTTAAACTCCATTTCGATTTCCGAGTTAGCGGCTCCTCTTGCCACTCTGTTCGATATCGGTACGACTGGGGAGCGGTTCAAAGGAACCTGAATCAAGCTATCCTCAAGTTTCGCATCAACTCTTATGAGGATTTCCTTGGCATATGTTGTGACTCTCTAAAGGCAAGCGGCCGCAGGGTGAAGATTGTCGACCGTGCTGGGGCCCCGTGGTGGGACAGCCGATGTAGTTATTTACTAGGCCAAAAGAGGAAGCTTTTTCGTCTGGCAAGAAAATTTCTTTGTCCAACTCTCTGGTCTCGCTATAAAAAAGTCTCTGCAACCTTGAAGAAAGAAATTAATGACGCAAAGCACACGTATTGGGCGGCTACCTGCAAAAGGGCAGCAAAGACGGGGGCCATCTATAGGATCATTCGTGCGATCCGCAATCGTCCGCCAGTTCCTCCAGCGTCTCATAACTTCATTGCCACCCCTGGTTCACTATTGACAAGTCCTATTGAGGCGTCAAATATGTTCGCAAGGTTCTATAGCAGAGTCCATAGTAACAGCTACATCCCCATGGATTTCAGTGCGCACATTGATCTGAATCTCCGACGCCCGTTCCAGATTTCTGAACTCCGATTTGCTCTCGACCGTTCAGCCCTCCGTACTCCAGGGAAAGATGGGGTAACGTTACAAACTCTTCGGTGTCTTGACGATAAAGGTCTGCTGAAGCTGCTAGCGGTTTTCAATGACATTTGGGAGTCAGACGTCATCCCCCACTCGTGGAGGGAAGTCATCATCGTCCCTATCCTGAAGCCCGGAAAGGACAGCACTTTGCCGGCATCGTACAGACCAATTTCACTTACTTCAGTCTCCTCGAAGGTCTTTGAAAAAATTCTTCTGAAGCGGCTGACTTCCTGGTTCCTTCACACAAACTTCTTCCACCCCAACCATTACGGTTTTATTCCATTCCGAGACTACACTCCAGCATTAACGAAGCTCTTCCGATCTTCATTCAGCTCGCCTCCAAAAGCAGGTTTGTGTTCTGGTGTCGTTCGACATTGCTGCTGCTTATGATTCAGTTTGGCTGGACGGCCTTGCTTTGAAAAATGTTATCTGCCGGCATCGACGGCCAGCTATCCAAATGGTCTCATTCTTCAATGCAAAGAATTATTCAGGTCCGGTAGAATGGAGTGTTGTCGGATCCTTTCGAGGTGGACGTCGGTGTGCCACAAGGGGCAGTTTTGTCCCCTCTTCTGTTCTCTATCTACATGAGTGATATCTTTGACGCTATTGGCCCTGACGTGGATGGTCTTGTCTACGCTGACGATACTTACGTCCGGCCCGTCTCTGGTTACGGTGTTGCCGAAAGTCCAGAAGGCCATTCACAATGTTGCCCGTTGGTACGCCTACTGGAAACTAAGGTTAAACCCGAGCAAAAGTGCAGCTATTATTTTCTCTTCTAGGAAGAAGATCCCCGACTATAATCTCCACATAAATTCTGAAGACATCCCCTGGGTGGACAACATTCGGATTCTAGCCTGAACTTCACCTACAATCTCAACTGGAACGCTCACATCGCTCAAGTCAAGCAGAAAGCTTTAAGGAAGTTGAGCGTCTTGAAAAGTGTGGCTCATGTCTCTCGGGCCATAACAACCAAGTATCTCATCAGGATCAGCAAGGTTACAGTCACGAGTATGCTTCACCATGGTAGTCCTATTTATTCGCTGGCGTGCCCTTCTACCAGACAGAAATTAGAACCCATCCTTAACGCTGCCCTTAGGATAGCGACGGGCCTCCCGCGTTGGACACCCATTCCAATTCTCCGTCGTGAAGCCTCCTTGTCAGTTGCGTGCACTCAAGATCTCCATAGGTGCTGCTACCTCCTTCGGCACCTGTCACTCGGCCCCCAGTCGCCTATCTATTCTCTATGCATTCCGGAATTATCGAAAAATCTGGTCTGGCTGCTCACCTGAGTCATATCCTCTTTTGGCTTCATATCTCCATGACAGATATCGTGTCGTGGGTGCTTCCTCGTCCCCTCTTACTGATACCATCCAGTGCCATATCGATTCTTTTGAGTTTCAGAACAGGCAGCTTCACCCTGATCTAATCCGCCAGCTCTTTTCAACATTTTTGTCTACTCGTAGCGACTGCCACATAATGGCAACTGATGCCTCAAAGTCTCCTTCACAGACCTGCATCGCCTTTTGGAATGTAAGCCGGAACTACGGGCACTCCAGCAAAGTTCATGACCTCGATTCCATTTACACGGCGGAGGCTCTGGCGATTGGACTGGCACTAGATTTTCGTCCCTCGGGCAAGCTGCTCCTCCTATCCGACAGTAGATCTGTCCTGTCAAGCCTTCAATCACCAAATTATAAATCTCCTCACGTAGTGACCCAGGTGTTCCAGAAACTCACTCACGCATTGGATCAACTTTTGTCGATTGAACTTGTCTGGGTTCTCAGTCATGTCGGCACTTACGGTAATGAGCTTGCGGATAAACTGGCCCGCTCTCACATTCTGCCAACGGATCCAGTTAGGTGGATTTACCCTGAGGACATCTGCGTCCAGTTTCGGCACCTCTGCTATGAGGAGGACTTAAATACTTGGCTACACGGGAAATATAGCACCAATTTTCCTCACCTTACCAAAAGGAGTTGGGATCACAGGAAGCTGCGCCTTCCCAGGAAGGGGGAGGTTCTTCTTTCTCGCCTACGCACAAAATCTCTTCCCACTCGTGCAATTCTCTACAGATTTAAGCTCTGTCATTCTCCATTATGCTCGGTATGCTCTCTTCCAGAAACTTGCAAACACTACCTTATGACATGCAGTCGATATGCCACTGAGCGTACGGTTTTGTACCACAGACTTGGTATCTCTGGTTCTTCCACCATCACTTTTAGTCAACTATGTAACCTGGCGGTAACAGGAGTCTTGCAAGCTCGTTCTTTAGTGTCTTTCCTTCTGAGTACCAACCGCTTCTAATCAGGGACGTTTTGTCACTGGCTCCTTTTGTACAAGTCGTCTCTACATCTAGTGTACACATTGCCTCTGTGAGGCAGGATTTTCAGGGATAAAGAGTCTGCGACTTATATCCCATGAACTGGGCTCTCAGGCCCCACAACAACAACAACAACAAATCTTAAATCATGTACTGTCAGAAGAAAAAAGTTAGGCAAGATACGGTTTTTTTAAAAAAATGTATAAGCTAAGCAATCATGATAGCGGAGAACATTAGAAAAACAACATTTCTCATTTTGATTTTGCCATACAAAAGTACATATAAAAGAAAATCTGAATGTATAATATCATTTTGCACTATAAAAATAAAAACACTTCAAACATTTATTTTCTATAAGATTTTTTTTGTTGTTGTTTATTACATTATGTAAAATTATCAGACTCAAACTGTTACTGTTAGGAAATATTCCATATTTTCCCTATATATTGGTATTATCACTTCAGTTAATTCACCCATTTAATCCCCACCTAAGTTTCTAAATTACTTTTTGTTTCACAGTTATATATTTCTAAGTTCTGTTTTATACATATACATTCTGGATTATATTTACTTTATTTCAATATCTAAATACCATATTTAATATTTAATAAAGCTTACTTACAATAGCTGTATAATTTACCCAGGCCTATTCATTTTTACTTTCACACCACACTCTTAAAAACCACGCACCTCTGTTTACCTTTTGCTGGTTTCATATCTCTCTGCACAGCCTAGCACCACGATGCGTCGAAGCACTAACGGCCGCCGCCGACAGATGGCGCGATCGTCTTTCTCTCCTACGATCTTTTCCTCGTGGCGGTTCGTCACTTCATCCGGATCTTTCGAGAAGCCGGTAGTGACGTTTACTGGGAGGCTGCGTGATAGGTTGTTTACCTGGAGATGATTGTTTATATACGACAGCTCGTGGTTCATTCATTAGCTTCGTTGTTTTAATTCCTTTTGTGTGTGGCAAGGCAATGTTAACATAAGTAATGCCGCCGGTAATGGCTAGTGATGGTGGTGCAGTTTTAAAGATGTTCTATAATATTTAAATGTGAAATTATTTTTCAAGATGTTTTTAATCTCTGATGATGGTGCTGTTTAAATCTAAAGAACTTTTGGTGTTTTTGTGAAAGCTGGTTGGTGATGTTAAAGGATACATCTAGAAGTTTATGCCTTCTTTCATCTTGTTGACAAAGTTGCTTCTCCTGAAAGACATAGAGAAAAGAATGGCTTTTGTTACCTAGTGTATCAAAAACACCGGCTGCAACACGTTCTATTAATATTTTTGTTTATGATTTAAGTAATCTGTTTTATTATTTTTCTGCTCAACGATGTTTTCCCTTCTCCTTAGTATGTTTAAAACCAACTTCAGTGATACTGCTTTTAAGCAGGTTTTAGGAAGTTGTGTTAGTATCTTAGTATACTGTTAAAAGGGGGGGAAGGTGAAATACATAGAGAACGTTCGTAAGTAAATTTGCATATACTTTCATTTAGTTTTTCTTGAAGTGATTTTATTATACTTTTGGCTTTATTTAATTAAGTTTAAAACTGGTTTAAGTTTCTATAAAGTTTTAGTTTATTAGTTGTTTTTCCCTCTCAGTTTTAACATCATATTTAAATCTCTGGTTTTTATCTCTTGCTCTTAAGGTCTTTCAAATACTGTGACGGACTTCAATCATGTTTAAGGTTTCAGATGAAGATCCGATTTATTTTGTTAGATACTTTTGCTTTGATGCTTTCGGTATGCTAATGACGGTACGCGTGGTGTATCGGATGTTTTCATGAGGCGGGGTTTGAGATAGATTGCTGAGACTTGTTTTGCATTTTGGCTTTGATCCTTTCGGTGTGCTAATGACGGTACGCGTGGTACATCGGGAGTTTTTCATGAGACGAGGTGTAAAAATGACACAGATTAACGATCTTTTAAGATGGTTAATATTTAAATGAGAGGTGAATGATAAAAGTCAATTTATGTTTATGTTTTTGTTAAAGTTAATTAAATTGGTTAAATTAAAGTTAATATAATTTGAAGGTATAATATTAAATTAAATCAAATTAAAGTTTACATTTTTTCTAAAGATAAGTAGAATTGAATTTAAATAAAAATAACTTTCTTTTGAAACTTTTCCTAGGCTTCAGTTCATATTAAAGATAAAAGTTTAAAGTATATTTTTATTTACATAGTTTATTGAATTTGTATTTTTGTCTTTTCGATTTTATTCTTGTTTTTATTTAATAAACGTTTAGTTGTTTTTAAAACAGTTTGTCTTTATTTCAAGACACAGTCCACATGTTACTTTACAGCTTTTTCTCATATTTAATTCGGGCAATCAATCGTCAGCATATACGCTCCATTTAGCGTTTATACTCTGCATCCTGTTTTAATGTATTATTAATTACCTTCGTAATTACTATAATAACAGTTACGAATATCATTGCTATTCGAATATATTTAAATAGTTTGCTGTGTTAAACACATAATTCTGAAATGATAATAATAAAGATAATAATAAATGAAAATGTAATAATAAATTTTGTTATGTGTTTTGCGCTTAATCTTAAAAAAAAAAAATAAATAAATAAATCAAAATTTCATGATGGTAATAGGAAATACCAGAAATTAATCAATTTTAAATCACATGGCGACTTAAACACCGAAAGTTAGTGACCACAGCAAAATATTTAGTCGCCACGTGGCGACTGTCAATCTGCACCTATACAGTTGGGGCTGGTATTTAAAGTTAGCACCTCGCCAATTTTCTGATTGTGCTAAAGATAGTATTGTCTTATTAATTTTAAACATTATTATTTTTTTTATAACTGCTGATCCCATTGAGATCCCACTCTAAAACTTTCAGAATTTAAAGTTTACAATATTACAAGAAACATGTATTTTTTAAAAAAACACTATTTAATTTTTTTTAACTTTAAATTAAATTAAATTTATTTTTTTAAAACTAAGCATAGTCAACTTGCATATCAAATTAAACCTTATTGAATTCTCTTTAAAACGAGGGATCAAAGAACTCTATGCCTGATAGAACTAGAGAAATTCAAAATTGAAAACATTTATACAAGCCAAAAAATGATGATTTTTCGAAATTAAAAAAATTAATTGTATGAAAATTTGCTAAGATAAAAAATGTATAAAGTATATTCTCATTTGTATCATCAGAAAGAATGATTTCTGAAGGTTTCATTAAAATCTGAAAAAGGTCAGGTTGAATATTGAAAATATTTGGTTGATTTGAAATGGAATGGAATGACCCACTTTCTTTTTTTTAAAATCATACGGAAGTAGCTATAGTACTAAGAAAATTTTCATTTTCACTTGTTGGTTACTGAAAATTGACCAGAGCACCTCTACAGGCTTGATTACAGATAGATTTCTCTTTTTCCTGAGCTATGTTGTTGCTCAAATTCCTCTTTGGATGCTATTAATGAGTTGGTGATTTCACTGTGTCTTTGACTATATATAGCTTCACAGCAAATGAAATTTATAAAATGCATATAGTGGTGGACATAATTATAAGACACCTACCTAATTTGACATACAGTGAAAGAAAAGATTCAGAGCTTAAAAATGCTTTATCAAATACGACAAAAACATAAATTTATTCAGTTATCACACGTAATTGTTTTACAGAAATGATATTTTTATAGAGTTTAATAAAAAAAATTAAAAATACCATGGACAAAATTATAAGACACCTTAACATTTTAATTAAAACACCTGCTTTTTTTTCGAAATATGCAAATTTTCTGCACGCTGTTATGACGTCAGCAGTTAAAGCAGACGATAACCAACTTCACGCATTTACAAACATGCCACAAGGTACAAAATGCCCCAGCACATTTTATAGCATTCTTTAGGTCTTCGAAACATGTAAACTGCCTCCCATTTCGGTAAACCTCACGAGCTGAGATCTCCCGCAAGTTTTCAATGGGATCTAAATCTGGCGAGCGAGAAGGCCAAGGAAGAATGTTGATACTTTGCTTTAAAAGCACTTTTTTGTTACGCGCGATGTACTAATCGACGCGTTATCGTACTGGAAAGTGTAGTTTTCGCCACAAAGAAGTTCACCGTATATGGCTAGTTGATCTTTAAGAAGATTCTTATACTTTTCGGAATTCATTCTTGAAGCACAAAAACGATATCAGTTTTCCCTTGAGCCTAAAAACCAGCCCAAACCATTACTGAGCCTCCACCCATTTGGCGGCTCATTTGTACATCAGGAGACTTCCGTAAATCATACCAATAATAGTGAAACTCGTTAGGATCATCCAGGTTAAACTTTTTTCATCAGAAAATAACACAGAGTACCATTTAGAGGTCCAGGCCATAGTTTGTTTACTGAAGTTTAAAAGGTCCATTTTGTGCCGCCTTAGAAGCGGTGTTTTTTTCTTCAATTTTTAAAATTTCACATAGGAAGCATTATGCAACACCCTGCGAATGGTTCTGTTTGAATAATTCAGATTCAAAACACTTTTAACGCCTGTAGTGGTCATCTTATTCTGTGTAGCGAGCGAAAGCACATGGCGTCTGTCTCTCGAGGACAAGCAAGGGACACGTCCAGATCTTTTAATCACCGATCCATTACTTCCTCCTTCAAAACATTTGAAATTGCACATCTAGAGCGTTTAATAACTTTTGAAATATTATTAACTGAAGCACCAGTTCCATTTAATCTTCAAATTTCACTTTCTTTTTATTCTGTACCTCGTGGCATGTTTGTAAATGCGTGAAGTCGGTTATCGTCTGCTTTAGTTAACTGCTGACGTCATAACAGCGTGCAGAAAATTTGCATATTTCGAAAAAAAAGCAGGTGTTTTAATTAAAATGTTAGGGTGGCTTATAATTTTGTCCATGGTATTTTTAAGTTTTGTTTATTAAGCTGTATAAAAATATCATTTCTGTAAAACAATTACGTGTGATAACAGAATAAATTTATGTTTTTGTCGTATTTGATAAAGCGTTTTTAATCTCTGAATCTTTTCTTTCACTGTATGTCAAATTAGGTAGGTGTCTTATAATTATGTCCACCACTGTATACTTTGGTGCTAAAGTAATAATTATTCTAAATAATCAATTAAGATATGAACAATTGAAAAAGGATAACATGAAAATATTAGTGAGCCACAACTACATTAAAAATTAATTCAAAACACTCAAAAAAATTAAATGCCAAATTCTGGTCAGTGAGAGTTGGCTTAGTAGGCTTTCCAAACCACCCAAGCATTTTATTAATTTGTTTTAGAAATTAATAGTTTTTATTAATTTATTTTGAGGAACAAACTTATCATGGCTTCGAAACCTGTGGAAGTTTGAATGAAGGTGTATTTTATATACAGCTAAGCCTACTGAGAAGAACTTAAAAGTCAGATTTTTTTTTTATCATTATAGTCAAATAATTGAAGATAATCTATATTGATTCACATCGAAACAACAAATTTAATAACAATCTTATCTCAAAATTAAACCTGCCATAGGATAAGAAAATAATTAAAAAAAATATGCAAGCTTTGAACTGAAGCAGACTTACCATATTTTTTTGTTGTTTTCCAATCTTGCAAATTAATTTGCCAGTTTTGCTACAGAAAATACTTGTAGATCCATCTCCATTTTCATGGACTTTAAACATTTCTGAGCATTACCTAATAATAAATTAAATTAATTGTGACAAAATGATGCATAAAATAAATAAATTTAAAAACATTTATATAAATTAAGTAGGAAAAATTAGTAACAAAGAAAAAACAAGAAGGAAAACTTAGGCGTCAAACATAGATTATGACACACTTTCCGACACATTCAGAATTCTGCAACAAAACTTCACTGCTTGGCTGCTCGTCAGTTAAATTTCAGTTTTCCGTTTTCCATGTTAATCCTATGGGGATAAGTTTCTGTTACATCTTAAGGTTCGTGGTAGTGTAAGAACTCATGCCGGTAGGCAGCTAAAACAAACAACATTTATTCAGATCTGAACAACCTCGTTACATCACGGCTAATACAAGACTAGTGACCGACCGACGATCTGCTGATCACATAAGCGCACTGCAGTGGCGCCATCTGTTGTGGACAAGATCGAGTATTACACTCATAACATTCCCCCCCTTCTTAAAGAACATACAAAATATCAGAGTCTTTTACATAGAGATAGTTCAAAGCAAAACAGTCTATCACAGAAAACAGTTCAACACTAACGAACAGTTTGTCAGGTTCAAGGCAAAACAGTCTAAAACTGTAGACGTGCTGGTTTCACTTTAATACGTCCTGAACGCCTAAGCAATGGAGTACTTACATCAGGGGTGAACACTTGTGGTGATAGAACTGGGGGGTTTGCAGGTGACTTGTTCACTATACTTGGAGAACTTACTTCTAAGGGGAGCCCAGGGGGTTTGGGGGTGCTTGTGGGAACCTGCAGATCAGCAGATTCTGTTTGTGAAGCTGTAGGAGCTGGTAAGTCAGGTGGCGTACGAACATCAGTAGGCAGATCTTCCTGCCTGAGCCTCAGCTGGTTGATGTGACGTGTCCAATTTCCCAAAGGGGTTGAGACTTCCCACATAACTTTTCCCACGGGACGTAAAACATTGCCCGCAACCCATGGTGGGCCACGACCAAACGAACACACCCAAACTGGAGTGCCTTTTGTATATTTCTCTGAGCTGATCGCCAGAGTTGTATAATATAGATGCACGCGTGCACGGCGTGCACGAAAAATTTTCTGCAAAATTCAAATCTTTGCAGGAAAAAAAAAATATTATTTTTAAGATACTAAAAAATTCAAAAAAATTTTCCCCAATTTTATGTATGATTTATTTACTGTCAAATTCAAAGTTTAAAGATGCAAAACTTTGTTGTGACATTACAGACGCTTGCAAAAATGTTAAGAATTGGGCTGTTTCTAAATGCATTGACAAAATATTTGATAAGAATTCAGCTCTTGCTATCATGGATTTTTAGTTTTATTATTTTTTTAACCAAAATAATTGTTCTTTAATTAATATTAATTAATTTTTAATTTAAATGGTAATTATTTTAAACTACTGTTTTTAATTCATATCGTCAAAATAATATAACACGTAATTTTATTAAAGAGTAAATTAATTTACAGAAAGTTTTTGACCCAATATTTATGTGCGCAGAAAGTTTTTGGTCTTGTACAAGTGCTGATCGCTTCCTCATGCGTTTGGCTCACAGGATCTTTAATCAGGTCCAGCTGTGTCCGGAGAGGACGGCCAAACATAGCCACAGCTGGAGATATACCTGTAGCAGCTGATGGTGTATTTCGATAATTGAGGAGGAACCGAGACAGCCTATCTGCGAGAGTCCCTCCAGTCATTTTCTTCAGGGCTGATTTCACTGTTCGAACCGCTCGCTCCGCTAGACCATTTGAACGTGGATGGTACGGTGGCGTTTTAACCTCGGCAATTCCATTGCAAGATAAGAAATTCCCAAATTCTTCACTTTTGAATCCAGGGCCATTGTCGCTGACCACGCTTTTGGGGAGGCCAAAACGAGAAAATAGGCTACGTAATACCATTATGTAGTGTTCTGTTCACTCTAGAAAAACAAAGGGCAGGGTGCTAGTCACAAAAAGGGCACTATTGAAGCATAAAAAGGACACTAGTTTCAGCGAAAAAGGGCATTGTTTCATAAAAAAAAGTATATTTATTCGGAACCAATATAAGAAACTCATTATTGTTCATCATATACTGATCAATGTTTGTACACACATTTAGTAACATAAATTATAGAAATACATTTTTATTAAATTGATATTTTAAGGTTCTAGTAAGTAATTAGGTTAACATATGTGGATATAAAATTATTAGCCGCCTCTAAACTATGAATTTTAAGGGGGAAGCAGAAATTTTGAACTTAAGATGACTGATTTAGTTACCTTACTAAAGATTTAAAAATAGGGCAAAAAAATTTAAATAAAAGAGTTTTAACTTTAAATTTCGTGTGCTTGGAAAGAAGGGATGGGCATCAATTTTGGGTGAGGGTGTGGAAAATTACTTGATTGATTATTTGCTATAATAAAGTGACAGAGCAGAAAAAGTAAAAAAAAAAAAAAAAAAAAAAAAAGATAAGGCTTTTAAGCTTGGTGAGCTGCGAGAGCAAAAGATGAGTTTTTTTCCCCCAGGTTGTTAAGGGGGGAGGGTTGCATCCCTTTGACGAAATTTGCAGTTTTTTCGAGATCTGTTGATAAATTTTGCGATTTTTTTCGCTATTTTTTGACGAAATTTGCCATTTTTTCGCGATTCTCTAACGAAAGTCACGTTTTTCCCGCGATTTGTTGACAAAATTTACCGTTTTTCGTAATCTTCTGACGAAATTTGCCGTTTTTCGCAATGTTTTTGACGAAATTTGCCGTTTTTCCGCAATGCTTTTGACGAAATTTGCCGTTTTCTCGCAAACTTTTGACGAAATTTGTTGTTTTTCGCGATGTTTTTGACGAAATTTGCCATTTTTCGCAATTTTCTAACGAAAGTCACGTTTTCCCTGCGATTTGTTGACAAAATTTACAGTTTTTTCACGATCTTTTGATGAAATTTGCCGTTTTTCGCAATGTTTTTGACGAAATTTGCCGTTTTTTCGAGATATTAAAAAAAAAATTGCGGTTTTTCTGCAATGCTTTTGACAAAATTTGCCGTTTTTTGCAATGTTTTTGACGAAATTTACCGTTTTTTCGCAATTTTCTAACGAAAGTCACGTTTTCCCTGCGATTTGTTGACAAAATTTACAGTTTTTTCACGATCTTTTGATGAAATTTGCCGTTTTTTGCAATGTTTTTGACGAAATTTACCGTTTTTTCGCGATTCTCTAACGAAAGTCACGTTTTCCCTGCGATTTGTTGACAAAATTTACAGTTTTTTCGCGATCTTTTGATGAAATTTGCCATTTTTCGCAATGTTTTTGACGAAATTTGCCGTTTTTCCGCAATGCTTTTGACGAAATTTGCCGTTTTCTCACAAACTTTTGACGAAATTTGTCGTTTTTTGCCATGTTTTTGACGAAATTTGCCGTTTATACGCGATTCTCTGACGAAAGTCACGTTTTTCCCGCCATTTGTTGACAAAATTTACCGTTTTTCGTAATCTTCTGACGAAATTTGCCGTTTTTCGCAATGTTTTTGACGAAATTTGCAGTTTTTCCGCAATGCTTTTGACGAAATTTGCCGTTTTCTCGCAAACTTTTGACGAAATTTGTTGTTTTTCGCGATATTTTTGACGAAATTTGCCATTTTTCGCAATTTTCTAACGAAAGTCACGTTTTCCCTGCGATTTGTTGACAAAATTTACAGTTTTTTCACGATCTTTTGATGAAATTTGCCGTTTTTCGCAATGTTTTTGACGAAATTTGCCGTTTTTTCGAGATATTTAAAAAAAATTTGCCGTTTTTCTGCAATGCTTTTGACAAAATTTGCCGTTTTTTTGCAATGTTTTTGACGAAATTTACCGTTTTTTCGCAATTTTCTAACGAAAGTCACGTTTTCCCTGCGATTTGTTGACAAAATTTACAGTTTTTTCACGATCTTTTGATGAAATTTGCCGTTTTTTGCAATGTTTTTGACGAAATTTACCGTTTTTTCGCGATTCTCTAACGAAAGTCACGTTTTCCCTGCGATTTGTTGACAAAATTTACAGTTTTTTCGCGATCTTTTGATGAAATTTGCCGTTTTTTGCAATGTTTTTGACAAAATTTGCCGTTTTTCCGCAATGCTTTTGACGAAATTTGCCGTTTTCTCACAAACTTTTGACGAAATTTGTCGTTTTTCGCCATGTTTTTGACAAAATTTGCCGTTTATATGCGATTCTCTGACGAAAGTCACGTTTTTTCGCGATCGTTTGACGAAATTTGCCGTTTTTTGCAATGTTTTTGACGAAATTTGCCGTTTTTTCGAGATATTGACAAAATTTGCCGTTTTTCTGCAGTGCTTTTGACGAAATTTGCCGTTTTTCGCAATGTTCTTGACAAAATTTGCCGTTTTTAAGTGATTCTCTGACGAAAGTCACGTTTTTTTGCGATCGTTTGACAAAATTTGTCGTTTTTCGCAATGTTTTTGACGAAATTTGACGTTTTTTTCGAGATATTGACAAAATTTGCCGTTTTTCTGCAGTGCTTTTGACGAAATTTGCCATTTTTCGCAATGTTTTTGACGAAATTTGCCGTTTTTTCGAGATTCTCTGACGAAAGTCACGTTTTTCCCGCGATCTGTTGACAAAATTTGTCGTTTTTTCGCGGTCTTTTGATGAAATTTGCCGGCTTTGGATATTATGGAGTTGATACGTCTTATAACAGATTTAAATATATCATTCAGAATAGGTGAAATGTTTTTTGATACTAAACTCTACAGATGACCGATATCCACAAGTATCATATCTGAATTTTCATCTTTCATTTGTTTTAACCATCCAGTTCTCTCACCCATCATAACTGGAGCACCATCTGCAGCACAAGATGTTGTATTTTTCATTGGTATACTATTTATATCTAAGTAATTTTTCAATGTATTAAAAATATCAGAGGCAGTAGTGGTACACTTCAATGTCTTCACTCATTTCATCTATTCTTCTACTAACAGTATTGTTAATGAGTGGCGTGGATTTCACATCTTTGCCCATGACTGTTTTAAGGAATATTCATATTGATGAATTAATCAAATCTTCACTTATAGTGCGTTTTTTTCCAGATTTAGAAAAGACAGAGCTCCCAAATGGTGCGCTTTTTGAATACCGGTATTTTCGTAGAAAATTTTTATTTTTAGATTTTTCTAGCAAATTTTGCAGAACCCACCTTCGGAGGTAAATTTTTGTGGAAATGTTGTAGAAACCTACCATTAATCTTTCTGTTAAAAATATTGGTATTCAGTTGGCAGATCATTTAGAGCCCTGAAATGAGTAAAGATACTTCATAACTAGCCTCAAGAGTACAATTTTCTATAGCAGTTTGTGCAGTGAATAGAGACTTAACCATTAATCTTTTTTTCAAACTTTTCCTTTAAAGTTTTAAAATAACTGAAATTTGAATTTATATACTCACTATGTTTTGCCTTCATATGCACTTCAAGACAACCTCGTTTCATAGATTTGTTTCTTAAGCATTGTTGCATAAAAGACAGAAAGTGGATCGTTCATCGTGGTTAGCCGCCATGAAACCAAATTTTAAATATTCATCTAAATACCTTTTTTCAGATTTTTCAGAAAAATACCAATTATTTTTTCTAATTATTTTTTTATACTACAGACAATTATATGATCAATAATCATTTGATATGCATATAGTAAAACAACCTAAAGTAAACTAAAGCATGTGAAAACATCAGCAACGATTAAATAAATATATAAAAATAGGATTAATTCACTTGTATCATGACAAAATTTACAATACAGAAGGCTATATCGAATAACAAAGAAAACTAATAAAAAGAGTTTTGAAAAACAATTAGCCGAATATACAGTACAAAATATTTTGCACGCATAGTCAGAAGAAATTTTTCGCGCACTTATTTATGCTTAAAAATAAAAAAAATGAAATAATTTATTTAATTCCTCCGCCTGTTTACGGTCTATACAAACTTAACCACTTAAAAAAATATTTCTTATTTAATTGTAAATTTTGCGATTCAATAACAGAAAAATTTCTTTTCATAAATAGTGGTGGAAGGTGGAAGTTAACCTATGTGTTAATCGAGCTTTATATATTCAATATAGTACTTCTGTTCAAAATAAACAAACAAAAATATTATGGGAATAGTTGCATTAAATGAACCTGATTATTTCAAAACATCACAATTTCCATTCATCACTCATAATAAAATTTATTTTAATACGCAGTATAAAGAATAAATTATGAATTATAAGAAGAGAAGTACTACGTGTTAAAGCTTATTTTTTTTAAATTTTAAACTCGAAAATGCATATAGAATGTGAAATTTTGAATATCATGCAGATCAATAAATTTCAGTTTACAAATTTTTGAAATCAGATAATGAAATTATTATTGAAATATCATAGAAAATAATTTTAAGAACTGAATTTCTTATTAAAATATTATAATTTCCAATATAGTCATTGCTAAGTTAAACCGCTACCTCCGTATTATAATGGAGGTAGCAATTAAACACATAAAAAATGAAATTAACGGATGTAAAATGCTATTATACAGTTTTCAAAACTTATTTTAAATAACTGCTGTATTTATATTGCTATTAGACGACGCCCGGCCGTTCCCTCTGAATTGGGATATTTGTAATTCTTTCCCAGAACTAATCATTTTTTTGTCCCTAACTATCACTCAGAATTAGATATTCGCTCTAGGATCCTAAACTAAAGATCTCTAAAAAAAGGCGTTAAAATTGGTTGATCGAACATCTGGTCATGTATCTGACGATAGTGCTTTGACTTTTGTGTTTTCCCATGTATCAATTTGAAACAGTTAAAAAAAAAAAAAAAAATGCTTTAAACCAGAAAATTTATTTTGCAAAATGTTTTTGAATTTTTTGTTTAAAGGATTCTTTTTACAAATAATCAAAAATAAACTGCTTTAAAATTTAAAGAGCGGATGTCTGAATTTTGCCAAATTCTCAAATTGCCCCCCTAAAAAGTCAAATTGCCCCCCTGTGGGGCGTGCGCCCCCCGTTGGGAACCACTGGTCTACAGTAATGTGGTCATAAAAAAACCAGACAGTATACACTATATGCAGAGGATATACGCTGTAGCTTTATTTGAGTAACAGAGTGTATATACAGTGTCTCACATAAGTGATGGGACACTTGTGCTTTGCAAAAGGAAACTAATCAAATAAATTAAAAAAACATGTACACATTTTTTTGTGGGTGTGTTTCATACTTAAATTTAGTAAAGATTATTACATAACATACATTTTGTCAAAATATTAAAATATTAATTTAATAAAAATACAAATGTTTAGAACGGAGCAAAAAATAGCTCACATAAGTGATGGGACACCATTATATATGCAACAAAAATCGTCTGAAATAAGCAATAAAAATATTTTTTGGGGTTTTATTTTTACTTAAAAGCAATTGGTAATAATTTATAAAATCGTCTGCAGTATTTCTCTCCCGTTTGTTTTGGAATTTTTGTGTTTTTTAGCTCTGTGTAGCCATGAATGCTAAACGAAAAGAAACTTCGCCTGAAATTCGAAAATTAGTTATTAATTTGCATATTGAACATGGAAAATCTATTAGAAAAACTGCTGAAACAGTTAACTTGAGTCGTTCAACAGTTTTCAATATCATTAAACGATATAAAAAGAATCATATGATTCAGGATAAAAGAAGACCTGGCCGACCATCAAAGCTATCCAATGGAATAAAGCGAATTATCGTTCGAAATATTAAAAAAAATCCAAGAATTAGTGCTTCAAAAGTTGCTGCTGATTTACAAGCATTATATGGAATAATTGTTAATCCTGAGACTATTAGAAGGGTAATTCGATCTGTTAGATATCACGGTAGAGTAGCCAGGAAAAAATTCTTCGTAAGTGAAAAGAATAGAAAACTCAGACTAGCTTTCGCAAAATCCCACATAAATAAGAATTCTGATTACTGGAATAAAGTTATATTTGCTGATGAAAGTAAATTTAATATATTTGGTTCTGACGGTAGAATCTTTGTGTGGAGAAAACCCAGGGAAGAATTTCGCAAACAGAACTTGGTACCAACAGTAAAACATGGTGGAGGAGGAGTTATGGTATGGGGGTGTATGTCGTCCGCTGGAGTTGGTAATCTTGTTTTTATTGACAGTATAATGGATCAGTACAAGTATATTGATATTTTAAAGCAAAATTTGAAATCTTCAGCACGAAAATTGAACCTTCATAACGATTTTAAATTCTACCAGGACAATGACCCCAAGCACACTGCTCTGAACGTTAGACTCTGGCTGCTATATAACTGTCCTGAAATAGTAAAAACACCACCACAATCTCCAGACTTAAATCCCATAGAGAATATTTGGCAAGAATTGGAATCAAGAATTCGCAAACACACCATTTCTTCAAAACAACAACTAAAATCGGTGCTTCAAGAAGAATGGGGTAAAATCCCTCCAAAAATCACAAAAAAATTAGTCGAATCCATCCCAAAAAGATTAAATCATGTTTTAAAAGTAAAAGGAAATCCAACAAATATTAAAACCTTTTAAAAAGTAAAATTTTTGGATAAATATTTGATGGAAAAGTAAGTGTCCCATCACTTATGTGAGCCATTTTTTGCTCCGTTCTGAACAATTGTATTTTTACTAAATTAATATTTTAATATTTTGACAAAATGTATGTTATGTAATAATTGTTACTAACTTTAAATATGAAACACACCCAAAAAATTTTTGCACATGTTTGTTTATTTATTTTATTGCAGTTTCTTTTTATAAAGCACAAGTGTCCCATCACTTTTGTGAGACACTGTATACAGAAACTACTTTAAAATATTCAGAGGCTATACGGCATATACCATCCAATACATCCCCCTGCTCCTCTGGAAAGGTGATCCCTAGCTTTAATATCAATCAAGTCTAGTTCACTTTTTGAAAGGATGGCAATGCATAATAGATTAAACACCTATTTAAATTTTGGTGTTCTTAGGAAGAAATCAGCGTGTATTTCGCTTACTTGCTCTCCTTCCCTTTTTTCATGAATAGAACGCTCAACATCCCTGCCCCTCAGATGATTTCAGGGAAAATTAGGACTGTTATTTATAAACTTTTAATAAACAAATCTCAAAATAAAACATGCATAACAATTCTATAAAGAAATACAATAATCATTAAATGAAATTTTGATATTTAATTAAAATTATTATGATTAATGTTGATAATTATTGATTAAGTTTTCATAGTGAACTTTGAGTTTGATACGTTGACCAGAAAGTTGTGGGGCATGGGAGAAAGATGCTCAGAATTGCATTTTACTGCAATTGATTAAATTTTTATTTAAGCGAAAAAAATGTTTAATCCTTCAGGAAGATGTAATACATCTATCTTTACATATTTATATCACTTTACATAGAAATTACAAAAGGCAATTTAAAGGGTTATTTTTAATAAATTTTCATGTAAGTACTTTAACTTTAACATCAAGATAAAATTTATACAAAAATATAATAAATCCAATTAATAAAAAATGCATTGATAACAGAAGATAATACTTTAAAAAAAAATAACAAAATGTTATAATCAATAAAGTTATTATTCAAATAAGTTTATTATATTAAGAAACATTCAAAAATAATAAACAATAAAGAAATTTCCAACAAATTTTAAATATGTAGTAATATTATAAATGATTAATATATATATAATCACTAACTTATAAATAATAAATAAATAAATAGTTTTCGGAATAAAATAATTTAACATACTATCAAAACAAATATTACTTTACATGAAAAAACAGCAACTCAGAGAGCAAACGCGACATCAAAATAAACAAAAACCGATCAGTAAAAAAATAATGATCAGAAGTTTTTACAGATTCCAGTTTCAACCAATCGATATTTCTTTAATTTTTTTAAATTTTAATAAAAAAATATAATAAATGGACAAACCTCCACTTAGTAATGTAGGATCCATCATGCATGAAAGAATCAACAGTACTGATTGCGCGAAAGATTTTAAACACGATTTCATAAGTAATAAATTTCAAAAATTCATTTTTATCAACAAAAAATGATACGAAAACCAAATATGAATATGGCAACTCTATTTACCCGCGAAAATTATTAAATTCTTTAAAGTGGCAGAATCAAAACATTAAACTGATTACATCCATATAATCACATCACTTATATTGCCTGATCGCACAGAAATTTTGATATTTTTCGAATTGCATAACTTTTAGCAATAACAAACAAATCCGATTATTTACCAACAAAATAATCAAATACACAGTAGTAAGAATTTATATGATGAAAGGTGATCATCGATACAATAGATGTTTATTATCACTTTTGAAAATACCTCCCATCATTATAAAATCATAAAAATAATTTTGTAAACGAAATACATACATGCTTTAAAACTTTCCAAAATATTCAGAAAAAAAAATATTGTTTCATGTTTAGATCAAAGTTTAACTACAATCCTAATTCGTTAAGATACAACGGAAAACCAAATAATTAAAATGCAGTAACACCAGATGATTCGCAATATATTAAAATATTATTTACTTACGTCAAAGTACGTTAACATCGAAACGATACAACATAACCAAAAGTAGAGCACAATCTCAATAATTTACTTTCGCCATCTTTACAGTAAAACAGGATAACTCAAAAATCACTCACTAGATGGCGAAAATACAAATTGTTGAAATCTTGGTTGAAATACACTTGAAAGATTGATGATTACAAATTACAAACAGAAAAAGTAATTACAGGATAATAAATTTAAAACCATTTTGCAATACTATAAATTATAATAGAAACTTACTTGACTGTAGTAAACAATTAATTACAATATTAAATTTAATAAAAAACTAACATTTTCTATTTAATGAATATAGGATTTCTGAATAAAAAGAAAAATTATTTCAGAACAAACATGAAAAATAATCAGAAAAACTAAAACAAACTTGAACCATTATTGGATGAATTGTAAGACTCCATCTGAAAGCCTTCATCAGCGGTTGAAGGAGTTATGATGTTGCATATAACTATCTTTCGTTACTATTTTAAATATATTTAGAAATTTACTAGAAGATTTTTTTATCAATTTGCCAGCCACTTGTAATTAAGAATACACCACAGATTACCGAAACCGAACTGCAAACTACCATTTACCAAACCAGCGAACAAAGATCGCAGATCCGGAAACAAATGGTTGAAATATGGCTATGGCTAGTCCATTTATAAAAAAGGGAAGTCCAGACCAGAGTTTCTCAGATCATTTGTGGGTTCGATTGGTTTGTTTATAAATATTAGAAATAGTGTGCTTCTTTTTCCAGTTGCATTTTTTACTCTCATTTTCAACAGTTTGTGTCAAAAAACTTTGCAGAAAATGATTTTAAACAGTAGCCAGGCCAATAAATGTGTTTTACTCTTCTTTCTACTGCGACTCGTACGGATGGAGTGGAATAATCTAATTGAGTGCGCAAACCTGAATTGGACAGAAAAAGTATACAACATGTAAATCAAAACAGTTAATATTTACACTTGCAAAAAAAGTTTAATGTCCGTACAGAGAAAGAGATTCGTTTGTAAAACTTACTTCCTGGTATACGTATATATATATAAAAAAAGATGGATAGTTATATAGAAAAAATCGTGGGTGCAGAGGAGCAAATATCTAAACCAGGAGAAACTCCACACAGCCGAAAACGCTTAACATACAATTTAATAATTTCTCCAAATGCTTCATTAAGAAGCAGCCTATATTAAGATGTAATATTCCCAATTTTGAAGGTTTGATCGACATATAAAATAAACTGCAGCGCAAGCGCAGTCATAATATTATTTATAAATTTATTGAAATTCTTGATTTAAGACCAAAATATCCACCACGTTACTGACAGTGTTGAATTTAGACACTTCTCCGGGGGAGGGGGGGGAGGACATTGTTGAGTTCCAGGGGGGAAATTGCACTTTTTAACCATTAAAAGCATAAAATCTCAAAACTTCCGGGAGGGGGACATTTCAATGCTCCGTGGGGGAAATGTACCCCACCCCCCTTAATTCAACACTCATTACTGATGAATTCAGGGGGGTGGGGGGTAGCGTCGGAGCATCAAATGTTCCTTCCTAGAGCGATTTTGAATTTCTTGTTTATTAACAGTCTAGAAGTGCAAATTTCTCAATTAATGCTATACTTAAACCTCCCCAGATGTTGCATGATTCATCCTCGGAGAAAAATGTCTAACCTTAACACTGAAATTCAAACATTTTATACGTTGAATCGAATAAATCTATAAACTATGTAATTTTCGGTACTTTTTTGTTATAGTGGCCGATTACGATTATGCCAAGGTTGCAGTTACGATTTCGCCAAACTTGTCTTATATTTTATACATACGTCATATACATCATATAAGACTATAATGTCATTATAATTTGTTGATACATCTTGGACGCTTGGTAGTTCCGTTTTATGAAAGATAAATACATAATCTAGTCATTCTGTAATACTACTTTTTTTGTTTGTTACGTATTATCCTGGCCATTCAGATACAAATGCGCCAATTATACTAATCACAGTAACCCTTAATTTTGATAACTATATTGATTATTTTTTATTATAATAGATTATTTTTTATTATAATTCAGTCTGTTTTATATTATAATTTGAAGTTTTCGTTATTTATTTATTATTGCTCATTTATTATATTTTATCTTAAATTATTTACCATTTTTAACATGTATTAAATATTGTTAAATTACTGTTTGTACATTATTGGCAACGATCATCAAGATTGGTAATTGGTAAACATTTTTGGCGACCTATCGCCGGTCCCGGATAATACGTACGTACCCCCTTTTTTTTTTATATAGATTACAAATGTTAAATATTTTTTTACGAAAGTTTACTTATTTTGCGTTATCGAATTAAGACATATATCAACCAATTTGGTACTTTTCCAGTATAAGGGACTTGGCGAGAAAGAAAATTTGGCAGCATATTTTCTGGCAACCTATTCACTGTTACATAATACACAAGCAATTTTTTCAATATCTATACAATTTATTTAATGTAAACAATTTTTTTTTCTTCTTCGATAAGCAGTTTCCATCATGAAGATAAACAACATAATCACAAACAAATCTTTATTGACTTATACTGCTACTTAATTGTAATTGTAATTCCGTAAAACAAAAATTACAATATTATTTTACAGATAGAATAAGTTTTAAAAATATATAAATGCTTTTTAAGATAAAATTTAGAATTGGGCGAAAAAAAATATCTAGTTGTTTATTTAGTTTAAATGTTGAAGATGAAGAATGTTATAGTAGCATAGGGCCCAAAGTCAGTGAAAGTAGAAATAATTTTTTCATTTTTGTGGCAAGAAACGTACATTTTCACCCAAGTTGAAAAGTTCCACAATGATTAATTTGAAAATGACTCTATTTTACGATCTTTTCATTTCGCACGAATCGAGATCCATTTGCTAGAAGTTAACCGATCACGTGACTTATTTGAAACCACGTCATGTGATCATGGAACTAGTGATACATGCATACGCATTTTGGGAGTGTCGCCATATTACTCATATTCCCTGTGACCGAAACTGAATGGAAACAAATGTGATGCGTAATTTTTGACTGACTCAGCATTCAGTGACACTGAACACAAAGAGATAAAAAATTTGTTTATTTAAAAGTAACAGGGGCAAATGTTTTTGGCAGTTTTTGATAAACAATAAATATCATAACATTCATTGAACAGGATAAAGTATTGTTTATGCAATAAATTAAAATGGCTGACATAATAACGAATCAACAGAAAAAAAGTCGAATACTCACATCACGAACATCACATCGCATTCTCGATACAGAGATTACAAAAAACACACATCAATCTTCCTGAAGTCACACGTGGCAAAACCAAAACTCTAGTGTGCGGATTTCGCAATTTTCCAGTTTAACCGGTTTCAGTAGACATGTGACCGTGACAGTATTTGCTGATTGGTCATTCAACAAATATTTTCTCTGCCTCAATTATTTTTCTAAATCAGAGTAAAGTTGAGATGTTTTCTGCTGCTATGTGTGCTTGGTATGAATGAACGCAATTATATAAATACAGATTGATTTAAATAAATAAATTTATTTTTATTACAAATTTGTTAACGGAGATTATTTATATACAATTAAACAAACGATTTATAAGGATGATTTACATTAATTTTCAGATTTATCAGAACTTTTCGATAATGAATCGACAAAAACGATCTATCACAGATTATTTTTGTAATTATTTAACTTATTAATTTTAATTGAAAGTTTTTATATAACAATTAATAAGTTAATTCATAAGTTAATTAATAAGTTTTAAAATTAGATATTTATTGATAAATTTTAAAATAAGATATTTATTTATAAGTTTTAAAATAAGATATTTATTGATAACAGCCGCAGATTCTACCAACAGATGGCGATATACGAATTCATTCGGACGAAATGTTACAGCGCCATCAGTCGATAAAATTTATGACTAATATCAATAAATATCTTACGTAAATTTGTACATCAATATTTAATTCAAATTAACATTTTCTCAGTAACCTTTTATTATGATTAATTTGAGTATTATTTTTCTAGGTCCGCGATGTTTTAGCTTTTCAAAATCATTTCACACATACATATTCCTACATCAATGATATCACCCTGTCACTATGAACATATTTGTGGGTTAGTTGCAAATGACCTGATCAAATCAATTGTAGTGGTCAATTGTGGCTGGACGATATCAAAAATTTAATATTGATATTGCTGATATATCGCGATATTAATTTAAAGAAGTGGGGGGGGGGGGAAAGTAGGGACATCTGCTATTTTCGGAAGACAAATGATATAGTATGAAACATTTAAGCACAAACCATAGAAGAAAGCAATGAATAAAAGTTTATATATATATTTGCTCATACAATATAACTTCTATTTTTTTTTAAACAAAATATAGAAAAAGGGAACCAATTGTTCAATAACTATTCGAATTTACGCCATTACTTTCACAAAGCTTATCTTTAAAGATAGTATTTTCCTTATTCTCATTTTATTGTATTAATCTTTTTTTTAAATGTTTCATTTTCACCACCATAATGTGATTAAATATATGATTTTAAAAATAACTCGTTTGATAAAATAAAATTCAAAATTATCACATAAAACTGTATAAAATATTTTTTTCATGGAATTTTAATTGTAGTTCAATGTTCTTTAAAAATAGCACACTTTTTTTTTGTTTGGTTCAAATTGAGCCTGCTTTAATTTATTTTGTACATGGGATGAACCGGGGCCTCCGAGATGACGCTGTGTGTTTTCTGAACCGGGCCTGCTACAAGTACGAGGCTAACGAAAAAGACAGGCTACCGCGGTGCATTCCACTTATCTTTTTTTACAGACCGCTAGAGTGACGCGATGCTCTTTTCATACACCTTCATTGGTGCATTCGAGCATCACGTGACTCCGGCGGTCTGTAAAAAAAGATACGCGTAAAGCACCGCGGTAGCCTTTCTTTTTCGTTAGCCTCGCTACAAGTACGGGGCTAACGCAAAGGACTACCGTGGTTGAAAGTCACGTGACCGTCGCGGTCTTACTGAAAACGTCCTTCGACGCGCAGCTGAACACAAAGGAATTCCATTACTTTGATTTTCGTGTGTGTTTAAAAACCAATTGTTCCAAGATTTATTAATAAATACAAACGCAATTTTCATTGCGATTCTTTTATTTTATTTTAATTGTGTTAAGAGATTTTATTAAGTATTGTTTCATCAATTAATATAAAGACGAGATACTTAGGATAATCTATCGAATGTAAGTATTAACCATTTTTCCCGTTTTGATGTAATATGCATAACATTTAATTGTGCAATGTTATATACTTTAAATCGTTGTAAATATGATAATTTAGTTAACAGAATGCCGGTAACTTTACTTATATGAAATAAAACAGCTGAGTAAAATCGTGAGAGTACTATTGATTATATATATTTTTCTAAAGGCAGCTCCGATGGGAGGACATTACAAAGTTTAGGGATAATTTTTCATATGTAGACCATTAATAAATCTAAAATACGAAATCATTTGTAGGGAATATCACCCCTTGAATTCATCATTGCATTACTGATCTTGGCGATGTAGTTTTTTTTTTTATGTGAAAGATACCTATGCATTTATATGATGATGTTTGTTTTGTATTGTTTAAATTTTAAATATAAGTAAAGCTAATTTATTTTAAATGAATATGTCTTTACTTGCACTATTTATTCTAGAAGTTTTTCGCTTATTAATATAAACAAGTTGAAATTTTTGAACAAGTTTAAATGAATATGTCTTTATTTGCACTATTTATTCTAGAAGTTTTTCGCTTATTAATATAAACAAGTTGAAATTTTTGAACAAGTTTAAATGAATATGTCTTTACTTGCACTATTTATTCTAGAAGTTTTTCGCTTATTAATATAAACAAAAGTTGAAATTTTTAATAAGTTCAGATTATTTTTAAAGATTTAATATTCAGAATACTACACGTTATTACAGATTAATATTAAGAATACTATACATATGATACTTTGCATTTTGGTTCCTTTAAACAATTCATGATTTTTTAAATGTATATATGAATGAAATGTTATTTTAATTTATTTATTAACAAATTAAATACAAATCCACTAATATTTTTTTTTTTTTTGGTTTATAATAAAATAATAAATCAATAAATTGAGATTTTGACTGAGCACAAAGAACAAATTGCCAGATATTAATTCAAACTTTTACATTTGTACCATATATTTTCAATTATGTTGTGCATGAATGTCTAACAATCAAACTTTGTTTTACCAGGAAATCCGACATGCTTAATTTAATATGCTTATCATTTTCCCCATAATTCTCTGTTTAAAGTATTGCCATATTTTCCTATATTTGTCTTTGTGTATGTATCATTACTCAGGACTGATATATATACAGGATTCCCTAAAAGATTGAAACACATTTTAATTTTTAACACTTTCCAACATAGTTCAAAAGTGTTTATGAATTCGGTTTGTCTGTCTGTCTGTCTGTCTGCCGTCTGACTGTCCGAGCTGTAAAACTCGCGTAAATATATCCGGATAGTCATGCAATTGATATATGTTATTGGGGTTTACTATAGCATGTTCGGTATTAAAAATGAAGTGTTTAGCACTTATACTTTTTTTTACAGGGGCACTCAAAAGAATGCCGTTACATTATGGTTGGTCTACGGGGAAAAATCATTTGCAGTGCATTTTAATGATGTGACACTATTTCAAATATATTGAAATTGATACACTACACGACGCTTACTATCGAACATGGTACGTCTAACACTTATAATTAGTTTACAGGGAAACCGAAATGAATTCCATTACATTAGGGTTTAATGTGTAAAATTGTTTGCGGCGCATTTTAATCCTGTTACACTATTACAAACATAATGAAATTGATATCAATTTCTGGGATGCACTAAGACATGCTTTCTGTAGAATATGGAGTGTAAAGCTTTTTTCTTTCATTTACAGTGCTTTTTTTAAAGTATTCTTTTAAATAATGGTCTACGGGAGAAAAACGGTTTATAGCGTATTTTAATTATGTTACGCCATTTCAAATATAATGAAATTGATATACATTATTGAGGTTTACTACAAGATACTTATGTGCATAGCATTTCTCGTTCATTTACAGGGACACACAGAATATTTCGAGTACAGTACTGTGTCTGAAGTATTGTTTGTAAGCCATAATTGGAAGTCGGTAAGGTTTACGTTTAACTAAATTTTTAAATGCTATGAGGTATGTATAAATGCTACAGATCATATAACAGGGCTACACAAAAAAATTCGTAAGCATTACGGTGCATCAACTTAAATTGATTAAAATGGGCTTTTAATCGAGTTATGCATTTTGAACGTGAAATATATTTAGTATACCAAGAAAATTTTGTAGAATATAAATAAAATCATATACAAGGCCACGCAAAGAGCTGAATACATGGCTGCATATGTATGATAATTTCTGGAAGTGCGATTTTAGCGTGTATTTGCCTAAATTAAACTGTAGCTTAATATGTGGCGTGTATAAAAAGCTTAAGGTAATATACAGGGCTGTGCAAAATAATTTAAGTATGTTTCCGTCTATTGGTAGAAGCTGCTGAAGATAATTTTCTGTGTTATATGTTTTATTTCTAAACTAAATTGTAGCATACTGTAGCATTGTTGCAGTTGTATGTTGCATATTGTAGCTAAATTGCAGCATTTGTAATACCACGTATATACAAATGTATAACTTATATACAGAGCTGCAGAAAAGAATTGGAGTACTTTACCGGCTGTGGACGGTAATTGCTGCAATCTGGTTTTCAAATGTGTTTTGTGTTTTCTGAAATGTTTACTTAGATACCTTATTTACCTTATTAAACAGCGATGGTTTGTTAAAATTTTCTGTTAGTGTTGGAAAGCGTTTCATAATCTATGCTTGGTGCATAATTTTTCTTTCTTGTTTTACATGATGGAGATAATGTGGCAATGTAAATTGCCAAAGTGTTCAAAATTAAGTAAGAAATAAATTATATCAATGAAAGACTTTTTTAAAAATAATTTTGAAAAAGTTACACTTTGAAAAAAAAAATTATCAATTCTCCATAGACGAATTTCGTCAGTTAGACATTTTTTGCACTTTTGATGTAACTAGATTTTTGAACTTTTAACAAGAGTACCTGTAACAAATACTTTTGATGTAAAAAATTGCATGCACGCGCCTTTAAAATTAGTTCTGAATTATTAATATTATTAATATATGTATGTCTACGTTAATATTTATTATTAACAGACCTTAAAAAGCTCTCTTACACAGTTTTTCATACCATTTTAATTCATATTGCATAATTGAAAATAGAGACATTAATGTCATTTTTAACACTTTCCAACCTAGTTGAAAAGTGTTTATGACTTCGGTTTGTCTGCCGTCTGTCCGTGCTCTAACTCCCGTAGATATGCTCGGATTGCTCTGCAATTTTTATACGTTATTGTAGTTATCTATAGCATGTTCCCTATTTCAACGAAATTGTGTAGCACTTATAGTTTTTTTACAGGGACACTCAAAAGAATTCCGTTACATTGCGGTCTATGGGGAAAAATCATTTGCGGTTTATTTAAAGAATGTTTCACTATTTTAAACGCATTGAAATTTATGTATATCACTAAGGCGCATTAGAAGAAGCTTAATGTGGAATAGGGTGTGCATAGCACTTATAGTTACTTTACAGGGACAGTCAAAAGAATTCCGTTACATTACGTCTATGGAGAAAAATCGTCTGTGGTTTATTTAAATAATGTTTCACTATTTTAAACGCATTGAAATTTATATATATCACTAAGGTGCATTACAAGAGGCTTACAACAGAATATTGTGTGTATAGCAGTCATCGTTCATTTACAGGGACACACAAAAGAATTCTCTACTGTCTGTTAACAATAATTCCTGGAAGTGCGTTTTAAGTTACTGAACGCGATTTTAAATTTAACTCGTTTTTTGTCTATTACGTGGTGTGTATAAATTCTGTAGATCCTATACGGAGAAGTACAAAAGTTCGCGAACACATTTCCGTTTATTGACAGAAACTCCAGAAGGAGAATTTTAAACTGTGCTATGCGTTTCCTAATTGAACTAAAATTTAGCATCCTATGTAGTATATATACAAATCTATAGATCCTATACAGGGCTGAATAAAAGTATTCGGATATTTTTCGGAATATTGTATATGTTGGAAATTCCTGAAATTATGTTTTTAAATATGTTATGTGTTTTCCAAATTGTTTACTTAGTTGTTATCTTTCAGCTTATTAAACGGTATGATATGTAAAATTATTTTGGAAGCGTTGGAAAGTGTTACATAATCTATGCTTGACGCATGATTTTTCGTTCTTGTTTAGATAAAAAATATGTTAACAACTGTGAAAAAATTTCATCCCAAAATAAATACATCTAAATAAAGCAATACGCCGGCATAGAACATGTCAAGAGACTAATATAGATTTAAATCCGACAAACGAATTTTTTTTTTTAAAGTAATTCTCAAAGCTCCTTATAATTTTCTATAAACTTCAATACATAACTAAGTTTTTATAATAATGCTTCTCTAAATATTTTGGAGTGCTACACAACTAATATTATTACGATTATATTTTGTTTATGTTCAGTTACTTAAGTATTATTGTCTGTATTTACTTATGTATTCCTCTTTCTTACAATATCTCATAGATTTACATTTCTAATTTGATATATGGTCTCCATTCACAGTGGTCAATTTTCAATTAAGCATAACTCATTTAATTATAAAAATATTGCAGTTTATAACACATGGGCTGATAAGTTCCCGGTCTAATAAAGAAAAAACACAACTTTTTAACAAAACTTTATAACTTTATGACTTTATAACTTTAATAAATAACATACATGAAAATATTTAGGCAATAATATATATGAAAAAAAAAAGAATGTATAGGGGGTAAACACTCCTCCTCCTTGTTTAAGATGAAAAGTATCTCTTTCGCTGTAGATATCGAAGTATATATTAGTATTTACTTTAGACAGAAAAGGATTAGAATTAAAATACATCCCATAAATTTATGCAGCTTGTTTTTTATTTAATGCAATGTTATGAAATAAAAAATACGTTTTAATATTTTCATAATACTGTAAAGTAAGGAATTCTATCAAATTAAAGAATAACTTTGATATGATAGTAATCTAAAGCCCAGACAATAATCTGTTTAGTCAACTGAATTTTCTCAGCTCAGCTCAGACCGGGAGCATCACGTGACTACTCTATATCGGAGAAGCGCGGTAGCCCGTCTTTCTCGTTAGCCCCGCTACAAGTATTAGTGACGTCACAATAGTGATCCACTTTGGTCAATGTATCACAGCAGAAAGATGTAATAAAGAGAGCATTTCCGCTCTTATAATTTGTGATTACATAAATAATATTAAATTTCATAATCGTGAAATAAAAGGGAATTAATGCACTTGTTTTATAAAAGGAAATTAAAAGTTTTAAATTAAAAAAAATGCTAAGATTAATAGATCAGATTGAACCCATTGACTTACCTTTTCCTAAAAACATTATTTTACAATAAATATACGTACAAAAAATGTAATAAATCTACCAAAAACTTTACAAAATCAATCCCATTCCCCCCTTTTACAACTACATACCATAATTTAACCACCAAAACACAATAAATGCCAATTTAAATAGAGAAATCGACATTTTTTAACTATAGAGACCTTGGCACTTTTTTTAACGCTTTGGCGTAATCCGGGCTTCAGAAAGTTAGATATGTTTTAAAATTATATACACATTTATGAAAACAAGCCTAATGAACTTTTATGTTTATTTATATATAAAATTATTTATAAATACAATTCTGTTCTGCCTGTATATAAAAAGAGATAAATGGCTTCTTTATCCTAATAATATTATAAATCTGATTGTGTGCAAATGTTAGGCTGAAGCCAGTGTCAAAATGGAGCATTTAATGATCCTGTATCTTTGCATATAGGCTGATTATAACCCTCATACGAACATAGGCTGGGTTTTGTTAAATTTATTCAAATATTTTTCTTAATAATTCAAAATTTCGTTATTTTCATTGAGAATAAACGGACATTTTTTCGTATAGCATTTTAAAATGGTTAAATTTACTTGACCGTTGCTAATACTTTATCGTTGCCAAAACTAATTCAAAACCCGAAAAAATAATTTTTACTCAACAATTTAGTTTCAATTGAAAAAATTTTCACGGGAAAAAATGAAAATGAAATTAAAAAAAATTAAAGAATTAAGAAGAAGATTAAATAATATTATTAGAAATAAAACGTACTTTTTTTAGTTTTTGATAATAATACAAGGTTTCAATATGCGTAACCATAGGAAACAGGCGAATATGACGTCATTTATTGAAAATAAAGCGGATATGCTTTGATTGATGAAATAAAATAATCTTGGGTTTTTTCTTCACTTTTTTTTCTTTTTTTTTCTTATTTTGTATGGTAACAATACTTGCCGTTTTACCGGCTAATATAACTAACTATACCTTATTTTTTATTTAAATTTTTAAAAAGTAAAAAGAAGTTTCAAAAGAAAATGGTTAGAAAATGTCAATAATATGCTCCGCAAAATTATCCATGTTGTAAATGATGTCATGGATCGCGAGAAATAGTGATTTTTCATTCTTAAAACTAAAAGAAATAACTCGATTACCTAAAAAAAATGACGAATGTTAATAGTTCCATTTTTGTTGATAAAACCTAAGGATTTAATATTATTTCGTTAAAGTAACATAATTTTCCCTATGCCAGTATTGAAATTAATTGCCTGGAAAATAAAATTAACAAGAATCATGTCATTAAAAAGGGATTTCTCTGGGGAAAAAGGAGACGTCCTATTTGAAATAAAACGGGAATTTTCCAATATATTTTAAAATGAGTGTGAATCAATTCCTTACATTAATAATACAAGGATCAATAAGTATAGAAAGTAGATGAGTTTCACGCCATATTTATAACGAAAAATTTAAATGTTTTGTTATCTATACTGATTATTAAGCATGAGTATCCGTTATTTCGTTCCGCATGAGTATCCGAGTTTTTTGCTAAAAATCACATCATAATTTTAAGAAAAGGAAAATGAACACGAATCTATTATATTAAAATCTAACCGTGTGTTTGTATTTCGCAACTACTCCTAGACTATCGAACGCAACGCGATTTACTACCGGTTAGTTTACTACCGGTTTAGCGAATACCGGTTATAATTGATCCGAGGATGTCACACAAACTCTCAGAATTAAAAAAATTAAATTGAATGCCATTTTTTTTAACGAAGTTTCTCTAAAAACGGAAAGTAACTTACTCCATATTTGTGTATAAAAAAGGAGAAATAAAACAGATCAGTATATTTTTACACCATTTTCTCATTAAAATTGAAAAACAGAATTTATTTTCACTTTGAATAGATGGTGAAAACAAAATCTTGATTTCAGTAAATTATCCGAAAAATACAAACATATTTTCACATATTCAAACTTCATGAATCAATTTATTCTGGAGAACAAAAATTGCCTGCCAATATACTGTCATTTAGAAAACAAGATTTGTTTCAACTATATATTAAACCAAGGAGGCAGAATTGAATTTAAGGAAAAAGCGTATACTATATCTAATTAATGTTTTTTTTTTTTTTTTTTTTTTTTTTTTTTTTTGAAGGATGGCTGTTAAAACGTTTCACAAAGGCGTTAAAAGTAAAATTGTTTATCAGGTAAAATTGACATTTGTTTTCACCCAATTCGTCTATTTCCACGATTTTATTTGGCCCTCCTTTTTGCATTGGTTGCAATTTCATTTTCGCGATTATTTGGCACAAAATTTCACTTTTTTAAGACTGAGTTATGTCAAGGTCCCTATAATAATAAATACCGTATTGTCTCCTATGAAATGTGATAAATAGTTAGTTAATTATTAACGTTTTTAATTATTGGGAGTAAAATATTTTGCTTAATTAATGTATGTATTCTTCTTTTAATGTTGCGTGAACGAAGTCACGGGTAACAGCTAGTATTAAATAAATTGTATAAATATTGAAAAATATGTTTATTTATATGAAACTACGAATAGGTTGCCAGAAAATACGTTGCCAACTTTTCTTCTCTCGCCATAAGCCCTTTTCGGTACTTTTCGGTTAGCCGGACACCAGTGATACATGTACATATATAAATATATATGTATATACATATAAATTCATACATATATGTGTGTGTAGATATATGTGTATATATATGTGTGTGTGTATGTATATATGTATATATATCACTGGCGCCCGGCTGCAAATTCACAATCACTCAACGTCCTACGCACTTGACGCCAACCTCTGTCGCCAAGCGCTTTGGCGAGAAAATGAACATAGCGCATACGTGGCATTTGGCCCCGGCAAACTCAAAATCGTACAAGTACCATTCAATAGATAGATGTTTTATTTCAATTGTACATCCTACAACATTCCTCCTACCTTTTTACCTCGAGTTTTATCGTCAGCATTAAAATGCTTTAAAAATAAACTAGATGGAACCCGTCAAAACTTGACGGAAAAAAATTACAATAACAATATTAGTTAAATAAGCTTCTTTATTAAATAAGAAGGGGTGCATATGAAACAGTCTTTCAAATATTTTATTTTAAAAGTTCTTTCCCCCAGTGAATTACAGTACTATTTCCGAAGCAAACTCCAAACAAACAATCCGTAAACAACTGTGTAATGCAAATCAATTTGACATTACCGCCATATTCCCCACGGCAACAAAGAAAATTTCCTGGACCTATGAAGAATCATACAAATAGTATAATCCCACGTTCATCTCATATTCAGTCAATAAAAGAACATAGTAAATAAAGCACACATCCCCCCGCTCCCCCCCCCCTGTGATAATGCAACCGAATGAGCTCCTATGCGCATGTGCATTGCATCTCACCAAAGGCACCGTCAAAATTTGACGTTAAAAATTTTTTTTAAATGCTTAAATTAAAAGTTTTAAAATATCTTCTTTAATCATTGTTCGTTTCAAATCCATATCTTCTGAAACGCATCCATTGTTTTAAGCTAAATTTCTATGTAAAGATGAAGAATTTCTTTTTACAATAATAAATCAATCTGCAGATAAGGGAGATTTTTAATGTTTTCAAGTGTAATTTATTTGTATGGTTTCTTCGGTTCCTTTACATAATCAGGATGATTATTCCTTTTCCATCATAGTAGGAGATCTTTCCCTTCTTATGCAGTTAAATATCCAATGGAACTTTAAAAAAATAATAAAATACAGTTCCTAGAATATTCTGATGTAACATATACATCAACGAATTCAGCATATCAATTTTATGTTAATCATAAACTGTAAATAGTTTTTTTTTCTTGACAGATTTTAGTTTAGCGCTAAAATGCTCTTTCTTTTGGATAATCTGATCTTTATGATTTATCAGGGGAAATATCAATTTTATGTTAATCATAAACTATAAATAGTTTTTTTTCTTGACAGATTTTAGTTTAGCGCCAAAATGCTCTTTCATTTGGATAATCTGATCTTATGATTTATCAGGGGTTTTTATTATTTTTCTTTTTCAGTTTTTATGATGGTTAGGAAAATCTATTTTCAATTGGGGCAACTTTCCCAGGGACTATGTTACATTATTAAAGCAAACTGATGATCATTGTTGAGATGGAATTGAAAAATATTTCATGCTTGAAAATTATTTAAAAAATCGTTAAATTAAGCGGCAGTTGTCAAATAAATTTCAATCAAAAGCTAATTTTTTTCTAATTGATGATGTAAGAACTAAAATTGTAAAATGTAGTAAAAAATTGAAATTTGTAGTATTTAGAAGTGATGTAAGCGCGATGAAAGCTAAAGCGATAGGGCCGTTTGTTGTCACAACCGTTATATATTTCTAAAAATTGCCACTGTGTTTTGGCTGGCGTCCAAAAGTAGACTACCATTTTTTGACATCGAAAGATAAATTCACAGTGGAAGAAAAAAGAC
Organism: Maratus michaelseni; assembly: GCA_963931845.1. Classification (NCBI taxonomy): domain Eukaryota; kingdom Metazoa; phylum Arthropoda; class Arachnida; order Araneae; family Salticidae; genus Maratus; species Maratus michaelseni. The sequence continues at coordinate 80,253,963 of OZ007600.1, forward strand.
TTTGCGACTAAAAAAGAACTGTTAACAAATCTGTGTCCAAATATCTTTCATTTAAAAAAAGAATGGTGTAATTTGATGCAGTAGTTTGTTCTCACGGATTGTCGAAAGAAATCGCTTAGCGTTTTAAATATATAGATGAAACCTTTCATTTTTTAAAGATATTACAAAGATTCAGTAGCTACTTGGTAGCTTAGACTACCAAGCTCATGAAAATGGATCATTTCATGTTTTGTAAACAGTTACATTAAATAAACAATAATTGTTTTTATAAAATAAGCTTAGAAAGAAGTAACAATACATGTTATAATACATGATGTTATTTACAATTTTTGCCTTTTATACTACTTTATTTAATCTCGAATAAACACGGATACTTATTTATTATATTTAGTTAAACGCTTTTTTCACTTTTAAATAACACCCCCCCCCCCCCAAAAAGAAAAAAAAAAAAAAAAAAATCTTATATAGTTTGCTAAGCATTGATAGAATGAGATACATTCTAAAGGGACCAAATTCAATAAAATAATTAGGATCGTTAGGTTTTTACTTTTCAAATTCATCCTAATTAAGTATATATATATATATATATGTATATATATATATGTAGCATTTTGACGAGGTTGAGATATTACGATGAATAATATTCGATGAAAAGATGGCATTCCTTCAACGATATAGCAAGTTGCAGTCGATATTAGCAAGTATGGCGAAGTAGAAGGCAATGAAATGAGATCACAGAATTTCTCCAGTAAATCCAGCCAATCTCCAGACAAATAATTTTATTAGAAGACGAACAACACAGAAACGATTCCCAAAGGTCTAAAACTTATAACCCTCGGGCTAACGTTGCTTCACTTCATTGAATTAAGATGTTACTGTGCCAGTTGAATATTCTACGGTCATACAAATACCAAACACATATTTGTTTAGCTTCCGAAAACGTCAAAAATCTGCCGCTCCGACCGGTGCTGGCGAGTTTTGATCTCTCCGCGGAAACATACACAGAATTACGTCACGAGCGCTCAACCCAATGAGTGAGAAGCTAGCTCCAGCCCAACGAATGAGGCTAGAGGACGAGGCTAAAACATTAAAGAATCCCCTTACTTGGGTGCGGAACAATTTAGAAGTTAAAATCCCAAGCGCGCGAAAAAGTCAGAGCAATAATAATAATAATAATAATAATAAAAATGGCTTTAAAAACATTCGAAATGAGAACGCGTCTCAGAATTTTATAGATTGGGGAACTGATAAAAGTTACGAATGATCTTAAATTTTAGATTAAGATTTGGAATAAAATAATTATTAATATACGGATATTTACTTTTAAAAGGACTTTAAATAGGAATAGATATTATTAAGAATTAAGGAAATACTGACTATGACAGAAGTTAGATTAATTTTAAAATATTAATGCGAATAAAATGGAAGGATACGAAGGAAATAAATTTTTTATATAACATATATATATATATATATATATATATATATATATATATATATATATATATATATATATATATATATATATATATATATATATATATATAAATTTGTTAGTAGATTAGAAAGAAACCTAATTGAGCATTCCAGTAATGGATATTAAATCTTAAAAATCTTAAAAATAAATGAAATTTTGTAAATGACCATTAGTATAAAAAAATCCAGTTTTCTATTACTGGAAAAAAAAATCTATGCAATTTTTGTAAAAAAACAAAGAAGATATAAATGAATTAAGTAAAACCGTTTCTTAGCTTGTTCAGTAAAAATTTCACTGAAAGACAGTAGCAATATTTTATGCTTGAGTAATTCAATAAGATATATTGAATATCAGATATTGAGATCAGATATATTGTATATTCAATAAGATATATTAAATATTCAATAAGATATATTAAATATTCAATAAGATATATTGAATATTATTCTCTATCCCTGGGTTTGAGTCTCGAATTGGATTATCTAAGGGCACCACCATACACCATACACTGATTAAATGAAAAGAGATACGATTTCACGACCTTACGGAAATGTATTTTGGGCGGCTGTAACTTTGAGGTGTGCCGAATGGTTTTTTTAATAGCACAAAAGCAAAATGAATAAAAAGTTGTTGAGTTTTATATGATTTTCACTTATCTTATTGAAATATATTATTTTCACATGTTCTGAAGGGCGATAATATAAGATCGAGGAAATTTTTGTTTATCGAATCGCTGTCGTTTGCGATACCAAATTATAAAATATGCAAGGAAGATTTCTGAAAAAAAAAAAATAAAAGATGAATTTTTATTGGATATTTTTTTATAAAGGAAAAACTTTGAGGGGGAGGGGTCCATTACTGTTATGTCACATTTACCCCATTATCAATCAGCAACAAAACACTTATCTTAGCATTTCCTCAACAAGTAATTAAGGTAAATATAACAATCTTTCATCTATTTATTGTGATCGTTTTAAGAAAGGTAAAGTTATAAAGCGGATCTAAAACATATTGCACATGTTCACAATACATATGCATACATATGTATTATAATTAGTCAGAAACACTTCTTACATAAACAAGAAATGCGCTGTCGAAATGTCAACCGTTTGCAAATTCGTATAAGACACGCGAATGCGTGCTTACAGTTTATTTTCTCGCCAAACCGTTTGGCGTCAAGTGCGTAGGATGTTGAGTGATTGTGAATTTTCCGCCCGGCTAACCGAAAAGTACCCAATTTTCTATCTTAACTTTGTAACTGATTTGTAATATTTTAAAAATTGTCTATTTATTGTACTTGGGTCTGGGACCTAATAACCACTCAAATTAACTTATCAAAAGATTTATTTTCATAACTAGGGGGCTCTGCCCCCTACGAGCTGCGCTCGCCAACCCCCGTTCTGACACCGCATGATTTAAAAACACTCTGATTTGATCATCTCTAAAACGATTACGGAAGATTGTATTATAATTAAACAACCAGTGGCGATCTGCTGTAACAGGGTTTCCATTCATTTTCCTTTGACTGAGGGATTTTAAGGTCGAATCAACTGCTGTTGAAACAGATTACAACTGTAACTGTCACCAAAATATATGATTTAGCGCCAAACGTGCATAATCGTGGCGTCGCGTCACTTTCAGTTGACATCAGATGCGTTACACGAGTTAGTTTTTTCATCGGGGAATTTTTAATTCAACGCTTATTTGTCTTTTGATACTTCTCCATTACCCCGTCAATCAATTTTCATTAAAAAAAAAAAAAAAAAAAAAAAAAAAAACTATCGTTAAACTGTAACACCAAATAAACAAATAGAAGAATTTTGACATTGGAAAGGAAATATTATTATTTACGCTGTTTTAAAATTTGCAATAATGGGTAAAAGATATGTCGAAATAAATTGATCTCTCATGAAAATATAATAATTAATTGAACTTGTTTGGAAATATTGTTTTTTTTATCATTTTAAATGTGACGTGAATTTCCCTAGTTACTCGTATTTCTCTTTGTAATATTCACGCGCAAGTATATTTTTATTACGTCATTTTCTACATTTATTGCTTTTAACACGTGATCATTTAAATATTATTTTAAAGTTTTATTTCTGTTTTTAATAGTCTCGTGTAAATACATTTCTTAATTGAAAGGGAATCTTATTACGTGCGCTATTTTACAAATTGGCAACGGTTCAAATAATGGAATTTATGAAATATGAAATAAATCTTCGTCAAAATAATGAAAATTTTGAATAAAAAATTGGCAACGGTTCAAATAATGGAATTTATGAAATATGAAATAAATCTTCGTTAAAATAATGAAAATTTTGAATAAAAAATTGAAATATAACCTGAAAAAATTACTCAAATTAAAAAAGTGATTGCAGTCTGCACTCCGCAAACTTGTCAACTATATCCTTACAAATTATGGTTAAATTCCTGCGGATAGTTTTCGTTCCTATAAAACTTTTTTCAAAAAACTGTTTTGACGAACTTTGATTTTAAATATCTCTTAAAATAATTCTTCGATTTAAAAACTGTTTGCTTCAGCGTGTTTATCGAACATTTCTTTATAAAACTACCAATTTTTAAAATTTTACATGCAATAGTTTTCTAGATATTAGTCCAGAAAGACTTCAAGGCACAAAATCTTAATTGACAGCGGCGGCAGCGGTGGTTACTTTTTTTTAATATAGAGAGATATATTTGTACATTTAAGTTAAGCTAAAATGTTAAAGGTTATTACTAAGTTGGATAAATCAGTTACTTTTAATTTTATAAACAAAGCACACTCACTTCTAACTAAATGTATCCAGATTTCATTCAATTTATTACAGTATTTATTTAAAAATTTTTGAAAGATGTGTTGTCATCGTTGTACCATTTTTAAAACTGTTTATCGTCTGCTTCTTCTTCTGCTTTTTCTCCTTCTTCTTCTTTTTTTTAAACCAAAGATCATTTGGCCCTTTTCGTTTTGGAAGTACAAATTCATTCAAATATGCCGGAATATTTCCATTACAGTAGGATAGACATTCGTTGTTAGGGTTATTTTGTTTCTCTGCACAACAAGTTCAATACCATCATATTAATTTTAGCTTCACGAATTATGAAACGTATATCGAAACATTTAATGCAGACCACTTCTGTTGAAATGTAAGTAAAATTATCACAAGGTAATTTTCGTAGCTAAAATTTCTTCTTTTCATTATCAGTAGCGAATTTGAAGACTTAGATTAGAAACTAGGAGCACAACATTTTCTTTTCATTATTTTATCGATATAATCTACACTTTCTTTAATAATTATAATCAATAATTATTGATAGCGTTATAATCTAAATACACTGAAAAATATTATTAATTACTATATAAAACAATAAATAAAATCAAAATACTATCGTACACAATCCGTACAAACGAACAAAGTACATGAAAAATTTTAAGTTAGTATGGATCACTGTTTTGACGTCACTTGTAGCAGGCCCGGTTCAGAAAACACACAGCGTCATCTCGGAGGCCCCGGATGAACCCGGGATAAACCACCGATGCATCTCGATCCCCTTGGCATATGCCCTTCGTTTATGTTTATACTTGGCATAAACAAATCACTTCATTCTTAAAACCTTCATTTTATCAATGAGCATTATAGTTTCTTATTTTAGCCTCAGGCTGAACTAAAAATATGATTTTAAGAAATTTTTAAAATATCGCATATTTTAAGAAACTTACGATTCACTACAAATTTTAATCACAGCAACCATGTAATTTAAAAATTTCTTTAAAATTTCACGTTAATTATTATCTACCATAGCTTAAATTCTTTAATGTATTTCTTATTTTAAAAAAATATATATTGTTCGCTGAATAACTGATAGACATTTTCCCCGTACAGAAATTTAATTTTGTAATAAAATCAACTAGAAAAAGCGATAAATTAATTTCGATACTTCATTGAATTTCATCTTAAAATTTTTAATGTATTTAAAGCACTCCTTTTTTGACTGAAATGACCGAAATATACCGAATCTAACAGATTCCGGTCACTCATTTTAAGTGCAGTTATAAATTCATTGGGAGAAATCATTAATACATAAAAACATAAAAACTTTCTTTTACTTAAGTAAGGTGTCAAGATATATATAAAAATGAATAAACCTGACATTTTTCGGTTTCTTTCGAGATAAAAACCATTATCACAAGAATACAACATTAATCAAGACGAAACCACGCTCTAGCAAGCAATATCAATACTATCGACAATAACCAACACGTATTCAAGCTTATCTTATTGGACTTGGACATGATATATCAGTCTTCAAATATTGCAATATATATAGTGGACCAATAACTGCAGCCGAACAAGAAACTAGCGATTAGTCTTATTCAGTATTCATCGTTAACGAATAATGGAATTTGCGGTTTGCAAGACAAGAATAGAAATGAATGTACTTTGGGAATGAATTGGGATATTCCTTGCTTGGAGATTTTAACGAAAGAGGGATTATCAGCGGAGGTTTTTGTTTTGGATGAAGTAGTCCAGTGAATAAATACATGGATCGGTCAAAAGAACAGATTAGAGAAGATATTGGTACGGGATATTCGACGCAGCAAAAAATTATCAGCAGTTGTTCCACGACGAAAGAAAAAAAAAGAGAGCCTGGAAATTCGAATCTTCACTGTTTTGCAACATCGACGCATTATTTTTTTTCTTCATTCCAAAAGATATATTCTTGCCGTGAGTTCATTTTTTTTCTCTTTCTTTTGTATATTTCATTTTCAATCATGAAGCTAGTTGAAATTGCTGAACTGCAAACTGTTTTGAAAAATGAGAAAACAAATAAGATAAAACTTTTGGACCATGGATTTTTATATGATAATGCGGGTGATCGTTCCAATCGGAAGCGGATCCGTGAATTTACGGGTTTTAATTTTGTCACGGATTCTGATGAGTTTAAAAAGAAAGTCGATAAAATTACAGCCGATTTTTCTGTGAACGATTTAATTACTTTGTGCAATCTACTTTGTGTTGATAGCGCGGGAACTTTGGTTGACATTGCTACCCGTTTGATTACGTATCCAGGGGCCGCGCTAAGATTTTCAAAATACCAGCCAGTAAATTAGCCATATTAAAATATTTTTAGCAAAACTTTTCTGTAGTATATAATACATTTTTTTATCATTACTTCTTTCAGCCCTGACTTTATTGAATGGGCAAAAACGCATTTTCTCACTGTATTACATTTGCTGCGTGACCAAAAATTGTGCCCATTTTTTTCTTTTTCAAATTTTTTTTAGTTATACTCCATCCAAAAATAAAAGTGTTACCTTAAAGCACGGCTGCCAACTGTTCCAATTTTTGCATACCACTAAAATTTAGCAGAAATTTTTGCCTTATTAAACGTTGAAATGCTGGGGTTAAATAAGGCAAAATTTTCTATTAAATTTTAGTGGTATCCAAAAATCGGACGAGTTGGTAGTTATGCCTTAAAGTAAAGATTAAAATTAAACCGTCACCAACTAAAAAAACCCCCAAAAACTGCTTATTAATTCTGAACACAGTACCGTTTTATTACTGTTACTTTTGTGGGCGTATTTTTCACTACAAACTTAAAAAAAAATTCATCCACGTTTCAAAACATGATTACAACAACGAAAAGCTCCCTATTAATCATTCGCCAGTCTTTTCGCCATAATATTTTTTTATTCGCCAATTTCATGATATATTCGTATTTGGCACATAGGCGAATGACAAGCGCGGCCCCTGCGTATCTTTCAGACTCAACTTTGCTACAAGCTAATATCTTACAAAACGATAGTGAAGCAGAATCCGATTATGAACTAAATTCTCCTGATGCTGAAAATAAACAAAGTCATGTATCGGTTTCGAGTGTTTTAAGCACTAACGACGAATTTTCTCATTCTCCTAACAAGCATCTTCCAGTTCAACATGTTTTGCCAAGTACTACTGTAAATTTTCATGACATAGAAACTGTTCTTGTGCCGTTTGACGGCAGTTCCTTTCAAAGTATAGATAAATGGTTATCCGATTTTGATGGTCTAGCTAATATTTTTCATTTGTCTGAGCTGCATAAATTTTTATTCGCCAAAAGATCTTTAAGAGGTAAAGCGCTATTACTAATGAAAACAGAAAGTTACATAAATTCATGGAATAAGTTAAAAGAGTTGCTTCTTTCCGAATTTGGTGAATTATATAATTCTGCTGAATTACATGAAATTTTAAATGCGCGAAAATTAAGTGAAAATGAGTCATTAGATGAATATTTTTTAATCATGAAGCAGTTGGGTTCACGCGGTAATATCGAAGATTCTGCTCTTATGCAATATGTAATTAAAGGTATTCCTGGTTCTGTTTTTCAAAAATCTATCCTGTATGAATGTAAAACTATCATAGAATTTAAACAAAAGTTAAAAATTTACGACAAAATTCGGCATGATTTTCTCAAGAATAAGCGCCAATTTCAAGATGAAAAACCCAAACACAATGAGAAATTTGTTCCTAAATTTAAATCTAAACCTGATAATACTGAGTCATCATTTAATTCCCAGAATTCAAAAAATCGTAATGTTAAGTTCTGTTACAATTGTGGCCAGAAAAATCCCGTGAGTATAGACTGTAAAAATAAAGATAAAGGTCCCCTCTGTTTTTCTTGTAATCGGTACGGGCATAAACCATTTTAATGTGATAAATCAAAAGGATGCAAAAAATTCGAATGATCATTATCAAGTAAATATTCTAACGTGTTCTCGAAATGAAATGCATAAATTAGTTAAAATTTCTGGTGTTACGATTGATGCTCTCATTGACACAGTGTGAGAGAGAATCCTGCCTACTGACATCTTTAATGATAATAATACTGAAGAGGAAATACCTTTTCAAACATTTTTAGATAAGAAAATTACTCAATTACAATACACTTATAAACAAATCTTTCGAAAACAGTGAGGCTGCAGCTGATAAACAAGAAACATATCAGCACAAATTCGCTAAATACCGTGTTTTTATCCGGGGCAGCTGGTATATTTCTACGCACCTGAAAAGGATCGGTTTCATAAAATAATTAAAGGCCGTAATTATATCGGCCCTATGCGAGTATTACAAAAAATTAATAAAGTAAATTACATAATAATTGGCGCTAAAGATGTTAAGGCTAAAGAGATAAAAACTAATGCTAACAGATTAATTCCCTATACCTCACGTAAACCCGAACATAACTATTTTCCCAATAACTCCTCAGAATACACACAATCGACTAAATCTGTGCCTTCGGACGACAACACAATACAAAAACCACACGCGAAATTTGATACGCAAGATGATCTATCACTTATTTTCTCACACCCTACCCAGCGATCGAGCACTAATCAGCAAAATTACACAACAGTCGACATTCCTGCAGAAGAACACATTTCTATGCATAGCACTCAATCAGAGAATTATACTTCCTCGCAGGATACTGAAATTTATGACCCACGGTTTTCCCCTTCTCAATTATCACAACAAACTTTACCACCTCAGGCTACGGACAACCTCCCGATAGATGACAGAACTCCCTACTCCCTCCGACAATCGCGTAATATCATCTATTATGCCGAAAGAGTATATGATACATTATGGGACTGGACTAGCTAAAAAAAAAAAAAAAAAAGAAAGAAATTCTGCGAATATTTGATTAATAACGACATGAATTAATACTTAATGACTGGACTAGCTAAAAAAAAAAAAAAAAAAAAAAAAAAAAAAGAATTCTGCGAATATTTGATTAATAACGACATGAATTAATACTTAATGCCCTTTAATTTTCTCTTTTCATTTTCTTAACATTAATAATAAATATAAATATTGTATGGAGCTTTCTATATTCATATTGTAAGAGAGCAAGCACCCTTTTCTTCTCTTCCCCAGCCATAGCGCCACTTTAAATTCTTATCATTGTTAAAAGGTTCCCCTACTCAGGTGTTTTTTTCCCGTATGCCTGAGAATACTCTTTACTCTTTGAAAGATACATCTGTAAATTCACACCTTTCATTATTTATTGAACTTTGTTAGGTGCACATATAGATATCTCCCATTGTAACCTGTTACTACGAATGTGTGATGTTATAATACTACTATTTTATGTCCGGAATATTTTCACTCCCTATTTCTGACCAACCTTCTTTTTTTCCTTTTTATATTTTTATGTTTTAAATGCTCAGGTGCACTCATGCACGTGGTTTTTCCTGAGGCGAAAAGAATAAATGGTAAACTTGTTACGCACCTCTCTCACAATATATTCACACCTTCGGAAAAAAAAATCAGAGAAAAAAAAAATGCAATAACTACCGGTCAAATGCATAATTTCACAGACATCATAAAGATAATTGAAAACTATATATGAGAAGGTAATAAAATTTAACAATCATAATGTCAGCACAATTAAGATATAAAATAAAATAAATATCATAAGATGTGATTATGCAATAAGAATATGATATAAGACAAAAAAAATACAATTTCATAAAGTTAGCATAGTTAATATGTAAAGTGAAAGAAGGAATAATAAATATGAAGAAAACATTTATATGTGTGATATAAATAAAAAATTTAGAAATAAGTATACAGTATAATGTTCACTAAAATAAAGTGGACTCAGAAAGACATATTTGTCAATTCATTGATGCTTCATAAATAATGCTGTTTACCTATAGCGACAACAACATGTTATCAATGCACAATTCTAGCTCGTATCTCTTTCAATGCTCTCAGCACATGTGAAGCTGGAGTGGTAAACATAGAATTTCAAAAAAATAAATATTCATACAAAAGCAATTCGCCTAGGTACAGAAACTCAAAACTTTATCGTTCAATTTTCAGCAACCTCCCGTTGCTATGATGAAAAATTGTGTCTCAGGTCGACCTCCTTAGTTCAATGCCAACCCTTCAAATTTTGTTTGGACGAGCCTAGTGTGGAGTTATTACAACTAAATTTAAATTATACGAAGACTTTGAGTTCTGATTCCTCAAAAACTTGGTTGGATTTATTCCAATTACCTGACCTGACGAATTCTTTTTTCATTTTAAAGTTTATTGGCTCCATTCTTTTTATTGTTTGCATTTTAATTACGATATTTTCTACTATGATAACATGTTGTTGTCGCTCTAGGTAAACAGCATTATTTATGAAGCATCAATAAATTGACAAATATGTATTTCTGAGTCCACTTTATTTTAGTGAACATTATACTGTATACTTATTTCTAAATTTTTTATTTATATCACACATATAAGTGTTTTCTTCATATTTATTATTCCTTCTTTCACTTTACATATTAACTATGCTAACTTTAGGAAATTGTATTTTTTTTGTCTTATATCATATTCTTATTGCATAATCACATCTTATGATATTTATTTTATTTTATATCTTAATTGTGCTGACATTATGATTGTTAAATTTTATTACCTTCTCATATATAGTTTTCAATTATCTTTATTATGTCTGTGAAATTATGCATTTGGTCGGTAGTTATTGCATTTTTTTCTCTGATTTTTTTTCCCGAAGGTGTGAATATATTGTGAGAGAGGTGCGTAACAAGTTTACCATTTATTCTTTTCGCCTCAGGAAAAACCACGTGCATGAGTGCACCTGAGCATTTAAAACATAAAAATATAAAAAGGAAAAAAAGAAGGTTGATCAGAAATAGGGAGTGAAAATATTCCGGACATAAAATAGTAGTATTATAACAGCACACATTCGTAGTAACAGGTTACAATGGGAGATATCTATATGTGCACCTAACAAAGTTCAATAAATAATGAAAGGTGTGAATTTACAGATGTATCTTTCAAAGAGTAAAAAGTATTCTCAGGCATACGGGAAAAAAACACCTGAGTAGGGGAACCTTTTAACAATGATAAGAATTTAAAGTGGCGCTATGGCTGGAGAAGAGAAGAAAAGGATGCTTATGCTCTCTTGCAAGTAAAGAAGGGGGAATGTAGATTCATGTGTTGCAGTGAAAACTGTTAATGATGGGAATGCGTTAGGAATACAATGATATAAGAAATACTTAGTGTGAAAATTACAAAAGTTATTTCAGCCAGCTGTGGTCAAAAGTCACGTACAAATATGATAATATTAAAGGGGAAGCTATGAATAACGAAAGAAATTCTTCCAATCGTTGGATTTACATTGATATACTTAAACCAATGCAGAACTCTGGAAGGGATAAAAAAATATGGTGATTGGATTTTACGTAGATAATAGAGGGGTCAGCACAGGGGGGTTTTGGGAAGGAAAAAGAGGACGCAAAGAGAGAGTGAGGGTTATGTGGGATAAGGTCTTGGAGATGTGCTTTGGAAGGATAGTGCGATAACTTGGATTTGGATTAGTGATTATAGAAAGCAAAGAGACATGCAGATCGACGGAGTCCACGGAGTAAAGGTCCGCTTCATCATAGGTGAGCAAACTTTTATTCTTTCCTTTCTTCAGCAATGAGAAAAAAAGTAAACTTTAAATGTGTATATTATTTCAGTCTAAATTCAATTCTCCAGGGATAGATTTTTCACTAACTGCCGGTCAGATCATTGGCAATAATTTTATATTGTATTTAACTGTATACATTCTTTATTTACAATTTTCGTGTGTTGCTTTAATTACATAAAACTGTATACTTTATGCTTTGCTTTTGATCATAATAAATTTGTTTTGTTATGGAAACATCGTTTAATTCTTAAAGCTCAATTTATTTACTTGTTTTATTAAGATATTCACGGCCATTATATTTTAGTTAACCTAACAGTTAGATCATGGTGATGTACAATGTCATGATATGATAGTAATTATACTTTAAATGAACCTGTGTAAGGAACGGGGTGACAGTACTCCAACAACAGGAAGAAATTTTACTTTGCTTCGTGAAGCTATTTATGCGCAACTGGGTTTGTCAGCATTAACACCCGTGGGTTTAACATTAACAGGGTTTGGTAGCGGTAATTTTAAACCAGTTGGCTCATTTTCTGGTAACATTGATACTGATAATAATATTTTTTCTACAACTATATATGTCATTGAAAAGCATCACATGAATCTCCCACTTATCATTGGTACAGATATAATTACTCAAGGCACGTTACTTTACAACAAAACTGGTATTTCTCTGAGTAAACCAGCATCTGATGATAATTTGTTTGTGCATTTAGTAAATTTCGTTGAAGATCCCCTTGACGTAGATTTAAGTCATATTCGTGATAAAGCATGCAAACAAGAAGTATATAATTTAATTCATAGTTACAAACCAATCTAAAAATGTCCATTATATTAAAAGATGATATTCCCGTTTGTCAACGAGCCCGTCGAATGTCATTACCTGAAAAACAAATTGTTTCTGCTCAAATTGAGCAATGGCTTAGAAGGCATCATTAAACCATCCTGTAGTGAATATGCCAGTCCAATAGTAAAGAAAGATAATTCTACACGTTTATGTATTGACTATAGAAAATTAAACAAAAAAAATGTTAGGGATAATTACCCTTTACCCCTCATTGATGATGTTTTGGATCAATTGCAAAGTGCCCAAGTTTTCACATCAATTGATCTCAAAAATGGTTTTTCCCATGTGGATATAGATCCTAACAGCACTAAATATACCGCTTTCATCACTCATGATGGTCAGTGGGAATTTTTAAAAGCCTCTTTTGGATTGAGCATTAGCCCTGCTGCTTTCAACAGATCATCTTGTGTTTTTAGACCTTTATTAGCAGACGGCACATTAATTTTATATATGGATGACTTTATCATACCTGCGAAAACTGAAGAAGACGGACTTGTTAAATTGAAACGCGTCCTACAAGTAGCATCAAGCTATGGTTTGAACATTAATTTAAAAAAATGTTAATTTCTTGTCCGTAAATTTGAATTCTTAGGACACGTGATAGAAAATAACACAATTGCACCATCGCCCTTGAAAATCAAAGCTGTACAGAATTTTCCAGAACCCCAGAATGCCAAACATTTACAATCCTTTTTAGGTTTAGCATGTTCCCTCCGTGCAAAAAATTATTAACAGTACCTATTCAGATACGACCCAATTTTCCCTATTCGAATTGTTGGTTGGGATTAAAATGAAAATTATAAAGATGACATTCGCATAAAACAACTCCTGGAAGAAGAGCTTGCCAAAGTAGCATTACATAATAAAAACGAGTTAAGAGAAATCGCTAAAAATAACATTATTCAACACCAACAACAAAGCAAACGATTTTACGGCAAACGTAGAAAACCGCCCAAAGTATATCAGGTTGGTGACTTAGTCGCAATTAAGCGTGCTCAATTCGGACCAGGCCTGAAACTTAGAATCAAATATTTTGGTCCGTATAAAGTCAAAGCTGTTAACAGTCATGACAGATATGAGGTAGAAATGGTTGGACACCATGAGGGTCCAAATACAACATCCACTGCAGTTGACATGATGAAACCATGGTCAACCACGTAAAAGATGAATTTCAACGCTTTTTTATTCTTATACTGTACATATTTTCTATATTTTTGTCATATTATTACACGACGTCTTTCATTTAACTATTCAAGTATATTTTTGTGTTTTCCATTTGTGATTTCCATTTTCAAGAACAGTTCTATTATTATTTTTATTCTCAAGTGTATATGTATTAATATTTCCAAGTGTTCCATTCCAATTTGGTTTAAGAAGATAAGTTTATAAATTTTTAAGACGTATACAGCAAGATGATATGGTGATACAAAGACGAATATTACGACTGTAAGATGACGAAGAATATTAAGACGGTCCAAGACGACAAAATTTAAGACGGTCTGATGACGACGAAGACGAGAAAAAAAATCATCACCAATATTCATCAGTTGCTATATATATTTTTTTAAACTGTTTTTCCTTTTGAATTTTCAGTTCCTGGCAACGTCGCCATGAGGACATGGCATGCAGAATGGCTGAGTGTCGGAGTGGCAACGGCACCGTTAGCAGACTGTGTCAATAAGAACAGAGAGCAGCGCCACCATTCTCCAGCGGTAAAAACGTTTCGCGCCAGCCAGATGAAAATATGTTTTTGGACGTACAAGACGTATGTGACTGTCGCTAAGTGAAGTGTAACGGACGCTACATAGAGAAGATGTTTAATCGAACGACAATTATTTGATTTAATCATTTTTAATCTGTATATAGTTTTTTGTAAAAATTTAATATAATATTTTAATCCAATTTAAGTATCTTTACTGCATTACTTTGACAACTCACCATGACTTCATTAATTAGTGTATAACATCTATTTGATTAATATTCTCGGTGCGGACGCGGACCGAAAAATTCGGAAAAAAAGCGCGGAGCTCAAGTTTCGGCGGGTCGGGCGTCCGACCCGGACCCGGGGAGTTATTAATCGACAAAACTGTTTTAATTACCGACCGAAACCGAACTGGAAAAAGAATCGAAAAAAAATTCCGTTTTGATAATCGCAGACATCCAAATTGTCGCTTTTTAACGCATCATCGAATAAAAAAAAAATCTGCCGGAGGTATCGATCCGAAAATCGGGGTACACACGCGGCCGATTGTTGTCGTTCCAAAATGTCAATTTTTTTGAAATTCGGACCGTAACTTTTCTTTATTTCGGCCAAAAACTGACCAGACATCCAACATCGACCCCAGACGGGAAAAAGGTTGCCGTAAAGAATGCCGGGTCGACACATCCGAGATCAAATCGCCCCATTCCTTTTTGAAACAAGTGGAAATAATGACTCTACATTCACGAAAATTTGCTAACACGTGTATAAAAAAATCGCGAATTTAACAAAAAAAAATTCGTAAAAATCGACCAGTAATTTTTAAAGATATCAATTAAAACTCATTAATGACACGGCAAATGAATTTATTTCTATTCCAAAGAGACAGCTGCTTTTCTATTTCAACATTCAACCCAGACAAATCGTCTGTGAATAAGTCATTTCTGAAAGAGATAAAACAGTCACGTGACTTTCAACTGCGTTTTTTCAGAGGGGGGCCCATCTCCGAATCTAAGGGGCGCAGTAATTCCAAACTTTCACAGGGCGACGCAAAATTTTTTCTGCTTTCAGAATATCTAAAAATTATTCTCATATCTTCATTAGGAGCCGATATATTATTTTATTCTATAATTAATCATCGTTATTTGTATAATTAAAGCATAAGAAAGATTTCTATGACAGTGCCGGCTAGATATTAGGATTTTAAGAAGTAGGCCGCATCTAAAAACTGCATTATTATTTTAAGTTTTAGTATTTTAAGTTTTTGTTTTAGAGTGGCAACCAGATATTATGATAGGGAAAAGCGGGCTTCGCCCGTTATCGATTTCTTTTTTTTTTTTAGTTTTAAGTTTTTCTACAGCTCCAACCAGATATTATGATAGGGAAAAGCGGGCTTCGCCCGTTATCGATTTTTTTTAAAAGTTTTTCTACAGCTCACTGTCTTTGAACTAGAACTCAGGTAGTCTACATAAGTTGTTTGAGGAAAAGCAGTGTCATCGCCAACCCCCCCCCCCCCCCCGCTTTTTTCTTTTAACTGTGGTCCGTTTCTATAACTAAGAAACTATGTTACGGATTTCCACCAAACTGATTCCAAACATCATAATTAAAGTAATAAGGACCCTCTATAACATTTTTAAAAGTTTCTGAGTTTATACCACTCTTTTCGAATAATAATATCAGATTTTATACTTTGATTTCACATTATCTCGAGTTCTACGAGTCCAATCGGAACGCGGTTTGGCTCATTCGACTCGATATCGTTAGAGGATACTAGAGCTTATCGGTTTTAGTTCGTTTTTCACCACCAGGGGGCGTTTTATTATCTCTGTTTCTATGGCCCGCATTACGACGGGGTTTGGCTCTTTCGACTGGATTTCAACAGCTTTACAGATTTCGGTCATGTTCGTATAGAACACATTGCGCCCCTGGTGGTGGAAGGTGTAATTAAAGGATTTTTCAGCCAACTCGGGTTCTATGAGTCACATCACGACGCGGTTTGGCTCAATCGACTCGACGTCGATAGAGGATACTACAGCTTATCGAATTTTGCTCCGAGTCTCACCACCAGGGGGCGCTTTCCTATCTCCGGTTCTACGGGCATGAAAACGACGGGGTATGGCTCATTCGACTCGGCATCGAAAGCCTTAACGATTTCAGTTATGATCGTATAAACAGATTGCGCCACCTGGTGGTGGAAGGTGGAACTAGCGTATACTGCAGCGCGTGCGCAGCACGACTGCTATACTGTGCCGCAGGCAGCGGGGACCCGAGCCGGAGGTTCGTTCAGTTAGAGGTTTATACTATTCTATGTGCAATTTAAGGGATTATCCGGTGCGTGCGTAGCACGACCGGTTTACGGTGCCGAAGGCAGCGGGGCAGGGTTGGAGATTCGTTCAGTTAGAGGTTTATACTATTCGATGTGCAAATTAAGGGATTATCCGGTGCGTGCGTAGCACGACCGGTATACGGTGCCGAAGGCAGCGGGGACCCGGGTTGGAGGTTCGTTCGGTTAGAGGTTTATACTACTCAATGTGCAAATTAAGGGATTATCCGGTGCGGAGGTTCGTCCGGTTCGAGGTTTTACAAGATTCGAGATTTTCTACAATTCGAGGCACCGATGTAAATTAGGGGCCCGCTGGCGGGCGAAGCCAGCTAGTCTATTTGATTAATATTCTCATTCCACAATAAAAAAAAGAGACTGATATTATTTTTTAAATTCCTACTATTAGCTCACGCTCTCTCTATATATATCTTGTTCAAATTTTCAATCGTTAATAAAATATTTTCTATTCATCCACTCAAGTTCAAATAATTTTTTTAAAACTTGTAGTGGATGACACTTTATGTTAATACAGTTTTTTCAAATATTAATTCATTAATTAAATTTAATTAATTAATTTTAGTTTTAAATGGGAGAAAAAAATTCCTCCCATTGTTTTCATAAATGAAATGAAAGATTTATCTCAAATTAGTGATGCCACAGAAATAAAATTCCGCAACGATGATTATAAAATAATGTTCAATAAAGATAACGTGGGACATTAATGCTGCACGGGTTTATTTTATATATTTATGATTAAAAAGTAGGAATTGACTTAATTTTTTTATATTACTTGTTTATTTCTTTGAGAAGTAGAAGCCATTCCCTAAATGCTGCATATTCCTAGTTCCTGAAATAGTTCCTGTCTACACATGCTGCATTTTTTAACATTCTACAATCTGAATCCATACTTACAATTTCAACAGACCTGGTTATTATTATTATCATGTGACTTTGCTTACCTGGTGGAAAAGTCTTTCGGAATGTGCATTTTATCCATTATTGATCGATTTTTTCTGCTGTCTGCAAATATGATGATTCCTAAAATTACAATAATTACTTACCTGCATTCTTCAAATTATTATACACTAACAACTTAACATATATCATCCTTAATCCATTGTTCTTCAATCTAAAAATAATAGTTACTGTGTTCTAATATTCAAGAAAATTTTAATTTACCTACAAGAAAATATTATTCCATATGAAAAATTGTTTTCCTCAAACTTTGTATTGTGTGTCGTATTTTATCCTCGCATTGTATAAGTTGTGCTTTCATTTATTTTAAAATTCAGTTTTACAGTTTTTACAGACATTGCTGCTTCCTCATATGGAACTTCTCAGATAAAAAAAAAATTATTATTTGAAAAAAAATTTATGCTTAAATTATAAGTGCATTTTCATTCTATTATTATTTTATAACCCAAATGTTTTCAAAATCGTTTGTTTTACCACATGCCTCACCCGATCGCCCCACCGGGTGGTCCTGAATCAGTTCCTTAAGTGGGGAAGATGACTGGAGCCCAGCATTGCGAGATGTTCTCCGACACGACGGGGACAGGTAACCCGACGAATCGCCACCTCAACGTATTGATCGGGTGGTAAAGTGGTGTCTGAGTAACCGACTTCACTGGGGGCTCGGTAGATGTCCTGCCTACACGTCCTCGGCTTGTCCCCTTCCTTGGGCCGGTTCTCGGCTGCAAGAGGTTTGCGGCTTCAGGTTGTCCTTTGAGATCTCATGTGCAGAGCCTCTCCTAGTTCGAACCGGTAACGCCGGCCGATGTGAGACTTAGAGTTGTCTCCGCGGGATCTTGGGACAGCCGGGTGGTAAAAGGACACAGCGAGGGCGGACTTCGTATGACAAGGAGCACATGAGGTTCCGTTGTGACGCTTGTGAGTGCGCGAGGCGGCATGACGCAACCCTCGGTGCTGTGCAGGCGGCAGAACGTAGGAAGTGTCGTGTGGAAAGATGCCTGGTGCACTGGTGCTAGGTCTTAGAGCTCGCCGCACCTCACATGCCCACTTCGTCTCCCCCTGTACCTGAAGTAGTTGTGAGTCGACCTCAGGGTCGTTCAGAAAGCAGATTGCCCGTACGTACCAAGAGCGGTTTGAGTCACGGAGGGCCCTCAGGTCCTAGGTCTGTGGCTCGTATCGCCTTCTCTGGGAGAGTGTTCGTTCTTTCTTTGAACTGTTCGACTGCGAGGAACCGGGCCGGAATCTCGTCAGTCGTGAGGGCGTCACGGCAGTAAATGACGGCGTCCAGACCTTCGTCAGACCTTGGGTCGAAACAAGCCCAGCGCGTCTATGCGTAACCAGAGCTTTCTGGTCGCGGGGGTAGTTCGGCATTGGCTTAGGACCCGGTTCCTCTTATGGGGTTCCGGCTTCGAAGCCGTCGGATCATTTCAGCGTCCGCCCAAGTGTGGTGTCCTTTGAGTTTGGGTTCCACCGCATGACCTTTGCATCGACCTTTGTCGTCAATTCATTTGGGAAAGGGTCGAGAGGCGCAAGAGGTTCAAGCCCCCGTCTCCCCCCTGGCCGAAGAGCACCACCTGTGGAGGCGCACCGGGTAACCCGGCCCTTTATTGGTCCGGTCCTTGTATGGATTCACGAGAATCTGAATTTGACGGTGAAGTAAGAAAATTTATGGAGTATATAAAATAAAAATTATTGAGTTAATGAGTATATTAAAAGACAATTTATTGAAAAAAATATTGAGTATACTAAAGAAAATTTACTGAGTAAATTAGAGAAAATTCATTGAGTGTTTACATAGGTTTGTTAAGTATTTCAGAAAAAGTTTTAGTGAGTATTCATGGAAAGTTTATTGAGTATTTCATGAAAATTTTATTGAATATTTACAGAAATTTCAATGAGCACTTTCAAAATTTTATTGGGTCTTTTACTAAAGAGATGTGTCATTGTTCGTTAAAACTTATATATTATTTTGTTAGACATTGAAAAGTTTGACTAAATCCAACTATTTTGATAATTACTATAATTACGACAAATGTTTTTCAAATGTTGCAACATAGCATACCATCATACTTATTTCATATGAATTTTGAGAAATTATTATTATGCCCTTATTATATTCTTTTTTTAAAATTAGGATATCTCAGTATTTTGTGAATTATGTTGAGTACTTGCTTTTTTATGATTTAAATTACTAGTAAATCTACAGATCAGAGGCCTCAACGTCAGCTCTACAAATAATTGTTCATTAATCTCATTAATTTATAATATAATTTGCATAATATTTGATAGCCTAAAATTAGATTTTTTTAAAAGTTATTTATACATTTATAAAAATATAAGATTTATTGAAAGTTCCGAAAATTTTAGAAGTATCACATTAAACACCATTTTATGTCGGATAAATGATAGGATAAACTACTTATTACTGTATTTTTTCGGAATAAGATTACATTTCGTCAGGGGGGTGGAGCACCTCTGAATCCCCCGTTGTCACTTTAATTTTATATTGTCAATTTCCAGTAATTGTGCTATTTCATTATTCGAGTATATGTCTGAGTGCATTTACTATTGTAATTTCATTAAATTAACCATATCTTTGCACAGGAGATTTTATCCTATCCTTAAAAGAATACTTATTTTTCAACCACTCAATATCATACGTTGCTGAAATTGAATAAAATTTCGTGTATTAAATATACTTATACAAATGTAAATTCCTCTTATGAGACTTAAATTCAATTTACACATTCAACGTTTTTATAATTTTCGTTTGGAAAACCGACTTGGTCATCATTATTTAGTAGTTAAAATAAATCCTTGTTTATTTCATTAGAAAAAGCATATTAAAAACTTAAATAACCCGAAAATTAGCTATTTTGTTAATAAAATTTCGCGTCAAAATAATGCGATTCACTTTAATTTTATTTTGTTGATATTCTTTGAAATATAGTGGCTTGACAACCATTTAATAAAAGAGAAAAAAAATAAATGCATTGGGAATTTTTGTAAAAAATGAGAAATTAAAATATTTCATATCTTTCAAAATAATGCGTAAAATTTCCCAATAATTTATACAATTAATTTCGAAATTCTAATAAATATATAGGCAAATTTTCAAAGCGATCGGATTAAATTAAAATCTCCATTTCGTAAATTTAGCATCCATAATTTATCATTTACAATTATCCAATGCGTGATTTTCTTTTCGGTGAATGTTAAAATTAAAAAGTCGCCTGTCTTCCCATTGAAAAGCACTATGACTTAAAATAAAATGTTCTATATTTTTCGAACGAATGAACCAAATTTAACCAAAATCTATACAGCTAATTCCGGGTACCTCGCCAATACACCCACCAAAAATCAACATAATCGGACCTTTTTGCGCCAGTTATCGCGGATCAGACAAACAGACAAACAAACAGAAACCAAAAACTTTTCGGGTCTCGACAGTGAGCTTTCACTGATGTTTCGGCAATTACTAATGCAAGATATATGACCTTTAAGAAAGTAAATATTTGTGTCTTTTAATGAATTTAAATCGTTACAATGGATTATTTTTAAACAAATATATTATTTAGACTTAGAGTAAACTTTTAGATGCTCTATTTTTAAAGTCCCAGGCAGTCAACATTTTTTTTTAAATGCTGACTTTTTGTTGCTTTAAAATTGCAATTCATTATAATTTGAATTTATGTCTAGACAAGTCGAAATAAATAAGGAAATTACCAACTCTTTTTATGTTGCTTTACTGTTGCAACTTATTTAAATTTTTATATGATCTCTTTGCTAATTGAAAGTAATTATTAGCTTTTTTATATACTTAATGATGGTATTTTCTCGAGATCAATATTAATGGAAGGTATGTCTTTCTTTACTTCAAAATGCAATGGGGCTTATGTATACTTCAGTATTGTGTATACTTTATTACTAGGACATCCCTCAAAGGGATTAGTCTGAGTGATATTGCTGAGAACATAGGGTTAACAATTACAATATAAAGAAAAAGAGCAAATTAAATGATAGAATTACAAAATATCATATATAAATTCATATACACTGTTAAAAAAATAGAAAAGAAGTACCGTTCATCAGATGTGTTATCATAATTTTTTTAAACATGTGGCAAAGAATCTCATTTTCTTAAGCGCGTATTGCGCAAAACTTGAAAAAAAAAAAAAACGCCAGATCTTTTAAAACGGCAAGCTTTTTAAAGTTACGTAATTGGATTTGCAGCCAATAGATTATTCTATCAAGCGTGGCTTAACGTAAATTTAATTTCATTGTTGCACCTTTTTTTGTGTGTGAATTTAAAATTTTTCTTTCTTGATTATATATTTATTATTTGTATAACTGTTTATAGAAACTCTTACACTTCAAACCACATTGATAGCATGCTTTGCTACAAACCAGATTGCAAAACTATTGTCTAAATTACTATTAAAGTATACAAAAAATCTTTCGATGACTTCTGTAAAATAACTTTTACATTAAATCTCCATATCGGCAAAATTAAAAAATTATATATATTTCAAAGTTAAGCTTAACAGATACTTCTTGATTATTCTCTAGGAGGCTCTGCCCCCTACGCCTTTACTGCGCCAATCCGCAGACTTTTCTTTTGCCTGTCTGTCTGTCTCTCCACAATCTGTCTGTTTCCCTATCCGTATCTGTCTGTATCCCTGCCCGTCTCTCTAACCGATTGTCTATCTCTCTACACGTCTCGCTACCTGTCTCTATATTTCTCTACCGGTCTCGCTACCCGCCAATCTATTTCTCTAATCGTCTGTCTATCCGTCTAACTACTTGTATGTCTAGCCGTGTCCACTTCGCTATCCATTTGTCTATCTGTCTCGCAACTTGTCTATCTGTCTCTCTACCCGTCTGGCTATACGCCTCTCTATCCATCTTCTTACCCATCTCCGTACCCATCTACTGTCTCTCTACTCGTCTGTATACCCGTCTCACTATCCGTCTGTTTTTGTGCCCGATTCGCTACCAATCTCATTACCCGTCAGTCAACTCGTCTCTGTACTCATCTCGCTACTCGTCTCTTTATCTACCACGCTACGCGTCTCGCAACCTTTCTCGCTACATTCCTGTCTACCGGTGTCGCTACACGTCTCGTGACCCATCTGTCAACCCTCTTTTTACCCTTCTCTCTAGCCGTCTGTCTATTCGTTTCGCTTCCCGTCATCCTACCTATGTCGCTACTCGTCTCTCTACCCATCTGTCTACCCGTTTGTTTACCCGTCTTTCTACCTCTCGCCACCTCTTCCCAATATTTAAACAATTCATTTAATATACAGAAGCCATTTATCAGTTATTAAATGCAAACAGAAGTAATTTATCTAATAAGTGTAATCAGATGCAATTTTTTTAAAATACATACATAAACCTGAATAATAATTCATCAGTTTTGTGTTCATAGTTGTTTATATCATTTGACAGTAAATCCCAACTTCTTAAACCTGAATTGTCTCAAGCTTTTTTAAAAAACCACAAGGTCTGTGTAACTGCAAAGTACCCTGAGGGCTATATTAGCTACATGTTATTAAGTTAAGTAAAAGTTTCGTTATCGCGTTTGCAGCCAATTGCTTATGTCAGAAAGCGTGGCTTAACGCCATTTTAAATTCATTACTGTAACTTTCTTTTCTTTTCTTTTCTTTTTTTTTTGTTTTTTTTTGGGGGGGGGGTAGGGGGGAAGGGTTTCAAATATATACATTTAAATTAAAACTTTTGTCTCCATGTCATTACACTCTCAAAAATGAATACTCAAATTTCAAGAAATTTTCTTCGTTTTTGACGAAACGGTTTCTTGGGAAATGCTCCGAATAAACGTTTCGTCAAATCGAGTAAATTTGCATCCTCAAAATTACGAAGAAATCAGTTTCCTCAAATTGTTTCTTTGACGAAAGTTCCAAAAAGGTTGGTGCTGCCATCTATCGGAGTTTTTAGAAGCATTCTTAATTGACTAAGGCAAAATAAGATCACTTGGGATTCGAGCACGCGATGTTTAGCTTGGCAGCTAAGTGCTTTAACCACCTAGCCAGTGGGACTTCGGAATTACTTGATTTTAAATGCATTTATCGGATGTTGATGTGTGTTTATATTTTTAGAAAGCAGATTGTATTTTTATCGCTGCTGTTATTCTTTCTACATGTTTTAATTAATAAGGCTAGATTATTATTATGGTTTTTCTATGGTTAATAAAAAATTAGAAAATGGCTTGATTAATATAATTTATTAGAGAAATTTCCTTTGTTCAATGGATGATTAAAATATAGTCTAATTAATTTGTTTATCAGAAATAATAAATTTTGAAGTGCATATTTTGGAGGCGAGTTCATCAGTTTTAGCGGATAAGATTACTGTTTATAGAGGGGGGTCAGTTATGCATATTTTAAATTTGATTGTTATATGAATATATTTCTTAAATAAAAAAGAGCTCCTATAAAATTGTGATTTTTTTTTTTTTTTTTTTTTTTAACCATTGGGAAAATGTCGATCTTTCGGTCGAAAATGGACCAAATGATGTTCGCATTTTACTATTCTGTAACTTTAGAAGAATTTTTTAAGCGTTTTTAACGAAATCCTGTAACTTCAGAAAAAATTATCTTTGAATAGGCAATAGAAATGCATGAAATCGTTACAAAAAGGATAGACGCAAATTATCAGATATAAAAAATAAAGTAGAAATTTGGTACATTCCTGTTATAGCGGCCCCCAAGGATGAAATATTTTTGTTTCTGTTTTCATTAATATATTGTAAATTTAATACTTTCGTGTATTTTTTTTTTTTTTTTTTTTTTTGAACGATTTTGTAACAAAAATAATCTGGCCGGGAATGGGGAAACATTTTTGTCAAATATTTGAGATTTTCCATTTCATTAAAAATCACTTAATTTTGAGACGAAATAATTGTCAAAAATGACAAAATATATCTCAAGAATTGCGGAATCGTCAAAAGTAAGAGTTTTATTTTTGACTGCGAGGAAACAGTTTCGTCAAGATATTTGAGGATTCGCGTTTCGTCAAAACCCACGTGACTCAGTGACGAAATGATTGTCAAAAACAACGAAATGAGGCCTGAGGATTGCGGAATCGTCAAAATTGAGTGTTTTATTTCTGAGAGTGTAGTGTTGTTTGTATTATTAACTAATACCTTGTAGACCGAGCTTCATTTGAAACAAATGTAAAAGACTTCTTCTACAGTTTTTTTTAGGAGAAACTTTCGTAATGGGGCCCAAAGCCAATCGGAGCATTTAATATCATTATTGTAACTCTTATAGAGTTAAAACAATATTGTTGCTAGCTTTACTCCTGTTTGAGACCAGTCTTGACTGTGTATCTGAATGGGGAAAAGTTTCGTATCCTATGTCGGGTGGCGAAAAAAATTTAAAATGGTGCCAAAAGGTAGTTTTAGCATCTTACAAATTCTTTCAAGAGAGCGGTAAAACATGGTTTTCAAATATTTACAAACATACGTTTATTAAAGCATGTTTTTACACCATCTTAAAAATTTAAGCACGATGCTAAAATAAAATTTTATCGCTATATTCGATATTTTAATAAGTAATGAAAATACATAAACAAACTTATTTAACAAACCTAAGAGGCATTTTTGTGATAAATAATTGTTATTGTCAGGGGGGTAAATTGTAAACAATTAATAAACGGCTAGTAAATTAATGAATAGCATTTAAAATCTAAAAATGGAGAAGTGGTCCGCATAAAAATGCAAAACATAACATTATACGCTTGATATATGTAAATATTTTTTTATTAACACTTTCCAACCTAGTTGAAAAGTGTTTATGACTTCGGTTTGTCTGCCGTCTGCCGTATGGCCGTCTGTCCCTGCTCTAACTCCCGTAAATATGCTCGGATTGCTCTGCAATTTTTATATGTTATTGTCGTTATCTATAGCATGTTCCCTATTTCAACAGAAGTGTGTGGCACTTATAGTTTTTTTACAGGGGCACTCAAAAGAATTCCGTTACATTGCGGTCTATGGGGAAAAATCATTTGCGGTTTATTTAAATAATGTTTCACTATTTTAAACGCATTGAAATTTATATATATCACTAAGGTGCATTAGAAGAAGCTTAATGTGGAATAGGGTGTGCATAGCACTTATAGTTAGTTACTTTACAGGGACAGTCAAAAGAATTCTGTCACATTACGTCTATGGAGAAAAATCGTCTGCAGTTTATTTAAATAATGTTTCACTATTTTAAACGCATTGAAATTTATATATATCACTAAGGTGCATGACAAGAGGCTTACTACAGAATATTGTGTGTATAGCAGTCATCGTTCATTTACAGGGACACACAAAATAATTCTCTACTGTCTTTTAACAATAATTCCTGGAAGTGCGTTTTAAATTACTGAACGTGATTTTAATTTTAACTCGCTTTTTGTCTATTACGCGGTGTGTATAAATTCTGTAGATCCTATACAGGGAAGCACAAAAGTTTGCGAACATATTTCCGTTTATTGACAGAAACTCCAGACGGAGAATTTTAAACTGTACTACGCGTTTCCTAACTGAACTAAGATTTAGCATCCTATGTAGTATATATACAAATCTATAGATCCTATACAGGACTGAATGAAAGTATTCGGATATTTTTCCGAATATTTTATATGTTGGAAATTCCTGAAATTATGTTTTTAAATATGTTATGCGTTTTCCAAATTGTTTACTTAGATGTTATCTTTTAGCTTCTTAAACGGTATGATTTGTAAAATTATTTTGGAAGCGTTGGAAAGTGTTACATAATCTATGCTTGACGCATGATTTTTCGTTCTTGTTTTTTAATATTTCCGAAGGCACAGATAAAAAGGTAAAAATCTCTTTTCCAAATGCAAAATAGAAAATATACAAAATAGAATGCCAAATATACAAAATAGAAAAATATTTGCAAAAAATATATTTACATAATACTACATCTGCAAAAAAATAAGATTTAGAAAAAGTAAGCCAAATCCTGCAGATCTCAACAATCACATCGAAAAACTTATCACCAAAAAAGAACCCGCCAAATCTTACGGCACAGGAGATGGATTTTTCCCTCTGAATGCAGAATATTAGTTTTTTTTTTCTTGTACGGTGGGTGATTATAATATAATTGTTTCATTTCATATACTACATACTGCTTGATATATTGGTACTTTTATGTTATCCTGGCGCAGTTGATAAATCGCCAAATATTGTTCCTATAACATTTCCATATTGAATTCATTTCATTTAAATATAAACCTTTCACTCATTTAATTTAAAATACATGCCTTTCATTAATCCCATTTAAAATGCTAAAAAGAGAGAAAAAAAGAAATAATGCCATAAATCGAAACCTTTTATTTAAACACCAAAGAATTTTTTTTTTAATTTACACACGCGAAATAAAAAAAAGCTGCTATTGCTGAGATTTGCGCCAAATCTCTAATATCAAGTCTACTAAGTTATTGTGGGGTTTTCCTTTCAAACAGAAAAAAATCCAGATTAATTTTCGATTTCTACTAAATTGAAATATATTTTATTGTGCTGAATATTACTGCGTGCATATTTTTTTGCTACATGTACTCCATGAACTTTTCAATTCCGATTGTCTACAAAATCCCCCGCCGGTGAAAATGACGTACACACAAAATTTTCGTGACGTATGTAACTACTTTAATTGTGCTTTTTTATCTATTTTTTTAATATAATTTCCAAATGGTTTGACATTTATTCTTGGTAATAAATAGACGTCGTTGTCACCTTTATAGGTACCTGCTGTAAAAATTTGAACGAAATCCGTTAAATATTTTTTGAGTTATGCTTGACGAAAGGTTTTAATATCCATCGTAGCTATATATGGGGCAAAGTAAAACTGCGCTGTGTATGAGTCTTCGTTGCACTCAGACAACTATGTATACTTTATTATTATGTATACTGCATTATAACATCTTGTATACTTTTTAAGGAGAATTGTTGAATGTACTGCAATTGATATATATTATTTTACTCTATTTATTTTTGGTCACTGCACATCACATTTCATTAATTAATTTTTCATGGCTCTAAATTTAAAATTTAAGTAATTTTGTCATTTTTACTTTGGCATTTAAAAATTTTGTCTTCCCTTTGGTTGAAAAAGGCTTTTTATTGTTTTCAACCTTTCTCTCCTTCTGGTTACCCAAATTTGTTTTCGGCGAATGGGGGTATTGTGATAAAGATATCACATTCTTTATTTTTAATTACTTTTTATTTCAGTTCAGTGCAATTCTGTATTTATTACGCACTATCTTTTTAATCTTTTTCCGATAGTTCGCCATTCTTTTAAGCCTGTTTATCGGTAGCCGACGTGCGCTGGCGCGCTGATGATATTTTCTTCACAAGAGAGTACTTTCTCTTTTCTCTCATCGTATCTTTAAGTTCACTTTCGGCGCAGGTGCTAGCTTTGACCGCGACTTGCTGCTCCTCGCTTGTGCGTACTACGCATGCGCCAGATCCTACAGCCACGGTGTTTCAATTTCTCCTTCATGCTTCGAGAATTCAATTTCTCCGTCATGCTCCGTCATGTTATGATCAGGATCAATGAAAGTTGGAGAAGTTTCATTCTGTAAATCGCATGGGAAATATACATCAAAATTTTCGCTAGATAAATCACACAAAACCAAAACACCACATAAAAACAAGAAAGATTTCATCGAGTAGTTTTTCTGGTTCAAATTATGTTTATCTGGCTTGATTAAAAACAAAAGGTTGACACAAGCGCGGATCTAAGGGGGAGGTCATGGGGGTCATGACCCCCCCCCTTTTAACGAAGAACATTTCTGTAGAAAAATACATTTTCTAAATTTAAATATCTATTAAAAGTGTTTTCATTTTTTTCCGTAAATGCTAATCTTTCTCATACATCCACGGAGTCATTTTTTATATAGGAATGCATAAAAGTTGCATACAGTATTGTTTGAACACCAAAAAATCAAACAACTTTTTTCATTTTCCTTAAATGCGGTACATTTTTAATTGTATCCAATTGTCCCGCCAGGACGTCATTTTCAGAACTGTCGAGCCGAAAATCGGCTTAAAATGTGAACTTTGTGAACATTTTCTGTAAGATTCTTTGCTTTATAAGAAAATGGGAAACCCTGGTTTTTTTGTATCTGAAAAAAAAAAAAAAAAAAAAAAAAAAAACCCTGCAAAATTTATACACTTAAGAATATACCTGCAAATTTCATGCATTTACGAATAGAAATGATTTTGGGTATTTGTCAGAAAATAGCCAATTTTGATCTAAGAAATAAAAAATACTAATAAAGACGTGTGACTCTCCTTGCCCTCCAAAAAAAGTGGCATAAACCCCCCCTTTCAATATGAAAGGGCTTGTTTACAAACAAACATTTCCATCAAACAATCTAACACTACATTTTTGTCGTACCGATCATTGCAAGAATCCTCATGGCGATGTAGGCCAATCATATCGTAGGCCTGTTTAACGTAGACCAATCAAATCGCCCCATCTCATGTGTACAGTGTACAGCAGGGGTCATAAAGAACAAACAGGTTTTTCTTGCCATCCAACAGTAATTTAACCAACAGTGACGTCAGCTGTCCTTTCCTTATAGAGAACTGAATCCACCTCTGGTTTGACAGCTGCGATA
Source organism: Maratus michaelseni (assembly GCA_963931845.1). NCBI lineage: Eukaryota > Metazoa > Arthropoda > Arachnida > Araneae > Salticidae > Maratus > Maratus michaelseni. The sequence continues at coordinate 80,283,412 of OZ007600.1, forward strand.
TTACCACAATTGTTAAATTCCAGGAAACACAACATTGTTCCAGGAATTCCAAAATATCAAAACATTAGCTTTTAACATAGTTGAGTAGAATATACATTAATAAACACTATTTTAGTAAAATTAATGTTGCATTGTTCATTCATTTGTCACATTTTATTTATTAATTGTCGAAATTAAAAGTGTTTAAAATATGAATGTTAAATGATTCATTATATTATTACAATTATAATGCAGTATTGATATTTAAGAAACTGATAAAAATTAAACTAATAAAATCAAGATGAACTGACATGCATAAAATGCATTATTACATTTCGGTAATTTGGACATCTCATTTATGTGTTAAATATGACAAAAACAACCTAAATGTGACAATGATATATTTTTGACTAGTTTATAGGTAAAAATTCATGTTCTGGAAAACAAATTAGTTTTTAATTAAAAGCATAATAATTAATCTTTTTTTTTTTTTTTTTGCTATGACAGGTTGAAACAGGTAACATGCAATCCTATGCTCTCTTTGAAAATTTCTTTTTCACCTTTCACCATTCTTTTCAAATTTAGTATTAGTTCTGGGACAATACGTTGTGCAATAGCGGTGAAATAATTATCTTCATTGCGCCCGATTTATTACTTGGAAATCACGTATGTAGTTGCATTTCAAATTTAGTATTAGTTCTGGGACAATACGTTGTGCAATAGCAGTGAAATAATTATCTTGATTGCACACGATTTATTACTTGGAAATCACGTATGTAGTTGCTTTTCAAATTTAGTATTAGTTCTGGGTCAATAAGTTGTGCAATAGCGGTGAAATAATTTTCTTGATTGCACGCGATTTATTACTTGAAAATCACGTATGTAGTTGTTTTTCATTTGTTTTGCAAATTTAGTATTATTTCTAGGATAATACGTTGTGCAATAGCAGTGAAATAATTCTCTTGATTGCACACGATTTATTACTTGAAAATCACGTATGTAGTTGCTTTTCAAATTTAGTATTAGTTCTGGGACAATACGTTGTGCAATAGCGGTGAAATAATTATCTTCATTGCACACGATTTATTACTTGGAAATGACGTATGTAGTTGCTTTTCAAATTTAGTATTAGTTCTGGGACAATACGTTGTGCAATAGCAGTGAAATAATTATCTTCATTGCACACGATTTATTACTTGGAAATCACGTATGTAGTTGCTTTTCAGTTGCTTTTCAAATTTAGTATTAGTTCTGGGACAATACGTTGTGCAATAGCGGTGAAATAATTATCTTCATTGCACACGATTTATTACTTGGAAATGACGTATGTAGTTGCTTTTCAAATTTAGTATTAGTTCTGGGACAATACGTTGTGTAATAGCAGTGAAATAATTATTTTGATTTCACACGATTTATTACTTGGAAGTCACGTATGTAGTTGCTTTTCAGGATGTATTTATGATTTTGAGAATATTTATTTCTAACACATACGAAAGTGGTTACCCCATTTTCTCTATGCTGTTTAATTCTCTGAATTGTAAAGAGAGGAAGTGTTTGAGTGTTTATATATATTCTCTAATGGCGTATATCATGGAATTCAAAATATTAAGAGGTAACATGCAATTTTATCATTCTGATTTTTTTTCCCCCGAACTTGATAGTTTTCTGTGTTACACTATATACAAGTATACAAAATATTACTATTTTATCTTGTTCATAGGAATGAGCGAAGACTTTATTCATCCATTCCAATGGTTTCTTTGTGACATTGCCGCTCCTATATTTTTTGGTGAAGGACCAGACCATCAAATTCATAGCACAGTGACAGCTGCCATGATCGGCATGGTTCGCGTAAATAAATTGACACAAATCCCGTCCTTGGGGAATAATTAAAGACCATAAATGCCACAGACTTAACGATTAAAGCATAAATTAACTGCGAGCAATTTTTTTACATTATTTAGAACGCGCAGGGGCGGATCCAGAAAATTTTCACAAGGGGGTCAGGTTTCAGTGGCCAGCGTTATACCTCTTTTACTTATAAAATTATCAGTAAAGTGGAAGAAAAACGAAGTATCATTTAAACTTACTTCAAAATACAGGGTGATTTTTTTTAAAGTTGTGAAAGTAAAACTCTATAACGAAAGAACCACTGATCCAAACAGTGGCGCACCCAAGGGGGGGGCCAAGGGGCCCTGGCCCCCCCCAAAGGAAAAGTGAGAAAACACTAGAAAAATATCTAAAATATTTATGGAAACAAAGTTCGTTCGTTTTTTTTTTTTTTTTTTTTTTTTTTTTTTTTTTTTTTTGTGCGTGTGTGTAAAAAAATCCTATAAAAGACCCTATAATACATAGTACAATCCCCGTAGTACCATGCAATAAAAAACAATTAAAAAAAAGATGACGTTTTAAGAGGTTTTTCCCCATAAATGTGTGCTGCTTTAGAAAACGTTTATTTTATTGCGAGAATGAAAACAAAGTTGCCAAGAAAGCGATCACCGCCAAAAAATGACACCCTTTGACATGTTTTTTTTTCAGTTTTCACTCGGTCGAACAATCGAGTCTGGCGCCGGCATCTAAATTCGGAAAGTTCTCTGGTAAGTTACATTTCATATTTTTAAAATTTCTGTTTTTTTTAATTTTGAATGAACGATTATAATCATGTGTTAAAACAAGCATTTATATGTAGGATATGCAAGTAATTAAGATATATAATGAAACCTCATTAAGACGAGCACGCTTAAGGCTAAGGCTGTTCTCAAATCCAAAGGGGCTACTTTCGGACACCTTTATTTTATTCATTTTGTTCGGAAACGAATGCAATTTGCAGGTATTCTTGTTCAAAAACCATATAATCGAAAAACTTTTCCATTTTTTTGGTAAAGACAGAAGATCTTTCAGTCAGAAAATATTGTCAAAGTTGGCGTTTTGAACCGAATTTCTGGAGCTTGAACACGAGAAAGAAAAAAACGTGTCGTCACGTGACACGAATCACTTAAATCTGGATAAATAATTTAGTCATCAAAAAATGGAAAACTCATTTCGATTCCAAATCGCTTCAATGCCAATTTTATGCCTTTGAGTTTAAAAATGAGTCAGAAAGTTTCGCATTCTTGAGCAGGTCATTTGAGAACAACCTTAAGATGACAGAGGACTTTCAAACAACTTTTTAAAATTTATTTCTATTTGAGATTTTGTATAAATATTAATAATAACATTGCTTTACAAATGTAATTTAAAAAAATCCCTGATGGCTCGGCCTACAGGCACAGGTAGATTTCGAAGACGCAAACCGTGGGGCGCCTGTTAATTGGGAATTTCAGAAGAAATGACCTTTTTGAAATGATGCGGCAGTTGGGACCGCCCACTTCTAAATCTACCTGTGTCTCAGGGAGGAGCCGGCATATATATATATTTCTTTTTATTTATTTATTTATTTGTTTATTTATTTTTTTGTTAAAAGGGTTGGTCCTATAAAAAAATTGTCAGTATAAAAGTTGTAGATAATATTAAGAGGATTTATAATAAATTTAAGCGGCTTTGATATCTTGTGAACTGACAAAGTTATGAATTTTTTTCTTCTTAAACTCCTATATTTTCACCTCCTTGAGGCCATTTTTAATGATATCAAAAATCTGTCATACATAAATTTTTGGCCCTTTTCCTATAGAAGTAATAATAACTTTAAACGGATTCGATACGTATCATAATTAAGAAGTTATGGGTTTTTTTCTTTTTTCACAAAATGCCCTCCTTTCTACCCCCTTTCCCCCTAGGTTCGATTTTACAAATTAACGAACTTGACCGAGATTTTATGTATCAGTTTGGAAGAGATTTGTACAGAATTATTGAAGTTATTGTGTCCATAAAAAAGTGATATATAATTTTTGAACTGGGGGTGGTTTTGGGTTCTGTGAGTCATGATCGGCGTAGATCTGCAAAAATTTTCCAGAAATTCCAACACAGGGGAGAATGTAATAGGTAGTATTTCTTAAGAAATCTACCTAATATTCTTCACTTATTTAATAAAAAAAAAAAAATCAAAATGCTCCATTCGTACCGAATTTCAATTTTTTCTTCGACTTCATATTAAAAATATTTAACAATACAACACAAAAAAAAAATTATGTACACTAACTTTTGAATACAAAAGTTTTTTTTTTCTTTTCTGGGTTTGAACTGGATTTTTATCAAAATATCACAACATTTTTCATCGCATTTTATGGTACTTAATATAACTGTATTCTTAATCCAATACACAGCTTTGTTAAAGTATGTATAATAAATATTTCTGTCAAGTTTCATGAAATTCGGACAAAATTTGGATCGCAAGCCATTTAAAGATTTTGAATTTTGTATTTCAGTTTAATTAAATATTTCAAATGCTTCTAATTTTGTTTAATATTATGTGATTTCGAGCGGTTTTTTGCGAGAGAGAAAGCCAGATTCGAATAATTTTATAATATATATATATATATATATATACTAATAAAAGAAAGTTTCGCTCTGTGTGTGTGTGTGTGTCTGTCTGCGATGGTTAGGAAAATTTAGCGCACCTAGAAGTCTGTAAATTTAGATTTAAATAGTCCAAACCATTGACTAGAAATATAAATGGACAGCGGACTAGCAACCCTTTCTTGAAGAAAACATGTCCTTTCCTCCAGCAGGTGTGGAGCAAGAATATTCTGCCAAACAGGTTTTTTTTCGCGCCAAACTGTCACGGAAATTATATTTCTAGTCAATGGTCCAAACCCTCTCCTGGTATACCTGAGTCTCAGAATTTTAATATTTTGATAATTACTCTAGATATTAATTAGAATATCATTAAACATCGCATCGAAAATGCCATCTTTTAAATCAAAATGGCTAAAGAAAAGAACTGTTGTTGTGGATTTGCAAGCGAAAATGAACGAATTCGAAATTATTTTACTAATTAGCGAATTCTAAAAAAAAACTAATTAAGATATCAATATGAAAATTTCTGAGCATATGTAAAAAATAATTCTGCATCCGTCTATGCAATTTTTGGAAAATTCGGCCGGTAATTCGGTTTAATTTATGCAAAAAACTGCTAAAAATCTGCTGGCGCCAGTAAAAAAAATCCCAGAAAGTTTCAGACAGGGATCTGCTTTCATTAAAAACTGAACTACAAAGAGATCTGTTTCTCTGGCCGATCCCTCCATTTAGTTTGCAAAAAAGAAAGGAAATAATTGCCAATTTTTACTAATGAACAAAAATTTAGATAACTAATTAAGATATAGATCTGAAATTGAGGATGGGAGGTGTTGTCATATGTGTGTTGTCATATGTTGTCATTGTGGGAGGTGTTTGCCGGCTATTTTAGCGTAGCGTCTTCGTTATGTTCTATTTATCAGAAAAATTTAATAATTTTTTTAATGATCGCGTTACTGTAGGTGAAGGTGGTTTTCTTGAACAAATTATTCGTTATATTTGCGGGTATGGGGAGGGAGGGGTTGACGCATTCAGAGCCGTCCTTGGCGAGGACGACTTAAAGCGAGGCCCGGTGCAGGGATTTTGCGAGGCCCTTTCTTTCCAGATTCTTAACATAATCTTATCTATACTATCAATATAAAAGAATGGTTTTCACCTATATACTGTAACCCGGGGAGCCTGGGTTCGATCCCCTAGCTACTATAAAGAAGTAGCATTTGTTTGTGTGTTTGTAGGGATAATTTCTGGAACTACTAAACCAATTTCAAAAGTAATGGTGGCAAATTGATGGTGAAAGTCCCTCTTCCAACATAGGCTATATTTTATGTCAAGATCTTTATATATTATGGCTATATTTTACGTCAAGAGTCTGTATCTTTTCTTAATTAAAATCATAAATTTATATTAAGGATTTTCTATTATACCTTCTTCTTTTTATTAAAGAAAAAATATTTTGCGTCCGTGTGCGAGGCCTCTTTAGGCGCGAGGCCCTGTGCGGCCGCACCTGTCGCACACCCCTAAGGACGGCTCTGGACGCATTGCTCTGAGATTGTTATTATTTCGGGCCCGGGCAACGCCGGGCGGGTAGCTAGTATATATATATATATATATATATATTACAATATTAATAACATTTTCCTCTTAATACGAATTACTGATAATACAAACACAAAGCAATTTTCCATCCCCACTCTAGTGTATAACATTGTTCAGTATTCGGTAATATGAATTATGGTTATTAATTTATTATTTTATGGTCCCTCCGACTTTGACTGTGTGTCTGTATATATATATATATATATATATATATATATATATCATAGTTTTAAACTATTCCCAACTCTTAAAATAAAAAAAAAATAAAAAAATTCAAATTTGGTTCCGAAGGTTTCTTACAACTCGTAATTTTTGCAATTAAACTTTTAAAGCTTATTATTATTATTATCATTTTATAAGTTAAACGTTTTCCATCTATGTGAGTGCTTAAAAATTTTTTAAGTATGCCGACAGTTTTCTTCTTCTTTATCTATTTAAATATAATTAATATTTTTCCAAATATATACATTTTAATTCGGAATTAATTTTATTTTCATACATCATGTAATGCTTGTAATTTCGCTGTTTAAAAATAAGAAGTAATTAATTTGCTCAACTAAAATATTTTATTTCCGTATTATCAAAATTTTTAATATATATATGTAACTTAACAATATAGCTTAATGTAATTTAAATTTTGTTCATGAAGCAATAACGGTCTTGAGGAAAACAAATTGTTGAAATGAAAAATATACTTCTGAGAGAAAGTGTTTCGAAATTTTTATTTCTAGTCACGTGTTTGAACGAGAGGTTAGAAATTTCACTTTGAGTAAAATTTTCTAATTCTTTCTTCTTCTTCTTTTTTTTTTTTTTTAAATTGGAGTTTTATGAATTCTTTGTTGTAAGCTCGTTGAACTGGTAATTTTGTACTTTGAATTCATATTATCGCCAACTAAGCAAAACATTTCAAAAGTGAAACACGAAAGAAAATAAATACTGTTTACAATCATATTATAATAAAATTATCAAATAATTATAAATAATTGTCATTTTCCAATTGTTCTTTTAAATTTTGTCAGTTGTGTTATAAAAACATAAACACAAATGTTGAAACACAAATCTAATACACACATGAATGCACCAAGTATTCACCTCAACACTGAATAGTTGGTTATTTTTAACTTAAATAACAAAACTCCTATGCTATGCCAATTAAATTGGAAATTAGCATTTTTTTGTTGCTAACATTTTGTCATATATATTAAGATTAATTAATACACCATTTAATATTAATTTAATTGATATTTCAAGTTAATATTTTATGAGATTTTATAGTTTATATAATATTATACGTTAATTTTCAAGCTACTTAAAACGCGTTTTTATATATTTAGCTCATTTCAATTTTTTACTATTTTAATTATTTTTAAGTATTATTAAAGATATTTGGAATAAATTTTAAAATTAAACCACCAAAGAATAAAGTTTCCAAAGTTTCAAATTCTGATGTGAATTCTGAAAATGATGATAAAAAAAATTTACAAAACTTTTCCACACCGAAAGAATTATTACTAATATGAAACTAAACTCTCGGTAAATAAAATTCGTAGAAGTTTTAAATTAAAAATTTATTTTGTATTCTGCTTGGCTATTTTATGCAATGACTTTATTGGCAATCATATCCTGATCTTCAGACTAGCTTTTCACACGTGATAAGTAATATACATGAGAACTTTTTGATGACATTTGCAAATTAAATTTGTAAAATATTTATTTATTTTATTTTTATTTATTTATTTATTATTTATTTATTTATTTATTTTAGATTTTTTCTTCAAATTATGGCTGAAAAACGTAAACAGAGTAATTTATTAAAATTGAATTATTTCACAAAAACAAAAAAAGATGATTTAAATGTTAGTAATAACGACGTTATTAACACTATAAATACCGATTTGAATTCGGTTTCCCCAGTCGCAAGTCAGTCAAAGCAATCGAATATCCAAGAAGAAAGTATTTCCTCAGCTGTTAACAATTATCAAGACATCGCATTGCTGAAAGAACAAACATTCAATACTGACGATAATTTAGATATTATGAAAAAGTTGTGGGAACCAGAACCAAATTTTAATTTCACCGCAACCTGTGCTACAGCTGCAAATCATAAACGAAGTTTTCAATACACATGGTTTAAAAAATATACTTGGCTTGTGTATTCTCAAGTTGAAAATAGTGCGTATTGTAAATATTGCGTATTTTTTGCACCTCCTAACGATGGAAAATCTAAATCGGAAGTAGCTTGGCAGTTGGTCACACAAGGTTATAATAATTGGAAGAAAGCCATTGAGAAATGTAATAATCATGAAAAAACAGAATATCATATCAGGACTATTGCAACTTACGAAAGGCTACAGAATATTCGAGATGGAAAATGTATTTCAGTCGATCGACAAATTGATGTAGGTCAGGCATCGCAAGCTGCAGTTAATCGGAAACGATTAGAGCCGATTATAAAAACTGTAATTTTATGCGGTCGGCAAAATATACCCTTGAGAGGACATCGTGATTATGGAGAATTTTCGATTGATCAGGAGCCAATCGCCAATGAAGGCAATTTTCGAGCTTTACTAAGAACAAAAATCGATGCGGGTGATAAAAACCTGACTGAACATTTTAAACATTCTGCCAAAAACGCTACCTATATTAGCTGGAACATACAAAATCAAATTATAAACGCGTGTAACAATATCATCTTGAATAGTTTGGTAGAAAAAATTAATTCGGCAAAATGTTTCTCTATTCTTGCTGATGAAACATGTGACATTTCTACTATTGAACATATTTCCTTGTGTGTCAGGTATATAGATGAAGATAATGACAACAAAGTTTGTGAACAATTCTTACAATTTATTCCTGTAGCAAGCACCACAGGAAAAAACTTGTCCGACAAAATATTAGAAGGATTAAAGACATATGGTATCGACTTGTCCTATTTACGTGGGCAAGGTTATGATGGTGCCGCATCAATGAGCGGAAAGTTTAACGGTGTTCAGTCTCACATATCAGCTATATATCCGCAAGCTTTATATGTGCATTGTGCCTCACATAGTTTAAATTTAGCAGTTGGAAATGCTGTATCTGTGACAGAAATAAGAAACTGCATTGGCATAATAGAAATGACACACAATTTTTTCACTACACCTAAGAGGCAAGACGTCCTCCGCAACAATATTGACAAACATACACCGGAAATTAATAAACAAAAACTACGAAAAGTTTGTCCAACTAGGTGGGTAGAACGCCATGAAGCCATCATGACCATGGTAGAATTATATGATGCAGTGATTCATAGCCTTGAAACAATCGCAACTTGGGAAGACAGAGACTCGTCTTCTAAGGCAAAACTTTTGAAAAATTCGTTATGTGAATTTGGTTTCCTAATTTCTTTATTTAGCTTACAGAATATATTTGCATACACTTTACCATTGTCTAAGTTATTGCAAAAATGTGACAGTGACCTTTTAATTGCCTTAAATTTCGTTGACGATGTTGTGGCTCAATTAAATGCTATTCGTAAAGCCCCAGATATTTCTTTCAAGGATATTTATGATGAAGCTTGTGTGAAAGCCGACAACTTTCATGTTGATATTAAAATGCCAAGGACTGCATCAAAACAAACACACAGATCCAATGTTCCAGCCGATTCTGTAGAAGAGTATTTCAGGAGAAATATTTTTATTCCATTCGTTGATCAAATGTTGACTCAACTTAATGAACGTTTCGTTCGGCACCGCAGCATTTTGAAATTTTTTTTTATTCTTCTACCTAATGGAAAAGATGCTCCAACAGCAAGTGAAATGAAAGATTTCCGTCAATTGTGTGAATTTTATGCACATGATTTGCATTCCACAAATTCAGAAATTTTGGACGCCGAATTCAAGTTGTGGTACAAAAAATTTGAAAAATCGCTTTCAATAACTCGATGCAAGAATGCCATTGAAGCAGTTTCGAAATGTGACAAAATGTTGTACCCCAACATCTACAAATTATTAAAAATATTTGCAACGCTTCCCGTTACAACCTGCGTCAGCGAAAGGTCATTTTCGACCTTACGCATTTTAAAAACTTACTTAAGATCCACTATGACAGAATCAAGATTAAATGGGCTGGCTTTGTTATATATACACAGAGAGATTAATGTAACTGCGACTGAAGTAATTCAAGAGCTTTGTAAAAAAAAAAGAAGAATAGATTTTATTGTGTAACAATATTTTCATTTTTTTAATTATTAATTAAATTAAATTTTCAGTATATTAATTTTCATTTTTATTAAAATAAATAATTAATTATTGAATACTGAATTAATTAACGGCAATTTGATGATTAATTAGAATCTCCTTGTAATTTCCTACTGCAATCACAACTAGAGAAATTTTCCCCCCAATAATTTAATTTTGTTTCGCCACCAATGCTCGCCCCCCCCCATGATAAAATCCTGGGTGCGCCACTGGATCCAAATGACCTAAAATTTCACCAGTATGCTCCCAAAGCAATGGGAATTTTTAGGCGTGGTTAAAAAAATTTAAAATCGCACCGACAGATGGCACTGTACATGCAGTAAAGTCGGGAGACGAACTTGTGCCTTCATACGCACATTGACGATAAAAACGTGAAGTACGCACACCTCGTGTTCATTATTTTACGGAAATCCTCGCAATGACTGCGCCATTGACGGATCGTGTTAGTGAAACTGTATTATCAGAATAATGACAGAGCAGCAACTGCTCATAGGAGATTTAGGACATTTAAGAATTTAAGCAAAGGTCAAATAACGACAGAGGGCCTATGGAAGATGGTTTCTCAAAGTACCGTCCCTTGTTTTCTTACCACAGACGATATTCTTTGTTTCTGCTACCTTACAGCGCCATCTGTCGGTGCGATTTTAAGTTTTTTAAGCATGCCTAAAAAATTCCCATTGCTTTAGGAGCATATTGGTGAAATTTCAGGTCATTTGGATCAGTGGTTCTTTTGTTATAATGTTTTACTTTCACAACTTAAAAAAAAAACCACCCTGTATAATATATTACACAGTAATTAATAAATTTTCATGAAATAATATTAAATTAACCATTAAAAATTATATTAATATTAAATTAATATATAAATTACAAGTTATAATAATATTATTAAATTAACTTTTAGTAACCAATTTGTTATCATTTTGTATGAAATATATAAATATACAACTTATTAATTCTATAATATGTAGTTAATACAGAAATGTTAAAATTCTTCAATTAAATAAAATTAAACGTTTTCATATTTAAGATGTGGAGAACACTTTTTATTGCAATGAAAAAAATAATGACAAAACATTGCTGTATTACCACAAAAATACTGCAGTTGCAATTTCTTAGACACTTCATTGCGAATTTATTTAATACTTCTTCAGGGTGAATTTAATTATCGCGATGAATGTTAAGCATTGTTAAACCGTTCAGCCTTTCTTCTTTCATATTTGACCTCAAATAAGTTTTCACCCGTGTTAATGTTGTGAAAGACCGTTCACTGGTACAGGTTGTAACAGGAAGGACACATAAATATGGAGAAGAGTCTTGATATTCGGGTAAAATTCTGAAGTATGCTTTCACTTGCACTGCGTGGAAGTTCGCTCTCCGGTTTGATTTCCATTCCCGCTGCCATAAGTCTATTTCTCCTCGTAATTCAGAAAATGTCCCTGGAATATCTTTCTTGTAAGGTTCAGCTGCATTCATTAAAGTTCCATTATCGTCATTGGCAAATGCCGCAATCAATCCATGTAATGCAACGATATTTTAATGTTCAGCAGTGGGAAAGCTTGCTACCAACTCTGATATGATAAAATCCATAAACGGCAAAAATAAATTAAATTTGTAATATTCTTCAGGACTTGACGCTGCAGTATTGGATCTGTGGTGCTGTATTTTTACAATTCTCGGCATAGTAATTTCAATAGAATGTTTAGTTGCTACTTTCGATGCTTCGTCATATATTTTCGAGTAACTTGACGGTGAATTTCGATAATCATTTAAAGTATCGACAACATGCTTTACCATATCACAGCAATGCTTCAAATCTAACGAAGGGCTTTGCAAATTACGAGATAAAGAAATAGTTAAACTCAAGATGGAGGAAATGATTTGCACTGCAATAAGGAAACCAAATCGCAGAACTGATGCTATTAAACATGCGGATTTAGAGGACGATTCTTCTGCATCTAATAATTCTAGAAAGCACACAATGGCATCGAAAACTTGTAAAATTGCGTCGTAGCGTTCAATCCACCGAGATTCGCATAGTTTTGAGAGCTTCAATCGCGTTTCTTGAGGATGATGCTCTTTTATTTTCTCTTGCATCCAATTCATTCTTTTAGCGGATTCCCTAATTGCATTGATGACTTCTTTCATGACACCAACGGCGTTTCTAATACTGCTTAATGAACAGGCTTTAGAGTTTGGATATGGCAAGATTTAGTTTGTGAGACGCGCAAAATGCATGTAAATAGCAAGTGCCTGCTTTTCTTTTATGCGTGCTTGCACCCTTTGAATTTTCCAGCCATATTTGAACTACCATCATAACCTTGTGCTCGCATATTTTCGATTTTTAATCCTAATTTCTTTAGATTTTCTTCAATTAGGTCTGCAAGGAACTCACCACTTAGCCTCTAGCTTCTACAAAGCCTACAAACTCTTCCCTGATTTTCTTCGTAGTTATATCCCAATATCGAATGCTAAGAGTCATCTGCTCGATAGTACCAGCATCGGTGGTTTCGTCAGCTAAAATACTAAAGAACCGACTTTCTTGCACATAGTTCAGTATTTTCTGTAATATGAGCTCCCCACAAATGTCAATTAATTCATTTTGAGTTGTTTTACTGATAAAAGTAGCGTTACGAGGAGCGTTGTTATGTGATTTTCCAAAACAATGTCACCTGCGTCAATACGAAACCTCAATAATGAACGAACGTTTCCTACATTTGCTATTAAACCCGAGCCATCCTCTTCCGTCAGGTTTCCATCATCTCGATGACCTCGTAATGGAATATTTTGTTTACCACATACACACACATGTCGTTTTTATTATGGGTAGTAAACGTAAACGATTTTCTTCAATTCTTCTTTTCATTTCAATATTGATTTTCATGGCAATCGATTCCGCTGGGTTTTCAAATGTCCTAAAGTCGGTAAAGTTAATTGTTGCTATTTTGTGGTATTCCTTAAAAGCGTGTCCTTGCAGACTTTCCTTGCCTTTTTTGTAGCAATGAAATGGACTCAGTACAAAACTGCCAAGCGATATCTTGCTTTTCCCCCCTTCTTTTGCTCCAAAGAGTACACATATTTTGCAATAAGCTCCAGCATGCTTAGCACTGTAACTCAACCAGGAAAATTCTGTAAGCCACGACCGTTGAAACTGCCTTTTACTTCCTGATTGCATAACAATCGGAAATTCACATGTTGCTGGTGGAATCCAAGTATTTGATACAATGCGATACTTTAATTAATCTGCATTTTTTTCCGATGAAATTTCCGATATCATACTCATCGGGTTGAATTTCTGTATCAATAAAAGCTTCAGTTGGATTCTTTACTTTTGGTGGGATTCCGTTGGATTTCATACTTTTGCTTGTATTCACATATTCTTTTTCGTTTTGACTATTAGTTGGTATATCATCTGTTGCCGTTTTCTTCTTGAAGAAATGGAAAATATATGCTTGAGATTTTCGCTTAGGCATATTTAGAGTGATGGGCTGGTTGCGTGCTCAGACAGAAATAAACACACAGCACGTTCCTGGAGAAAAAACGAACGAACTGTTTCTTTTCGTCAAAAAGAACTGTTGCAGGATGTCCATTCTTTTTAAGAGCGAATACATTTATAATTTTTTTTCAGTTTGCTACATTTGTTCAAACGAGCTTTCTTCTTTTTGTCCATAGTGTCCAAATAAAATAAACATCTTCTTGCTTATTTTAATGGACAAAAGGTATTTTTAGGGGAGATGGGTGAGTTGCACCGATAAGAAGGCAAAGTGAGCGAAAGAAAATAGGTTTTTCTTAGCTATTTTAGTAGGGGAAAATTTCTTTACAAAATGTCAAGCTTACGTTGGTGATGAATGTCCATCTGGTTGTGAACAAAGCGCCAAGTAACAATGGTCCAGAGAACGAACCCATTCTCTTTTGTGTGACGACCTGAGCAGAGCAGAAACATCTTACAGGACCAAGAAAAAAATGGTTAACATTGGTTTCCTATACTAATTTTTCAGAACTGTAAAAAATGTGTGAAATAACAAAAAATAATAAGAATTAACAAAAAAATCCTTTTGCTAAAAAGTTCTAGCTGCACCGCTAGTAAGGATGTTTCTCATCACAGGGGGGTCAGCTGACCCTTTGACCCCCCCTTGGATCCGCCACTGAGAACGCGTGAGATTTCGACAAAGAGGCTCTGCTCCATATGCCAATACAAATAGTCGGGTGGTATTAACGGAAACTCTGCTATCGCGTAATTGCACGAATATACATGCAGGATTTTGGTTGTGTCTATTCGTTTAAATGTGAAAATATAAGAAGTAGTATAATAAGATGAAACAAATTGGTCGGTGTCTAGGTAACAGTTGACTATTAATAGTCCAGACTGTTTTCAAGATTAGATCAAACAGAATTTTAACAGTTCTTGATTAAATATAACATATAAATATTTACAACGATATTGACAATTAAGTAAAGATATTTCGACCATTTGTCGATTTGCTAGACTTAAAGATTATGCGATCCGTCTAATCGCTTAAAATATAAATAATCCCTCAATCGCAGTCCGTCTGGCCACAAAGAAGTCTGGAGCTCATCTGCTACTGTTCTCACAGTAGAAACGTACAACTAACCAATTTTTTATCATTCGGAAGTTGAGGTTCCAATTCACGAGCCTCAATTAAATAATTGTTAGCTTTGCAATTCAAAGTTCAGATAATGAACTCTTGCGACCACAGCTTCGGCCGACCTGACTGTGCTGTGATCTCACAGTCATCATCTACTAAGCATATTAGATCAGGAACCAGTCGACTAAATCTAAATTACCAAATACACAGAAAAAAAACATACAAGCAAAACAATAAACAATAGTAAATAGTGGAACACACAGTGTTTCCTAGAATAGGAAAATAATAAAAAAAATGGTTTTAAACAACAATGATGGTTGAAGACAGTTCAAAAGTTCATGTTTAATAATAAAAAAATATATCAAAGTTCACAATGAAATTGTCCATGTTTCCATAAGATCAGCAGCTTTCAAAGTTATGTTTTTTTTTATTTGATTTGATAGCCTAAGAGGGACTGCTCAGACTAGTAGAAGTATGTAGAGCATAGTGTCCCTCCCAGTCCCCTTTATTAAGGTCTTAAAAAAAATTACAATCTACAGCCGAAGCTGGACGCGCCGTTAAACGCGACAAGAAGTGGGATTGAATGTTTAAGACAAATACAAATACAAACTATGGTCAACGACCAGATCATATATAAGCCGGTCCTGCTAGGGAAGGATCCTTTTCGCGACAGTTAGCAGGGACTGAATAGGAGTTGTGCATTGAGAGTGGCAGCTGACGACTACTTGGTAAGGTTAGAGAGTTCTGTCAGAAAAATATAAATTTTATGTAGCTTTCTGTTAAGGGTGTGCCTCTTTAGAATTTTACGAAGCCATTCCTTGGATTGCAGGCTTCCTAATATGCCACTGTGCTGTTAATGGGCAGGTGAAATAATAATGGGAGCCGACGCCTCTGTGCCACACTCGCAAAGGAATGTGTCTACACATTTAAATTTGTAGAGGTATTTTCGAAATGGACCGTGCCCCGTGAGAAATTCTGTTGTTGTAATTTGGAATATATTTCATTTTGCATCATCCAAACCCCTTTCTACTTAAAGTGTTGCAAGATCAAAAGACAATTACACCTACGCAGTGTAGAAGTAAAAATGTACTTTGATTTGCTGATAAAGAGACAATGAGACTGTGACGCATGCGCGCAACATTATGTTTATTTCGTAACTGTTTAGAATATTTTTTATTAGAACTTTTAGTTTAGTTTAGTTTTGTGATTATGATTGTTTGAGAGCGTTTCGCTCAGTTCAAAAACTGTAAATAATTAAGTATGTTTTTTTTCGTCGTGTGATGTGTTATTAAATCGTGATGTATAATAATATCTTGAATTTTATTTTGTGTCAAGAATAGTCTCTCGTGAACATGTTTCGCTTGCTCAAATATATAGATTATTGAAGATTCGGAGCCCCGATGTCCCGTTGGAATTTAGAGGTAAGAAAATTTGTATCTTACAAATTTTATTTTAACTGGAGTTTTAGAAATCAAATGGATCAAATTGATTATTTATATGTTATCAGCTCTGACTGATAAGTAATATATGCAGTCGGAGTTGTCACATAATAGTGGCATCTCTGCCGGGATTCGGGTGCTCCGTAGTTAAATAGTTAATTAGAAATTTCAACATTAAGTATGGACAAATTAAAGAAATCAAGGACGCCAGTGCGGTCCAACTTTACAAAATTAATAAAAGAAATTGAAGATATTTTGCAGGCTAAATGTGATGATTTAGATAGTCTGTCGTCCTTTTTAGATAGGTTAGAAGCAAAACATGAAGAACTCTCATTAATAGATAAACAAATTTTAGATCATTTATCTGAAGACAAAACTTGTCAACAAGATGCCTTTGTTTCTGAATATGATCAAATTGACAAATACAATACAAATTATTTGGAGATTAAAAATAAACTATCTAGATACATCCAAAAATTAAAGAAAGAGAGGAGTCAAGATATCTCTTTGTCATTAGATGGTATGGCAACCAAAAGAAAGTTTAAATTACCAAAATTAGAACTCAAGCCCTTTAATGGTGATATAAAAAATTGCTTATCTTTTTGGGGTCAATTTGAAAAAATCCACGAAGATCCCGATATAGTAAACGAGGACAAAATATAATATCTGATTCAAGTTACCCAAAAGGGATCTAGAGCTAGGGAAATTGTGGATTCTTTTCCCCCTACAGCCGATAGCTATCCAGAGGCGATCCAATCATTGAAGGCACGGTTCGGTAGAACTAGGGTATATAGGAGTCTTAGGTAGAACAGATATTTTAATTGAAGTATACATACGCGAAGTCCTAGGATTAGTTATTAATAATTCTTTGGGACAAGGCCAGAGACTGTCCCTTGTTAAGTTGTATGATAAAATAGAAATCTACCTTCGGTCATTAAAAATGTTAGGCGTATCGAGCGAAAATTATTCTTCGATTTTATACCCATTGGTCGAATCAGCATTGCCTTCAGATATTCTTAAATTATGGGAAAGACATCTTGGCACTTTATCTGTTAATGATAAAGATAAAGAGCAAGGAATTAATAAATTAGATACTTTAATGAAATTTTTACAAATTGAAGTTGAAATGGAGCAAAAAGTCAAATTGGCTAAGAGTGGGTTTTCTTTCGATAAAGATGTCTCAGTAAACAGAGAACTTAGATTCGATCGTAAGGATAAACATTTTTCCCTTCCTACGGCGGCCGAACTGTATAATGCAAATGATAAAAAATTGGAAGAACAGTGTGTCTTTTTCGAAAATAAACACCGTAGTCAAAATTGTAGAGCGGTATGGAAAATGACACTCGCGAAGAGAAAAGATGCTTTATTAAGAAAAGGAGCTTGCTTTCGATGCTTCAATGCCAACAACTTGGCAAAAGCTTGTAAAATTAAAACTAATTGTTCTCATTGTGGGAAAAAGCACCACCAGTTCATGTGCATAGAAAAGAATAAAATTAACTTAGGCGATAATTCTAAAGAGGATTCTATTCCTAATAAAGATTGTATGCTTGCGAATACAACTTCTAGAAAAAGGGTTTTGCTCCAAACATTGGTTGTACGCATATACAACGGGGATATCGTACGAAATGTTAGAATTTTATATGACACGGGATCGCAACGGTCGTATATATCAAAATTTGCTGTTAAAATGTTAGGATATAATAGTATAAGTACTACACGATAGATATTAAATTAATTTGGGAAATATGGATAATAGTTTTCGATGTAAGCTTGAAGTATTAGACCAACAAAAGATTTGCTCTGAAATTTCACCTATACCGGAAGGATCCTTTATTAATGAAATAAAACGGTACGGAATTTTATTGACTGATAGAGTCACTAAAGTTAATGATTTACTATACGAATTTTCTCCTGATGAAATTCACGTGTTAATTGGTGCAGATGTCGCCGGAAAATTATTTACCGGAATTTTAAAACAATTACAGGGCGGATTATTTGCATGGGAACTCGTTTAGGTTGGACAATTCTCGGGAAAACTGAAGGTTATGAAAATAAAAATATGAACAATCTAGTTTTCTCGCTGCATGTCAAAGAGGCAAAAATTACCGAGTTATGGCACCTTGACACTTTAGGAATTTGAGATCCTGGGGAGAGAAGAGATAGAGTTAGCCACTAAAGAACATTTTCTTAGTAATATAAGAGTAGATGCAGAGGATAGATATGAAGTTAGTCTTCCATAGATACAGGGCCACCCTAGATTACCCAGTTACGAAAATATCGCTCGACGTAGATTAAAAACATCTGTCGATTCATTAAAAAAGGTAGGAAAATTAGGTGATTATAATCAAATATTTAATGAATGGTTAGACGAGAAAATAATAGAAAAAGTTGATCAGAGAAAAACGTTAGGTAGTGAGCATTTCCTTCCTAGAAGAGCAGTGTTTAAAGAAAACTCCACTACAAAGGTGCGGCCGGTTTTTGATGGTTCAGCTCGGGAAAAGGACTCACCATCGATAAATTATTGTATTGAAAAGGGGTCAAACCTCGTAGAACTGATTCATTCTGTTTTAAACAGATTTAGATTGGAGAAAATAGGGGTATTGCTGACATAAAATTACAGATTGGCATCACAGAAAAAGATCGATCATACTTGAAATTTCTATGGTATGAAGAAGGGGACCCTCAAAAGTTGATAACGCTTCAACATAGAAGAGTAGTATTTGGCATTTCATGTAGCCCCTATCTTTTAGGTGCCACGTTAGAATATCATTTAAAAAATGCACCTGAACAATTTAAAAACACTGCGTTTAAATTGTTAGAGTCATTTTATGTAGACAACTGTGTTACGAGTGTTGATAATAAGGAACAGCTGAACAGATTTATCGAAGAGTCAAAAACTCTTCTTAGCAATGCTAAATTCGACCTTCGCGGGTGGGATCATAGTTTTCGAGAAGTTTTTACAGGGGAAAATATCCCTGTTTTGGGGCTAATGGGGGATTTTAAAAGGGACACATTAGCAGTTGATTTAAAAGAAATTTCAGAAGATGATTGCCAAGTAACTAAAAGAAACATTTTATTGTCTGTACACAGAATTTTTGATCCTATCGGATACACATGTCCTGTAACATTAGGACCTAAAATATTATTACAGGAGCGTTGGAAAGCTAAAGTGACATGGGGCACGGAACTACCTGTTTCTATTAAGAAAAAATTTGAAAAATGGAAAAAACAATTAGGAAAATTAGGGACTATTGAAATACCTAGGTGTTTTTCACGAGATGCCGATAAGTTGCATTCCTTGCATGTTTTTTGCGACGCTAGTAAAGTAGCGTATGCTACGTATATATTTTTACGGACCGAAAATGAGAACGGTGGTTTTTGTCAGTTGGTTCAAGGAAGAAGTCGAGTTGCTCCTATGAAAACAATTTCCATCCCCAGGTTGGAATTATTGGCTCGTAATATTGGGGCTAGATTAGCAAATAGTGTTAAAACTGATTTGGAATTAGATAACATTGACATTTTTTATTGGACTGATTCGGCCAATGCACTTTACTGGATAAAAATAAATGAAAATTGGGCATCTTTTGTTTACAACCGAGTGTCCGAAATTCGCTCATTAAGTAATCCTTCAA
Source organism: Maratus michaelseni (assembly GCA_963931845.1). Lineage (NCBI taxonomy): Eukaryota > Metazoa > Arthropoda > Arachnida > Araneae > Salticidae > Maratus > Maratus michaelseni. The sequence goes on from OZ007600.1 coordinate 80,303,355, forward strand.
AATGGCACTTTATTCCTGGCTAATTGAATCCGGATGACCTGCCTTCAAGGGGTTGTACTGCTGAGGTTTTAGCCCAAGATAAATGGTGGGAGGGACCGCAGTGGTTGAGAAAACCAATGGACGAGTGGCCAAAATCAGAAATGTTTCCCGATTTCGAAATTATCGATGCAGAAAGAAGAAAAACAATTATTAGTGCTAACAATGTAGAGGTTCACACTGAACAATTTTACACTAGAATTTCTTCCTACGATAAATTAGTAAAAGTAATCGCGTGGATATACAGATTTTACAAAAATTGTAAGAAAGCTAAAGAAGATAGAGAATTAAAAATTTTAACTGTGGAAGAGCAGAATGAAGCTGGAAATCTAATACTGAAATTAGTTCAACAATCGTTTACTGGTACCCAAGATAAACATTTAAAAGCATTTCAGACCATGACAGATTCGGCTAGAGTTCTGCGGTTGAAATCACGCATACATTTGAGAGATGATATTATGAATTTCAGATTTCCTATTATCCTTCCACAAGACCATCCCGTAGTTGAAAAATTAATTAGATCTAGACACTTGAAACTAGGACATGCCGGGGTACAAATTATGATGTCTAATTTAAGGGAAGATTTTTGGATCTTAAAATTCCGAAAAACTATCAGAAAAAATATTAGAACCTGTGTAAGATGTAGACGACACGATTTTAAACCAGTAGAAATTTCCACTCCTCCCTTACCTGAAGATGGAGTAAGAGAAGCTGCCATTTTCCAAATTGTTGGTCTGGATTATGCCGGTCCGCTTATTCTTAAAGAAAATAGGAAAATCTGGCTAGTAATATACACTAGCGTGGATCGAAAAATCGAAATGTGGATAATCGAATCGGCGCGGGGTACAAAAGTTGCCTTTTGTGTATATTAGTTTACATCTGTTTTTTTTTTATTGAAATCTATTCATATCTTCCGGTGCCCCAAGCGCCCCAAAAACAGTTAAAAATTGAAATTTTTATGAAAATTTATATATTTTATTATTTTTATTATTTTTAAAAATTACTTTTGACGCGGGGTGCAAAAGTTATCTTTTATGCATGTTTTTACATGTTTTTTTAAATTGAAATCTATTCATATTTTCCAGTGCCCCAAGCGCCCCAAAAATAGTTAAAAATTGAAAGTTTTGTGAAAATTTATAATTTTTTTTGTTTTCTTTTATTCTTTATTTATTTCTTTAATTACTTTTAGCGCGGGGTGCAAAAGTTGTCTTTTAAACCTACTAGCACACATGCAAAACATTTTTAACTTCAATAAATGTCTTCCGGGTGTCCCAAGACTCTTAAATACTTGCCGAAAATCGAACTTTTATGCAAATCTTGAACTTAAAATTATAAGTAAAAATAAGAGTTAAATAATATTTTGTATAGCGTAATTATTAGATCCAGGGGATGACAAATCGTTTATCGTTTATATTAAATGTATAATTTTTAATACTATACTGTTATATACGAAGTTTCGAACAGAACAGTTGCCTCAATTTGCCAGTGCTGTTTTACAAGATATTGGAATTGTACACAATAAAGGGACTTCGAATTTAGTAGATCGCAACAAAATTCGTCGGTAGTGTACAAAGGCTCGATATTTAGTAGCAGAGACGAGCAATTTAGCTGTGTCTCTGTCTATTTTAACTGTATTATTTTCCGATGGGAAAAAGACAATACAAAAATGCTAGTGATGAAGAGCACAATGTGCTACACAAAGATCATAAAGGAGGAACATTATTCTCTTGTAAAGGAACCTGACTCACTGCATATTGGACACGTTACATTTGTAACAGAAGAAGCTAAAGGTCTTTACGACATTTACTACATTCTTTAGATGTGCAACAACTGGTACTAAAGCCTTTTTGTGGGCCAATTGGTACAGCAATCAAAACCTGTGAGGAGCTACCTGTAGCTTCCTTTTCTTCAATAAGTGTGGATAATATGCTAGATAACATAGGTAGAATGGTTTTCAGCAATGATCAGCAATATTTATATGGTATTTGCGTAGAAATATCACTTGATGAAAGTGGCTCTGACCGGGCATTTAAAAACCCTGTTCCAGTTGTTTACTCAAGATGGCTAACGACTGCAGGTAGAAAGTTAAGGTTGTAGGTGGCCACAGAAAATCCATCTGAGAATCTCATTATTCTTAGAAAATATCTTATGAAAGTATGGACCTATAGGGCTCCATATCAAAACAAAGCCCTCCATAATAGGAGGACAGCGGTATATTTGGAAACTTATCCCATTTTACCCCAATCTAAGAAAGTTTGTAGACGCTGTTGTTCAACTATATAGCTTCTTTTGTCATCCTGAATTTTTTTTATTATCTATGCTCTGAGATAACACAGAGCCTATCAGGTATTTAATAATACGAAAACTATTTAGTGCTAGAAATGGAAATAGAGGATTACCAGAAGTAAGAATTTTTCAAGTACCAAAAATAGATACACTTCAAAGCAAAGTATTATTGTGAACTTATTGACTGGCAATGAGTTGGACGTTTCGAACCACCTCTTTTGATGAATGTGCCTTACGAAGAAATTGAGGCCATGGTAAATGAAAGAAAAACGGAGGAATGGTCAAAATATCAATGCCATACACAATATGATAAAAGATACATTTACCTAGTGCCTGAGGCATCAGAAAGTGTATATGCACAAGAAAAAAGACTCGGTTTCACATTGAATTTAATAAAATCAAGACGCCATATCAAACATTTTAATCCCAAAAAGGATTACAAACTTTAGAAATATGTAAATCTCCAAATTAAAAGAAGTAAACAATTTGCTACGTAAGGTCAATTTTTATAATTTTTATGATTTAGTCCTTTGATTTTTAAATTTATACTTCATGTATTATTATAAAATTATTATTATTTATGTTTATCTTTATTAATTAAACACTTTGTCAAATTTGTAAGACATTTTCTTAAAAATTTCAATATTTAACTATATTTGGGGTACCGGCAGATATGAATGGATTTCGATAAAAAAATATATATACATATGTAAACTACAGAATTATGTAATACACCCAATACACAACTTTCTCACACGACGCCAAATAGAATTTTTTTTTAAATTAAAAAACAAAAAAATTATAAATTTTCGTAAAACCTGCAATTTTTAACTATTTTTGGGACGCTTGGGGCACCTGAAGATATGAATGGATTTCGATTTAAAAAAACATGCAAACTAATGTATATAAAAGACAACTTTCACACCCCGCGCCAAAAATAATTTAAAACAAATAAAAAAAACAAAAAAAAATTATAAGTTTTCATAAAAATTTCAATTTTTAACTATTTTTGAGGCGCTTGGGGCACCGGAAGATATGAATGGATTTCAATAATAAAAAAAAAAACGTGTAAACTAATATACATAAAAGGCAACTTTTGCACCCCGCGCCAAAAGTAATTTCGAAAAAGAAAAAAAAAATTCGTATACTTTTCGATCCACCCTAATATACACTTGTGCTGTTTTTCGAGCAGTTCATTTTGAATTAGCTACCTCTTTATCAACTGAAGTGTTTTTACTAACGTTGAGAAGATTCATAGCCCGTAGAGGCAGACCTTCTATTATCTATACAGATAATGGTAAAAATTTTGTAGGAGCAGAAATTTTTTTGAAAGAAATAAACTGGAATTCAGTAGAAAATGATAGTATATCAAGGAAAATTATTTGGAAATTTATACCTCCTTCAGCTCCGTGGTGGGGAGGGTGGTGGAAGCGATTGATTGGCTTAATCAAGAGAATACTCAGAAAGGTTTTACGAAAGAGTTCTCTGAATTATAAAGAAATACAAACCATTATATGTGACCTAGAAAGTGTTATCAACAGTCGCCCCCTTACTTATGTGTCAGAAGATTTAAATGATCTCGTACCTCTCACTCCGTCCATGTTCTTGCTAGAAGTTAAAGGTAGTGGTACACCCGATATTGATATTTTAGATGCCAAATCATTGAACAAAAGGCATGTTTATCAACAGAAAATAAGACAAGACCTTCGTAAACGATTTAGATCAGAATATTTAGGCCAATTGCGACAACCTACTAGACGGCAAAAAATAGAGAAACCCTTTGCAATAGGTGATGTTGTGATTGTTTCCAGTGACAATAATAAAAGAATTGATTGGCCGCTGGCCAAAGTGACTGAAATTTTTCCATCTAAGGATGGACACATCCGCTTAGTGAAAATAAGAATGAAAACTTTGGAATATTTAAGACCTACAAGCATGTTAATACCCTTAGAAGTATCACAAGATAACGACAGTATGAGAAACCATTTCAAGGACAAGATTCTAATGAACATAAAGAACAATCCAGTTATCCTCCTAGTGGTTCTTGTCAGTGACAGTACGTCGGACGTTTCAGTTCATCGTTCCAGATATGGGCGTGTCATAAAACCTCGAACTAATTGGAAGATTTGAGTTCCAGACTCTGAAACTCAAAGGTGGGAGGATGTTGTAATTTGGAATACATTTCATTTTGCATCATCCAAACCCCTTTCTACTTAAAATGTTGCAAGATCAAAAAACAATTACACCTACGCAATATAGAAGTAAAAATGTACTTTGATTTGCTGATAAAGAGACAATGAGACTGTGTCGCATGCGCGCAACATTATGTTTATTCCGTAACTGTTTAGAATATTTTTTTATTAGAACTTTTAGTTTAGTTTAGTTTTGTGATTATGATTGTTTGAGAGCGTTTCGCTCAGTTCAAAAACTGTAAATAATTAAGTATGTTTTTTCGTCGTGTGATGTGTTATTAAATTGTGATGTATAATAATATCTTGAATATTATTTGGTGTCAAGAATAGTCTCTCGTGAACATGTTTCGCTTGCTTAAATATATAGATTATTGAAGATTCGGAGCCCCGATGTCCCGTTGGATTTTAGGGGTAAGAAAATTTGTATCTTACCAATTTTATTTTAACTAGAGTTTTAGAAATCAAATGGATCAAATTGATTATTTATATGTTATCAGCTCTGACTGATAAGTAATATAGGCAGTCGGAGTTGTCACAGCTGTTGTGTGTGCGGAGAGGTTGTAGTGTGTTATTGAGACTTTCGGTATTAAATTATATGTGTGTCGGCCTTTGCTGCTGTTATCCCAGATTGATTGCCATTCCGTGAGTATATTTGCTTTTAGTAAACGTTTCATGTATGTGGAAGGAATTGGAAGATGGATGTCAATGTGTGGTTTAGCTGTTGCTTTCTTTGCGAGTGCGTCCGCGATTTCATTACCTTGAACGCCCGTGTGCTCTGAAACGTGGCCAAGAGCTACTCTATTTAGAAGGGACTTTAACTTAAGTTTGATTTCTAGGATTAGCGGATGTTTGGTTCTATGGGCATAGATAGCCTGCAGACCCGAAAGACTGTCGCTATAAATTTGGACGGACGAAGGGGTGTGTTGTGTTTGTCTGGATCCAGTCCAGGGCTTTTAGGATGGCATAGAGTTCTGCCTGATAAACAGAATTGTGGTCATCTAGTCTGCAGGACCACTGATGGGTGACGGCATTCCTTTCCGTGGCGCAGAATGCTGCTGCCACGCCGGTGACTGTTCTGGTCCCATCAATGAAGAGAGTAATCCTAGAGGATGGGGAGAAGGAATTAAGATTGGTGTTTACTTGGAAGTGAGATGTCTCATCGGAGGGGTGTACCTGATATCCTGGAACTTTGTGCTGTATTTTGGTGTTTGGAAGGAATTCGCTTGCAGACGGTTCATGTTTCAGGTGGAGAATACGTCCCTTGGTGTATTCATATGCGAGTATTGTGTCGATTGGTGTTATGATATTTAGCGCATCCGTGGAGATTGTTTTGTAGCCTCGTGAGACATTCGTTGTAGTGAGATCAATTTTGTTAATGCTTGTTTTGTTAAGTGTCCACCATATGCTTGCCCCGTATGTTATTATTTTCTCTACTATAGTGTGATACCATATTTTAAGCATGAAGTTGCTAATACCCCATGTTTTTGACGTCATTTTTAGTGAGTTGTGCTGAAAAATTATGAGTTTTATTTAAGTTTATGCAGATGTGCTAGCCAATTTTGATGCTTATCGATAGTTATGCCTAAAAGTTTGAGGTATGGAACATGGTGGACGCTGATCCCGTTGACGCGAATGATTGAGTTTCTGCCACACAGAAAGCGCGGTTTTGCAAATGGCAGTGCTTGAGATTTGCCTGGCGAAAGTTGTAGGTGTAGGGATTCCAGTAACTGGCAGAACACAGGGAGAGCTGAAGCTGCCTCTTGCTCGAAATTCAGACGGATGCGGCTCGAAAAAATAAAGGTGAAGTCGTCCGCGAACGCGTAGAGGACGAAATTTAGTTTATCTAATTCTTTAAGGAATAAATTTGCTATTAGCAGCCATAGAATGGGTCCGAGGCAAGAGCCTTGTGGTCAACCCTTTTCTAAATTGTGTGTTGAGGTGCCTGCACCCCAGTTGATTAGAACGCTGCGCGGTGATAAGTAGGAGCGGATGACTCCAGCAATATTTCTCGGGCAGTTGAGTACTTGTAGTTGTTGTATAATATCGCGCCATTCCACGTTGTCGAAAGCCCCCTGTATATCAAGTGAGACGAGGGAAGTGTAATTTCCACAGGCAATGCTATCAGCGCAGGAATTCGTGATGGCATGAAGAGCTTTTTCGCAAGATCTGCCCTCTCTGAACCCAAATTGGCGCGGGTGCAGGATATTGTTAGTTTCTAGAAAAATGGTCAATCGTTGGACCAGGAGCTTTTCAAGCAATTTTCCTAGCGTTGGTAGTAGGCAGATCGGCTGGTATGAGCCGTTGCCATCGAGACAGTCAAGGCCAAATGGCGCTCTGAAAATGTTCTCGTTACGTCACTGTTAGTCGACCAACCCGACCTCTCGTCTACCTCATTCACTTTCGTTGTTTTGTGGCGCGCCATTTCAAACATAAACATTTTTATTTTTTGAAGTAACTGAATTCTTATTCTTTATTCATCATCTATAAATCGTATAAATATATTAAAGAGTACATTATTTTGAGTTTTCGGCATACAATCATGCCACATAGCTGTTTCGTTACGGGATGCAATGGAAATTATGACAATGGACCCCATATGCGAGTGTATAGTTTCCCAGAAATGAAGATATGAAAAAAATATAGATAGCTGCGATTCCAAGACAAAATCTAAAGATAACAAATTCATCAAAGGCAAGTGCAATATTTGAATATTATTATTATTATTATTATTTTGTAGTTGCTGTCTGTTTCCGTTTTCAATCTATAAATTAAAAAGTTGCGTTATAGAGATTGTCTTATTACCATCAAACTTTCAAATTTTGTTCTAGTTGGGATTATATTTGGATAAAAGATTTATAATTTGTAAAATTCGAAATAAATATGACGTAATTAGTGTTTGCAAAATCAGTTTGAAAATATATTCTGTAGTTAATAAAAAAAATGTAATTCATCTCAGTATACTTATTTTGTTCTTTTCTTTATTCAATTCTAATAAATACACGTCTAATCTTATATTATGATATGAATTTTCTGACAGTTATCCTTTGAACATTCTTTCTTTAGGGATATTTAAAAAATAGCATGTTATGGGTGCAATTATATAAGACTGTTTTCAATATTGAACGGCATTAATGGGAATATTTTTGTTACATCTATCAATCTATATATTTGTGTTTATGGATTCAATTATGTATTATATGTGGGCGCATGTGGAAGTAGATGATTTTTAATCAGATGAATATGATAATGTCAGTCACGATTCTTATCAGTTGTGTTAAAATTCAACATTCAATCAAATCAATCACTCTCTCCCATAAGTCTAAGTGATGTTAAATTAAAAGCATTAAAATTAAATTTTATTGAACTGTGCAGTATTTTAAGGATCTTATTCATCATTTTGCATTCTCAAATATGTTTAAAAATTACATGTTTTCTTAATCCTAATTTCTTTCGCTTTTCCTATTACAGCTGGGTGCGAAATCATTCAGGGTCAAGGGAGCCGTGTCCTTAGCGAATTTGTGCGGATAAGTGCGTTTTAAAGCTAAGAAATACACAAAGCGATTGGGGTCGTTCAAGGGCCCGGCGTTCTCTCTGAATACTAGTGAATATTCAGAATCAGGAGCTGAAGGGTTCTTTTTGATCGACCAGATCTCCGGACGGGTTCGACCGGGTGGCGAATCACCGAACTCTCGGTGACGGCTCATCCGACCTGTTTGGGGTTTTTGCACGGTGCGAAGAGATTCGAGACGATTTTTGGTTTCGAAATTTTTTGTTCCCGTGTTCTGATCGCTCTTCTTTGATTAGACAAAGAGTCTGTGCGTCGACGTCGCAGCACCCAGCGGACTCTGAGTAGGTTTCCGAAGCTACGTCAGAGCTAAAACAGAACTTTGTCGCTTGCAGAACCTGTCCAATTCTGCAAGGTCACCTGAACGAAGGAAGTCAGTAGGGTTTGACTATGGATTGTAACTTGAAGGATATGACGGAACAAACAGCTGTTTTAACAGCTCAGGGCATCACGCCCGATGTTGAATCACAGGTCGAGATCGAAGACCAAAAGCAGCAGCTGCTTGCGATGTGCGAGTCGCCATTGCCCAGCGCTGCAAACAAGGGAGACGGCGAAAGCTCGAGCCCAAGCGTCGTCTCATGCGACAGCAGGTGCACGAGCCCCGAGCTCCCAGCGTCTACCTCGGTAGATGCAGGATGTCAAACCGAAAGCAGAATAGACTCAGCCAGTTTATCTACTGCAGATATGGATGAGTTCTCGGCTGTTTTCGTCGAGGATTCTCACGTCGCATTGACAGAGATCCTCGGGAGGATGGGTAAGGACAGAAACCTAACGGCAGCTAAGAGACAGAGTTACACGGAGCTCATTACGCCATTTATGGAGTATGTCTCGAGGCAGCATAGTTGGCTCTGTTTCCTCCACGGGAAAACCTCACAGAAGGGAGAGACACAACCTGACGGTTGCGACGTTGGTGTGGGCACAACGCCACATCGTACGAGGGACGTTCGCCGTATGTCAGATCGTCTCGCCCGGACGGAGGCGGTACCAACGCTTGGAGAGACGAAAGTGTCAAAGAACTCGTTCTCAGACACAAAGTCTAAATTGGTGCAGACAAATCTTCCAAAAACTGCTGCCAAGTTCACCCAAACTGGCAAGCCAAGGAGGAGGAAGATGCGCCGAAAATGGAAGGACAGGAAGAAGCGGAAGACGGACGTCTCAACGTGTCCACCTGCCGACGAACGACCCGAACAAAGCCTGAAAAAGGCGGAGATCAGGGCGGTTCCGAAGGAGGGCGAACTTGAGCACACGTCAACCGCAGACTCCTCGGAGAGGCAGCCGGACGTCCCAACGTGCCCTCCTGCCGACGAGCGACCCGAACAAAACCTCGAAGAGGTAGCGACTACGGTGGCTCTGAAGGAGGACGAACTTGGGCATACGGCAGACGCCTCGACCTCAGAACTTGCAAAGACAGCGGACCTGCCGACCGACGAGCAGCCCGAACAAAACCCCCGTCGGGGGGCAGAGACCAAGGCGACTCAGAGGAAAAGCAGGACTGCTCGAAAAGCAAGGGACGATCCAGAGGTCCTTAGGGACGCAGAAACTGACAAGGCCGGGCAAGACAGTCCACCCGCCGAAGAGACTTCCAAGCGTCCTCCCAAAAGGAGGAAGCAAAAGAAGACTCAGAGGGAGGACAGAGACATCCACACGAGTCAGAAGAAGCACCCAGATAAGGAACGTCCTTCCTCCAAGCAGGGAAAGTCAGGAAAGAAGTCGAAAGTGAAGAACCGAAAGGACAAGCTGACTTCCGGAAAGACGGACCCAACCTTGAACGCACGTCCAAAAGGTGAAACTCCTCAAAAGGGAGAAGAACCTTGGACAACAGTCGTTAAAAAGTCGAGGAAGAAGCTGCAGAAGTCGGAACAACAGGGATACCCGAAAGATGGCCGAAAGGCTGACAGAGTTCCGACACATTCTGCCCGACAACGACCTGGGAAAATGGCGGCCCAAGGTCAGCGGCAAGGGTCTAAGTCCTCGACAAAGACCCCGCCGAAAGAGGAATTCATTCTCTTCGTTCGCCCAAAGGGGACAGGCGAACATGTCGTAGCTTCTTCCGCTGAGACGCTCAAACTAGTAGCAAGCAAAGTAGACCCAGTGAGCTCCAGGATTTCCATCAGGAGCAATAGACCAATCTCGGGAGGCGGAATAGCCTTCCACGCTCAATCCGCGGAAGACCTCGCGAAGCTGGAAAGCGCACTGGAGAACACAGAGCTTGTGAAGGATCTAGCAGTAACAAAGCCCAGACGGCGTACCCCTGAAATAATCATTTTCGGGGTCGATCCAAGTCTGCCAGAGGAACGGATAGTTGTTGCACTTCAAGAACAAAATGAATCCCTCAAAGATTGAACTCTTGAGCTGCGAACCTGTTTCGCCAGCGCGAGAGGCCGCAACGCTGTCCTCTCAGTAGACGAAGTTTCGTATCAGCGCTTGAAAGGGCTGCGTTCACTGCAAGTTGGCTGGGGTCAGGCGGTGTTCCGACCGAACCGACGTCCGTTGGTTTGCTATCGTTGTTGGAGGTACGGCCACACACGTTCAGTTTGTCACAGAGCGTCCCTTTGCGGGAGATGTGGGGCCAAAGGACACGAGACGATAGGCTGCACTCTTCCACCGAAGTGCCCTAATTGTAGCTTTAGGAATTTGCGCAGAACGGAAGACGAGAAATTGTCGACCACTCACGCGGCAGGTTCCAAGGAGTGCCACATCCACCAGTTGGAGTTCGAGCGAATCAAAAGGATCCAAGATGGAGAGTAAAATTCATTTTGCCCATCTAAATTGTCATAAGGAAATTGCTTGTATGGATCAACTAAGTCGTGACACGATCTCCCTGGGTTTGGATGTGGTCTCGTTGAACGAACCGCATGTCGCCGAAGGTTCTGTTAGCGGCACCCCCGAGGGCTACGTGCAAGTTCACTCCGCAGGAAACCGCTTCAGGGCGGCCCTCTGGGTGAGCAAGCGCATTCACTTCGTCTCCGTCCTAAGGCGTTCTGACGTGGTGGCAATCCGCTGCAGATGGTCAGGGAAAGATGTGCTAGTAATAACATGTTACTGCGCTCCTTCCCAAGACATTGACCTTGTGCTCGTACCGTTGACGACCCTTTTAGGAACCTACCCGAATGACAACGTCATTCTAGTGGTGACTTTAACGCTAAGTCAACGATCTGGGGGCAACGGCCGACAGATCCGCGAGGGCGAGATGTCATCGCACTCGCATTGAACGCAAACCTGGAGTTTGTCAATGACCCGGATAGCTTGTCCTCCTTCTCTGGTTCTCAGGGTGAGGGGTGGATCGACATCCTGTTGGTCCGGTTTTGCGCAAACCGCATTACCGACTGGAGGATATCCGAGGTCCCGTCGCTAAGCGACCACCGAATCATGATGTGGGATTATCAGGGCAAACCAGCCAATCGCCTCCCGAGAGATGTCAGCCGTCGCTGGTATAAGAGGGACTTGGACTGGGGCGCATTCTCCCGCGATCTGCAGGCGGCAGATCTGATTCGGTACGAGTTTGCAACCCCTGATGAGGGAGTCGAATACTTGATGTCGACTTTGAGTCGGCTATGTCTTGAACGCAAAAAGCGCCGACCGGCAGTGCGTCGTGAAGCGTTTTGGTGATCAGATCAGCTGGCCAGCCAGCGAAATCGGTTGCGTGCGCTACGTCGACTCTACCAGCGAACGCTGGAGCCGGCGGAGCGGGGGAGACTTGGATCTCTCTATAAGCGTAAGCGGGCAGAGTACATGAAGGCGATCCTGTACGCAAAGCGTGCTTCGTTCAGAAGATTTATTTCTGAAGGACTTAGTACGGACAAACTAGGCCAGGTAGTTGAGGTGGTGCGAGGTAAGTGGCGAAGGGAAGCCCAAGAAATGCTTGTGCTTCCATCCGGACAGGTAGTCTCGACTTGGGAGGAATCCCAGGCCGCACTTACAAGACACCACTTCCTATCAGCTGATGACGTTTCCCAGGTCGCATGCAGTAAGACCGACGAACCGACTCTGTTTTCAATCCATGAACTTGAATTTGCAGTGGAATCGCTGCCACCTGACAAGGCGCCTGGTCATGACGGATTCAGTCTCGCGATCGTCCGAGCGGTCTTGAAACACCACCCTCAGTGGCTGTTGTCCATGTACAACCACTGTCTGAGAGAGTTGTTTTCCGCGGACATGGAAGCGGGCCATTGCTGTGTTTTTTCCTAAACCCGGGAAGGAGCGTAGTGACCCAGCGACCTACCGCCCTAGTTGTCTTTTACCGGCCTTCGGGAAGGTTCTAGATAAAATGTGCGCAACTCGGCTGGTACTATATTTGGAGTCCAATCGCCTGATCGACGCAAGGCAGTACGGCTTTCGCAAGAAGGTCAGTACGGTCGACGCTCTCCATCGAGTGATGGATTACATAGCTACCTCAAAGAGTCGTGGAGAATTCACGTGTCTTCTCACGCTTGATATCAAGTCAGCATTCAATAGTGTTCGACGAACAGACATTCTCAGATTTCTGGAAGAATTGGGCGTCGAACCATGGCTCCTTGGATTGATAGAAGACTATTTGTGGGATAGATCTATCATCCAATCAGATGACGGGGACCACTACTTTAACGTAGGAGTACCCCAAGGTTCGTGTCTCGGACCATACCTCTGGCTCGTGGTAATAGAGTTCCTGTTGAGACGGTTGCCAGACGATGAAGACGAGGCCTATGTTGTTGTGGTCTTCGCCGATGACGTCTTTGTGGCCGCAAGACGAAGAGCTGCTATGGGGTTCGCGCCGTTGCTGGGACCGGTCCTCTCAAGGATCCACGCCTGGGCGACGGAATGCAGCCTCACATTCAGCTTTGAGAAATGCGGCTACACGGTTATGAAACCCATGGGCAAACTAAAACACGCCCCATCTATTCCTATCCTCATGGAAGGAAACAAAATCGGCTTTAAATGGCAGATTTTGTACCTGGGTCTCATAATCGACCACCACCTAAGTTGGATGCCGCACCTGGCCGCCACCCAGGAAAAGGCATTTAAGGTGTTGAATAAATTGAACCGTCTCTCAGGAGCCACATGGGGTCTGAGACCGAAAGTTAGAAAGATTCTCTACTCTATCATAGCGGAAAGAATCATTCTTTACGCGGCATCTATTTGGTATTACTCAAAGAAGGTAGTGGTTGCAAACAGGTTGCTTAGCATGCAAAGGAGCCTACTCCTTTGCGTAACAAAATGTTACGCGACAACCTCCACGGATGCTCTTCACGTCTTGTCAGGGGTTCTTCCCCTCGACTTGCGTGCGGGGCTGGAAAGGGACTACACGGCCCTTGTCCGATGGAAGAAGAGCGTTGACGGTACCGGACTAGACTTCGAGACAGTCGACCTCTGGAGGCCCACTCCCAGACTTGAGGATCTCTGGAGAGTCCGTTGGACCGCGGATTTGGAGCCGCGGACTTCGTGTTCGTACTACACGGACGGATCCAAGCAAGAGAACACCACAGTAGGCTGTGCGTTCCTTGCTGTGTCAGAGAACCAAGTACTTGCGGAGAGCCAGTTCCGTCTCTCCGACGGGGCGGAAGTGTTTGCAGCGGAGGTCCATGCGATCAAAGAAGCAATCACCCATGCCCACAGGAGAGGTCTCGGGGAGCTCGACGTCTTCTCAGACTCGAGATCGGCGCTCCAAGCGCTTCACGGACTTGTGCCTCAGCACAAGGCCATTGCCGAGATTCGGGATCTGATTAAAACAACAGGAATTGAGGTTCATCTGCATTGGGTCCGGGCCCATGTTGGTCACATCTTTAACGAAAGGGCGGACAAGTTGGCAAAAGAAGCCACTGCTCGACAAGACGTTGATGTAGTGATTCCAGTCACGCGCCGCCAAGCCAAAAAAGACCTCTTTGGACGTGCCTTGTCCGAGTGGCAAGAGAGATGGGACCAATCTGGGACCGGGCGCAAGACCTATGAATCTTTCCCACGCGTCGGCATCCGTCGACTGCAGGGCGATTTCTTCATTAATCAGGTCTTCACGGGACACGGCACCTTTGGCGACCACCAGGCTCGATTCTTTCACCACGACTCTACATGTTTTTGTGGGGTTGAGGTGTGTGACATCAGCCATGTGCTCTTCCGGTGCGAGCTCTGGAAGTCTGTGCGGGAAAAGTACTTTCCTCGTGACTTTCGGACGCGAACGCCGCGCGATCTCTGCCTGTGCGGCTACGCCAGAAAGGGTGTCAGGTTGATCATTCACCGACTCCTTATGCGTACATTAGATCGCAACCTTGGTCGCCAAAGAGCAGGCCGAAATCACCGAGCTCTTCCACGCCCACACTTGAACGCACTGCGAAATGCCCGTGGTCCCCACGGCGCAGGACGTAGAGGTAGAGGTAATGGTGCAATAAGTACGCAGGCTTGAGATTCGTCTCATAAGCCGGCAGTTGTCTGTGATAAATGGGCTAGTCACAGTTGTGTATATATATGTTGTTGTAGTTAAAGTTTGTTGTTAATGTTTAAAATGTTTAAGCATGTTTGTTGTTGTTGTTGTAAATTTAGAGTTTATATATTGTTGTACTAATCCTTTCCCTTTCAGGATCCACTGCAAAAGGGAACGTGACAACCTCTGTAGGTTGCTCACACCCCTCGAGCTGTGGTAAAGCAAGAGCCGTCGTGGTAGCTCGACATATGACCTAGCGACCGTCTCCCCCTATGGGGTCTCGCGAACGAAGTCGTTGGGGGTTCCATGGCGGTTCATCAAGGTTCCGTCTCTGCGGAAGTTTCCTCCGAAGTGTGGGGTTACTACCGTGACGACCTATGTCACCAACCTTGGTAAAATGACCTGGGGGTCCGCAGTGGGGAGCGGCCTCAGGCCGATCGCAGCGCCGGTCGAGACAAAGCCCTGGTGCGTTAAAAGCCCTTCAGAGGCTTGGGTGCGATGGTCGTTTACGCGCGTCGGCGACCCCCGTGGGCGCCTGACGGCGCAGGATAGTTTTTTCCTATTACAGAATGCAAGAATTGTTGGCACCGAATTCTTTTGGTTCCTTTAATATCTAAAATAAAAGTTGGAAAAGCTTTTAGTTTTATTTTTTAAGTACAATTTGTGTTTATATATATTAATTCCATTGAAAATTATATATAAAATATAAATATTATAAATGCATAAATATAATGTGTAAATAATCCATGATTATTTAGGTTTAAAATACTTTAATTATATATTCTTTTCATTTTTTTCTAAAAATAGATTACAGAGGACGACGCTCTTGAAAAAGGTTAACATGGATGGACTTTGCATGTATTTGTTTAGAATGTTATATACAAATTAAAATATTAATTTTATTGCGCTGAGAAAATGAATCATATTGTTATTAAATTGTGCGAGTTCTTGCAGATGAGGAGTGTGGCTTAATCTATGTATTTTGCAAAATTTCCTTTTCTTGTTATATTAATTATAATTAGCAGTGTGCCTTTTCTTAAAAAAATATTAAATGTATTTGTGAAAAATTTAATAGATCATTTAATTTTTTTTTTTTCATTTAAAGCAAATAAATAATTTGTGAATTGTCCTATTTTGAATTAATAATATTTAAAGAACAAAAGCTATTATATTCAGTACACTTTGAAATTATAATTGAATTAAGAAACTGCAGAGGTCAGAATTAAGAGGTAAAACTATTTTGTCACTGAAAAAAAAAAAAATATCAAATTGCAATTCAAAAAATCTGATTAGTTTGATTTTAAAAGTAATTTTTTATATACATTCTCATATATGAACAGTCGAATTATTAAATGGAAAAAGAGTCTAAATATGGATTTCAAGTTCTGAAATTTTCAAAGGTAGGTTTAAATTTCCCTTTGTAATTTTCAGTAAAAGTCAACAAAAGGTAAAATGTTGCCAACTTAAAATGTACTTATTTTATTACTGAAATCAATCATATCATATAGAAACAAATAATATAATTGATTTATTCAGTGAAATAATAACGATGATTTTTTTTACTTGTATTAATTTGTCTTGTATTGGATATTTGCGCATAGTATAAATTTAATACAACAGAATTGTAATTAATTATTTGTAAAAGTGTATTTAAACTTAATTTCATAAAATAAAATTAATATCTATAGTATGAAAATCTGCACATAAAATACATTTTGTATTCATACATTTTTCAGAAAAATGTAATTTTCATTACATTTTCCGTTATTTTGACGCATACCAATGAATATTATAGTTTCAGGAAAATTATCAAACTCTTGTTAAACAGCTGCAATTTTATTTTTATCTTATGTAGAAGCAAAGTCACAATTTTCTAAAAATTAGACGTTAATGTTATTTTTTTTTAATGATTTTTCAAATTGAATATATTATTGCAAAATACAGTAAAAGCTAATCCATGCATATAATGTCAAACCATGCTCATTAATACAAAATAACATTTTTATCTATAGTTAATATTTAGTCAAACATAGGTATTTTTCAATGTGCAAATATTCGAGTTTTCAATACTTTTTCGATAGTACCTTTTTGAAAATGGTAATTAATAATGAAGAAAATCTTATTACTTAGTTTATAAATAGTGTATTTAAGTTAATACATCTAGCAAGAATAAGAAACTGCGATATTATTTTATAGCCATAAAAAATCATTTCGATTATTATAGAAAAAATTACACAAACTGAGCTTGTGCTATATAACATACAGCATTTAAATTGTCAGAAATTAAAATTGCATAAGTTATCAAGACTTTGAATATTTTGCTTGAATTTTAAAAGAAATATTTTAGGAAAGAAAAAGAAAATAAGTGTATGAAGAAAAAAATATAGTATCAAGAAGTAGTAAAATCTTTATTAAGGCAGTTCTCCGGCCTACTTCCTGACCCATTTTTTAATTCAATGTTTTTCGCAAACAAATGAAATTCGCAGTCGCTCTTAATGATACCAGTATTCAGAAACTATGCAATAGAATTTTTTTTTCATTTTACGATAAAGGCAGAAAATGCTGTCAAAATTGGCGTTTTCAACCAAATTTAAAGGTACAACAGTGTGGGAGAGGAAAAAGAACTGCTGTCACGACAGAACAATTGCTTATAACTGAAGATTTAATTAATTCAACGATAAATAATAATAATAATAATAAAACTGTTTGATTACAAATCACTTTAATAGTCATTCCTGCAAGTGTCATGCTATTACATTTAAAATTAAGTCAGAATAGATATAAAAAAATTTCAAACCGCCTTAAAGAAGTTGGCCAGTCAGATCTCAAATTCCCTTCGCTAATGTTAAATACATGGGAGGTGGGGATGTATTCTTATTTTAAAAATATCTCCTTGGGAAATTAATACTCCTTTTTTTCTGTGTACTCTTCTTAAAGGATGTATATATATTTTTTTCTTAGATGTCAAAATATTTCTAAAATCGATGCTTGTTTTAATACTTTATGTGCTAAAATCGTACGAGCTTTGAGTAAGATTGTAACACTTCAGATAAAATTAAGCATATATTTTAGAAATGTTTTGACAACTAAACCAAACAAGACTTTTAAGAAGAGTACGCAGAAAAAAAAAAGTAAAATATTATTTTCCTTATGACATATTTTAAAAATAAGAATGCATTCCATTTCCGTAGGTTTAACCCCTTCAGGGGCAAAGTACTATTGTAGCTAAAATATTGACATGATTGATTGATACCAGGATTTACGAACGAATTTATTTTAAAATAAATAAAAGCTTTTCCTCATGTACCTTATTTAATTCAAAATTTGATTATAAAATTCTGGTGTCATTGAGGCATTTTGGGATTAAAATTAAATGGTATATATAATATACCGGTGCCCTTCAAGGGGTTAACGTTAGCGAGGGGAATTTGAGATCTCACTGATCAACCCCCTTAAGTAAAACGTAAGTGAATTTTATATTTATACAAAATGCAATTTTTTGCCTACCAGTGAATATAGAGTATGTTATATTTAATTCGACGAATTCTGATTATTATATATAAACAAAAAAGTTAAGATATAGCTGTTAATTGATTTTTAAAAAAATATATAATTGTGTATTTTTTTTTCATTATTTTCTGACTAAATATAAGTATGTAATAACTATTAACTTATATAAAAGCTACCCTTCTTTGTTAAAAAATACTGAAATCAACACTGCTTTAAACTTATATTAAAAAAAAAAAAAAAAAAAAAAGCAATTATTTAAATTTTGTTTTTTTTCTACATACGATTTGTAAATTTTAATTCTTTTGAACAAAAGCTAACAGAATATTCCATTAAAAAAGGTATAATGATTATTATTTGTAAACGTTTCAAAAAAAAAATCATTTCATAATAATTTTAAAGTTATTTAATTTACAGAATTTTGATTAATTTTCTGAGAGTATTATCACTCTGCAGAAATATTCTCAACGTAATTATCGTAACCACTGTTACCTTCGTAATTCGCAATCTTATATACTCACATTTATATAATCAACATAATTATTACCTTCGTAATTAGATATCTCTAAAAATGTTTTTATGAAGATTGAAATCATGATTTTGAAAGATTTGAGTAAATTTCTGTTTAGAGATATTTAGAATAAATTAATAAAATATATCTACTTAAGTGAGGATAAATTAAAACATCCCAGAACATTTATCTTAAAAAGAAGAAAAAAGCAAGCTTTATGTGATGTAATTGTTTGAAATTTCCCTTTAAACTAGTGAGGCCCTCTCTCTCCACATAACTAATATGTGAGAAGTCGGTCCATTAGCGATGACGTCACATTCTTGTCATTTGGCCTTGAGTGTTTCTCGATGGCAGTGTGAGAACGGTTCAGAGGGCGACTTCTCTCGCTTCAGGAAGTATACGGCTTCCCCCCCATCTCAGGACAAGTGGAAAGTAATTATGAGAGAGGCAAAGATTTGCCCAGTCTGTGAGTAGTGGTAGAATTTTGAATATCCGTTTTAATAATCGGATGTCTATAGCATCGGGGCCTGGTGCTTTTTTGTCATTTAGTAAATTAAGGGCCATTCTTAATTCAGTCTTTGTGAAGGGCTTGTCTGGTGATGCTGTGAATTCTATGTTCTCATTATCGTGTTGTAGGTATGCTGTGTTGCCATAAACCTGACCTGTAAGGAATTCTAAACTGTGTTGTCTGGATGCTTCGCTGGGAGGCAGTTCAAGCTTTATTTCATCAGGAGTGAAATATTTTCCTGTTCAAAGTTATGTTTGGACTATCATGGTAGACAATTTTTTTCACGTTATACCGGTACATTCCTTTCAGTGTAGTAATTTCATAGGTACCAAGAAATTTAAGCCTTAACTTCATACCTGTACCAAATTGGGTTTTCTGTATTGCAACTAAATCACCGAGTTTGTAGATGTTGGCCGTTTTTCTTTTTTTATTATAAGTTTTCAAATTTCTTCTTGTATTTTTAAAATGTTTTCTTTTGAAATTTTCTTATTTACATTTCTTTCTGACATAATTGAATTTACATGCTCTTTGTATAATAATTCTTTTATTTGCAAATCGGTTTTATGCCACAATTTAACTCCAGTTTTTGTGCTTCTAGATATAGTGCTGTTAATAATTCATTGCACCGATTATACATATTTGTACCATTTAGTAGGGTCTTCTATAGTAAGTTTTGCTAAAATTGGGATAAGAACTCTGTGCATTCGCTCTATCTGTCCATTTACTCTAGGAACGCCTGTTGTTATTGGTATTGTGTTCTATTTTATGTTATTTGCAATATGTTTCAAAATCATCAGATGTGAAAGCTGATCCTTTGTGGTTTGTAATTCGGGATGAGTTTCCGAAAATGTTGTGTTGTAGTTTTAATTTGTTTATGACATCTACGGCAACAGTAGTTTCAGCGGGGTATAACCAGACATATTTTGTGAAAGCATCTACGACGGTAAAAATGTGGTTATAATTTGACCCTGTGTGATCCACATGGTATGTCTCGAGGAAGATATTTTGTTTGGGAATCAGGTTCAATAAACCTTTTCTTTTCCCTTGCTTTTTATTACAGAACATACATTCTATGCAGTTCGCGATGACGTTTTCGATTTGTTTTCTTAACTGGGGTATAAAATAATTTTCTTTCAGCATTGTTTCGGTTTTTGCTACCACATAATGAACTTTGTTGTGGACAACGCACATTATTTCTTTTTGCATGTTTACGGGAAGCATGTAAGCAACCTTTACATGGATACGGACATGGGAAAGAATCGTGCGCTGTGATTGGCTGATCGGTTCTTTTGCCCATTTAACCGTGACCTACGTTATACACGTTATATACGTTATATATGTATAACGTAGGTCGCGATTTAACCCGAATTTAAAAGGCGTTTGTTTTGTTGATATTTCTCATAGATTTTTTTTGAAATATAATAACTGAATTGTACAAGATTTGCAGATACAAAATGATTTATTATTAATATATGAATGAAAAAGGATGATAATGATTTCAAATAAGTTTTGAGAAAAAATATCTGTTCAACTTTTCAATTATTAATAAAATAATCATAAATGTTTAAATATAAGTACAAATCTAAATGTTCATTCATCAACATCGGTTAGTTCAAATTTTCTGAAACATTCCTGTAATTGTTGTTTACTTCAGTGCTGTAGTTTATTTATTTAATTAATTTTATTTTTCTTTTGGTTTAAAATAATATTAAAAATAATTAAAATAATTAAAAATATAAAAGAAAAAAAACGAATTTCTCCAGAATCTTAACTGTACATTTCACTGTTTATATCTGAATAAAAAATGTAATAAATATATGCAATATGAATAAAAATAGGTAATAAAAAAGTTCCTATAAATAGAGTAAATATGATACTTAAACACACATGGATAAAATTTGTAAATGCATTGTCAGTGTATATGAAATTATATGTTTAATTTGCTTTATAGAAATATAGATATTTATATATATATATTTTTTAATTTTAAAATGATTTAACTCTAAAGAATTACACATAAAGAAATAGAGGAGAAGAAGAAAAAAATTACTAAATTTTATTTTAAATCTTTTAAAAAACAGATGAAATATGCTGCTATAAAATAATTGAACGTAACAATATAGAAATAAAAATGGGACACACCTTAATGTAAAATCCATAAAATAAATTCCTAAGGAAATGCACCCCAGCTGCTTACATAAATTTTATATTTAAACAAAGAAAGAATATAATTCTTTTACATTTGGAAACGTCATTAGAATGCGCCCCTCCCCACCCCCCCCCAAAAAAGATTAGTTTGCGATATTTATTTGAACTTTCGAATTAGAATGAAAATCTATACTAATATTATAAAGGAGTAAAGATTGTTTGTTTGTTTGTTTGTAGGGGGTAATCTCCAGAACTACCGAACCGATTTCAAAAGTGATGGTCTCAAATTGATGGTGATAATCCCTGCTCCAACATAGGCTATATTTTATGTCGGTGCCACTACCCCCAGGGGGGTGCAGAAGCAAAAACGTTCTAAAATTTTGATTTTTTTCATACTGAAGGAGCTAGAAACATGGAATTTGGCATGGTAGTTACTTATAAGATGTAAATGGTCTCTAAGAACAAATTCAAATAAAATTCGAAATTTAAAAGGGTGAGATGAGCGAAAAGTGTTCTAAAAACATTCTAAATTACAATTTCTATGGAATATATGGAACTACAGAGCCGTTTTCAAAAGTGATGGGGGCAAATAGATGGTGACAGTCCCTGCTCCAATATAGGCTAAATTTTATGTTGGTGCCACTACTCACAGGGGGTGCAGGAGCGAAAAACGTTCTAAAATTTCGATTTTTATTTACACTGAAGGTGTTAGAAACATGGAATTTAGCATGGTAGTTACTTATAAGATGTAAAGGTTCTCTAAGAACAAATTCTAAAAAAAATCGAAATTTAAAAGGGTGAGATGAGCGAAAAGCGTTCTAAAAACATTCTAAATTACAATTTCAATGGAATCTCTGGAACTACAGAACCATTTTCAAAAGTAATGGTGGCAAATTGATGGTAACAGTCTCTGCTGTAACATAGGCTATATTTCATGCCGGTGCCACTACCACAGGGGGGAGGGGTGCAAGAACGAGAAACGTTCTAAACCTTAATTTTTTTTTTTTTATACTGAAGGAGCTAGAAACATGAAATTTGGCATGGTAGTTACTTATAAGATGTAAATGCTCTCTAAGAACAAATTCTAAAAAAATTCGAAATTTAAAAGGGTGAGATGAGCGAAACCCGTTCTGAAAACATTCTAAATTACAATTTCTATGGAATTTCTGGAACTACAGAAACATTTTCAAAAGTAATGGTGGCAAATTGATGGTGACAGTCCTTGCTCCAATATAGGCTAAATTTTATGTTGGTGCCAGTTCTCACAGGGGGGTGCAGGAGCGAAAAACGTTCTAAAATTTCGATTTTTTTTATACTGAAGGTGTTAGAAACATGAAATTTGGCATGTTATTTACTTATACGATGTAAATGCTCTCTAAGAACAAATTCTAAAAAAAAATCAAAATTTAAAACTGTGATATGAGCGAAAAGCGTTCTAAAAACATTCTAAATTACAATTTTTTTGGAATCTCTGGAACTACCAAACCCTTTTCAAAAGTGATGACGGCAAATTTTTGATGACAATCCCTGCTCCAACATAGGCTATATTTTACGTCGGTGCCACTGATCCCAGGGTGGTTCAGGAGCGGAAAACGTTCTAAAATTTCATTTTTTTTTTATACTAAAATATAAGGAGCTAGAAATTTGAAATTTGGCATTGTAGTTACTTATAAGATATAATGTTCTCTAAGAACAAATTTAAAAAAAATTGAAATTTAAAAATGTGAAATGAGAGAAATGCGCTGTAAAATCATTCTAAATTACAATTTCTATGGAATCTCTGGAACCACAGAACCGATTTTAAAAGTAATGGTGGCAAATTGATGGTGACAATCCCTACTCCAACATAGGGTATATTTTACGTCGGTACCACTAACCGCAATGGGGTGCAGGAGTGAAAAATGTTCGAAAATTGCGACTTTTATTATACTGAAAGAGCTAGAAACTTGAAATTTGGCATGGTAGTTACTTATAAGATGTAAATGCTCTCTAAGAATAAATTTGAAAAAAATTCGAAATTTAAAGGATGAAATGAGCGAAAAGCGTTCTAAAATCATTCTAAATTATAATTTCTATGAAATCTCCGATTTCTCCGATTTCAAAAGTGATGGTGACAATCCCTGCTCCAACATCCTCTTTAATATAAAGCTATGCGTTGCTGACGACTGGGTTTTTCGCTAATCTTTGCCACAGATTAATCTCGGAAAAGGAAACATTTGAAGTTACTGAAAAAAATAATAGCTCGAAAAGTATTTGTCAGAAAATTGTTAGACAAACTGCGTTTGAAAGGTAAAAAATTGTATATTTCTTGATATAAATTTCAAATCTAATGATTATGCCATTTTTCAAATATTGAATTTTAAAAATTACCAAATTTCACAATGGAGTACCACAGCGAAGATAATGATAAAAAGATAATGATAAAGGTGACGTGTCCTGACGTGTATATTGGCTATAGCACGAGTCACAAAATATAGTAGCCTTATTATTCTGTTAAAATATAAAGTGAATTATGAAACGTCAATATTTTGTTTTAGTAAAGGTTCATTAAGAGAAATTGACCAGCGTAGCGGGCGTGGCTTGCTAGTAAATAAATACAAATCCTGGCAGTTACTGAATATTTAATTCTACTTTCTAAATTTATCAAAGATTTGAGATAACATAATCAAATCCAGACAAAAATCAACATTAAGGATTAAATTGTCCACATAAATAAAATGCTTTTTATTTTATAAGAGGCTGCTTATTGGGGCTGCCATCTACAAACGAAACAAAGATAGTGATTCCTTGGAAACTTCAAATGCTTATAACGTAATTATAATTTTAACTGTAATTATAATTTATCAAACTTATAAATTAAATAGATATATTTTTATAGATTTTCATTAGAAATATTAGATTTTTATAAGCATTTAATATTTATAATGTGGTTAATTTAAAAAATAAAACTAGCAATATAAAATTAAACAAGAACGAAAAATCATGCGTCAAGCATAGATTATGTAACACTTTCCAACGCTTCCAAAATAATTTTACATATCATTATCGTTTAATAAGCTGAAAGATAACATCTAAGTAAACAATTTGGAAAACGCATAACATATTTGAAAACGTAATTTCAGGAATTTCCAACATATACAATATTCGGAAAAATATCCGAATACTTTTATTCAGCCCTGTATATGATCTAGGTTTGTATATATACTACATAGGATGCTAAATTTTAGTTTAGTTAGGAAACACAGTTTAAAATTCTCCTTCTGGAGTTTCTGTCAATAAACGGGAATGTTTTCGCGAACTTTTGTGCTGCCCACTATATGATCTACAGAATTTATACACACCAAGTAATAGACAAAAGTAGAGTTGAATTTAAAAGCGCGTTCAGCAACTTAAAACGCACTTCCAGGAATTATTGTTAACAGACAGTAGAAAATTCTTTTGTGTGTCACTGTAAATGAACGATGACTGCTATACACACAATATTCTGTAGTAAGCCTCTTGTAACGCACCTTAGTGATATATATAAATTTCAAATGCGTTTAAAATAGTGAAACATTAATTAAACAGCAAACGATTTTTCTCCATAGACGTAATGTAACGGAATTCTTCTTACTGTCCCTGTAAAGTAACTATAAGTGCTATGCACACCCTATTTCATATTAAGCTTCTTGTAATGCACCTTAGTGATATATATCAATTACAATGTATTTGAAATTGTGTAACATCATTAAAATAAACCGCAAATGATTTTCCCCATAGACCGTAATGTAACGGAATTCTTTTGAGTGTACCTGTAAAAAAAAAAAAACTATAAGTGCTGCACACTTCAGTTGCAATAGGGACCATGCTATAGATAACGACAATAACATATAAAAATTGCAGGGCAATCCGAGCATATTTACGGGAGTTAGAGCACGGTCAGACAGCAGACGGCCAGACAAACAGAAGTCATAAACACTTTTCAATTAGGTTGGAAAGTGTGAAAAAAGGTAGCCGGGGTTAATTTTTGTTATAAAAAAGGGAATTTTTTTTTAGACAAAATCATATTTTATTTTTATTATTAATATTATATAAATTTTTTTCACAGCATATTTAATAAGCATATTTAATTATAATTTTAGAAATAATTTAACACAATTTCTTCATATTTAAAATTTTACAACTTTGATAGTTACACAGATATGTTATAATTAATGTATAATTCAAATGTTCAAGTAATACATAATTTCAAGCCAAAACGATTTTTATACATCTTTAACAATATATAACAAAAAACGTTCTTGTTTTCTAAAGTAAGTTTAAGGCTTACAGATGGAGCTGACTAAAAAAAAATGTGCATTCAGTATCATCTTACACAAATAAGCAATGGTTGCACAAATAACAAAATATTATAGTCATGTAAAAAGTACGGAATTAAAATTACTTTACCTAAGAAGCACACTTGATATTTTTAGAAAATAGCCTGAATGGTTCGTTTTGTATTTGTCAAATGACTGTTGAAATGTCTATTTTCATTTAAAACTGCTTATTATAACCAATGAATTAGCAAGTATGCGCTTAGAGACTAAAACGAAATATGCACTTTGCAGCCTATCAGCACATTCCAGCTGGATTTTGTTTTAGTATTGTATTAAAATAAATTTAGTCTCGTAAAGCAATCATTCTATATTGTTACAGCTAAATTGTAAACATGCAGATAAATATTCGTCCAGTTAATGTTGATTTTCTGGATTTCATTTGATTTTGAGTAGCTTTATCAGATAAAATTAAAACGGAAGTAAATAATCGTCCACAAATTGATATTTTTTCATTGAAATTCCACATTTGTATATGTAAATAACCTTGTTTACGTGGGCGTGACGCGTGATGTTGGCCTATACGATTAGCCAATCACAGCGCGGATTATTTCTCATATCCGTATCCATGTAAAGGTTGCTTATATGCTTACGGGAATCATCAACAATTATCTGTCGTTTTCATATTTATATACGATGTCATTTCTAAAATATTCTGTGCTTTCATTTTTCTCGATTAATTTTTTGAGGGCTTAAATGTGTTTGTCTTCTTGTCGTGCTATTGTTAGTTTTGTTGTTAATTCGTCATAAGAACGAGTTACTACCAATACAGTAATTCTGCTCAATGCATCGACATGCTTCATTTGTTTTCCCCCTCGATGTGCTATTTCGTAGTCAAATTCTTGTAAAAATAGAGCCCATCTCGTAACTTTTGGCAAAAGATCTTTTGTTTAATCGAATATTTTTTGGAATGCCCCACAGTCAGTTACAATTTTGACTTTTGTTCCTAATAAATAATTTCGGAATTTTATCATTGATTCGATTACTGCAAGTGTTTCTAATTCATAACTCGGATATTTTGCTTGAGTAGGTGTAGTTTTACGATTTCATATAATGTATTGGATGTAGATTTTTGTTGTCATCTTTTTGTAGTATGACACTACCAAAACCTATAGCACTTGCATCTGTGTGTTACTCTATTTTAGCACCGCGTCAGAATATATGCAATACCGGGGTGTTTACTAATTTTTCTTTAAGAGTCTCAAAAGCTTCTTTTTCGATGGGTCCAAATTTAAATGTATTTTCTTTTTTTACCAAATAGCTTAAGGGCTTTTCTATTCAAGCAAAGTGTGGGATGTGTTTTCTAAAGTAAGAGGTTAAACCTAAAAAGCTATGTAATTGCTTAATGTTGCGGGGTTCAGGAATTTTATTCACCGCCAAAGTTTTAGCTTCTGATTGCCTAACAGTACCATTTTCTATCACATAACACAAAAATTCTATTTTTCGCTTGAGAAATTGGCATTTTGAAAAATTAAACTTAAGTCCATAGTCAGCTGAAACTTTTTGCGGAAGGATCATGATGTCGTCCAAAAAACCTAGTATAATTTTTGCTTTAATTAATTGTTTAAAGACAACTTGAATGTATCTTTGAAATTGTTGAGGACCAACCGATAATCCGAACGGAAGTTTTTCGAACTGGTATGACAAGTTATGTGTTACAAATGAGGTATATTTTTTACTATCCTCTGATATATCAATATAAAAAAAAACCATTTTTTAAATCCAAGGTAGAGAAAACTTGTTCTTATTCTATGTTGTCGAGACCTTCTCCTATTATTGGTAAGGGAAAATTATCTTTTTCCTTTAAATTATTTTTTGTTAAGAGGTCTGTAGTCTACGCAAAGTCGCCAGGAATTATTATTTTTTTTAAGCAATACGATAGGAGATGCGTAATTTGAAGTACTTTCTGTTATAATTACTGAGTCCAACCATTCCTGTATCTGTTTATCTACGAATTCCTGCGCTGGGAATGCTAACCTACGTGATCTTTGGGCAATTGGAATTTCGTCAGTCAATATTATATTTACTTTTAAATTTGTTTCTTTAATTTTATTTGGCTTATAGTTAGTGATAAGTTCTATCAATTCTGTCTTGGTATCATTGTTTGTAATATGACGGATATCTATCTCCTGAAAATTTATTGAATTGGCTGTTTCAGCTAAACAAATGTCTGTGGTTTCCACTGAATCCGATTGTATAGTTTCGCAATCTTCACTTTCTAATAAACAGTCATTTTGTGTTTTAATTGGCATGTCTACTTTCTCAGCTAAGTTAAAAATGGTTTTGTTTTGGTTAAGGTCTTCCTTTCTCACGAAATCAGCATGCGAAACAATTTTTTTCAGTCGTGGGAGCTGTTTTCATTTCTGATCGCAATGTCCTGTAATTTCTGGGTACAATGTAGCTGACATGAGTAATTCTTTCCTTTGCGGTTTCTCGTGGGAAAGCTATTGCGTAATTCACTCTGACCTCTTTAATTTTCCTTTTTTCCTTGATTTGTAATCCTTTTTCAGAAATAGTAAAATTTAATTGTAATTTAATTGTAATTTACTCCCCAATATAATATCATAATTTTTTTTTATTATGTACAATTCAGTGTTCCCAACGTATAATTATCCATATCTATGTTTACGTTTATGAATCCTGCAGGTGTCACTCGGTTACCGCTTGTACGTGACAAAGTTAAGTCATTTTCATGATGTTTGGGACGTCCTAGAGACATATAAGTATCGTAGCTCGCCATATTAATTTCACTACCGGTGTCCACCAGTGATTCAAAATATTTTGCCCTAAAATCGTCAAGCTTTTCATTATCTTATCTGAAGAATTTGAGATGTCGCTTACGGCAGTATTTGCATTTATAGGGACATTATACGTACATTGGTCTGATGTGTAACCAAAAGCCTTGCATCGGTAGCAAACGGGATCTTCTTTTTTACGTGGACAGTTTATAGATTTTAAATTTGTGTATAAATTCTATAGATCTTACACAGGACAGCACAAAAGTTCAAGAGTAGATTTCCGTTTATTGAAGGAAATTCCAGAAGAAGAATTTTAAACTGTGCTACGCTTTAACTAGCTGGTCTAAAATTTAAACATTCTATGTAGTATATAAAGAAATCGATATATCATATACAAGGCTGCGCAAAAGAATTCGGATATTTTTCCAAGTATTGTTGGTAATTCCTGAAATTGGGTTTTTAAATATGTTATGCGTTTTTCAAATTGTTTACTTAGATATAATCTTTCACCTTATTAAACGGTAAGGATTTGTATAATTGTAATAGAAGTATTGGAAAGGGTTACATAATCTATACTTGACGCATGATTTTTCGTTCTTGTTTTAATATTAATAATGATGCAGTTTTCAAAAAAGAAAATTAGATGAATGAATCGGGTCATTTTAACTTTAAGACTGAATGAAGTGTTTATTGCATAGCTGCAATATCCAATAAGACAGAAAATTTCAACTCTTTATACTTTACTGCACACTAGAACCTATAATTAAACTTTCGCGACACGCTTGAATTACAAGGTTCATACTCTTTTACCACAATTTTTTAATAGAATTTTTCGCTTTATTTAAATGCAGAAAAGTATTACAAGTCCTGCAATTAAACTAAGCGTCTACAATTTCTGCTATTTAAATATTAAATAAAAAAAATCTATTAAAAAATTCAGGTAAAAGCGTACGCACCCTGAATTATATTGATAAAAATAAGAAAATAAAAGTTTGTGAGCTATTTTAACACTTTTCAACATAGTTGAAAAGTGTTTATGAATTCGGTTGGTTTGTCTGTTTGTTCGTGCTTTAATTCGCGTAAATATGTACTCAGATTGCCAGGCCATTGATATATATTATTGAGGTTTGCTATGGCATGTTCGGTATTGAAAATGAATTGTGTTAGCAATTATAGTTCATTTACAGGGACACCCAAAAGAATGCCGTTATATTACGGTCTATGGGGGAAAATTGTTTGCGGTGTACTTTAATAATGTTATACTAATTCAAGCATATTAAAAGTGATATATATATATGAGTGAGGTGCACTACAAAATGCTTATTATAGAATACGGTGTACATAGCATTCACCATTCATTTACAGGGTCTTAAAAGAATTCGAGAGTACTGTCTATCAATAATAATTGCTGGAAGTGAGTTTTCAGTTGTGGTACGCGTTTTTAAATTAAACTCATTTTTTGCATATTTCTTGGTGTATGTAAATTTCATAGATCGTATACAGGACCGCACAAATGATCTCGAGTTCATTTCTTTTTATAGGCGGGATTTGTTGTAGGGAAACTTTCTATTGTGTTATGCGTTTTCTAATTGAAAGAAATTTTAAAATACTATATAGTATATATATAAATCTATAGATCATATACAGGGCTGCACAAAAGAATTTGTACATTTTTTTTTCTATTGATGGTAATTACTGAAATTAGGTTTTCAGATGTGTTAAGTATTTTCGAAATTTTTCTAATTACTTTCTTTTATACTTTTTCTTATATCATTTTTTTTAATATTAAGAAATGTTATGATCTGAACCAGTATTGTAAAAACTAACTTTATACAAATTTTGATTTAATCTCTTATGCAATATTCAACATCTGTATTCTAAAATATAAATTTTCAATAAACATTTCCCCTCGTGGAAAAAAGTTCCTATTCTTAAATAGGGGGGGGGGTCTAATATTATAACACAACTTAAATACTTACTTTGTAACGAAATAACTTCGTTGTTCGTAGCTCAGTTGATATGGCGTCTGCTCACTGACCCGAAGGCCCGGGTTCGAGGGCGGAACGCGCTACGTTTGTTTCTCTCTCTCTCTTTTTTTTTTTACAAATATACTTGTAATTATATTTAATAATCTCAATTGAAAATTTTGTTAACATAATTAAATTTTAATTTAGCATTTTTGATTTTTAAACCATTATTAAAAATTCCTCATCATTTAAAGATATTTAAAAAATTTGGATCTATTATTGACTAGTAAAAATTCAAAAATCGTTACAGAATCAGCATATTTACTATTAAATTATAGAATTCTTCTCCCATCGCAATAGAAAACGAAAATATTTCAGATTCTGGATTATTTGTTAAAAATCCATTGTTTTGCAATAAAATTTTACAGTACTTCAACGCATTTGTGACATCACTTTTCTGATTTTCATCGAATCCCGACACTTCAGATTGATCTTCATGTGGATTACAGCTTGCTTCTTCCATTTTTATACGATTATAAGCTGTTATAGAATTATACACATTTGTGCGATAAAGATTGAAAATAAGAAACACGTAACTGGACCAAACTAAAAAAAGAAATAACCAAAGTCTGTTGTGTCGCCCTCTAGCTACAATAAAATAAAACATAAGTATGTTGTAATTTAATTCTTATGTTAATTTTTAATATAATTATGCTTCTTACTTTAGAAACATAGTAGTATTATCATCGCATTGACGTTTCTAGTTAAGGCAATTTATAAATGATGTTTCTTTACAATCACGAATTGACACAATTGTTCAATATCGTTTCATCGATAAAGCATATTTGAAATACATTTTAAAAGTGATTTTTTTAGAAAAAATAACCGTTTAATGATGTTTTATACAACGATTTAGTTACAGATAAAAAAATAAATATGTTAACATTATAATTAATGCACAATATTATAATTTTTTATTGAGATTATTAAATTATAATTACAAGTATATTTATATAAAAAAATGAGAAAAACAAACGTAGCGCGTTCCGGCCTCGAACCGGGCCCTCGGATCAATGAGCAGACGCCATATCAACTGAGCTACGAACAACGCAATTATTTTGTTACAAAGTAAGTATTTAAGTTGTGTTATAATATTAGATCCCCCCCTCCATTTATTGAGAACTAAGGAACGTTGTATAAAATCTATTGAACCTGAGACTAAGGGGCTTCTATCCTACAACATATATAAAAATAATCAAAATCTGTGATTACCAAGCTTGGAACTCTCCTTGTTAGACACCATCTTTCACCTTATTAGACGGTAAAGATTTGTAAAATTATTTTGGAAGTGTTGCAAAGTGTTTCATAATCTATGCTTGGCGCATGATTTTTCGTTCCTGTTTCTTGATTAAACCATTTTCCTCCATAAAAGTGTGATACGAAATCATATATTTTTAAATTAAATTAATCCTAAATTATTTTACTACAAGTGCATGATAAAAAATCACGTGTTTCTAATTTAACTTAAAAACTAAATTATTTTAAATTTTATTCCAATGTTGCGAATCACGTGGGCGGCTGAGATTGGCGCCTATACGACCGGCGTACAGTGGAGTATTTGACCCGAAATCCTGGACAAAAATATTTTTCTATGTAAATATAGTCCGATTGCCTTGAAATTGTTAGATGTTATTGGCTATCAATATGGCATATTTGGTATTGTAAATGAAGTTTATAGCATTTACGGTCCATTTACAGAGACACCCGAAAGAATTCCCTTACATTATGTCTATGGGAAAAAATTGTTTGCTCTGTATTTTAATGATATCCCACTATTTTAAACGTACTGAAATTTACATACATCACTGAGGTGTATTAAGGCACTTATTGTAGAATATGGTGTGCATAGAATATATCGTTCATTTACAGGGACACACAAAAGAATTTGGCTGAAGAATAAATTTAACTATTGAAGTCTATGACCAATAATTGCTGGAAGTGCGCTTGTAGTTGTGATATGCATTTTTAAATTGATTTTTTTTTTAAATATTACTTGATGTGGATACATTCTATAGATCATATACAGGGTTGCACAAAAGTTCTCAAGCACATTTCCGTTTATTTCCTGAAATGACTCAATGTAAATGTTTAACTTTGTTATGTGTTTCACTGAACTAACTTTTAGCATACTATGTAGTATACATACAAATCCATAGCTTAGTTTAATATTTTATATCTTAAAAGCTGACGAAGTGTAAGTAAAATTTTAACACTTCACATAATAATAAGTATACATTTTATAAATATTTTGACAACTAAGAAAAAAAGAGACATCATTTAAGAAGAGCACAAAGAAAAAAGAAGTTACATTAATTTACTAAGTAGATATTTTAAAAATACGAATACATCACTTGCCCATAGACTTAACATTACCGAAGGGAGTTTGGAAGTCAAGTGACTAGCAGCCTTAAATGTTTACTGTTTATAAGAGAAAAGTAATTGTTGATAGATTTTTTTATTTATTAGTAATATTTAATTAAATGTATTTAATTGTACTATCTATAAAATTTATTATTTACGTTTAATTTACTTTAATAATAATTATTACATTTAATTTACATTTAATAAAGATTATTTACATTTGATAATACATTTAATACAGTGGAGTCTCTACAGTATAGCGATGCTGGTTTTTCAGTATATTTAATAGATTACCAGTTTCAATCTGATTCTTCAGAACTCTGTTTTTCACCTTCTTCATCACACTCTTCTTGACTTTTATCAGGACTACCATCAGACCTAGCTGGAAGAAGAAGTTGTAGGGTCTCGCTACTGTATGGCTTGCACTTTTCCCTTGGTCTTTGTCCAGAGCAGTTTATAAAAGGATGACTGCTTAAAAGAAGCTAATTTGGAACATCTCTATAACAAACTTCTCTATTGCGAACTTTTCTATTGCACTTTCTTGAGTACTTTGTACGGTACTGTCTAAAGTGTTTGATTCTGGACTCGGCAGCTTCTTCTGATCGTTGGCCAATGGGTACGA
Organism: Maratus michaelseni; assembly: GCA_963931845.1. NCBI lineage: Eukaryota > Metazoa > Arthropoda > Arachnida > Araneae > Salticidae > Maratus > Maratus michaelseni. Next base: position 80,336,602 of record OZ007600.1, read on the forward strand.
CTGCTTTCTTAATTACAGTGCCACCCTAAATCAAAACCTTGTGCATTGTTGGAATCATGGGGTACCAATTATAAAGGTTCACGTACAGTCTTGCTGTTTCATCAGCAGATGTTTGGAACTTTTTTTCATCAATGCGATGTCCACTTTTTATGACTTCCAATGTTACTTACAACCTTTTAATCATTTTTACGTCTTCTCCAGACTTCTTTAATTCCCTCCTTTCTCCCCTTATTTTCTACCTACGAGCCTCCGAAACTAATTGGAAACACTTTTTTCAGTAAATAAGTATTTACAATTTGAAGCCGATCTGATATTTCTATCAAGAGGTATCGAGTTGCGTAGGTATGTACGTACTTACATAGGTACGTACATGCATACATACAGGATATCTAGGGGCAAAAGCTCTCAGGCAATATCCTGTAAGCTAAAAACCTGCAATACTAGAGTAAAAATAAAGTTTTTATCTTTTCAATTCGGTTGCCGCAAAAAATGGGATTTAAGTAGTCCACCCGAAAAAAAATTATATAAAAAATGGCAACAATATGCGGAAGATTTTTTTGCAGAAATTGGCACTCAAGACTATAACTAATACAATTATAATTCAAACATGGTCCAGCAAAGCCCGGCACATATTTAAAAAGCTTTCGATATGTTTAAATTAGAGCGAAAAACGCTTTAAAAATGACCCCTTTACACATTTAATATTTTTTTATTACATTAAAAACTAAACTATTTAAATTTACACATAGTTTAACACTAATCTCTGACCTTTGTTAAACACGCAAGCCCTGTTTAGTTTCAATTCAACAATTCATTGAGTCACAAAAAAATTATATTTAAACATAACAACAATGCCTAAAATCAACAAAAAACACGTCTTCTCACTAAAAAACTTCCTCTCCAACTGAGGCCAGGAGTCACTAGCTATAACTCAGGTTTCAAAAATAAACATAGATCGACGCATCAATTAGTTAGCTATTAAGAAATATGATTTTTACAATTGTCGACGAAATTTTAATTTTTGCATTTTTGTCCAGGGTTTTGGGTCAAATACTCCACTGTGCGGCGTGCAGTCCCAACCCCCACCCCCCACCCACAGTGACGCAATAAGTTCAGTAACATCACGTTCTCGGCTCGAATGGAAGCAAAAATGTCGCTTCTAAAAATTTATACTCGAATATCTTAATTAATATTTTATTAGTGTTTGATGTGTGTGTGTCTTGTGTATGTCAAATAAATCATGAAAAAGACAATTACCGCAGTTTCTTCGAATATACCTTCATAATCACGAATCTAGAATTACTAGATTTTAAATACAAGACTGTTGCTTTCGTTTTTAATTTGCCCTCCCTTCAAGAATGTTTGCTTCATGGTGAGGACAACCCGGGAGCTTTAATATTAAAGTTCATTATATTAAGTATGTGAGCTTCAAGTGATTAGTGATTATTATCAACAAGATTAAGTTCAACATTCCATGATGACTTACTGGATTAGGATTTTATCCCGGCAAAAACAGGTACTGTAATTCTTTTGTTTTTAAGAATAGATCTCGATAAATTAAAATCAAAGCGCAAGGTAATTAAAATTGCCTGTACTAAACTGATTACAAAAATCGATACATTTATTGAAACTATAGATTTTGAGAACGAAAGTAATTTTGAGCAACTTTCGGAATTTTTAAACAATTTAACCCATTAACGCCGACTTATTTTACACTTCTTTTAATACGTCGATAGCAGTTGACACCAGTTTTACCATACTGTTATTTTAAATGATTAAATCTCTGATAGTTTCACATTAGGTAATATGATATTTTTTTTACTAAGATACTGGTGTTCATATTTAAAAGTTTCGTATCGCTTAAATGGTAACTTTTCGTACCAACCGGCATTAATGAGTTAAATGAAAAACAAGATGAATTAAAGTTAATAAATTTAAAAATTGAAGAGCTAATATCTGATACTACTCTTTTTGAATCTGAAATACAAAATAGTATTGAGTATGACGATACCAGTAACGAAACCAAATTCAAAATTAAAGGAAAATTAAAGAAATTTAAAGCTAATGCTAAATTGAGCAACACAAGTACTGTATCAAATGCAAGTACACTTCCCTATCCTAATACACGATCACCTGCAATAAATTTACCAAAGATAACTATTCCGATTTTCAAAGGTGATCCTAACACATTTCTAGAGTTTATAAATAGTTTTAAAAGTACTATTGATTCTAATTACAACTTGAGTAGTATTGAAAAGTTTATATATTTGAAATCGTTTCTGTCTGGAGAAACTTATAGAACGATTTCAGGATTTGCCCTAAATGAACAAAATTATAAATCGCCTCTAGATTTACAAGAAAATAGATATGGAAAAACAGAATATTTGATTAGTGGGTTTATAAATAAACTATTTGAAATTGAGCATGTAAAGTCTGCTTCAAATACCAAATTGTTACGGAATTGTACGACGAATGCGAAGTTAGCATTAGAAATTTACAAGCGATGGGAGTGGCTTCAGGTAATTTCGGATATTTACTGATTCCAATAATTTTAAAGCAATTACCCCATAATTTGGTTGTAGAATTTCAAAGAAAAAAAAATGTTGATAAATCTGTTGACGTCAATGAATTGATGAATTTTATAAACTTTGAAATAGAATCACGAGAAGCAGCTAACGCGGTGTCTGGAATTTCCTTAAAAAAGAATGAAACATCTCAATGGGAAAGAAAAATTCCGACTAGATCCCACTTCAGTCGCGCTTAACACGGTCGTAAAAAATGTTTGCATATTCTGCAATTCAAATCATTATAGTCTAAAATGTAAGGAAATCTCGGACGAACAAAAACGTTATAAGTTAAAAAAAGTTGGAAGTGTTATCGATGTTTGAATAAAAATCACCTATTATCTTCTTGTAAAGTAAAAATTCAACCTTGCGAATTGTGCCAAAGTTATCAGCATAATTATTTATTTTGCCCTACTAAAAAATCTAAAAATCGTCCCGCTGAGAATGCGGAAACACCCGAATCCTGCCAAATTCCCGATAACCAACTGTATTATTATAGTCAGTTATTAAGACTCAAAACTCTTCCGAAAAATATTCAACATTATTACAAACCGCTTGTGTACAGGTGCAAAGTACTTCTAAAACCTTACATACGAGGCTTTTATATGACTTGGCATCTTCTAGAACATTTCTTACAAAAAGTTTAGCGACAACTTTGAAATTAAAACCTATGAAAAAAGAAAGGCTTCTAGTTTATACGTTCGCAAATCACAAAGCCATAGAACAGGAGTTCGATGTTGTGAATATTACGGTACGTAGAGCTCCTATAATACAGGCTGACGCATCCTCGCAGATATGTGTCTCAAAGTCGAAAAACCAAGCTAATTTTCCGCCATTTAACATCCAGCCTCTTTCAGAAGGTGGAGGAACGAGGCCTTAGGCAACCCCAGCTCCGGCAGCGGTAGATTGAGATGCTGAACTGAGACCCGAATAATGCGAAACAAAATGGATATGCGTCAGCTCCTATTATAGGAGCCTTAACGGTACGCAGTCGCGTTTCCCCCTACGCTGGCATACAAATTGAAACGCTTGTGTCAGAGGTCATTACTGGAGCGAAAATTATCGCATCAGTTGATTCTCAGTTAATAAATAAACTCGGTCTTAATGAAAATGAGTTTGCTGACACATTTATTCATGCAAAACCCATCCAAATTCTTTTAGGTGCTGATTATATGTTTTCAACAATAATTGGAGAAGTTAAAAAAATAAACCAATCGTTGTTTATTCAACTAACGATATTTAGAAAAACTTTAGTAGGAAGAGTTTATGGCGCTAAATTACAAAGTACTTCCTGTTTGAAAATTATATGCTCGTCAATAGATAATGACCTAAGAAACTTATGGGAAATGGAATCGTTTCTATTTAATCAAAAAGATAAACAAGATGATGAACATTTTGAGGTCATAAATAAATTCGAGAAGGAAATATGTTTCGAAATTGATAGGTACGTCGCACCACTTTTGTGGCCATGTGATACGTATAGACAAAATTTATACACGGATAGACACAATTACAAAGTCGCGGAAAAAATATTTGCAGTTTTGGAAATACGATTAAAAGGTGATTAGTCTTTATTTTTAAGATATAATGAAATTATGAAGGAGCAATTGAATGAGGGAATTATTCAAAAGTGCAATGATAATTATTCTGTAGATTATGTAATGCCTCATAGAGTCCTTTTTAGGGAAAAATCTTCTAGCTCTAAAACTAGAATTGTTTATGATGCGAGCAGTCGACAGGGTAGTAAGAAAAGTTTAAATGAATGTCTTTTCTCTGGGGAAAATTTAAATCCTAATCTCGTAGATGTTATATTAAATTTCAGGCGACATAAAATTACTTTTTGTGGGGGTTTTGCCCGAGCCTTCCTACAAATTATCAAAAAATGACAGAAATTATTTATGTTTTTTGTATTTTGATGATTGCGACATAGATAAACCTGCGACTTTATACTATTTTAATCGTCATTGTTTTGGCCTCACCAGCTCTCCCTATGTTTTGGCTTCGACTATTAAAAACACATTAAAAATTATAAGGAAGCCAATCCCGTCGCATATCATATGTTAGATAATTATTTGTACGTAGATGATTTAATTCACGGAGCATCCAGGGTACCATAAACTTTCAAGCTGTCATCTTGTGCAGTTTCAATTTTTAAAGACGCGAATATGAAGTTACGGAAATTTAACTCCAATTCTGTAGAATTAAAGGAACAGTGGAAGAATGCTGACCCTGTAATAGAAATAGAAGAAAAACTATCAAACCTTAAAAAAATATATTAGGTATTAATTGAAATAATAAGGAGGACTTTCTGTCCATAGATTTGACATCCTTAGCGTCAAACGGTGATACTTTACTTTGTAAAAGGTTTTCATCAATTCCAGGACACCAGACGGTAGCTATATTGCCACCTGATCGTGTTGAACAGTCAGTACCATATAGCGTAATAGGAGTCGATTTTGCAGGGTCTTTATTCGTGAAAGATTCTGACAGTAAACAGTATATATTACTAATAACGTGTGCTGTAACAAGAAATATCCACCTGGAACTTGTTGACAATTTGTCAACACAAACATTCTTACTTGCCTTTAGACGGTTCATCGCTCGTCGTGGATTGTGTTCCGTTGTATACTCAGATAACGCACGAACTTTTAAACATGCTGAAATTGAATTAAAAAGACTATGGACCATAGGGACTCATCCAGAGGTGAAATAATTTTTTGCTTCCAATAATATCAAATGGAAGTATATTGTGGAAAGGGCCGCCTGGTGGGGCGGATTTTATGAAAGAATGGTAAGGTCTGTAAAAACTGCGCTGCGAAAGACATTGGGCAGATCTTCTCTGACCCTTAATGAGTTGTATATACCGTGCTTATTGAAGTGGAAGGTATGGTGAACTCCAGACCTATGATATACATAAGTGATGAAAGGCAGGACCTCCTACCATTAACTCCTGCCCATTTTTTAATTCGGAGAAGAATAGCTTCTCTCCCCCGCACGGCTCCACCTTGACTCTAATTTCTCTTCTAGGAAAGAATTTCTAAGAAGCCTTTAACTATCGGGAAAAATTGATGTGGTCGTTTTGGTCTAGATGGAAGAATGAATACTTATTAAATTTGAGGTCAGCCCACCAAAGTTTACATAAAACCAATCTTTTCCAATTTAAAATAAATGATGTTGTATTAATTAAAGAGGATAAATTACCCAGAAATTTCTGGAGTTTAGGTAGAATTATAGAAATTTTTCCTGGAAGAGATGGCAAGGTGGGGCCTGTAAAATTAAGACTGAAAAATCCCTATGGAAAAGACCTGTACAACTGCTTTTTAATTTAGAACTCCTGGACTGAAACTGAATTTGAACTATAATAATTAAAAGTTAACCTAAGTATTCTTCTTTCTTTATTTTAGTTGAATTTATGTGTTGAAATATTTTTAAAATTTGCCTTGAAGTATGTATAATTTTATTATTATTCAATATTTGTATTTGATTTAATTTGTATAACTTGTTTAATGATTGTATTTGATTTAATTTGTATTGTTATTTATGTTTAGTGATGAACATCCCTATATCCATAGTGGGGCAGTGTGTTGCGAATCACTTGGGCGGCTGAGATTGGCGCCTAATGACCGGCGTGCAGCCCCCCCCCCCCCCGCAGTGACGCAATAAGTTCAGTAGCATCACGTTATCGGCTCGAATGGAAGCAAAAATGTCGCTTCCAAAAATTTATACTCGAATATCTTAATTAATATTTTATTAGTGTTTGATGTGTGTTCGTCTTGCGTATGTCAAATAAATCATGAAAAAGACAATTACCGCAGTTTCTTCGAATATACCTTCATATTCTCGAATCTAGAATTACTAGATTTTAAATACAAGACTGTTGCTTTCGTTTTTAATTTGCTCTCCCTCCTGCTAGAGTGTTTTCTTCATCCAAATTGAAGAGGTTTTTTTAGTAATAATATGTCATAAATCTTTTCTTAATCATTATCAAGTTTCTTATTGACATCACTGCAAGATATAATAAATAAATACAAAAGTCAAATAAATTATCTGCCTGCTAACGTTTATTTTAGATCTAGACTATGCAATTTACGATAAACATATTCATCTCTATAACTCTTCTTTAACCCTTTCCGGCACAGTGGTCCCACTCCGGGAACACCTAATTTTAATTCCAAACTTGTATTCGGCACCAAGAATATTTTTAAAAAATTTTGTTTCTGTAATGAAAGCTTAAAATAAGAAGTTCATATTTTCTAAAAAAGTCGCTTTTAAATTCCGGTGTCAGTCAGAAATTTCTCATTTTACGAACAGAATTTGTCTGTGCCGGAAAGGGTTAATGACTTCATATTAATTTCCTGTCATGTATAAATCGTAACGGTCGCATTCTTTCGTGTTCTGATGCAATTCTTTGATAGTCAAATATATTACAATCTTAAATAGAATGAGGTATCATAAACAATTTACAATTCTCTCTTAAGTATTTATTTAATGACATTTTTGATAAACAAAGTAATTATAATCTTCTATTTTTTAAATAGAAGTTTGGGATAACCACAATCATTTTAAGGATGAGATTAATCCTGCCAAATAACACTGCTGCAGAAGACCAAATTGTTCTACGTATGTACTTAAATGTAACTTATTTTTAGGTTGGCGATTTTTTCATCTCACAAGGATTTGATAAAATAAAGTCTTGCCGTTAAAATGAAGTGTTGTTAGTACACACTTGGATTCTAACCCTCCTATAGTTAAGATGTAATTAAAGTGCGTCAGTAGTACAGAAGTGATAGTTCTGCCTCAGCAGCAGGTGCAAGGTGCAGAGAATGTGTTACAGTACGATATGAAAATAACACTTTGAAACGTAGAATGGGTCGTAAGGGTGTACTATAGGAGGAGGGTCTAAAAGTGAGGGAGCTAATTTTTTGAAGAGGCTTATTTTTGAGGAGGGCTTAATTTTTTTTTTTTTTTTTTTTTTTTTTTTTTTTTAGAATTGACTTTCAGATTGAACGCTAAACGGAGATCAAAAATTTTTTGGTGTCACCATCTATCGGTAGAAAAAGCAATAACTGAAATTTAAAATAGGTTTTCTTGAAAAGATTTGTCTGGGGTTTGAACCCGAATCAAAATGATTTCTTGATTTGATAATTTGTGGTAGGTTTAACTGATCAAGCCAAGAAGCTATATGTATATGTCGAGATTTTAAGTGTTTAAAGACAGGTATCGTGAGGGTGACGTATCATTTGCTAAAATGACTTCGAGAAAGGAAGTGATTAGCGTCGTGTGTCTGTATATAACGGTCTGCGTTGTGTTTTCGCTCATTTATGTGTTTACCGGAAGTGAAAAGTTTAAGGTTGATTTTTATACTGAATAATGAAATTGGAAATTTATCTTTTTCGATATGATGCGATTGAATATTAACCTATTTCTTCTAAAATGTATAGTGGGAGCAATGGTAAAAAGAAGACATCTTTAGGTATAAGTACTGTTTTTATTGTGTTTGGTGTAGAAAACATAGGAAAGAGGCGTAGTTTAAAAAAACAAATTCAATTTTATTAATAACTAGCATGCTACGCCCGCTGCGCTGGGCCATTTTTCTAAATGTACCTTAAATCATACGAAATGGCTTTTTATTTTAAAGGAATATGGATCTTCACCTGAGGATGCTACCCTAGTCAAAATTTTCAAACGAATTATATCAATGGATTTGCGCATATATTTTAAAGCAATAGGGACGTTCACCTGGTTTTTCCTTCAATATTGCTGTAAACAATGCGAACTACATTGCGTTATATTATATCCCACATTGGACAAAATTTGGGCTAATAAGAAGCAACTCATTTAGTTGATCATTTGTAGTAGAGTTTGGTTTGGAAATGAGGCCATTATAACCATAAGACGATTATGACAACAGGGACTAAAATGTTCTCTAGTCAACATACTTCTAAAAAGAGAGCATTACAATGATTGCATAGATTAACCATTGAACTTAAATAATGTTCGGGTGATTCATTTTCGTCTGTAAATTCTTGAACTCCGTTCCTCTTTCTTGTCTCTATGTGAGGTTCTGGTAACGTAAGTACAATCTCTCTCTATGTTACGTTATATTTCGTAATATACGTCCTCTTCAGGAAAGTCTACTACGGTTTTTCATCTTTCGATTCCAGCAGAGTAAATACAGTCAAAAACGTAATAAATTGTTTGCACATAAAGAACAGTGTATAACTTTCTTATTTAAAAAAACTGGTGAAACATAAAAAAAAAATACATTTTTAAAGCTGAATAGTTTGAATAAAATTAAAATGACGCCATTTTCACTGTCTTTCCACTTTTAGACCAGTTGCATTCGTGTAACCGTTAACCTGAAAAAAAACCCCGATGATTAAATCCGGTAGAAGAATAAACCTCTAGTTTGCATCCAATAAAATCTTCCTAATCTTTCATAATCTTGTCGATATCCAAGTTTGACGTCAAACATTAGAAGTGTTTGAAACGATATGGTTACCAATGTACCAGAGTTACTTACAAAACGAAGTTATTTACACGCCAAACTATGTTCCATTCAGTGGCGTAGCTACATATTCAGCGCCCTGGAGCAAGTAAAGTTTGTGTGCCCTCTTGTCACCCAGAAAAGTTCTGCGAAATTTTGATTTGAAGTTAAAAAATTATATACCATTCTTCATTCGATTTAAGACTTTACTTTTATTTGATAGTCAAAGTATTTTAATAACGTTTTAAATACGAAAACTTAAAAATAAATATTAAATAATGAAATTAACTATATAATTCTTTAAGTACAGAGTACCTACCAATATTTACTGCGAATTGGACAAGTTTTTCGTTTTTCAATGGGCCAGTACAATCTTCCGCCCCTTAATATCTGTTTTTCTCTTCAAAGGTTTCGAAAAATTATAGAATTAAAAAAAAAAAAAAAAAACGCTTCAAGATTTCTTATTTTCTTTTTTTTTTCGCATATGGGAAAAACAAGTTTTTCTGTTTTTAGTTCCAGAAAATACTAAAATTATATAAAATTTAAACTATCATAACTCAGTAAGTTTTGGTCGTGCAAAAAAGAAATTATTATTTTACGTGTTAAAGTACGGAGAAGATTTTTCTAAATATAACATATACCAGGGACCGAATAAATATATAAACCTCGAAAACTTTAAAAAAATAACCAGTTTGGCATAAATTGCTTGTTAGAGGATGAAGAACAACTTTGAAACTAACTTTTTTTTTTTTTTTTACCACCAGAATTATATTTCTAAAGGTTTAGGAAAATAGCCAATGGAGAACGATAAAAGTTGACACGGGGGTTCTCACAGGCTTTTTACTAATCTTTGTTATTTGGCTAATCACTAAAGAAAATTTATAACAAGCGTCTAGTCCCTGCACTTTGGCTACAATTTCAAAAAATGGATCGTGCTGCGTGCATGCGAATTGCTCTAGACAGTTTCAACGAGAACCATATTAATTTTATTCCATTCCGTGGCAGTTTTTTTAAATTCGTAAAAGGATTTTGATTTAAAACATTTAGCGTAATATATAACTAAATATTTTCTTTCACAATTTTCATTATTATTTTTTTATTTTTTTATAACATTCTTAAAGAAATTCAATTTCAGACTTTTACTAAAATACTTTTTTTTTCCTCTGGATTTTTCAATTTTTAACTATTTTATAGCGTTTTAAAGCGAATTTTTAACATCCAAAAAACAACATTAAAAAAAAACATCACTGGACACACGAAACTCGCTTTGCAGAAATCTCTAGAATGCACGAAATTCATTCAAGCCGCGGTCAATAACTTGTGTATGTACGCCTCGCGTACATTAACCGAAAAAAAACATCACTGGACGCAGGAAACTCGCTGTACAGCATTCTCTAGAATGTACGAAATTCATTTATAACCAAATTTCATATTTATTTCCATTTTGTTTCAAACTTTCCATCGCTTATATGTTGAAAAATGGAAACTTTACATTTTTTTTTATTCAAATTATTTTTTAGAACTCAAATAAATACTGAAAAATAAAACTTTCCGCCGCTGTGATTCGAACTCAAGACCACAGAACGGAAGAGAAATGGCATACCACAAAGCTATACGCACTCATTTTGAAATGGCTTAGAACAAAATTTTAAAGTATCAGACAAGCACGCATGCGCGCAGAGCGATCCGTTTTTTGAAATCGTAGCCAAAGTGCAGGGACTAGACGCTATAAATTTATGGCGAAATTCAAATAATGTTAGTAATAGAGTCGTAAGAATATCTAAACATAAATAATGAGTTACAGAGAAAAGGTTTATTCGTACAACATCATTCAGAGAGTCGCCGAAAAAAAAATCTCTTACAAATTGGCGATTTCAATCTTTATTTTTCTCGCTAAATGCTCGATTTTGGCTGAATGGCGATCGGCAGTGACAATCCTGGTTGACACCCTTAAATATCACTCAAGATTGCAGTCTTTACTTTCCATACACATACAATGTAAGGAAGGAAATAGGAAAGTATTGTAATCACATAAAATAAAAAATAATTAATGGTATATTTTTTTCATTTTCAAATAACCTGAATCCGTTCTCATAATTTTTACATTGATTCGATATGTATGCGTGTATGTAATCGTGTATGTTAGAATTTCCACACGTTTTCAGGTCCCCAGAGCATATTTTGATTTTTTTTTTCGATGATTTGAGCATGTATGTTATAAATGTGTCGCAAGAATTGTATTAATTTTCGAAGCCATCGGCCGACGGGTTTGGTATCTAAACTATATTTCAACCTTTCAGCGACGATAACTGATAAACATTTTCTCTTATATCGCAGTTAAATTATTTTTATTGCTCTTATATCTATACAAAAACGTTTCACTACACAGGCGGCTTGTCAGGAGATTCGCAATCACTTTACTACCAGTAATTTTATAAACAAAATTTCTCCTTGTTTAATCGTAGAAAATCCCGTGATTAAAAGAGATCAAATTTTATATACTAAAATTCTGGTAGAAAAGTAATTGTTGAGCCGGCACGGGGGTCAGTTGCCTGGCTGGCCAGTCTGAGCTGCCAGAATGCAACTTAATTTAGTAAAATCCTTTTTTCTTTCTTTTTTTTTTTTTTTTTTTTTTTTTTTTAATTTATAGGCTTGTTTTCAGCACGGGCGGAATGAAAATGTGTTGAAAATGAGCTCATTAGAAAAAAGTTTAAGCTTTATGAATGAAAGTGTACGTTTTCTTTAAAACATGATATCTTTATCACAAGTGTAAATATTTCACCTTTGTATAGGATCTGATTTTTATTTAGTGTTATATTATTATTTACTTGAACACACAATATTTTTCTGTAAAGTCTTCAGAAAATTAAGTGGAGTAACTCTTTTTTTTTTTTTTATAATTCAAACTCATTGACTACTAATATGTGATATTGGATAGTGGTGTGGTGTGAGGAAGGGATGGAGAGAGGCTGATTACGGCCTAAGCAAACTCGTATTACTATTTTCGAAAAATATATTTTGCCTTATCTAATCCTATACTGCAATGCGCGGTAGCGTATTACTGCTTATTTTACTGTTTAATACTGTTAATTTTACGGTATAATACTGGCAGCTGGGATGCCAGTTTTATACTGTAAAATCAACAATTACTTTTTGCAGTGTAAAATTGCGCGATTAAATAAGGATTAATGCGGAAATACTTTTCGGAAAAAAAGGGCGTAAATTTGTATACGCTATAATCATGTGAACACCAAATTTGGTACTTAACTTTTTCTCTCTCTTTGAAAGAAAATGCTTATCAGTTCTGCCTTTGAGATTTGCCATATTTTCAAAATCTCAAAAACGATCTGCGCAAAATTTCATTTGCCGCTTCTCTTCCCCTCTCCCCCCTCCCACTGGAATATGCTTAACCCTTTCCGGCGCGGAATAAATCTGTTTGTAAAATAATGAAATAATGGACTGACACCAGATTTTACAAACGATTTCCTTAGAAAATAATAACTTGCTGATTTTTCCTTACTTTGTAAAAGGAAAATTGTAATTAAATATTCTTGGTGCCATTTCTCAGTTTTGGAATTAAAATTAGGTGTCCTTTTTTGTGACCACCGCCCGCTAAAGGGTTAAATCAAGCTCTTATTATTTTGTAATATGTATTGATAAAGCAAAGTAATGTGTATTTAATTTCAACAAAATAAAAAGACAAATTTCAAAATTTTCGTTGTTTTAATTTTTTGTTTGTAAAATGGTCAATAACTTTCTTCAACTTGTCAAACTATTTTTTCTTTCAAACCGCAAAATAACTAAATAGTTAAGGCATTGCTGCTACATCAATAGAGTGGAACTCCAGATATACGTTACCTGAGTTGTACGTTTCCCTCACTTATACGTTTCAACTCAGCAGTCCCGACCACTTGCCATTAAAAATTAGCTGAGTTATACGTTTTGAATTACACATTTCCCTCAGTTATAAGTTACGTTTTTGCGTCCCCGGACGAATTTATTTTTCATTTATCCATTTTGAAACCGGAAACACTGACGACGCGGCCGAGGAGTCTGATTTCAAAGATCCCACTCAAACTTCAGAGCTGATGTGAAAGCTTTTGACGTAGTAAAGCGGTCAGTCAGTAGTAAAAGCAATAACCATAAGGCGGCTGCATTATTAACAGAAATGCAAAATTTGCTGTTCAGTGTTGGTTCTGCCGAAAAGAAACAACCGAAGATTAGTGATTATTTCAACAAGATTCAGTAAACTACTGAAATGTCTTTTGATAAATGATTTATGTGCCAAGGCGATTCCAACGATTTCTTTTAAGTACTCTATGTGAATTAAAAATTATTTGAATAAAGTTTTTATGATAAAATAAATTTATGTGTACTTCTCTTATGTACTTTTTTTCTTCTCATTTCCATTTCCAAAAATTTATGTCATAGGTGCAGTACTACTTAGTAAACTTATGTTTTCAATATAAAAGGTAGCAAACTCATCAGCGGATCAAAGTTTTCACGATATATTTAAAAAATTGTTCCGGTAAACCATTAATTGAGTTTTACTGAGTTATACGTTTCGTTTGTCCGGTCCCTTGAAAAACGTATAACTGGAGTTCCACTGTATATGTTTCTCAGCGGCGACTTGTTTGACTACCATTATTTCCGTACAGTAATCATCATGATAAATTTCTAAAACATTTTCAATAGAAATGTACCAGGGAGATTATTGTTTGGAAATAGTAGTAGCCAATAAAGTAATCGATGAAAACCCTGTAAATAAGTTTTGATTACTTTAAGATTTGAAAATCTTAAACTAGTCCAACTCTCATCTATACGGTAAAAATTTAACCCTTTCCGGCACAGTGGTCCCACTCCGGGCACACCTAATTTTAATTCCAAACTTGCATTCGACACCAACAATATTTAATAAAATTTTGTTTCTAGAATGAAAGCTTAAAATAAAGAGTTCTTATTTTTAAAAAAAAAGTCGTTTGTAAATCCCGGTGTCAGTCAGTAATTTCTCATTTTACGAACAGAATTTGTCTGTGCCGGAAAGGGTTAAGGGGGAAAAAATCAGGCATGTTGAAACGGTGTTGGAGAATTTACTTGAGGCTGCGATATTTGTATGAATTGGAATTAAAACTTTACGAATAAAAGTAATTTCTTTTAACTGTGTAGAAAAACATATTTTAAATCGTAGTAGTTGAGGTTAAAAACAATTTAAAATATCATACGGATATGCAGATTGTAGCAAGATTCAATTATAATATCTGATTAGTATAAAAAAAATATATATGCAAATATTTTTACAAATGTTTTATTTTGCTCTTTCTAATTTTGCGCCCTTGGGATTCGTGCGCCTGGAGCAGTTTGCTCCAACTGCTCCACGGTAGCTACGTCCCTGGTTCCATTAAATAATGTCAAATCGCAGTTAATTCAATTATAGATCTTTCATTAGCAAAATTCCATACCTTATACAAAACTGACAATGATAAAGTTAGTTATGCAAAATGTTTAGTAATAATCTTTTTGGTGAATACTTACACCGAATATTTTCTTTGCATTTCAATAAAGAGCATAATAACACGCATAAATAAATTCATTTGACACTATGTTTAGCTGCTAGGAATGAGTGTAAGTCGAAAATACTTTATAATGATCGAAAAATTATCTAATCAGAATTTCAGCTACTCGTTTTTCTTATCCAGGCTGAAATGATAAATCGACAAATATTATTTATCCCATTCGCCACCATTGACAATTCAAAGTTTTTTGGAAGCATTGCTTTTTTGGTAAAACTTTGCTTCATAAGTTAAAAAAACCCATAAATTTAGTAATCGCTAATTTCAAAAGTCGTCTAATCTTCTGTAATCTGAATCGTCGTCCAGAGTAACTTTGAAACATAAACGAAACTTCCTACAATATAGTAAAAATGCCAACTGGCAGGTGACCGGAATACGGACGATTAGTCCAATATCTTTTAAAAACAATGACGAATCAAAAAGAGCATCGAAAATTTATTTCAGCACTCAATTTTTATCACAAAATGTTGCCTTTTGTGATAGTAATAACGTATAATTGCACACATCGTTCTTTAGTTCCTAACTTTTGACGCTGTGAATATTTCTATAAGTCAAATTAGCGATATATTAAAAAAAAAAAAATAAAAGAATAGACAATATTCGCTGATCTGAATTCGAGGCTATAAAAATCATATGTTTGGTAAAAACAAACCGGCATGTTTCCGTAGTAAGTTTTTAAATGTCTAAAATTTAACTATTTTACAATATGTGTTAAGGTGGCAGACATTCACTAAAATTTACATATTTGATTGCATATTTATAACAATAACTGCTATTTATAAAATTTGCATTTGAATATAAAAATTTACTCCAAAAAGGATTTTGTATATCCGAAAAAACACTAATATTGCTAATAAAGCTCAAGCTGATGTCACGCTGATGCATTTTTGGCTTAAATTCACATTGTTTGGCGCCAAAGGTAAAATCAAAATCGTAAATAAACAAATAACATGTAACTCATAAATGCAGTCATTTTTACAATTATATCTGCTGCTAGTTCCTCCTGTAAGTCACATGACAGGGGAGTTATATATAAAAAAAATTAACAGAAAGACAAAAAAATGAAAAAAAAAATTGTCACTCATATACTATCTAATCAATTGATCAGATTTTGTTAACCTGACGCAAACGATAAATCGCCAAATATTGAATATTTTTAAGCATTACAAACATTCCTTTGGGTTTAAATTAAATATTTTCGCTTTATAATATTATCCCTCATTAAAACAGTTTTTTTTGTTTGTTTTTTTTGCGGGGGGGGGAGGATTTTAAATAAAATTAATGAGAGAAGTTTTCTTTTAGTTTTCTATGTGCTTGAATTATTTTCTGATATAGCCGTTTCAATTCTTTCGCCAACGATAACGGTCGCCAAAAAAAGGACTTATGGTAACCTTATCATCCAAAATAACAGAACTTTCCATCATAATTCAATAACTAATCTACGTAGAACGTTGTGTTATATACTAAAACCTTCCTTGAAAAAATATTTATCGAACAGTGCAAGCTCCATCAAAATCCATTCAGCGGAATTCGAGTTATAAAGGACATAACGAAATTTCCGTTTGTGTTTTATATATATAGTAGATTTTCCCAATGCAATACATGTGGACCCACTTTTCGTTTTTAGCGGGTTTTGACAACTCTAATGCTGATTCTTGTTTAATGTTTGTTGACAAATATTTATTTTTAATAACATTTTGCGGTACATTCATTTCGTAATTCATTCGAAATTTTCTTGGATATGCCACGTGCTTCTGATCCTTCTAGTCGAGTGGAGTTTAGTAGTAGGAATCCTACTATAAGAATTAATTTTTAATGTGTTTATTATTCAAATTCCGAATTTTTACGTGTTAGTTCTGTGAGGATACGAAAATATTATTGGGAGATTTTTAAAATAAGTTTTCTTTTAAAGTTTTAGCTTCTATTCGAACCCATGACAAACTGATTTAATGGTTTGATATTTTAGGATAGGTTTAACTGTTCAAGCTATGAGATCATGGCGGTTAGTCGAGATTTAAGATATTTGTGTTAGGAATCATATGATTTTTAATTTTATCTGTTCAATTTCAAATTATATTGTGGAATGAGGTTTTTTTTTTTTAAAGATAATGTTAACTTTTTGTGATTGTCTTGTAACAGACTGCTTTCATTAAAATAAGATTTTCGATAATTTTAGAATTATAAACTACAATTTTTAAATTTTCGCCTGTTTGGAAAAAATAATAATAACAACTGTTAAAAAATTGTAAACGATTGACTTTATACAATCAACATTTTACGAAAAGAGAATCGAATCTAGTTTTTTCTAACGACTTATTTGGATTTTTTTTCTAGTTAGATGTGTAACACATAAGTGATTCGATCAGTAAAATATTATTTATAAAAGCACTAAATACGAGATTAATAAGAATTTTTAACTTACAAATGTATGGACTTCTGATACACATGTGATTCGACCAGTAAAATATTATTTATAAAAGCACTAAATACGAGATTAATAAGAATTTTTAACTTACAAATGTATGGACTTCTGATACACATGTGATTCGACCAGTAAAATATTATTTATAAAAGCACTAAATACGAGATTAATAAGAATTTTTAACTTACAAATGTATGGACTTCTGATACACATCTGATTCGACCAGTAAAATTATTTATAAAAGCACTAAATACGAGATTAATAAGAATTTTTAACTTACAAATGTATGGACTTCTGATACACATGTGATTCGACCAGTAAAATATTATTTATAAAAGCATTAAATACGAGAATTTGACTTACAATTGTACGAACTTCTGATATGTAACCCTTTCTGAATCAATGTGTAAGAATTAACTGACTATTGAACTTATAACAGAGTATGAAAAAGTTATCACGCGACTTTTTAAACCAATAAAATGTTAATATTTTTAAACAAGCTCCCTCTATCATTTTATGAACTTCCAAGAAACGAGTTAATATGATTATATTGTTTCCTGTTACCGCTGTGAAAGGTTGCGTTTTTCGTTTTAAGTTAGTTTACATTTAAGTGATTATGGAGCAAGTCATGGATTCTGTTTTGTTAACCCTTACCGGCGCGGAATAAATCTGTTTGTAAAATAATGAAATAATGGACTGACACCAGATTTTACAAACGATTTCCTTACAAAAGAATAACTTGCTGATTTTCCCTTACTTTACAAAACAAAAATTTTAATTAAATATTCTTGGTGCCGTTTGTCAGTTTTGGAATTAAAATTAGGTGTCCTTTTTTGTGACCACCGCCCGCTAAATGGTTAAATGTTAATGATATGTCAAACGTGAAGAGTGAACCTTATCACCAGGAATAAATGACCATGACATGGAATTTTTAATACAGCCTAAAGAAGAATCCGTTTCGAATTGTGAAGTGAAACCCACCTCATCAGGATTAAAGAAACAGAAGTTACCCTTTATGTGTTCTACTTGCAACAAAGCTTTTCCCCGAAAGGTTAACTTAACGTTTCACATGAAATGTCATCTGGAGAAAATACCTCTTGTGTGTGTAATCTGTGAAAAAACATTTGCTAGAAAGTATCATTTATTAAATCATATGAAGATTCATTCAAAGACCCCTGTGATTTATAATTGTAATTTATGTGGCGAAGTATTTTCACAAAAGAGTGATTTATTAAAGCATGGGAAAATTCATAGCACTTCCAAGCCAAAACAAGGGAAAAGTTGACAGTTACCCAATCACTGTAAATGTGACGATTGTTTTGAAACATTTAATAATAGATCTGACTTAGTGAAACATAGAAAAATTCATCTTTCACCTAAAGAACTTAACCCATCTGATCGACTTTCCTTGGGAAACAGTTCAAAATATGAAATTTTAGACGTCAATCAGTTTAGTAAAATATTTAAGTTTTTCGATGTTTTTACTCCTGCTCATTGGAATTTAGGTGAGGAAATGATTGTTGAAGTACAAATGAATAAGAACTATGAGCTTTATGTTCACATACAGAAATATGAAGAATTTGAAAAGAACGGTCGTGAACTTACCCCCCACAAATGTTGAGTTGAGTTGGGTTGATTATTGACGGCCAATTATCTACACTAGGGATACAGGCCCGGGGGGAGTGCCCTCCGTGGGGGTCTTTCCCCCCACAAATGAAGGCATTAGATTACCATGTGCAAAATTCGACAAATTTGAATCAAGATTTGATAAATTTAATTTTGTTTCTGAAAAAAGATACATTCGTCTGTAATAATGACTTACTAATTGCTTGTGTAAATAAGGAATCATGCATACTGCAAAAATTATTCAAATCGAAAAACTTCGGCTTTTGTTTGAAGTCTGATTTTTTACTGATTACAAAAGATCAATATTTGAAACTAGTGAAAAATCGCTTTAAAATTACCGAATGTCTCATTGAGACGCTTTTAATCAAGCTGATTCCTGTTTCGGTTTTAGAAAACTTAAACAAATGTAAATGTACCCACCTCACAATCGAAGAGACTATTTCTTAACATGTTTCAATGACGAGTTAAAGTCATCCGTTTCTCGCGTGTTTGATTGCTATCGATGTTCAATCGGAGAACCAATTGATATGAAACACGAGTGCGATAGTTATAATTTGCGTAGACTATATAATTGGTGTAGTGACAGTGCACTGCTAAATTTCAACATGACTGAATTTCTAAAAAACCTGTTCAAGCAATGCTCATGCAATTACACTCATTTATTTTTTTAAACTATGAATATGGACTTTTATAATAACCATTTAGACAATGTATTTATAAATTAGCATATAAATGTATTTATTTAATAAATATTTGTTTTATATCACATAATAACTAAAATATCTTCTTAAAATACCATCAAAATTTTAAAAATGCGCTAGGCCTTTCGAAAGATCTGAGTCTTTCTTCGTCAGGCGCAAAAAAAGTGCTTCTATTATGAAAGCAGCAGCAAGACTGAAATGAGAGATAAGGGAGAGGAAACAAGCTGAAACAACAGCCAATAGGAAAGTAGAAATCAACAGCCAAAAGGAAAACAGAAGGAGAGGACAACAGCCAATCACAGAAGAGTAAAATCAAAACAATAGAATACAAAAAAAACAAAAAAAAACAGATATATTAAAAAATGGAAACAGATGAAAAATAAGAATTAAATAAGTAACCAAAATATATCATCACGATTAAGATAAATAGCTAAATTTTCAAGAAAGTCCAATTCAGAGACACTATTGGCATTAAAGATAATTTTAGCATTTTTAAAATTAAAACAATGGCCGGAATCCCAATATTGCTTGGCAATAGAAGATTTAGAAATTTCTTGATTAGTTACATAACGAGAGTGTTCTTTTAAGCGGATTTCGAGATTTCTTTTAGTTTGACCAATATAAGATAAATCACAGCCATTACAAGGAACATTATAAATTCCCCATTTACGAAGATCAGGAACAGGAGATTTGGTGGAGGGGAATTTGAATTTATTGACAGGTTTAAAGATAATGTTAAAATTGAAGCGTCTTAAAACTTTAGCTAATTTGAAACATAAAGGAGGATAAAAAGGGAGGACAACCAAATTATCAGGTTTGCTTTTCACAGATTTGGAAAGAGTAGATTTATTAGATGGTCTATTGAATTTCTTCACAGCATTATTGATAACAGAAGCATTGAAACCTCTTTTGACAGCAACAGTTTTTAAGTAATTAAGTTCATCCTTAAGGGATGCAGAGTCGGAACAAATTTTGAGAGCACGATTTACATACGTATAAAATACACCGATTTTTTGGTTGACAGGATGATTTGAGAGAGCATGAGGTGGGTTAGAAACAGAAAAAGGTTTTCTATAACACAAGTTTTGAAAGAAGAATCACATTTGATAACTAAAACATCAAGGAAAGGAAGTTTATTAAAATTTTCTAACTCAAAAGTAAACTGGATATGGTGGTCGATAGAATTGACAGTTTGAAGAATGGTAGAAATATCAAAAGGATTATCAACTAAAACAAAAGTATCGTCAACATAACGCATCCAACATTTAAAATTAACCAGATTGAATAATTTATACTCAAAATAATGCATATAAATATCACAAAAAATTGGAGATAAAGGATTACCCATACTTAAGCCGTCTGATTGTTTGAAAATTTTTTATCAAATTCAAAGGTAGTTTGAGAGATGCAAATTTTAGTTAAATTAACAAAATCTTTGACTTCAATATCAGAGAAATGAAATTCACGTAATCTTGTTTCCAAGCAAGAAAGAGCACCTTCAAACGGAACATTAGTAAATAAAGATTTAACATCAAGAGAAAGCATAGAACAATTGGATGGGTTAATATTTCTTAATTTACCAACAAAATCATAAGAATTTTTTATCGTATGAGAATTAGAAATGCATAAAGGAGAAAATATGGATGTTAAAAATTTGGCAAGAGGGTAAGTAACAGCACCAATATTAGAGACAATAGGTCTTAAGGGGACATTGTTTTTATGAACTTTAGGCAAAGCATATAAACGAGCACAGATGGCTGAAGAAGGAATAACACAATGTTTAGTGTTGTCATTTAAAACAACAGAATTCTTAACAGCTTTTTTGAGAGTGGAAAGATGCGAATTAGTAGGATCTTTTTTAACTTCAACATAAGGACCTTCAGATAAGAGAGCATAAACTTCATCAGAATAATCTTTTTTATCCATAAGAACAATTTGACCACCTTTATCAGCTTTAGTAATAATAAGATTATCATTGGACTTAAGTTCATTCAGAGCGATATATTGAGAAGGTGAAATATTAGGTTTATATTTTGAGTTATTATTAGAAATAGTATCAGCAAGGATGTGACGAAGAGTTTCTTTTTGAAAAGGAGTGACTTTACTTTGTTTTAAGGAAGACTCAATAGGAGCAATAAATTTGGTGAGAGAAGGTTTGCAACACTGAGAAAAATTTAAACCAAGATCTAAAATGCTTTTTTGCTCAGGAGTTAAGATATGAGAGGAGAGATTAACGATGCAGTTGTCATTCGATAGATCTTTATTTGAAAAATGAGACTTTTTTGCTTATTGCACAATGAAGAAAACTTATTATCAAGCTTATTTTGATGAGCAGTTTTGAAAGTAAGCAGAGAAGGCCAACATTTATTTTCAATATCACAGAAATTGTCAAGATTTTTACTAAGGAACAAATGAAGGTCATAAAGCTCTTCTTCAATTTTGGAGAGAGTATGCCGAACATCTTGAATACAAGCTTTTAAAATAATAAAATGTGAACGAACCATAGCTTTAGAAATTCTGACAGAGCTACTAACAGAACACTTAAGTTGAATAAAATTAGGGATAACATTATTTTTCTTGCAATTTTGAAGAAAATTTAAGTGGTTAAGAAATTTTACACGCTTACGTCTGAGTTTAGTAAATCTGTTAAATTGAGCAGTAAACATAATAGCAACACAAAAAATAAACACAATACAATTATAGAATACTAAACTATAAATAATACATAAAAATAAATAAGCAAATAAATTCATCAATAAGATAAATAAAGAAGATAAACAATGCAAATTTAAGAAAAAAAAATGTACTTACATACTCTTATCTGAAGGTCCTTATGTTGAAGTTAAAGAAGATCCTACTAATTCGCATCTTTCCACTCTCAAGAAAGCTGTTAGGAATTCTGTTGTTTTAAATGACAACAC
The DNA here is from genome assembly GCA_963931845.1 of Maratus michaelseni. Classification (NCBI taxonomy): domain Eukaryota; kingdom Metazoa; phylum Arthropoda; class Arachnida; order Araneae; family Salticidae; genus Maratus; species Maratus michaelseni. The sequence continues at coordinate 80,358,893 of OZ007600.1, forward strand.
TAAACATTGTGTTATTCCTTCTTCAGCCATCTGTGCTCGTTTTTATGCCTTGCCTAAAGTTCATAAAACCAATGTCCTCTTAAGACCTATTGTCTCTAATATTGGTACTGTTACTTATCCTCTTGCCAAATTTTTAACATCCATTTTTTCTCCTTTATGCATTTCTAATTCTCATACGATAAAAAATTCTTATGATTTTGTTGGTAAATTAAAAAATATTAACCCATCCAATTGTTCTATCTTGATGTTAAATCTTTATTTACAAATGTTCCGAATGAAGGTGCTCTTGGAAATAAGCTTGCTTGGAAACAAGATTACGTGAATTTCATTTCTCTGATATTGAAGTCAAAGATTTTGTTAATTTAACTAAAATTTGCATCTCTCAAACTACCTTTGAATTTGATAATAAATTCTTCAAACAATCAGACGGCTTAAGTATGGGTAATCCTTTATCTCTAATTTTTTGTGATAATTATATGCTTTATTTTGAGAAAAAATTATTAAATCTGGTTAATTTTAAATGTTGGATGCGTTATGTTGACGATATTTTTGTTTTAGTTGATAATCCTTTTGATATTTCTACCATTCTTCAAACTGTCAATTCTATCGACCACCATATCCAGTTTACTTTTGAGTTAGAAAATTTTAATAAACTTCCTTTCCTTGATGTTTTAGTTATCAAATGTGATTCTTCTTTCAAAACTTGTGTTTATAGAAAACCTTTTTCTGTTTCTAACCCACCTCATGCTCTCTCAAATCATCCTGTCAACCAAAAAATCGGTGTTCTTTATACGTATGTAAATCGTGCTCTCAAAATTCGTTCCGACCCTGCATCCCTTAAGGATGAACTTAATTACTTAAAAACTGTTGCTGTCAAAAGAGGTTTCAATCCTTCTGTTATCAATAATGCTGTGAAGAAATTCAATAGACCATCTAATAAATCTACTCTTTCCAAATCTGTGAAAAGCAAACCTGATAATTTGGTTGTCCTCCCTTTTTATCCTCCTTTATGTTTCAAAGTCGCTAAAGTTTTAAGACGCTTCAATTTTAACATTATCTTTAAACCTGTCAATAAATTCAAATTCCCCTCCACCAAATCTCCTGTTCCTGATCTTCGTAAATGGGGAATTTATAATGTTCCTTGTAATGGCTGTGATTTATCTTATATTGGTCAAACTAAAAGAAATCTCGAAATCCGCTTAAAAGAACACTCTCGTTATGTAACTAATCAAGAAATTTCTAAATCTTCTATTGCCAAGCACTCTTAAGATTCCGGCCATTGCTTTAATTTTAAAAATGCTAAAATTATCTTTAATGCCAATAGTATCTCTGAATTGGACTTTCTTGAAAATTTAGCTATTTATCTTAATCGTGATGTTATTGTTAATGATAAATCTGATTCCACAATGCTCTCTGCTCCTTGGAAAAACCTCTTCAGTACTACCATATAATTTATTTTTGTATTAATTAATATTAGTCTGTTTTTATATATCTACCCTATTCTACCCTATATATATAAAATCCTAATGAAACGAATTTGTGAAACGATTTTATGAAACGAATTTATGAAACGATTTTATGAAACAACTGATTAAACGACTGATTATGTTTCAGGGCTATTTTTAATAAAATATTAAACGCTTGATGGTGAAATTAATACCAATTGTCCATAAAAATCCGCGGATGTCAAAACTGGTAATAGAATTTTGAAATTGGAATTACTTTTCGAGATATTAATTTTTTTCTAATTTTAATGACATTTCTGTAATGATGGCAACTAATTACTCAGTTTTTTTGTGACAAAAAAGGGAAAAAAATTGAAAAGCATCCCGATAGGGATTATTAGCCACACACAGGGTGGCTTATTCTTTCAATCTCTATCATTTTTCATGTTTATGAAAAGTCACAGCAATTCATCGTTGCCACAGATTAATCTCGGAAAATGAAACATTTGAAGTTACTTAAAAAATTAATAACTCGAAAAGTATTTGTCACAAAATTGTTTTACAAACTGCGTTAGAATGGTAAAAAATTGTATTTTTCATGATATAAATTTCCAATCTAATGATTATGTCGTTTTTCAAATATTAGATTTCAAAAATTACAAAATTTCACAATGGAGTACCGTAGCGAAACTTTTACACGTAAAAAGATAATGATAAAGGCATTGTGGCTCGACGTGTATCGTGTATACTGGCCATAGCATGAGTAACGAATTATAGTAAACTTATTATTCTGTTAAAATATAAAAGTGAATTATGTATATACATTTTTAATAAATAAAGAAAAACATTTTATCACAAACATCAACAAAATTTTTTTCTTCTATTTATTCCCTTATTCCAAAGATATCGTTTTATCGTCAGCTGCCATAGCAACATGAATTAAATTTCATTAAAAAAAATTGCTCAGTGGTAGAAAAATATTTTCTAAATCGAATGGTTACTGAACAACTCAACACTTTAACAGGGGAATTTATATTTTTTATTTAGATATTTTAAAATTGTTTGTTGTCATTCCGTTTTTATTCTGAGTTACAGCTAGTTTATTTATTTTTTTAATAAAAGCCGTGTGTGGCAATCTATATTCTGCCTTATAGCAGAATTTTCCCCTCTTGTTGATTTTTTTTATTCGTCATTTTCAAACTGAAATTGAATTTATCCTTTATTTCAATCGATAATGAAGACAAGATTGTGATTAAATTATGTTTTTCAGGAAAATTTGAAAAACAAAATCACATTTCTATCGACAGGATTCAATCGTCTGTCAGCATTTAATTTAATTCATAAACTGAAAATATTTTGAATAAATTCGTCCAAATGACGTCATTTATGTAAACGCAAAAGAAAGGGAGGGATAGTAATTAATATTTATTGATATCATTTTGTTATTTTTTTTATAAAATTTAATTAAACGAATTTATAAAATCACTAATTCGGATATTTGAAACGAATATATAAAATAATAATTGCCCAACTGAACGGAAGGAGAATAAAATATCCTGCTTGGTTTTCTTTCCAATTTTAATGAGAATATGACATCAATCACCGATTTTTATTGGAGACTGTTTTTACATTTTTTAAATGTAGGATGTTTTTAGTAAAATTTTTTAACCATGCTTTTTTAAATAATGTCAGAAAGAAAAATTGGTAAAATGTACAAATTGGCAACATACTTTCTGTCAACCTATTCACTTTGTCATTTCGTATACAGAAGCATTTTTTCAATATTTATACAATTTGTTTAGCGTAAAATGTCATTTATCCTATTTTATATATAATCAGAAGTAATTTGTATAGAAAAAACAATAATAATATACGTATAATTAAAATACGCATATAAACAAAAAAAATCGTCAAATTTTTTTTCATGGCTGTTTATGTCATTTGGCACCAAATCTCACTTTCTGATGCCCGAATTGCGCCAAGCTTTTTAAAAAAGCGTCAAGACCCCTGTAATAGAAAAGCACCAAAAGTTCATAGCTCGAATTACGCCAAACCTAAAAGCAAAGGATCCTATACTGGAAAAGTACCCGATTTTCTTATGGACAATATTCAACTGACATAACATGGTGTAAAATTATCGCGGATAGCAAATTTGTTTAAATATCTCATCAATTGATGCCGGATAAATGCAGCCATGCATGCACAAAATATTTAATTAATTTTGTATGATAAATAATTGTTAGAAAATTCGTATATACATATTAATTAAAATAAATAATTTACATATTTAAAATAACATGAAAATATGCATGATGGTGCACTAAAATAGAGAGAAAATTAAAACCTGTTACTGAAAATGTCTATAACATAGTACTTTTCAATACCGTGGTTTTTAATGTTATTCACAAGCAGATGGAATTTTTCTCATCCTTAAACGCAAAGGAAGAATAGAATACAGATCGTTGTTATAAAAGTACGAGAGGTAGCCACAATTTAAACCTAACCATTTTATACAAGCTGGTTTTCAAGTTGTAATTGATTTTACTTATCACTCCCGAAAACAGTCGTCAGTTGTCGCAACAGCTGTGTATGAGGCCATGATAATCAAAAAATGCCCCATTAAAACGTTAAAAACATGGCAACCCAATTACAGATTTACTAATATTTTTAAAACAAAGCACGCTGTCATGTTTTTAAAGCGTAGCTCGCAGGGGGTAGGCCCCCTAGTATTAATATATTTTGGTTACTTATTTAATTCTTATTTTTCATCTGTTTCCTTTTTTTAATATATCTATATATATATATATATATATATTTATTATTTTTTATTATTCCCCTTCTATTTTGTATTCTATTGTTTTGATTTTACTCTTCTGTGATTGGCTGTTATCCTCTCCTTCTGTTTTCCTATTGGCTGTTGACTTCTACTTTCCTTTTGGGTGTTGTTTCAGCTTGTTTCCTCTCCCTTATCTCTCATTTCAGTCTTGTTGCTGCTTTCGTAGTAGAAGCACGTCTTTTTTGCGCTTGACGAATAAAGACTCATATCTTTCGAAAGGCCTAGCGCATTTTTAAAATTTTGATGGTGTTTTAAGAAGATATTTTAGTTATTATTGTTTCACACCAGTTTCAACTTATTTTAATTTATATCACATATCTGTTTTTATTTCACATGTCTATTAATTAATTAATTTTTATTTATTTATGAAATCAATCTTTGAATTTTTATTTTCTAGAAAAAAGTGAACATATATTTATGAGAAGGCATTTTTTTTATTATTGTAGTCTTTAAAGTTAACCCTTTTTGGTTAAATGAAATCTCTTTTTAAGAAGAATTTATTATTTTTATTTGAATAGGTATTAATCTTATTTATTGATAAGAAAGGTTAATTTTTCTCTCCGTTTAAACAATGACATTGCATGTTTTGATAATTTCCACCCCCCCCCCACCCCAGTTAACATTACAGTACTTAACCTATAGTTAAGAAAATGTTTAACTTAAACCGTCACTGTATTTATTATAGATAAGTAAACATTTTATCTTTAACCTATATGTAATTTAAATGATTAACTATAACTGTGGCTGCTTTTAACCTAGATAAGTAAATGTTTTCATGAAATACAATCAGTTTACTGTTGACTTTTATCTAGATTACACCAGTTAGTAAATGCTGATTAAAAATATTTTATGACATTAATATGCAGTAAAGATCTCGCGAAGAAATGTTTTCACCTTCAAAATGTCTACGTTTAGAAAAACGTATGGAAAATTCAAATACCTATGAGAAGGAGTTAAAAGACTCAAGATTAAAACTTTCTAAAATGGGTAATAACTAATAACTGTGTAACTATATCCTCTACTGAGGATTTACAAAATGTGATACCCGAGATCGCTATAAAATTTTCAACCTTTGTCTATGAGAATGACACAACATCTTTCCAGAATCCCTGTCGGAAGCCAAATTCTGCCGAGGACTATTTAAATATATTTTTCGAACATATGAATTTTGAAAATTTAGATTGTTCTACTACCTTAACCTCGCTAAAGAATGAAACCTTTCAAGAACCTGTAAATAATATTTTGTAGACTACTGTTAAACGTGAGGTGAACGAGCTACAAGCAAGCAACCTTTCGCAAACAAGAGTAGGGAATGAATGTCATTATGAGGCCGCGAGGTGCGGGGATCCTATGGAGCTGTGAAGGTGATCTGGGGATCGGGGCATCTGTGCGGCGGAGGATCGGAGCGTCAACTATAAGACGAGGGGATTATTTCGGATTATTTTAATCAATTTTAATTGGGGGACTTATTAATTGGGGAACTTAGAAAATTTCGAAGCAATTTTTTTTTCAATTATAGTATGGTGGGGTGGGAAATATTTTTTTCGGTTTGTGAATGAAAATTGTATTTAAAAATATTAATTGAAAATGGTCATTAATTAATTTTAATTGGAGAACTTAAGAAATTTTTGCATTTTTTTTTCAACTAGAGTTGGCTATTCGATATACATGTTATAGTATATTTAAGGTGAATTTTAAAAGTCAATAATGGTTTAATTAAAAATGGTGATTAAGAAACAATGAGCATACTTAAGAAATTTTGACGAGATTTTTTTTCCCTCAACGAGAGTATGCAGTTTGAATGTATAGTAGAATGGTGGACATGAATGAAAAGTATTAATTAAAAATGGTCATTAATTAATTTTAATTGGCGAACTTAAACATTTTTAGGGCAAACAGACGGGTTTTAATGAATTCGATACATGTTATGGTAAAAAATAGAGGGCCCCGTATGAATTATACTGCACTAAATTTAATAACTCCCCCTGCCCCTCCCCTCCCTTTTTTTACCCAGAAAGCCCATCGATAGAAGTTAGGTTAACAATACGCACTTCAAAAAATATACAGTGGTATGAAAAGAAGAATTTTAATGTATAAATAAAATAGCAAGTAAACAAGAACGAAAAAATCATTCGTAGCGGTATAGTTTATGAATCACTTTCCAACATTATCGAAATGTTATGTGAACAAAATATAATTTTGCCATTTAGTGCATAGTTAATTAAAATAGTGAACAGTTACAGATCCCCTTTTGGAATAAAAAAGCATCCTTCACAAAAATCCAATTATGCATAAGGACCAGATCCCTTCCTAAAATCAGGTAATTTACACCTCACCCTTTTTTTTAATTCAAGTTAGGCTAAAAGTACAGCTTACGCCCCGATATGTTCAAAATATAGAGATCCTTTGAAAGAAACTGGAAAAAGTTATAGATATTAAGCCCCGCTCACAAAATAATGCGACTGTTTGTATCCCATGATCCTTCACAAAATAATGTAGCCCTATTTGAATCCCAAAACCCTTCCCAAAATAATGTAAAACGTGCCCTATTTCTATCCCAGGGTCCTTCATAAAATAATGTAAAACGTACCCTATTTGAATCCCACGTCCCCATTACAAATAAATCCAATAGATTCATGTTATATTACGGCAACAGAAATACGAGGGACATTGACCTTTCATAAAAATCCGAGGTCCGCTGTTTGAATGAAAAGGCCCCTTCACAATGTACCCTGTAAAAATACTATGATTCTAAAGGTATTTTAAGAAATAGAGATCTATTTTCAAATGAATACGTATTCATGCAATGTAAAAATAGGTTTTACACGAATGCATTTTTAATATAACGTACAAAATATAGATTTTAGAAAAAATATTCATATTTTACCAAATTTATAATACAAGTCTGTAAAATAGGGTAGAGCGTTTCATGAAAAATAACTGAATTTCGAGTGATTATGCTTTAAAAAATATATATATTTTAGAATTGAAACTAAGAAATGACTGTTATCACTTGGTACAAATTTTCAACAGACGGATTGCTGAATCACAATGAGTCATATTAGCAGATAAGCGAATATCTTGCTTTGACTTGACCCCTTTCTTAGATTATGAATCACTACGCGATAAAAAATGCGGATATTGGAGGTGTTTACAAATTTAATCAGTTTCTGACACATTTTTTTGTAGGTAAACGTATGACATTAACTATTTAAAACTGTCAATGTATGCGAACGGAATTATTTCGTGTAGTCCTATATAGTTATTAATCTGTTAAGTTTTTAAAATGCTTCATTAAGTGTTCAATGAAAAATAAGAACTGAGAAATAGTCATTAAGAGGTACCCTTAAGAGTTTTTGGGGCAAACAGATGGGTTTAAATGAATTTGATACCAGTCTTGTTAAAATAGAGATTATAGTGAAGGTACAGGCCCCCCTATAAGATATATGAATTAAATTTTAAATAGCATAAAACTAAAATTACATTCGTTTATGCTTTTTGTATAGTAAAGTATAGAAAAATTATACTAAATTGGGTTTTTACTATTCTAACTTAAAAATTTCTTTTGAGGAATGAATAGAATAACTAACCTTTTGACTTTGTTTTATAAAATATATATTATACTACTTAAGTTAGTGCATTATTTCAAAAAAATTTTGTTTTTAATATTGAAAATACATATATAAAAATTTATCTTACCTAAAAATTTGAATCATGATGTACTGGACTTCACCCAAATTCGACTGTATGCTTGTCTTAAAAGAACTGAACGGTAACGTGTTTGCTTATCTCTTAAAACCATGGCATACTGTGACGTCATTGATAAGGCATATGGTAGAATATAGAATGAATAGGTATTATTGCATGTTTCCTCTAATTGATTTAAAAAATAATTATTTTTAGAATACATACTAACAATTTATGGGATGAGTGACACCACGTGATGGGACGCTATGTGAGATTTATTGTTGTATCGCACAAGCTCCTGTATGCGTGAATAAGATTATTTTCACTGCTACCCTCTATACTTTTAAAATAGTAGTGTTCGAAGTGTAGTAGAATGGCGGATGTGAATTAAAAATAGTAATTAATAGATAAATTAAAAATGGTCATTAATTAATTTTAATTAGCAAACTTAAACATTTTTGGGGCAAACAGACGGGTTTTAATGAATTCTATACATGTTATGGTAAAAATACAGGACTCTGTATGAATTATATTGCACTAAATTTAATAGCTCCCCCACTCCCTTTTTTTTTTACCCAGAGGGCCCTTCGATAGAAGTTAGTCTAACAATACACACTTCAAAACATACAGAGTGGTACAAAAAGAAGTATTTTAACGTATATATAAAATAGTAAATAAACAAGAATGAAAAATCATGCGTTTCGTTATAGTTTATGATTCACTTTCCAACATTATCGAAATGTTATGTAAACTAAATATAATTTTACCATCTAGTGCATTAGTTAATTAAAATAGTGAACAGTTACAGATCCCATTTTGGAATAAAAAAATCAGGCGTTTTTAGTTTGTTAATTATTTTTGTAGATTATTAACCAATCATAACTATTTATCCATGAACCAATCACCTATGTTATTATATGCACACGCGCGCCCCTATGATAGTATAAATTTGCGTGGAATGAGATAATTTCTTTATTCTGTACACTGACACCATCGTGTGAAGACGCTTTTGACTGTTCAGTATTATTAGTTTACATCAGTGGTTCCCAAACTTTTGGGCTCGCGGAGCCCTTTTTGGGAAGGATTTCTAAGGCGGAGCCCCTTAACCCCACGGTACTCTATGGTTTACAAATTATTTTTTTATGCCTATGGAGCAGAGAAAGATCTTCTGGATAAGACTCCAAACCAGTAATTTCCAACATGGGGCCAAGGTTCTCACTTTGGCCCTTTTCTTGACACAGAAATTCTTAATTCATTCTAGAAATTTCGAAATCAAATTTTCTATTATTTAACCCCTTAATAGTTTTATTTTCTATTGCTTTTATTGGACACAACAAATTAAACATAAGGACAAAAAACCGCTTTTTTTGTATTAAAATATCTGCCTTGTATAATCGAGATACGTCTGCCAAATGCAGCAAAAATTATAGTTAAAAATTTGTGGTTTCTGAAAACTTTTAGTAACGAAGAAAACAAACTCTTCTTACCCGAGCGTCGTTCGAGCAATACTGTTAAAGGATTAATGACATGCATTTTTAAATTAAAAAATATTCTTTCGGGATTTCCAGTTTGAACTCAGCATTAAGGATCAAAATGGTAACCCTGTCTGTGTCATGCATTGCATATTGGCTTACGTGAAACTATTATTATTTATGGCGAAAACCACACACACACAGAAAAAAAGGTAAATAGTACAATTTTCGTTTACAAAAAGAGACTTCCACATAATCCCAATCGGCTACTCGTGAAGAGAAAGAAAATACGTAGGGCCAGTCGCCCATGAGTAATGATATAACACGTTTTCGCTAGTCCCGCCCACCCGTAATAGAATCATACGATTACTGATTTTCTTCGTTGATCTTTACGTTTCTAGTACTTCTAAACATGCAATGGAAACGAATCGCCTCTGAGCTTCTTCTTTTGAAACATTTTTCAAAAATACATTTAGAAGCAGATCATCGTTTTAGTGTTTAAGTGGGCGGAGCAAAATCTATAACCTGTATTGTTAGGTGCAGCATCGTTCTCTTTATTTGGATGTTTTATTTGAAGTATTTAGCTATTAATTATATTTTTGAAGGAAACTCTCTTTCACCATTGTTTTTCCCTCAAAATAGATACATTGGTTAAAATGTTGAAATAACTGCAACTAGTAGAAAAATATTACTAACAAAACGGGATATATGGGTGGGTTTAAATTTATGTCATTATAGGTACTCATTGACGAAAAACAACGCCCCCTAGGGAGAAAGCCTAGACACGTAATTATGACGTCATCCAAAGCAGGGAATTCTGACAACATATGAGGGATCAGCCGATTCAAAATATAGTTACAAATTTTTTCACTTTTGATGAAATTAATATAGTTACATATTTTTTCACTTCTCATGAAATTAATTTAATTAAATTACTTGATTATACATACATAATTTAATTCAATTATTTGATTATTAAATATTATTTTTTTACATATTTACATGACAGTTTAATCAAAGTTATAACTATTAGAAGATTAAATTAATTATTATTGGAAGGAAAATTCACAGATGAAAACAAATACAAACATACTAAAAGACTGAAATAAATAAATACGTAAACGGTAACAAAATATGGAAGATAAAAATAAAAGTTTTTTTTTGTAACCAAAACTACTTACATATTTTTTAATTTAAAAAATGAACGAAAACATATTATAAATTATTTACTTTTGCTCATTTTAAATGCGTTGTAGAATGTACACAAGTACACACACACACATATATAACCATAAGTTTGCATTCGTTTTATATTTTTTAATTAAATATTTATTGTTTAAAAGTAAGAAAAGTGCATTAAAATTTGCGAAAACGAAACAATTTAATGGTCCCGACAATTCAGTAACTATTCCTGCTAAGAAAGAAGGCGTATAAAACGGCAAACTTCCCCAATTTCTTGTAATTCCGTTTTAGCAGGTATTAACTTTTTATACTTTTCACAACAACTGTGTACATTGG